>JAULUF010000030.1:8490000-9906176 GCA_031834385.1 Semotilus atromaculatus
ACTCCCTGAAGCCCTAGACTCAATTAAACTACCATTCTATATGTACTAATAAACTTATCTATCTATCTATCTATCTATCTATCTATCTATCTATCTATCTTTCAACTATCTATCTCTCTTTCTATCTATACATCTCTTTCTTTCTTTCTTTCTAACTAATCTATTTTTTCTTTCATTCTAACTAATCTATCTTTTTTCTTTCTAACTAATCTATCTTTCTTTCTAACTGATCTATCTTTTTTCTTTCTAACTACTCTATCTTTCTTTCATTCTAACTAATCTATCTTTCTTTCTAACTAATCTATCTTTCTTTCTTTCTAACTACTCTATCTTTCTTTCATTCTAACTAATCTATCTTTCTTTCTAACTAATCTATCTTTCTTTCTAACTAATCTATCTTTCTTTCTAACTAATCTTTCTTTCTTTCTAACTACTCTATCTTTCTTTCATTCTAACTAATCTATCTTTCTTTCTAACTAATCTATCTTTCTTTCTAACTAATCTATATATCTTTCTTTCTAACTTATCTATCTTTCTTTCTAACTAATCTATCTTTCTTTCTTTCTAACTACTCTATCTTTCTTTCATTCTAACTAATCTATCTTTCTTTCTAACTAATCTAACTTTCTTTCTAACTAACTAATCTATCTTTCTTTCTTTCTTTCTAACAAATCTATTTATCTTTCTTTCTAACTAATCTATCTATCTATCTATCTTTCTTTCTAATCTATCTTTCTTTCTTTCTAACTAATCGAACTTTCTTTCTAACTAATCTATCTTTCTTTCTTTCTAACTACTCTATCTTTCTTTCATTCTAACTAATCTATCTTTCTTTCTAACTAATCTATCTATCTTTCTTTCTAACTAATCTATCTTTCTTTCTAACTAATCTTTCTTTCTTTCTAACTACTCTATCTTTCTTTCATTCTAACTAATCTATCTTTCTTGCTAACTAATCTATCTTTCTTTTTTCTAACTACTCTATCTTTCTTTCATTCTAACTAATCTATCTTTCTTTCTAACTAATCTATCTTTCTTTCTAACTACTCTATCTTTCTTTCATTCTAACTAATCTATCTTTCTTTCTAACTAATCTATCTTTCTTTCTAACTAATCTATCTATCTTTCTTTCTAACTTTCTAACTAATCTATCTTTCTTTCTAACTAATCTATCTTTCTTTCTAACTAATCTATCTATCTTTCTTTCTAACTTATCTATCTTTCTTTCTAACTAATCTATCTTTCTTTCTTTCTAACTACTCTATCTTTCTTTCATTCTAACTAATCTATCTTTCTTTCTAACTAATCTAACTTTCTTTCTAACTAACTAATCTATCTTTCTTTCTTTCTAACTAATCTATTTATCTTTCTTTCTAACTAATCTATCTATCTATCTTTCTTTCTAATCTATCTTTCTTTCTTTCTAACTAATCTAACTTTCTTTCTAACTAATCTATCTATCTTTCTTTCTTTTTAACTAATCTATATTTTATTCTAACAAATCTATTTTTCTTTCTTTCTAACTAATCCATCTTTTCGTTTTGACTAATCTATCTTTCTTTCTAACTAATCTATCTATCTTTCTTTCTTTCTAACTAATCTATCCTTCATTCTAACAAATCTCTTTCTTTCTTTCTAACTAATCTATCTTTTTTCTTTCTAACTAATCTATCTATCTTTCTTTCTTTTTAACTAATCTATCTTTTATTCTAACAAATCTATTTTTCTTTCTTTCTAACTAAACTATCTATCTTTCTTTCTTTCTAACTAATCTATCTTTCTTTTTCTTTCTAACTAATCTCTTTCTTTCTTTCTTTCTAACTAATCTATCTTTCTTTCTCACTAATCTTTTTTTCTTTCTTTCTTTCTAACTAATCTATCTTTCTCACTAATCTATCTTTCTTTCTTTCTTTCTTACTAATCTATCTTTCTTTCCTTTTTTCTTTCTAACTAATCTATCTTTCTTTCTTTCTTACTAATCTTTTTTTCTTTCTTTTTTTCTAACTAATCTATCTTTCTTTCTTTCTAACTAATCTTTTTTTCTTTCTTTCTAACTAATCTATCTTTCTTTCTTTCTAACTTATCTATATTTCTTTCTTTCTTTCTTACTTTCTTTCTTTCTTTCATTCTTTCTTTCATTCTTTCTTTCTTTCTAACTAATCTATCTTTCTTTCTTACTAATCTTTTTTTCTTTCTTTCTTTCTAACTAATCTATCTTTCTAACTAATCTTTCTTTCTTTCTTTTTAATTAACTTTCTTTCTTTCTTTCTAACTAATCTATCTATCTTTCTATCTTTCTTTCTACCTAATCTATCTTTCTTTCTTTCTTTCTAACTAATCTATCTTTCTTTCTTTCTAACTAATCTATCTTTCTTTTTCTTTCTAACTAATCTCTTTCTTTCTTTCTTTATAACTAATCTATCTTTCTTTCTCACTAATCTTTTTTTCTTTCTTTCTTTCTAACTAATCTATCTATCTTTCTATCTTTCTTACTAATCAATCTTTCTTTCTTTCTTACTAATTTATCTTTCTTTCTTTCTTACTAATCTATCTTTCTTTCCTTTTTTCTTTCTAACTAATCTATCTTTCTTTTTCTTTCTAACTAATCTCTTTCTTTCTTTCTTTCTAACTAATCTATCTTTCTTTCTCACTAATCTTTTTTTCTTTCTTTCTTTCTAACTAATCTATCTTTCTCACTAATCTATCTTTCTTTCTTTCTTTCTTACTAATCTTTCTTTCTTTCCTTTTTTCTTTCTAACTAATCTATCTTTCTTTCTTTCTTACTAATCTTTTTTTCTTTCTTTTTTTCTAACTAATCTATCTTTCTTTCTTTCTTTCTAACTAATCTTTTTTTCTTTCTTTCTAACTAATCTATCTTTCTTTCTTTCTAACTTATCTATATTTCTTTCTTTCTTACTTTCTTTCTTTCTTTCATTCTTTCTTTCTTTCTAACTAATCTATCTTTCTTTCTTACTAATCTTTGTTTCTTTCTTTCTTTCTAACTAATCTATCTTTCTAACTAATCTTTCTTTCTTTCTTTTTAATTAACTTTCTTTCTTTTTTTCTAACTAATCTATCTATCTTTCTATCTTTCTTTCTACCTAATCTATCTTTCTTTCTTTCTTTTTAATTAACTTTCTTTCTTTCTTTCTTTCTTTCTAACTAATCTATCTTTCTTTCTTTCTAACTAATCTATCTTTCTTTTTCTTTCTAACTAATCTCTTTCTTTCTTTCTTTATAACTAATCTATCTTTCTCACTAATCTTTTTTTCTTTCTTTCTTTCTAACTAATCTATCTATCTTTCTATCTTTCTTACTAATCAATCTTTCTTTCTTTCTTACTAATTTATCTTTCTTTCTTTCTTTCTTACTAATCTATCTTTCTTTCCTTTTTTCTTTCTAACTAATCTATCTTTCTTTCTTTCTTACTAATCTTTTTTCTTTCTTTTTTTCTAACTAATCTATCTTTCTTTCTTTCTTTCTAACTAATCTTTTTTTCTTTCTTTCTAACTAATCTATCTATCTTTCTTTCTTTCTTTCTAACTAATCTATCTATCTTTCTATCTTTCTTTCTACCTAATCTATCTTTCTTTCTTTCTTTTTAATTAACTTTCTTTCTTTCTTTCTAACTAATCTATCTTTCTTTCTTTCTAACTAATCTATCTTTCTTTCTCACTAATCTTTTTTTCTTTCTTTCTAACTAAGCTATCTATCTTTCTATCTTTCTTACTAATCAATCTTTTTTCTTTCTTACTAATTTATCTTTCTTTCTTTCTTTCTTACTAATCTATCTTTCTTTCCTTTTTTCTTTCTAACTAATCTATCTTTCTTTCTTTCTTACTAATCTTTTTTTCTTTCTTTTTTTCTAACTAATATATCTTTCTTTCTTTCTAACTTATCTATATTTCTTTCTTTCTTTATTTCTTACTAATCTATCTTTCTTTCTAACTAATCTATCTATCTTTCTTTCTTTCTTTCTTTCTTTCTAACTAATCTATCTTTCTTTCTTTCTTACTAATCTTTTTTTCTTTCTTTTTAACTAATCTATCTTTCTTTCTTTCTTACTAAACTATAAACTAATTAAACTTTAAACTTCTTTAAACTTCTTCAAACTTATTGGTCCAAACTTTCACAAGCCAACTTAAAGTTTGTCTCGACGAACTTTTTCTAGTTATTCTTCTTCTTCTTATTTTTCTTACCCAAAAAATTCTGACTCTAACTCGTCCTAGAGCTTTAACTCTACAAACTCCAAACTCGGGTCAGACCTTCAGACTGTTCTGACTCGGTGTGCTATATCTTTTCAAACTGATTTGACTTTCAGATTTCTTAAAAATTAATATTAAAAATCATAAAAATCCCATTGACTTTCATTGCAACAGTTCAAATTGAGCCAAGACTACGGTGGCCCAGTAGTGAACAACACAAAAACTCAAATCTAAACTCCCTGAAGCCCTAGATTCAATTAAACTACCATTCTATATGTACTAATGAACTTTATCTATCTATCTATCTATCTATCTATCTATCTATCTATCTTTCTAACTTATCTTTCTTTCTTTCTAACTAATCTTTCTTTCTTTCTACCTAATCTTTCTTTATTTCTTTCTTTCTAACTAATCTTTCTTTCTTTCTACCTAATCTTTCTTTATTTCTTTCTTTCTTACTAATCTATCTTTCTTTCAAACTAATCTTTCTTTCTTTCAAACTAATCTTTCTTTCTTTCTAACTAATATTTCTTTCTTGCTAACTGATCTATCTTTCTTTCTAACTAATCTTTCTTTCTTTCTAACTAATCTATCTTTCTTTCTAACTAATCTACCTTACTTTCTTTCTAACTAATCTATCTTTCTTTCTAACTAATCTATCTATCTTTCTTTCTTTCTAACTACTCTATCTTTCTTTCAATCTAACTTTTCTTTCTTTCTAACTAATCTATCTATCTTTCTAACTAATCTCTTTCTTTCTAACCAATCTTTCATTCTTTCTTTCTTACTTTCTTTTATTCTTTCTTTCTAACTAATCTATCTTTTTTCTTTCTAACTAATCTTTCTTTCTTTCTAACTAATCTATCTATCTTTCTTTCTTTCTAACTAATCTATCTATCTTTCTTTCATTCTAACTAATCTTTTCTTTCTTTCTAACTAATCTCTATCTTTCAAACTAATCTATCTTTCTTTCTAACCAATTTTTCTTTCTTTCTTTCTTTCTTTTTTCTTTCTAACTAATCTATCTATCTTTCTTTCTAACTAATCTTTCTTTCTTTCTAACTAATCTTTCTTTCTTTCTAACTAATCTATCTTTCTTTCTTTCTAAATAATCTATCTTTCTTTCTAACTAATCTATCTATCTATCTTTCTTTCTAACTAATCTATCTATCTTTCTTTCTAACTACTTTATCTTTATTTCTAACTAATCTATCGTTCTTTATTCCTTTCTTTCTTTCTTACTAATCTATCTTTCTTTCTAACCAATCTATCATTCTTTCTTTCTTTCTAACTAATCTTTCTTTCTTTCTAACTAATCTATAATCTTTCTTTCTTTCTAACTAATCTATCTATCTTTCTTTCTAACTAATCTATCTTTCTTTCTTTCTAACTAATCTATCTTTTTTTTCTAACTAATCTATCTATCTTTCTAACTAATATATCTTTCTTTCTTTCTAACTAATCTATCTTTCTTTCTTTCTAACTAATCTAACTAATCTATCTTTCTTTCTTTCTAACTAATCTATCTATCTATCTATCTTTCTTTCTAACTAATCTATCTCTTTCTTTCTAACTAACTAGTCTTTCTAACTAATCTATCTTTCTTTCTTTCTTTCTTTCTAACTAATCTGTTTCTTTCTTTCTAACTAATCCATCTTTCTTTATATCTTTCTTACTAACTAATCTATCTTTCTTTCTAACCAATCTTTCTTTCTTTCTTTTTTCATTCTTTCTAACTAATCTATCTTTCTTTCTTTCTAACTAATCTATCTCTCTTTCTTTCTAACTAATCTATCTTTCTTTCTTTCTAACTAATCTATCTATCTATCTATCTTTCTAACTAATCTATCTTTCTTTCTTTCTAACTAATCTCTATCTTTCAAACTAATCTATCTTTCTTTCTAACCAATTTTTCTTTCTTTCTTTCTTTCTTTTTTTCTTTCTAACTAATCTATCTATCTTTCTTTCTAACTAATCTTTCTTTCTTTCTAACTAATCTTTCTTTCTTTCTAACTAATCTTTCTTTCTTTCTAACTAATCTATCTTTCTTTCTTTCTAAATAATCTATCTTTCTTTCTAACTAATCTATCTATCTATCTTTCTTTCTAACTAATCTATCTATCTTTCTTTCTAACTACTTTATCTTTATTTCTAACTAATCTATCGTTCTTTATTCCTTTCATTCTTTCTTACTAATCTATCTTTCTTTCTAACCAATCTATCATTCTTTCTTTCTTTCTAACTAATCTATCTATCTTTCTTTCTAACTAATCTATCTTTCTTTCTTTCTAACTAATCTATCTTTTTTTTCTAACTAATCTATCTATCTTTCTAACTAATATATCTTTCTTTCTTTCTAACTAATCTATCTTTCTTTCTTTCTAACTAATCTATCTTTCTTTCTAACTAATCTATCTATCTATCTATCTATCTTTCTTTCTAACTAATCTATCTCTTTCTTTCTAACTAACTAGTCTTTCTAACTAATCTATCTTTCTTTCTTTCTTTCTTTCTAACTAATCTATGTTTCTTTCTTTCTAACTAATCCATCTTTCTTTATATCTTTCTTACTAACTAATCTATCTTTCTTTCTAACCAATCTTTCTTTCTTTCTTTTTTCATTCTTTCTAACTAATCTATCTTTCTTTCTTTCTAACTAATCTATCTATCTTTCTTTCTAACTAATCTATCTTTCTTTCTTTCTAACTAATCTATCTATCTATCTTTCTAACTAATCTATCTTTCTTTCTTTCTAACTAATCTATCTTTCTTTCTAACTAATCTATCTATCTATCTTTCTTTCTAACTAATCTATCTTTCTTTCTTTCTAACTAATCTATCTATCTATCTATCTTTCTAACTAATCTATCTTTCTTTCTAACTAATCTATCTTTCTTTCTTTCTAACTAACTAATCTTTCTTTCTTTCTAACTAATCTATCTTTCTTTCTTTCTTTCTAACTAATCTATGTTTCTTTCTTTCTAACTAATCTATCTTTTTCTATCTTTCTAACTAATCTATCTTTCTTTCTAACCAATCTTTCTTTCTTTCTTTCTTACTTTCTTTCTTTCTAACTAATCTATCTTTTTTCTTTCTAACTAATCTATCTATCTTTCTTTCTAACTAATCTTTCTTTCTTTCTAACCAATCTATCTTTCTTTCTTTCTAACTAATCTTTCTTTCTTTCTTTCTAACTTATCTATCTATCTTTCTAACTAATCTATCTTTCTTTCTTTCTAACTAATCTATCTTTCTAACTAATCTATCTTACTTTCTAACTAATTTATCTTTCTTTTTTTCTAACTAATCTATCTTTCTAGCTAATCTATCTTTCTTTCTATCAAATCCATCTTTCTTTGTTTTATAAATAATCTATCTTTCTTTATTTCTAACTAAGTTATCTTTCTTTCTAACTAATCTATCTTTCTTTCTAACTAATCTATCTTTCTAACTAATCTATCTTTCTTTCTAACAAATCTCTTTCTTTGTTTTTTAACTAATCTATCTTTCTTTCTAATTAATCTATCTTTCTTTCTAACTAATCTATCTTTCTTTCTTTCTAATCTATCTTTCTTTCTTTCTAACTAATCTATCTTTCTTTCTTTCTTTTTAATTAACTTTCTTTCTTTCTTTCTTTCTTTCTAACTAATCTATCTTTCTTTCTTTCTAACTGATCTATCTTTCTTTTTCTTTCTAACTAATCAATCTTTCTTTCTTTCTAACTAATCTTTCTTTCTTTCTTACTAATCTATCTTTCTTTCTTTCTTTCTAACTAATCTATCTTTCTTTCTTACTAATATTTTTTTCTTTCTTTCTTTCTAACTAATCTATCTTTCTAGCTAATCTATCTTTCTTTCTATCAAATCCATCTTTCTTTGTTTTATAAATAATCTATCTTTCTTTATTTCTAACTAAGTTATCTTTCTTTCTAACTAATCTATCTTTCTTTCTAACTAATCTATCTTTCTAACTAATCTATCTTTCTTTCTAACAAATCTCTTTCTTTGTTTTTTAACTAATCTATCTTTCTTTCTAACTAATCTATCTTTCTTTCTAACTAATCTATTTTCTTTCTTTCTAATCTATCTTTCTTTCTTTCTAACTAATCTATCTTACTTTCTTTCTTTCTTTTTAATTAACTTTCTTTCTTTCTTTCTTTCTAACTAATCTATCTTTCTTTCTTTCTAACTGATCTATCTTTCTTTTTCTTTCTAACTAATCAATCTTTCTTTCTTTCTAACTAATCTTTCTTTCTTTCTTACTAATCTATCTTTCTTTCTTTCTTTCTAACTAATCTATCTTTCTTTCTTACTAATATTTTTTTCTTTCTTTCTTTCTAACTAATCTATCTTTCTAACTAATCTTTCTTTCTTTCTTTCTTTTTAATTAACTTTCTCTCTTTCTTTCTTTCTTTCTTTCTTTCTAACCAATCTATCTTTCTTTCTTTATAACTAATCTATCTTTCTTTTTCTTTTTAACTAATCTATCTTTCTTTCTTTCTAACTAATCTTTCTTTCTTTCTTACTAATCTTTTTTTCTTTCTTTCTTTCTAACTAATCTATCTATCTTTCTTTCTTTCTTTCTTTCTTTTTAATTAACTTTATTTCTTTCTTTCTTTCTAACTAATCTATCTTTCTTTCTAACTAATCTATCTTTCTTTTTCTTTCTAACTAATCTATCTTTCTTTCTTTCTTTCTAACTAATCTATCTTTCTCACTAATCTATCTTTCTTTCTTTCTTTCTTACTAATATATCTTTCTTTCCTATTTTCTTTCTAACTAATCTATCTTTCTTTCTTTCTTACTAATCTTTTTTTCTTTCTTTTTTTCTAACTAATCTATCTATCTTTCATTCTTTCTTTCTAACTAATCTTTTTCTTCTTTCTTTCTAACTAATCTATCTTTCTTTCTTTCTAACTTATCTATATTTCTTTCTTTCTTTCTTTCTTTCTAACTAACTAATCTATCTTTCTTTCTTACTAATCTTTTTTTCTTTCTTTCTTTCTTTCTAACTAATCTATCCTTCTAACTAATCCATCTTTCTTTCTCTCTTTCTTCCTTTCTTTCTTACTAATCTATCTTTCTTTCCTTTTTTCTTTCTAACTAATCTATCTTTCTTTCTTTCTTACTAATCTTTTTTCTTTCTTTCTAACTAATCTATCTTTCTTTCTTTCTCACTAATCTTTTTTCTTTCTTTCTTTCTAACTAATCTATCTATCTCACTAATCTATCTTTCTTCCTTTCTTTCTTACTAATCTATCTTTCTTTCCTTTTTTCTTTCTAACTAATCTATCTTTCTTTCTTTCTTTCTAACTAATCTTTTTTCTTTCTTTCTAACTAATCCATCTTTCTTTCTTTCTAACTAATCTATCTTTCTTTCTTTCTAACTTATCTATATTTCTTTCTCTTTCTTTCTTTCTTTCTTTCTTTCTAACTAATCTCTTTCTTTCTTACTAATCTTTTTTTCTTTCTTTCTTTCTAACTAATCTATCTTTCTAACTAATCTTTCTTTCTTTCTTTTTAATTAACTTTCTTTCTTTCTAACTAATCTATCTATCTTTCTATCTTTCTTTCTACCTAATCTATCTTTCTTTCTTTCTTTTTAATTAACTTTCTTTCTTTCTTTCTTTCTTTCTTTCTTTCTAACTAATTTATCTTTCTTTCTTTCTAACTAATCTATCTTTCTTTTTCTTACTAACTAATCTTTCTTTCTTTCTTTCTAACTAATCTATCTTTCTAACTAATCTTTCTTTCTTTCTTTTTAATTAACTTTCTTTCTTTCTTTCTTTCTTTCTAACTAATCTATCTTTCTTTCTTACTAATCTTTTTTTCTTTCTTTTTTCTAACTAATCTATGTTTCTTTCTTTCTAACTAATCTTTTTTTCTTTCTTTCTAACTAATCTATCTTTCTTTCTTTCTTTCTTACTAATCTTTTTTTCTTTCTTTCTAACTAATCTATCTTTCTAACTAATCTTTCTTTCTTTCTTTTTAATTAACTTTCTTTCTTTCTTTCTTTCTTTCTAACTAATCTATCTTTCTTTTTCTTTCTAACTAATCTCTTTCTTTCTTTCTTTCTTTCTAACTAATCTATCTTTCTTTCTTTCTAACTAATCTTTTTTCTTTCTTTCTAACTAATCCATCTTTCTTTCTTTCTAACTAATCTATCTTTCTTTCTTTCTAACTTATCTATATTTCTTTCTTTCTTTCTTTCTTTCTTTCTTTCTTTCTTTCTTTCTTTCTTTCTAACTAATCTATCTTTTTTTCTTACTAATCTTTTTTTCTTTCTTTCTTTCTAACTAATCTATCTTTCTAACTAATCTTTCTTTCTTTCTCTTTAATTAACTTTCTTTCTTTCTTTCTAACTAATCTATCTATCTTTCTATCTTTCTTTCTACCTAATCTATCTTTCTTTCTTTCTTTTTAATTAACTTTCTTTCTTTCTTTCTTTCTTTCTTTCTTTCTTTCTTTCTTTCTTTCTAACTAATCTATCTTTCTTTCTTTCTAAATAAAAACTATCTTTCTTTTTCTTTCTAACTAATCTATCTATCTTTCTATCTTTCTTTCTACCTAATCTATCTTTCTTTCTTTCTTTTTAATTAACTTTCTTTCTTTCTTTCTTACTAATCTATCTTTCTTTCTCACTAATCTCTTTTTCTTTCTTTCTAACTAATCTATCTATCTTTCTTACTAATCAATCTTTCTTTCTTTCTTACTAATTTATCTTTCTTTCTTTCTTTCTGACTAATCTATCTTTCTTTCCTTTTTTCTTTCTAACTAATCTTTCTTTCTTTCTTTCTAACTAATCTATCTTTCTTTCTTTCTTTCTTTCTTTCTTTCTTTCTTTCTCACTAATCTTTTTTTCTTTCTTTCTAACTAATCTATCTATCTTTCTATCTTTCTTACTAATCAATCTTTCTTTCTTTCTTACTAATTTATCTTTCTTTCTTTCTTTCTTACTAATCTTTTTTTCTTTCTTTCTTTCTAACTAATCTATCTTTCTTTCTTTCTAACTTATCTATATTTCTTTCTTTCTTTCTTTCTTACTAATCTATCTTTCTTTCTAACTAATCTATCTTTCTTTCTTTCTTTCTTTCTTTCTTTCTAACTAATCTATCTTTCTTTCTTTCTTACTAATCTTTTTTTCTTTCTTTCTAACTAATCTATCTTTCTTTCTTTCTTACTAAACTATAAACTAATTAAACTTTAAACTTCTTTAAACTTCTTCAAACTTATTGGTCCAAACTTTCACAAGCCAACTTAAAGTTTGTCTCGACGAACTTTTTCTAGTTTTTATATGTCATTGCATGGATATTAAATATATCCAGTTGATGTTTGTCTTAAATAAGAGGCGATCTGGCGCTGGAATGTGTCTTCACACAGACGAGTGTGTCAACCTATCGCTTAATGCCGTTGCAGACTCTATTATTTCTGCCGAAATCACTAACAAAATGAACGTGTCAATGCTCATGATATACAATCATTGATGAACATCTTTGATTTTAATGAAAAAAAAAAATGCACTGTACGAGGGCGTATTAGGTCCTGTCCCAAATGGCACACGCACTTTCGGTCTTGTAGACTTACAATGGCTGCCGTGTGCGCATGCCCGTTAAGTCCATGCTGAACAAAAAAGTGGGTGTCCCATTTGTCATTTCCGGTTTCAGAAGGGTGCTTGCGTGCGGCCCCTTTGCGGTCGATATGCGCCATTGATCCGCACTGATGCTGATTACGTAACTAAAGTGTGGGCTCGTAGAAAGACTCCGAGTGCTAGGGTGCCATTTGGACAGGGCCTTAGAACCTAGAACATCTGACACGCTTAACAAAATTCCTACCACCAGACCAGGAACACGAATGCTTCTTGCGGATCTATGTATTCATGCACTAACGTGAAGAATCTCGAGACTAACAATAAATTGTATTACAGTAGACGAATGAAACTATCACATTAAATATGAGTTATATGTCGACACATAAACTCAATTTACTAATGTAATTGATTTACAGGGCTCACAGACATCATTGCAGTTGTTCCAGTGAAGTTCTCAACATCTGCACAGAAGACCACTGAGAAAATCAAGAAACAATCAAGAGTTCTTAAGTAACTACAGTATACTATATCAGCTGACTGTGCTGCACAATTTAGTCTCTTGCAAAATAATTCACTTATATCTACGTACACTGAGATTCACACATAACCACTTACAAAACCCATAAAAAAAGCAAACACCTGAACGCAGCATGATCATAAAGATGTACATGGCTCAAATAGCCAACAAACATCAAGATCACCCTGGGATAATTAATCTAAAAAATAAATAAATTTGAAAACACGTTTTCAGTAAATAAGTTTAAAAAAAACAATATAAAAACATGGTAACACTTTACAATAAGGTCTCATAGCATTAGTTAATGTCTTAAAGGGCCCCTATCATGGATTTTTGAAAATGACCTTTCATGTAGTGTGTAATATAGCTCTAAGTGAATGAAACCATCCTGAAAAGTGCACCGTATATAAAGTTATTGTCTTTCAAATGTAAGAGTCGACTCTGAGTAGTGAATCAATGAAACGTCCTGTTCGAGTCGTCCTTGCATTGGAGGTTTGGGTTGAATGAATGATTCTTCTTCTTCTAGTGTTTCATCATCGGACTCGCGCTCGGATTGATATGGTAAAATCAATGTCATTGTTCATTACTGTGTTTAGTTCACAGTGTAGGAAGCCTCAGGACATGCGCAGAGCTGTCGGTGTTATGGCAATGTGAATTTTCGTTTTCAACGTGTGCTGTATTGTTCCTTTTAGGTACTAATATGTTCCCTTTAGGTACTAATATGTACCATTAAGGTACCAATATGCACCCTTTAGGTACAAAAGTGTACCTTTTCAAGAGGTACCGTCCCAGTGACAGCTTTTGTACCTTTATTTCTGAGAGTGTAGGCTGTCTGGCCAATCAGAGCACAGGAGGGATTTAGAGAGATTGATTCATTTGGCGAGTCGTTTGAGAATCATTGAAAATCTGGTGATGTATATTATGAGAAAATGAAACGTTTGACGTTTGACGTTTGATGCATCCAAACTTTAAAATATAATAATAGGGTCCCTTTAACTATAACAACGAGCAATACATTTGTTGCGATATTTATTAATTAATAAAGATACATTCATTGTCTGATCATGTTATTTCACAGTGCATTAACTAATGCGTTAACAAAAATAACTTTTGATTTTAATAATGTATGAGTAAATGTCAAGTCAAGTCACCTTAATATATATACCGCTTTTTACAATACAGATTATATCAAAACAACTTCAATATTTTATGTGATGCAGTGCCGTCTAAGGGCCCGAAGATCACGGGCATCCAGTATGGTTTTCCAGCCTTGACCCTTACGCACAGAGATTGTTCCAGATTCTCTGAATCTTTGGATGATATTATGCACTGTAGATGATGATAACTTCAAACTCTTTGCAATTTTTCTCTGAGAAACTCCTCTCTGATATTGCTCCACTATTTTTCACCGCAGCATTGGGGGAATTGGTGATCCTCTGCCCATCTTGACTTCTGAGAGACACTGCCACTCTGAGAGGCTCTTTTTATACCCAATCATGTTGCCAATTGACCTAATAAGTTGAAAATTGGTCCTCCAGCTGTTCCTTATATGTACATTTAACTTTTCTGGCCTCTTATTGCTACCTGTCCCAACTTTTTTGGAATGTGTAGCTCTCATGAAATCCAAAATGAGCCAATATTTGGCATGACATTTCAAAATGTCTCACTTTCAACATTTGATATGTCATCTATATTCTATTGTGAATAAAATATAAGTGAATGAGATTTCTAAATTATTCCATTCCTTTTTTACTCACAATTTGTACAGTGTCCCAAATTTTTTGAAATCGGGGTTGTACAACAAAGTTTGTTTCTAGAAGAAAATTGCGTCATCGTCCACCTTAAGTAAGGCAGATCAATAATATTGTTGAATATTAAATGTCTCCAACTAAGCAAGCCAAAAGCCAAGGCAACAGTGGCAAGGAACCAAAACTCCATCAGATGACAGAATGGAGAAAAATCTTGGGAGAAGTCGGGGGCCAGTTCTCCTCTGGCCAATCAAGTGTATGATTGCGATTCGGGCAGCATTACAGGTCAGATTGGATCGGAACATTTAGAGTATTTATCCATTTCCATCTGGTTTGAAGTCGAAGTCATCACGCGTACTGAGGTAATGTTGAAATTAACTGTTAATTTTGAGTAAGTTTATTCTTAATTCATATTAACTAAAAGTTATTGTTATTGAACAGGAAAAGTTAATAAAAAAATAAATAAAAAAAATTGAAATTATAAAGGTATATTGTTTGACACAAAATTACATAACTGACCTGCATGCCTGGATATCTCAGCACTTTAGTCGCTCTCCTCTCATCTGTTTGTTTTATATTATTCTTCATATCACATATCCTATATATAACAATCTGGATCATAACAACCCGCCAGATCTGTATACTGAAATTACAGTGACGCACCATTTTATGAGGGTGATGTTATAAAAAGCTCCAGTCCAGTCAATTTTTTTTAATGCAAATTATCCATGTGGAAATTAAAAGGTCATTATTACAGGTATCATATGTCAACATTCATGTTGTGGTAGCCTATTTTTTGTAATGTTGACATCACTAGAATCTTAGAAAAAAAAGAAGTAAACTGTCATGAACTGCTCCGAGACACAAAGGTTGAGGATCCAAAAGTATTTATTAGGAGTAATCCACAATCAAGTCCAAAAAAAACTGACAAATGGTCAAACACAGAGTGGGCAGTCCAAACACTGATATCCAGAACACAGGCAAACTGAACAAGAGAAAAGAAAACAACCCCACCCACCAGAAAACAAATGCTAGGAAGCAATGTAACAGTAGCAAGACTGAGGCCCTGTTTACACGAGAACGATTCCGAGTGAAAACGTAAAAATATTTTATCGGATGTGCCTTTCGTTTACACGGTGACGCCGTTTTTATGGCTTAAAAACGCAAAAAAGTTAAACCACCCTCCAGAGTGGAAAACTTAAAAACGCTCCACCGTCGCGTTCCCGTGTAAAGGGTAAAAACCGGTAAAAACGCAAAACTGCCCTCGATCACGTGCGCGTTTACGTCACAGGCATTCGCCAGTACAGGAAAATAATAGCTAACATGTCGGATTATTTCCATACGTCGGACCTTCAAGTTGCCACAGCAGCTCTGATAAACATACAAGAGTCTTTTCAGCAGTTGCACAAAATATTCTCAGATATTGGTGTTGTTGTGTGGCAGTGCTTCGTTGCCACCTAGCCGCCTGGAGTGCACACTACATCGAATTTCACACACTTTTGCGTCACCATATGCACGCAGATTTCCCCTTCATAACGCTCGTCTAAACGCAGAATAAAAAGTGAAAACGCAACGCCACTTTTGCGTTTTCTCTTCTGATCGTTTCCGTGTAAACATAGCCTGAGCAATGAATGACACAGAAACCAGGGTATAAATAGGTTTAGATTGATGAGGAAACAAGACACAGCTGTAGACTAATCATGGCTGATAGTCCGGGCAGAGGGTTATAGGTAATGAAGTCCGAGATGAAAATGGCAATGAACAGGGGAGTGCCCTCTGGTGGCTCTTAAGGGCACTCCAGCACAGGACCGTAACTACAAAACAATAAATCATTCAAATATACACTAAGTAATCTCTCCACATTAAGTTCATTTTAATGTTTGTCTGTCAGTGTATAAAATCATTAATAATAAACAAGAATTTATATAAAAATTCCCTGGTTCTTGAGTACTGGGAAAAGGCAACAGGCTACAGAAAGGCAAAAATAAAGGTTTATACTACCAAGGAATGATTTTGGATTGTTTTTGACGCAGCTTCTGGTCCCATTTTATAGTAAATGTCTTTAACTGATTTTTTTCTAACATTTAAATGGATACAATGCACTAATTATGTGCATACATGTTTTTACTTTCTAATTATAATTAATAAATAAATAAAAAATACTTTTGCAGTTAATGTCAGTAAATACATCTCTAATAATACTAACTGTTCCCTTACCCTTAAACCTAACCATACGATACCACCAGACCTGTCCCTAACCTGCCATCTCAATAGCATCAAAAGTGTTTTGCAATAGCCTACAACATGAACCCAATAAGTACATACCAACCATTTTTGTGTAAGTACATTGTAGGTAAAGACACATATAGAGTGCTTCCTTCTTTCACTTCGTGGCAGCCAATCACTATCGTCCAACGTAGCAGCAACCAATCACATGTAACTGGAAGTCAAGCGACAGCAGCCAATGGTCAATGTTTCAGATTCCATTAATTTCAAATACTACGTTACTATTACCATTACCATTAAATATTAGCGTTTGTTAACATGTTAACTTAATCTATTGATTAGAATAAAGGTAATGCTGATTTATTGGAATTATTGACTATCTCAGCCTTGATGATACACATGCAACACTAACCATATCGTTTTTTGTGTAGCCTATTTAATTTGTCAGGGGATTGTCTGATATCCAACCATTTATTGATTTTTGTTTTATTACTATTGTATTACTACTGTATTTGTATTGTTAAATTTTTTGACCAAACAGTTATTTTAAGAGCTACCTTTCTATCTCTAACTCTGTGTACACTCTGTTCTACTCTTCTTGTGTAACTGCCAATCAATTGTGGCAGGTGTGAACACAGGTATGAAGCCAATTTTTTCCACAAATCTTACTAACTAAAGTTAATTTGAGCAGAACATGCAAAAACCTACCCATGGTAAAGATGTAATTAGACTTCTAAATTGTTCTACCTTTATATGAAAATGAATTTGTGTTGCTATTTTGAGGTATGTTATTTTCTCGTATACACTGCATGTGTAGGAATACTCTTTGCTTTTGGAAAAGATGATGTCTTTTCTGGGACAGGCAGTTGTCCCTACTGTACTACTGGGGTGATGTCAAGTCCTGAGCACTTTCAGGCAAAGCATGTAAAGAATGCCATATATTTTGAGGACAACGTCATCCGTAAGCATTGTACAAAGCACACATACATTTTACATGTCTGTTGTAAGTTAAAATGTATTAACTTTCTCTTGTCTTTCTAGAAAAATTTTGTGTTCCTTGCTTTAGTTTGAATGCCCGACAACAAAAGAGGTGCCATTGGCATTGCCCTAAGTGTCGGCAAAACTACTTACATTGCCCTAAGTGCAATGTAAGTAGTTAAATTTTAAAGTCTTGTTTCATTTAGATTCCCTTCATGTTATGATTAACTCACCTCATCTTTTGTCCTTTTTGCAGATCTTTCAATTACAAAATTACCAACAAGCCAGACAGTATGTACCTTTGATACTGGTATTTAAGAATGTTTAATATTTGTTGATCTTTGTCTACTTTAACATGTTTATATATTGTCCCTCAGAAAGGCCATCATCAGAAAAAAACAAAGGCAGGGCAGCAGGTCAAGGAACATCCACCTGTCATTTGTATTGATCAACGAAATGGGATTTTTGTCACCCCAAAAGATGCCCATGGACCTAGAGTCCCTGTTCACGTAAAGAAACAAGTCATCTCGGGGTCTATTGCCTGTGAGTCACCTCTGTGTCAAGATTTTATGAGGATTGAAGTAGAAAGTGGCAAACCAGGCATTGAATGCGATAACCTTCAGAGGACAAATAGAGCTGTGTGCTATTCTGCACCAGCAGCACTTAGGGAGGATTCTTTACAGTCAATGATTGACAGTGGCCTGCTGTCCAAAACCCGAAAAGATGAATGTGTGCAGCTAAGAAACAAAAGTATTGCTGGTGGTGTGGATTGTGTTTTGTCAGGTTAGTTTATTTTTCAGTGTTTACTGGGGTAAGAGACAACTGGTGTCAGTTCGAAAGGACCAGAGTCTCTTTTGATAGCCATCTGGGCAAGTGGCACTGCTAGTGCCGCAATAAAATGAGAAGCTGCGTCCACAGATACCTGTGCATGTGGTGGCTGTTTCAAGAGAAACCCCACCTCCAC
The DNA here is from genome assembly GCA_031834385.1 of Semotilus atromaculatus. Taxonomy (NCBI): domain Eukaryota; kingdom Metazoa; phylum Chordata; class Actinopteri; order Cypriniformes; family Leuciscidae; genus Semotilus; species Semotilus atromaculatus. The sequence continues at coordinate 8,508,226 of JAULUF010000030.1, forward strand.
GTCCAGTGAGTTCCCTTCTGTTCTCTTCTGACATCTGGACTGGCAGTGAGTGACTTAAAAACATCACTTGAATTTCACAAATACTTCTACATGTCAGTTATGTGTGCATGTGTGTGTTTATAGAATCATACAACAAAGTATAGTTTCTAGAAGAAAATTGCGTCATCATCCACCTTAAGTAAGGCAGATCAATAATATTGTTGAATATTTAGATGCCCCCAACTAAGCAAGCCAAAAGCCAAGGCGACATCATTGTGTATTAGCACATCTGTTTAAGCGGCCAACAAAATCAGCCAAGAGGATACTCAAGTTAAAGCTGCCGTCGGCAACTCTGGCTGATTGAGTGGACTTAGGCAAAATTTTGAATGTTTACAACTCTCGTGCCCCTCCCCCACTATCAACGAATACCCTCCCACAGAGTTCGTGCTCGTCAGTGCGCCATCACTCTTCGCTACTGCGCGAACTTCAGGCACACGCATGTGATTGACGTGTGCGTGCACGACTTGTGATTGACAGTCATATCTCACACCCCCCTGCGCTGATTGGACACAATGAACCGGGAGCGGTGGATTTTTGCAAAACAAATAACACGCTTCAGGTGGAGTTAGAAGCTCGGGTTTTTTTCTACAACCACTTTATTTATGTTGTTCTGTCGGAATATAGAATTCGCTGAATATGATTAAAAAAAAGTTGCCGACGGCAACTTTAATGTGAGAACAAGATGGTAGACACTTGAGAAGTAAATTACTGCTTCTGGGTTCTGTGATGGTGCTATTTTGGGGGTGGAGTGGGGTACCCATAGCTTGCATCCTGAAATTAAAGTTTTAGGCAACACATTTGCCAATCCTTATTCACGTCCCTTGACATACTCCATGTACTCCATGGCTGGGTAACTGCTCTAGGGCAAGCGATATTCTTCCAAAGACAGAAGTGTACAAAGGTCTGTCTCAGAAAGATCGTGCTTTCACCTCTAGCTGTGGCTTTTTGCCATTTTGCAAGTGCTGGAGTCCAAAACTGTATGTAGTGTACCTTATTCTGCTAATGATGTTTTCTTCTACCATTTTTTTTTTCTTTATTAACCATGACTTTTATATTTAGCCAAAGAAAGAATCCTTGATGAAAGCCTGCAATGCCCTTGGAGAATCACATGTGAGTAGTACCACTGACTTAATAAAACAGACTTGAGGAGCTACTCCTTTAAAAGGACTTGAACCCCAAAATGTTTAAGCTTCAAAAGGCTGGTGGTAAGACATTGTCATATGTTAAAAGGTTAGTTCACCCTCATGTCGTTCCAAACCCGTAAGACCTTCGTTCATCTTTGGAACACAAATTAAGATATTTTTGATGAAACGCAATATTTTTGATGAAACGCAATAACCACTTTCAAGGCCCAGAAAGGTAGTGAAAAGTCAGTAGTTCAACCTTAATGTTACTATTATAGTATTATTAATAATACTATTTGTGTGCAAATATTTGTTGCTTTTTTGCACACAAAATGTATTCTTGTCTCATAATATTAAGGTTGAACCATTAACGTTAAGGTTAAACTATTTTAAAGATGTAATTTTTACTACCATTTTGGGCCTTGAAAGTTGCAATTATGTTGCTGTCTATGGATGGTGCAGAAACGTCTCAGATTTCATAAAAAATGTCTTAATTTGTTACGGGTTTGGAACGACACAAGAGTGAGTAAATGATGACAGAAATTTTCGATTTTGGGGGAACTAACCAACCCTTTAAATAGTATTTACATTTCTTTCTCTCTTTCTTTTTCTTTCTTTTTTGTCATGCAAATTAAATGGTTTGAGGATGTTTAGATTTTATATTAGCAATTTTTCACCATTTTTCTTTTTGTTTTGCCAAATGGAGGTGATGTTTTGCACATGACCTGCCCACACTCTGTGGTGTACTACCAGTCAGCACTCTGGTGGCAAGAGTCAGCCCGTGATCGTGGAGATGCACTGAGCTTTAAACACCCTCCCACAGTGTATGTGTCCGACATTGCTGGACGTGTTGCAAGACACGTTAATAATTGCACCAACCAACGTTTTTTCCAGCCATATGATGGACGACTTTGTGAAAACACTGCTGCACACATGCAGGCAGCAGCGGAAAAACTACTTGAAGTCCGGTTCCCATGGGTGACAAGTGTTGGCTTCTCATCAAGAAAAGTCTCTGAAAATGAGACCACCTATTCTTTGACACTTTGTCCTCACTGCATCCTGTGATAGGAACCAATGCAAGATTCTCCTTGTATGATCCTACAGTATAGTACCACAGAACTTTAAGAAGGTAAAGTTGACTTAAATCACTTAAGTAATTGTAAATATCAAGGTTTAAGTTTTTATACAAATCATTATTTGGTAGGCAATATCCCAAATATGCCATGTTTTAATACAAAACACCTGATGAAATGAAACCATTCATTTTAATCATCATTACTTCACCATATTCTAAACTTCTGTATTTTGTAGTTTCACCAAGTTCACCAGAGCCTGACACAGATTGCTGGGGACGGACAAACATACGTGCCAGGAAGGAAACCCCAGATTTCCAGTTGCAAAACCAACCAAACCCACGAGTATGTTTTCACATAAGGAACGTAATGTTCAAATGTATTATATCCTGTCTTGATCAAAGTAGACAAAAGGGATACTGTTTTGGTTATAAATATAGTTATGAAAACATTTATAGATTGTATCTCTTTTATTGTTACTGTTTTAGTTTGATCATGTTTCGGATGGGACAAAATCACCAGATGAAATCATAGGTGCAGTGGGTAAACCGGTGTTGAAAAGATCTGACTTGATGTCTCTAGGATTAAACCAGGAAGTGGAGGCAACAGTTAGTGGATATGTTACACAACTTTATTTTAATATATTTAAAGATGGGGTATGTGATTCTCTTTTTTGTCCATTTTTTCACAAAATCACTTGAAATCCTATTCATAACTCACTTACAACCACTGAGTTAGAAGCACTGAAATGAAAATTAAGCAATTTAATCATCTGTGGAATGGGCAAGACTCGAAAAACTCCAGCCAATCATTTCCAAGACCACCTAGAATCATTGGACAGTAAGTCCGTCAATCAAACGGTCGTATACCCCCCACCCCCCTCGTGCGCGTGCCGTACCCCTTCGTGCACATACTCAAAGTACATTACTATGAATCCTGCTTTGAATAGAAGACCCCTGTACAGACGCCAGGGCTGAGTCTCGCGCATATGAGTTTTCGCTCGTGGCTCAGGTGTGTTTGATTAGGGTTGAAGCTAAACTCTGTAGGACAGTGGCCCTCCAGGACCGAAGTTACCCATCCCTGATCCAAGGTTTTGCCTGAAAGCCATATTTGATATTGTTAATTTCTATGATAATCATAATCTCTTTTCATCTTAATAAAGATTGTGTACTTAAAGCAGCATTCGGTAACTTTTGAACTTTTGCTCTCGGGGTCCCCCAACAGTTCGGAAACAGTATTGTCTTCTACTACTGTCGTAAAATCTGTCATGGTTACACCAGGGGATACACGCGTGCATTTGTTGACAAGCCGATACCCCCGAACTCTGCAGAAGGAGTTCTCAGACTGAAAGGAGTTGGGCAGACTGCCAGCGTTGCGTGTGAAATGTCATCATCCCAGGTACATTGGCATATATTTCAGCATGTCAAGTCAAGTCAAGTCACCCTTATTTATATAGCGCTTTTTACAATACAAATTGTTTCACAGCAGCTTTACAGAGATAACAGGAAAACAATGTTGTAATAGTATTGTTAAATTCAAAATTAAATGTTAAATGTCCCCAACTAAGCAAGCCAAAAGCCAATGGCGACAAAGGCGAAGAGAGGCGAAAAAGGCAACTGTGGCAAGGAACCAAAACTCCATCAGGTGACAGAATGGAGAAAAAAACCTTGGGAGAACCCAGGCTCAGTCAGGGGGCCAGTCCTCCTTTGGCCAACGAACGAACAGTGTATGATTATGAGTTAGGCAGCATAATGTCAGGAGTCAGATGTGATCAGAACTTTCACGATATTTATCCAGTTCATCTGGTTGGAGGTTGGGTCATCCGGCCGGTGAGAAGATGAGTGTGTTGAGGTGTCCATGGGCCTTCACAGTGTTGATGGGGCTGGCTCATCAGGGATGCGTTGTCGTCGTGTCCATGTGATGGTCCTTCCTCAGATCTGGATATGGCCTGGATCCGGCGGTTTGCGGTAAACCTCAGGATAAACAGAGAGACTAATATTAGCGTAGACGCCATCCTTCTTATGATGTACAAAGTACATCAGGAATGATGGGAACTGTTCCCGGTTCCGGCTGATCTAAACTATGCAGCCTAACATTGAATTATAGAAATCTATAATGTGTTATGTGTATGCTAAGCCAAAGAGATGTGTTTTTAGTCTAGATTTAAACTGACAGACTGTATCTGCTTCCCGGACTGTGTTAGGAAGATTGTTCCAAAGTTTTGGTGCTAAATAGGAAAAGGATCTACCGCCAGCAGTCGATTTTGGTATTCTAGGTATTATCAACTGGCCAGAATTTTGAGATCGCAATAGACGTGAAGGACTATAATGCGTTAAGAGCTCGCTCAAGTACTGGGGAGCTAAACCATTTAGTGCTTTGTAAGTAATCAGCAATATTTTAAAATGTATACGATGTTTAATAGGCAGCCAATGCAGTGTTGACAGAACCGGGCTAATATGGTCATACTTCCTGCTTCTGGTAAGAACTCTAGCGGCTGCGTTTTAAACTAGCTGTAGTTTGTTTATTAAGCGTGCAGGGCAACCACCCAGTAGAGCATTACAATAATCTAGCCTTGATGTCATGAATGCATTAACTAATTGTTCCGCATTTGTCAGTGAGAGCATATGACGTAATTTAGATATATTTTTAAGATGGAAAAATGCGGTTTTACAGATACTAGACACGTGACTTTCAAATAAAAGATTGGTATTAAAGAGCACACCCAGGTTCCTAACTGACAACGAAGACTTAACAGAGCAGCCATCAATTGTTAGACAGTATTCTGGGTTATTACGTGTGGCAGTTTTTTGTCCAATGATTAGAATCTCTGTTTTTTCAGAATTTAGTAATAGGAAATTACTGGTCATCCAATTTTTTATATCAGCTATGCATTCCGTTAATTTTGATAATTGGTAAGTTTCATTAGGTTTTGAAGAAATATACAGCTGAGTATCATCAGCATAACAGTGAAAGCTAATTCCATATTTCCTAATGATATATCCTAATGGTAGCATGTACAGAGTGAACAGCAGCGGTCCTAGTACTGAGCCTTGTGGTACGCCATACTGAACTTGTGATCGATAAGACATCTCTTCATTTACTGCTACAAAATTAAAACGGTCAGATAAGTATTTAAGTATTTAAGTATTTAAACCATGCTAGTGCAATTCCACTAATGCCAACATAGTTTTCTAGTCAATTTAAAAGAATGTTGTGGTCGATAGTATCAAATGCAGCACTAATTTCAAGTAACACTAATAGAGAGATACAACCACGATCGGATGATAAGAGCAAATCATTTGTGACTTTAATGAGAGCAGTCTCAGTCCTATGGTACGGTCTAAATCCGGACTGAAAATCCTCACAGATATTATTTCTTTCTAAAAAGGAACACAGTTGTGATGATACTGCTTTTTCTAGTATCTTCGACAGAAAAGGCAGATTCGAGATTGGCCTGTAATTGACTAATTATGTAGGATCAAGTTGCGTTTTTTTAACAAGCGGTTTAATCATAGCCAACTTAAAGGTTTTTGGTACGTATCCTAGAGACAAAGATGAATTAATGATATTTAGAAGAGGATCTATGACCTCTGGAAGCATCTCTTTCAGTAGATAAGTCGGTATAGGGTCTAGCATACAAGTTGTCGATTTAGATGAATTAACGAATTCTTCCTCTCCTATAGCAACAAATGAATCAAAATGTTCCTCACAGAGACTACAATGCACTCCCTGATGCGCTACTGTAGTAGACGGTTGCATAGTTATAATTTTGTCCCTGAAATTATAGATCTTATAAATGAAGAAGTTCATAAAGTCATTACTGCTGTGTTTCTTGGAAACTTCTGGGCTTGAAGCTTTCTTTTTCATTGGTTTAGCCACTTGTTCAAATAAATACCTAGGATTATGTTTATTTTCTTCTAATAGGGTTGAAAAATAATCCGTTCTAGCATCTTTTAATGCCTCTCTGTAAGCAATCGAGCTCTCCTTCCATGAAATCCGAAATACCTCTAGTTTTGTTTTCTTCCAGTTTCGCTCCATTTTTCTGGCTGCTCTCTTAAGGGCCCGGGTGTGCTCGTTGTACCACGGCGTTGGACTATTTTCTTTAATCTTCTTTAAGCGCAACGGAGCAACTATGTCTAAAGTGCTGGAAAAGAGAGATTTAAACGTTTCTGTTACAATATCAAGTTCTTCTAAGCTATCCGGGATGCTGTGATGATGAAACTGATTAGGAAGATTATTAATAAAGCCATCTTTAGTGGCAGAAGTGATAGGTCTAACATATTTATAACACGGAGTCAGCTTTGCAGCCTTGGCTAAATGTAATTTACACGAGACTAGAAAATGATTTGAGATGTCGTCGCTCTGCTACAGAATTTCAACGGCATCAACATCTATTCCATGAGATAATATTAGATCTAGAGTATGGTTACGCCAATGAGTAGGTTCTGACACGTGTTGTCTCACTCCAATTGAGTTTATAATGTCTTTAAATGCCAATCCCAATGCATCTTTTTCATTATTTACATGTATATTAAAATCACCAACAATTAGGACTTTATCGGCAGCCAATACTAATTCTGATAGAAAGTCAGCAAATTCTTTGATAAAATCTTTATGGTGCCCTGGTGCCCTGTATACAGTAGCCAGCAGAATTCTCAAACGTGATTTATTGTTTACACTATATATTTTTACATTAAGCACCAACACTTCAAAAGAAGTATATTTAAAACTAGATTTCTTAGTGGTTTTGAAAATATTACTATAAATTACAGCAACACCTCCCCCTTTGCCTTTCGGACGAGGCTCATGATTATAACAGTAATCTTGCGGAGTGGACTCATTTAAAGTAATGTAATCGTTTGGTTTTAGCCAGGTTTCTGTCAAACACAGCACATCTAGGTTATAGTCTGTAATCTTATCATTAACTATGAACGCTTTTGAATTAAGGGATCGAATATTCAACAACCCAAGCTTTATCGTTTGCTCATCTGTATTATATCTGTTTTTTATTTGCTTAACATCAATTAAATTTTTAACATTAGAAAGGTTTGGCAGTTTTTTGGATTTCCAAATTCGGGGAACAGACACAGTCTCTATATGATGATATCTAGGTGAAAGAGCCTCTATGTGATGGGATTTATCTGACCTTGGTGACGCGAGGCCGCTAGCAGACGGTCGGTTTAGCCAGTCTGTCTGCTTCCTGACCTGAGCCCCAGGTTGTCATGTTTTATCTCTAAGACTATGAGCCAAATTACTAGAGAGAAGAGCAGCACCATCCCAGGAGGGATGAATACCATCTCTTTTCAACAGGTCAGGTTTGCCCCAAAAACTTTTCCAATTGTCTATGAATTCTATATTATTTTGCGGACACCACTTAGACAACCAGCCATTGAGTGAACACAATCTACTAACTATCTCATCACTCCTTCGAACAGGAAGGGGGCCAGAGCAAATTACAGTGCCTGACATCGTACTTGCGAGTTCAAACACCTCTTTAATATTAATTTTGGTGATCTCCGACTGGCGAAGTCGAACATCATTAGTGCCAACGTGAATAACAATCTTAGAGAATTTACGATTAGCATTAGCCAGCACTTTTAAATTTGCTTTGATGTCAGGCGCTCTGGCTCCCGGCAAACATGTGACTATGGTGGCTGGTGTCTCTATTTTCACGTTCCGTGTAATAGAATCGCCAATTACCAGGGCACAATCAACATAATTCTCAGTGGGTGTTTCACTGAGTGGGGCAAATCGATTTGTTATGGTAATCGGAACCGAAGAGTGGTTTTTTGATCCGCGACTAGAGCGATCTCTCACAGTTACCCATCTGCCTGGCTGCACAGGCAATAACTCAGCCGGAACCGAATCATGTAAATGGTTCACTATGCTAGGCGCATCCAAAGTAGTATCTAAGGCTCGAGCACACTTACTATCCTCAATTAAAGTTTGGATGCGTGTCTCTAATTCTGAAATCTTCTCCGTCAGCCTGACTGTCTCCCTGCATTTATCACATATAAACCCTATATTGCCGACGGGGAAGGCTATGGTAAAAATGTGGCATGAGGTGCAGGTGACAATAACAGGACAAGACATTACTCACCGTGTTTGTTGACTGATTCTTACTCACCTGGGCTTTTTATGAACTCAGAGGCGCGGGTGCACACAAGAAAAATAAATAAATAACTGAGCGCACGGGCGGCGCGTTAACAGGCTAACGAGATACAAGCGTGTTGTGCTAACAATAACGGAAGCTAGCGATGTTAGGTTAGTCTGAGATGTTAGGTAAACTGTATTAGTAGTATAAACACTAGAAATGATCGTAAATGTATGGTTCAAAACAGAGAGAAATACGAGGCTTTAGATGGAGCTTACAGCCCCGGAGCAAACACACTCACACACAGCAGGCAGCACACTCACACACAGCACAGCATGTCATATGAATATAGTTTCATGGGATTTCTTTTTTTCAAAAGCCAAAAGATCGCGTATCTCACGTTTACAAGCCAGCGTCTTTATAGTTTTACTTTATAGTACATACTTTATAGTATGCTAATTCAATTCAATGTTTGTGTGGTAGGTAATAGCTATCTTCAATATTATAATATCAAGCTACCATAGATGAATCTGAAAAATCGATTTGCATTATAGCCTGAGGCAAGACACTTTCACCAGAAAAATAAATAAACATGACTATCAGCCTGCAGACATTAGGGTTGCAAAGGGGCTGAACATTTCCGGTAAATTTCCAGAAACTTTCCAAAAATCCTGGAATGTTTCCCAAAAATCCTGGAAATTTTCGGAAAATCCTGGAAAGTTTCCGAAAATCCTGGAAAGTTTCTGGAAACTTTGCAACCCTAGCAGACATTAGGATAGTTACCCTGAACGATTATTTTGTCCGTCTAATCATGCATTATTTACTTGCAAAAATTGTAATGTAGCCCCTACCAAACTTGTACACGCCGTTTTGACGTTTTGGCTACTGATTTATTTATTTTTTGACGGCCAGCATCGGTCGGGCACGCAGCCCTCCTCCTCCTTTAGCTCACGCCAGCGAGCGAACGCTGGACAGTCTTTTATTTTGTCACTCTCCCTTTTTCTCTCTGTCCTCCAACAAAACCTTTGGCTTCTTGGTTTTACTTGCTGCTTCGGCCATGACAACAACAGACAGAGGTAAAAAAAAAAAAAAACGCTCGTTGGGCTCTCACGTCAGATTTTGAGGAAGTGGGGGGTGGTGGGGGAAGTGATGTATGCCGTAAAGCAGTCGAATTTTGTAGTTCTTTTTGTGCTCGGGTTCCTACCCGAACCCCGAAGTCACATTGTGCCAGTAAAAGCAATACAGACACCGTCAGGCTATGGCAGACCTGTCCTTCAACCTATTGTAAGTTGATGTACCATCTCAAGGGTTTTGGAAAAATATTATAAAGGTTGAAAAAGTTACATAGTGCTGCTTTGAAAAATAAAACAAGAAATAACACACCAACACACACAGGCAGGCTACATTGTAGGAAGTTTGCTTTATGTATTCTGCAGGTATTGCTCCCGAAACTTAAAAGGTTCCATGTTCAGGTTTACATACTGTATAATTCCATTCCATGGAGTTCCGTCGGGCAAAAAACTGTTCTGTGTTCCAATTGAAGTTTATATTTATATATTTGTTAATATTAATATTTGTTTAATTATTTCATGTATATCTATATGAAATATAATGGAACTGTTCATTGTTCCATAGAAATTTCACCCCCAGTTTTACAGACAAGTCTCAAACTAGTCCCAGACTAAAATGCAGGTTTAACTGCAAATTTTAAAATGTCAGTGCCATTGTTTCTTTTAAGATTCACAACCGTAATGTTTTTTCTAAGGCTTGTTTATAAAAGCTACTTCAATGTGCTAACTGAACTAAGGCCCAATCCTGGCATAATCTAAACCTTGTCTGTGAAACTGGGCTTCAAAGTTTTAAATATTAGTCCAGTGGTTCAGTTCAACACTTTGTTCTCTGGCTTTAGATAGGCATAGACAGTGGTATTTAAAAAAAATAAATTACAACTGCTCTCCAGTTCAGGTACCTGTGTCATATTTAAAACCTTAAAGGGATAGTTCACTTTGAAATACATTTTTGGTATGTTTTAGCTTACCTTAAGGGAATCCAAGATGTAGGTGTCTTTGTTTCCGCAGTAGTTTCAATTTTGATATTTTTAGGTCAAACCGTTCTTGTCTGTCAGTCAAATAATGCAGGTCTATGGTCACCACCTCAAAGAGCATGCACAGAGAAGTCCAAATTAAACATGATTTAATGACTCGTAAATGTAAGTACACATTGATGGCCTAAGACACGAAAAGAGAGGTTTGTGTGAGAAAACGAACAGTATTTATATCGTTTTTACCTCTTGTAACCACAGCCACATCCAAGTGATCTGAGGGCGCGGGCGCTTCGGTCTGCGCAAGCGCCGGAAGTGATCTCTCGCGCATACGTCACAAAACGGACGTCACGAAACATGAAACATTTTACGTCATGAAAAAATTCAACATTGTCTGTTCCATTGACTGTTCATCGTCTTCCATTTCGATTTCCTGTATATCTAAATATGTTTAGATCTTCACAGTGAAAGGTAACACTTCCGAAATCTCTGTGTAAACAATGAGTGACGTACACGCGTGTGGGCTCTTTAAATGCAAATGAGCTGCCGCTCCAGCACAGAGGGCGGAGCCTCAACAGCTCTTTTTTAGCAAAGCCAAATATAGGCCTTTGTTGTGTGGTGGGTTATGTAAATTTTAGGGTTAGTGATGTCACTAGCCCAGGAGGAAGCTTGTGTAGTCCCTACCAGTTGTTTGTTGTAGTCCTTAAAGTGATTTCTGTATAAAGAAAATATATATCTCCCTTTGCTTTGTACTTTGATCGTCGTAACTTATTCATATTGCAGATGTTGTTTTTGCTCAAACAGAAACAATACATTAACTAAAGTTAGAAAGTAAAATCATAATCAACCACCCCTTTTAAAAATGTGTTATCTGGTTGACAGTATGCACTGTACAATGTGTTTAACTGGGAGTTTGACTTCACCCAGGTAAGCACTATCCCTTCTCTTAATATTTTTAGGAAAGGTATTACTTTTGGACATTTTAAACATCCATTTCCAAATGTATCTTTTTGCTTTTCAGAATGATATGGCCCATATCAGGCAGTGGTGGTGGGTGAATCTGCTCTTGTCAAAAATGACACGGAAGGTATAGATAGAATATGTAAATAAAAACTATTTTGGATAAGTAATGTTTGTTAGTAAAATGCATGTTTTTTTGTTGTTGTTTTTTAGAAAGAGGAAGTGCACATCAGCCATGTCGGAAGCAATCAGTGAAGAGACCGAGAGAACTGACAGGAGACAGGACAAGTACAGAACATCGAAATCTTGATGGTAGTAGTACATGACAGAAGCAAAGATCGAACAGATTTCAAGCCAAGAGGTTAGATCATGATGTTTGGAAATGGCAGTATTAATTTTTTGGTTTGTAATACCCAATAGTTGCCAGACGCTGTCCTGTCTGAAATTCTTCTTCACGTGGTCCTTGAGGAGGGTGATCCTGGATTATTAAATCTGTCTTTAGTTTGTTCCAAATTCAGAAGTCTGGTGGATACAGACGCATTTAGGAGGAGTGCACACTTCTGTTGGCTTGACAGTATGTATTTACTTTCTTTTACACATTTGATTTAAATGTGGTTAAAATAGTAACTGAGAAATTTAATGGTATGCCAACATGTCTTCAATTATTCTTTTTTTATTCATGCTAATTTTTTATGCTCCTCAAATTTAAATATTCAGGCGTAACAAATTGGAGAGAGAAGTCTGTGACGTCAAGAATATTACCAGATGTACACACTGCAGCCCTGCAGACACTGCAATGAAATTTACAAAAACTGCTTACCAGGTGTATACATTATGAATGCAAAAGTGATCACTGCTCGGTGCTTAATGACAAAATGCAATAAGAATAGTCATTCATGTGGCTGCATCCATGTGTACTGTTAATAAGGTAAATTGGATAATGTCGCAATTTTCATATGAATCCTTTAGGTTATGTTGGAAGAGGAAAACAAGGAGAAATGCAAGGCTTTTACTCGGAAAACACCCATCCAGGGTTTTGCAGTGATTGGTTACAGCTGCTGGAGACTGAAAATTTGTTTAATCCACCAGTTCCAGTCTAAAAGCCTACTTAATCATTGAACTAATCTTTCTTTTTTTTCTAACTAATCTTTAACTAAACTAAAATTCTTTCTTTCTTTCTAACTTTGCTAATAAGCTAATTGAAGAGGTCAAGTCTGAAGAAGACCCTCATCAGTCTGTTTTCTGCTGACCAAGTTAAAGTTACAGGGGTCAAACACGACGTGACTTACTTGATCCGATTCACAGAATTGTACTTTTATGTGTATTTCTTTAATGAATAAAGTGAACATTATCTGTACTACTTTCTAAGGAGGGAGTGTTTTATCAGTATGTTTTTGAGTCTGTCCTGATAATGATGAGCTCAGGCCCTCTACAACTTTTGAAGAACTGTGATTCCCTTGTGGTTTTGTGTGTGCGCGTTAAATGCTCTGTGCAGGTCTTGTGATATGCAACAACAGACACCGAGACGCATTTCTACGACCTTCGGGGTCATCACTGGACCAAGTCTTGGACTCGGATGACAATTATCTTGATTAATATCGACTTACCCTCCTATCTATCCATAAGTGTAGAATTGTTTAGACTTTATTTTTCAATTGAAAATCTGATTGTAATTCAATCAGAATTAGCCAACATGTATGTACTGATTTCATTCTTGCCCTTGGAAATGTAACTGGTGTGAGATTTTGTGTGTATGGTATGGTAGAGTCTCTGGCCTGCAACCTCCTCATGAGATTTTGACGCCTGGACCGATGAAACTGCAAACTGTTCTTCAGTAAATTTTTTACTTATTTGATTGAACCTCACGACTCTTGGTCTTCTTTCATCATAGCTTGTCCTGGGTCTTTAAACTGTTATACCCTAACACAAGAAACTTGGTAAATCTTGTTAAAGGTAGACCATTCTTGTTAATGAATCATGGGTAAATTCGCTAAGCAGGAAAAAGGGGGATATATTTCATTATTTAACAAACATATAGTCATTTATAAGTTACATTTATACACGTACAAATTCATAATTTCAAGTGTAGTTTATTATTTTATTTTATTATGTCTATGATCTTCGTAACTTGATTTTAATCAAATAATATAAAATAATTACTAGTAAGTATTTTATCTAAATAAGTACTAAAATTATATTTAAATTGATATAATAATTTATTTGCCTGGCTAAAAGCATAGACAGTGAAAGAAAAGAGAAAATTGGTTTTATCTGTAATTCTCTTTAATAGATAAAAAACTAAAAAACAATGTGTCTAATATTTATTAAATGTTGACATGCCTATTTACTTAAAATAATGAATGAATTAAGACAAACTTGTTCTGCTGTATTTATAAAATACTACTTAAAATACTGCTACTTTAAATAAGGAGGTGATGATTTAGGCTAATGTTACAATTTAAATGAAATAAAGAGTAATTCTGAAATGGTCTTGATTTGTGTCAAGAATCAACTAAAAAGATAAAGCCATTCATTAAACATTACTTTAAAAACTAATGGCAAGTAAAATTGTGGAACATGTCAGGGATTTAAACATGAATTTGTGAATATACAATATTGAAACAAAAATCATTAATGGATATAGGCTATAGGCTAACTTAAGCTCTGGAAGTGTATGTGCTGGAAGTGTATTGCATGTGATAATGTTCTGTAATAGGTTTAATTCTTTATAATGAACTTGAAGCCTGAGGAAATCTTGTTGTGTCCATATTATTATTAACTTATTTTTTTGACACGGTGTATGAGGACTGGTTTATCAGTGACTGCAGGGAAAACTGTGAAGCAGTGGCATGGAAAGGTACAAGGAGCATTTGTAATTGGTCCCAGTGAGAGGAAACTATGTCCTGGGGACTGAAGGGTGGTGGAAGTCACATTCTCGTCTTTCCTAGTTCAGCATGAATAGGCAGCTAAGAAGTGGGGGTTGGTTGGTGGGACAGATGGATTAGGATTGTGTAGGCTGTTTGGGAACAAAGGCTTGCCTGTATGTGCACTCAGCACGGTGATCACTTGTAGCAAGCACAATTCATAAAGTCATTGATCCTAAAGCTTTTATGACTTTATGCCCTTTTCTCACGAAGTTAGCCTAGCCTACACAAGGAGGCTAGACAACATAAACATATTCACAAGTAAAAAAAAAAAAAAAAGCTCATTAATCAATTTCAACGAGACATTTGCATTCAAAAATACATTGTCATTGTTGTGTATAAAAAAAAAAAAAAAACGAAAGACATTTTAAACGTAAATTATTTAGAAACAGAACTGTCTTGGGGTTATTAATGGTGAAGAGCCTAGATGGCGCTGTTGTGCGGATATAGTGTTAGTGGAGTCGCTCATGTAGCTGCGTGCTCTCCAGTGTTGGGAAGTTTGACTCATTTCCGCGAATCAGTTCGTTCGAACAGTTCATTTTAAAAAGGTTCAGTGAGTCTTTACGTCATCACGTGGTCCCCAACATATCCAGTAAAGCCACATGTAGGCTAAATTTGATGTTTGAGTCATTAACCTTGAATCAAAACAATAGCATTTAAACAATACTTTTATGAATTTGTTTCTCTCCACTGCAAAAAAGCTATTCTTTAAACCAAGTCTGTTTCGTGAAATACCCGCATCTTTTAGTAGGCCTAATAGCATTTATGTTATTCGTCCGGCCCATTAGTCAAATCTTTCGTTCATTCTAAATGTTCTTAATATCGGCTCACGATGCTGCAATGATTCAGTGAGCTGTTGATTCATGACCCGTTCTTGACAAAGCAGGATTTTTCTTCTGCATTAATGTAATGTTGATTCTTTTTATACATTTATCCATAAATATAATTGTTTGACAAAACCTTATTTTTCTATATTTTAAAAATATAATATAATATAATATAGGCTATATATATAATATAATAAAAACTATTTTCAATAATTGAATTATAAGAAGGTAACAGGCCTGCGAATTGCTGGGCTGATAAGATACTTAAAATATTCGTTTTTGTTCACTAGTACATGTTTTCCTTTTCATTGTTTGAATCGATTTGTCTTGATTTTTCTTTTATTTGATTTATTCATTGATTAGCAGCATGTATGAGTAGCATAATGTATTTATCGAGTTCAATAATAGAACCGCTCGGACAGCTCAGTCCGGTACGTGAGCAGATCATTTTTGTGAACTGGTTCAAATGATTCATAGAAAAGATCCGACTCAAAAAACGATTACGTTCACGACTCGGCCATTGCTGTTCTCCAACTCTAAACCCGCCGCAGGAATGAGCAACGCTCGCCGAGCAGCGGATACGCGGCCGTTCTAAACAAATAGCCTGTTTTAATCGTTCCTGCGGACGTTTATGCAAATTCGCATGACTGACAAGTAGATATCACATGCTTACGTGGGTCATCAGTTCACGAATCTTAACATGTAACAGAATACTCGCTAGTCCCGGCTTGTGAAGCAGGAGTGAAGAGCAATCAATCACCGGACACCTCCACCGTTATTCGTTTTTGTACAGTACAGTGAGCGCTGCTGAGGCAGGGGAACCGCTGCTCTAATGCTTCCCTGACCACACCGACTCAGCGCTGCTATTTTAACGTGGTATCTTGTTTTCGACCAAACATCAGATCAGGTTTTATAGCGGGACAAGATGTTGCAAGTGTTGATTTGCGGCGTTGTGGTCTTCCCCGGTCTCTTCTTCACTTTTAGAAAAGTGCTTCCGTCCATTTTCAAGCAGTGGACAGATGCCGACGTCGTGCTGGTCAGCGAGAGGTGAGTTTGGTGACAGTTGAGCAGTTCGGTAAGGCCAGACAGCTATTGTATTATCATTGGCTGGTTTACTGCTGTTTAGTAGTAAAACGAGTCTCACTGTCAGTTTGAAAGGTCGGGTTTGCACATTTCACAATAATATTCACATAAAAAGGCTAACTTGATGGAAACGATCATACCAGCTGTTAAAATGCAGATGCAGTGTTTGCATCTTGACCTGTAGCAGGGGCTTCACAGACTCAGGGACCCCCAAACAGGCTCAGCCAACCAAGGGATCCCGGTTTTCAATATCTATCCAGGACCTTGACAGATCCCGTGGGTAGGCTACCTGGTTAAAAACCCTATACCACTTCGAGTGATAGATTTATATGTTGAGGCTTGCGTGTTTAAGGGATCAATTATGTTTATAATCAGACTATGTTGTGCTCATGTTATCCTATGGTATGTTCAGCTGATCTCATGACCTTAATCACTCCCTTATCAACTCAGCCATGGATAGTCCATGGAAAATGAGCATGACTTGACCAACTTCCAGAAATGCACAGACCTCTTCTATATTTCGAGATTTCCATGCAAACATGCCTGGGTGAAATAGGTCTTCGATGATCTGATCTGATCTTATCTGTACCTTAGGCAGATCGCTATAAACCCAGCTAGTGCACACAGTCAACTTTTAACCACTAGTGTAAGATATTCTCAAACTCAACATCTGAAACTAGCCACTATGTAAATATTGTAAATGACGGGAACCTTTATCTTTGGTCATCCATACATGCATTTTTTTTTGCAGATAAGCAGTTTCAGATCAGGTCTGGGTGGGTTCAACATAAATTGTCATTGACGGTAGTTTTGCGCTCTTGTTAGCTTATAAAATGGTCAAAGTCAAGTCACATTTATTTATATTGTGCTTTTTACAATACAGATTGTTTCAAAGCAGCTTTACAGAGATAACAGGAAAATAATGCAAAAAAGTTTGTTTCCAGAAGAAAAGTGTCACAATCTTAATTAAGTTCAGTGATTAAATATATGTAGCCGCTCTGGAGTAAACCATGATGTCATCGTCTAGCTCAGTTCAGTTCTTGTATAATAGTGTCAGTGCAGGCTGATCAATATTATTGTTGAATATTAAATTAAATCTAAAATTTAATGTCCCCAACTAAGCAAGCCAAGCCAATGGCAACAAGGGTGGAAAAAGGCGACAGTGGCAAGGAACCAAAACTCCCATCAGGTGACAGAATGGTGAAAAAAACCTTGGGAGAACCCAGGTTCAGTTGGGGGTGCCAGTTCTCCTCTGGCCAACGAACGAACAGTGTATGATTATGATTCAGGCAGCATTACAGGTCAGAAGTCAGATTGGTTTGGAACAATCAGAATATTATCCAGATCCAACTGAGTGACACCGGGATGGAGACGGGTTTGTTGAGGATCTGTGCTGATGGCTGTCGTGTCGATGAGTCCTTCGATGAGAGTCTAGTTGACAATCTCTGCTGACACTTCAGGGATGCATTGTGGTCATGTCTAGGTGCAGGTCCTCCATCTACGTAACATTCTCATTTTCCACTAGATTTTTTCCACTTATTTTCCTCTACATCTCATCAGCAATTTCGATTTCGCAATGCCGGCTAGGGATGCACCGATACCATTTTTTTACCGATACCGAGTCGATCCGATCCGATACCAAAAATTCTGAGTATCGACCGATACCGATCCGATACCAGCGCAGTTTTTCTTTTTAAATCAAGTAGAATTTCAATAAGTGTGTTGAACTGATAATCGCTCTTTTGTGTGTTAAACACAATATTCCTAATACATACAACTTCGTTATAAAGAGAAACAGTGAATCAAAAAATATATGATCATAATCTATGACAAAAAGGCTTTTATAAACTAGATTAGTGGATAATTCAGCAGTAAAATTTAGTCTAAAAAAATCACAAGTGCACAGTAGCCTAATTGTATAAAATCTGAATATTTAGTGAAAAAAACATTTAGTGGGGAACAAATAAGAGACAATAAGTAAGTGTAAAACTAAATCTGGTTAAACGTTATTGTATTGTAAAATACATTCATGATAACAAAAATCAAAAAGATAAATTATTTTATATATAGCCTGTTATAAAATTGAGACATGTTTTAAATGTATAGCAAAGCTGTTTAATGAGGCAACAACATATGATAGATAGGACAGAACAAGAAAGGCTTTTAAATGAATAATCTTTCATTGCGTCACTGTATAATGATATGAAAGGCTCCAATACAGTGCGGCACAATGCACTTATGGGCATCCTGAGCGCAGAATGATGCGCTTGAAGCAACATGGAGTCACAGCGCGCAGCTCTTCGAATCCGCATAGAAAAGTTCAAAGCACAAAGGAAAGACATATTGATGCGTAGTGTATTATACAGTATCTCTCTATGCAATAGTTTGAGCCTTTTCTTTTAACAATTTTAAATTTCAGTTACTGTGCGCGTAAAGAACAATTATAGTGCTCTGACTCTACTCTTGTGTTGATTTAAGACACTCGGTAGAAAGTGATTAAGTTACAGCAATAAAGTCCAGCAAGACAAAGTTTTATGCAAAACCATAGACCTTTATCTACAGATCAAGTATAATAATAGTAACATTGAATCATCTTGGAGAGAGTTTCATTGTGTTGACTGTCGTAACCGAATGCTGTTTGAATGCTGAATGAAGAATGATTGACAGCTGCAGCGGAGGGAAACGTTTATGTGATCTTGAATTTAGTGGCTTAAATATAAATTTCTATCTCAGATTATACTATATAATGGCTTTCATTACACCTATAATATAGTGCCTGAAACCTTTATGGTGCTTTGTAATGTTTTTGTGCCATTTGTTGGGCTTAACAATAACAGAATAATATACGCACAATATCGAATTTGGATCGGCCTCGTCTGACCAATACCCGATCCGGCAAAAATGGCAGTATCGGAGCCTGCATTCCTAATGCTGGCTAAACATTGTGATGTCAGTCAGCCATCGTCTATCTGCCCAACCCTAATACTGAGCCAATGCAATGTTGACAGAACCGGGCTAATATGGTCATACTTCTTGGTTCTGGTACGAACTCTAGCTGCTGCGTTTCGGACCAGTTGTAGTTTGTTTATTATGTGTGCAGGGCAACCACCCATAAGAGCATTACAATAATATAGCCTTGAGGTCATGAACGCATGAAGTCGCTGTTCCGGATTTTTCATTGAAAGCATATGTCGTAATTTAGATATATTTTTAAGATGGAAGAATGCGGTTTTATAGATGCTAGAAACGTGGCTTTCAAAGGAAAGATTGGTATCAAAGAGCCAGGTTCCTAACCGACGACGAAGACTTGACAGAGCAGCCATCAAGTGTTAGACAGTATTCTAGGTTAGTACGTGCAAAGGTTTTTGGTCCAATCATTAGTAACTCATCATAAGAAAATTAATAGTCATCCAAATTTTTATATCAGCTATGCATTCCATTAATTTCTTGAATTGGCAAGTTTCGTCGGGGCGCGTAGAGAGATAGCCCCAATGAGTATCATCAGCATAACAGTGAAAACTAATCCCATGCTTCCTAATGAAATCTCACAAGGGTAGTTTGTACAGAGTAAACAGCAACGGTCCTAGTACTTGTACTCCATACTGAACTTATGATCGATAAGACATTTCTTAATTGACTGCTACAAACTGATAACGGTCAGATAAGTATGATTCAAACCATGCTAATTCCACTAATGCCAACATAATTTTCTAGTCTATTTAAAAGAATGTTGAATAGCCAAAAATGAATCTACTAAATATAAAATAAAACAAGAGTGTGTGCTCAGCTGTGGGATATTTGGGCTTCATCATTTTATTGCAGAATTTTACATATTTGTTTTTTTATGTTTTATTTTAGCAATGGCCATAATCCCAGCCAATGCCTATATTTGCTTTACATGCCTTTGCTTTTTATGAGCCAGTGTTTTATAAAGTTCTATCAGTGTTTGTGTGTTCTGACTGGAGGTCAGTTACTATTATGGCTAAACGGCAATATTTTGTTTTATTTTTCTTTGGCCTTTTTTATTGAGTTCCTGTTGTGCTAGATCAGGGGTGCCTAATCCTGTTCCTGGAGATTTACCTTCCTGCAAAGTTCAGCTCCAGCCCTGATCAAACAGAACTGAACTAGCTAATTAAGATCTTTAGGGCCTCTTCATAATTACAGGCAGGTGTGTTGGATCTGAACGCAGGTAGGTAGTTCTCCAGGAACTGGATTGGGCACCCCTGTGATAGATTCTTCCAATCCAATCAATTAAATCAAACACCAAAAATGATGCTGTATCAGCATAAGAATATTCTTAGTAGGGGCTGGTATCATTCAAGTTTTTTTGATACCGATACCTTTTCCTTAATGATACTTTTTTTCGATACCATTTTTATGAAATCCGTTTTTAACAAGATTACATTACATATTATCTAAATAAAAAAACTGGTTTTATTTTTTCAGTTTGTTTACTTGTTCTACTCGCGTTCAAGCGCACGCATAAAGCTTGCTGCAAAGCAGCCTAATGATTATGAATGTGTTGGGAAAAAATAGATAGGAGACATTTTATTTGTTTATTAATAAACTAGTATTACCTGAGTCAGTGTTGGCTGCAAAGATGAAGTTGACGTTGCTGACTTGTCATTTCCGCTAGAGATGTTCCGATGCCCTTTTTCCCTTCCCGATACCGATTCTGATACCTGGACTCGGGGTATAGGCCGATACCGAGTACTGATCCGATACCTGGGTGTGTATCTATACAGCTGCAATTCATACTAGCTCTGTATGAATTTATAGAATTATTTTATGGTGTGCTTCAGACTTATCCCTTAATTAAACATGAACAAATACATACAGTGAACTACAGAATTTTTATTATCTACATTATACATTTCACAGCAATATATTACTTATTTTTCTTAAGTGAAAAAGAACTTCAAATGCAGCCACGCATCTAATACTGTAAACTGAAAAAGGTATTTCAGTTTTACAATATAACTGTATAAAAAAGTGCAACAAATAAATCTATGAATCTAAAAAATGTAGATTAATATAAGAAAATAATCTCTTTATAACTTAAAGTCCAGAAACAATTTGGTTAAATAAACGGCGTTTCAGTTTTGACTGCGGCTGGTCATCCAGAACTCGATAATTTTGTCTGTTATATTTATCGCTCGTTGGCTGTCTTTTGAAAACTTTTCTCTTTGTTTGAATGAAGCTTCCTGAGATTGTTGATTCTGGCGGGGCTCATTCTTCTCTGCCCTTGCCTTTGTGTAACCATTGTGTTCTGCGGGGTGACGTGTCTTCAAATGCTTTAATTTACTCGTGTTGAAGTTGCTAATAACGTTACTTGTTCCACCCTTCGAAATTGCAGTATGGCATGGCTGCTTGGTCCAGTCTGAAATACTGCCAAACAGCGGACATACTGCTAGCGCGCGCGTTTTCTTCTTTGCTGATCTAAACAGTAGTTACTTGTGGCAACAGCACAACTTCCTGTGTTGCCACAAGCAACCACTGTTTACAGCAGCGAAGAAGAATTGATCTCCGATTTGCAGCGTTAAGCAAAGCTAGCGTGCATACCTAGGTATTGTTTAAGAAAATGGTATCGGATCGGTACCAGAATTTTTATTGGTATCAGCGGCATTTCCGATACTAGTATCGGAATCGGAACAACTCTAATTTCCGCAGTATAGACCTTATGTAGCCCCGCCCCTTTTCAGCGCTGCACTCGTTGTCTTTTGACTTCCGGTCTGTATTTTCACAACGATCTTGCATAGATGAATGAACGACTCGTTTAAAAAAGTTCCCGGTCGAGATTTGTTAAGACATCTGCTTTACAATGCTTATGATAACTTTACGTTAACTCTACAATAAGTAAATCCACTTCACCAGCTAATTGATCCTGGACAGCGATGCCATAGAAATATACAGAGCGACCGGAAAAACGGAAGTTCAAAGACAAATTTTCTAAAGATGGCGGCACCCTCCTTTGTCTCGTGCATAAGGTCTATAGAGAACATGCATGCACTTATAGAGAGAAATGCACCTTTCATTTGGATTACATAATCAGAGAGTATATGTTTTTGATTCAAATTGGTTAGATTAAAAGTTGTACAAGTACATTTACATTTCAAGCTTTCGATATGCCTATTTCTCATGTCTGTGAGGCAAGTAGCCTATACGCTGAGTTTTGGTTATTTATGTGACGTGCTCCAGTTCTTGCAGTTGAAGACTGAGCAACTTTTTGTTTTAAGTTTATTCCGTGCACTGTCAAGTGCTTCATCAGATCAGCTTCATCAGAAATTTTTTCAACCAAAATGTATTGCACTCAAGTATATAAAAAAAACAACAACTAAAAAACACAGGACATTCAGTATAATAAAGTGCAGTAACAAAAAATTGTCTACATTGTTTGAGCTGGTGTTTTTGGGTTGTGCTAGCCTATGTAGCTGTCTGTGTATTACTGTGTATTACACGTGTATTACACTATACAAGTGTAGGCTATATATAATATTTTCTGGCTAGTTTACTTTAGTTTTTTTTATAATACACCATACTTTCACCCAAACTGAATAATTAAAAACAAGTTTAAATGGGTAGCCTAAACCTTCTATAAATATTTTTGAGTCTTCATTTTCTTTTTTTGCCTACTCCAGTTCTTGTTAAAACTGACTAGACCTGCTTATTCTGTGTTAAAATACTTTTGTGTGAAAAATGTATTTTGTCCATCAAAAGTGTGCTGCTTTCACTTTCATTAAGCTGTGCAGTAAAATAGACATGGTGCTGAAACCTGCTTCACTGCTGCTCTCGCGTTGCTCCTGCTCCCGGTGTAAATTCACTCGTTGATTAACATGCAAGCCGAAAAAAATATGCGGTGTTCATGCGCCGCTGACTGACGCTTGCGGTGTGTGAAACGGCCGTATGATTGATTGGTGAATTAATAGTGTTTTGTTATTGTATGAGTGTGACCAATATAATGCGTGAATGCAGCATGATCTAAATGCAGGGAAATACACAGAAGTAAATCGCCATCATTAAGAAATGAGATTGCATTTATGTTTGAATCGAGATCGCGATTTTTTTTATTTTATTTTTTATTAATCGTGCAGCCCTAACTAAGAGACAAAATATCCTATGACTACTAGCAGTGCTACATATCATCCATCGAGGCTGAGAAAAGAACACAATACCGCAGATAAAAGCCATTAGCTTTCTGAATTTTTATGTCTTATCGCTGTTTTCCATGTTCGTGGAGTAAGTATAAACTGTGTTTACACTGCTTTATAAAAATGGCGGGTGCCTGTCTTGTGCCGAATTTCGACCCCCTGCCAAATTATTACCCCCCTCGTTGAAGTCAGTACCTGATTGCCTAATCCTAACCCCACCCCTAATCCTAACTCCTCCCCCACAACTAATCCTAAACCTACCAATGCTAGGGGGGTAATAATTTGGCGGGGGTCGAAATTCGGCACAACACCGGCTTTTCGTTAGGCATGCATTCGGCCAATCAATGTACACTTAGTTATGCCACTGTTGTATTGTGCTGGTTTAGACCCTATTCTGAAGTAGGAGCTAATTTAGCATAAATAAAATCGTGAACGTGCCAAAAGACGGGTTCTTAATTAAAACCAACACTCAGCACAAAGTTTATAGAAATTGGCTGTTTTTAGATTCAGTATATTTTTTGCCGACAGTTTGAGGAAGCCAAGATAAGTGACGTCAATAACTAATCAATGACAAAAAACAACAGCTGCATCCCTGAAGTGAGTTTGTTATCTGCCCTTGTGTATCAGAAAAGATACTAGATTGCATGAAATTAAGTTTTGGCCCAAACTCCTTTCAGGAGTGTCATATTTCTTGAGATGTTGTCATCTGAGGGATAGTGCTCAGCAACATGATGTACTGTGTAACTAACACAAGATAGATATACGGAAATGTAGTAGATTGATAGTTGGGTAGTTGATCTTTGATCTTGGTAGATGGTAGTTAGACGATGTGCTGTGAGCCTCTGGACTAAGTGAAGAGGATGGAGGTTGTTACAGGAGTGATAATGAAGTGACGCAGACTCTGGACTTTTACACAGAAGTGTTGATTCAATCAGTTCTCTTCTCTGTGTACATGTTAGAATGAGGCAATCAGTCTGAATCACTCTAAAGCCGGGCTCAGACTACAAGAGTTTCAGGCCGATTTATGCCCTCTATGTATTTGATAGTTTGAGTGCAAACGATCTGCGCGCGCACTACGGGTTTATATGTCAGACAGCGCAAGCACAGCAATAAGTGGTTTACTGCAGCTTATTGACCTTAACTCTTTTTAACATCAAGAAAGTCACATGTAGGTAACAGTCGCGTGCCCAGTCTATTCCCTGCTATATGTGTCGGCCTAAAACTTTTTAAAGTAGCCTATTAAGTTCATTCAGATATCGCAATCGCAAGCCCTTGCAATATTCATATTGTGATGTAGGCTACATTTGTGATATTTCGATAAATCATGCAGCCCTAATTTTAAGTGTTAGACACATCATTTAACATCAACAGATTTTGTGCTATGACAAACGCTGCCTTGTTCATGTTTGAGTGCTCTCTGTGTGCCAAAGGTTTCTATTTACAGCGTGTTTTTACAAGTATTGAGCATTGAAGACAATCACAATCATATGAGTTTAACTCGTGAACGCAAAGGCCTATCAGAGCAGAGGTGCTTGTCAGTTAATTAGTCAGAATCCGTTTAATTTTAAATCCGAAATCCGAATCCTGAATTTTACAAATAGAACATATTGAAGGTTATTTAGCTAAAAATTCTGGAAACGAAATGTGTGTGCTGATTAACAATGCAAACATGACTTTTAGACACTTAACAACAGGGTTTCCCTGCATCTGGAAGGAGGCTTTTGTTCCAACTCTAATCAAACACAGCTGAACCACAGACAGGCAGGCTTACTATTATTGTTGCACAATTGAAATTAAAGACAGTATAGGAGACAGACCACTGTCTCTCAAAATAAGTGAAAGGAATCACAGTGCTCAAAGGCCACTGCATTGCTGCTTAATCAGTCAATGGCTTAACAGTGGCGGTTGTAAAAAGGTATCTATGGTCAAGGTTTCCATACGTATCCATATCAATGGGGTTTATATTTTCCCCTGTATTAGTCACTAAAGGGTTTAGGGTTTTTGTGATGAGACAAGTTAAATTGGTGTCATTGGTGGTTACGTCATTTTTACTGTTGCCCCAAAGTAATTTGTGTGATGCTTGCGTTGTGAAGCACGTGTAGAATCACTCCAATGGTGTAACGGGATGTTAGAGGCGGGTGACGTCATGAACCAGGAAACTATAAAGCATGCCCAAACAGCGCAATGCTATCTTCTGTATTAAGCGTTCTTTTTGGAAGTGTTTGTTTTATTTGGTGTTTTATGTCTCAGTTCAAACACACACACACACACACACACACACACACACACACACACACACACACACACACATATTGACGGATCGACTGCCTCTCCCTGGTAATGAGTGCAACCTTGTCCCTTAACTCGCTGCCCTTTGCCAGTTTCCTGACTGGAGTGGTTGTGATTGGAGAGGAGGGACGCTGAAGAGGAAAATTGGCGATGAGGCACACCTGAAGAATATGATGCCTCATCACTGCCGATGTTAAATGGTCCAGAATGGAGAATCATGGGTGACGCCGCTGACAGGCTTGGATGCCGGGCCACTATTTCCCTCAGTTGTCGGGGCCTAGAGAGGCCTCGCACCTTAGACCAAAGAGAGAGAGAAGCGTGTGCGACTGCCGGACACTGCCCCCATAGCTGGAGACATCCCATCTCTTCACTACCCATCCTTCACGATTCCCTGGCATGACGAGGACACCAGACCCCCTTTTGTTTTAACACTTTTATATATATATATATATATATAATGATGAACAAGTAGCAGTTCAGATTGTGTTCATATCCCTGCCCCACACTTCATCACAGGATATTGTGTGTTGTTTGTTTGGGAGCAGAGTTCCCACCTGGCTCTCTTTCCAGGGTGCTCTCAGGCTCACGTTTATCATTGATCGGGCCCCCCGCTGTTGTGTTTAGTTCATGGGGATCGCAAATGGATTTAGCAGAGGGGTGAGAGGCGGGCCCAGCCTTATTTCTGCCATCACCTGCTAGATCCAGTGCCTTTTCTTACGGTTTGGAAGCACCTGCTGCAGTTTCTTCCACCCTGAGTAAAACAGCGGTAGTACAATTATCTAGCTCTGAGGAGCTAGATGTTGTAAGCATCGAGGCAGGAGATGCTGAGGACTCACCACCTCACTGCATACGAAGAGTTGGTGGAGGTTATGACTCGCGCTGTTGCCAGATTAAGTATTGTCTGGCCAGCTGAGAAGCAGGACGTTCGTCCCAAAATCAAACTGAACGAACGCTTCCTGTCCTTGCGAGCACAACCTCCCCGTCTGGGCCTGCTTTTTTTTCTTGAGGTGTCGAGATTGTGGAAGAAACCGATCTCCTATCGTGTTTATAGTGCACAAACATCTCACTATGGTTGATTCATTTAAGGAAAGAAGCTACATTTAAGGAAAGAAGCATATTACTAATTTCAGAATCTTAATATATCCTAGTCGTTCAAAAAGGCAATATGGCATCTAAAATGTAAATCACTTATTAACTTTGTTCATTAAACTTGGATAAAATCAATATCACATTTGTTATCATACTGATATTTGGAGAAAAACTGCTCTCTTGTGATATCTTGTGACTCTTGTGCGCTCTTAAGACTAAATCACGCAGTAAAAGCGTGCACTCTAATGGCGCTTTTTCACTACACAGTACCAGCTCGTCTCGACTCGCCTTTGTTTGGTTTTGCACTGTGTAGAAGTTGTACCTGTACCTGCTTTCGGGTACTTTTTTTCGTATCACCTCCGGTGAGGTTCTGAGCGAGCTGAGGCGATACTAAAATGTGACATGTAAACACGGCAGACTGCTAATTGGTCAGAGAGCATCGTCACTATTCACTGCGTCATCATTGCATGCGCGAGACGGAGTATCATGAATTACCCCGCCATTTTTAAATAGTTTGGCCAGAGATTGCGTGATATACCCATTACTACTATTATTATGGCAGCTCGGAAGAATACGCCGTGGTCAAA
Organism: Semotilus atromaculatus; assembly: GCA_031834385.1. Taxonomy (NCBI): domain Eukaryota; kingdom Metazoa; phylum Chordata; class Actinopteri; order Cypriniformes; family Leuciscidae; genus Semotilus; species Semotilus atromaculatus. Next base: position 8,535,504 of record JAULUF010000030.1, read on the forward strand.
CGAGGAGTGTGTGTCGCGACTCGCGTGGAAGATTACGTCACGGCAGTTTCCTGCAGCGTCGCTATGACGACCAGGTACTATTGTGGAGGTACTAGGCTTGTTCGACTTCATGCAGCTCTGCGCAGATCGATCGGCGGCTGACTTGAAGCAGTGCATGCCGGTTAGAAATGTTGTCCGACTTGATACAGCGCCGACGCCACGTGACTGTGACGTATGCCATCAAAGTACAGCGAGAGCGATTCGAGAGTAGCCGGAGAACTCAGCCAGCGCAGCTTCTGAAGAGCGGCTGCTCTGGGCTGCACGAGCGCTGATGACGACACTGCAGTTCCACGATTGGCTGGATTTACCGCATGATGACGATCACGTGTGTTTCGTGTTTATTCGAACACCTTTAGTTCCTCTACAGCTCACAAATCAGTTTTTATAACAGTATAAACACGATGTAGTCGCAATGTTTGTGTCATGTTTATTCAAATAAAACTGATTAAAAAACGTCGATTCATTTAATTGATAGTAGCTGTAGGCTTATGGTGAACTTTATTCTTGTTCAAACAGACGCTGTATGAAGCAGAGCAGTACATAAAGTATTGAATAAAAATGTCTCTGAAACATCTGTGTATTTTGCCAATATTGCATTTATTTCACTTCAGCTGTTGTAAAGTATGCAAACACCACGTGAGCGGTCACTACGGGAACCAGAAGTGTCCGACTTCACGTCTCCGTTTGCAGCTCCTCCCCGCCTGCACGCGACTACTCTCGCCGATCGCTTACATCCAGCCGCAGCCGATGTCGAACACACCTACTATCTGCAATGGAAAACGGAGCGAAAAGCAAGGCGAGTCGAGTTGAGCTGGTACTGGTAATGGAAAAGCGCCATAAATGCGCACCCTCACTAGTCTAATCTACAAGACTACATCACGTAGACGTAGAGTATGCATGCACTCTCTGGGGGTGTGTGAGGGATAGGCTATACACGATAATGTAAAATTGCACACCGTTAAAACAACAATTACGACATTATCGCAGACGATATATATCGCACACCCCTAGTTACGACTGTAACCTTGGTTCCCTGAAGAAGGAATGAGATCTCTATATAGGAGATCTATTTAGGTATTTTAGATCTCCTCCCTCCTACCTCTGGATAGTGACTGCTAAAATAACTCAAACAGGATTGAGCACTGTTGTTTACTACTTTTTATCTGTTTAATATTTTGAGATAAGAAAGTATGTCATGCAAGCTACCCCCAAAGCTACACCAAAGAAGCGTTTTCTTCTCCTCCTTTTTTTCTTTCTTTCCGAGCTTGTTGTAAGAGAAAAACTGAGAGAGAGGGGGATACAAAGAGTGGATTGTGTAAAATGGGTCTTGTGACAGTATTCAGGCAGCAAGGCTCCAAGGATACAGTGATGTGGGGAGCAGAGCTCTGTGCGTGTGTGTTTGTGGAGGGAAGCGCTTATCCAGTGGCCAACTCAGGCGTAAGCTGTCAGGCCCAGGTCACGTGACCGTCGTTGTCATGACGAGCAAGCGTCATCTTATGTACAATGCTCAGCCGTGCAGCTCAGCAGGCAGTCAGAGGCTTAGACTGAGCTCTACAATGAACGTACACTTCATTTCATTCTTTTTTCACATCCCTAATGTGACTAATATATTGTGCTTTATAAAGACTGCAATATGCCACACAAAACTTTTGTTAATCATTATCTTTGGGTAGTTGACAAATAATTAGCCAATTCGTTTTTTTTAACATTAAGGATTATATTATATTATATTATATTTATATTATATTATATTGTATTATAGCGTTAATACTTTTTTTTACAATTCCATTTGTAATCTGCAAATGTAATGTCTCTTCATCCTCACAAATTTTTACTCAAATGGAACAAAACCATAGATATATACACTAGATATCGCCTTGGCTACGGCAGTTCATTGGAACGAATGCGTCAATAGAGCCGCCATCATGGAACAGGGGAGCCCCTCCTTTTTAATGCATCAGCGTCAATGTAGGCAAAGGTCTAACGGAAATAAAATCACCATCGTCATACATGCGATTTCCTAGTTTTTTTTTTGGTTCGTTACAAAGGTATGTATTTATCATTGAGTCCAGAGAAAATGTAAAATAGGCAGCGGTTTTGAGACGCATGCTTAGAACCCCAAGGCGACATCTAGTGTAAATATCTATGGAACAAAACAAGCTATACTTTTATTTAAAATGAAAAAGAAAATTTTAAAACACTTTACAATAAGTGCATTAACTAACAATTAATTACAAAAGCAATTAAGGTACTGAGAAATATGATGCAGTATAGGTGTCGCAATTATATTCAGTTTAGTTTGGTTTTCTGTCCTTGTGTTAATTTCCTGTCTGCTTGTCTGATGTGTTGTCATGGTTTCTGATTTGATTGTATATCCTGTTCAGCCGTGTTCACCCCATTAACCTGTGTATTTAAGTTCCTGGGTTTGAATCCTCATTTGTCCGGTATCGTCAGTGTTATGTGTTTGTACTACTTTGCCTGTCTCTCTTTTTCTGAGTTTGTTCTTTGTGGATTTAATGTTAAAGACTATTTAGTATCTTTATCCTTATCGTTGTGCTTTGGACTTCCACGAGTTGTGACAATAGGACTGTACGATCTCCTCATCTTTAACCAGTTTATTAATTCCAGAATGTGATTGAGCATCTTCAGAGAAGATACTGACACTCTCAGTCATTATAGAAAGATATATCACATGACCTCTGACTATTATTAATATTATTAATATGTAATTTAATAAATTAAGCTCGAAAAGGGGTGGATATAAGCATCAGTAGTCAAAAAGATTATTTTTACTCAAACTGCCTTTTTTTTTTTCTACAACAATACACTGAGACTAGAATAAAACCCTTTAAGGCGGGTCTTTAAAACTGTTTTTCCATAATAATGAATATATGATATATTTCTTTAATAGTTTGACAAGTTTTACCCAACGGTAGCAGGTTGGTGAGGTATAGCAAAAACACTATCTTTCCTACACACAAACAGTATGACTTTATCTCTATTTTGGGTTTGATGGTGGTGGATGACTTTCAGGCCTGGCTAACTAACATTTAACCCCATTAACACGGAAGCTTATCAGAACACTGTAATTTAAAGGTGCTATATGTAACTTTTCTACTAAAATGAATCCTTATATTTAAAACTTGTATGGTTATTTTCAGCTCGACTAGACGTTTCCAACAAGCTCGGTGCTTGCCGAATCCGTAGAGTATTCTCCGAGATATTTGCATAATAGAAGGTATTGTCTATGAGTTCAAGCACGAGCGCTTTTGTAAAAATTGGTTGCAATCTGAAACTTCACCGCTAGGGGCTGCTGAAAACTACATATAGCCCCTTTAAAGGGGAACTTGGCAACTCTAGCCATTTCTTCGCTCATTTTCACTTTTGTTGTTGCATGTTTTCTCCACGAGCTCCCCCTACAGCTGTGGGGCGTATATTTCACCACACTGTCGTATTGCCGTAAAGCAGTTTGTGTTTCTCTCTTGTTCTCGCTTCTCACGAGACTTCCTATTTCCAACTTACTGGGACGTTAGTCCCCATGTTGCAAGGTTGGTTTTCCACCTGGGAATGCTGAGTCACCATTTTCACCAGAACAGGTTATTTAACCATTTTTTGTCTTCTCTTCCTCTCGTAGGCTGGTGTCATCCATTCACGCTGTTATGGCCACTGCAGCTGGAATCATCGTGGTGTCCACATGCAAAGGCAATGTGATTATGGACCGGTAAGTGGACCAATCCTGTTCCACACCTTTCACAGTGCACCAATAATAAGCTTTTCTGCTGCAAAGGATTATATTGTCCTGCATCTTTGTGTTAAGGTAATGATAAAGCAGCACTAGATGCTGATTGGTCAATACACTGTACATTTGTGCTGCTGTGAACACATCTAGATAGAGTGCCTATAATAGAAATAAGGTGCCTGCCAAAGCATATTACTAATTTCAGTAACCAAGTACAATTAAATTCTACTCTAACGTTTAAATGATTAGGGTCAGTAAGATTTTTTTTTTAAAAGAAATATTTTTATTCAGCAAGGATACATTAAATTGATGCAAAAGTGACAGTAAAGACGTTTACAATGTTTAACATATTTTCTTTTACAAACGCAATCTGTTTCAAATTAGGGGTGTAACGGTACACAAAAATCACGGTTTGGTACGTTTTCGATACAGCAAAAAGAAAGAAATGCCAGAGAAATTTCCTATTTATTAAAAGAAAAAATATTTTTAAATAGTGTGAGTTTTCCTACATCTTGAAACTTTCAGATTTATAGATGGGGGGTAATTTTTGAAGGATGAATAATTAATGTTTTGGTAATCACATTAAAAATAACATTTACATATATATATATATATATATATATATATATATATATATATAATATTTATATAATATTTGAGTTTTGAAGTGCTGGAAAAAGATGTGTGAAGTAGGCTATATTTCACTATTCCAACCAAACTGGTTACAGTTAGTGTGTTACTATATTAAATCCATGGTGAATGTTGCTGATCTGTGGACTTAAAGCCTATTACTAGTTCATTCACGGCACAATGTTTCTCCTGGTTTCCACATCAGTGCTGTTTGATCTAATAGAGATCTACGGTTAATAACGGAGACATGTGAATGCTTCTCACTAGATCTCGCAGCGATGTTATTACTTCAGTGGCGAATTCAAATGCTTTCTTTACTGGATCTCTTAGTGCTGTGTAGTAACAGTGTGTAGTAACAGTGTCGCTTGATCAAGATCGGCTCGCGCTGCACAGATGTTGCTGGTCCAAACTGATAAACGGTCCGTGAAACACAATATAATGAGTAGCGCAATTTCGTTCGGCTTTCATTACGTTTGCCATTTGATGTTGCGCAACATTGTGGTGGTCGCACCAGCGCGGATTTTGTTGGCAGGAAAAATGGTCCAAGGAATCGTTCGGTTTGTATGCGTACCGAACCGGAAGCCTCGTACCGAAACGGTTCAATACGAATACGTGTACCGTTACACCCCTATTTCAAATAAATACTGTTCTTTTGAACTTTCTATTATCAAAGAATCCTGAAAAATTGGTATCAGTTTTCACAAACATATTAAGCAGCACAACTGTTTTCAACATTGATAAAAAAGGAAATGTATCTTGAGCACCAAATCAGCATATTAGAATGAGTTCTGAAGGATCATGTGACTGAAGACTAAAGTAATGGCTGCTGAAAAATCAGTTTTATCATCAAAGGAAAAAATTACATTTTGAAATAAATCAATCTGGAAGAGAGTTATCTTAAATTGTAATAATATTTCACAATATTACTGTTTTTACTGTATTTTTGTTCAAATAAATGCTGCTTTGGTGAGCATAATACACTTCTTTCAAAAACATTAAAAACCATCTTACCAACCCCAAACTTTTCAATGGTAGTGTATATTCTGTTATGATAATACACAAATAAATGACAAAATGGGACAATTTCTCAAATCCTCCTTTCTGTAAAGCATCACTACACTACATCAACAGTTTGATGTTCAAAATTGGTGTGATGTTGCTTTAAGAAGGCGGCCCATTAGACCCTACCTGCCCATGCCTTTGTTCACCTCAGTGGCCAGTCACAACAGCCTCAGGGCAACAGTGCTTGCCTCTATTCCCATGCCACATCTGCTGACCCCTTTGGCTCCGCCCCCACCCCAAGGACACAGGGAGGAGGAGATTAGGTACATAGAGTCCCAGGGCAACAGCTGTTACCTTCCTATGTGCCCTTCCTCCCTCTGCCCCGGCACTAGACTGACACCTGCAATTTCAGCCTCTGCCACCTGTTCATGTGTGCTGGGTGAAATGTGTGCGTGTGTTTGTGGCATAACAGTGTAATCCACGGAAGGCACTTGCCAGGCAAGCCTAGAGAAAACTCCCAACCACCCCCTCTAATCCCCCAAAGGCTTAATACTTGGCTCGAGCACATGCACTGCCATGATCCTTAGTGACAAGGAGCATCCAGTGATACTGTGAGTGTTAAAGGAATAGTTCACTCAAAATTGTAAATTCTGTCATCATTTACTCGTGCTGTAGAAATATTTCAGAAATTTCACAGGATGTGTAAGCTGCTATTTTCCATCTTAGCGAATGGGGACCAGAGGAGGCTGTGGTTAGCTTTCACTTTGATAATATAGAAAGGACCAGCTTGGACATTCTGCTAGATAACTCTTTTTGTTTTCCACCCAAGAAAGAACGTCATACAACAAAAAAACAAAACAACACAAACTTAGATTTACACTATCGATCAGAAGTGTAGGGTCTATAGAAGTTTCTCATGTTTTTGAAATAAGTATATTATACTCACTATGGCTGATCAAAAATACAGTAAAACAGCAATATTGTGAAATGTTATTACAATAACTTTTCTGTTTTAATATATTTTAAAATTCCAGTGATGGCAAAGCTAAATTACTCCAGTTTCAGTGTCACATGATTCTTCAGAAATCATTCTATTATGCTGATTAGGTGGTCAAGAAACATTTCTGATTATTAATAATGTTGAAAACAGCTGTGCCGCTTAAAGCTACAATATGCAGCTTTTTTGGCCACAAGAGGGCGAAGTTTCCAACAATAACAAAGGCGTATGTTTATGATGCAGTGACGAGCTGATGGGAATGATGGGACTTGCTGTCAAGATGATGGATCTAATAATGTTTATGGATGAGTGAAATAAGAGATAATAAGAGACAGATATCACACGCGAGTCCCGCGGATATAAAGGAATAAGGAAAATTTAATCCTATCGAACTACACGCAAGTGCTGGATTACTCACACAGGTCAGTTTATTAGACGAATTAAACTTGTGAGGGAACGCAGCGCTGTTCCACTTGGTACAACGTTACACTATCAAACTAAACGGCATTTAAATGTGTGTTGAAAGTTATAATGTTATTCTACGTGTTAGTTCGTTTGATATACGAAACTAGCAGCTAGATCAACATAAGAATAACATACTGACCATATTCTAACATTTCGTCATGTTGAGCTAACATTATGACATTGATTTGTTTTATGTACATTTGCTCACCTGTCTAATGAAGCTGTCAAGTCATGACTTGTGAAGCTCTGTCAAGTCCAAATTAGTCTCGGACGCTAGCTCTCTGTCGAGTGGAAGTCATAAGAAGTCCATAGGCTTCCTAAGGGATTGAAACTTGACGGCCCAGAAAGTCATTGAAGAAAATGTTTAAATATTCCATGTGAGTACAGTGGCTCAACTATAAGTTTATCAAGCGACGAGAATACTTTTTGTGGGGAAAACAAAACAAAAATAACGACTTTATTCGACTATTCCTTTTCTTCCTTGTGGGCCTGAGACGTGAGTTCAAGAGATTTCAACGCGAGAACTGCGCGAGAACTGAGAAGAGGACGTTCTTCTTCTACTACTTCTTGTTACTTGTTACTCAGTTCTCGCGCATGCGTCTTGGAAAAAAATAGCTCAATGTTAAAATTGACCGGAGTTCTCTTTTAAGTATCCTCATAAGAGCAATCAATTAAAGTCTTAAATAAAACGAAATACTTGTTAATCTAGTAAAAAAAAATTATCGATTGACAGCACTACTGCTAACATTACTGCATACTACTATGTGTAGTGCTATCCCTAATAAGTCAAAGGCACAGTGCTTTCTGCAATTGGGTCGGTTCATGTTCACACCGTAAACGAACCGTACCAGAGTTTGTTTGGAACCGGACCGAGACCACCTCTTTAGCTGGGTTTCGGTTCGGTTGTTTGGTCCGCACCCGAGTGTGATTGCTGTGTTCACACACCTGCCCAAAAGATCCACACCAAGGAGGGAAACTGACTTCTGTTGTTTTTATATAAAGGTAATAATTAAAGATGCCCTGCCCAGCAGCCCCCAAAACACATAGTAAATGTATAATGTGAAATCTTAATTTGGACAATATCTGTAGCCTGTAGCCTATTTAAAATTGCAACTAGCTAATGACATAATGACATGTGGTAAACAAACATGACGCATTTTAGCCACACCTTACAGAATAGAATACATTAAGTTTTAAGTCTGTTTCAATCCACACCCTCATGAAGGGTCTTTGAGCTATTTTATCAATTATAATTTTGAATGTTACAGTTCTATTTGAATAAAGAACTTTTTAATATATTGCCCTACATTAGTGCTTTAGATCTCTTGTTTCTCAGTGGTATGCTTTGCCAAGCTATCAGATGATAAAACAGGTGAAAGAATGTCATAGCCTTAACTTGAAGAAATGACCTGAATCGTATCAAAGAACCAAAATATCATAGAGACTGGTGGGGGATGGGCTATTTTTTTTTAAAACTTGGGCCAGTAAGAAATCACCTTTGAACCGCTTATTAATAAAGCATTCTCATGTTTCGGACAACTTGGATCATGTACATTTCCCGGAGCAGCTCACCTCTATTTTCCATATGTGTATTGTCCATAGGAATGGGTTATTCACTACTGTAAAGAAACGTTACTGGCTGATGGTTTCCCGGGCACAGCGCACAGATGCGACTAATCGATGATCAACTTAGTTGTCGATTATCTTCATTATCGATAATAATTGTTTTTATTGATTAGATGTTGCAGCCCTAGACTTTTGTGTCACACAATCCTTCTGAAATTTGAATATGCTGATATTGATGCTTAAGAAACATTTCTTATTATTAATGTTAAAATCAGTTGCGCTGCTTAATATTTTTGTGAAAAGCTTGATAATTTTTTTCAGGATTCTTTGATGAATAAAAAGTTCAAAAGAATAGAATTTATTTGAAATAGGAAATCTTTTGTATTTAGAGTAATGTCTTTACTGTCTCTTTTGATCAATTTAATGTAAAGTATTAATTTCTTTAAAAAAAAAGTTCTTACTGTACCCACACTTTGGAAATAAAATCGTTTAGAATACTTAAAAAAATGTGTTTTTTAGAAGATGAGACTAAGCATATTTGTATGTTTGTTTGAAATCACTCCACACATGATTTGTTCACCTGTTCTGTTCATTTTCTATTCCAGACACTGGCTGACCACCTATTTTGTCATTTGGTATGGCGTTCCCTACATGTCATATGACATCTTCGCCATGTACCTCAGCCATTACTATCGCTTCCGGGTCAAAGGCCACAAGGACTATAAAAGCCACTCTCTACGAACCGTCAACTCATTTGTGAGGAAAGAGTTCCTGCTGGTCCTCCATCACATTGCACTACTCTCCATTCTACTGCCTGTGACTCTGGTGAGAGAGGGGACAGAAATACAGGGATAGAGACTCGGATTAGTGATGTGACAACCAATAATATGATGGAAGAGAGTAATGGGCCTTCTCAAATATCCACCTCTACCTATAGCCAGGACCAAATGGGAGGGAATGTAAAAAGGGGAATGCAGTGCTTTTGTTACCATTAAGTACCTGATTCTATGAGAAACAATTACCTTAATAGCAGCTGTTACACTGCCAGAGTACATGCAGTGGGACAGACACACACACACTGGTGGAAACCTGGTCTTTTGTTTGGTGTCTCTGGGCTGTCAGTGGTGATATGAGATCACTTTACCCACGCTTCCATTATTCACACACAGCTGCTACTCGGATACCACCTCACAAACACGTTGCTTTGTGCTCCTGTTCCACAAAATGTCCCACGAGTCACAAACGTGGACAAACAGATTTTGACATGCTTGGTAATAACACAAATAAGGTCAAGACCCAGACCACCACAACAAAACATCTGACTTTTATTCAAGATACAAGATGTATAACAATTCACTTCCCTGAAATGTATATTATTTAATACTTTACTATACAGTAATGTTTAGTAAGGCATTTTGCATTGACAAACAGGATGTATAGATAAATAAAATATAGATAAATATTATAGAAGCCATAGACTTCCCCCAAACCGTGTAGTTTAAGATTACGCTTCAGGTTAGCGAGAAGGGTTCAGGTGGCTGTTCTAACTGGTCATTCTTATCTTGTTACATTTATACACACATTACACACCTTTGATCCACCATATCCGGCATTGTGTATCATAACACACACACATGATGTGGACCATTTGCAAAACTAGCTATAGAGTAATATCTAGACATTATCTGCATCTGTGTAAATGCCATTATCTCCATTTTGTCTAGTGTTATCTTTGTTTTTGCTCATGAGGGTCAGTTTCACTTTGTTTGTCTTTTAATTTAGTATTGCCTTTAACTTTATTGTAGCTTGATTTGAACCGTTACTTTAGCCTATGATTTCTAGCTGAACACTGATAGGGAGGTGTGAGCTGTGATGTACAGCCTGATTTGTCACGAGGGCTGTAAATATTTTCTCTGACAGTGGTTTATTTCGATTACGATTCTTTATTTATGGTGTAATGATTTATGATTTGTTTTTATTAGCTTATTTTAGTCATTTTAAGTTATTTTAATATACATTCAATAATTATAATATACATTTTATGAATTATAATTAATATAAATTTAAATTCTTAAAAATATAATAAATAATGTTTAGTGTTTTTAATATAAAAATAAATGTGGCCAAATGTAACTGGAGGGACACTGGAAGTAGATTGTAATCTGGATTTTTTTGATTTGTGTGTGTGTGTGTGTGTGTGTGGAAAAAGGTGATACTATATTCAAATGTTCTGGGTCAGTAAGATTTTTTTTAAAGAAATTATGAACTTTCTATTTATCAAAGCATTGCTATAAAATATTTCACAAAAGTAGTAAGCTGCACAACTGTTTTCAACATTGATAATACTAAGAAATATTTATTCAGCACTAAATCATGGCTATTTAATTTTGAAGAAGCATTTCTTAGTATTATCAGTGTTGAAAACAGTTGTGCTGCTTAATACCGATGTGAAATTAAAATGATTCTGAAGGATCATGTGACACTGGAGACTGCAGTAATGTATGATTTGACATCACAGGAATGAATTACATTTTAGAATATATGTATATAAAAATTTTAAATAATATTTCACAATATAATGTTTTTTTACTCTATTTGTAAACAGGTGCTGTACTCTATTTTATCAAATAAATACAGTCTTGGTGAGCAAAAGAGACTTCTTTCAAAAACATTTTTAAAAATCTTACTTGACCCCAGATTTTGAATGGTAGTGTAGGCATAAAATTTTCATTATCAGATGCATTAAATATTATTATTATTATTAATGTTCACATAGGTGGTGTGTGTGTTCATGTTTGTGCTGACTGTGGTTTTTGGTCTCTTTGTGTACATCAGTTCTTCAGGAAGGACCAGGGTGATTTCTTCATTGGCTGTCTCTTCCTCACAGAGCTCAGCACTCCTTTTGTTTCAGTGGGCAAAATCCTCATTCAGGTAACACATGCACACACTCTCACAAACTGATTGTGTGTTTTACTCAGCTGTCTTTCATAGTGCTGCACAGGAGCTGCCAGTCAACACTATTCCTGTTTCATTTTCGTCAAGATAAATGTTAAATAGAGAGATAGAGGTCTGTCAGTGCAACAAACAATCCAAGCATATAATAATTAATAATTTGCTGGGTTTTTATAATCAATCAATTAATCAATTTCCTCTCGAACCAAAGTAAAAAGATATATATATTTTTTAAAGAATTATCTTGTTCACTAAAGCCTAGTTCACACTACATGATTTTAAGCCTGATTTAAGCCTGATTTGCAAATCGTTGAGCTCGCCGACAGGTCAGGGTGTTATCGCGTGCAACAAGCCAACAACGCATCAAAGATGCTCTCATGCCGAGTTCAGACTGCACGATTTTCAAAGTAGTCGGGTCAATGTTCTTTTCACACTGCATTACTATCTTGGCCAGCATTCAGTCGCTGCTGTGTTCACACTGAACGATGGATTGGCGACAGGAGGTTTCACACTGCATGACTTTACAATAGGAAGAATCGCCGACAACTGTTTGGCACGCAAACTACGTTTCACAACCAAACACACGCGAGAAGTGATAAGAAAATAACGCAAGATCACGTGCGTGAGACCGGAGTTCTCGCGCGAGACTCAAATTGTTATTAAAAATTATAGCCTGCAAGAAGCTTGCGATCCCAATCTGTGAGCTGATTTGCAGCGAAAAGGAGAGAGAGAAAAAAAAGATTATGCAGGAGGAAATGGTTTGGGAGACAAGATCAACTTGCTGAGCTCTGAGCAAGGATTGTGTGTTCTACAAAGAGAGTTGGGGGTAAAGAAATAATTTTGCAATGTGCTGCTGGTCAAGCAATATGTAGGCTACTTTGTTTCTGTTTGATATAATTGTAAATATATCTATTAAAATACTGATATTCTGGTCTATATCTCCTCCACGAACTTCCTGCTGTCCTGTATCTTGCTCTCTCATTGGTTCTCGGTCACCGCCGATGTAGTTTTCAGTCAGAACACTTTTCACACTGCAGGATTTTGAATCGCCGACAGGTCAAGATATTTAGCATGCCAAATATCTCACGGGCGTCGGCGACTCGTCTGTGATTTCTTTCAGATCGCGTCTTTGCTCATTCACACTGCATGATTGTCACTCGCGTGAACGAGCACCGATTTGCCTGTGATTTCGGGCTTTTGTCGGCGAGCCAAAATCAGGGCTAAAATCGTGCAGTCTGAACTCGGCATCAGATGCGTCGCCGAGCCCAGAAAAATATCTAGCATGCTAGATATCCAGACAACCTCACGTGATGTCATGAGCTACAGCCAATCAGAGCAACTAGAGATTATACAAGATTATAGAGAACATACAAGTATGTGTAGACATAAAAATATAATTACTTATGCTTTTCGGAAGTATATCCCTGTTTGTAATCATAGATTTTATTATAATACTTTTAGGAAAAAGGCCGATGTCCGTTATATTGCCGATGTCCACAATGTTGATGTTCTGGGTGTTCTTTTTTTTAAATTAAGTTGTAGAGTGTATATATTTTCTCCGAGCAAATCATCGCGCAAACAGTTTGCAGCACTAGTTTCTGTCTGACGTCCATATTTGTGTGTTGTGTTCTTCTTCGCGCGCGTGCTGTTTCGCGTCATTTCCGGTTCGTTTTATCGCGTGATTTTTTGTGACAAAACGTGGTTTGTAGACAAGATAGAATCGTTGGGTGACAGAGTTGTTGTCAACTCGTGTAGTGCGTTACCTCCTGTTGCGTATCAATCACGTTGTGTCGTGTGGTGTGAACAGTTCAACAACTTAAACACTCCTGATTTCACAGAGAGCAAGTCATGTAGTGTGAACTAGGCTTAAGGCTGCGTTTATTTGTTCAAAAAAGTAATATTGTGAAATATTATTTTGATTTAAAATACTTTCTTTTTGAAATATATTTTAATATGTAATTTATTCCTGTGATGGCGAAGCTTAATTGTCGGCAGCCATTACTCCAGTCTTCAGTCACATGATCTTTTAGAAATAAATTTAATATGCTGATTTGGTGCTCAAGAAACATTTCTTATTATCAATGTTGAAAACAGTTGTACTGGTTAATATGTTTGTGGAAACTGTGATAAAAAAGCTTTCAGGATATTTAATGAAGAGAATGTTCAAAAGAACAGCATTTAATTGAAATAGATATCTTTTGTAACACAATAAATGTCTTTACTGTCACATTTGATTTAATGCAGCCTTGCTGAATAAAAGTAGTAATTTCTTAAAAAAGAAAACAAATATATATATTACTGACCCCAAACCAAATGAATCAATGGTGGTCTATGATAGGGAAATAAAAATTACTGCATAACAGCATTTCCTACATCTCTACTCTGTATTTTTCAATGACTGCTGATTCTTGGTCTTTGCTTGTTTGGAGAGATTAGGTGAAATTCAGACATGCACCACTTATGTGCCTCCACATGCCTCCTTTTGGTAGTCATAGGTATTACATTTCAAAGCAGTCCCGGTGTCTTTGTAGTGACATTTGTTCTTTTTTGCCAGACGATTGACTAAGTCTGGTCCACTTTGCAGCTTTTTCTGACAAAGGACTGTTAAACAGGATGATACTAAAAAGAAGATGATATTAAGAATGTTTGTAACCAAACAGTTTTGGTGCCCATTGACTTCTATTAGATGGACATAAAAACAACAATGAAATCTGATGAAAATCTGATGAAATTTATGAAAATTTATCCACTGAAAGTCCAGGTAAGTAAAACTTAGAGGATCCATTAACATCATAAAGGCATCCTAAAACTATTACATATTAATCGAGCAGTTAAATCCAAGTCTTGTAAAGAGATATGATCACTTTATATGATGAACAGATTTAATTGAGGCTTTTATTTACATCTAAACAATGATTGACAGACATACATAAAGAAACCTCACACATGGTAAACACAGAAGCTCAAAGATGTGCGTGATGTGTGAAATCCAATGAGGTTCTTGCGTGTGATGCCCACATGAGTCTCTGTGTTTACCATAAGCGGTGCACTATATGGATGTGTTTATATGTGAATAAAAGCCTAAATAAATCTGTTCATCATATAAAGCGATTGTATCTCTTCACAAGACTTGGATTAAAACCAAGCGGCAACATTCTAATCTGAATCATGAAGCCTACCCGGAAGAGCGAAAAACTGCAATACATCGAAAATCCGCTAGGGGCAGGTCCCAAAAGGGAGCAAATGTCCATAGACCCCCATGTTAAAATGTACGTTTTCACAGCATAAATTCATGTTTTTACAGGTTGGTCCCATGGACTTTTATTGTATTTTTCGATAGGTTCCGAGTGCCTGACAACTGTGAGGGGGGTGAATTTTTTTCTAAATCGTTAATTTAGATCGTATTTAGATATAAAATGTATGACAAATAAGGTCGGTTAACTTTGATTGACAGCTGATAACGGGCTGCGCCGAGTGAAATTTGACGTCTCGGCCATGATCTGACACAACACATCACACCACCTCTGTATCCTTTCTGAACATTTGTATTTTTGATTTCCCAAGATTTTGCATCTCAAAACCGTTCTTCAGAAAGTCTATGGGTGACGTCACAGACGCTTTGTCCATATTTTTTACAGTCTATGATTAAAACACATGATTCATATGGATTCATTTACAATTGACTTCTGAGATTTGGTTACCTGGACTTTCAATGGAAGGACAGAAACCACTGAGGTTTATTAAAAAAAATCTTGATTTGTTTTTTAAAGATTGAAGTCTAAGGTTTAGAATGACATGAGGGTGATTAAATGATGTCAGAATTTAAATTTGTGGGTGACATCAGTTTAATGTTAACCCTGTTTCGCCCACATCTTCTAATCTTCCTCTCATTCTTCTCTGTTGACTGTCTCTTCCTGTAGTTGGGGTTGCAGGAATGCTGGCTGCATAAGGTTAATGGCGGCATGGTGTTGTTGAGTTTCTTCTTGTTCCGCATCGCACTCTTCCCCTACATGTACTGGGCCTACGGCTCCCACTACGGCATCCCCCTCTACAGTGTTCCCTTCCATCTGCCGCTCTCCACCAACCTGGGCAACCTCTGCATCCTGTCACCGCAGGTCTACTGGTTCATCCTTCTCTGCCGTAAAGGCTTCCGACTCTACAAGCGTCAGCGGGATGCTCAGAACCAGGTCTCTCCACTGTCCTCGCCCGAGCCTTTCTCTGATATCTCCAAGGCTGATTAGTGAAGGTCTTTATCTAAAACAAACAATCAACCAACGTCACAGCTCAAGGCTACGGCACTGCATCTACTACTTTTACAGTACAACCAAGACATCATGTTAGACATACCCTTATTGCTTCTCTTCATTTTACTCTTCTCTGCTTTACTCCATTCCACGCGCACACTCATATTTACATGTTTGACCGTTACAATGCCCGCTCCACTGGATTTACTGCAGTGACCTCCAGGGAACATCTTTTAGGTCAGTTATAAAGGGCCAAGACCCTCTCTTTCTTCTCTGATTGGAGTGTCTGTTACAGTTTGGACTGATGTCTTTAAATGTAATCGGAATTCTATGTTACTTTTTTGTTTTTGTCCCATATATGAAATTCTACCCCTGTGTGCTTAAGAGTACAAAAATACACTGGTTTAAAGGAGGGAAATTATTATGTGAGTGGCACAGCCATCAGTATAATAAATTCATCAGATTAGACCCACAGTATTTCAGGTCACATCCGAACAACTTTTCACATCACTTCCCACTCGGCGCAAAGCTCCGATCACATGGTAAGCATTTCCATGGCTGCAGTGCTGCTGTTCTTGTTTACAGCTCATTAGAGTTCTGTGAATGTGTTTGCACACACACACTGCCCTGCTGTGACTGTTTACACTCCTCTAACACACACCGCCCCACACATGCTCTGGAGGCTGCTAATGAATTATGCTTCGCTTCTGCGGGCCTTTTGAGAATCCCAAGTCCTCCCATCCACATGGGGGCAGTATAGAGTTAGTCTTTATGTTTAAATCTGGGATGGGCAACTTTGGTCCTGCAGGGCCACTATCCTTCAGAGTTTATCTCCAACCCTGATAAAAAAAAAAAAAACTCACCTGGCTGCAGCTTTTTTGTAATCTGTAAGACATTGATTAGCTTGCTTGGGGGTGTTTGATTAGTACTGGAGATAAACTCAGCAGGAGAGTTGCCCTCCAGGAAAAAAGTTGCCCATCATCCCTGGTTTAAATGGGATACACAGGACTCAAGTCTATAGGGGGATGGGGTCTTTGCAGGGTACAAAGAGTGAGCACATAACGCTTGGCATATCTTTTAGGCCACATTATGCCCAAAGGCATCTCCAGGCAGTAGTCAAAGCAATAACACAGGGGGCTTCAAAGCAAGGGATTGTGGGTAATTGGATAGCTCATGTGAACACATGGGCAAGAATAGAAAAGTTGCAAGCCACCTACTCTGAAAACTGAACTTTGTATATCCAAAGGGCACAAAACTTGGTTCTTACGGTCTTGGAAAGTTGATGTTTATGATTTTCATGAGTGGGACAGTCATTGGTAATCTTTAAAATTCAAAATTTCAGTAGTTATTGTTTTTTGTTATGCTCAGCTCTTTGGAGGATTTTTTTTTTGGCTATAAATCACTTTTTATGATTGCTATGTCTACTAAATAATTTCTAGAAAATGAAATCCAGTAATCATGGAAAAAGTCAAAAATGGTCAAATTTGCTGGTCAAAAGATGTGGGTACGTGTAATAGTGTTGTGTTTGTGAGTGTGAAGTGTGAAATGCTCTTGACTTGGGGCATGAATTTTCTATGAATCTTTCTATTAACTGAGCCTACAGTTTGAGTTGTAGATAAACAATTGTATTTATTTCTATATTTTTGAATAGTGCAGTATAAATGAGTGATTTTCTGTTGCTTAGGATCGTTTTTAGGGATAATCTGTGGCACATGAGAGCTTGTGTAAGTGTAGCAAGGAACTCAGAAGCCTTTGTTTTCAGGGCTTTTAACATAACCTGCAGCATCTTTCATAATACATTTAGTGAATTCTGGGTGGCGTATGAATGCAACTAACAGTTCTAGATTCCATTAAGCATTTTCAGAAGTGCAGAACTGTCAGATTAAAATGTTGCTCAGTACGTACCCGTGCATTCTTGTTTAGTGTGTTTCTAAGACAAACTGGACCTAAAGGTTGCCTTTAGCAAGTGTGTTTGTGTGCGAGAGAAAGAAAGAAGACTTATATAACAGTGTGTTTAAGCTCCCAGCTCATTCTTTATGAGGTTGAACGGGGTCTACTGGACTGAAAGAGAGAGAATGCATGTTTTGCTCTCCATTTCTAAAGCTTTAGGACGTTTCAAAACTAACTATGCAGTCTTTTAAGCTGCTGCTTCTTGTCTATGGCAACACTATGCTTTCTTTAGTTTTGCTTAGGTAGGATGCATCTGGCAGTTGAGTTGGCCATATTAATCATAATGCATGTTATGTTTCTGATATTTTCTTTTTTTTTTCAGTAGTATATCATGTCAATGCTTTTCTCAGTTGGAGTGTAGTCTGTTACAGTACGTTTTTCTAAAACCAACAATAATGTCTCCAATTTTCTCATTTGTCACCTGTTCATTTTCAGAATAGACTGTGTTTTATAAGACATACCAATAATGTAATATATACACTATATGGCCGAAAGCATGTGGACACCCAACGAGCATTTAAAATCAAATCAATGGGCATTAATTAGGAGTTTGTCATTCCTTTGCTGCTATAACATCTTACATTCTTCCCAAACCGTCGAACAAAGTTGGATGCACACAATTATGTTAAATGTCATTGTATGGTGTAGATTTGTTTTAACTTGAATCAAGGGGTCTATTGTTAATTATAAAAGGGATGTCCACAAACTTTTGGCTGTGTAGTGTAAGCCTAGAATATATCTAGAGTTTTGAAATGCATGGAACATTACCATACAACACTAAATGTACTGTCCAACAGGCTTATGTATGCCACATTTAACCTTTAAATCATAGTGCAGTGTATGATGCTGATAATCTTTTCTTAATTATTATTTTTTTTAAATAATAATGATACAATTCGTGTCTTCAAGGCCTCCTCTCTCAGCTCAGGGTTTGATAAAGACGTTATCATTTATCAATTATTATTTAGAGATGAAAGATGAGACTGTGATTAAAAAGGATTTACATAAGACACATTTATAATTGAAAATATCTTTTCCAACACTTTTTGGGTTTGGTAGACCAAAGATTCTTAGGCACTTTTTATGGACAAATGACATGTAGCTACACCACATCATTTGCTTGCTCAACATCCACAGAGGGTCAGATCTCTGCCGGACTGGCTGATAGCTCAGGCAAAAAGACTGGAATTTCTCTTACTGGAATATTTGGCTAAGTTTATGTTGTTTTACTGTAAATTACAAACTGGGTGAATCTGAGGAAAACATGTCCAGATCATATTTCACCCCCAAAAGCAGTAAATAACCAATAAATAAAATTAAAGTGAACATTAAGCCATTTTTCTTTCAAAAGTCCACATAAAGATAGTATGAGAAAGTATCATGTTTATTTGCCATAAAAAAGGCTTAATGGTCATGAAATGGACAAACTTTTTCTGAAACATATGATCCGGGCATGCTTTTAACAGGTTTTGTGAGAAGGACAGAAGTTGAGAAATAAGAGATAGATGTTCAGGAATGTTATCAGCTGCTCTGATTTTTTTTAATACATATCAAAACTAGACTGGACTCTTGCTGGTTTGATGGGTGCTTTATTTGGAGCTTTAAAGTTTCTTGTAAATGGATGTCACAGAGGAATGGATGAAAGCAAATATATGCATAAAAGTCTGAGGATAGAAAATGGAGGTATATTAAATATTATAATATCTATAAAAGTTTTGTTTTACCTCCAAATTATGTGTTGTCTGGAATATCGTAAAATACAGTGCCTTGTATTAAAGTTGTGTGTAATATTGACACAAGCTCAGTGCACAGCAGCCCTGGGCAGGTGGTGTTTTAGGTTGTGACTGTCTCTTCTCACACTTTTGTTTTATGTTCATTAGACATAACACAAAAATAAGAAAAATCTCAGCATCATCAGGCACAGTGTACTGTACACTTTAACCCTTTATGCTAGTAGGTTTGATTTTATGTTTTTTGAATTAAGTGTTACAGCTAACTTTGTCCTTAAAACATTCTAAGTCTTAAAATTGTTTTAAGTGAGGTTCTGTTTGCTTGCCGTATTGTCTTTATGTTTGCACTCTTAGAGTTGATTTCAAGAAAATCTAAACTCTAAAGGTCTATAATGTTACCCAGTTTTCTGAACTGCATCCATTCCTCATGAAATTAAATACATGATTGGACAATGTATTGGCACAATCTTAGGCCGGTTTAAATCCATGTTACACATCTACTCGGTTTAGATTTTTGCATGTGTTGCATCTCCAAACTCAATTCTGCATTATTAACTCTTGTTTAGAGGCCAGTGGGAAAGGAAACTTTTCAGAGAACTGGGAAGTAGCCAGAAAGCATGTTTGCATTATCTGTTTCCTGTGGAGGAAAACTCATTTCCTTGCTATGTCAGCTTGACCTCAAAGCATGATTTCATTGTGGTTTCCTAATGCACAACCTTTAGCACTCCCTGCCTCTTATTTTTGATCACATTTGGATTTTCACACATATTATATCAGATGTCATATAAATATATAGTTTTCTGTTTGTTTGTAGGATGACATTTTAAGAACTCTCCTTTTAGAAAGGGGATACAGAGTGAAACTAATATAAACACTTGATTGAGCTTATTTTCTTGAAACTTGTAAATCCAAACACCACTTTGGAGAAAATAAATCTGATTTGGTGAATTATTTTAAACTGAGCTGCCTTTGTTTACTAAGAAGCTGTGTGTTAACATTTCACTGATACACAACATAACACAGGCAACAAGTAAAAAAAAACTAAAGAATTTATGACCTATAACACTACGAACTTCAATAAATTCTTGATGCCACTTTTTATTTTTAAGGTGTAACACTATACATTTTATCTTGCATCGCTCAGAGGGTCAACCAGCACAAAGCATGACATTTTCAATACATTTATGTACAAATAATATCCTAGGAGGTTTTTAGATCATCAGATGGCCGTAGACAGAAAGGTCAAGACATCCCTTAGATTGTACGAAACTTCTGGTCGAGTTTGTTGTCCTATTGGTCCACTCAGGCAACCTAATCTCTTCTGGAGGGATGGAACACCTCTTGATTGGTGGCAGAGAGGAAGATTGCACAATGTCCCCCCCCCCAACAGTACATGGTAACAGTCCTGAAGCTGATGTTCATCTGAGATAGTATTCAATGGCAGCAGAGAAAGCAGCAAAACCTCCACAGCCCAGAACTCCAGCTTTAAGACCAGCTAGTGAAGAGAGGAACAGCTTATTTAAATAATCCACATAAATTACCACACATCTAAATCCTTTCTATTCTTTAAACCCAAGTTCAAAAATTACCTCTGAACCCAATGGCACCTCCTGTAACACATCCACTGTATACTGCATTTTTCCAGTCTGATTTCCCACGATGCTAGAAGAGAGAAATAAATTCATTCTTTACACAGAAGATCAGTACTGAAAACATCCTACAAGGAATGGAATCAGATGAGTAGAAAGACCGCTCAAATACAGAACCACTTGGTGGCGCCATTAATCTATATTAAACTGAGCAATATTTAGAAACAAGCAATTTGTGAGAACATTTTATTATAGTATTTCCTACAGTCTACATCAGTATATAAAATATGATCGATTTTACAATGGTTACTGGTCTAAAATAAGTCATCTTTTATTATGTATGTGCCAGACAAATGCAACCTCTAGTCTAGAGGACGCAGCCTTTGAAATGAGACTGTGATCGAAAGTGGAAGTTTGAATATGCAATGCATTTTGGGAAGTGAAACACTAAATAACTGGTTGGTTTTACACAGTGAATTTGACAGATTTACTTTGCATGCATAAAAAATGAATAATGTAAAATATACATATTACATTTACAAATATAATACAAATGTGTGCTATTTCACATGCAACAAAATGTTTCATTAAGCAGTAATCTATAAGAAAATTCTTCCTAGGACTTAAAAGTTGTCACCACGTGAAAATATGTGTTTATTTAATCTCAACCTCAGACGTCATGCCCACGGACCATTGGCTGAACATCTGATGCATAAGGCATACAAAATGGTAAACATTTCTGCAGGTTTGAAATTGTCATCTGATTGGTTGAATTTTACATGATTTCCAGATGACGTTTGTGTTGTGTTCTTTAATGGACCGCCTGGAAACGAAGCTGTTGTTACACCAAACCCCCTCATGGAAGAAAGCAGTGACAATAAGAGTTTATCAGCATCAACTCAACACTGGATTTTTAAAAATGTTAAGTTCACGGCATAGACTTTTTAAAAGAGTCCAAGAGTTTTGCTTGAGGCACTAGATATAAAATAGATATTTTATCCTGTTTACTGACTGGATATTGGAAGAATATTATTTTCCAAGCAGGGCCGACCCTTTGCCAGCACTTGGAACGATTCCCAAGTGATCCAATTTTATTAGTTGTGTGGCCTCTCACATTGATTATGAAAGATCAGGTAACCGAGAGGGGGATATCAGCAGTATATGTGGGGTAAACATGAAAGAACAGACGCTGACATCGTAGCTGGCCAATTCAGTCATGTGTTCGGTTCTCCCGAACTGCTTGTTGGCATTAAAAAGTGGAAGGATATGATCCAAACAGATGTTTGCACAACATTCTTGAATGAATGATCTATGGCTGCACAGCAGTTTGTTATTGTATGGAAATCGACTACATTTTCACACCCCTAAACATGACGCTAAACATAAACTGTGATTGGCTGCTTTTACATGTCAGTCAGACAGCCTCTTGGGCGGTTCTTAGCAAATAAAAGCTGCAATGAGAGCCCAAACCTTCTGCTGTCAGTCTGAAGGTCTGGATCCGCGAGACTAGAGTTTATTTGATAAGAGAAAAAGAAGATAAAGACAGACAAAATAAGACAATGGTACTTACTGATTCTATGATACACTCCGTGCATGAAAACATTGCACCCACAATGGCAAAGTTTTTAGCATATGACATTCCTCTCTGCCCCATGTCTCTTAGCACCTCCTTTGCTGTGGGGGTCCTTAAGGGGTCTTTGGGATCAAGACCAACATTAGAGTCAATTCCAGCTGTGAAGACACCAAAAGCTCCTCCCAAGACAAACCCTAAAAGAGAGAGAAATGTTGATTTAGAGCTGTTGATTTTGATTCTGATTTGAATATTGAGGTAACAAAACCCCTTACATTTGAATTACCACTCACATATGAATTATTAACATATTGAGCAACTCAATAGGGATCTTCGCCGTGACGTCACGATGCGCTCTGGTTGGCAAAAAGAAAAGTAATGGCTTGCTGCGCAGCGCAAACACAGAAGACAAATGGTTGTATCGTGCTGTGTGATTGGCTCTGTTAACAGGTTCGATAAGAGTAACCTTCTACCGCGTACCTAAACAGCTTGAATCAAGATGATAGCTGTGGATTTCTGCAATTAGGCGTCTAGAATAGGGTACACATTTAAACCCAGATATCACCATGATAAGTACTGAGTTGATTACATCAAGACAAACAAAAAAATGTATTACAAGTTTTTTTGAAATTGTTTGTTATTAACATTATTAACATTTGTTGTTAACAGTTATTAACATTATTAACATTTGTTGTTAACATAGACAAACGGTGCATAATCTAATTACGTATGTGCTAATTTGCATAAATACCTAAACAGATCTAAACATTGGGTATAGCCAGGTGAAAATGTCTTGTTGAATCTTGTTGACACCTTACAGTAAAATACTTAATGTTAATGTCTGAACAGAACCCATTCAGGCTACCCATGAACATTAATACATGGAGGCTGGAAGAAGTACTTTAGAAACCAAACCAGCCTTTATTAATTTGTATTGCAGAGATGGGGTTTGGGGCTGAAACAAGACAAAAGGGTCAAATAAAAAGTGGCTGGATCAAAAAATCAAATTACGTACACAATGCACGACTAGATAATTTCATCTTCATTCTCTTCACAGGCCATCTGCATTGAGTTTGGTTCTTTCTGCCAACCAGTTCGCGGCCACGCCCATATCGTGACGTCACATTTGACTCCGGCGAACATCCCTATAAATATTGCAATATTTGCATTACTCAAGTATTTTAGTATTAATATACCACAGTATGGTCAATACTTGAGCCTACTGTGTTCATTGATAAATTGTTGAACTGTCAAAGATGACAACACATTTATTTGATCAGGACAAGGTAACTATGCAACCAGTGTTAAATGCCTATCAATGAAATACCTCCGACACATGCTATGAGTGATTTAAATGCGCAGCTCTCCATTCCCCTCTCGATCATCTTCTCCTCATCTGTTTTCCGAGGACTCGGTAAAGCACCCATAACGGTCGGATTCAAGTCTTTAATCTGTCTTTTGTCACCAATAAGGTGATCCAAAAGAAGACTATACTGTAGTGGAACATTTTCCGTAGATAAAACAGTTGTCGATTGACCAGTAGCAACTGAGAGTGAAGCATCCGTGCTCTCTGTGGGCGCAGCCATGTTAACACAAAGCATGTTCCAGTCACGTTACGGGAATGTTCAACAAGAGCACATTCGTCAATATTCATTCGAAAAATGACTAAATAACACAAATCCCACAGCTTGGTTATTTTTAAAGTCCCGTACATACTCAAAATAATATGTGTTCCCCACGCAAAATGTACAGAGTAATTTCCAATAATAATAATAATAATTATAATAATTGTTTAGCAGATTCGACAGAAAGGGAGGTGACCTTTAAATTGGCACTGAGACGTTCAGAATGTTTATATAACGATAATACAAGCTTTTTGTGTCTTCTGAATCCTACAATTATTTACTTTTCTTAAAGCTACGTCTACATTGTTTTTCTAAAGATACTTTGAACAATATTATTATTATTTCCCTATCTTGAATAAACAAAGAAGCTTGAAATCAAATATAAATAAATATGAAATGCAGATACAATGTATTTATACAAGTATAAATTGTACATATACAATTTATTATAGTGTGTATTTATACGCCAACTACAATACCCAGGGTGCCCCTCGTTCACTGCACCAAATGTCGCGCGCTCCACCTTGCGGAGAAGTTGGTTTTGGCGCTCGAGCATCTTCAGTCAGTTGGTCAGTTGGTAGCAGAGACCAGCGACCAGCGACCAGCGGCGCTCCTCGGCGTTAGGGAACAGGTGAGTAGGTGAATATTTATCAGGTTTTTTTGTTGTCTAGGAGATTATATTGTCATTGCAGTGATTCCGTTTAATTTATTTTATCACTTCAATATATCATTTATTGTCGTCATTGGGGAAAACACTGTACTTACCCGCACTTTTATCAACGGATGTTGTTTTCGTATTGCGCGCGAGACTAAATGAGCTGCTGTTTTAACCGGTGATCGCTGTCTGGTTGATGGGCTTTCTCATCGGCTCTTTAGTGTGATAAGGATAGCGATGTAAAGCTCACATTATAGTGCGTTTATTTTATATTATTTCCGCTTGATGTGTTCTCTTGGATAGCGACACATTCAGTGGTGAGATACTGCAGTAGTTCTAACGTTACCATAAGAGCTGTGTGAACTAAAGACTCCAGTCACTACGGAAATGCATTGGATTTGTATATACGGAGATCCATTGCATATGGATTTGACATGCCATATTTAAATTCTATCTATCTTTCTATCTATAGAATTTATAGGATTTACAGTAGCCTAGAGTTAGTTGTGTTTTGAAGGACATCTAGTCTTCTCACCATTTGTTCTTGGTTACAGTATATTGTGCAGCTGTGGCAAACTTTCTTGTTTTTATGTGGGCGTTTGAAAAGTTGCTGTTTGGAATTTAATAGATCCCCAAAGGGTTATTAAGTGCCCAAACACGTTATGATATGACCACAAAGCTGCTTTTTACGTGTACTTATTCTCATTAACAGAGCAGTTGAAAACATTTACTGTAAGTCATCATTAAGGAATTGCAAAGCACCTGGTTCATCATGGTGTCACGTGGCATCTTGGCATAACTAGTTAATACTGTTGGTTATTTTACTTTCTAGCCATATTGATTAGTTTTGTGTTTTTCCTTATGGTTGGAAGTTATATTGCAAACTTATAAGCAAAAGGATATTTTACCCATTTGGAGTGCAGCTATTTCTTTTAGTATCAGAACTTATAATACAAAATAAAAGTAACAATATAAAAGTCCATCATTTTCAAGAGACTGTGTGCGTCAGAGTGAATCAGCTTTTTATAACGACAGCTTTGCATACAACCTTAGAATTAAACTGAACTACAAATGCCCTCTCCAGAGGAAATGTTTAGACTTCTATTGCATCTTCAAGCCAATCAGATCAATCTGTGCTAGGGATAGTCAGTCCTCCAGTTTTTCCCAACGGAAAACAAGTAATTTTTCATTCGAAAGCTTTCATACTTCACCTTTCACCAAACCAAAATAAAGCTAAAAACAGTCTAAGTAAAACTTGCCTAAATCACCCAGTGTATAGCTATTTGTAGGTAATTACAGCCTCAAGTTTTTTTCCGGGTAAACCATCGAAGGAAATAGCAAGTGTGTCTCTGGCATAGACAGCTAAGCTCTCTAGAACACACTGCCCTAGATAGAGCACTCTGCATCCCTATGAGTCTGTACTGCAGCAGTCTAATCAGAATAAAACCCCTGCTGTCTCAAATTATGTTGAAATGTCTTTTGCTTTTTATAATGTATACTAGAGATTTTTACTATTTGTGAGATGCAGCATTTTGTGAGCAATACCAGCAGTTAAGAGCTCTTTAAACCTTTAATCCATGTGTAGCTAGTTGAGGTGTTTAGAATAGTCAAATAGACCTTGACTGGTACTTAAAGGTATACTATGCAGGAATTTTACCTTAATATAACAGCTTCAAAGTAATTTCGGTGGTAAACAAACTCATAATAGGGCGAATCATCCTGGTAGTAAAGCTTGGGGGGGTCGCCGCTGGAAATACCAGCAATGCAAGTCTGAGAGGGGCGCCCCTGACAAATCTCGCGAGAATCGCGACTTGCTTTACGGCAACGACGTCACACACAACAACAACATATGAAGCACGAATTGCGCTCATTTCAGATGATGGAAAAAGCAAAGAAAACGCGGTAGGAAGAAAGTAGGAAAAGGAAAGCTTTCACTTGTTGGCGCAAGTTAAAAAGTAGCACTGGATGCAACAGAGATGCTGACCTGGCGATCTTGTTGATGGACTAGTAAGTAAATATCTTACTTGTAAACTTGTTTGCGTCATATGTTGTATGTTGTTGCGCAACTTGCGCTTGCTTGTAGTATGCCATTGTTTCTATGATGCTGTTCATTCATTCATTGGTGATAATTAGACCAGTCCAATAATTTCCACATATGTTTAGCTAGATTTCGATTATCATATTTTGGTTATATGTTTTATTGCCTAGCTTGCCGCACAACGCTGTTGACGTTGATTCCAGCGATTATCATGAGAACAGTTGTCAATATCTCACATAATTGTCTAGTGTAAACGAGCACAATTTGCAAACTATTATGATAAATTGCAATAATCATGTCTAATGACATCATAACGGCCAATGTTATGAAATAATGCGACGTACATTTAACTTTATTGATGTCATCAGGCATTTTGGAATGTTTACATTACAATCAAAAAACATAAAATGAAATTATACATTAGGCCTAGACTATAGGCTATTTACTTGTGATTTAGCTGCAATCATGTAAAAACGTTATAAGCTGCCAAACGCGATAGAGGACTTTATTATTATAAAGTAGTCTAACACTTATATTATATTATAAGACATATTATCCGATTTTGAACATCATCATTATTTCAGTAGACTATGCAGTATATGCAATAGCCCAATCTTTTTATGAAATCGTGAAACATTACCTGGTCAATATCTTCGGTGTCTTGTGCCTGTTCCATGACCAACGCTACTATCCTACCGAACAGGGAGGGAAATTAGCACCGGCCACCAGCCAACTGTGGGTGATTTTGTGTTGTTGCGGGTAAACTCGCCGCACCTACCGGCCACCGTGGCGGGTAAATAAAAATAACATCATGCAACGTTCGTCTGTTAGGACAAATTAGTTTGAATAAACGAGCAGACACTGATTAGCAAGACAACTAGCAGTGAATGTGCTTTCCATTAAATTAATCACACACACAGTAAACAAATCCTTAACAAAAAAAAAAAACAGGGCTATTCTGGTGGGTGCGGTGATGCTGTGGTGACGCGTTCATGTAAGGGTGGCGCTGCCAAGAAAGCTCCTAAAATCTGTCACAAATAGGCTAACAGGCAAAAGTAATGAATATGAATATGTAAACTATAGCAAGGAGATAATTTAATTATTTATTAATAAACAAGTATTTTCTTTGTCCGTGTCAGTTGCAAAGATGAAGTTAACGATGCTGATCGTGATCATCGCAGTAGTGAACGCGCAAGAGAGAAATGCACATTTCATACGAATTGCATAAGCAGAGAGCAGTCTGTGTCTGTTTTCTTTCTTTTTTAATAGTTCTGTTTAAAAGTAGACATGTCTGTCTGTGAGGCAAGGCTACCTTATACGCTGAGTTTCACTCCAGTTGCTGCTCCAGTTCACGCGCCGTCGCCTCCGTTTCGTGATTATCTACTGTCTGCTATATTTAATTATTATGTATTAAATCCAGGCAATTGGTTGATGAAACATTGATTACAATTAAGATACAATTAATACAAAACGAAATTCACTTTAAAGAAAGGTTTTGTGCTTTCTGTCTCTGTGAAAGTTTTAAGCATCTTTTAGTGCCGCTTTCACAGTGGTCACGTCTGTAACATTGTTTTTTCCTCATATGGGAACTGAAATGAATATCAGTTCATGGTTTGTGTGTGTAGGCTATAAGAGAGAAAGAGAAAATGCCAGTATTTCATTGAGACTTGAGATTAAATAAACTGCTTAAGTATTGTAGATCTTGTAGTATTAATTTTCACATGCAGTTACACATTGTCGGTTAAAAACAAGAAAGTGGCTGGTAAAAACATTGAGTGGCTGGTAGATTTTGAAATCCACCAGTCACAGTGGCCGGTGGACAAAAACGTTAATTTCCATCCCTGCTACCGAACAGGTACCGGTGTACAGGTTGGGGGGTGTATTTACGACAATGCAAGTATTGCACAGCGACTCTGGGGGTCGCTGTTTGACAAAAACACAATTTCTGCATAGTATACCTTTAAAATATATCAATAACAATTAAGTATATCTTTGATAATTTAGGAAAGTAGGCTATTATTGACATTATACAGCCCAGTTTCTTGTTCATATCATCCTTGTTTCTCTAATTAAAGCAAACACTTAGGCCTACAGATGAAAGGAAGTCACTCACTATAAATAGTCTTTGGCATCTGGAAATAAGGATGCTCCGATCGAACGACCACAGATTGGCATTGGCCGATAATCACATTCTATGACTTGCTCACTAAATTTCAGTCACTAATAGGCGATTTCTCACAAACTGATCACAATTGGATGGCGTAAAACCATAAAATTCACGGACAATGCGCATGTAAACAGTATACAGAATCAGATGAGACTTTTGCACCATGTTCTGCTTTGTAACTTTGCGAAACATAAGTAAACCTTTATAAATCGCACAAATTTATTTAGAACAGGTTGTATCGATTCAAATGAGCCACCACACAACATAACATGAAGTCATTTGAAAGGGTATTTACGTAGGTCTATTTTTGTTACCACATTACTCTATTAATTGTCAAAACTATCGACCAATTACTTGATTACCAAAATTATCGTTAGTGACAGCCCTATTTTAGGTAAATAAGTAAAATTATGCACCTGCATTGTTTTGCATTTTGTGCCTTTCAGTCAAATAAAAATGATTTCATATTACCGAATACGCATATTTCTCCTCGTTTTCTATTGTTATGCACAGCATATTTCCCGCGCGCACAAACACGGCCACACACAGTGAATTAAACTGTTCGGTTAGCGTTGTTCTAATGTGGACCACTGGATGAAGGAAAAGACAAGTTCGGATGATGCAGATCACGATCCAAAGAAAAAAGTGTCAGACAAAAAAAGGCAGACAAGCAGCCAAACCGAAGATTAGGGCTGCACAATATTGTAAAAAACTGACTTTGCGATATCTTTTTTTTCGGAGATGAATATTGCGATATGAAGAAGTACAGATTTTTTCATTAGATGTCTTGAATAGCTCAAGAATTAAAAAATTAATAATTCTATAATAACTGGGGTGATTTTGTAGGTAACTGTATCTTCATAGAAAATAAATTTAACAAAAAATATAATAAAAAAGCTGAAAAATTTGGCTACATTTTACTTTTTGACTTCTTTTGAGTTTAATACGCTGTTTGACTCACCATATTATTCACTCTTCTATCAATTCAGGCAAGTCAAGGATCTAAAATGTCATGATATTAATAATGTATGTCACTTACTCTAAAATAAGGTATCCAGGAGTTTTCAGGAGGCTAGATCTCTGTACTTCAGGTTAAAACAGAGCACTACACTAAAGAGGACACTTCATAATCACATTAGGGAATTAACATGAGTGACAAAATAAGTCATTTAACATTTTATTCAACAATTACAAGCCTCTTTTTGAAAATAGAAAAGTAGCAAACATCTTTTAAACAACATTTTAAAAACAAAAAATACAGCTATACACCTCCAGTCACAAATTGGTTTACAATA
This sequence comes from Semotilus atromaculatus, assembly GCA_031834385.1. NCBI lineage: Eukaryota > Metazoa > Chordata > Actinopteri > Cypriniformes > Leuciscidae > Semotilus > Semotilus atromaculatus. The sequence continues at coordinate 8,565,757 of JAULUF010000030.1, forward strand.
ATACAGCATAAAATAAATATTTTTTATAAAGCAAATAAATTGCAATAAGCTAAACTTGTTGTAATAAATAACAATTAACTTAAAACAGTGGTTCTCAAACTTTTTACACCAAGTACCACCTCAGAAAATATTTGGTTCTCCAAGTACCACCATAACGACCAACATTAAAATACAGTAGTAGTAGGCCTAACTATTCAGCTACAGTTATGGACAGCTCAAAAACCAGGCAGTTTTATAATAAGAACATTTATTATTGTCAGCCACTTTGAACATTGTAACAACACAGTTTTAACATCAACAATGCACTGTGCTGCTTACATAGAGGTAAATAAAATAAAAATTAAATGATGATTAAATTAAAATGAATTGCACTTAAAAGTGAAATAAAAACTGTACTTAAAGAGCCAGACCGATATGGATTTTTGGGGGCCGATACCGATAAAAAAGCCTGATGCCGATATTATTTATGTGTACATTAGCAATATTATTTATGTGTATTTTCTATTAGTGTGTACAAACTTTTGATGGGTACTATATAGAATACACACTATTTAAACATACTATTTAAACATAGTATTTAAACATACACAGTATTTAAAAATATATAAACGTTTTGCAATGATCACTCAAATGTGGTGATCAAACACTTGTGTGACAAAGATATGTAATGGAGGCAGGGGGAATGATAGAATGAGAATGATACATTTGAGCTGTAACCAAACTAGTTTGCATTGCATGTTATATTCTATTCTATTCTAAATACTGTTGCATAATCTTCACTTAATTTAGTCACGTTATATAAAACAACTTGTATCAATAAATATATAAAAAATTTGTCACTGACATTATCTTCTATTTTTAGTCTTAATTCCTATAATCTCTACCAGTGGAGGAAGAACTCAGATCTTTTTACTAAAGTAAAATTTATAATATAATGAAACCATTTTTAATTGCATAATGTACAGACTTTTATAGGCTACTATTTTAAATTAGTAAGCAAAATGTACCTACTACGTGAAACTAGGCTACTCTTAATGCAAAATGGCCCTATATAAAGTGTTATAATTATATAAATTATTGGAATATTGCTTGATGTTGTAATGTAGCGTTTAGGGGTGTGCAAAAAAATCGATTCACATTTGAATCGCGATTCAATCTTTACCGATTCAGAATCGATTCATAGAATTCCAAAAATCGATTCATATATTTTTTTTAATGGCGTGCACGGGCGGAGTGGCAATCGGTTGAGTCGGGATTTTTCCCGGTGGTCTGGTAGTGTTTCGAGGCCGCGAGGGCCGGTCTGATAAATAGTTATACATATCATGTTCTTGCCGCCCGCTGGTCAAACTGTGCAGCCTCTCTGCTCAACTCGTAAATAAATGCATCGATCCGCAGATTATGTTTGAGTTCTGTAGATCTTTTGCCAAGCATGTCAGAGGGTTCTTCTAAACCGCACACGTATAGTTTTTTCTCTCTCTCATCAAAACTGAATATGTTCATCAGTGGTTACAGACAGTCTATATCAAGCAGGCACGCTTGTGTGCATTTTATTTTGTGATTTCACCGGAGTCTCCACAACTGCGATAGATTGAAGCGCGCGTCCGAGTGAAGACTGCGCGCGCCACAGAGAACACTGTATCCATGACACATAGCAGCGGCAACGAGCGCTCAGCTTGATTTCAAAAACAACAGATCTCTTATTTAATAGCGAACTAAATGAATGCTCTGCTAGTTAACTGGAGATACCCGCAAATTACGCCTGTGAACGACTTCACTGGATCTAAACAAATCAATCTAACCATAGATGTTACCAGTAGAGGTGGCTTTTTTTTAAATCTATTTAAAATAATTTTGCAAGGGTTCTATGACATTATTATATATTTTTAGGAAGTTCAATGTGCCCAGTCGAATTCACATTTCAACAGTCAACCTGTAGCTGAAGTAGTCCTTAAACCACATTTAGCATAATTGTTTGTTTGATCTGACTACACAGCACTTTAAAGCTAAATGTAAAAGCTTTTTATTTAAGTTTTATTTTAAACTTGAATTAAATGTATTTGAAAGCTGGGCAAAGCTTGGCACTTTGCAATTTTTAGTTGCAAAAGTTTTTATTTTTGTATGAAGACATATAAAGTAATATCAAACTACATTTAATTTGTTGTGTTTCTTTTTTTTTAAATTGTGTCCACTGCAATCAATCACATAGGAAAAAGTAAACTACATGTAGCCTATATACTGCAAATCGTTGACCCCTACCGCGGGTCTGAGCTCGTCACCGTCATCACCAAAAAAAAAAAAGTGCCTGCACATGTGCACGTTTTGTCTACATCATTCCATTTCTGTTCTAAATGTGAAATAATAAATGTTAAATAAACATGTTCCTTATTAAGTTCACTTGCCTAAAGCCTTGTTTATACTCGACGCGTCCGCACGAGCGCGAAGGTGCGCGCGGCAAAAATTATGTCATTGCGGTGTGGGCGGTCGCGCGCGTTGGGTGCGCAAGACTCTTTGTAACATCGCGCACGGCCCCGCATCCGAAGATGAACAACTTCGAGCCGAATCTGGCTGAGCAAGCATGTATGTCTCACTGCACCGGCACCCAGTTTGTGCGTCTAAAATTAGTTTCTTACATTTACAAAATGAGCCTATAGCAGACATAAGCCATTTTAATAAAAATAAAGTTCCATGTTTTATACAATGTCCATGAAACTTAATTGTTTAGTGAAATAATAAATATTTAAGAGATCGTTAATTGAGTTGTATGAAATGCATAGGCCTACATGTTTTTATATCCACATATTTTCTTCTAATATCACTGAGGTAATAATCTCAGGGTTTACGCAGTTTTTCACGGGATGGTGCTAATAGCGGTTTACGGCAATACCGCGGGAATTTCTTGCTTTTCAACCGCGGTAAGAAAAAATCCATACCGCCCCAGTCCTAGTTATAGGCAGAATGAGCTTTAGGTCTACACCGGACGCGGCCGTTATTGCTCGCGTGAGTCGCAACAACAGCAGTTTACCCGAGACGCGGAAAAGCACCCGTTACAGAGCAGAATGGGCCATCCGTTTACTGTCGGAGATTTGGCGCGAAAAACAACAATCAATTGCCTGGATTTAATAAATAAGAAGTAAATATAGCAGACAATATAATCAGCACGTCTCAGCTGCGCGCTTGCAATAGTCACAAGCTCACACGGCTGGTAGCAGAGAAATCAATTCAGTGAATTAGCCTACACTGCGCAAATCAAAAGTAATAGTCTACTACCCACTGGATGAAGAAGGGTTGGCTCTCTCAACAGAACATATAATATTTATTTTATTTTATTTTTCGTGTCCGCATTTATGAGGAAAAAACGGACGTGACAAGGTCCGAGAGCGGCACTAAAGTGCTTTAAAACTTTCACAGAGACCTCGAACAGAAAGCACAAAGCCTTTCATTAAAGTCAATTTCGTTTTGTATTAATTATATCTTAATTTTAATCAATGTTTCATCAACCAATTTACTTAAGAAGTAAATATAGCATACGATAGATAGACGGAGAGTGAACTGCAACTCGTCTCATAAATGAACCGAAACTCAGCGTATAGACCTGAGAAATATATCTATTGAAATGTCTACTTTTAAACAGAACAAATCAAAACGAAAGACAAACTGTGCATTTCTCTCTGGCGCGTTCAAAGATCGCGAGTCCGCATCCTCAACTTCATCTTTGCAGCCCACAATGACTGAAAACACTTGTTATTAATACACAATTAAAATGTCTCCTTGCTATATTTGATGTAGCCTATTCATATCATTGCTTTTGCCAGTTCTTTGTGACAGCTTTTAGGTGCTTTATTGGCAGCGCCACCCTTACATGAATCACCGCACGCCGCATTTTTTTAAATATTCATTTATCGGCCATTATAAATGCCAATACCGATAGTTATGAAAATGCCTAATATCGGCCGATAATATCGGCTCGCCGATATATCGGTCGGGCTCTAGTATAGACCCCTTTTGCGCCGACGTCACAGTTACGTCACGGCGCTAGCTGGAGGCAAAACAAAGGGAAAATTGGAGGCGGCCAATACAAACCAGCACAAATTCAGCTACATAATAAGGAGCTTAAATTGTTATTATTATTATTAAATGTCCTCTTGTTGTGTTGTTGGGTGCAAGAATCGATGAAAAATGAATATGCTGTATCTGGAATTTTTATTTCTAGAAAATATTCACATCATTAAAATTGCACCGTAATGTCACTCTACATTGTCGTCTTCTTGGCGCTGGCTAGGCAGAACTGCGGATCGTACCACACAAGTCTTGTACATGACCATTCCATTCATCACATAGTTATAGGCATCTAAATATTTATATGCCCTCAGTTTCTCTTTCCGGTCTGTTTCTCTATCAGGTGTAGAAGTCAGGCCACTCAACCGGAGGTAACGTTAACGTTAATCCTGTCAGATCGTCCCATTGACTGAGCGTGTACTGGTCAGCCAATGTTCCGTCCGTTAAAATTAACTTCTGCAAATAACAATCGCGGTCCTGGACAGTGAGTGACCTTGCACATTAAGATAAAATCAGATTTTCTCCCGTCATTGTTAAAAAACAAGCTAACAAAACTTGCAAACTAACGTTAGGGAAGCGGCCGGAGGGATCGTTCTGCCTCCACCTAAGCTCCGCCCACATAAAAACGTCACCATGTTTACCAACTGAAAAGGGGTCTATTGTGCTTAAAATTACATGTTGGTGACAACTAACATGAGCTTAATGTGATGGGTGTGCATGCCTCTGTGAACACAGTCCTGAGATGTCTGGGTCAATGTCCACCCTGCTTCTGTACTGTTTTTATTACAACAAGTGAAGAGAAGCCTTTCTCACAAAGATATGTGGTCACAAAAGGAAGGAGAAAACGCACAGCCTTGTCAGAAAGCACAGGGTATTCACTGTGCTGCTTTATCCAAAAGTCCAACAATGTCTGCTTTCTGAAAGCTACCTTCAATGTTTTGTCACAAGACAACTCTATTAAACTCTCCTGCTCACCAATAGTTAAAGGCCATGTTGCAGGTTTTTAAAAAAAATTTTTTTATTAATATATAACCATGTATGAAAATATCATATGAAAAGTTAATGCAGGATTTAAAATTGTTTTGCGAGACATAAGGGCACAAATTTAGAAGAAAACGTAACAGTTTTCCTTGACCGTGTTAAAAACCCGCTTTTTTTCAGCATCATATTACGTCACGGCAGGTAGTCGTTTGCCGGGCTCTGCGTTTACAATGGAGAGTATGCTGGGATTCAGTTGGAGCGGTCGGGATTCAGTGAGTTTTCTGTGGTTGTTGTATTTCAATTAATTATCGTCGTGGTAATTATTGTGAATTATGGCCTGTCAGGACATCGAGTCCACAGATTTCCGAACAAAAAAAGGACGGTGCGTTTTGTGCGGGTGAAGAGACGGACTTCACTTCTGCATCTGCTTCGAAACACGCGGTAGTGTGTAGCGTTCACTTTAGACCGGATGATAATCCCGGCGATATGATGGAGTTCAACATGGGATGCCGAAGCAAGAACCAAGTGAGACTCCTTCGGTGCACACCACTCTCCTTCTTCGGGTCCGCCGGTCCGTCAACATGTGGTTCGGCCAGCGGTGGGAAACTTATGATATACTAGGCTATATCATAATAATAAGATGTTATTATTATTATAACGTTAAATATAATATATTATGTTCTATAATAGGCTCTATGCACAGCTGCACTACTTCCTGAACTTCAGGCAGGTCCTTCGTTTCCTGTCTGCCCTTATTGGACAAACTGATTAGTTCAGGTGTGCCTGACTAATGAGCCCATTCATTTTCAATCTGTACAAAACCACTTTAATGTTTGTGTTGGCTGTTTACATATTACGTTTTGATACAGTAAGACAGTTGTGATTGTGATTATTTTTGTATTCATTTATTCAAAACCTTTAAATATAAAGTCCCTCTGGAAACTGTCTCCTAATGACTTACATACACAACACATGCAGTTAAAGGTCTACTAGCTTTGTTATTGCCCGATACATGATAATAATCTGTACAATATTGTGATCTGAGCACAGTGTTATAACGTTACATAGGCTATCGTCGGCTAACGTGGATATATCTATAAGCTAACACTGGTCTCTCACCAACGCTCCTCTGACCGTTCTGTCTAACCCTGGCCTGTCCTGCTCTCTTGGCCGCATAGCAGGCTCATAATTATATGGCAGGCTCATAATTATATGGCTGAGGTCCGTCATACGAGTAAATATTTAGGCTACAATTTCCACAGCGTCCGAACTGTCATTGCGATCCATTGCTTTCCTATTGTTTACTTTAAGACCGCGCTCCCTGCCATTACGTCACTTCCGGCTTGGCGGTTTTCAAATGCGGAACTAAAATTTTCACACAAAATTTACTCTAGAAGCCTAAATAGCGTTTTATAAGTATATGTTTATATGTAAATCTAGTTTAAATCATTTTTTTCTATACATTGGCTCACTGTGTACTCTAACCTGCAACATGGCCTTTAAGTCCTCTGAAGCCATTTTTGCGAGGTGTCGATGCTGAAAGTGTTTCTCATCCAGCTGCTAGCTTCAGCTTCAGGAATCACTGGGAAATAATCAAGAAACTGTTGTCTGAGTGACAAAAGGTGTGCAGTGATGTTCTCTCTGACTCCACCATCAAGCGTCAGGTCATTGTCAGACAGAAAACTTTTCAAAGCAGGGAAAGCTGAAACATCACCTGTCTTGACTTTGATTTCAAATAACTCCAACTTTTTAAGCAGTGCATTGATTTTGTCCTGCACGTCAAAGACATTAATAGAGAGTCCCTGTAGTCCCAAATTCAGTTCGTTTAAACGTGAAAAAATGTCAGACAAGTATGCCAGCTGACTGAGCCACACAGTATCCTCAAAAATGTCTGACAAGGGGAACTTTGTGTCCTGTAAGAACATCTGGACCTCTTTGTGCAATTCGAAAAGCCTTGAAAGCACCTTTCCTCTTAAAAGCCACCTTACTTCAGTATGAAGCAAGAGTTGGACATGCTCACTGGCAATTTCCTTGCAGAGCACACTAAATAACCGAGAATTCATCAGTCTGTCCTTAATGAAGTTCACAGTTTTCACAACAGAGTCCAGCACAGACTTCAGGTCATCAGGTATCTTCTTCACTGCCAGCGCTCACGATGGATGCTGCAGTGAGTCCAGCGCATCTCAGGTGCTACCTCTCGGATGCGAGATTCAACTCCACTGTGACGACCTGTCATAACCCTCGCGCCATCTGTACACACTCCCACACACTTTTTCCAGTCCAGTCCGTTCTCTTGGATAAACGCGTCCAGTACCTGGAATATGTGCTCTGCTGTAGTTCTGGTCTCAAGTGACTGGCCGAACATAAAGTCCTCCTGAGCTGAACCATAATTTTCATATCTGACATAAACCAATAATTTGTCCAAATCTGCAACATCTGTAGTCTCATCAAGCTGGATAGCAAAATATCGACTGTTTTTAATGCGCTCAATCAGTGTCGTTTTAATATCGTCAGCAATGTCTTTTATTCTCCGTGACACAGTATCGTTTGAAAGCGGTACCAAGTTTAACTCTTTCTCTCCACACATGATGCGTGTCATCTCTTTGGCTAAAGGTAGACACAATTGTTCCCCTATTGTGTGCGGCTTACCAGGTTTGGCGATCCGGAGGCTGACACGATATGAAGCTTCCTGTGCTTTGGGTGTACCACAGGACTGAAGTGTGAATTTCGACTGCTTCAGTTCATCACGTTTTCGACGTCATGTTATTTTAAACACGTCATGTTATTTTACAATCGATTCAATCAACACTTATGTCTCAAAAATCGAACAGGATTTAAGTGACAGCCCCAGTTTGTACTGATGGTGCTGCTGTTATGACAGGATGCCGTAAAGGAGTTTTTCAAAAACTCAGAGAGGAATACAATTCTGAATTGGTACAATGTACAGGTCACAGTCTCACTCTCTCTGCAAGTGATGCAGCCAGATCCGTTGAACAGGTGAAAAAGTTTCAGCAAGATTTAAGTGCAATTTTTGAGTTTTTCGGCAACTCTGCTGTCAGAAGCAACAAACTTCATGAATTGCAAAGACAACTAGATGAGCAACAATTGAAATTTACCCAGCCCCACATCAGTTCACAGTGCAGTATCGGGGGTATGTAGAGTAGATCCCTGAAGAAGAGATGTCCTGGAACTCATGGCTGCCTCCAACAGTCAGGACTCATAAAAAAAAACAAATGGTTATCTGTTGTTGTTCGGCAGTTCAGCTTTGTGGCCCTGTGTCACATGATGAAAGATGTGCTTACACATATAGGCCCTCATTTATCAAAAGTGCGCACACCAAATTTCCAGCGTACACCTGGCGTACACCCAAAACCACGGTGACTTTGAGATTTATCAATATGGACGTTGGCGTACGGCACGCTCAAATCCTACGCCAGCTCAGGAGGGGGTGTACATGTACGTACGTTTTGAGTTAGTGCGGAAATGCGCAGAAAAACAATTCCTAACACTACAAAACGCACTGACAAACTTAAAAGATATGATATATTATGACCCACTGTAAAAAACAACAACAATATAGTAGGGCTGAAACGATTCATCGAGTTACTCGATTAACTCGATTACAAAAATTCCTCGAGGCAAAATCTCTGCCTCGAAGCCTCGTTAAATTCCTATGACGCGCACTATACGCGCGGGGATCTGATTGTTTCACACTGACCGACCGTTGTTCAATGTTCAGGAAGCACACCGTAGCGCGTGATACATTTTGAATTTAGTTGGCACGGATGGTGGTGGAGAGATGTCCATAAACGGCAGAGAATGTCTAAAGTTTGGGATCATTACATACTTAAAAAGGAAGAGACGATGTTCGTCTGTTATTATAGGACAACTTAGTTTGAATAAGGCCTATTCTGGTGGGTGTGGTGATGCGGTGGTGACGCGTTCATGTAGCCTAACGTAAGGGTGGCGCTGCCAAAAGCACTTGAATTCTGTCACAAAGAACCGGCAAAAGTAGCTAATGATTATGAATATGTAAAATATAGCAAGGAGATATTTTAATTGTTTATTAATAAAGAAGTGTTTTCTTTGTGTCGGCTGCAAAGATGAAGTTGACGATGCTGACTCGTGATCTTCAGTGAACGCGCCAGAGAGAAATTTCATACGGATCACATAAAGCAGAGAGCAGTCTGTGTCTGTTTTCTTTCGTTTTGAATTATTTTGTTTAAAAGTAGACACGTCTGTTAGGCTAGGCTACCTTATACACTGAGTTTCGGTTCATATATGAGACGAGCTCCAGTTCACTCGCAGGCGCCTCCGTTTCGTGATTATCTATCGTCTGCTATATTTACTTCTCATTTATTAAATCCAGGCAATTGGTTGATGAAACATTGATTAAAATTAAGATACAATTTATACAAAACGAAATTCACTTTAAAGAAAGGTTTTGTGCGTTCTGTTTGATGTCTCTGAGAAAGTTTTAAAGCATCTTTTAGTGCCGCTTTCAGCGCGCTCATGTCCACATTGTTTTCCTCATAAATGCAAACACGAAAAATTAAATAAAATGAATAGGCCTATTTTATGTTCTGTTGAGACTACAGTGATAGCCTAATCATTCCGTTATACTCCCCCGACACTGATATTAGTATAACTTCTGCAAGATATTTTAATAACACAGTTTTGGCGGTTATAGAGTTCTAATGACGGTGTTCAACTATAACACCAACCGTCACACCCCTAATTCATAATTTTACATGTTATAAATTTTTTACAGTAAGTTGACTTAACTGTATTGTTATATAATTGTTGGCACTGACACTAAACTAAATGGGTAAAAATTGCAATAAATAGGCTTTTTTTCAGAAATAAAAGCCAAATGCTTGATCATTTTACAGCCACATTATTTTCGTTATGCATTATTTGTTTTGGTTCTTTAAAAGCACACAGATATTTTTTATCCGATTACTCGATTAATCGATCGATAAAGTGCTAGATTAATCGATTACAAAAAGAATCGATAGCTGCAGCCCTACAATATAGGCTAATTATAAACTTCAGTGTAAAAATCTGTCACAAAGAACCGGCAAAAGTAATGATTATGAATATGTAAAATATAGCAAGGAGATAATTTAATTGTTTATTAATAAAGAAGTGTTTTCTTTGTGTTGGCTGCAAAGATGAAGTTGACGATGCTGATTCGCGATCTTCGCAGTAGAGAATGCGCCAGAGAGAAATACACATTTCATACGGATTAGGCTACATAAGCAGAGAGCAGTCTGTAGTCTGTTTTCTTTCGTTTTGAATTGTTCTGTTTAAAAGTAGACATGTCTGTGAGGAGTGTAGGCTTCCTTATACGCTGAGTTTCGGTTCATTTATGAGACGAGCTCCAGTTCACACGCTGGCGCCTCCGCTTCGTGGTTAGCCTATCTATCGTCTGCTATATTTACTTCTTATTTATTCAATCCAGGCAATTGGTTGATGAAACATTGATTAAAATTAAGATACAATTAATACAAAACGAAATTCACTTTAAAGAAAGGTTTTGTACTTTCTGTTTGATGTCTCAGTGAAAGTTTTAAAATATCTTTTCGTGCCGCTTTCAGAGCGCTCACGTCCGTATCATTGTTTTTTCCTCATAAATGCGAACACTAAAAATAAAATAAAATGAATAGGCCTATTTTATGTTCTGTTGAGACTACAGTTAGGCTACTCATAATTTTTATTCTGAATACGTAACGCCGGTACATGTATTCCGTTAGTCCCCAACACTGATATTAGTATATAACCTTCTGCAAGATTTTAATAACACGTTTTTTGCGGTTATAGAGTTCTAATGACGGTGTTCAACTATAACCGTCGGTCTCATTTGTGTGACTTTACCATTTACTTTTAAGCATTTGATTTGTAGGCATATGTATAGGGAACCGAGAACCGGTTCTTATCCAGAACCGGTAGTGTTTTTTAAAAAATACTGGAACCGTGCGAAATTCCTGAGTTTCGGTTCCGAAAACGGTTCTGGTGTGATGTGTGGACGAAGAGCTGGGAGCTTATCCTGTAATAGCGACGTCTCACCACGTGAATATTAAAATTGTAATGAATGCACTGTCCCTCGCTCTTCGTATACGTTTTTTTGCGTCAGATATCAACGCAGAGAGAGAGCGCGCGCGCGCGAGAGAGAATAAAGACAGTAGAGCTGCACCATTAATCTTTAAACGATCTCGATTAAAACGCCCACGCGATCTTATTCCTAAATGACAAAAAACTTCACACCGGGACATTCAAATCTGTTTGCGCTGTCACTGACCCAGAGAGAGCAGTTCTACATGAAACAGCTTTACTTTCAGTCTTTTCAACAACACAGTATCGATATTTCTGTGTTAAAAATATTCAAATGATCACAGAAGTACTGAGATAAAAGTTAATAGTTCGAGAATAAACTCTGATGTCTATGGTACAGCAACTAAAACAGTTTTATCTTTTTTTTTTATCAAAGAGTTAATCACCTTTTGAAAGTCGCTTCAAATAACGAAAAATCGCTTCAGAATTTACAAAATGTAGCTATGTAATAGGGCTGTGTATCACCAACAATGTCACGATACGATACGCATCACGATACTAAAGCCACGATACGATACGTATCGCGATATTGATCAATTTGGAATTCAAATTTCTTTTGAGCTTTTAGTAACAGTAATATCTGTTTATTGAATAACCAGTGTTATAACAGTTGTGATAACTGTAAAATTTATTTAGTTTTTGTCATTAAAAAAACAATGAGTTAAATGAATAAAAAAACTTAGAATGGCTCTTCCTTTTGCTTTTAAAGACTGCCTCAATAACTGAAAAGTGATAACTGACAATTATAGTGACACTGAAGCATATCTACACTGCTCAATGACTAAACAAAACTTAAAACATTTCATAAAAGCAAAAATGGTAACAACTTAAATTTAACTTTTCTCAAACTCTTTTAAACACCTATTTAACAATTTGGTCTTCAGTGTTGAAATGTGCAACAAACAAAGTCATTTCTCTTACGTTGAAATCATTTTCAATTATTACATTTTCAGATTTTCATGCAGAAACAACAATTGATTGACATGCTCATAAGAGAGTGACAGCAGAATATCTCGCTTAACTACAACCTAGGAATTGCCGTTTCTGTTAAAAACGTTTATGCTTATTTAAGACATAACCAACTGTGTTTAGAGGATACTTACTGAGACCGAAATTTTTGACATCATTTTGCATGTTTTAGTCCGTTAAAGCGATATAATCTCGCGAGCTGTATGTGAGGCGGCTTTACTAGCCTATGTTTGCACGCAGAGAAAAACAACTCTCAGAGAGCGCGCGCAATTACTGAATAGTTTAAAATCGTTTGAATGTTTAAACTGGTAAGACTTAAAGACGTGGAAATGGTAAACTTTAGTCACGATGCAATGCTGGCCCGAATATGCAAGTGAATATTGTGTCCCGACTCCTGAACGCGAGCGTGTGGTATCGCCGGCTGCAGCGCTGGACGCTTGCCTTGAGCAGCTCTTTGAGAGACGAGAGAGAGAAGACGCAGCACCATTGAACTCACGCTGTTTGTGAGATTGTGTCTCGCTGAAAGTTTTAAAATGACTGATTTGATTTATAATCTGTGTGGATTAATTTACTAATACAACCGTACCTACATGCTAAAGTGAATCAATGTTTAAAATGATTAAAATTGCGCAATAGCCTGCCGCGCCGAAACTCGAGCCCTGAATTGGCTACATTCAAAAGCACAACAGTATCGATACGGAAGCTGCTGTATCGATACGCGCATCGCCAGGAGTTCATGACGATGTATCACAGTATCGATATTCTGAGCACAGCCCTACTATGTAATGAGCGATTACATCATGAATGCCTTTTTTCAAACCGTGTTTTTGTCTTATCCTGAATCACTACGGTAAGGCTGTAATAAGCGTTTAGACTCTGACTACTTTACACTGGTTGGTTCAGCACCGCTGCGGAGTAGCCCAGTGCCTGCGTGACTCACCCGCGTCATACACATAAACATAGAGAAGTAGCTCCGGCTATAATGTCCTTCCGCAAGACGCATGCATTTCTGTTTATTAACTGCTAGAGCAGTTTAATCCAGTAATGAAACAAGTGAAGTCTTTATGAATCAATCATTCAAACCGATTTTAAAAATATTATGTTTCACTTGTCTGGATCTTACATGTGTGTTCAAGCATATTCTACCCCTTCTGAGAGGGTATTCCACTGCTGGAGATACAATAAGCTATAGGAGAGGTCCCAAATTATCCTTGAGAATGCAAAAATGTTTATTTTCCTTCAGAAAAATTTGTTGCTAAATAATATGTTGAATTTGTTGACATTGCCAGTCTGTTAAACTCATTTGACAAGTATCAGAAATAAAACACAAAAAGGACTGTGTATTTTCCCCGTACTACTATTTGTATTAGTTGTTTTAATAATTTTTATTGAATGGGAACCAGAACCGGAACCGGAATCGTTTGGCGGAACTGGAATCGGAACCGGAACCGGAAAATTTCTTACGATTCCCAACCCTACATATGTATTCCTTCAGTTGCAAGCCAGTGCGCTTACCTGACGTCTCAGGGTTAGGCCCGGCAGGTGCGCACGGACTGGGTTCAGTAATGAGCTTTCAATGACCAAAAAATAATTCAGACTGACAAAATAATAAAAATTACATTATTCTTCTTTTAAATAATAATGATAATAATACAAATAATAATAATAATAACGACATTCTTCTTCTAAATAACTATAAGCGTAATTAATAATAAAAATCATAATAATAATAATAAGAATATTACAAATTGACATGCAATTATTAATGTGAATGAATGGTACTCCACATCACATCATCATCACTATTGTACACCCCAATACAATACGAAATTAAATGCTAATTGTTTCAAAACACGTGCTGTAAAATAATGCATTGTGATAGGTCATTTGATCTCCACGTCGGAGAAGTTTCTCTTCTTTGCCGTCTTCCGTGTGTCCATGGCGTAAAATGAGGGCGTGGGGGAAGCGGAGACTTCAATATAAAGGGGCGTGTTATTCTAATGACGATCGTTTTCAGCCGCGGCATTTATCAAGGGCAGGTATTGCGTACACCTGGATTTCAAAGGTATGCACAGCTTCATAAATCAGGCGGTGAGAGGAGTGTAAGCATAATCTTACGCCAACATATACACCCGTTTCTACGCAAGATTGATAAATGAGGGCCATAGTCATTACACACATGAGCATTTTCAAGGGGAAGACTTGGACTTTTCCACAGTCCAACCAATGACCCAGGGTACCAAAGAAGCATTGAGACAATTAATAGCTCATCCTGGTCCAGCAGAACAAGAATTCTTCAGCTGTTTTGAAGGAAACAAACTTTTCAAATTCCATACTCAAAAGCCAGCTTTTTATAACATGAAGAGCATGTTGGATCCTTGATTGATGAAATCGACAGAAGATTCCCTGTGACACAATCAGTCTTCTTTCATGGTTCACCATTTTAGAGCTAAAGAAGGCCACCGCTGCTAAACAGTCTTCGGAGAATTTCAGTCTCTATGGTGTAGAGAAACTAGACAATCTGCTGAAACATTTCTAATCCTATGTGAAAATGCAGGAAGCTCATCAGGAGTTCACAATGTGGAAGCAAGTCATGGTCTCCTGTGATTCATATACTTCATTGTCCTTTCAGCAGTTTGCAGAGACTGAAAATAGTCATGTTTTCACTGAAATGGAGAAACTCATTCAGACAGTCATGGTCATACCAGTTGCGAGTGTGTCGTGTGAACATGGATTCAGTACACAAAACAGGATCAAACCTAAATTCAGAAATTAACTGAATATAATAGAAGTCTAACAAATCTTATGGTCATTTCAGAGCTTTGACCTTCCCTTGAGTAGTTTGACTTCAACAGAGCCATCATCAAATGGAAAGAAATGAAGAGGAGTCGTCTTTCTTAAAGTCACAAGAAATGGATAAAAAAGTGACTAAAATTTAACTGAAACACATAAATGACACTGTCTGAAATTGAGAGACATTAATAGTTAGTTTGAAGAACAGCATGGTGTGTTTTGTATAAAGTTTTTTTTTTTTATGCAAAGAAATTGATCTGAAACTGAAACATATGAAAGACACTGATACTGAAAGACATTAATATATAGTTTGTCAATTTGGAGGACAGCATTCACATATTTTGTTATTAACTGTTTTGAGAACTGAAAATATACAGGTCATACATAAAAATCTTAGCCTGGTTCTACCAGACTCTCGTACATTTCATTTGTACAGAGAGTCTGGCACCGCTCCATTGACAATCGTTAACTTCCTTGTAGGCGGGTACTCTATTGAAGTCTAAAACTATTGGATCTGCCCAGAGTCACTCTGGATCTGCCACCAATCGCTAACGTTTGCTCGTGACGTATGTCAAACCCCGTGGGGAGGAGGGCCACAACATCATGGCCAAAACAAAACTAAGCAAAGATTGTTCTTGCTCCGGCTTTAACTTCTTGATATTCGGCAGCATTGCTACAACGGACCGAGTGGCCTCGCTCGCATCTGGCCCGACAAAAAATTGATCGGAGAAAACCAAAGTCTACAGCAGAATCCCAGACGTAGTACTGAAGGAAAATGAAATTGAGCGGAAGTGCGTAGGAGGGCGGAGTCAGGCTATAAAAATCTATAGACATTAATAAATGAAGATGATTAAATTAGACCAATGCATCAAAAGTTATTCTCCCTCCCAGAATCTTTAAATCCCCCCTATGTGACCAATTTAAAGGGGTCATGACATGAGAAACCAAATTTGCCTTGATCTTTTGGTATATAAGAGATCTATGTACTATTAAAACCTGCAAGTTTCATAGCTTAAGACATCCTCCCCATTATAAACGAAGCATTTATTTAATCAAGCTCTAAATACAGCTCGTTCTGGATCCATGGTTAGAAGTGACGTCACGGTTAGAAGTGACGTACCAGTCGTTTGCATATGACCGCCTCCAGCGCAGGACAACTATGCCTCATTTCGCATCATCGCATGCGTTGTCGAGCAGCGAGTGGGTCTGTTTACAAGATACAACATGTTTGAATACGCTGCCGAACGATCCAGACGTCAGGGAAAGCAGTTGGATGCAGTTTATTTGCAGCATATGCAGCCCGCCAAAGCTTTATTTGAACGGTGAGTGAGATGAGTGTGACAGGGCATGTTACTGAAAGAACGAGCAGAGAGCGAGCGAGCCCCGGCCGCGCGCGCGCCTTCAAACTGTCTTGCTCTCTCTCTCTCTCTCTCCCTCCCTCCCTCCCTCGCGCATATGAATCAAAATCAATTGAGAATTGACATGATGGTAAAAGATTGGAAGACCGAAGTTTCACGTGGTGGAGCATTGTGTAGTCTACATGTGATACAAAATGATTAACGTTAATAATTTATGCATAAGCAGCACTGACGTTAGCCAATCATAACAGTGGGTGTTAACACTGAACTCTTAAAGGGGAAACACGTCCAAAACAGACTGTTTGAATCAGAGGTGAGAAACAGGGTGGGAAAATGTCATAAATCACTACATTTTAAAAGTTTTTTTGTACAAAAAAATATAGTAATACTATAATTGCACCTAAGGGAACATAATAAAACAAAACAAAAAACCATGTCATGACCCCTTTAAGGGGTAAATTTCCCCCCCCCCAGTTTAAAAAACTAAATTCAGGCCTTGGGTCACATGAGAATGACTGGCGGAAACTGCAATGGGCTGAATTGGAACATCCTAAGCCCTTGATCACTTGGAATCAGCTATGGAGTTGATTTTATTATTTGAATTTTTTTCCCTTTAAGAATTTTTTAATGCAGCATTCAAATGTACAGGTGTGTTTTAAATAAAAAAAATATACATAATTAATATATCATAGAGTTGTTTGTGGTGGTGGTGATTAGACGAGATCTGCGGTGACGTCACAATCGTGTTGCATTGTATATGGAGCTACCTGAATACACGATACACGAGGGAACGAGGGTCTGTCCATATAAACTTCCCTCGTCCACTTCACAAAGTGAAACGCACTTCAAAATGGCGGCAGGGATTCCCGCGAGGGGAAGTGCTTAGGGAAGTTTGCAAGTGCGTGTCTAAAAGTGGACTAGAACTCAGCCAAGGGCTGCACGATTTGGGGAAAATGTCATATTGCGATTATTGAGGTCAATATTGCGATTGCGATATAATACACAAATGGTTTCATGAGTGAACTTGCTTGGTTCTAAAGCAAAATGCACACACAGATTAGTGATAATTCTGAAATGTGTATTTCTCAACTCAAACTAGCAACAACAACTAAATGATTGATAACACCTATAATGATCAATAAGCCATTGATGTCTGGATAAAAATGAATCCTCCCCTATTTTAAACATTAATTATAGGCATCCAACATTACAGTGATTCCATCATTACATTTGAAAGCTATATATTTTTTTATAAACATTTATTAAGCTTCAAAAAATATAACAGCTTTTAATTTAAGTGAACTTCAAACAATCCTCACATAAACCCATAATGTCATATTTACCTGTGCCCTTCCTGTCTAACAAGTAGGACATATACAGAAATTGAATAAAGTTATGAAACAGTCTGCGGTGCATAAATTATAAATTATATAGAGACTAATCCTTATTAAAGCTACACAAGTTATTTAGTCAAGAACAGTGAGTGTTTTTCTCTGTTCCCTTTGTTCTTTGATTAACTTTACGGACAGAAAGCTTTATTGGCTGCTGGCCCTTTAAGATCAGCTGCTTCTGACAGAGTCGTGGATCTCACACATGCCTCATTCTCTCACAACTCTTTATGTCCATCATAAGACTGCTCTTATGTTATGAGAGACTCGACAAATGACATTTTGGCATAATTGTGTGTGTTATTGTTCGTTCAAGCACAAAAGAGTGGTCTGTGCGCACAATACTGGCGCGTGTCTCTGTGAGTGTGTCGGTCAGGTAGGGATGTAACGATTCACTCAACTCACGATGCGATACGATTCACGATACTGGTTTCACGATACGATTTTCTCACGATTTTTTCAACAAGTGATTAATTTAAGAAATTATAAATGAAAAAGTGTCCCTTTTATTATTTCTCAGACAAAATGCTGCACATTTCTTTTTAATTTTAAAATATATTTGTCAAATAAAAAAACTACATTGAAAAAATAATAATAATCCCTTCAAGGTTGTTTCAACTCTTTCTGTCTGTCTGGTCAAGAGGGTGGACACTGGTACCTTCGCACACTAAAGTAAAAGACTATGTAAAATTAATACCACATTGAGAGGGGTTTTAATTTTGTTATAATTTGTATCATTTCACTAGCAAAAGTAAAAATAAAAATAAAAATAAAAAACACACATTTAGAAAATATGCCATAACCATAAATAAATTATATATATATATATATATATATATATATATATATATATATATATACGTGTACACATTTAGAGAAAGAGAAAGAGTGAATAATACAACACTTGGTTGCCACGGAAACACTGATGCACATTGTGATCTCCGTGGCTCTCGCACTTGTCGTATTAATGCCTTTTACATGAAAACGGAGGTGACTGGTGCTTCTCACGATGGTGATTATTATTAGTCTACGGAAAGTCAAAATGCCGCCACACCTCTTCTTATACTGTCTATGGATTTGAATGAGTCAACATCAACATCTACGCTTGCCGTCGCCATGCGGAGCAAACCAAGCGTTTTCAGTTCATTCCTATGGAAGTTGAGCTTGGCTCACACAAGCTCAAGTTCCATGAATGAAGTGAAAACACTCGCTAGCTTCGCGCCATTGTGTGCTCACTGATTGTGCCTGTAAAGCGAGGTTCACAACTTAACAGTAGGCTATGTAAACGCCCCTGCTGTTTAAAACATGTATCGCGATTCGTTAAACATTTCAACCGACTTAAATCGTCACACCATTTGTATCGATTTTCAACCGGTTGCGAGTGAATCGTTACATCCCTACGGTCAGGACATTCACAGGCAGTGCAGCACGCTCTCTTTTGACTTGTTGTCGCGCATGAATGGTTTAAAGCATTCGCACGAATAAGAGCGGGATCATGTAACACGAGCCAAAGGATTACAAAAAATTACAGATGCTGCGTTAATTGCGTCAACATCCCTAATTTGTTTATATAAAATCACAGCATTTTGCGTCGAATAATTACATAAGCTTGACATTGCGATTTGATTAATCGTTAATTTGATTAATGCACACTATATAGAACATACTTTTTAACGGAAGGGAAGTAAGTTAAAATTAAAATTTACTACCTATTCAGACATGATAGTTTTGTCATTACTCACCCATTTTGTCATATTTTGTCATTGAAATTTTTTTAAATATATTGTTTCTTAAAAATATTGTCTCGTTCTCATGACCCCACAAAATCGTGATCTCATGGATCATAGATTTTTATGACATAACTGCGGGCTTCAGCTTCTCATCACATCTTCTGTCCAGTCAAATGCTCTCTAGAATCTAAAGCATCCCGCTCCCTATGCTATAAATTTTTATGCTTTGTGGCATCAATTGTTTAGTGAGTTTTTTAAAACTTTTTATAAAAAGGCTGCATGGTTCCAATTTTGTCATAACTTTTTATTTGCTTTGGGATGTCTTTGAGATAACTTTTGTAGCTTTAATAAGAATTAATCTATATTTAATGTATACAGTGAAGACTAGTGTTATTTTTCATTTGATTACTTAATTCAAAATCTGATTTAGGCTACTGAATACTACTGTTAGTTCTTCCTGAAAAGCTTAAAGCACTGTTTATTTAATTTGTATTTTTGTTCTGTTGTATTTATTTAACATTTTGTTTGTAATTTGTTTCTTTGTTCTTATTGTTTTGCTGACTGTTTACATGTCTTCTGTAACTGTTTTGGGGACCTTTACTTTAGCTAAATTAAAGTAGAATTGTTTTTTGCTGAAGAAGCCTATCGATAATTGTGAAATTTTTACTGATATCTAAAATCATGAAATAAGCCTTTGATCATATTGCCCACCAATAATCGTGTTAAATTATGTAATTTCAATATTGACCAAAATTCCGATTCCATTCAGTATCGCGATATTTTGCGCACGTAATTATATCGATACAGTAGCGCAAAGTATCGCAATATTTAATCATAAAATTAACTGTTTTACTTTCGTGTTTTCTCCATTGGTTTTCTCTGAGTTTAATCTGATCATTTACATTTGCGTATTACATCCACAAGGTAGCGCTTTGTTGTCGTGCATTCAACAGCAAATTCAAATGAAAATGCAACCCTCTACAATGCGAGGAAATCACTTGCATATGAGAGTAAATTTCACAGGGTATGAATTAGGGCTGGGCAATTTAATCGATTCTGCGATATAAATCGATATTTTTTCCCCCAAGAAAGTATCGATTTTTAAGCCGCGAGTATCGATACATACGTCCCATTCAAATCCCCCGTGTTTTCCCCCGTTCGCGTTGCAGGACGAGCGATTTGTTCAGCCAGCTGCTAGTGTCGCTGTAGAGTAAACTTTACACAGACGCTGACATAGACGGCCGCTGGAGCGTGCAACTTTCCCATACCTCTCATACCGGGAATTGAGAAAAATGCCTGTTTCGTGTTCTGCTTGGGACTTTACAAATCACTCCACACAATTGACCCTTCGCAAAGACCCGCCCCCCTTAGTTACTGTCGCTATGTCCGACAAGCTAACTTTACGCCGCTCTCATGTTCTCACATCCAGCAGAGAGGAGACTGACAACACGCTGACAGACAGGACAGACCAGGTTACTTTTCGGTTACTTTTGATATTAAACATATTAAACAAAGTCTCACCTTTCAAATTTGGTAATTTTTTAAAAGAAATGTAAACAATAAATACCGTTTTGTGGCTCTTTAATGTGTCGTGACAGATCGCTGTGGAGCATCAGTTAAAGCTGCTCGTGATCCGATCATCTCTTCCTTCTAGTTCATTTATAGCATCAAATAAACATGAATGAAAATAAGAAGGAATGTTGTTTTAACCGCTGAAAGGCGACAGTATATTCCGTTTTTCAAGTTCAAATCCTCCCATGTTAATCTACTATCTCTCCCTGACTGCTTTGTCGGACAAAATGGCGGATGGCGAAGTATGATTGGTCAGATCACCTGTCAATCAAGCTCCACGCGAAGGGTCAATTGAAAACAGGTCTCAAGGAATTACCTTTCACAAGACTGAACATTTGTTTCTGGTTGTATTTGGTCATCATGATATAATTAGTAATAGTAACGTTCAGAGGAGAAAGGCCGTGAAATTTAAAAATACTGCTGTTATTGTGTCACGAAATGTAGTTTTAATAGTTTTTCAGTCAACAATGTAGTTGTTTAAAGATCAAATCTGTGGTTTATTTATAAAGATACCGCCTATTTAAAATTTTGATCTGACGTTTTTGGAGTTGTGACATCCAGGAGATCAGCGGGCGCTCATGTACCCCGCCTGGAACAGCCGTACCTCGGCTAGTGCTTCTGACGTGTGCCGCTGGCTCTGGTGGCTCTAGTCTAACGTTAGTGGTTAAACATGAGATATAATTCGTCTTGTGTATATCTAACGGGCTATCTTTGGTCTCATTAATCTATAATTTGTTTTCTGGCAAATCGAGGGCAAAGTGAAGTTTCATAACTTTATATTTAGACTATTAAACTATTTACTATTACTTCTCACTTTATCTTATATTTATTTGCATTGCACTGTAGTTGTACCATATGTATTACCATAAATTATCCATCAGTTATCTTTGTTATTGGTAAAATTGGGCCAATCACAGAAAATGCTTTTTCCACAATAAGAAAACTATTTAATTTAATGTGAAAATTAAATTATATCTTAGTATAATGGGGGTCTTCACAATTCTTATCCAAGAATAAAAAGCCAGATCTTTGACAATTCCTAAAAAATATTTTATAAGTCTAACTATCGAGTTTTTAAATAACTAGAGATGGAACTGTTTGTACACCACATACAAACCACTGACATCGGCTGATAAATGTAAAAAATAAAAATTATCTTACAACATTGCATAAAGTACTTTGCATTTTCAAGCTGTAGACCCTCTGTCCAGTCAGAGTCAATATATATATATTGTGTAATTGATGTTTTTAATAAAAATTTATGTTTTTAGTTTTCAGTTTTAGTTTAGTTTTAGTTTTCAGTTCAATTAATTCAATCCAAGTAAATGGAACACTCACAAGATGTCACAAATCACTCTTTCCCTTTTAAATCTTTCAGAAAATGATGTAGCCTAAGTGTATCGAATTATATCGAATCGTATCGAATCGTATCGTTGGCTGAATATCGTGATATATATCGTATCGTGAGCTGAATATCGTGTATCGTATCGTATCGTGAGATTAGTGTATCGCTACAGCCCTAGTATGAATAATGTAGATCATTAGCCACTGGCTAATAAATTCTTAGATTTTACTTGGCAATGTGTGTGTTAGATGCCAAGTATGTTTACCATATATATTTCCACTCGCTGAACACTGACTGAGCGCTTGAGAGTTTCGCTCTCCGTCAAGCGATCATTCAGCTCAGCGTACTGTGTGTGACGCACCGTAAACTAGTGTAAAGGCGCTCGACTAGGCGTCGCGTTTCTCTCACGCACGCAAAGAGAGCGCTACATGTAAACGATATTCTTGTTTGTATTTTTTAAAATAACTGAGTTCATCTGGTATTATTCAGATTTTAAGAACAATCAGAAGAGATTCCGGTTTCTCCGGTAGTGGATAATATGGGGGGCATGAATCGCAATATATCGCAGAATCGAATTGCAATACTTGCTATATCGCAATATGTTAGGAATCGCAATAATATTGTGGCCCAAATATCGTAATACTATCGAATCATCACATTTTTGCCAATTCCCACCCCTATTCACAAGGGAGTGCAGTGTCGTATTTGGTGCAATATAGATAGACAGGCGAGACACGACACGTTCAGAATTAATAAAATTTTAATAAACTACAGAACCGCACGAGCGGGAGAGCTTATATGCTCCGAGAACGGACACTGAACTAGTGGTATTTTTAATAAGGTAGTCTAATATTTTTCTCACTAACAAATTACTGACAAAGTAGGGTAAATATAAAGAAGCGGCACACCTCACGCGAGCAGGGCTTGCTCCGAGAATGGACGCTGCACTAGTGATATAAAACACACACACACACACACACACACACACACACACACACACACACACACACACACACACACACACACACACACACACACACACAGGTCTTTTAACTTAAGCAATATTTTTAACTGACTGACAAAGTAGGGTAGATTCCTCAATAAATAGTTTTACTGTTTTAGTGTAATTAATTTATAATAATTTTGTCTGGCTATCCCTGTGCATTGTGAGTGCATGAGAGCACACAAACAGTGTGAACTGATCTGAATTGCTGTGTTTTGTGTAGGGTTGTGCCGATAGACGATAGTATCGTGTATCGACGATAGTCAGAGATGTCGCCGATGGCTACTGCCTTTGACGATATCAATACGATATTTGGCTCGGTTTCCCATTAATGTATTAAATAATAATAATAATATTAATAATTATTATCATTATTATAAGGTTATACTGTTATTAAATTAATATTAGGAACTACAATTAATTTGTCTTGCTTAAATTAATAACGACATCACCGACACGCGCGAGGATTGAGAACTCCTCAAAGAAAATGTTTAAAACTGACAAAACTACATCCCACATCAATATTGAATTGCAAGGTGACAAATCGTCAAGAGTGCTTGTTATAACAGACGCATCATTCTAGGTGGTGTTGTTCATCAGATTACAAAATGTTAATAATAATATCACTAAAATTATATAGACCTATAACAGTTCACGAACACGGCACAAATCAGTCATCTGTCTGTGAAAATCAAAAGCAGCTTCAAACACTTTAAAAACTTAATATTAAGCCAGTAAATTAAGATAGTTGCTATACCGTTATATCCATCATCGTCTCTGAGAGAATGTGGCGTTAAGCAGATGATGCCGAAAGTCCGTTTCTGCTTTCACTTTCAGGAAATAAATGAGCGCGTTTACATGCACATTCTTAACCCGATTATGCTGAATAAACTGACAGTGCATGTGGTCATGTAAACGCATTTAAGTAGCCTATAAACCGATCGACTCAGCTAGATTTTGGCCATTGCCCTGATTTCTCCCGGCATTAAAACACATTGACCCGCGTTCTTTGGGCTTATTGAAGTGCGCATATAGGCATGACAGGAAAGCGTCTTTACTGTGAATTTATATGCATCCAGACTGAGAGTCGTAGGAGGAAATATATCGCAAACACTTTCTTCACCCAAGAAATTATAAAAGCGTGTTTTCATCTCAGAAGAAGGCTATAATTCAGCATGTGTAACGGCATGAGGATAATATATGCGTCCGTAAATTTCGCGCTAACATGTTTGAATGATCGGAGTCCGATACACTGAGTAACGTTAGGATTATTATTTTTTTACCTCACTATACCGGGCGGGAAATAACCTGATTTAGACTATTAATAAACACTCCACCTTAGCTAGCAAAATAGAAAAATATTCTCATATATAAAACAAAGTAATTAAACAAGCAAATGAGTAAATACAATCAAATAAATAAGCCCCGCCCCCTCACGATAATATCATATATCGACGATCTCACAGGCTAACGATAGGACGATATGAAAATAGAGCATATCGCCCAACACTAGTTTTGTGATTGATTGTGTCAGTCACACCCCATTGTCATGTTCATTGTCACTGGAATTTTCGTCAGCGTCACACCTGGTTAGGACACAGTGTTGGACTTCTCTGAAAACCAGGGAAGCCTGTTTTGACTTTGGAGAAAGACTCACTTTATTCATAACCTGTTTACATTCAGTCCTTCTCCTCTGATCATATGTTTCCCCTTCTCTCTTGTTCTGTGGCTGTTGTTTGGTTTTTGGGTGGATTAGTTTAGCAGTACCCAGGAGGACTAAGGGCTGTGACTAATTGCAGACATAAAAAGACAGCAGGGCGAGGGATAGGACTTGTTCCAAATTACCTTTAAATCTGGATGGACATTGTATGTGTGAAACCCTAAAAGTTAATTCAAAGGTATTTGAACCTCTTCCCACCCATCTATGATCTTTCTCTCTCTCAAACATTTCATTAGACTATACTTCCCACATGGTGATCCTGATGTAAACACGACTAATGTTGTCACTGATACTTTGCTTGATGGTTTGCATTTTTTCAAACACAAAAGTACACACCCTTTGGCTGCTACTGACAATGATTGTTGCACCTGCCTCTTATGTTTTCTGTGAGTTGGCAGATGGAGGTGTGTTTTCAGTCTACCTAATGCTGCTCATTCATTCTGCCGTGGTGTTCCTTGTTTTGCTTGTAGGAAATAATAATCCTTCCACAGTACAGAGGAGTTTGGGATAAAAGGTAACTGACCTTATTAGTGAATTTGTTTTGTGAACATTTTTGATGATGGCGATTAGGCAATTGACAGACTGTATTGTAGTTCAATGAAATCTGTTGTATTTCGACTTAAAGGGATAGTTAACCCAAAAATGTTGTTATCATTTATTCGCCCTCATGTTGTTCCAAACCTGTATGAGTTTCTTTCTTCTGTTGAACACAAAATAAAATATTTTAAAGGGATACTTCAGGATTTAGCATTAAGCTTTGTATTAGTAGAAAACCTGTAGTATTTTCGAATTAACGGAAATTAAACGGAAATTACCGGTGGAAAGCATTCCACTAGGGCTGTAGTCAACCAAAGAAATCCTTAGTCGACCAAAGTCCTGTCCTGCGCAACGATTAGTCGACTAAAAAAAAGAAAGAAAAAAATAAGATGCGACGTTTTGCATTTTGATTGAACATTTATTAAACAATTGTCATAGAGCATTTATAAAACAACAACGAAAAAACATCAATAATAGCCTACATATTTAAAACTATAATAATAATATAGCTAATTCTTTGAAAATTAAGTGATTTTTTTTTTAACTGCAAAGTGAGGAGCTCTGTCTATAGTGACAGTCACAATTTTTAAAGTGAATTTCGTTTTGTATTAATTGTATCTTAATTTTAATCAATGTTTCATCAACCAATTGCCTGGATTTAATAAATAAGAAGTAGTGATGCTCCGATTGATCGGCCGATATTGGCTAAAAATAGCTTGATCGGCGAACCCCAAAAGCACCGATCAAAAAAGCCGATCACGTGACGTAAATTACTTGTGCGACTTTTTTCCACCTGCATGCATGCGCACGGGCACGCAGCATCAGAGCGGAGCTTGCCAGCAGCCAGTGTCAACATGAGTTCTCCCTTCTGGAAGTTTTTCAAAGTGTCTGACAGACGTTGTTAACGGCGAGAGTAAATACATAGATTTAACTATTTGTAGCGTGTATTCTAATTCTATTCACGAGTTGCATGCGCTTGTTAACTGGAGATTAATTAGATGTCCGATGTTCGCGGGACACGAGTTGCACGCGCTTGATGCACGTCTCATAAATCGTTAAAAAAATGTAAACGTCTGGGAGAAAGAGAAGACATATAGATCTATCTATCTGAATAATGGCGCTTTTCCACTGCATGGTTCGGTTCGGTACGGCACGCTTTGGCGCTTTTCCACTGCATGGTACGGTACGGCTCGGTTCAGTACGGCTCACTTATGGCGCATTTCCACTGCATGGTACGGTACGGTACGGCTCGCTTCGGCTCGCTTTAAATTAGAGATGTTCCGATACCCTTTTTTCCTTCCCGATACCGATTCCGATACCTGAACTCAGGGTATCGGCCGATACCGAGTACCGATCCGATACCTGGGTGTGTATCTATACAGCTGCAATTCATACTAGCACTGTATGAATTGATAGAATTATTTTATGGTGTGCTTCAGACTTATCCCTTAGGTAAACATGAACAAATACATGTGAACTAGAATATTTTTATTATCTGACATATATTTCACAGCAATATATTATTTATTTTTCTTAAGTGAAAAAGAACTTCAAATGCAGCCACACATCTAATACTGTAAACTGAAAAGGGTATTTTAGTTTTACAATATAACTGTATAAAAAAAGTGCAACAAATAAGTCTAGGAATCTAAAAAATTGTATATGAATAATATAAGAAAATAATCTCTTTATAACCTAAAGTCCAGAAACAATTTTGTTGAATAAACGGCATTTTATTTTTGACGGCGGCTATTCATCCAGAACAATAAACTCGATCATTTTGTCAGTTATATTTATTGCTCTTTGGCTGTCTTCTGAAAACTTTTCTCTTTGTTTGAATGAAGCTTCCAGAGATTGTTGATTCTAGCGCGGCTCGTTCTTCTCTGCCCTTGCCTGTGTGTAACCCTCGTGTTCTGCGGGGTGACGCGTCTTCAAATGCTTTAAGTTAACTTACTCGTGTTGAAATTGCTAATACTTGTTCCACCCCTCGAAATCGCCGTTTTACTAGCTGGTTGGTCCAGTCTGAAATACTGCCAAACACAAACAGCGGACGTACAGCTGCTAGCGTGCGCGCGCGCGTTTTCTTCTTCGCTGATCTCAACAGTGGTTGCTTGCTTGTGGCAACAGCACAACTTCCTGTGTTGCCACAAGCAACCACTGTTTAGAGCAGCGAAGAAGAAAGTGCGCGCGCGCGTTTAGAGCAGCGAAGAAGAATTGATCTCCGATTTTCTGCGTTAAGCAAAGCTTGCGTGCATAACTAGGTATTGTTTAAGAAAATGGTATCGGATCGGTACACGGGTAGAAGTACTCGCCGATACCGATGCCAGAATTTTTATTGGTATCGGCGGCATTTCCGATACTAGTATCGGAATCGGAACAACTCTACTTTAAATGGTACCTGGTCTGTTGAGGTTCCAAGCGTACCGTACCGGTACTAAAATGTGACGTGCAAACACTGCAGATCACTGATTGGTCAGACAGAATCGTCACTACCAGCGTCATTGTATTTGCGACACGAGACGAGACACTAAACCCGCTAGATTTAAATAGCCAGTAGACAACAGCCAACGCTGTAGCGTCTGTTTTTAAAGTACTTGCTTGAAAAAAGAAGATGAAAACTTTGCAATGGCTGAAGCGTGGTCAGCGAGGTGCAGATGTTCCTCTCGTTGGTTGCCGAGGAGTCGCACAACTATAACGATCAGTCCCACCCACTTGAAGCGGTACTAACTGCAGTGGAAAAGCAACCGAGCTAAAGCGAACCGAACCGTGCCGTACCGAGTCGAGTCGTACCACGCAGTGGAAAAGCAAAGCGAGCCGAACCGTTCCGCGCCGAGTCGAACCGTACCGAGCCGAACCGTACCGAGCCGAACCGAACCGTAACGTTACCATGCAGTGGAAAAGCGCCATAACAGTGACGACGCAAAAGAGCTTTAGGCCTATTCTGTATGTTTTTCTGTGCGCACAGCCGCACAAACACATAACGTTACACACACAACCGACGCGAAGCGTGCAGCCCTGCACATAGACCGCTAGCCTATACAGCGCGCGAGGACTGAACTGAGCCCTCTTTCGCGTCCGAATGGGCAAATACACACACAATTATGTCTAAATGCCAGTTTTGGAGAGTATTCGCGTAAACACAGTCGCGTATAACACATTTAATTCATAGGCTACAAATAAATATGTCTGCTTGAAAGAATAAAGAATGATGTATGTTAAAGAGTGCATCATTCATTGAAGAAAAAAAGACTGTTTTACTTTAGGAGAAGTGTTTTTATTTAATTTTAAGATATTATTTTATGTCACAGTGCTTAATCTGTGCCTGTATTGCATGTTCAATCTTTAAAAATTATTCATATTAACAGGTTAATAGATGTTTTCTATACAGGAATATAAAATGGGTTTGGAAATTTTAGAGAAATTCTAAATTAATGCATTACAATTTAACTAAACCCATTATTAAATTAAATTCTTATTGTATTTTGTCGACTAAAACTAGACTAAAACTAAAACAATTCAGATGACTAAAATATGACTGAAACTAAATGGCATTTTAGTCAAAAGACTATGACTAATAGCAAACTCTGCTAGATTATAGATAAAAAAATTCCCATTCCTATGCCATTCTGTGATCGGCAGTAATCGGCAATCGGCAGATCATGATTTTGGTGATCGGTAATCGGTGATCGGCCCCTAAAATGCTGATCGGAGCATCTCTAATAAGAAGTAAATATAGCAGACAGATAATCACGAAACGGAGGCGCCGGCGCGTGAACTGGAGCTCGTAAATGAACCGAAACTCAGCGTATAAGGTAGCCTAGCCTCACAGACATGTCTACTTTTAAACAGAACAATTCAAAACGAAAGAAAACAGACACAGACTGCTCTCTGCTTATGAAATCCGTATGAAATGTGCATTTCTCTCTGGCGCGTTCACTACTGCGAAGACCGCGAGTCAGCATCGTCAACTTCATCTTTGCAACTGACACGGACAAAGAAAATACTTGTTTATTAATAAATAATTAAAATATCTCCTTGCTATATTTTACATATTCATAATCATTACTTTTGCCTGTTCTTTGTGACAGATTTTAGGAGCTTTATTGGCAGCGCCACTGTAAGGACATGTTACATGAACGCGTCACCACCGCATCACCGCACCCACCAGAATAGCCCTGTTTTTGTTAAGGATTTGTTTACCGTGTGTGTGATTCATTTAATGGAAAGCACATTCACTGCTAGTTGTCTTGCTAAGCAGTGTCTGCTCGTTTATTCAAACTAATTTGTCCTATAACAGACGAATGTCGCATGATGCTATTTTTATTTACCCGCCGGTATGGTGAAGCGAGTTTACCCGCCACAACACAAATTCACCCGCATTTGGCTGGTGGCGGGGGCTAATTTCCATCCCTGCAAGTTTCGTTCTAACTGAATGAATACAGTAAAACTACATAGCCTATTCCTTACTGAGCGCGAAGCAGCAGTGCAGCCACAGGTGCGGTTCCCGAGTGTTCTACGTGGTGCGTTAAACTGTGGCGCTGTAACAAAATAGCCTACATTAAAGCATTTAAAGTTGGGGATAAAACATAGGCTAATTATATTTAGAATACAGTAATATATAACTGCTTATAAAGGAATAAATATCAAGGAGTAAATCAATGAAAATTTCTTCCTATTGGTAAAAAAAAATAAAAAATGCAACTGGTCGACCAATGAGAATGTCAGTCGACCAAGACGGCATCGACCGATTAGTCGACTAAACGACTAAAGTTGACAGCCCTACCAGGGATGGGCATGATTAATCGACGATCGATTATTGATCATTAAGAATTTCGTCGATCACGTTAATTTGTTATCGATTATCATTAAACTAATGCTGCTGCGTTGCGTAGTGTGAGTCATGTTAGCACGGAGGTACCTGTGCATCCCGGCAACGTCAGTCCCCTCATCAGAGCGGTGTTTTCAGCGGCTGGACTGAAGCCTTGTTTACACTTGACGCGTCCGCACTAGCGCGAAGGTGAGCGCGGCAAAAATGCGGTATTCGGTGTTTCACAGGCGAGCGCGTCGAGTATAAACGCCTCGTCCGTTTGGGGAAGTGCGCGCGCAGTTTGCGGAGACTCGCGCTGAAGAGCCAGGCGAAAGTGTAAACAAGGCTTGACGGTCACCAGGTTGCGGTCGCGTCTGACCCCAGATCATGTCATCAACATGCTTATCTTTCTCAACAAAAATCAGTAGACTGGTGTAGAAGTTGTATGCGAGTTATTTTTTATGAGGCTTTGTTAAGTAGCCTAGCCTAATTGATTGTTAGGTAGGCTAATCTCTCTCACCCTTTCTCGACTCCGTGCCTTGGATAGTTTTGAGTTACATTTTGACAAAACCTGTCAGATCTAAGAATTATTATGTTTTTGGTTAAGTTATTGTTTAATTTTTTTTTATATTATTATTTATTTTGGAACAAACGAGGGTCTCTGTTTAAGAACGCCAACTCGCAGCTGCAGGTTCCGCTGCGTTAGAACACCGCAGCGCATACTGTATTAGTGTATATCTTCAAATTTAGCCTAACCGAACGTCCAGTTTAACTGCCACAAGTTAATCATCTAGTAATAAAGATCTAATCGAGGAAAAACACGCTGTATTTTTGTATTTTCATAGCATTTTTAATTTATAAAAAGTTAAATAAATAATAAATTTGAATATAAAAATATTAATGATTAATCGATAGTCGATCGTTAATTCTCCCGACGATCGACTAAGAAAATTTAATCGAATGCCCATCCCTAAGCCCTACATTCCACCCTCATATCCCCCTGAGATGAGAGATTTATGTATTTTTTGTCTGGAAAAAATCCTCCGATGACGCAAAAATCGTCATTTTGCGTCATCTGAGGATTTTTTGGCCAGAGGCTAAAGACTACATCCAGTAGTAGGGGCTGTCCCGCATGTTCTCAACCCGCCCATAGAGGGTGGGATCTCACTCACAGAAAGTACACATCTTTTTTTAGAAGCTAAGTTAGCAGGCTCTTGTTCTGTGGAGAAAGCTGAGTAGTAGGGGTTACCATCCTCTTTTTCCCGGACATGTCCGGCCTCGAGATCGTCTAAAATGTCCGGGATTCAGCTTTTGCTTTCTGCAGTCGCCATTCATTGTTTACATGCACATCTCTTGTTTCAATCTAACTGAATTCATTCTGATTGGTGAATCTGAATGTAGTGTTATTTAGCATTAACGCTAAACAAGTGATCGGTTGATGTGCGTTTTAACATTGCTAAGAAAATTCCTGCTCCTCCGTGAGAGATACGAGACCGGTGCGTCTCTCAGGTGTCGCTCATCAGTAATCACAAATCATTTCTTCTACATAAATGACCCATAAATATACATTCATCTTTCCAGAGGTGAAGTATCCCTTTAAAGAATGTTGGTAATTAAACAGTAAAAAGGTATTGGTTAAAAGTTGACTGTAGCCATTGACTTCCTTAGGAGAAAAAAAAAAATACTAAGTCAACTTTTTACCATCACCTGTCAGGTTACCAACATTCCTCAAAGTATCTTCTTTTGTGTTCAACAGAAGAAAGAAACTCATACAGGTTTGGAACAACATGAGGGTGAGTAAATAATGACAAAATATAAATTTTTGGTTGAACTATCCACTTAAATGTAGATTTTTGAAGAACATACAGATGTGTTCTGAAGCTGAATATTTGGAAGTGCAGTCAAAGTGCATTTGGCAGGTCTGCATTCAGACGACAGGAAATGGACGGCATACTTGCTGTGTGAATCTCAGTCAGCCTGGGTAACTGCGTGGAATTTTGTCTCTACATCAGATAGTGAAATGCCACAGCTAATTTCATAGAGCCAGTCTTGAGTTGTGACATTTCTTGAGGCAGGGCTCAACATAAAAAAAAAATCTCCATTGGCCCTGAAAGAAATATAAGGAAAATCACTTTTCCATTAAACTGTATTTATTGTATACATTAGGATTAATCAATACAGCAAAGGGAGTACAGGAATTAAGAGAGAGCCCCTGGAGACATGCAAAAATAACCATATTGTCATTGTAATATCAATTTGAAGGAGATCATGGCGTATTTTGTATGACGTTTAAAAAACAAAACAAAGAATTGAACTGAACTGAAACTGAAATAGAGAGACATTAATATATAGCCTAGGCCTAGTTTAAACAGAGGTTTTAATGTCAATTTGAACATTAATTGAACATTTTTTTTTTAACTGTTTTTAGAACTGGAAATGCACAATTCATGCATACAAATCTGTAGATATTAATAAATGAAGATGATTAAATTAGACAGATGCATCAATTTATTCCCCCCCCCATAATCTTTAGACCCGAACAAAAAAAACAAACAAAAAAACGAAAATCAGGCCCTGGTATTGCGATATTTGGGCCACAATTCAATATTATTATTATATAAAACATATTGTGATACAGCAAGTATTGCGATTCGATTCTGCGATATATTGCGATTCATGTCCCCCATATTATTCAAAGGCATTACAAAAAATAAGTAAGGAAAAATAAGACTGCCCAACTCACTTCAAATGTCACATTTAATTCTGTAAACATTATCTTCTACACATTAACTGAAGTGCAAAAATGTTGTCCTTGAACATTTAGGACACATGACCTTATTACAGGACGGAATGTAAATATTCTCTGAATAGGAGACCTCTCACATGAATGCTGAGCTCCCTGCACATAACTTATTTAAATACAATAGAATAGAGTAACAAAGCAGACATAATAGAGTTAACATACTACACTACACTACACTAGAGTAACAACTACACTAACCTTTTCCACTGGTGGGACTTGCGCTACTAACTTTTTCAGTTACTGGCGCAAAACATGATTTAGTCGCACAGATTATTTATATTAAGCCGCTCTGGATAATGAACAATAATGAAACTGTATTGCATACAGATGTGCTTTTTATTTTACTTGCCATATTTTAAACCACATGCCTTCTTGTTTTCTTTAAAATTGGTTAGGGGTGTAACGGTTCACAAAATTCACGGTTCGGTTCAATACAGTGATGTCACGGTTTGGTACGTTTTCGATACAGCAAAAATAAAGAAATGCCAGAGAAATGTCCTATTTATTAAAAGAAAAATATTTTTAAGTAAGTGTGAGTTTTCCTACATCTTAAAACTTTTAGTTTTATCAATGGGGGTCATCTTTGAAGTTTGAACAAATAATGTTTTGGTCATCATCACATTAAAAATAACATTTAAATATGATAATATTTGAGTTTTGAAGTGCTGGAAAAACATGTGTGATGTAGACCGACCTGAAAGCATTTTACTATTTCTGCCAAACTTCCATGGTTACAGTTAGTGTGTTACTATATTAAATCCATGGTGAATGTTGCTGATCTGTGAACTTATAAAGCCTATAACTAGTTCATTCATGGCATAATATTTCTCCTGGTTTCCACGTCAGCGCTGTTTGATCCGTTAATAACAGAGAAATGTGAATGCTTCTCACTAGATCTGCAGTGATGTTATTAGGCTACTTCAGTGGCGAATTCAAATGCTTTCTTTACTGGATCTCTTAGCGCTGTGTTGTGTGCTTGATGATCGGCTTGCGCTGCACTGACATTGATGGTCCAAACTGATAAGCGGTCCGTGAAGCACAAAATAATAGCGCAGTTTCATTCCGCTTTCATTACGTTTGCCATTTGATGTTGTGCATTGCCATTTGATGTGGTCGCGCCAGCGCGGATTTTGGTCTGCAGGAAAAATGGTCCAACTATTGTCAGGGAATGTTCGGTTTGTATGCGTACCGAACCGAAAGCCTCGTACCAAGCGGTTCAATACGAACACGTGTACAATACAATACAGTGAGGAACGGGTACTACGGGGACAGTTTTATATGTAGTGGCACCAATATATATCGCACCAATAATTTCGCACAAAAAATCATGACAAATTAATGATTTTTTTTATTTAAATTAAACATTTTGAAATTTCAATTGCTGTTAAAACTGATTGGGAATCCTTGTTAGAGAATTACAGATTATAGAATAACTTTAAATTTAAATAATCAACAAATTTACATATTTCAGTGATGCTACATTATGAACATTCAGTGAGCCTGCTTTTCACTGCACATTTTTTCAAAACGGGGCTGCAGCTTTGATATTGCCACTCTTAAGTCATTTTCAATGTTGAGCTTAGATCTGTGCTTTGTCTTCTGTAAGGAAACAGCAGAGAACCCTGTTTCACACAGATAGGATATAGCAAAAGGGAGCAGAATGTTAACTGCCTTCTGACCAATGAGTGGGAACTTCTCCACACAAAACCAGAATTCACTGAGTCTTTGTGATGGGAACTTTAGCCTCATGTTAGAGTCAGACGTCATCTCAATGAACTGCTCTTCCTCTGAGGAGCTTAGATCAGCAGGTGTAGGAGCAGTGAACGGATCTCTCACCCAGTCAAATTGCACACTATCAGGGAAGTACTTCTGAAAATTACCTCTCAGAGCAGAAATGTGTTCCAAAAAACACAGGATTGGTGTGATTTCTGTGAGCTTGTTAATTTCTGAAAAATGTGTAAGATTTTCAAATGAACCTGTATTGCCTTGCTCAAGTTTCCTGCGCCACATCTCCAATTTCCGGACAAATGAGTTGACTTGGTCTGCCAGATGTGGTAGGTGTTTGTCTTCCCCCTGCAGCTGAAGGTTTAATTGATTCAGCTTGGCGAACATGTCTCTGAGATATGCCAATTTCATTAGAAATTGTTCATTGCTGAACTTGGTGGAAAGCTCATTCAATCCTTCTTCCTGTTAGAAAAATTTTAATTTGCTCCCTGAGCTCAAACACTCTGGATAGCACTTTGCCACGGGACAGCCATCTCGTTTCACCGTATAACAGCACAGCACTGTGATCGGTGCCCATCTCCTGACAGTGCGCGGAAAACAATCGGGATTTCAGCGGTCTTGTTTTGATGTAATTGACCTCGGTAACAACGTCAGACAAAACGACATTTAACGCAGGACTTAACTGCCGTGATGCGAGTGCTTCTCGATGTATAAAGCAGTGAGTCCACTTTGCTTTAGGTGCGACTCTCTTGATGAGTGCCTGCAATCCTGCTCGTTTCCCAGCCATGCTCTGTGCACCGTCTGTGCAAATTCCCAAGCAGTCCTCCCATTTAATCCCTGCCTCTGTCAAGTACGAATCTATAATTTTAAAAAGTTCATCAGCCGTTGCTCTGTTTGGGATGTACTTGCAAAACAGTATATCTTCAGTCAGCGAGTTTTCATCAACGAAGCGCACATACGCTATTAACAAACTGTCCTTGGAACTGTCAGTGGCCTCGTCAACTTGGAGCGCAAAGCGTTTCCTTTTTATTTTCTCAATGAGCTGTTCCTCCATGTCAATATCTGATTGCAATATCAGAAATTCGTCTTGATATTGTATCATTAGACACTGGGATAGTCTTTAATTTCGTGACACTTGCCTCATCAAGCATAACTGACACTATATCTATGGCAGCAGGAATAATCAATTCTTCTGCAATCGTGTGTGGTTTCTTGCATTGTGCAATGCGATACGCAATTTTGTATGAAGCCAGTTGCGCTTTCGCTGTTGCTGAAGTGGCTTTTGCAAAATGACTTTGCTGCCCACGACATTGATCAAGTTTTCTTTTAAAAAACTCAATTGGCTTGTGTACATAATTCGGATGTATCGTCTCAATGTGTCTTCTTAATTTGGTAGGTTTCATGCTGTCTGCTGCCAGCGTTTTAAGACATAGTACACACATTGGCCTCTCCTCCTCACCAACCACATTAACAGTGAAGCCGAGAGCAAGATATGCCTCATCATATTTTCGGCATTTCGCTTTAGAATGACCAGCACCTGCCTGTGATGTCTGTGAGACCTCATCTACTGCTTTCCTCTTGCCTTTTATAAACCGATCCATCTTCCATGCGACGTCAGTTAACTTGGCAGTTTTTTTTTTTTTTTATGTCCCGTGCAGTTTCGTTCCCCTTTCATTACGTTTGCCATTTGATGCAACGTTGTGGTGGTCGCGCAATCTTTAACATTGCAGTCTTGCGGTCGATTGGAACGCACCTTCAGTCAACTTGATGTCTAGAGCGTAGGGCTGGACAATAATTCAATATCAATATATATATCACGATATAATTTTTTTCAATAACGGTGAAATGATTTTTAAACACATTTCCTATATTTCGAAATACATTACAAGCGTGGGCTAAGTTTATGTTTTCATTTTTACTGCATGATAAATATCAGCTTCACGGCACAACTGTTCATTATGTTCATTGTCTCCAAATTGACCGTTCGCAAAGACCCGCTCCCTTTAGTTACTGTTGCTATGTCCGAAAAGCTACGCCGCTCTCGCACACCCACCATGTTCTCACGCAGTGAAAAATACATCGTGGAGCAGAGAGGACGCTGACAACGCACTGACAGACAGGACAGAACAGGTTACTTTTGATATGATACAAAGTCTCAAATTTCAAATTTGGCAATTTTGTCAAGAAATTTAAACAATACTGTTTTGTGGCTCTTTAATGTGTCTGACAGATCGCTGTAGAGCCTCAGTTAAAGCTGCTCGTGAACCGATCATCTCTTCCTTCTAGTTTGTTTATAGCATCAATCAAACATGAATTAACATAAAAGGGAATGTTTTTTTTTTACCACGGAAAGGCGTCAGTGCACTCCGCTTTTCTAACTCTCCTGACTGCTTTGTCGGACAAAAACTGCTGACTGCTTTGGCGGATTCGGCGAATAGAGTTATTAAGTGCAAACAGCTGGAAACTATGTGTGCAGTGTGCACATGTCAAAATATCTATTCTGATTTGAAGCTTGTGACAAAAACATCAACCCAATCTCTCTTGTTTAGCGTTTATGTAAACACTACGTTCAGATTCATCATTCAAAATGAATTCAGGGTGTCATCAATACTCAAAATGTCCCTCAGCAACATGTGTTTTTGTTGTTACTCACTTTTTTTTTTCTTTTTTTCTACAGCAACTCTGAGCACTTTTCATATTCTCTATCCTAGCTGAAGCACTTTTTTCAATCTATAAGAATAATATACCTACCAATGTAATCAACCTATGTTAGCCTATAGCTTAAAGTTAAAGATATTAAGTTGAGTTATTAACTTATGTTTATTTGACGGTGATTTCACATTTCTTGTTTGTATGAAGGCTAAATACAAATAAAATATTAACATTAATTTATTTTGTACCATTGTTATTTCTAAAATATTATATCGTTTTATAGGAGGCGGTTTCAGAGACTTGTCAAATGAATTTTTCAGAAGTTTGTAGGTACAGACATTAATTGTTGGCGTTCTTGGCAGTTTTTCCTGAGGCTTTTATATTGTTCATATCGATATTGGAATTACATTTTATTGACCGAAATTAAGAAATATACCGTGATATAAATTTTGGCCATATCGTCCAGCCCTACTAGAGCGCAGTCTTAACTCTATTGGAGTTAGACAACACGTGTCAGGAACTACTCATTGTCGTAATCATACTCTAGATCTAGGGGTGTGCCGGTTTCAGAATTGGTGATGACGGTTATGATGTGAGTTAATAAACTTAGGGGGGGGTTGAATAAACGAGCAGGCATTGATTAGCTACTTGCTCTACGTTTATTTAAAATTAACAGCAAGACAACTAGCAGTGAATGTGCTTTCCATTAAATGAAACACGCACACTAAACAAATCCTTAAAAAAAAAAAAAAAAACAGGCCTATTCTGGTGGATGCGGTGGTGACGCGTTCATGTGGCGCTGCCAGTAAAGCACCTACAATCTGTCATCAAAGAACCGGCAAAAATAATTATTATGAATATGTAAAATATAGCAAGGAGATATTTTAATTGTTTATTAATAAACAAGTGTTTTCTTTGTCAGTATCTGAAAAGATGAAGGTGACGACGATGCTGACTCGCGATCTTCGCAGTAGTGAACGCGCCAGAGAGAAATGCACATTTACATAAGCAGAGAGCAGTCTGTAGTCTGCTTTCTTTCGTTTTGAATTGTTCTGTTAGACATGTCTGTGACTGTGAGGCGAGTAGGCGACCTTATACGCTGAGTTTCGGTTCATTTTATGAGACAAGCTCCAGTTCACGCGCCGGCGCCTCTGTTTCGTGATTATCTATCGTCTGCTTTCTTTCGTTTTGAATTGTTCTGTTAGACATGTCTGTGACTGTGAGGCGAGTAGGCGACCTTATACGCTGAGTTTCGGTTCATTTTATGAGACGAGCTCCAGTTCACGCGCCGGCGCCTCTGTTTCGTGATTATCTATCGTCTGCTATATTTATCTTTTATTACTTCTTATTTATTAAATCCAGGCAATTGGTTGATGAAACACTGATTAAAATTAAGATACAATTAATATAAAACGAAATTCGTTTTAAAGAAAGGTTTTGTGCTTTCTGTTTGATGCCTCTGTGAAAGTTTTAAAGCATATTTTAGTGCCGCTTTCAGAGCGCTCACGTCCATAACATTGTTTTTTCCTCATAAATGCGAACACGAAAAATTTAATAAAATGAATATTTCATGTTCTGTGGAGACTACAGTTACTCATAATTTATATTCTGAATACCTAACGCCGGTACAAGTATTCCGTTACTCCCCAACACTGATAGTATAACCTTATCTGTAATATATTTTAATAACGCGGTTTTGGCGGTTATAGAGTTCTAATGACGGTGTTTAACTATAACCTTCGGTCTCACGGTTATATCATAACCGTCACACCCCTATCTAGATCTAATATTATCACATGGAATCAATGTTGATGCTGTTGAAATTCTGCAGCAGAGCGATGACATCTCAGATCATTATCTAGTCTCGTGTAAACTTCATTTAGCCAAGGCTGCAAAGCCGACTCTGTTACAAATATGTTAGACCTATCACTTCTGCCTCTAAATATTGCTTTATTAATAATCTTCCTGATCAGTTTCATTATCTCAGCATATTAGATAGCTTAGAAGAACTCGATATTACGACAGAAACTTTTAACTCTCTCTTTTCCAGCATTTTAGACACAGTTGCTCCGTTGCGCATAAAGAAGATCAAAGACAATAGTCCAACGCCGTGGTACAACGAGCACACTCAGGCCCTTAAGAGAGCAGCCAGAAAAATGGTGCGAAACTGGAAGAAAACTAGAGGTATTTCGCATTTCATGGAAGGAGAGCTCGATTGCATACAGAGAGGCCTTTAAAGCTGATAGATCTGCTTTTTTTCAACCCTATTAGAAGAAAATAAACAAAACACAAGGTATTCATTTGAAACAGTTGCTAAACTAACAAAAAATACAGCTTCAAGCCCAGAAGTGTCCAAGCAGCACAGCAGTAATGACTTTATGACATTCTTGGAGAAAACCTTGGGAGAAACCAGGCTCAGTCGGGGTGCCAGTTCTCCTCTGTCCAGCGAACGAACAGTATATGATTATGATTCAGGCAACATTACAGGTCAGAAGTCAGATTAGATCGGAACATTATATTGTGCAGTTCATCTGGTTGAAGATTAGGGCTGCAACAACGAATCGATTAAAATCGATTCTTAAAAAAGTTGGCAACGAATTTCATCATCGATTCGTTGCGTCGTGCGACTATCAATAAGCCGCGGATATGTTTGAGTATAAAAAAAAGGTTGAGTTGAGCGCGGAGCGGAGCAGAGCTATGAGGCGCCGGACTGGACACTGCGCGCGAGCAACAGTGCGCGAAAGAGACCAAGTGTGTCAGCGCGCGAGTAACAGTGTGCGAAAGAGACCGAGTGTGTCAGCGCGCGAGCGACAGTGTGCGAAAGATACAGAGTGTGTCAGCGCGCGAGCGACAGTGTGCGAAAGATACCGAGTGTGTTTGCGTGCGAGAGAGACCGAGTGTGTCAGCGCACGAGCGACAGAGCGCGAGAGTGTGTGCGAGCATTAGTAAATTGGTACATAGTATTATACAATTATTATATAAGAGGCATGGAAGTTCGATAAATGGACAACAATATAAATAAAAACAACAATTAAATTCTTACCAATGAATTCACAGACTGTGTTTTGAATCCGATAGACAGAAGATGAAAACACTTTGTCTGTCCAAGTAGCCTACCACTACAAGGGAAATCTTTTTTCCAAAATTTGCAGCACTGAATTTTTCATTCTTAACTCTAAATGACTCCTAGAAACTTCACTATATCCTCGGAAAGGATGAGCTGCAAAATAGGCCTACCTTACACACCATATGAGGTGATCAATCCATTGTATTTGTTTTTTATATTATTTTATATTGTATTTATATGTTATATACGTTGTATTTATAATTAATATTAGGACAGACTAGAGATATTATCTTCTGTTATAATTATTATTAGGCT
Organism: Semotilus atromaculatus; assembly: GCA_031834385.1. Taxonomy (NCBI): domain Eukaryota; kingdom Metazoa; phylum Chordata; class Actinopteri; order Cypriniformes; family Leuciscidae; genus Semotilus; species Semotilus atromaculatus. The sequence continues at coordinate 8,606,692 of JAULUF010000030.1, forward strand.
ATCTCAGTGTTTCCTCTATGTTGATTGGTTAATGGCGGCCCGCCACGGCAAAATTTCTGCCGCCACGGTATCAGAATATAGGGCTGTACCAAAGCCATCTATCAGCAGTAGCTAATTGTTAAAGTGCATTTCGGAGAATAGCGCGGATACGCGCTTCACACTGCGAGCAGGCATGACGGAGAATAGCGCGGACGAGCGCTACACACCGCGAGCAGGCATGTCGGAGAAAAGTGCGGACGAGCGCTACACACCGCGGACGAGCGCTACACACCGCGAGCAAGCATGTCGGAGAAAAGTGAGGACACGCATAAAAAACACACCGTTGTTGTTTGGACAGACCTATATGGGACTAGGGATGGGTAACCCCGTATTAAATGGGCCCCGGTGCTGAATTTTGAAAGACCGCTGGATCGATAAGCTCAGACGTTATCGGTTTTGCTGTCGTACTGGAGAAATTAAGAAAGTACACACGTGCTATTTATTATTGCTATTTAGACATTATCTTGCTAATTTAATCTCGCCAGCCACTTCTATATAATAATATTGAACCATGTGTCTGTGTTGCATTTTTGCTAAAGAGAGAGAGAGAGAGAGAGAGTGTGTGTATATATGTGTGTGTGAGAGAGCGCGGTCTTTCACGCGGAGCCACGGCGCGCACAACACAACAGCTCTGCCTAATGAGTGACGATGAGGCGAACTAAACAATCAAACGTAGGCTATATGGTTACACTTTAGCTCTTTGATATTAGCCTAAACACATTTTATTTTAGATTTCGATTTTGGCTTCCAATGATAATAAAAAATAAGATATTTGAGGTAAAACCATAAAAAACTAAAGCCGCATTCTGTCTAGCGCAACTTCCTTTCACAACGGTGCGCTGTCATTTCTCCCTAAAACCCAAACGTAACGTCAGAATCAGCACGATCTGTGATTGTTGTAAAATGCAGTCTCTACTGTTGCTAAACTGCGGGATGCGTTTGATAATAAAAAGCTATTAAAAGCACCAAAATTGACGCAATAGTGGCTGTTCCAAAGGCGGCGCGCGCTCCGAAACACACCGCAACGAGACAAGCAACGTATAGCCTATTTGGGCTTCGTGTGCGCGTCTATACGATCAAATATACACAAACATGTGTCAAAATGACCGTCTTGGAGATTCACTTAAACAGTTTATTCATTTAAAAACAGTGTATGTCTTAAATGGGAGAAAATATGGTGTAGGCCTCTAATCATGTGAATCAAACCACAAAAGCTAAAGAGAAAATCAGTCGCAGCTCATGAATGAATAATTTTGGCTTTTATAAGCTTTAATCTATCTATGATAAACTATGCAGTGTTATTTTACATTTGATTACTTTATTAGATGTCTTTTTAGCCCATTACTCACCAGCACAGTAATGTCGACATTACTGAAATTAAAGGGTATATAATTTGTATATTCGTTTTATTGTATACTTTGTTTGTTTGACCATGTGTTTGTACTTTTGTTTTTGGTGTCCTATGTCTTCTGTAGATAAAACACAAAACCCTGCATCCTTCTGCATAACATACATGATTAATTTGTTTTGTTAAGCATGGCTTTTTATTTTGCTATTAATATTTATTTTACATTTCAAAATACAAAGCAATATTAATTATGTTCTAAATATACTTTTTAATTAGGGGTGGCACGGTTCACAAAACCCACGGTTCGGTTCGTATCACGGTTTTAGGGTCACGGTTTTCGGTTCTGTACGGTTCTTGTTGTTATTTTTTCTTTTAATCTTTAACACTCCAGAAATGTACTTCAGCATATGATATATGCTATAGCTTAATTATCCACAATTCAGGATACAGTATTTAAAAAAAAATGTATATCATGTAATCATGCACAAACTGAATTTGACTTGACTTTAAGCACATTATTGAGACCATCTCTGAGGAAAGCTAGGTGACATTTTGATACAGCAAGAGAGAAGACATTTATTTGGCAAAAAAGGAGAATGTGTGTTGCTATCTCTACAGGAACTTATGTGCATTTTTAGCACACAAAGATTAAAATTAACTTGCATTTATAAAACTGTCAACTTCATGAAGTGTAGCTCTTACAAAATGTTTATCTTTTAAAAGAAAAAGAGAGGAACTCTTAAAGCACTATCTTTTAAATAAGTCAAAATACGTTACAAATAATTGCCTATAATGAGGCTATAACAATAGCAAAGGCCATAATCATAAAGTGAAACATAAGTTCAACCTCAACACAAAAACAGTATCACAATGCTTCTATTCCCTGAGAGTGAGGATACATTTTTTTTCACTTGAAATTAAAGTGCAGTATTTGGAAACACGACTGGAGTTCTTATCTAAACTTACTGTCACTGTATATATTTAAATATCATAGGTAACATGAAATCCAAAATGTTCCCACACACCGGACTTATACGACGCTGGTGCATCCTCCAACTCCTGTTAGCCTTCCTTATCTCTCCCACTAGCCATTTCTATACGTGACGAGACCTGCAGCGCTGCACAGACCAATCGGTTTATGACATCAAAGTACTGCGACTGCAAGAGTGATTGAAAAGCATACGGAGCCGTTGCTATCGCGGTACTTTTATGTTATTCGTCGATCGGTCTGTGCAGCGCCGGTTCAAGTCGAACAAGCCTCATATGTATGTCCACAAATCTCTTATTTCGCGCGAAAAGTAAACGCACTGTCTGAGGTAACGGGCACGAGGTTACATTGCGCATGCGTCGAACGAACCGTGCGACGCACACACGTACCGAACCGAGACAAGCGAACCGAACGGTTCGGATGTTTTTTCATGTACCGTGCCACCCCTATTTTTAATATAACAAAAAGAACTGATAAGAAAACCGTTAAAGTACCGGATCGATAAGCAGTATCGGTAAGAGTAGTAATACCGTTAACTAATGATACCCATCCCTATATGGGACAGACCTGCCCCCACTGCTAAAAAAAATCCTAAAGGAAACACTGCTATCTATTATCCAACTGCTTTTTTATTGTTCTGACAGCTCAGGTCCCTTTAAACAAAAATATACATCCTTTTGAGCACTTTATTTTAAAAAAGCCTATGTGAAGCATACATGTGTATGTTTTTTGTGGTAGTCCATTTCTTTTTTTTTTTACTTCAACAGCTCAGGGATGTTCAAGGAGCAACCCGTTTGTGCACTTTCTGATTTTTGTGAAAGTTTTTTTGCACGGTGAATTTGCACTGTCAGTTCTGTTTTTGAATAAAGGGTTGGAAATTAATGCTTTTTTGTTTTCAGTTTTTTTATCCGATTCATCGATTAATCGAAAAAAGAATCGACAGATTAATCGATTATTAAAATAATCGTTAGTTGCAGCCCTATTGAAGATAGGAGTCCTCACGTGCATATGGAGACGAGTTTGTTGAGGATCAGTGCCGATGGCTGTCGTGTCGTTGAGGCCTTCACAGGGGAGAGTCTGGTTGACACAAGCTCTGCTGACACTGCAGAGATGCGTTGTGGTCGTATAGGCACAAATCCACCATCTGATCTGGATACAGCCCAAGTCCGGCTGATTACAGTTAACATCTGCAAAAAACAGAAAGACTAAAATTAGCGTAGATGCCATTCTCTTTATGATGTAGCGTGTACATCAGGTGTTATAGGAAGTGTTCCCGGTTCCGGCTGAACTAATTTGTGCAGCCTAATAATCTCATTCCTTATTCCTTATATTGATTCCTTATAATAAATCCTGATTCCTTAAAATGAAAGCTATGTTTTGTTGTTTTGACAACCAAATTAATGACAGACAGGCTGCTGTCACTGTAAGAGCTAGTGCACGGATCCTGTATCCACCAACATTATACGGTCACGTGCGATGTATGCTTATTTAAGATATAACCAACTGAGTTTACAGGATAGTCCCCATGATCGAAATTGACATAATTTTCGCATGTTTTTGACTGTTAAAGCGATATAATCCACGAAAATAACTTTTGTTACCCGTGAGCTGTTTGTGAGGAGGCTTGTATGTGTGCAGAGAAAAAAAAAACATATCTCTCAGACAGTGCGCAAGTACCGAATAGTTTAAGATCGCGTGAATGTTTAAACTGGTAAGACTCAAAGGGGTCATGCAATGAGAAACCAAATTTGCCTTGATCTCTTGGTATATAAGAGATCTTTGTACATTTATTTAATCAAGCTCTAAATACTCGTTCTAGATCATTTGTACAAAGTGACGTCACGGTACGAAGTGACGTACCAGTCGTTTGCATATGACTGCCTCCAGCGCAAGACAACTACGCCTCATTTCGCATCATCGCATGCGTTGTCGTGCAGTGAGTGGGTCTGTTTACAAGATGACTGCGATGCCACGCAGATGTGCTGTTCCTGGCTGTGGACAAACAACATGTTTGAATACGCTGCCGAACGATCCAGACGTTAGGGAAAGCAGTTGGATACAGTTTATTTGCAGCATATGCAGCCCGGTCCTTGCAGATACCATTTATTTCTAGAAAGGAACATAGTTGTGAGGATACTGCCTTTTCTAGTATCTTTGACAGAAAAGGTAGATTCGAGATCGGCCTGTAATTGACTAATTCTGTAGGATCAAGTTGCGTATTTTTAACAAGTGGTTTAATCATAGCCAGCTTAAAAGTTTTTGGAACGTATCCTAATGACAAAGATTAATTAATGATATTAAGAAGAGGATATATGACCTCTGAAGCATCTCTTTCAATAACTTAGTCGGTATAAGGTCTAACATACATGTTGTCGATTTAGATGATTTAACGAATTCTATCGAGTTGCTCCTATAGCAATGAATGAATAAAATTTTTCCTCAAGGAGACTACAATTCACTGCCTGATGCGATACTGTAGTAGAAGGTTGACTAGTTATACTTTTCTCCCTGATATTATCAATCTTGTAACTAAAGAAGTTCATAAAGTCCTTACTGCTGTGATGCTTGGAAACGTCTGGGATTGAAGCTTTATTTTGAGTTAATTTAGCCTCGGCTTCAAATAAATACCTAGGATTTTGTTTATTTTCTTATAATAGGGTTGAAAAAATAGCAGATCTAGCAGCTTTTAATGCAGGGAACTACACTGCGACCAAAATGGTCGCATATGCGACCTTTTGAAATGCCATTGCGACCATAATTCTTAATGGGTCGCAAATGTATCACTGATTATTTGTGTACTACCTTATGTTTTAGGCTATGAAGTGCGCACGCCCTCACACAAACACTGTTCCCACAATAACTGCTCAAGCTGTGAATGTAGATCACGTGCCCACTACGAAGAAGAACGCACGTCTACACATAAGCACTGCAAACACGGTTTCAAGCCCCCTCTCAGTTCAGGCGGGATGTGTAATGAGTGTAGTTCACGCGCCCATAGCAAAATGAGCGCGCCTACACATAAACACGACCAACGAGCCGTCAACTCTCTCCCCACACGCAGCGACATAGTTAATAAATGTAAAAAGCGTGCCCACATTGACGTGCGTGCCACTACATATAAAAACTGTCCCCGTAGTACCAGTTCCTCACTGTGTATTGTATTGTTTCAACCAATTTTAGGGGTGTAACGATACACGTGTTCGTATTGATCCGCTCGGTACGAGGCTTTCGGTTCGGTACGCATACAAACCGAACGATTTGTTAGACCAATTCTCCTGCTGAGTACCGACCAAAATCCGGGCTGGTGCGACCACCATAACGTTACACAACATCAAATGGCAAACGTAATGAAAGCAGAACGAAACTGCGCTATTATTTTGTGCTTCACGGACCGCTTATCAGTTTGGACCATCAGTGCAGTGCAGACCGTTAGTGCAGCGATGCAGCGCGAGCCGATCTTCATCAAGCACACAGCACAGCGCTAAGAGATCCAGTAAAGAAAACATTTGAATTCGCCACTGAAGTAATAACATCACTGTGAGATCTAGTGAGAAGCATTCACATTTCTAACGGATCAAACAGCGCTGATGTGGAAACCAGGAGAAGCATTGTGCCGTGAATGAACTAGTAATAGGCTTTAAGTTCACAGATCAGCAACATTCACCATGGATTTAATATAGTAACACACTAACTGTAACCATGGAAGTTTGGCAGAAATAGTAAAATGCTTTCAGGTCGGTCTACATCACACATCTTTTTCCAGCACTTCAAAACTCAAATATTATCATATTTAAATGTTATTTTTAATGTGATGATGACCAAAACATTATTTGTTCATACTTCAAAGATGACCCCCATTTATAAAACTAAAAGTTTTAAGATGTAGGAAAACTCACACTTATTTAAAAATATTTTTTCGTTTAATAAATAGGAAATTTCTCTGCCATTTTCTTTATTTTTGCTGTATCGAAAACGTACCAAACCGTGACATCACTGTATTGATCCGAACCGTGAATTTTGTGAACCGTTACACCCCTAACCGATTTTTAAGAAAACAAGAAAGCATGTGGTTCAAAAGATGGCAAGTAAAATAAAAAGCACATCTGTATGCAATACAGTTTCATTATTGTTCATTATTATCCAGAACGGCTTATTATAAATAATTTGTGCGACCAAATCATGTTTTGCGCCAGTAACTGAAAAAGTTAGTAGCGCGAGTGCCACCATTGGAAAAGGTTAGTGTAGTTCCCTGCCTCTATGTACACAATCGCAAACTCCAGTTTTCTTCCAGTTGCGCTCTATTTTTCTCTTAAGGGCCAGAGTGTGCTCGTTGTACCCCGGCGTTGGACTATTTTCTTTAATCTTCTTTAAGCACAAAGGAGCAACTGTGTCTAAAGTAGGGCTGGGCGATTAGGCAATAACGATAATTATTGCGATTATAATTTTTTCTTGATAAAACGATATCAAGAGTTCGATAAATGTTCGACAATGTTTATGCGCCAAAATTGGAACGAAACTCATTTGAACCGCACGCCACATGGACCATTTATCCGCTCGGCTCAAAGTCCAAACGGCAGCGCAGCGCGAGCTTCTGTCGCAATATTGAGTTCTTCTAACACATCTTGGATGCTTAGGAGATGAACTGTACGTCACTTTGTACAAAGGATCTAGAACGAGTATTTAGAGCTTGATTAAATAAATGTACAAAGATCTCTTATATACCAAAAGATCAAGGCAAATTTGGTTTCTCATGTCATGACCCCTTTGAGTCTTACCAGTTTAAACATTCACGCGATCTTAAACTATTCGGTACTTGCGCACTGTCTGAGAGATATGAAACAGATTAGGAATAATATTAATAAAGCAATCTTTAGTGGCAGAAGTGATAGGTCTAACATATTTGTAACTGAGTCGACTTTGCAGCCTTGGCTAAATGAAGTTTACACGAGACTAGATAATGATTTGAGATGTCATCGCTCTGCTGCAGAATTTCAACAGCATCAACATTGGTTCCATGTGATAATATTAGATCTAGAGTATGATTACGACAACGAGTAGGTCCTGACACTTGTTGTCTAACTCCAATAGAGTTCAGAATGTCTTTAAATGCCAATCCCAATGCATCTTTTTCGTTATCTACGTATATTAAAATCATCAACAATTAGGACTCTATCTGCAGCCAATACTAATTCTGATCTAAAATCTTTATGGTGCCCTGGTGGCCTGTATACAGTAGCCAGCACAAATCTAAAACGTGATTTATCGTTTACACTAGATAGTGTTACATTAAGCACCAACACTTCAAAATAATTATATTTAAAACAAGACCTCTCAGTAGTTCTGAAGATGTTACTATAAATTACAGCAACACCTCCCTTTTGCCTTTCAGACGAGGTTCATGTTTATAAACCGTAATCTTGGGGGGTGGACTCATTTAACGTAATGTAATCGTCTGGTTTTAGCCAGGTTTTTGTCAAACACAGCACATCTAGGTTATAATTCCTTAATCATATCATTAACAATAAGTACTTTTGAAGTAAGGGATTGAATATTCAGAAACCCGAGCTTTATCATTTGTTCATCTGTATTATATCTGTTTTTTATTTGTTGAACATTAATTAAATTTTTTCCCTTAAATGGGTTTAGGAGTTTTTTTGTATTTCCTAATTCGGTTAACTGACACAGTATCTGTGTGATGATATCTAGGTGAAAGGGTCTCTATGTGATGGGATTTATCTGACTTCAGTCAGTGACATGAGACAGCTAGCAGACGGTCGGTTTAGCCAGTCTGTCTTCTAGAAAACACTCATTCCTCGTTGCAGTCCATTTCAAAGTTCTTTCGCCTCTCTGTTTTGATTAGTTTCCCTCTATTTTCCACATATATTCCTGTCATAAACGCTACAGGGTGTGTTGCTGAAATCTGAGTCGGTGATGAGCGGCTGCTGTTCGGCAGGGGATCTGCGAACCTCAGACCGCCACTCTGCATTTCTCATTGGAAGATATTGTGACAGCTAGGTTGTTGTAGTAATGCCGCCATTGGAGTTCTGTGACAGAGGGAGGGTGGGAGAGGGGTGTATTTTTCAACTGTCAGTGAGATTAACCCAGCCACTAACCCTACAGCTGGGTAATAAAAACTACCTTATAAAACAACCCAAAAACTGACCTAACAGGCTTAACCCAGCGTTTGGATGGAACAAATAATTTTGCTAAATGTATGTGCATATAAAAAGCTGTGCTGCAGGTTGGCCATTACCCATTTGCGGTGTACATAAGATGTTAAACTAAGCACCTTTGGCAAGAAAGGTGGCAGTGGTAAAAGTGCTGTGGCTATTATCAGAAGCTTTGCTTCAGGGGGAAGTGCATCATCTTTATTGCATGCAGTTTTTATCACTGTCTGACTAGATATACAGGTGTTTTTTTTTCTACCTTGAGAGGAAGAGGTATATGTTATTTATATATTATTACTTATCAATGAGTTTTTATCCCTCGTAATTATTTGGGGAGTTTGTCTAAAAGCCCATCTAAAACAATAGGGGAGAAGTATTTTGATGGATATGTGCTTTGTGATTCTAAGCTTATGACTTGGCACTTTAAGGGCCAGCATGCACATTTATCGTTCCCATGTGCTTTACAGATGTTACTTCACTGATGTGGACACACAAATAATCCTCTGTTGGTAGGCTGTGTGTGTGCATTTGTGTATAGAGCAGAGTTCAGCCACTGAGATGATACAGATCATAGAGACAGCCTAAAAGCACGTTAAACCGAGGCGCCTATAGTGATCTGTCACACCACATTAAAGAACGTCAAAACGGCATTTATTGTTTGAATTTCGTGATAAACTGGACATTAGGGGTGTAACGATACACAAAACTGACGGTTCGGTTCGGTTCGGTTTGGTGGGCGGGGTTTAGAAAGCCAAAATTGCTTTTTTGTTTTTTTTAAACAGTGGTTTAATGAAAAAATTGTCTTTGTCTTTAAATTAATTCAATTACAATTAAACGTTTCGCAAGGATAAATAAAATTCTGCTAATGCTGTAAACTATATAGAGCACATTACTGTAACATTAAAGGTTAACAACAGAGCTTAGACTTTTAGCCTAAATGCAATTTATTTCAGATGCAATTTATTTTTTAGATATAATAAACACCCAACACATTGTATGAAAATGTAAACTGAACATAAGGCAGTTTTTGCATTAACTTGTGTTTTACTCAGTTAATTTCACAGTTGCTGTCATTTTCATGAAAGCTATTTTAAACATACATTAAATAATCAAGATATCATTAACAGGTTACGTAAAATAAAATATATAGGCTAATATAGTGCATTTATTTAGTGCAATAGTTAATTTCTCTAGGAACCAACAAGTTGTGGACACTGGATGACTTCTGCTGAGGTAAATATAATGCTACTGTATGTGACGAACTAAGCTGTTTTATTAACGTTGTTCCGCTGCTGAAACACTGATTGACCTATTACACGAGTTATGATGCCTTTCAGTAAGTATATAGCCTACTGTATTTTTCAACATACCTTCAGCTGTCCATTCATGTTTATTCTGTAACTGAGGAAGAGATGATCGCGTTTACTCGCGCTCCGTGCTGCCGCTTGAAATGATGAGCCATTTATTGTTTGAATTTCGTGATCAAATAGTCAGAATTTGAAAAATTACACCTTGCTTATTATCGAAAGTAACAAAACACGGAGCTTGCTATTATGGTGTTAATGGTGGTTAGGCTACAAAACTGAATTCGTTGTGTACACTGTAACGTTACTACACATAAGACATGAGGTCCAATGAGACAGGGCGGGGCCGGGGTAGCAGGGGGCGGGGCGTGTTCGGTACGCCATGAGAGTATCGCGATACGAACTGTGGGTTCTGTATCGTGGTTTTTCGGTTCGGTTCGAATATTGTTACACCCCTACTGGACATAATTTGAAAAATGACACTGTTTCTTAACGAAAGTAAACAAAACATAGAGCTTGTTGCGATTATTGGTGGTTAATGGTGTTAGGCTACAACACTAATTTTCTTGTACACATAAGACACACAAAAATTCATGGGACGAATGGGCCTCAGTGTTTCTGCTACATTCAAATTCATAACAATGTCTTTTCTGTTAACCAAATGCTTTTTAATATTCGCAATACTTCAATGCAAGTGAACTAGCGCGCCGTTATTTGTTGCTTAGTGACGTGTGTGTTCAAGCAAGCCAGAAATGCACAGGTTCTGCGCAATACGCTGTATTTAATATATCAAGAGGACTCACGAGTTGCGTATTTGCGCTAAATCCGCACAGCTTTGGCTACACGAACTTCCCCAGCAAAGTGAGTAAACATAGAAACACTCGTGATTTGACAGCGTTACCCGCCAAAGTTCATTTTGGCGGGTGTTAATTTCAATCCCTGACGGTTGCACTCCTGTTTGTCATTCTGCACGAAAGTTCACTCCAATAAATCATCAGAAATATTTCTGACTTGTGCGCGTCTCAAGCGCCCTCTTTACGCTCGTTCTAATAATGCCTGTTAGTTGTCCGTGGATTTGCCCATATTTAGTGTTGAAAATGGAAATGTCTTTAGACATGGAAAATCGATTTTACAATCGATTCAATCAACACTTATGTCTCAAAAATCAAACAGGATTAATCGAACAGGATTTTTTCACAAAAGTGACAGCCCTAACAATTATTAATATTAATAATACTTACAGGTTGTGATTCGGAGGAGGAAGCTGATCCAAATAAGCTTGGTACTGAACCTTCCTTCAATATCAGCCGGCTCGCAAATCCATATTTGATAGCATTTATGTTTGTGAAGTAATCATCTTCAAAATGACGTGAACAAAGCACAAGGTCCGGGCTATACTTCTGTGGTATAGTTGTATATATGAACTGTAGCCACTTAGTCTTCAAATGCTCCTCCCTGGGGAGAAAAGTTTGCTTTTGCGTTACACAGAACACAGCGTCTCGTCGTGGGCGTATCTTATTCAAATAACTTGTCTAGTTGACGTCATCTAGATAGAGAAAAAGCATCGTTCGTCTATCGATTCATATCAGTGACTCAGAGTCGACTCTTACTTTTGAGAGACAATAACTTTGTATACGGTGAACTTTCATATTTAAAACTTTGCAGGATGTTTTCATTCGCTTAGATCTATGTTACACACTACATGAAAGGTAATTTTCAAAATTCCATAATAGGTGCCCTTTAAGCCCCACTAAAGGCATAAAAAATATTGTAAAGCACCATACATTTTTTGTGCACTATTTTCCAAGACTTCTAAAGTAATTCGATAGCATAATATTTGGTAAAAATGAATATTTAAGTCGTTAAGTTAAAGTTAATGGAAACTCATCTCTCCTCAGTCATATTCCATTCAGCATTCAAACAGCACGTTGCGTTCGGTTAAGACAGTAACATGATGACACTCTCTTCAAGATCAATGTTTTCAAATTCTTTGAACTTTTCAATGCGAAGCACTGCACGCTGTGACTTTGCGTTGCTTCAAGTGCATCATTCTGTGCATGGGATGCGCATAATCGCTTTGCCGCTCTAAATTGGATCCTTTCATATTATAATACTTAGGGAGGTTTAAAAAACCTGGGGCAAGGGGGCGTGCCCATGACTCACCTCTCCCTGGGGAAATGGGCCTGCCACCACAGCTAGAGGAAACACTGGGTCTACCTGTACCTATTTACACTATTTATACAGGCACTATTTAATCACATGACAAGGCAATAATTAGTTTTTTTTGTGATGATTCTGAGAACATAAAGTAATTTTTCTAATAATTCAACACCCCGAGTCAATTATTCTGCTAATACTTACCACATCTCAAAACATTGTTCAGATTATGTATTTCAAGACATTTGTCAAGTTTTTGTACTTAAAACACTCGTGTTGATCGAATTTCTTACCCATCTAATCGCAAGCCTCCATTGCCTCCACCTGGAAGCAGATGACACTGGTATCCTTGCACATTCAATTTACAAATGGCTGCACTGACTTTTTGCGTTTAAAAAATAAGCTGGATACTATGGGTGCATTTTTGACATTTTGACGACTTGAATTCTCTATCAAATAAAATCAGATAAATAAATGTGTTTAAATCCACAATATTACACAGAAAAAAAAAGTGGCAACATTTTGGCGCATTTGAATACAGCAGTTTCTAAACTTTATAGTCATACAATTGTGTTTTCATGATCAATTTCTGCTGTCTCTGCTTAGGTATCTCTGTGGGTCACACTTAAATTAAGTTTACGGCCACCCACTTACTAGTTTATGCATGTCTGAATGTAAAAATCACTGTTACCCTTACTAAGTGAACTCATGGGGTGACAGGAAGCCTGCATACAAATGGCAGAATTACTTTTCTAATTGGCAGTTCTTTGAGTCTGCTGTCTACATTAGCTGTTGGGCTGAATTACAGCCAGTGGCTCAGAAAATCAAGGCACATCTGTTGTTTGACAAATCTTACCCTACTACTAAAAAGTTTCCCTTTCTCAGACACAGTTTGCAGAGTTTTGAAGTTGAATGCAGGCCTCGAGTTAAAGGTTGGTCTAAATGAAGGGGACTGAAACCACAGTTGTTCATATGACATACAGATGTTGTCCAGACTTGCAGAGTTGGTCTTGTGGTTAACTGGTTATGTCAAATCAGCAGTAAGAATGGAAAGCATGGTTTTGGTAGCAGTAGACCGTGAAGTGAAGTGAAGTGAAACTGGTTGAGGGGATGTTAAAATCCTATGCATTTATTCCATACTGACTACATTCATGTGACACTTTTTTTCTGAGATGGAGAACACAGTGACTGAATGCGACCCTCTGTCGCTGATGTTTTTCCTTTATAGGGCTCACCTAGCTGGGTCTAAGGCTGCATCCCAAATACTGTGCACTTCACATGTGATGGGAAGTACACACTTTTATGTATGTAAAGGACGTTCGTACCAAGGATGATAACTACCAACTAGCCTAAGTTTTAATAATCATTCTTATTCTAAGAATAGCCTAGCAGTCCACACCACAGCTAACAAAAAAAACACAGAGTAAAGGTTCAGAAATCTGATGAATTATAAAAAAAATTAACAGCCAGCCAATCACAATCCACCTGACTTTATAGACAACATTACCAGCAGCATGTGCTTATAATTAGTGCTGCCACTAACGACTAATTTTCTAACGACTAATCTTTCGACTAATTTTTCGATTAGTCGACTAATCTAAACGACTAATTTAAAAAAAAAATCAAGTGTTTATTTCATTGTGTCCATTTTCTTTTGAACTCAACTGAAGGGCCAAAACATAAAATGTCACCTGTTCAAAAACATTATGCATAATCAAAGCATAGGCTATCTATCTGCATTTCCATTATACTATACCATATTAGTCAGAGTCCTAATCCTCTATTAACAAACATGTAGGCCTATGTATTACTTAAATTAGCTCTTTGTTCTGCCTTAAATTAATAAATTATTAGCTTACTGTACATTTTATATGTACATTTCTGAAATGCATTACTGATAACATCACTCTGAATTTTAAAGTAGATGCTTTGGAAATGATATAGTGAAAAGGGCTTTACAAATAAATTGGAATTGAATTGAAAGAGTCTGGACTAGCCCACTCTGCTGAGTCGCGCTGAAAGCAGGCACGCGCGCAGCTCGCGTTTACACTTGCGTGCATGGCTGGCCTGTGCCGTGGTTCACGTGAATGTGAAAGCAACACGGACTCGGGTGCGCGCGCGCTTGCTCAGGAAGTAAAGTAACTTGTGCATGCGTTTTAGCTGATTATGATGACATTTAGTTAAATAAAACACATGTAAGTGATGATAATGTTGACGATTTACCTTGGATACGAGCGAGAGTTGAGCCTGCAGTGTATTCGCAAGCAGCAGAAGGCCACCTTATGCGACACACGCACAGTAAACCTGTGTTGTTGTTCACTCAGCTGCGCATATATTGCACAGAATAAATCAACACAATTTGAACCGCGTTCTGTTTTCTATCATGCGCCGTGCATGTTTGCGATGGCATAAGATATGCACGCAAATGCACCGGGGTTCGATAGTTGAGTGTGAAACAGACCAACGCTGCGGGGGGCGCCGGGAACAATCAAGCTCGGGCTCGGACCGCAGTAAACGAGCCCACTGTGAAAGCACCGTCACCTGCCTCCGCAATTTTTAATGTCAAAGCAGTGAAGGGAACGTGAAGGAAGAGGATAGCAGATTAACCAGCAGGGCACGCACGGCGCACAGACTGGCGTGTGGAGGTGAATTACAGTGAGCCGTTTGAGAGACCAAAAATAAATTGGCGGTCAATAGTAAAACGACACGTCGACTAAAAAAATTGCCGTCGACTAATTTGCATGGTCGATTACGTCGACTAAGTCGACTAATCGCGGCAGCACTACTTATAATGAACAGTGTGTTATTGCCCATAGTTGTAGATGTGCTAATGTATCTGTTATCTTTATAGTTATTGTTCTTGTTGTGAATGGCCCTCTGACCTCAGTGAGATTTTTTGCCATTTTATAAAATAGTCTTGATATCACAGAAACCCTTTACACAATGTTTTGTGTGTGGTGTCTAGTTAATTACCTTAAAATTATTACTTTGCTTATTAGGTTCATACGTTAAAACAACTGGCAGCTTTGAACTTGCATTCCTTATTATGAAAAAAATCTCGAATTTATTATCGCTCTTTTTCTTGTAGCACAAGTTGTGGAGACTAGGTGAGATCCAAGCGCAGCTTTATTGGAAAATCCAGATTCATAGTCATGCCAGGCAAAGGGTGAAAAGACAGAAGAACAAAAGACAATGGCGAGTGCTCAGGAATGCCTTGTGACAATTACAAAACCTCGAGGGTGAGGTTTAATAGGGTGAGACAAACAATGTAATGACACACAGGTGAATGCAATAATAATAAATGAGTCCAGGCAAAGGATTATGGGAACTGAAGTTCATGGCTGAGTGGCAAAGGTCAGAGAAGGAATGCCCTCTGGTGGTCAACCTGGGCACACCAGCTGCTAACTGTGACACAGTATTAGCTGAAAAGACAAGCACGGAGATCCACTTTGTAAACCTTCCAGAAATAGTATATCATTTGTGCACCTTTGACATACTTTTTTCAATAATATGATTTGAGACAGAATGATTCTATTCTTGCATCTGATTTAGGGCAGAAGGTATGTGGGTTGGGACTCTATGTGTTTCAGAAGACTAGACATGTCATAGAGTAATAGATAAATAGAGACCCTTGTCTGTCCATTGTGTAGGTGCCTTGTTGTCTTTTTGAAAGACATGAATAGTTGGCCCTACTGCACATGCTTCCGTCTTCTGTTTATGCATTGTAGCATGTTAATACTAGTGTAGTGGTTCAACGGATCACAAAACTCACGGTTCGGATCATGTTGCGGGTTTTGAGTCACGGATCGGATTTTTTTTTTTTGGATCAGCAAGAAAAATATTTGGGGGGGAGTGAGGGGTAAATTTGCTTTCCATTTATTACTTAATGCACACTTTAAGTACTCTGATACCATGGCAAAAACTACTAGCCTATCTAATAAAGTTCGAACATTTATTAAAGGCAAGTGAACAGTCAGTGAAAATAAGAACAAATACATGTATTACAAGCATAGATGAATACAATATAACAATGTTACAAATAAAGTAAGGTCTAGTGTTGTCAAGACCCGGTACTTCGGTACCAAGTCGGTACTAAAACATTTAAACCATTACGGTACCAGCTTTTCTTAAGTACTGGTGGTACCGAAGTCCCGGGTTAATTTGGTTCTTGATGCGCTGTCCGAAAGGTGCACAGTTGCGTCCTCTTCATAAAAACACTGAGACATGGCGACTGGCGGTGCTGCTAATGCGGTGGCTCTGAATCCACTTGTTGACAAGAAAGGAGAAAAGAGCCACTTATGGAAATATTTTGTATTAGGCTAATGTTGCCATAAGGGGCCGTTCACATCAATTCGTTATTTCAATTGTAATATGTACAAATGTATTAGTACATTTTTAAATTAACCCCAAGGATAATAATTGCTACAGTATAAAACTATTGTTTATTGTTAGGCCATTTTATCTAATGTTATCTAAAAAATGGAATCTTATTGTAAAGTGTTTTGAATAGCCTGCTACAGGTTCCATCTTTGTAACCGTGATATACACAATTTAATCTAAATTAAGCTTTGGTTTTTCACTGGTACTGAATACTAAAATTTTGGTACCGTGACAACACTAGTAAGGTCTAGCATTCAGGTAGAGAAAATAATCATTAAATCTAAAATAACAGTATGTTCACTGTATACATTTAATATAGAAAGCAAATACCGAATTAAATTCTCTTTTTCCTTTTCTAGCTCTGGAATGGTTTAAAATCTATTGAATGTGTAAACCACAAAAAAAAAAAAAAACACGTGCAAATAAAACACTTTCAGACTATGCCGATTAAACTTGAAATTAATCCTCGAAATTAGATGCGTGCTGTACCGAAAGAAATTCATACAGGTTTGAAACAACTCGAGGGTGAGTAAATGATGGCCGAATTTTCATTTTTAAGTGAACTATTCCTTTAACTTTTTTGCTCCCCAGCCACTGTGGCTAGTGGTTTTCCAAAGTTACTAGCAACTCAGCATTTTCACTGGCCACAATTTTGACATCGATACCATGGGGAAAAATTGCCATATAGATCTTTTTATTATCTCATAATTTGTCAGCAGGTATATCAGGCTGCTGTCACTTTAAGGTATTTTGACATTACGAAGTAATCGTTTCCGAGTCGAGTACGCTGTGCTGCCGCTTCGCACCTAGATTGTTTGTATGTTTGTTTGTATATATTTTGCCTGTATATTTTTATGTGGTCTTGTTCGGATGATTTTTATCGGAATTACTCCGATTACTCATTGCTGATCTCTGAACTGAACTGTTGTCACTAGCTACCTCTGCTGTCTGTAAGTTTGACCTCGAGAATGTCTGTGCAGCCACTTTGCACATGTTTGGATTACTATATTTTTAGGGGTGGGACGATACAGGTACCTCACGATTCAATTCTGTGGCGATATGTGGTCCACGATATGATAATATCACGATTCTCGATATCTACGATATTCAATATATTGGAAGAAATTTCATTAACGATATATCACGCTATATGTGACTGAAAAGAAAAAGAAGGAATAATGAAATAATCAGGCACAAAAATAATCAGGCACACGAATATACTTTAGTCTAATTTCGCCATTTTGAACTGAAAATAGCCTATGCAACGTGACTCATGTAATAATTAGTTTACTGTCATTGTGAGGGGAAAAGCCGTTTTCATTATGTTAGGCACAAGATTAATAATGCATGTGTACATATTGAGAATTAATATACCGTAAAACTTCCCGGGTTTTTATTTTCCCAAATCGTCAAACTGCACCGGCTTGTATTTGAGACACAGACAGTTGTCTATATGAGACAGGCTTTTATAATTTAGTGTTGAGATGTTGTTCATTGAGTTTAGGCGAGTCTCTAATCTCTAAAAATCTCCAAATGCTCCACGTGAAACGGCGGTCTTCCGACCTTTTACTATCATGTCAATTGATCTTGATTAATATGCGCGAGGGAGAGAGCAAGTGTCCTCGTGTTGTTTGAAGACGTGAGAGTGCGCGCGCGCGGCCGTTGCGCTCTCTCTGCTCGTAAAACCCGAAGTGTCCACTTTGAGTGGAAACTAGCGGGTGGGTCTTTGATTAGTTTTTTATTGTTTACCGCCATTCTTCTCGCTTCTCTTTTTTTCTGCAATTCTCTGTTGTTGTTAGTTAACTTGTGTTCTTCACCGGCCGCTGTTTGCGCCACTTTACCCCTATTTACTCGAACAGCGCCCCCCGCAAACAGAATGGTAGATATTGGGTAGTGACAGTGACTTTGACAACGGGTAAATTAATCATTTTGTGTTGTAATAAAATATCGATATTGGGCGTTAGTGTATCGATTATTTATTGCGACAGAGAGTGCAACAATATATTGCAATATCGATTTTTTTTCCCACCCCTATATATTTTTCACTGTTGATCTCTGAACTGGACTGTCTATAAGTTTGCCATCGACTGCTCTGATGGGTGAGTTTCTGCTCTCTCAGTCGATTGCGCTTTGTTTACTGCTTAGTATCTGGGTGCCTCTCCTATTTCGTCTGCTTTTATTGGTGACGTTCAGGGTTTGGCTAATGTGGGTTTTGTTTTTGATTGGCTCTCATTTCCTCAGTATCAACATGCCTTGGGCAAAAAAAAAATCTTTCTTTTTTCTTTTGCCTCATTTTTTGTCTCACATCCGTAATGGATATTGGATATTTACCATCACAACTAAGGGCCTTTAACTGCCTCCCGCGTCTTGATCTAATGACGTATGAATACTGTCAGAGACTAGGGATTCTCCGTCACCCACGATACATAAACCGCTCGCGGTGTGCACTTAAGAGTACATTTTGCTCTAAGCCTGATGCTCTTCCATTTGGGCTGGACAATATGATGATATTATCGTATATCGACGATGTCTCGCAAGTATCGCAATGTCGATTATAACATTGTTTCCTACAATGATCGTCAATAATTTTTTTTTTCAAAAGACAAATATTTCACATAGCCCTATAGTTATACACATATTTATTCACATGCAATAGCATGAATGAAATATTTTCAATAGGCTATAGGTAGGGGTGTAACGGTACATGTATTCGTATTGAACCGTTTCGGTTCGAGGCTTCCGGTTCGGTACGCATACAAACCGAACGATTCCTTGGACCATTTCTCCTGCCGACAAAAACCGCGCTGCGCTAGTACAGAGCGCTAAGAGATCCAGTAAAGAAAGCATTTGAATTGGCCACTGGAGTAATAACATAGCTGCGAGATCTATTGAGAAGCGTTCACATGTCTCCGTTATTAACCGTAGATCTCTATTAGATCAAACAGCGCTGACGTGGAAACCAGGAGAAACATTGTGTCGTGAATGAACTAGTAATAGGCTTTAAATCCACAGCTCAGCAACATTCACCATGTATTTAATGTAGTAACACTAACTGTAACCAGTTTGGCTGGAATAGTGAAATGCTTTCAAGTACTTCACACATTTTTTTTCCAGCACTTCAAAACTCAAATATTATATAAATAGATATATATTTAAATGTTATTTTTAATGTGATGACCAAAACATTATTTATTCATCCTTCAAAAATTACCCCCATTTATAAACCTGAAAGTTTCAAGATGTAGGAAAACTCACACTTATTTAAAAATATTTTTTCTTCTAATAAATAGGAAATTTCTCTGGTATTTCTTCCTTTTTGCTGTACCGAAAACATACCGAACCGTTACTTTTAAACCGAGGTACGTACCGAACCGTGATTTTTTGTGTACCGTTACACCCCTAGCTATAGGCAAGACGTGCCAAAGAGAACACTTCTGCATGCGCACTGTTTTCTGAGCTGCACACACATCCAAAGCGAGCACAGAGAGCCGCTTCTCATATAGTGCACGGACAAATACACAATTAAATCTCACATATCCTTCTTGTTAATTTATAGCATCAAATAAACATCAGAAGAATTGTTGTTTCAACCACTGAAAGACGTCAGTACACACCTTTTTTCAAGATCAAAATATCCCCGTAAACAGTCGGTTTTGTCTTGAAGGACAAGTTCGGTATTTTACACTTAAAGCGCTGCTTTAAGATCGTTTCTGATGAAATAGAACGGTTAAGATTGAAATTTGGACACATACTGTTGGTTCGAGAATTTTCGGTTTCTGTGGTAGCACCCCCCCACCTCCACAATGGTTGCATAGGTGCACTGGAATAATCCTTCATAAAACGCATTCAACTTTCGTTTACAAAGACGTGAAACTCACCGAGTGGTCTGGGGTGTTCACTGATATGCTCTCACAAAAATCGCTGCAAACGCAGTTTGGAGTTTGCAATGTTGGGAGCTCCATTACAGTATTGGGAGCGTTATACTTTGCATTAGATTAAAACATGAAGAAAAATAAATAAATACCCAAATATAATTTTTAATGACTTCTGTTTCTAAATAAAGCAGTATTTTTTATTTCATAAGTAGCTTAAGGAGACCTTGGAACTCTAAAACCAGAAAGAAAGAGGGGAAAAAAAAGTTTTTTCTCATGCAGAACAAAACAATTCGTTTTAATCCCTAATTTTAGACTAATAACAAATATTTTCTAGTTTGAATAGCCTACAAGTTTAAAAACAGCACTACACATTGTAATTAGGAAATTAAACTTATCAATAAATCACCAAATAGGCGAAAACACCCCAAAAAAAGAAAGAAAGAGAAACATCGGACCTTATGAAAATCAAATAGGCAAGACACCTTGACATCAACATGCATTCACTATTCTTACAATTAGGCCATCCTTAAAAATATTTTGGTTTGTAGTAACAGCAAAAAAAGAGAAAAGTAGGTAGGTCTAATTTTTTTTTTTTTTTAAGATTCAATGTTAAAAAAAAAGTACAATTTTGGTCATGGTGATTACATGGGTATGAATTTAAATAAATTTGCATATTGTGACGTCACTGACTGGATCTTGGGGAATGAGGCAGAATCAAGAAAGAAGCCACTAGAAAGTGGATTTTCAGAGGGAAACAAATAAATTAAAATTACTTTAATATTCACAAAATAACAGTTAATTTCATTAAAATGCAATGTAATGCCTATGAGAAAACATGTTAATGTGATACATTAACAATGCATCTATATTTAGTTTTTCACCAATGTCACCGGGCTGTTTACACCTGGCCACTTCATGCGTTTTCTCAGAAAAGGATAGCTATCTGATAAAACGATTCCATTTACACCTGGTCACATAAATTCCTTTTTGCGGATATAAATCCGATCTTCAAATCCCGCGCTATATGCAGATTTAATGGAGTGCACGTTGCTTTCGGTGATGAGCATTTTATTAATCATCAGCTAAAATGTCAAAATCAAAGACCGCAATAAGAGAGAGCGGCAACAGCCCTGGTAAGATCATTTCGTTTCTTTACTTAATGAAGATGATTGTGTGTTAAAGGGATAGTTCACTTTGAAATAAATTTTTGGTATGTTTTAGCTTACCACAGCCACGTCCAAGTGGTCTGAGGGCGCGGGCGCTTCGTGACTGTGGTTACAAGAGGTAAAAACGATATAAATACTGTTCATTTTCTCACACAAACCGCTCGTTTCGTGTCTTAGGCCATCAATGTGTACTTTAGGGCTGTCAACTTTAGTCGTTTAGTCGACTAATCAGTCGATGCCGTCTTGGTCGACTGACATTCTTATTGGTCGACCAGTTGCAATTTTTTTTTTTTTTTTTTTACCAATAGAAATAATTTTTCAATGATTTCATTTACTCCTTGATATTTATTCCTTTATAAGCAGTTATATATTACTGTATTCTAAATATAATTAGCCTATGGTTTATCCCCAACTTTAAATGCTTTAATTTAGGCTATTTTGTGACAGCGCCACAGTTTAGCGCACACACATAGAACACTCGGTTCGCACCTGTGGCTGGCTGCGCTGCTGCTTCGTGCTCAGTAAGGGATATAGGTAGTTTAGCTGTATTCATTCAGTTAGAACGCTACCTGTTTCGGTTTTTATGCTTCTATACACTATATGTTTTTATCTCGATGCGGCGTGGACGCACTTGGAAAAAAAAGAGCGCGTCGCACCGCGACCGCGTTGCTTCCATTATGAGCGCGCACACCGCGCGCCTACATTTGAAATCGAACTTGAGCGCGCAAAAGACGTGAGCAGTCCCTTTAACGGCTTTATCATGCTGACTCAATAGATTGTGTTTTCTTGATATGTTTTTGTTTTTATTTGTACAGACTTGACGCATTTGAAAATACCCTAAATAATGTAACAAAACGAAAAATAAACCTATATGCGGTCCTACAATACAGCCTATTATTATTAGGATTGTTTTTTGGCTCTTTGGGGTTTTTTGTGTGTTTGTTTTAAAACGCCTAGATCGGCTGGACAAAAGTTAACCCATAGCTTTGAAAGTAAAGAAGAATATACAGCCTGTATAAACGAGAGCTTTTGTTAGGATTTTTCATTGTGGCAGATAGCAGTTATATTTTTTTGTAGCGTGTGGTGTGGTCAGGTGCGCGATTGTGACTGTTAGGCTACTATAGACCTAGGAGGACAGTGCTCCTCACTTTTTGCAGTTAAAAAAAAATCACTTAATTTTCAAAGAATTGTATTATTATTATAGTTTTATGTATTTTTGAAGTTTTTTCGTTGTTGTTTTATAAATGCTCTATGACAATTGTTAAAAAATGTTCAATCAAACCATCGCGTTTTTTTTTTTTTTTTTTTTTTTTAGTCGACTAATCGTTGCCCAGGACAAGACTTTGGTCGACTAAGGATTTCTTTGGTTCACTACAGCCCTAGTGTACTTACATTTACGAGTCATTAAATCAGGTTTAATTTGGACTTCTCTGTGCATGCTCTTTGAGGTGGTGACCATAGACCTGCATTATATGACTGACAGACAAGAACGGTTTGACCTAAAAATATAAAAATTGAAACTACTGCGGAAACAAAGACACCTACATCTTGATGCCCTTGAGGTAAGCTTAAACATACCAAAAATTTATTTCAAAGTGAACTATCTCTTTAAGCGTCTGCAACTTACTTTCACTTTGATTTGCGATAGTTTGCGCATTGGCTTGATAGAGATGATCATCTGCGGTGATGTGTGTTTCAGTAGCGCCGTCATATCGGAGTCTGACTATAACATAAGCCTATAACATGCTCTCACACGTTTATTTTTAAATAAACCATATTCGACAACATATAAAAATAAAATAATCTTTAGAAAGTAGGGCTGGGTAATAAATATCGATTTCTCGATATTAATCGATTCTCATTTTTACGAACCGATATCGATTCTTAAATCTCAAGAATCGATTAGTCATCCTGTTTCATTTGAATGAATGGAACATTGTAGCGCGCATCCAAAACATCGCAATAATCTTTGTCCTTTGTCACTATTGATATGTCTACATTTTCAAATTACGTTCATTTTCTTTCGAAATTCAAAAACATTAATACCGTTTTCTAAATTCAAAATTCTAAACACATTATAAATGTTAGAAATGTATTGCTAAAACATATTACAAAGACTGAATTGTGAAGTAGTGTTTGTATAGCTACAAAACAGTTAATTATTACCTTCATATTAGGCTACTGAAGCCTAGTAGGCTACAACTAGACTCCCATAGTTTACAGAATTAGTTAAGAGATTTGATTTCCTTGAGAAAATTTGCCATTTATTGTAACTGATATCCAAAATAATCAATATTGAATCGAATCGAATCGTAATCGAAATCGAATCGAATTGCAAGCTTGTGAATCGAAATCGAATCGAATTGTGAAATTTGTGTCAATACCCAGCCCTATTAGAAAGCCACAGCCATCATTACTAAGCGCCAACCATTGACAGTGAATGAAACGAAGAGAATGCGCAGGCCAGTGTGATATGTAAACATAATCATAGATGACGCGCCACGGGTTTTTAATTAAAAGAAAGAACGTAACCTAGAGTTCTCAACGGGCCTGAAAATTGCAACCCGACCCGACCCGGCCCGTGGCTTTTAAAGCCCGGAGCCGATGTTACCCGACGCATCAACATGAATTATCTGTCCGAACCCGGCCCGCGGCCCGACGCTGCCGCTTTTTTTTTTTTTCTCATACACGTATTATCATGACCAGCAGACGGGAATTCAAATCAACCTTTAATGTTCACGCCTTTTAACAATACAAACAACTGAAACAATAAACTTTAAATATATAAATAGGCTATATAAATATCCCTTAAATAAAAATCTTCACACAATAATAAAAAGGCTGGACGACCCTGTTTTTTTGCTGTCTTATTTCATCAGCACCTTGCATTTTGAGCATTGCACATAACCTGTAGAATTTCCATCAGAATCCAGCACCATTCCAAACACTCTCCAGACCTCTGATTTTCCCACTCCTGTAGTAGCGACGGTGAATTCACATGCGGCAAGTTTACTTTTCATCAACTCCATCTTCTTCTCCAGGCTAAAGGCGTACACGCAGCGGCGTCAGGTCTGCCCCCGCGATGCCTGTTGCACGCAGCAGCCAGACTTTCTTTACGGTGAACAGCAGCGATGATTAATACTTTTTTTTTTTTTTCACTGAGCGGAAAAAATTAAGCCCGAGGTCCGACCCGACCCGAGTCATTTGCTTATATTTTTTACCCGAACCTGCAGGTCCCGTCGGGTTTGTCGGGCCGACCCGACCCGTTGAGAACTCTAACGTAACCTACGTTTATATGTAGGCCTAGGCAATTTATATTCACAATACTTACTAAAATATAACTAATATTATTTCATTGCATTTAGTTGCTTGAAGAGTTTTAAAAAAAAATCGGGCGGTCTTAACGCAAGTTTACAACCGGCAAGTCTAAAAGGGAAAAAATAATAATAATTGGGTCGGTCCTAAATTGACTGGGTCGGTCGGGTTACGGCAAACAAGAATATTTTTAAGGGTGGCCTTAGGGATGCACCGATACCACTTTTTTTCAGACCAAGTTAACATTTGGGTACTCGCCGATACCAAGTACTAGTAATAAGTACTTAATAATGCCATTACAGTACTTGATGCTGTTGCTGACATTTTAACATCAAACTTGGTGTTTTCCTAAACAAACATGGCTCTGCTGCCCATTACACATAAATGTAACTGAAGAACAACTGAAATTATATGTTCCCTTTCGAGAACGGTCACTTCGTATTGCTTAGCTATATGCAGTGGGGAAACTCCTTTTCCTCAAAATTATGAAGCTTAAAATCTAAACCGCATTTTGCAGCTGCACAGCTAGCGCAGTTAGTGTCTGGCTCACTCATTGGCTGTGCTGTGGCAACTGCACATCCAATGGCGCAGGCGCCTCCAACATGTGCGCCAATGAGCTAGCATTACGTCATACACGTCACAGCCCGCCAAGGGGGGCGTGGCCAGAGCCCATAATAGCCCCCGAAATAGCCATTATAGCAGATTAATCTCCTTCAGTGACATACTTCACGTCCTCTGAAAGCTTTTCGCCGACGATTCCAGCCAATACAGTTAGAGTGTGCATCACTATAGCAGATTTCGCCTTCAACTGAGAAGCTGTCTTCCCCTGTCGCCTCTCTGCTGTCGCTATCCGGCGGCCTACGCATATCCTTTTTGCTATCTTTGCATTTTAGGAACGCAAGCGTTGTTTCAAATGCCTTGTTCTTCATGTGCCACGTGCGGCTCTCTTCTGCATGAGGCTGACGGACATGCTAAGTGCATCGCATGCCTGGGAACCTCAAGCTGCACTTTCCGCCGGGGGATGCTCGGTTTGTGAAGGCATGCCAATCTCGATGCTGTGGTCGCGGCTAGCTCTCTCGTAAGATGGCAACACCGCTTCTCCTTCCCTTCCTTTTCCCGCTCTACTTCTACCGAGGAAAAAGAAGCGCCGCAGCCAGCGTCAACCTGAGGGACTGGAAGTTAGCGAACCCACGCCGGCCACGTCCCCGTGTGCTTCGCTTTCTCCTACCCAGACACTGTCTCCGGTCCTGTTCGAGGGAGACCAGCTTTTCAGTCGGGCGCGAGTGCCGCAGCTACCAGAACGAACTCTGACGCGGAGATGCTGAGGATTCTTACTAAGGCCGTCGTGGACTTTAGGCTTGAGTGGGCCTAGCCCGAGGAGCCTCCTCGAAGACGGTTGGACGGCTGGTTCTTGCCAGGGCGCCAGCAGGCCCCTCGTCATAGGCCTGCTCCGTTCTTCCCTGAGGTACATTAAGAGCTGTCTAAGACGTGGCGCGCACCCTACTCTACACACACAGAATCCTCCATTTCCACAACACTCTCTTCTGTGGACAGCCCGGCGGAGAAGGGCTACGAGTTGTTGCCGCCCCTCAAAGAGGCTGTCTCTGCCCGAACACCGCTGCTAGTTGGAGAACTAGAGTTAAGCCATGTCGAAACACTTCAGCTCTCTGTGGACGCGCCTTCGCCGCCTCTGGTCAAGCTGCTTCAGCCCTGCACTCTATGGCGGTGTTGCAGGTTTACCAGGCTAAGCTCCTCCAATCCATGGACGAGGCTGGCCCACGGAACCCGAGTCTTTCCGTGACTTACGGAGTGCCACGGACCTAGCTTTGCGGGCTACCAAAGCTACTGCACAGGCCATCGGGAGGAGCATGGCTAACATGGTTGTGCTCGAGCGCCACCTGTGGCTAATTCTCACTGACATCAAGGACGCTGACAGAACGGTGTTCCTTGACGCCCCCATCTCCAGTTCCGGCCTCTTCGGCCCGGCGGTGAAGGGCTTTCGGAGAGATTCACCGAGGCTCATAAGTCATCCCAGACAATGCGACACTTTTTGCCCAAGCGCTTTAGCTCGGCCTCGAGCAGGCCCAAGACCGCGCCCTCTCCTCAGCCAGCGAAGGGGAAGGGAGGGCTTGTGTCTCGTGCTAGCAGGACCTCCTTCCAAAACGCCCAGAACACTTCTCGCAGCTCCCTGTTTAGTTCAGGCGGCTGGAGATTTTACTGCTGTAAACAGGCCCGCTACACTGCGCGCACCTTTACAAACAAATGCTGCTTTCATGGCGACGCAAATAAAGCACAAAAAGAGTATGTTTCAAGCACACAACACACAGGTTCGTGGTCCCCCTTCATTAGGTGGCCCCCTCCCAGTTAATTCACTGACTTTACCCCAGGCAACAGATTTTATAACGATTTATAAACGATTTATCGTACAACTCTGATGAAATGGCGCACATTGCATTCCCAGATGAACGTCATTAGCAACCCAAACTCACAGCATATGCAGAGATGGAGTTTGAGACGCGCTCCGCGCATGTAAATGATAACAGTTCATGCGGAGCAGCATTTACTTTGAACCGAGCCGCTCTAAGATGCACGTAACCTACATGCATGTAAATAATTGAAGCTCATAGGCTATATATTAAACTCACAAGACATATATTTATTTAATTAAATCACAGTCTTTGTGAATTCTCAATTGCATTATCTATTCTGTAGTATGGTTTTTAAGTAAGGGATAATGTAATGTATGATCAGGATGATCAGCAAGGTGATCTTGCATCAGTCTGAAGGTGTTTATTCTGAGATGACAAGAAGATGGATGTATATTATACTGCTTATTATAAATGGCTACTTGGCACACAAGTAAATAATTAGTCACAAAATATTGATCTGAGTCAAAATATTTTATTAGCTCTTTAAACGCAAAGCTTCTGCGGAGAGAGCAGTTGCTGGCGGCCTGACGCAGCAAGTTCAAACTAGATGGGCATTTAAGGGATCCGGTAAAGTCATACCACTTAATGTATAAACATAAATTATTATGGGGATGAGAGATATTGATTTGAGATGAAACTGTTTCATAATCGTACCTGTTTTTTATCTTAAAGGTTAATAATCCAACAGTGTAACGTTGCAAAACAATCGTCGGAAAATGGCAGCAGCTGCGTTTGTATGAAATAAGAGAGAGTGAGTCCACAATACTGGATGACATAATTAAGTAACTGTTCACAATATATTGATTTGAGTTTTAATATCTTATTAGCTCACCAAACGAATAACTTCCACGAAGAAAAAACATTCTTAGCACGCTTATCTTCAGTAACCCGGATGAGCCTGTTATCTGTTTTCAGTGGTTGTTATCGGGGAATAACATTCTTCTTGACCAATCAGAATCAAGTATTCCACAGAGCCGTGTAATAAATGGTTTTAATACATTGTGCAGCCTTTGAAAACAGACTAATAATGCGGTTCATGGATTCTCCTACGTGGAATGTGTCACTTCTAGTATTTTGCTGGTTATTCGACATGGGTGAATTGCAATCGATGATTTTTTAAAATCGAGTTCTCAAATTTAATCAAGGAGTCGTGACAGCCCTAGTTCAATCATTGCAAAAACATGTTGTAAATAAAAACCATTGACAAAATGGCAGTAGACACAGTGTATCAGATGTTGTAACCTGCACTTTTCATGATTATTTAATTGAAGTTGCCATAATCACAATTATTTATTCCATTAACTGTTCCTACATTTCTGTTGGCCCAGATTCTGAATTTTCTACATCTCTATCAGCGGTCAAATTTAGAAAAGAACGATTCAGTGAGCTGCATCCCACAGACTCACTTTCTGTCTCTTTTTCTCTTCCCATCACAGAACAGGTGGCAATATCAGAGAGACTGTCTGTATTGGCTGTAGGCCTTACACACTCCTCTGCATTATTAACACTGTTACACTACATTCTGTTTCTTTATCATGTGACTGCTCCTTGCATCTATTTACAGTCATTGGTTGGATGTGGTTACAGATGGAGATTACTGCTAAAACTAGCTTTAACTTAAATTAAGAAGCATTTTACCCTACACACTAGGGCTGTCACGTTTTATTATATATTTGACCACATTAAATGAGTCACACACAGTAATAAAATCCTTAAATAAAAATAAAAATAAATATTCTGGTGGGTGCAGTGATGCGGTGATGGTTCATGTAACATGTAAGGGTGGCGCTGCCAATAAAGCACCTAAAAATCTGTCACAATAAACTGGCAAAAGTAATGATTATGAATATGTAAAATATAGCAAGGAGATATTTTAATTGTTTATTAATAAACAAGTGTTTTCTTTGTCAGTGTCGCTTGCAAAGATTAAGTTGATGATGCTGACTCGCGATCTTAGCAGTAGTCAACGCGACAGAGATGCACATTTCATACGGATTACATAAGCAGAGAGCAGTCTGTAGTCTGTTTTCTGTAGTCTGTTTTCTTGTGTAAAGATAACATTACACACCCGTGGCCGTATTTGCAAGAAATGTTTCTGCCGCGAGGGCCGGTCTGATAACAGTATGATGCAAGTTAGCAACACACCATCCGGCGGCCTGGTTTGCGGCCGCTGCCCGCTGGTCAAACTGTGGAGCCTCTCTGCTCAACCCGTAAATAAATGCATCAACACGCATAATTAGTTTGAGTTCTTCAATGGTCAAGTGGTAGTTCTTTTGCCAAGCGTGCCAGAGGTTACGGGTTCTAATCCGCACTCGTATAGTAGTTTTTTTTTTCCTCCCTTATCAAAACCGAATATAAGTTATTGTTTATTGTTAATTTTTACCTTAAGTTCATACGAAAGTGAAATTTCTGTTTCTGTTTTTTCTTTGATGTCAGCTCTAAAAATATGCTGTGTTTGTTCTTTGAACTTATGAGAATTGTGCCTTAAAAAGTCCTGGAAAAGACAGATTAAGAAGATATGGGAACCCTGAATATGCTTTACTATAAGAAAGTCACAATAAAGTTCACAAAGTTCTAACCGCTTGCTTTTTAAAAGTAATAAAAACATTTTTTTTTACTTTTACATCAAATACTTAAGTACATTAAATATCAGAAAAATACTTTTGATACTTAAGTACAGTATCAGATACTTTAAGACTTTTACTTAAGTCATATTCTAAAAGTCTTTTAATATTCTCTTAAGTCTTTTTCTAGTACAATACTTGTACTTTTACTCAAGTATTGTTTTCTAGTACTTTATACAACACTGCATTTATGAGACGAGCTCCAGTTCACTCGCCGGAGCCTCAGTTTTTTTATTATCTATCGTCTGCTATATTTACTACTTATTAAATCCAGGCAATTGGTTGATGAAACATTGATTAAAATGAAGATACAATTAATACAAAACGAAATTCACTTAAAAGAAAGGATTTGTGCTTTCTGTTTGATGTCTCTGTGAAAGTTTTAAAGCATCTTTTAGTGCCGCTTTCAGAGCCGTCACGTCCCTAACATTGTTTTTTCCTCATAAATGTGAACATGAAAAATAAAATAAAATGAATATTTTATGTTCTGTGGAGACTACAGTTACTCATAATTTGGATTCTGAATACGTAACGTCAGTACATGTATTCCGTTACTCCCCAACACTGATATTAGTATATAATCTTATCTGCAAGATATTTTAATAACACTGTTTTGGCGGTTATAGAGTTCTAATGATGGTGTTCAACTATAACTGTCGGTCTCACGGTTAATGATGTAACGAGTACATCAGGATTTAAGGGAAGTGTTCCCAGTTCCGGCTGACCTAATCTATGCAGCCTAACATTGAATTATAGAAGTCTATAATGTATTATGTGTATGCTTGGTCAAAGAGATGTGTTTTTAGTCTAGCTTTGAACTGACAGAGTGTGTCTGCTTCCCGGACAATGGTAGGAAGACTGCTCCAAAGTTTTGGTGCTAAATAGGAAAATGATCTACCGCCAGCAGTCGATGTTCATATTCTAGGTATTATCAACTGGCAGGAATTTTGAGATCGCAATAGACGTGAAGGACTATAATGCGTTAAGAGCTCGCTCAAGTACTGCGGAGTTAAACCATTTAGTGCTTTGTAAGCAGGGGTTAAATTAGGATTTATTATGTGGGGTGGGGCTCTCCCTAGGGGGTTCCAGGGGTATGCCTTCCCGGGAATTCTTTTTGAAAATTAAACCATTAAATGGCACTTTCTGGAGAGTTTTGTGCGAGAGAGTAATTGAGTCTTACATGATATGTGAAAAACTGCAACGTTAAGAGCATACTTTGCATTGTTGTAGTATCAACAGTAGGGTTGGGCACCGAGAACCGGTTCTTATCCAGAACCGGTAGTGTTTTTTCAAAAATACCGGAACCGTGCGAAATTCCTGAGTTTCGGTTCCGAAAACGATTCTGGTGTGATGTGTGGACGAAGTGCTGGGAGCTTATCCTGTAATAGCGACGTCTCACCACGTGAATATTAAAATTGTAATGAATGCACTGTCCCTCGCGCTATTCGTATACGTTTTTTTTGCGTCAGATATCAACGCAGAGAGAGAGCGCGCGCGCGAGAGAGAGAATAAAGACAGTAGAGCTGCACCATTTATCTTTAAACGATCTCGATTCAAACGCCCACGCGATCTTATTCCTAAATGACAAAAACTTCACACCGGGACATTCAAATCTGTTTGCGCTGTCACTGACCCAGAGAGAGCAGTTCTACATGAAACAGCTTTACTTTCAGTCTTTTCAACAACACAGTATCGATATTTCTTTGTTAAAAATATTCAAATGATCACAGAAGTACTGAGATAAAAGTTTATAGTTCGAGAATAAACAGTGATGTCTACGGTACATCAACTAAAACAGAGTTAATCACCTTTTGAAAGTCGCTTCAAATAACGAAAATTCGCTTCAGAATTTACAAAATGTAGCTATATAATGAGCGATTACATCATGAATGCCTTTTTTCAAACCGTGTTTTGTCTTATCCTGAATCACTACGGTAAGGCTGTAATAAGCGTTTAGACTCGGACTACTTTACACTGGTTGGTTCGGCACCGCTGCGGAGTAGCCCAGTGCCTGCGTGACTCACCTGCGTCATACACATAAACATAGAGAAGTAGCTCCGGCTATAATGTCCTTCCGCAAGACGCATGCATTTCTGTTTATTAACTGCTAGAGCAGTTTAATCCAGTAATAAAACAAGTGAAGTCTTTACGAATCAATCATTCAAACCGATTTTAAAAATATTATGTTTCACTTGTCTGGATCTTACATGTGTGTTCAAGCATATTCTACCCCTTCTGAGAGGGTATTCCACTGCTGGAGATACAATAAGCTATAGGAGAGGTCCCAAATTATCCTTGAGAATGCAAAAATGTTTATTTTCCTTCAGAAAAATTTGTTGCTAAATAATATGTTGAATTTGTTGACATTCCCAGTCTGTTAAACTCATTTGACAAGTATCAGAAATAAAACACAAAAAGGATTGTATATTTTCCCCATACTACTATTTGTATTAGTTGTTTTAATAATGTTTATTGAATGGGAACCGGAACCGGAACCGGAATCGTTTGGCGGAACCGGAATCGGAACCGGAATCGGAATCGGAACCGGAACCGGAACCGGAACCGGACAATTTCTTACGATTCCCAACCCTAATCAACAGGTATTAGGACATTTAGCATTTACATTACTGTTAATCAGTCATCACTTGATTACACATTGTATTACCTTGTTATGATATAGCCTAGTTATGACCCATACATTGTGCCAGGGCACTTTTTGTGCATTTCTGGAAGACTGGAACTTTTGTGCGCTTCCACATCCCGCGCAATCTCCCAGGAACATTCATTATATAGCCTATTGCTGCGTACATTTATCCGTGTCACCTAGATGCACATGTGCGAGCGGTGCACAATCATGGTCGACTGACAGCTGAACAAGAATACGGCCGTGTTCCGATTGTTCCCAGCTCTGCCAAGACAAAATAGACATGCCATTTCAAAAGTCTTTCATTTATTGTCAGAAATATGTTTTCAAAAGCATCACTTTCATAACATTTTATATGACATAATTTCCAGTAGGCAACTTAGCAAACAGGCACATCACGACACAAACGAGCAGGCTTATGTGCCGGGGAGCCCCGGAGAGCCCCGACCCAATTTTACCCCCGTTTGTAAGTAATCAGCAATATTTTAAAATGTATACGATGTTTGATAGAGAGCCAATGCAGTGTTGACAGAACTAATATAGAATGTTGTAGTCAATAGTATCAAATGCAGCACTAAGATCGAGTAACACCAATAGTGAGATACAACCACGATCGGATGATAAGAGCAAATCATTTGTTTGATTCTAATCAATAGCTCAGTCGGTATAGGGTCTAACATACATGTTGTTGATTTAGATGATTTAACGAGTTTAGAAAATTCATCCTCTCCTATAGTAATGAATGAATCTAATTTTTCCTTAGGGAGACTACAATGCACTCCCTGATGCGATACTGTAGTAGACGGTTGCATAGTTATATTTTTCTCCCTGATATTATCAACCTTATAAGTGAAGAAGGTCATAAAGTCATTACTGCTGTGCTGCTTGGAAACTTCTGGGCTTGAAGCTTTATTTTTCGTTAGTTTAGCAAATGTTTCAAATAAATACCTAGGGTTTTGTTTATTTTCTTCTAATAGGGTTGAAAAATAAGCAGATCTAGCAGCTTTTAAGGCCTCTCTGTATGCAATCGAGCTCTCCTTCTATGAAATGCGAAATGCCTCTTGTTTAGTTTTCTTCCAGGTTCGCTTCATTTCTCTGGCTGCTCTCTTAATGGCCTGAGTGTGCTCGTTGTACCACGGCGTTGGACTTAGGGTTGGGCATCGAGAACCGGTTCTAACTTGGAACCGTTTAAAAAATAACGATGCCAATGGAATCGTTTAGAAAATTTGTTTTCGATTCCGATCATCGGTTCCAAACACGCAAGTTTTGGTCCATAGTGGCCACCGGATTTCTGGAAGTGCACACGTTTGCACGGGCATGCATAATGTTGCGGTTGCGGTTACTGTGCCCTGAATTGGCGCTAATTTGAAAACGAAATCGCTTATAAAAAGCTGGTGCGGCAGTGTGCACTTCACTTTTAAATTAGCGTAAATTCATCCTTAGCAGGGAGTTTGATTGGCATGCTGACCAATCAAAATCCACCATTTATGTCCAACAAAGCAGTTAGGAGAGTTAGTAGATTAACGTTGTGGATTTGAACTTGGCTTTAACTAAGACAATCTTTCACGACACATCAAAGAGCCACAAAACAGAAGGCCTATTGTTTAATTTTCTTTGACTGACCAAATTTTAAAGTTGAGACTTTGTTTCATATTAAATATTACCTGCTCGGTCCTGTCTGTCAGTGCGTTGTCAGTGTCCTCTATTTTTCACTGGTTTAATCTGAAATCGCCCTCTAAACCCTCATTCACTAAATTAGGCCTATTCCCTATGTTAGTCCACTAATACTTTTCACTAAGTGAATGAGTGAATGAAAACGAGTGAGCGAATTCGGTCAGCCGTTGAGCGTTCATAAGCTGTACACACAAAACAGACATTTTGGCATAATTTGTGTGTGTTATGGTTTGTTCAAGCCCGCGTCTTTTCTGTGGGTCGTGTGTGTGTGTAATAGGCAGGACTTAAGGCGAGACACTACAGGTGAATAGGGTAAAACAATTTACTTACAGATATCACCATGAAACTTTACCAGTTGATTACTCACATGAATAGGAGAAAAAAATGTATTGCAAGTTTTCTGTAATTTTATGTTTAAATATGCTAATCAGGCTATATCTAATTAAATATGCGCTAATTTGCATATATTTTGAAGTGACAAATCTGACCATTGAAAAAAACAAGGTTCAAAATGATTTTTACATTTTGTTGATATATTCAATGAAAAGACATTTTCAGAGGGGATTATTAATATCTCCTTTTGTTACCCTGTAAATCAGAAAATACTGGCAATAGCCTTAAAAAATTGATTTCCGCCCTATTTTTAGGCATAAAATGTCATATAAATCAGGCCCAGAATGATATATCAACAAATCCCTCTGAACAAACCTTCACAATATAGTTAGGAATACGGCTGTAAAGTTTGGTGTATGTAGGTGCTACAGACGTGAAAAATCGTCACTAGGAGTGTGAGAAAAAACTCATTTTGAGAAAATGGCCTTTAAAGATTTTTATGGCAAAATTCCACTCATTTCTATTGAAAGCCATGAATTACAGACAAAATATGTTTTAGGTCCAAGTAAAATCCATGTATCACACTGTTTAACATCTAAAACTCATTACTGCTTCATCCATCACTGATCATAACATCCAAAACAACACATCACCAGTCCATCACACAGGTGGAATGACAAAAACTAACTATATCACACCTATAGTAGACGTCACAGAAACATCACGTTACGCTTCTGAAGATGACTGCAGAGTCAGCAGTCGAAACTGTCAAGGTATGACAACAAACTTTAAACTTATCGTATAAGAAATAATCACTTATAAATACAAATAGTAGGCTAAATGAACTCATAATCTTTCCACATTTTGAACTACCACGGAAATGTCAGAGCGCGTCACGTGACGATTCTGAACGAATCACGTTGTCAGAAATTGGCATCAGCCAATGAGATTGCGCATGTCGAGTAAATGGCCCATTTTACTTTCATGATTCGTTGCTGATAAATAGGAAATGACCATATTTGGATCCGACAGCATTGAAGAGGAGAGAGAGAGCTTTCCAACGGTATATGTGATGACAGGGAGCAGACAGCGATCGCGGAGCAGCAGGATGATTTAGAACGCCAACTTTTGATGAATTTGAGGCGAAATCTACACACGCAAACAGACAAAGTGTAGTAAAATAAAGACCTAAATGTGTATTTTGGACTTTTTTTCAGCACAAGTCTGAAAGAATACATGTTATTGAAGACAAATAGCCCAAAATCTCAAAATTGACCAGTGAAAAAAAAACGATGTTTTTGCCTGCCGTGTCTCGCCTTAACGGATACTGCGTAATTGCGTTAAACGTACAGTATGTAATTTTTGGCCACCAGGGGTAACTCAATCAAAATAATAACAAAAGACGTACTTTGATGACGTGGGCTCAAGAGCGTGGGCTCATGGGAGTTGTTGTCGTTGTCAATGACAACCAGTCGTCAGCTGCTTCCTGTCCTGTAACGCTTGTGATTCATAGATTAATTGCGAAGTTTAACCATCATAGAGTGAAAGTTTATCATTCACATATAATTTACATGTGTTTTTAAGCCCTGTTAGTTTAAACATCAAGCGCAAGAAGTGTACGCACACAGAGCCGGGCAGACACAAAATTCAGTGCTCTTTCTCTCTGAGCTTGACGGACACGAACATTCAAAATTAAGTCAGAATGCCCATCGTGGTAATAACATCATAAACACAGTCAGTTATGCTGGAGTTTTCGAATTTGCCTAATCGAATTTTTGTCCCACAAAAGTAAAGCCAGGGCGCATATAAGAGCGAGCAGAGAGAGAGGGAGAGCGAGCCCTGGCCGCGCGCGCCTTCTCACCGTCTTCAAACAACACGAGCACTGTCTTGCTCTCTCTGCCTCACGCTCACGCTTATTAATCAACATCTGGTGAAATATCGCAGAAAAATAAAATATCGCAATGGCATTTTTTCCCAATATCGTGCAGCCCTAGCGTCCGGTGTTTCCCTTTGTGTTTGGGAGTTTCGCCGGGTTCCGCAGGAAGTTAGAGAAACTAGAGGAGTCAAAGGTTATATGACGCCATAGACGGGCGACGAAACGGAAATAAAGAAACGTCCCGTGTCTTCGAATTAAACTATAAATTTCTCCGCATTTGAAAGTTGGTGGAAACTGTCGGGATAATGTAAGTACACAACTAAAAGAAATATATAACATAGATACAGTTATTTTTGCTATTTTTCAAGCAGAAAAATTACATATTGTGCCTTTAAATATTTGAATACAAAACTAAAACTCATTGAATCAAAATAAAATGTTCCTCTGTGAAATGAACCTGTGACATGTTTTGACTCCACCCCTCAAAGAATCGGAATCGAGAATCGAAAAGAACCGAAATCGAAAGGAATAATTGGAATCAGAATCGTTCAAATCAAAACGATGCCCAACCCTAGTTGGACTATTTTCTTTGATCTTCTTTAAGCGCATTGGAGCAACTGTGTCTACAGTGCTGGAAAAGAGAGAGTTAAAAGTTTCTGTCGCAGTGTATAGTTATTCTTAAGCTTTCTGGGATGATGAGATGATGAAACTGATCAGGAAGATTATTAATAAATCAATCTTTAGTGGCAGAAGTGATGATAGGTCTAACATATTTGTAACACAGAGTCAGCTTTGCAGCCTTGGCTAAAAGTTTACACAGTACTATAATGATCTGAGATGTCATTGCTCTGCTGCAGAATTTCAACAGCATCAAAATTGATTCCATGTGATAATATTAGATCTAGAGTATGATTACTACAATGAGGTCCTGACACGTGTTGTTGTCTAACTCCAATAGAGTTAAGAATGTCTTTAAATGCCAATCTCAATGCATCTTTTTCATTATCTAGCCTACATGTAGCCTATATTAAAATCACCAACAATTAGGAGCCAGTCTGCAGCCAGTACTAACTCTGATAGAAAGTCAGCAAATTCTTTGATAAAGGCTGTATGGTGCTCTGTATGTACTGTAATTTTACAGATCACATTTTCATGTAAAGCATTTTTATATGCTATGAAAATAGAACACTTCTAATATGTCATCAAAATTAAAAGCACTTATTTAAGTGATGGTCATATTCCCTATATTCACTGTAAAGCCAAGCTTGTTAGCTTTAAAATGACACCTATTTTGTGTTGGTTAAGCAAGTGGCTGTAACATGATAACTTACTGCTCCCTGCTTCAAATTAATTCGGGTTAACAATAAATAGATTAATTGATTAATAATTTAAACAACAATCAATTATAGGAATTTATGTAAATTGACTTGCCTTGTTCTGAGTTTATATTGTCTTTTGCAGGTGATGTATATGATCGCAAAGGAATTTATTTGAATTTTAAATTTCTTGCTTGAGAGAACATTTTCCACAGTTGACGCACCTACAGTGAATCCAGCCTATTGTTTTTATTCATTTACACCTGAGAGTGGCTTGACTGAGCTTGGCTGATCAGATAATTTTTTTCCCACTGCCTGCCAAGTTCCCCTCTTTCTGTCCACCTCATCGAGTCTGTTTAAAAAACATTGCCACAGTATCATGCTGTGGCCTGTCTGACACCATTTAAAAGGTTCATTTTCCTTGCGTGATCCTGGACTGCATGTATGCTGGATCTGGCCTTAATCACGTTTGAAATCTCTGTCTTGGGTGTAAAACAGGATTTAGCGGCTCATAAAGCCCTCTTTAAATGTCTCGCTCATTAGGAAAGCCTCAAAAGATAGACTTTGAGACGTGGCCACTCATAGGTTCCATTTTACTGAAGACCGCATGCTGCTACCATTTTTATTTGAAAATTAAACCAAAAAAAAAATCATAAAGATGGTCTTTAATGCAGTCTGACTGTCCCCGTTTCTCTTGATCTCCTTTTTCCTTCTACCCTTATTGCTGTCTTATGAGTGGCCAAAAAAAGCTAAACAAAATGTGTATAAATTGCGCAAAGTTAGGAAACCCTTTGTCACGGAACTCTTCTACCAACACTCACAGATTCCAAAAGCAGAGGAGCTCTGTCAGCTTGTTCAAACTTTAGGCCAGGATATTGCTAAAACAATTGTGCTCACATTTCAGTCCTTCCACTCTTACGCCTGTTTCACACATACTCCGTATGCGGTGCACATTTTATTCCGTACCCATGTTTTTTTTTTTGTCACGGGAGGTATGCAAAGTAAGTCAAAAGTAGAGTCCAGCGCAAACCCTCTTTTGGTGTTAAAAATTAGTGTCTGGATTTAAGACATACAGTGAAAAGTTTGTGCTGAAAAGGCGTGGACAGTTATTTTTTGGGGCTGACTTTATTGCATACACATTTGTAGTAGGACTGTCAATCTTCCTCTATAATACTATTCGAATTCCATTCCTTATTTTATTTAATATTCGAATAATATTCAAATATTAAATGCTCAAATTCATCCTATTATTAATATTTAGGACATTACACAGGCTTATGGATCGCCAATGCCACTATAGCATGTGGTTGTTGTTACACGTTATGTCCACTAGAGGGACGCCTAATAAACATTTTACTCGTGCTGAATATGCTTGAAGCGCTTCTGATGATTTTCGGCTAATATCTCCATGAAAACTCAACCAAAAATTCTGAAACGTATGTCGTTCTTTTCAATTCAACTTGACGATTCCAACAAGCTCAGTGCTCACCGAATCCGGTGAGATATTTGCGCTTTTCGCTTCACGGGCGCTTTGGGACTCGAGGCACTTTTTACGAAGTTAAACATTTACCATTTTTGACAGTATTGTTATGATGATACAGCGTGGATAACGTGCACACTTGTTACGATTCAAAAACGTTATTGTTCATCAGACGAAACAAAGGCATTTCATTTTCACATGCGTCTAAGCCAAGGTGGCGAGAAAGGCAAGATTGCATATATAAAAAAATATATATATAATATATATACATAAAAAAGCAATATTCGAATAGTAACTTCAGCATTCGAATTAGGGCTGCATAACGATTAATCGTGACTAATCGTTTGCAGAATAAAAGTTTTTGTTGTAAAATATATGTGTGTACTGAATAAAATAATTATGTATTTATAAATACACACACATGCATGTATATATTTAAAAAATATTTACATGTTTATATACATTTTTATATTAAATATAATTTATATTATATATAATTATAAATACTTAATATATAAATAGATATTTTTCTTAAAATTATATATGCATGTTTGTGTATTTATGTATACATAATTATTATACAAAGTACACACACATATATTATGTAAACAGAACTTTTATGCTGCAAATGATTAGTCGCGATTAATTGTTATGCAGCCCTAATTCGAATAGTATTGATTTTTTTAATATTCGAATTATATTCGAATTTCGGAATTTGTTCCAACAGCCCTAATTTGTAGTAGTTTCCCTTTCAGGCATTAAATTTATGGGAGGAGAGTATTTAATTGAATCGTGCAAGGTGATTTACTAAGGTTTGCGCTTGTCAATGTACAGTTTTTTGCACCATTATTTACTTAGCACGTCTTAAACCAGACGCTACCTTATAGATTGCGTTGGTCATTATGGAAATGATCCGGCTGCGTCTGTGTTCATTCATCAGTAGATCACGCGCAGAACTTTCCATTGTACATGCACTCGAGTCAGCATTATCTTGTTTATATTGTTTCACGTTCATGTTGAGAAAAACAATATCCACATGCTTGAGTGAGAAAACGTGCTGCACTGACAGATGTTGCTTGGACACAGTGTGCAAAGTAATAGCACTTTACGTTTTCTGTTCTTAAACCTTTCTCCCTCAATGAAACTTAAAGGAGGCATATGTCTCAAAATCATTTCGCTACCAGAAGATATCATCTTGGATCAGGATTCCCTCGGGGTACAGCTGCGCTTACCTGCAGTCGTAAATGCAGTGATGGACACCTGCTTCCTCAGTCGACTGGTGTTTGGATTTCATGTGATTTCTCATTGTGGTTGTGATTATTATAACTCAGTTTCATAAATAATTGATTAAAAGTAATTCCATTTTGTAACATAATTTTCATCTAAGTAATTCCAAACTTTGCGAGGCAGACGACAACATTATGTGATCAAATACAATCCACTTGTTAAACACGCTCCACAGAACCACCCAGTGCATTTAATTATAACTGCGAAAACAATTTAAAGGAAAAAAGAAAAGTACATTTCGAATAGTATTTTATTTTTTGAATAATAATTACAGATCGAAAATTGTAATCTTCGTGCACATCCCTAATCATAATATTGTTTAAATTGAAGTTGTCCAGTTGTGATTTACAGCCATCTTTTTACCCCTGTAAAGGGACATTTTCAGAAGGAGGTTACAGCATAACATTGTGATTGTGGGTTTTGACAGTAGTCACTTACACATGGGGGACAACAATAGAGTCATAGATGCTGAAAGCTGCTTACTGTGATTTAGCTGGGACTCTGGGAATGGTTTGATACCCTTGTGATCACAGTATTAATAGACTTCAGTCTGCAAGTAAATGCTGTGCCATTTTCTACTGTAACTGTTTGAAGTCATTACTAGGGCCCTATAATTTCCGCGATCACGGAATCGCGGACGGAATCGCGGAATTGGCCAATTAACGCGGAATCTAGTGTTAACGCGGAATTTCGCGGAATTGTACATATTTGGAATGAAATTCTGTTTTTGTGTGGAAGAAGAACGTATATCTGGGGAAAATGCATACCGGGGGAAGCAAATCTGGCTCTCCACAGCTGCTTTCGTCGGCGAAAAAGTTAAGAAACTCGACGTTAAGCCATCAGTATCAGTACCGAGCCGAGCAGTTCGCACGTGACTCGCAAGTGTTTCCCACACATAGACTAATTCTATCTAGAAACAACACCGGCCGCCACATAGGCTATTGCGTTTCGTTCATTTATTTTAACGCATTCAGTTACATTTCCTTTCCCTGCTCTCCCTCCGTTTCTGTCTCTCACGTCTCTCTCTCTCTCTCTCTCACACACACATAAACACACACACCCCATCCCCTCCGTGCACACCGCGTCTGTCTATGAGGCGCCGGACTGGACAAAAGCGAAGCGACACAGCGCTCGATAGTGCGCGAGAGAGAGAGCGCGCTCGATAGTGCGCGAGAGAGACCGAGTGTTTCCGAGAGCGCACTCGATAGTGCGCGAGAGAGACCGAGTGTTTCCGAGAGCGCGCTCGATAGTGCGCGAGAGAGACCGAGTGTGTCCGAGAGCGCGCTCGACAGAGAAACAGAGAGTGTGACTTTTATTTAAACTAATATAATTTGTTTTACTGGACAGTTTAAAGCTCATAACCATATTTTGTTGTTATTTGAAACTACTTAGAGTGCAGTGTTATTGCATCATGCAGCATTTGTGCTGAAAAGTAAGAGTAAATGTCATTACTTCAAATTTAAGGTCATTCCTATTTTATTTGTGTACATTTTAATTATTAACATTAAAAGCACACTCTTTTTGACTAAAATAACGACTAAAAATTTAATTCCCCAAAATTAAAACGGAAACAACGGAATTTGCAAAAATTAAAACGGAAAAAACGGAATTTAGGAAAAAATAAAACGGAATTTGGGAAAAAATAAAACGGATTTTATAGGGCCCTACATTACTAATGGCTGTAGGGAGATTTATTTCTTTTTGAGAATCTTTAATCTCTGTCCTGATATCTCTATCTACTGTACCTCTCTTCTTTTTTTTAGTGTCTCTTTTAACCTTCTCCCTGTGAATGTCAATTTTTTCCTGACAACATTAAAGGATTAGTTCACTTTTAAAAAAAACTTTTGCTGATAATTTACTCTTCCCCCATGTCATCCAAGATGTCCATGTCTTTCTTTCTTCAGTCGAAAAGAAATTAAGGTTTTTGATGAAAACATTCCAGGGTTTTTCTCCATATAATGGACTTCAATGACAAATGACAGTTTCAGTGCAGCTTCAAAGGGCTTTAAACGAGACCAGACGATGAATAAGGGTCTTATCTAGCGAAACGATCGGTCACTTAAAAAATAAATAAAAAAGTTTAAGTTTTATAAGCACAAATGCTCGCCTTGCTCTGTTTTGTGATGCACGTTCGTGACGTCACGTAATACGCAATTACGTTGAAAAGGTCACGCTTCTGTCCTGACAAATTTTCTTCTAGCCTTTTTAATAGTAACCCTCTGGGGTCGGCTATCGCGCCGGCGCGATTGTCTCGCTTTTTTTCTTATCCGTGCAAAATAGACTCAAATAACTCAGTCTATTTTTGTCATACAGGCAAGTGTTTTACATCATTCAAAACTGTTAAATGTCTTCTTTTATTTGTGTACACTCATAATAAAAACAAAATGTTGTGTTTTTCGTAAAATAAAGAAAATAAACATGATGCGCTTTCTGACGTCTCTCTCAAAGTGAAGCTCATTGTGAAACGCGACAGAACATTATCTGTAACTCAGTAAATGTTTGTCACACAGACCTGAAACGTATGTCTTTACAATGCTTTGAGTCTCTATTTTTAAATGATGTAAATCATATCAAAAACAAATATTCTCTGTTTAAGTAATTCGTATGAAAGCAACGACATGTACAGTTTCTCCAGCCTGAGCTCATTACGTTAATGTTACGCACGCGCAACAGCTGCTCACATACTAATGAGCCACGTGGAGGAACGCAAACTGTTACGCTCTCAAAACAGATAATCCTCGACTTCAGTCTTCAGTCCTGCTCTGAGTGTGGGAATACTGTGCTGTTTATCTTGGATTTTCCTCAGAAGAGTTGGAAAGACACGATTTGATTATGAGAACGATGTTTAAGGTAAGACATGTTATTGTTTGTAGCATGTTAGCAGCATGTTATTGTTGCATGAACTTGTAGCTTCTAGTTAAACTGGTGCCAGACTAAAATGTAGGTTATAAAATGTGATTGGAGTAAAACATGAAGCCTAATGCTAAATGTATATACTTAAAAACATTATCATGTCATAGGCTACTAATGTTTTTATGTTCGATAATTAAACACAGCACGATATAACAGAAGGCTCGTATGATTGTGAATATTATAGGCTAATGTTTAGACCTGTGTTTATTGTTAAATATTGTGTTGGTGGAATGTGGATATCTGCTCACATGTAGATATGTATAATTATGTAAGAAAAATGTTTCATAGTTTGGTCCGGCTCGATCGCATTCAGTAAATGTTTGCTCGCGCTGAGTTTGAGCAGAGGTTTGATAAGCGCTGTGGGTTTGAAAAGCAAAACAAACCAATCATTAGGCTTCATGTTTTTACTCCAGCAATCTCATTTCATAACGTCGTAACGAATGGAAACGTTTGAAGTAACATGATAATCCATATAGTTTTCTCTAATGCAGTGTTACTGAACTTTTTAGTGATTTATAGGCTGCCTGCTACAGGCTATTGTTATTATTTCATGCAGCCCTACATATGCCTACAAGGCACAACACACAGGAGTTCATATATATAGTGTATGTATGTATGTATTTAGTAAATTTCATAATTTTAACCAGAAAAATCTAAAATAGTTTCTCCTGATATCAGCATGTTCACAGCTGTTTTTTTTTTTTTGTTTTCTAAAAAAAATTTTTTACAGGGACCAGCACTGAGTCCAGCTGACATTCACGTGAGTCTTTGTAGATGAACATGGTGAAAAATCAAACACCTTGGAGATGACAGGTATGTAACCTATATGTTTTAGGAATGGCACAAAGGTGTGTGTCTGTCCAAGTCTCTGACTTTAGATCAGTGTGTTTTACTAATGTGCTTTTTTGTCTTTGGTTGTGTATCTTTTTGGTTGTGTTGTAAATAACTTGGTTGTGTTGTAAATAAATCCAAACAATCTAAAAGCCATTCTTTTTTAAGTCTCTCCTGATTCTTTGTGCAAGGGTTCTCACAATGACAGCACCTGATAGCACCTTATAGGGCCATTAGGGGAGGGCCTTTGTCTTTCTCAGGTATGAA
The DNA here is from genome assembly GCA_031834385.1 of Semotilus atromaculatus. Taxonomy (NCBI): domain Eukaryota; kingdom Metazoa; phylum Chordata; class Actinopteri; order Cypriniformes; family Leuciscidae; genus Semotilus; species Semotilus atromaculatus. The sequence goes on from JAULUF010000030.1 coordinate 8,651,105, forward strand.
AACACTATATATTCATGGTTTGTTAACGCCCCTCCGCATAAAGCTTTCTTACACAAAACACGTCTTACGAATTTTAAGTCAATATATTGTCTTATCTGAATAAGTAGTCAGGATGATTTTCACATAGTTTTGAAGCAAATATTCTTGGCCACGTGATACAATTTTCAAAAGTCTTGTGAAGAAATAATTAGTATGGTATGGGTTTTATGACCTTATTTCAGTGACAATGTTTTTTTTTTATTTTTACAAACCACACATAAACGTCATTATCTCAAAACTAAAATCTTTTACATACATGCTGCTGACATATTACTGTAGCAGAGTTTGTGCTGAATAGTGTAATCAGACTTTAGCCATGAAAATGTCACAAGTATCAGAAATAATCACAAATGTCAGAGCATGTCAGAACACCTCCAGGACTCAGAAAACACCTCGGACCCCAGAGGGTTAAAACACCCAGGATATGCACACGAACGCGTGACCTTTTCAACGTAATTGCGCATCACAGAACAGAGCAAAGCGAGCATTTGTGCTTATAAAACTTAAACTTTTTTATTTATTTTTTAAATGACCAATCGTTTTGCTAGATAAGACCCTTATTCATCTTCTGGTATCGTTTAAAGCCCTTTGAGCCTGCACTGAAACTGAATCATTTGGACCATGAACCGTTTGGGTTCCATCGAAGTCCATATATGGAGAAAAATCCTGGAATCTTTTAATCAAAAACCTTAATTTCTTTTCGACTGAAGAAAGAAAGACATGGACATCTTGGATGACATGGGAGTGAGTAAATTATCAGCAAAAGTTTTTTTAAAAGTGAACTAATCCTTAAGAAGCTACTACTGGTACTGGTGCTTTAATGGGATATTTGTAGGTGTTTGTATTCGCTTATGTTTGAGAGAGCGGAGGCCATTTACTTGCATAAACAGCTTTCATTTTAAGTTCCCGGTTCTTAGTTTCATGTCTTCACTTGTTGCATTTAAGGAACTAAGCTGGACTATCCCCTTTTGTTGAAATGCTCTTGATTTATTTTAAGACTCTAGCAGATGCCAGACAAATGTTGAGAGGATGTGATGAAGCAGCCTGATATTTAGCTTCTACATCCTCTCAAACTGACTCTGCCTAAACATGATGAGACTCTCAACGACAACATGCAATACACACTACAGAGGACAAACAGAACCACAAACCAGAGGGATTTGTCTGCCTCAACCTCATTTTATTTTTTTATTTTCGCATTGACAAAATAAATTGTAATGGTTTTTTTTCTTGTGCAGTTTTCTTTTGCGGAAAAATAGCATTCTATTATTTTGTTGAAAGGGTAGGATCTTTTTTAAACTAGCAGTGACCATTTAAAAAAAAAAGTCCAGCTTTTTTGTATTGTGGTTCGAGTCCATGCGTCATTAACAACTAAAAATGGGAACTCCTGAGTCATTATGAGCTTCCTCTCTCTCTTCCTTTGTAGCTCACTAACATGAAGTTGGTTATACTGCATCATCCTCACATTGCAAGTAGGAGGAATTCATCTGTTATTATAAAAACATTGTTTGACTCACCCTACATTTAGCATTTAGCATGCTGTTCAGGAAAATTTTTTGCATCATTCTTCTCCCTGATTTTCAAGAGACTTGGTGGTCAATAATTCCTGGAGTTTATTTGTTAGCTTTTCCATTCATCTCAATGGCAAATGCTTCGCTGAAGTACATGACTACATTTGAATTAGGGCTGAAACGATTCATCGAGTTACTCGATTAAGCCTTTAATTAATTGAATCAGGTGTGCCATTTCAGGGTTAAAACAGAAACATGGCCTGTCAGGGGGTCCCTGCAGGAGAGGTTGAGAAACACTGATGTAGCCTAACGTAAGGGTGGCGCTGCCAATAAAGCACCTAAATTCTGCCACAAAGAACCGGCAAAAGTAATGATTATTAATATGTAAAATATAGCAAGGAGATATTTTAATTGTTTATTAATAAAGAAGTGTTTTCTTTGTGTCGGCTGCAAAGATGAAGTTGACGATGCTGACTCGCGATCTTCAGTAGTGAACGCGCAGAGAGAAATGCACATTTCATACAGATCACATAAAGCAGAGAGCAGTCTGTAGTCTTGTTTTCTTTCGTTTTGAATTGTTCTGTTTAAAAGTAGACATGTCTGTGAGGAGAGTAGGCTATCTTATACACTGAGTTTCGGTTCATTTATGAGACGAGCTCCAGTTCACGCGCTGGCGCCTCCGTTTCGTGATTATCTATCGTCTGCTATATTTACTTCTTATTTATTAAATTCAGGCAATTGGTTGATGAAACATTGATTAAAATTAAGAGACAACTAATACAAAACGAAATTCATTTTAAAGAAAGGTTTTGTGCTTTCTGTTTGATGTTTCTGTGAAAGTTTTAAAGCATCTTTTAGTGCCGCTTTCAGAGCGGTCAGGTCCGTAACATTGTTTTTTCCTCATAAATGCGAACACGAAAAATAAAATAAAATGAATAGGCCTATTTTATGGTCTGTGGAGACTACAGTTATACTCATAATTTGTATTCTGAATATATAACGCCGGTACATGTATTCCGTTACTCCCCAACACTGATATTAGCTTCTGCAAGATATTTTAATAACACAGTTTTGGCGGTTATAGAGTTCTAATGATGGTGTTCAACTATAACCGTCGGTCTCACAGTTGTATAATAACTGTCACACCCCTAATTCATAGTTTTACATGTTATACATGTTTTACAGTAAGTTGACTTAACTGTATTGTTATTTAATTGTTGGCACTGGCACTTATAAACACTAAATGGGTAAAAATTGCAATAAATAGGCTTAGTTTTGGAGCCAAATGTTGGAGTTGGAATAAATACGTCTGTTTTTTTGTTTGTTTTTTGAAATAAAAGCCAAATGCTTGATCATTTTACAGCCACATCATTTTCATTATGCATTATTTGTTTTGGTTGTTTAAAACACACAAATATTTTTTTATCTGATTAATCAATTAATTGATCGATTAAGTGCTAGATTAATCGATTACAAAAAGAATAGATAGCTGCAGCCCTAATTTGAATTAGTAGAGGTGTGCAATAGGCTATGTATTTTGTAATACCAAATATAATATCATAATAGTTTTAACGATGTGCGAGCTGACATTGTCACTCACTTGAGAAAAAAATACACTGAGAGCCCATGGATTCAATGCATGAAGTAGCCTAATACGAGACTACTGAGCGTGCAAATATTTACGTAGTTAAATGAAAGTTGATGGAATTTTTTCTCTCTGCGGCTGTCAGTAATTCTCCATTCAGCATTCAAACATTGTCACATTTGGTTACAACGGTCAGCACAGTAAAACTCTCTCCAAGATGATTCAATATTCCCATTGTTATATTCATCTGTAGATAAAGGTGGATTTGCATGAAATGACTTGATCACCTGCTGGAGTTTATTGCTGTTTCTAAATAATGTGGTACTCACTGCTGGGTATCTGTTAGATCACAACAAATAGGACTATGAGAGGACTATGAACGCACACAGTAACTGGATTTTAAAATTGTGAAGAAAAAGGCTCAATAAGCCATTGGATAGATATGATGCATTGAGAATTTTCAATGTAGAGCGCTGCACTGTGACTCCATGTTGCTATAAAGCACATCATTCTGCACCTGGGATGTGCATGAGATTTAAACGGAACTAGTATCGGATTGTTATCAATATCGGCCGATACTCAGAATTTGGATCAGCTACGAAAAATGGTATAGTTGCATCCCTAATTTAATTTAGAGTTCATGCTTTCACTGTGTGAATAGTAGGACTGTAATCTCCCAATCGACTAGTCGATTTATTGGTCGATACGTTCTTCATCAGGTGGAAAGCACTAATTGCTAATGGGGGTGTTTTGAGAGGACCCCTGTTTCACATGTAACAGTCTGTCTTCAGAACACCCCCCTTATTTTCACTTTTTTTGGATTAGCCCAACCCACTGGAGACAGATTGAAGAAAGTAGAAGGCCTTGGTCTAGTGGTTTGGAGAATATTTATTTAATTGTAAGGGTTTAATCTGCAGTCAGTCCTCCTCTACCATGTCAGAGACATCAGCAGTGTGGCAGCATTTTATAAAAATAGATAACGGAAAAAAAGTCGAATGCAAAGTTTGCAAGATAGTTTGCATCACAGCTCAACTACAAACATGGCATATCACCTAAAACCGATAAGCTAATATGTCTGCGTTAGGTTGCCCCGTCTGTGAGGATTCCATCACCATCCAGATCATCATCTCCACCCACTCGTTCCCTCTCACCCAACCAGACACTTCCCCGTTCATTATCACCTGATTACTGATCACCGTCACCTGTGTCCCATCACCCACATGGACTATAAAACACTCACCTTCTAGGGCCCTATGAAATCCGTTTTATTTTTTCTCAAATTCCGTTTTATTTTTTTCCAAATTCCGTTTTTTGGGATTTATTTTTAGCCCTTTCGGATTTTTCGGATTTTCTTGTTTTCTTTTCACTTCTAAGCAGTATTGACCTTTAAAAATTCAGTTACACAAACTCACAATTCAGCTTTTTTATTTAAACTGTTCATATATTCAGCAAAGCACATTCAAAATTCTCCCAAATTCAGCCAAACCTTCAACAAATATCTGGCCAAAAATAACAGTAACATGAAGGTAACAAGTTACATGGTAGGATTGATGAATATTAAATTAAAGATTAAATGCAACCATGCTCCAGGGAGACAGAAACATTGAAACAACGATATGTGCCTGACAGAAAGCCAACACAATGACATATTACACCCATAAAGTACAGTGTTAACCCATCATCATCAGTGATGATGCAGAACAATGTATTTTCTATCTACAAAAAACAAAACAAAAAAAACATCATATTTGAATCAACTGGCCTTTACCATCTTCATCATCTATCATCTTTACCCCTGACTTTAATCTTTCAAGCAGACATATTGATTTTTATGTATTAAATATAATTAATCCTTAAAGCTATTAACAAACAGTGAATGCTTTTCTCTTTTTCTTTTGTTGCTTGACCAATATTAATGACACGGACCGCTTTAGGATTATTACCCACTGTCACTTTAAGACGTCGGATCATGTCCAATGACATGCGGATGCAATTGCACTGACTGATGCAGCACATGCACATCCGATACACTCACAACTGTTTAAGACATAACCGACATAGTTTACATGAATACTCTCCAAAACGCACATTTAGACATAATGTTGTGTGTATTCGTCTATTCAAACACGAAAGAGAGCTCAATTCAGTACTCGCGCGCTGAATAGGTGTCTGCACGCTTCAGGTCGGGTGTGCGCGTACAGAAAACCGGACCGAATAGAGCTCTTTTTTGCATCATCACTCTAATTCAGATCGCCTGCTCTACTCATTCTCCCAGACGTTTAAATTTGTTTTACGTTTTATGAGACCGCTGGGTAGATCAGCACGTTACAGTATACAAATGTGCGCATCTACCACAAACGCAAGACATCAGCTCTGACTGGATCGCTTCCTAAATCGTCACTATCTAGTTACATTTTCGTCTAGTTTTTATCACTGAAATATATATAGTCATTCTATATATCAGTTGATCTATATCAGTGGTTGTTATTCGTTATTGTCAATAGATTTTCGTCATAGTTTTTGCCACTCTTCGACATTTTTTTACCCTATGCGTGAACGTGAGGACATATGGTTACTAGGCAACATGTTTAACAATGCCATTTGGCCACGGTTTAGGTAGAGACCTTTCTATGTTTGTTGTTTTAAACTGAAAAATGAGAAGGAAGTTTATTTATTTATTTAAAAAAATATTTTTTATTTAATATGTCAACAAAATGCAAATTCCGCGTGCATAAGATAATTCCGTTTTCATGTGTAAATTCCGTGATTCCGTCCGCGTTTTCCGCATCACGGAAATCATATGGCCCTACTTCACTGCAGTCACTTGTCTGGTCTCGTCATTTCATGGCTCACAGACTTCCCGATCACCTACCTGTCACTTACCTGCTATCCATCTGTCTAAGATCTGCCTATCTGTACCAAACCACCGTCAAGTCACCTGCAAGAGAGAGAGAAAGAGAAAAAAGGACATTAATGTCCTCACACTTCCGTTCCTGTGCTGCCTGTTATTGTTCTTGTTTTGTGTCTTCGGACTGACTTACTGGATTTTGACCATTTGCCTGGCTGGATTGTGAGTACGGATTATCCCAATAAATTGCTTTTGGATCTACCTGTTCTCGTCGTGTGTGTGAGTGATCGTGACAGAAGGACTCCGTCACAATGAATAGATCCAGCAGTTTGAGAGTTCGTAACCCTTCTCCTATGTATGGAGAGGGAAGGGGATCACAGAGAGGTGGTTTGCAGGTCGGGGAGGAAGCACCTCGATTAAACATTTTTCAATGCGTTGCCTTATGGGCCCAACAAACGGAGGAAGCAGCAGCGGCAAAGGCTTCAGCGAGATCTTCCATCGAAGATGGTGAGTCGTTTCTGGGGACTCGTCTGGCGAAGTTCTCCGGAACTCGGGGAGGTTGCAGGGGAGGAGGTGGTCAACAAGTTCCATGACACCGTCCTCCGCCTTGCCATTCTTTTGATCCGGAGCCGCCGGACTGGCCCAGCACAGGATCCTTATATCTTATAAAGACTTATATCATGCACAAAATGATGTGAATGCACAAGTGAACTTGACTGTGCTGGTCAGAACGTGTAATCCCTGTTCTGGACATGCTATTTCCACAACAACGCGCTCGTCGTGCTGAAACACTGGCGAACAAGAATTCACAGCATTCTTTTACAGGTGTGTTCTTATTATAATGTTATGTTATGAAGCCTATGTGACAGATTTGTGCTGCACATGTACTGTACATGTACAACTGTATCTTCTAGGGGTGGGAATCACCAGAGGCACCACAATACGATATTATCCCGATACTTAGGTCACGATACGATATTATTGCGGTTTTAAACATATTGCGATATTTTGCAATATATTGCGCTATTCTGCAATAAATTGCAATTTATTACGTTTACAGCCTCTATTACGTTAAAACTTTGTCAACATCTGTTTGTTCATGTCACATACATTTTATTTTATCGTTTAAATGATCATACTGTAACGAGTGGATATAAGGTGTGGCCCCTTTAAGAGCTGCGTGCGCGCCCTGTTAAACTGTCTATGGTATACAATACCATACAGATAGTGTGTGCCTCAAGTCCCCCATGTATGCGGGTAATGGCGCTCATTTTATTTGATCTGTTTATGTTTTGTTTGGTACCGCTGTGTGACAGACAGTTGCCCCAAGTTTGATTGGGGAAATAAAGCGCGAGCTGTTGTGATATGCCAATCACCTCCGTGAGTTTGTCTGGCCTAGTGGCTTCGGCTGTGAGCTATCCCGGTTTCCTCGACTACATGCTGCTTTTTGTTTTGATGACGCATGCGGCGGTGGCTGGTGTTGCCAGATTGGGTGTTTTTTTCGCTACATATTAAGGCCTGTTTACGGTGTGTTTTAGCCGGGTTTTGAACGAAGTTAAACTGAGAGAGCGTGCGTGCGTTCACAGACACCAGAATGTTGTTCACAGTAGGGCTGCCACTTTTTATTCGAATATGCGTTCGAACATGACGTGAAATATCCATATTCGAACTATAAATAAACTATCCGGTTTTTAAAGTGCCATGTTTAGCGCATTTTTTACAGTCTATGATTAGACCGTTTGTTTTTTTTATTTTATTGTTTGCCATCTCATCCAGGAGTGGGCGCTCTAAACGTATTGTAGCGTCGGCCCATGACCAAATCAAGAGAATAATTGCCAATAGTCTCCCTGTTTTGAAAATGGAAGATAACACACAGAACGGCCAGCCTGAGTGGAGAATTACGACCCCAACTCATCTAAAAAGTAGTGTCTGGAAATATTTTGGGTTCTACACCGTACTAGATACCACTTCTCTCAACATTGACGCGCAAATACCTGTGTGTGCGCGCGCGCTCTGAGCGCGTTCTCCACCGCGGGGAACATCGCCAATAAAAAGAGAGCCACACTTGATCCAGATCAACTTGATTAGTTGGTGTTTCTAGCAAACAATATTAAGAAATTAATTAGACTAGGCCTCACTCCTGCTGTTTAAGCTGTCAAGTTATTGTTTGTGCCGTGCCGTGCCGTGCTGTTCCGATTCATTTTTTTTTTTTTTTCATGTAGCCTACTTTTGTGATTGGCTATGCATAGTGCCACTTCATATAGATTAAGTTGATAACCTGCTGTTTAAAACATTAAGTCAAAGAATTTATTTTTTTCAGACAGGCCTGAGTCCTGTTTATGACTGTCAGACTGTTAATAAATTTGTGATTGAATCTCCGTTATGGTGTTTTTCTTTTTTTTTTTTTTGGTGGGGGGGCGGGGCTCGTAGAAATTCGAATATATTCGAATACATTGCTTGATATCCGATAACCGTTCGAATTTGATTTTTCTCAAAAGTGACAGCCCTAGTTCACAGTAACGTTCATCAGGCATTAATACAGTACGTTCAGTTCACGTTCGCCTAAAATATGAACGAGTTCATGAATTATCGTTCAATGAACGCGTTCAGGCACAACACTGAATTTAAATAATAAAAGATCGATACTTGGCGCCCGTGTATCGATACAGTATTGCCACAGAAAATATCGCAATACTATGCTGTATCGATTTTTCCCCCCACCCCTAGTTTCTTCCTTTTCGAAATTATTCTAATCATTCAAACCATTATGGCGAACAGCGCACATCTCTCAACTGAAGTAAATAATTCATTATCTATCGGCTTTGATATATCGGGCTAATTTTCTTATCGGATTGATAATGATAACATACCATTTATCGGCCGATATCGATATATGGTCAATATATCTTGCATCCCTATCAGCAACAATACTCAGGTAGTTTGTGGCGTTCCTCAATTGGTACTATAGGGGCCCAAATTGTGCCAATAAAATATTCCCAACACCATTACACCACCATCACCAGCCTAAACTGTTGATAAAAAAGGCAGGATGTATTCATGCTTTCAATTTTGCTTACTCCAAATTCTGACCCTATCATCTGAATGTCTCTGCAGAAATCAAGAGTCATCAGACCAGGCAACATTTTTCCAATCTTCCATTGTCCAATTTTGGTGAGCCTCAGTTTCCGGTATTGTTTTACAAACCTGTTATTTAGGAGTTGTCTGTGGTTCATAAGATCATTTAAAAAAAGCGTTAGTTCATTAATCCTTTACTATTTACATGTACATTTACATCTTATTAATTTAGACATATAGGCTAGTAATAGTTACTCAGTGTGTTAATAAATGTTTTATTAACATGTATTCTTCTTACTGTAATTCATGATTAGTTCAGGTAGTTATAAAACATTTAGTAGTTGTCAGTTAACTATTTTTGTGAGCTTATCTAAAGTGAGGACTATTTATGCCACGTAAAGCTTTTACAAAGGAGATTTAAAGGCTCAAGTATTAAAAAATAACATTCCAATTAATTGCAGGTGGGTCGCAGGTAGATAAGAGATAGGTGTTTAATGAATGGGTTGATTTTAATAAAGACATGGAACTCATTTAACTGTAAATCGCAATGAATGTACGTCACTCCTTTTACGCTCTTTTTTAACAACAACAACAACGTATATAGCCTATCTCTTCAAGGGAAAACAATTAAAGGAAGAAATATACGTCTTGTGGCAGAATTTTACTTAAATTGATGTGGGTGGTTGATTTGTTTTTAGCAGCAGATTTGGGTGACGTTAGAGCTGATCTGTGCATCTCTAATATGAAGAATATGAAAAGCTTTAAGTGTTCATAATAGGCCTAAACCAGCCAAAATACAAGCACAAAAACACACTCAAAACACACTATTGTCTAATTATAAAAATGACAAAATCCTAGAAAATATCAAGAATTAATTAGCAGGGGCTAACAGGGTAAGAAGAATTATAGTAAGAGCTCTGTTTTTAGCATGTCATTTTACCTTTAGCATGGTGATATTTCATTGAAGATGGCTTTAAATAGAGAAGAGATGTCTTGCAAGTGTCACAATCACACCAGGCTCTCCCTCTTTACTCACACAAACCTCACAGTCTCCAGAATACTTATCACCAGAACATGTCCCCCGTCAGCACACCAATCACTGCACTAAATAAACCCAGTGCTGGCAGCACACATTCAGCTTTTGTGAGAGCTCTTTTGACTTGGCCATATTTGCTACTCAACTGTAACACATGCATTGGCTAAATGTAACAGCACACGCTAATTCAGTTTTGTTATAGAGTTTCCAATGGAAACTCTGTTAATTGTGTTTTAACACAATTTTATTCCATATCATACAAATAAAACAATTTAAGAATCAATATTGGATTATAAAAATAAATAACCGGAAAAAAAAAAGATCTTAAATCCAATTAATCAATATTATCAACACAGCTATATTGTCCAAAATGCTGTCAAGAGAAGGATATTGAATTGGATTAAAACAGCTCTCTTTTTTTGCCGAAAGCCTTTATTTAAATTTGCAATATGTGGAGAGGACATTTATTTTTCATAGAGAATAGTCTGTAGAATAGTACTTTGATCCTTATTTAAATAGATTACATTTATATAGTGGGGTAGGGTGTCAAAATTATAATTACCAGACTGACATTCTGGATAGGTTCGGTTTAAAGCCTTCTCTTTGAGGTTTAGATTTTGGCTCCTTGCTTTTTGGACAGTGGATTTCAATTTGGGTCACTTTAAATGGGACAACATCATGAGACCGACATGTTTTTCATAGTCAAACTGAAGGTTATCTTCAGATAACCAACGTTCTGTTTGCAAACTAGAGCGAAGTGTGCTAACCTTTCTTCTGCTGAAACTGCTGATGTAGACTATTAATAGCAAGGATAAATGTTACATTCTCTTGTCCCTAAGGCTGAAATTTTGGCTGCAATACAAAGAGATGCACATACAGTATGCAAGATGTAACTAATGCAACAACAACATTTTGACCTGAATAAATGGCTGCAATGACGCTCTGTTAAGTGGCTTGTTATGCAATGGTTTTGTTGCTGTGGACCTGCAACCTATTGAGATGTGGATTATCATTGGTTTAACAATTACACTCAAAGTTCAGCATTTATAAATGTATAGTTTTACAAGTGTGTAGTTTTTCAGGCATTTGAATTGAAGTGGTTGAATTGCTTTTAGAATTGTCTTTCCATTGTTTTTGCGGTCAATCTATCTCAAGTGGTCCAATGCACAGTGTCTACACCATGTGCAAATTTTGTTGCATCGCATCTCGACAGCTTGAGATCCATTTGTTGTTAAACACCTTTAAAACCACTTTTTTGTTTTTTTGGCCAAAAAAGTTGACCACTGTGATTTAAACCACTGATCTATATAAATGACTATTGTTCATTGTGTTCTAAACTGCCAACAGGCAGTGAAGCCACTGGAAGTGTTCGAGAGGCCATCATCTTACGACAGAGTACACAGTTGAACTAAAATGACCCGATTTTCAGTGTATCAGTCAAGTCACCTTCATTTATACAGCGCTTTTAACAATATGGACTGTTTCAAAGCAGCTTTGCTGTAATAATAGGAAATTAAAGTAACAGAGATTGTTTTGGCTTTACAGCAGCTCTAGAATAAAGTTTTTGTCCAGCTAAAGTTAGTTTTGATTGATTCACTTCCGTTGGAAAGATCATTAGTTATAAACTTAGGGGGCGCTTACATGACACCGTTCTAACAGAAACACTTCAGGACTGCGCTGTTGTCATGTCCAGGCGCAGGTCTTTCATCAGATCTGGATACGGCCTGGATCTGGTGGACTGCGGTAAACCTCGGGATAAACAGAGAGAATAATATTAGCGTAGACACCATTCTTCTTATGATGTAACGAGTACATCTGGACCAGCCTAACACTGAATTATAGAAGTCTATAGTGTGTTATGTGTATAATAGGTCAAAGAGATGTGTTTTTGGTCTATATTTGAACTGATAGAGTGTGTCTGCTTCCTGTACAATGTTAGGAAGACTGTTCCAGAATTTTGGTGCAAAATAGGAAAAGGATCTACCGCCAGCAGTCGATTTTGATATTCTAGGTATTATCAACTGGCCGTAATTTTGAGATCGCAATAGACATGAAGGACTATAATGCATTAAGAGCTCGCTCAAGTACTGGGGAGCTAAACCAATTAGTGCTTTGTAAGTTATCAGCAATATTTAAAAATGTATACGATGTTTAATAGGGAGCCAATGCAGTGTTGATAGAACCGGCTAAGTCACACATGAATAGTTTTAAAGAAATAATGTATTAGAGCCCGACCGATATATCGGCAGGCCGATATTATCGGCCGATATTAGGCATTTTCCTAACTATCGGTATCGGCTTTTGTAATGGCCGATAAATGAATATTTAAAAAAATGCGGGGTGCAGTGATTCATGTAAGGGTGGCGCTGCCAATAAAGCACCTAAAAGCTGTCACAAAGAACTGGCAAAAGTAATGATTATGAATACATCAAATATAGCAAGGAGACATTTTAATTGTTTATTAATAACAAGTGTTTTCAGTAGTGCTGGGCCGTTATCGGCGTTAACGTGCTGCGTTAATGTGAGACTCTTATCGGGCGATAAAAAAAATATCGCCGTTAATCAAAGTTGGGTTGGGATCATAAATAGCTTTTTCGAATATCGTTATATTTTCGCGCAATTCTAATGTGTAGTAGGCTATGACATAATTGACGGCGCGCCTACTGTCACAGATCGCGCAGCAGGGGTATTTTCCTGTCAGGGACACAAGGTGTACTTTTACTTTGTTACGTTGGGCGACGTTCCTATTGTTACTTTATTTTAATGCAATACGTTGTTAAATGAGTTTATTCCAATCGCGCTGTATCCTTTGTATGGGCATGAGCGATGCTCATTTACAAATGAATCACTCTTTTGAGTCGATTCTGTTAAAAGACTTCATCAAACAAGTTGACAGATCTGTCTAAATCGGTTCGCGAATCAGTTGATCTGTTCAGTTCCTCACGCACTGAATCGTCTGAAGCGCTTTCAATTCACACTCGAGGAGTCGTAAGTAACAGGAAGATTTAAGAACATCAAGAGCGTTGGATGAAGTGGCCGTGGATCTACAGTCTAGTCTAGTGAAAGCAAATCTGCAAATGCATCATATTTTTGCCAGCGATGAAGATCTTTATTAGTTGAACATCTTCGTATGCTGTCTGTGAATGAATGATTCCACAGGACGATATACATTCGATTTAATTTCATTCAGGTAATGAATTTTACAACCAAACAGATTATTACGCCACAATAGCACTACCAAAAAGTATGACATTATCCGGTTTTTGGACATACATTAATTTATAGGCTACAAAAAAAAAACGCTTCAGAGCGTCGGTGCACTGGTTAACAGGTTAAATAAGCTACCATTGTGTACAGTTTATGAAATGAACACCCGCTATCCCGCGGTAATGTGTGTGTATTGCGCAGTGGCATCACACGAATAGTTTACATTGATTGAAACTAATTTGTTTAAAAAGGAGGCTAATTGCAGTAACAAGGCAGGTTCACATAAAATCATTATGACATATGATGACATTATTTTTTTATCTAACGAGCATGGCGGTGCAAAAACGGACTGTCGTGCGTATTGTTTTTTTTTCTTCTTCTTCCAATTAGCCTACTATGTTAAAAAAAAAAACGACGAAAACATGTTACTTGTTCAATTAATAAACAGTTTGTTTGATGACAAATCGCTAAAGATGAAATTGGCCTCCCTTTCTGTCATTGGGGGGTTTTTTGTGGGTTTTTTTTTAACGATATTCGACTTTTGCTCCTCAATTGTCGAATGGCATTTTTGGCAGAAATGCACATCCCTACGCGAGGCGAACTATTCTCAAATACTTACTTTTAGTCATTATTTGGGTAGCACACACATTCTGAATGCCTTCAGGAGAATTCAAATGAGCCATTTTAATCTAGATTAATCTAGATTAATTTCAAGATTAATCTAGATTAAAAAAATTAATCTATGCCCACCTCTAGTTTTCAGTCAGTGTCGGCAGATGAAGTTGACGACGCTGACTCGCGATCTTCAGTGAACAAGACAGAGATAAATGCACATTTACGGATTAGGCTACATAAGCAGAGAGCAGTCTGTCTTTCGTTTTGAATTGTTCTGTTTAAAAGTAGACATTTCAATATAGATATATTTCTCAGTTCTATAAGCTGAGTTTCGGTTCATTTATGAGACGAGTTGCAGTTCACCCGCCGGCGCATCCGTGTCGAGATTATCTATTGTCCGCTCCGCTATATTTACTACTTATTTATTAAATCCAGGCAATTGGTTGATGAAACGTAGATTAAAATTAAGATACAATTAATACAAAACGAAATTCACCTTAATGAAAGGCTTTGTGCTTTCTGTTTGAGGTCTAAAGTTTTAAAGCACTTTACTGCCGCTTTCAGAGCTCGTGCACGTCCGTAACATTGTTTTTTCCTCATAAATGCGAACACGAAAAATAAAATAAATTGAATATTTTATGTTCTGTTGAGAGCCAACCCTTCTTCATCCGGTGGGTACTGTAGTAGCCTATTACTTTTGATTTGCGCAGTGTAATTCACAGAATTGATTTCTCTGCTGCCAGCCTCTGTCACGTATTGTGTGAGCTTGCGGCTATTGCAAGCGCGCAGCTGAGAAGTCCTGATTATATTGTCTGCTATATTTACTTCTTATTTATTAAATCCAGGCAATTGGTTGATTAAAACATTGATTAAAACGCGTGGCGCGAGCGACAAATCTCCGACAGTAAACGGATGGCACATTCTGCTCTGTAACGGGCGCTGTGCCGCGTCTCCGGTAAACAGCTGTTGCGACGCGAGCAATAGCGGCCGCGTCCGGTGTAGACACAGTGTTAAAGCTCATTCTGCCTATAACGCTATGTTACAACATCAAGCAATATTCCAATAATTTATATAATTATAACACTTTATATAGGGCCATTTTGCATAAGAGTAGCCTAGTTTCACGTTTAGTAGCCTACATCATTTTGCTTACTACTTATTTAAAATAGTATAAAAGTACTACTGTACATATGTAATTAAAAACGTTTTCATTATGATATTATTCATTTTACTTTAGTAAAAAGATCTGAGTTATTCCTCCACTGGTAGAGATTAGAGGAATTAAGACTAAAAATAGAAGATAATAAGGTTTTGTCAGTGACACTTTTGATATATTTATTAGTACAAGTTATGTTTTATATAACGTGACTAAATTAAAAGACAAAGTCGTTAGTGAAGATTATGCAAAAGTATTTAGAATAATATAACATGCAATGCAAACTAGTTTGGTTACAGCTCAAATGTATCATTCACCCTGCCTCCATTACAGATCTTTGTCACGGAAGTGTTTGACCACCACATTTGAGTGATCATTGCAAAAACATTGTTTATATACACTCACCGGCCACTTTATTAGGTACACCTGTCCAACTGCTCGTTAACACTTAATTTCTAAGCAGCCAATCACATGGCGGCAACTCAGTGCATTTAGGCATGTAGACATGGTCAAGACAATCTCCTGCAGTTCAAACCGAGCATCAGTATGGGGAAGAAAGGTGATTTGAGTGACTTTGAACGTGGCATGATTGTTGGTGCCAGAAGGGCTGGTCTGAGTATTTCAGAAACTGCTAATCTACTGGGATTTTCACGCACAACCATCTGTAGGGTTTACAGAGAATGGTCCGAAAAAGAAAAAACATCCAGTGAGCGGCAGTTCTGTGGGCGGAAATGCCTTGTTGATGCCAGAGGTCAGAGGAGAATGGCCAGACTGGTTCGAGCTGATAGAAGGGCAACAGTGACTCAAATAACCACCCGTTACAACCAAGGTGGGCAGAAGAGCATCTCTGAACGCACAGTACGTCGAACTTTGAGGCAGATGGGCTACAGCAGCAGAAGACCACACCGGGTGCCACTCCTTTCAGCTAAGAACAGGAAACTGAGGCTACAATTTGCACAAGCTCATCGAAATTGGACAATAGAAGATTGGAAAAACGTTGCCTGGTCTGATGAGTCTCGATTTCTGCTGCGACATTCGGATGGTAGGGTCAGAATTTGGCGTCTACAACATGAAAGCATGGATCCATCCTGCCTTGTATCAACGGTTCAGGCTGGTGGTGGTGGTGTCATGGTGTGGGGAATATTTTCTTGGCACTCTTTGGGCCCCTTGGTACCAATTGAGCATCGTTGCAACGCCACAGCCTACCTGAGTATTGTTGCTGACCATGTCCATCCCTTTATGACCACAATGTACCCAACTTCTGATGGCTACTTTCAGCAGGATAATGCGCCATGTCATAAAGCTGGAATCATCTCAGACTGGTTTCTTGAACATGACAATGAGTTCGTTGTACTCAAATGGCCTCCACAGTCACCAGATCTCAATCCAATAGAGCATCTTTGGGATGTGGTGGAACGGGAGATTCGCATCATGGATGTGCAGCCAACAAATCTGCGGCAACTGTGTGATGCCATCATGTCAATATGGACCAAACTCCCTGAGGAATGCTTCCAGCACCTTGTTGAATCTATGCCACGAAGAATTGAGGCAGTTCTGAAGGCAAAAGGGGGTCCAACCCGTTACTAGCATGGGGTACCTAATAAAGTGGCCGGTGAGTGTATATCGCCCGATATATCGGAATATCGGATTTTAAAACCAACAAATATTTGTATCGGTATCGGCCTTCAAAATCCTTTATCGGTCGGGCTCTAGTTATAATTGATTATAAATATTTGGATCAGTTAATCTTTGATGTAGCTACATTGACATTACAACCAATTACTCAAATCATCCAGTGAACCCTCAATATTGGTTATTAATTGAATAATAGAAATTTACATTTCCAGGGCATGGCTTTCTTACTAAGTACTACTAAGAGCAAGTAGTCAAAATCAATATGATTAGTGACTCCAGATATGAGCTTGAGACACGGACAACTTTACGTGCGATATGAACTTTCATAAGACTTTATGACTTTAAGACTTTATTAACTAGACTAAACATTTAAACTACTCTAACATACTCATACATACATGCATACAGTTTACCAAGGGAAAGAGAGCTGAAGCAGAATACAGGAAAGCAAGAAGTTATAGCATTGT
Organism: Semotilus atromaculatus; assembly: GCA_031834385.1. NCBI lineage: Eukaryota > Metazoa > Chordata > Actinopteri > Cypriniformes > Leuciscidae > Semotilus > Semotilus atromaculatus. The sequence goes on from JAULUF010000030.1 coordinate 8,668,279, forward strand.
TTGAAGTTCAGCAGATCAACAGCCTGAGCAAAATATCAGTTTAGTTCTAACACGGCCTTCTTAAAAAGGGGTAAGGATACTTAATGTATCAAATAATGAGACTAAGTTTGATACTTGCATGTCTCGCCCATTTGAATTAAACTGTCCTGATGCAATTTGTTGAGGCTCCAGTTGATCTTTGCTGGTGTGGTCTTGATGAAAGAGAACCAGTAGGAGTCAGAGGATCTTTGGTGAATGGAAAGACCAGGCTGCAGCCTGGCACAAGCTTGGGGTCCTTGGGGGACTTCTAGTTCAGCATCATCTTCACATAAGGACTTCTCAGGAAGGACCGAGAGAGTAAGGGTGTATTCACACCTGCCTTGTTTGGTTCGATTGAATCGAACTCTAGTTCGTTTCCCCCCTTGGTGCGGACCTTTTGGGCAGGTGTGAATACAGCAAACAACCGAACCGAGACCCAGCTGAAGAGGTGGTCTCGGTACGGTTCCAAACGAACTCTGGTACGGTTCGTTTACGGTGTGAACATGAACCGACCCAATTGCAAGAGAGCACTGCGCGAGCTGCCTTTTCAGAGGTGTTTGAGCCAATACGAAGTCGTTTCCTTTGGAGGGAAATTTTTACGACCCATTGTGTTCTAGGAGGCATTTGAATATGTAATTTTATTGGGTGTTTAAGAGTATAATAATACTAATTAATAATACTAATGCGTCACAAAATGTAATGTAAATGAACAAATATTGCTACACATATGATTTTGGTTACCCATAGAATGCAAAGTCTGAAACATTAACCCAATAGAGTTTACAAGAATACATTGGCCAAACCACATAAAAGGAAAATCATGAGATGGGAAAATTAGATACATGTTTATACATTTCTCAAGTGGTTAAATATAGAATATATAGGATTTACAGGGTTTATTTCTCCTCCTCAGATAGATTTAAGTGAGAGTCACCGCTCTCTTAAAATTCCTTTTGGGTTCTTAAAACTTGTTATCAGTAACGTGTCCTGTAACACCAGGTTCTGCCGGTGGGTAACATCATTTGTGATGTTAGTTTTGGGGGGAGTTTCATAGACCTTTGTTGAGAGAGTGAGTTTGCTGAATTATTCATTAAATATAATGAATAGCCTAGTTAGTGCGTGTCTGATTGATCTAGACGCTACACCTATATCCTTTTCAAAGTGATTCCAATCATATTTCAAGCAATTCAAAACCATCATGGCGAACTTAAGTGTCTCAGCTGAAGTAAATAATCCATTATTTATCGGCTTTAATATATCGGCCAAATTATCTTAAAATAAAAATAAGTCAGCAGAGTCAGGGATATTATGACCAGAAGAATGAAATCCTCTCTATCCCCCCAGCAAAATGCACCTGTCCATTCATGACAACTGCTCTCTCTTGGTCAGTGGCAGCGCCAACACAGATTTGAATATTCAGCTGTGAGCGCACTTGTCAAAGGTTTAATAGACATTGCAGATTCGGTGTCATGTAGGAATAAGATGGGATCTTTTAACGATTAATTGTGCAGCTCTACACCCTATATTGCAACAAAAAAAAAAAAAAAAAAAAGTTTTACACATTATAATTGAATATTAGGCCAGTTATTGCTGTTTGTAAATAGAAAGTCAAGAACAGAGAGTGGAAGGTAGGGCTGTCAAAATTGCTCAGAAATGACGTTTGAATATTCCCTAAAAAAAAAAAAAAAACATATTCGAACTATTCGAACATCTGGTTGCGCATTTTGTCGATGACGCATTGCGTCAATAACAGGACAAATTAATACAAAGAGACATAACTACTTGTATAGGTAGTTTATTTAAGTTTAAACATATTTGACAACGTATTACCTACACAAAAACAAGTAAATCAACTAAAGGCCAAGACTGCAGACCTTACTCTCGCTCGTTCACTCACTCGCACTCGCAGGCACTCTTTTTCTCTCTCTCGCCCTCACGCTCTCCTCGGATAACGGTTTAAATGAAGAACAACAATTAACAAATATTGTGTGCTGATCAAGAGTTTAGTGCAAGCAATTTAAGGTCACGACTCTTGTCCCAAATTTAGCAGGCTTCATTCCGTGATTGAAACAAATATTATTAACATTAATTGAAGTTTTACAGTATATAGAACCGACATTGAACGCTCCGAGCGAGCTGTGCTGTGGTAAACATGGAACTTTTCCTTGACATGAAACAGTAAATAATCAAACCAGTGGAAGCCTGCAGTGCATGAAACTGCTGTATCTAACCTACCTTATTCATGCAATATCTATTCAGTCAGTACAGTAGCCTACACTTTAGTAATGTTTCTGTTTAATGTTAAAGAAAATGAGGCACACAATTCCGAGAAATGTGACAACAATGATCCCTCAGGCAGTGCGCCCACCCGCAAAGCAGACAGCCGCGCCTCTGCTACAGCAGGCGTGCTTTTCCACATTCGAATATTAATTTTCACCTTCGAAATTCTGTTTTTTAAAACTATTCGAATATATATTCAAATTTAGAATATTCGTTGACAGCCCTAGTGGAAAGTAAAGAGTAGGAACTAGGAAGATGTTTTTTTTTGTGTGAACTGAGCAAGTCTTTCTCACTTGATTTTTGATATTCATATATTATCATTCCACATCCATTATTCAAGTAATTTAGAGCAACCCACAATGGTATATGCTCAGCTCTCTGCCGAACACATTAGCTCCCTCACCCTTGTCCCATCTCTGGTTTGAAGAGCACTTATGCCTCTTCAGTCAATGGCCACCTGTCCATTCCTCTCACATTACCTCTGCTTTGTTCATTAATATACCACTTTGGGTCACCTAGTCTCATTGAGGGTATTGGGTCTCTGATAGGGGCTTTTGATTACTAAATCACTTTTTGATTAAAAATGACATACTTAGTCACAGGAAGCTTCTTCTGATTTTTCTCTGGGTTCTCTCTCTCGGTTTCTCTCTTCCCTTTCTCCCTATAAATTGCCCTGCTTTCACTTGCATTAAGATTATATCTATTGAATGATCCTGCATGTTTCTGGAAGGTTATTCCTTTACCAGATTTTTTTTGCTGCCTTTTATTTTTCGTTTATTATAACTTCCAACAAATTTAAATCGGCACAAACCTAAAAAGTTAGAACATACATGAATAATCTGTATCAAATTCTAAAGTTTGTCAGGGTTGATTTGGCTTGGGTCAGGCAGAAGACCTCTAGCTTAGAAGAATACTTCATTGGCAGGTGAATAATTTATTATCAAGTTAGCCAAAACACTTATTAAACCAACATGCAAGAATGTGTAGAATTTGTGTGTTCTAACAACAGGTGTTCTGATTCTGCTGAATTCTGTATGTGCAGATTATGTACAGTAGGCCTAGTTATGATTAAACTCTGAAGTGTAGCACTTAAGTGTTTGTGTCCAGCAATCCCACTGGGATTAAACTATTTCCTGTAATATAATCTGAACTCAACCATCTATCTCCAGTGTTTCCCACTGGATTTTTTTTCTCTCTTGTGAACCCAAAGAAGACAGTTGCAGTTGCAACGAAGAGCAGTTCATTTTAAAGTTAAATACATCAATCTGGTACACTTTGTTAAAAATTAAGAGAGATTAAGAGAATCTTTAGATTGGCTTGTACCTGGACTTTAAAGTCGAATTTTTAGGTGTCATATAGTGTCTCAGTCTACATTACGTTTACACTGGTGTTTAAGGAAGCCAAACAATTACGAATATTATTAATAATAATAATAATAATTATTATACTTTCTTAACTTGAAATGCTGTAATCAACTGTCCACATAATGTTTGAAATTATGTGAATGTGAAATTAATGCATAACTGGTGCATGTTGGGTTCCAAAATGCTCATTAAACTCACAGCACATGCAAATATGGAGTTTTCTGCATTCATTGTGAACTGTGCTGGTCCGAGACAAAGAAAACACTGGATCACAAGCTGATCATGTGAGCAAAGTGTGCACTTTACTTTGAAACACGCAGTGCAATAGTTTACTTATTAAATCGCAGCCCTTTGTGATTTGATAAGGGCACTAAGCCATTTCATGCTTTTAAATTTTTGTCCATTTGACAGTTGCAATGCCAAAGCAACTGTACAAAATGCAACGTTAGAGATTTTTTTTATTATAATTAGAAATGTTAAAATATTTTCTGTTCATTATGAAACTATGGCGGGGCTTCGTTCGGAGTCTTGCTAATTAATGAGAAATTCTGACCCTCTGGTTACTTTTGTTGCTTTGTCTACAGAACAAGTAGTGACTGAGTCACAAACTGAGAAGACCATGTTGAAAGCGGGCACTGTCAAGGCGGCACTGCCCAGAATGGGTGCTCCGGAGCGTCCAAAACTGTCTACAAGTATCTCTCAAGGCTCGTACTCCAGCAACATCGGTATGAAGACCTCCAGATCATCCAGCACCATCGCCTCTGATCTGCGACTCATCAAGGTGATCTGTATGATCTAATATGATAATGGAATGGATGAGAAGTGGGAATGATGGGACCCTGACACAGGACAGGTCCTTGAGTTAAAAAACAACAAATGTAAAACACTAAGTAAGCTGTGAGATATAATGCCACACCCAAATACATTTCTAACGTGTACAGTACACAGGACCACTGAAAAATTACATTTGACACAAGATCTTTACCTGTGTATTGTATGCTTTTCTGTATGGTATAATGTAGTTTTATTTTCCTCTCATAAAAACTGTATTTTATTATATATATATATAGTATATTAATTTGGTTGTCACTACTATTAGGACCGGGCTGTATAACTAAACATATTTTCAATATTTATTATTAATATATTAATAACCATTCAAATTATATTCCTATAATTATACTCCTCATCCAATATTTGATATAAATATCAATATTTAGCTGCACTACAAGCTGGTCACCTTTTGGTCAAAATAGGGAGGGATGGGGCCGATCCGATGCAGTATCGGTATCGGGACCGACACCAGCGTAATTCACGTATCGGATTTTCCCGATCCAACCTGCGGAGATATCCGATATCCATGAGCTATGTCTGCGCTTTAACGTTGTCTGCTGAAATGACTCCAAAAGTGATTCCCACCTGCTAGTCTGCAAACACCGCAGAGCAAGACAGCAAAATGCAATGTTTGCAAAGCCGTATTAAACCATTTGTCTGTGATGCATTTTTGCTATTCGCTGTCCAGAAGAGAGAGATCTCACGCGGTGCCACAGCGTGCACAACACGACAGCCCTGCTTAATGAGTGACAATGAGGACAGAACTAAACATTCAAACGTAGCCTCTCTCTCGGTTTCTCTCTTCCCTTTCTCCCTATAAATTGCCCTGCTTTCACTTGCATTAAGATTATATCTATTGAATGATCCTGCATGTTTCTGGAAGGTTATTCCTTTACCAGATTTTTTTTGCTGCCTTTTATTTTTCGTGCATTGAAAATGTAATTAGTACTACACTGGCTGAAGCCTAAAATTTGAATGACCCCCATGATCTGACCTGACCAGTACTGATTTGTTTTTTCTTCAATGAGGAAGAAGTCTCACAGACATGGTTAATTTAACGTTAAAATAAAAACAAAATTATTTTAATGTTTTATTATAACTTCCAACAAATTTAAATCGGCACAAACCTAAAAAGTTAGAACATACATGAATAATCTGTATCAAATTCTAAAGTTTGTCAGGGTTGATTTGGCTTGGGTCAGGCAGAAGAGCAGTTTGCTTTGCTCAAACTTTTGCCATTGCGTTAGAAGTGGTTACACCAGGGGTCCCCAAACTATGGCCTGCGGGCCGAGTACGGCCCGCCACCACATTTGAACCGGCCCTCTGAACAAAAAATTCATTTTAAATATATGTTTTAATCATATCATATCTGTATTTGATAATACATATGTATGGCGGCAAATCAATATCAATAAGAACCGAGCACACAACTGATGCTGGCGCATGCGGTAAATGACTTTCGCGAGAGGATAACAGATCTTCACGCGAGGAAACTATGGAGGAAACGGGAACTCGCAAGCTCATTCTGCGCGCGCTCATGACATCTCTGCACGCAATACAAGCCCTCGCGCATGATCATTCCAGTCAGTGGAAGCGCTGGAAATGCTGAAGGCGGAGTTTGACGTGCGCTTCCGTGAGCTACATGTCCGCGCTAAAGAAATCCGCCTTTTTCAGAACCCCTTTGCTGCTGACATTGACGAAGCCCAGCCTTCTTACAGTTTGAGTTGGCTGAGTTACAGAACTGCGATGTTCTTAAAGACGCGTTTAAGCCCAACAGTCTCATTGAATTCTATACTGCCCTCCCTAACGAGACCTACCCAAACATCAAAAGGAATGCAATGAAGATGTCCACACTTTTTAGCAGCACGTATATCTGTGAGCAAACATTAAACGCATGAAACTGATGAAAAATCCGATGAGATCAAGACTCACTGATGAACATTTGCATCAGTCTTTGAGACTGGCTGACCAGCCAGAAACAAGCCCATAGTTCACACTTATTAGCCTAATACGCAAGTAAGTAAGTAAGTAAGTAAGTAAATGTTTTGATTTCAAAAGCAATGAAAAATTTTTATTACGATAGTAATAATGCTCTTTTATTAGGCTATATATCACTTGATATGTACGTGCATAAATAATTAATTAATCTGGCATTAGGAGGCATAATACTGTAAATAAAATCATAATAAAATCTCCACAATAATAAATCACTCCGGCCCATGTCATTTTCTGTTAGACTATGGCCCTCCATTATAGAAAATAAAAATGATGTGGCCCTCACAGAAAAAAGTTTGGGGACCCCTGTTTTACACTGTTGTCGGCGGCGGCACGTTTCTTGGGTGGAAACGTGCAGATTAAGGGGCAGTAATATTATAATAAGATCCCCTTCCTACATCAGAAGGGGAGCGAAATCGGATCAGCTTATTTTTTGACATGCTTGCAGAGAAAGGCTTACTAAAACAAAGTTACTTGGTTGTCACTTTTCACGTTTTCTGGGTTGGTAGATGCACCGGGGACCCGATTATAGCACTTAAACATGAAAAAAGTCTGATTTTCATGATATGTTATGATTCTCAGCTGTTCTCACTGCCTTATGTTGTTTTGTGTAGATAAAAAGGGCGAGCAGTGATGATGCTCTGGCTAAACCTGTTCTGGGTTCAGTGGCTGCAGTGTCCCGCATGAAGAAGACCATCACCACAGGAGCCATTTCTGAGCTTACAGACAACAGACCACGCAGCGCTTCAAGTAGGATTTTACATCCTGTAAACATACATCTCATGCTGTCATACTTATTTCTAAAAGTGTGCAGTCTGTGCAGCAATGATTTTGTTACTTTTTAAATTATTTAATATAGAGATGCTCCGATCAGCATTTTTGGGGCCGATTACCGATCACCGAAATCATGATCTGCCGATTGCCGATCACAGAATGGCAGGGGAATGGGTGGGAATCTTTTTTCTATAATCTAGCAGAGTTTGCACCATCTGTAGAAATGAAACTAACTATGAATTAACTGTGTTGAAAAAAAAACCCAGTATAAATATATAGGCTACAGTCAAGATCTTGAAGAACCACCAAGTGTTTATTTAATTGTTTTTAGAAAATGAAATAACTTAAGGCTACTGTAGGCCATCTTCCCCAATATCAAGTGATCAAAGTGCTCGTTGCCGCCACGATCAATATCACACAGCGCGGATACTGTGTTCTCTTGTGTCTCGCACACAGTCTTCACTCGGGCACTTCAATCCGTTGTGGAGACTCTCTATTCGTTCCGGTGAAATGACAAAACAAAATATACAAAAACGGTCCCTGCCTGATATACAACAACTGATAAACATAATCGATTTTGATGAGAAGAAAACACCCTATACGAGTGTGGATTAGAACCCAGGACCTCTGACACGCTAGGCAAAAGATCTGCCACTAGACCATTAGAATACACACTTAAATTAGTCGAATCTATGTATTTATTCCCGCCGTTAGCAACGTCTTTGTAAAACTTCCAGACGGGAGAAGGAGAACTCATGTTGCCACTGGCAAGCTCCGCTCTGATGCCCGTGCAGGTGGAAAAAAGTTGCGCGAGTAATTTACGTCGCGTGATCGGCGCTTTTGGGGTTCGCCGATCAAGCTATTTTTAGCCAATATCGGCCGATCATGATCGGCGTCCAATCAATTGGAGCATCACTAATTTAATGTTTATTTAATATTTTAATTAATCTCTTAAATGGTAAGTAACTTTTGGATGGAATGCTTTATTTGGATGGAATGTTCTGTTAATGTAAAATGTAAATGTTGCATGCATTTCAAAAAAGGAATATCTTCCTCAGTATTTTTGTCTTTTTTCCTCCAACACAGATATCGAAACTCTTTAAATCAAGACACATTCACTTGATGCAAATGTAAAATAAGAAATTGGTCAAAATTAATTGAGTCCCAATTGTTCTTAAAACAAGAACAAATATCTGTCAGTGAGTTATCAATGTATATTCTGAGCCCATTGGCAGACATTTTTTCTTGTTTTAATCATAAATCTTCATAAATTTCACAGAAAACAAGACTTCATATTTTATGTAAAATGTTTCTTGATTTAAAAATATGTCGATGTTTGCACTGGAAACCAAGAAATAAATACTGGATGAACCACTTTTTTGCAGTGTGATTAGAAGGTACAGTAAAAGATATTTCCATATTCTACTGTTTGGGAGCAGTGCGATAATTTTTTTTAAAAAAATATTTTTAAAGTAATTGATAACTGTTTGAAGCTGTATTTTCAAACTCTGAAGTGGTAATTTCTTTTAAATTTCTTCTATTTACTTTGAAGTGGGAATGTTTCTTCCTAGACATTTACATTTAGAGAACATATTGACATATTGTATTCCCTTCAATTTATTATTTTATTTCTCTTTACTTGGTCTTAAAAATTCTAAAATGTAACTTCATGATACCTGCAGAAACATTGTTTATACGTAGTAGATAAACTACAATCCCAGTACAATAAATATCATGACACGGGTAACATCATTTGAAAGGTTAAAATAAAATTCTAATTTGAGTTGTACATACGAGTAGCTTTGCTGTTTTTCATGTGATCAGACTGTAACCTGCACATATCAAAATACTTATAGGCATGTCATGTCAGTATTTCCATAAAATGTTAAAGGAATTTGCTCACCAATAATGTAAGTTCTCTCATCATTTACTCACTGTTGTTGTTGTCACGTTGTTTCAAACCTGATAAACATCAAACATTTCTCAAAATATCTTCCTAATGTCCCACAGAAGAAAGCAAACCATGCAGTCAAAAATAACATGATAGTGAGTAAATGATGGAATTAATATTTGTGCTGGAAATTATTAAACGATTTAAGGTCCCTTTGAGAGTAAAATCACTACTTAGCTCTTGTGAGTGCAGCTGATCACCTCTAGAGGGCAACAGGAGACCGTTCTCAGATATTAAATCTCTATCGTAGGCTGATGATGGCAGTTCGATATTTAACACTGTATTTGTGTTAAAGATAACTCCTTTGACTTGAACTATGTCAAAAGATAACTCCTTTGATTCGAACTATATCAAAAGAATATTAACAGAATCCAACGCTGATATGGAAAACATGACTTAGACTTCCAGTATAAAAGGATGGAAGCAGAACCACCAAAAGGGATCTGATTTGCTTCTTATTAAATTGTTTTTGAGAAATGAGATATGAGGGATTGTGCATTTTGTAGAGTGCATTTATCTGTGCTCTCTATTGACCTCATACTGTGTAGATGCCATATTTAATTTATTTGCAAATGAAAACAAGGAATAGACTGTTCTAAGCATTGTACAATTTTGTAGATATGTTGATTGGAGTATATTGATGAGTCTGATATCAGTAATTCCTCTTTCGTCAACATTGCCACTCACAGAAGAAAGACAAAAGCTGAAATAGTTATTGTGTTGAACAGGAATGCTGCCTGGCCACATGACCTCTGTGGGATTGGCCCTATGTTAAAATACCAGTGTCAGGGTGTAGCAGAATCCTTTGTACTTCATGTGACGCTTGGCTGTCTGATTTAACTGTAGGTGAAGGACGTGCTAATGTGCTCAATTATTGAGGTGGATGAGGTCATGAAAAATTAAATAGACAGAAAACGATCATGGTTAAGCAGGGGACACACTTACCCTTTAAGGTGTTTTTGGGGCCCTTGGGATGTTTTGACATGCCCTGACATTTTTGCTTTTTTCAGTTATTTATAAACATGTTAATGGCAAAGGTGTAAATTCACTCTATATAGCACAACCAGGGCTACCATAATATCTGAGCAACATGTACGTACATGTTTGTATTTTTAAGAGAATAATGTTTATGCGTGGTTATTGAAAAAAATACAAATGAAAGTTGCTGATATAAGACCACAAAACACATACTAAATATGTGTCCACAAGACTTTTGACTAATGGATGTTGTCGCCTAGAATTTTTGCTTCAAAATTATCTGAAAATCATCCTGCCTAATCATTTACACAAAACAATACATTGATTTAAATTTTTTAAGACACTTTTTGTGTGGAAGGGCATTATGCGAGTAGGCGTGATTCTCACCTGAGAAGACAAAGGCTTGCATAATAATGAGCGCATAATTAGCCTTTCACACAGGTGTGTCACTGAATGTCACTGAACCAAAGAATGCGAGGACAAAAGAAGCTATACACAAACAAACACAAAGACACACACATATATGTGTGTATATATATATATATGTGTGTGTGTGTATATATATATATATATATATATATATATATATATATATATATATATATATATATATATATATATATATTTTTTGCATACTTTCTTGTGGTACCCAGTGGAAAAAGACACATTTTTTCAAGATATTTCCAACTCTAACTTTGAACCAATTCTGTAGAATATATATTGGAAATATCTTGAAAAAATGTCTTTATCCACATATTTTGTATGCATGCAAATGGTATAATATCAAAGCTAAACATTTCTAGTAATTGTGCAGTTAATTCTCATATTTTCAGAAAGTTTTGGAATATGTATCCTCTCCCCAAATTTGTCACTAATAAAACACAACAAAAAAAGGTTACAATTACAATTTTAACAATATTTCAAGTGTAATCTTTCTTTGTAAAAAGTATACATATTTCAAAGATAACATATGAGCAGAAATTGGCAAACAAAAGCTTATTTAATGTGGCAGTAGTCTTTTTTTTACAGTAAAAACTTCATAATCCATCCAAAACTAATCAACCAAATCTTATCTTGAAACATTTATATTTAGTCTGTAACATATCGTGTTTATGCGAGTGTGAGATGCGCGCTGTACAGCTGTAAACAACAGCACGCGCGCACGTCTGTGCCTTTCATTCATCATTCACACACAGACACACAAATATCGCGATTAGAACAAAGCTCTTAAGAATATATAACTTACTACATCAGCTTGATTCGTTGCTCTTCGGAATGAAACTACCAGCGCTTCTGAGGTAAATTGTTCCAGGATTAGGACGATAGTATTATTCCTCAGAGCGCAGCAAGAGGTAAAGTCCACGATTCTTGTTCAACTTGATGTGTATTATCCAGCTGATATGGGGGCGTTAAGAGTTTGCATGGTTTGCCTCAGATCATTTGCGTTTGAATAGCGCACGCTCTCTGTGGGCGTGGTCACATTAAAAGATAATTAGTTGAAATGAGAACGACTGACATCTCTCTCTTTTTATATAGATTACATAAACAGAGAATATTTGTTTTAGTTTTGAATTAGATAATTTAAAAATACACACTTAAATGATTATAAAGATATATTGATCATGCCTGAGTGAATAGTATTCGCTGAGTTTTGTTTATGTTTAGAGACGTGCTCCAGAAAAAAAGTTCACGGAGACGGAGAGGCAGAAAGCACACCTTGTTTATTTTCTTTATTTTACAAAAGTACAATGTTTTATTTCGATTGGAAGTGGACCCATAAAAAAGTAGACATTTAACAGTTAATTTTTTCATATTTCTTAAGTGTGTATGACAAAAAAATAATGGAGTATTTAAAGTCTATTTGGCTGCTATGTGGAAAAAAAACTAGCAAAACGCACGGGTGCGTTTTTGGTCCCCAGAGGGTTAAAGACTGTAAGGCCGATTATGAATGTAATTTGATACTTTACGACTGATCATGCCCAAACGCGCCGAGTCAGAGACAGTTGTGTTCAGTCGGTGTTCACAGTCGGTGTTTAAAATCTGCCTCAGTCTTTGGAAACAGCCTGTAAGTGTGTTCAGTTCAGTCTTTGAAAGTTTCAGCTAGGCGTTAAAGCAACATTATGGAACATTTTTGGAACATAAAATAACGTTTACAAAATCTTATTAGTGGTTCATCAAGTCGTAACAGGGTGAAAGGCACTTCTGGATTCGCTTTGCAGTCCTATATCTGCTATAACCGCACTATGCAAGTTTGCCAGATCGGTTCGCGTTTCTGTAGTCCGAATGAGACATAAGAAAAATACAAATTTGACTTGCTTTACGTCAAGCGTTTCAATAGTCATTATTTAGTTTTTCTTCATTTCTAATGTTGCAATACATCATACTTTCATGAAATCATGTAACATACTCTACCTTGTCTGTGGACATCGTTCATTCTAAAGCCGGTGCTGGATAAACAGCGAACGAGCGTGCGACGGTAGGCTTAATTTTTTTTACGACAGCGGTTAATGAACAATTTTGTTTCCAACCAGTAGGGCGACCGAAGAGGAAAAAAAGTTCTACGGTGTTGCTTTAATTGTGTCCCAGCATTACATACTAGACAAGAGGACAGTTGGAAATATGGGAGACTTTTTTTTTCATGCTAAAAGGGATAGTTTACCTAAAAACTCAAATTGTGTTTTAAAGGAGTAATAAAGACCTTCTGAAGCAAACCGATGAGTTATAATAAAAATATTCATATTTAAAACTTTATAAAGTAAAATAACTAGCTTCCAGCCAAACGAGCATACGGATTTGACTTACAGTGAAGAAAATAGGTATTTGAACACCCTGCTATTTTGCAAGTTCTCCCACTTAGAAATCATGGAGGGGTCTGAAATTGTCATCGTATGTGCATGTCCACTGTGAGAGATATAATATTAAAAAAAAAATCCAGAAATCACAATGTATGATTTTTTTAACTATTTATTTGTAAGATACAGCTGCAAATAAGTATTTGAACACCTGTCTATCAGCTAGAATTCTGACCCTCAAAGACCTGTTAGTCTGCCTTTAGAATGTCCACCTCCACTCCATTTATTATCCTAAATTAGATGCACCTGTTTGAGGTCGTTAGCTGCATAAAGACCCCTGTCCACCCCATACAATCAGTAAGAATCCAACTACTAACATGGCCAAGACCAAAGAGCTGTCCAAAGACACTAGAGACAAAATTGTACACCTCCACAAGGCTGGAAAGGGCTACTGGGAAATTGCCAAGCAGCTTGGTGAAAAAATGTCCACTGTTGGAGCAATCATTAGAAAATGAAAGAACCTAAACATGACTGTCAATCTCCCTCGGACTGGGGCTCCATGCAAGATCTCACCTCGTGGGGTCTCAATGATCCTAAGAAAGGAGAGAAATCAGCCCAGAACTACACGGGAGGAGCTGGTCAATGACCTGAGAAGAGCTGGGACCACCGTTTCCAAGGTTACTGTTGGTAATACACTAAGACGTCATGGTTTGAAATCATGCATGGCACGGAAGGTTCCCCTGCTTAAACCAGCACACGTCAAGGCCCGTCTTAAGTTTGCCAATGACCATTTGGATGATCCAGAGGATTCATGGGAGAAAGTCATGTGGTCAGATGAGACCAAAATAGAACTTTTTGGTCATAATTCCACTAACCGTGTTTGGAGGAAGAAGAATGATGAGTACCATCCCAAGAACACCATCCCTACTGTGAAGCATGGGGGTGGTAGCATCATGCTTTGGGGGTGTTTTTCTGCACATGGGACAGGGCGACTGCACTGTAATAAGGAGAGGATGACCGGGGCCATGTATTGTGAGATTTTGGGGAACAACCTCCTTCCCTCAGTTAGAGCATTGAAGATGGGTCGAGGATGGGTCTTCCAACATGACAATGACCCGAAGCACACACCCAGGATAACCAAAGAGTGGCTCTGTAAGAAGCATATCAAGGTTCTGGCGTGGCCTAGCCAGTCTCCAGACCTAAACCCAATAGAGAATCTTTGGAGGGAGCTCAAACTCTGTGTTTCTCAGCGACAGCCCAGAAACCTGACTGATCTAGAGAAGATCTGTGTGGAGGAGTGGGCCAAAATCCCTCCTGCAGTGTGTGAAAAACTACAGGAAACGTTTGACCTCTGTAATCGCAAACAAAGGCTACTGTACCAAATATTAACATTGATTTTCTCAGGTGTTCAAATACTTATTTGCAGCAGTATCTTACAAATAAATAGTTAAAAAATCACACATTGTGATTTCTGGATTTTTTTTTTAGATTATGTCTCTCACAGTGGACATGCACCTACGATGACCATTTCAGACCCCTCCATGATTTCTAAGTGGGAGAACTTGCAAAATAGCAGGGTGTTCAAATACTTATTTTCTTCACTGTATGTGTAAGAAAACAAAGAAAGTCATATTGTCACGGTGCGCTCCGCAACGCCGCCTCCTGGTCTCTCCAGATCACTCTCCCCTGAGTTCTAGGACTTCTCTTCCCATCACCCCCGTCATCACTCATCACCTTCCATCCCTGTCTTATCCTCATCTCTGCCACCTGTTCTCACTCAGCTTCCCTTTATCTAGTAAAGTCTTGTTACTGCCACGGTGTGCAACTCCAAGCAATCTCCTGGTAATTTCCTAGTATTCCTGGTTCCTCGATCCTAGCCCGTTTTCAAGGACTCTTTTATGAACGTTTGCTGCCTGCCCCGACCCTTGCCTGGTAACGACTCCGAGTTCTGGATTGTGTAGCCTACTTATCCATTTTCTTGCGATTCCTGTCAAGATTACTCTCTGGTGCTGTGCACTTGCCGCGAGATCGGGTATCGGTTTTTTTCCCAAAACCGATACCCGATTATGGGAAAATGCTTAAATATCGGGAAAAATATCGGTAAACCGATACATCGGTCGATCTCTAATGTTTTTATCTCGATGCGGCGTGGACGCGCTTGGAAAAAACGAGCGCGTCGCTTCCATTATGAGCGTGCATACCGCGCGCTTACATTTGAAATAACGAACTTGAGCGCGCAAAAGACGCAATATGTGAACAGACCCTTAACCGAACGTTAACGTTACTCTGTCAACAGCCTATTGTCTAAATTACCGAGCTAACGATACGTAAACAGAGCGAACATGAGAGCACCCGACTGCAGAGACGTCAATAATGCAGCGTAATGGAATAATCTCCTGATCAAACTCCGCTTCCCGAAAGTTATAAAGTTACAAAAATCTATTCAACAAAAATAGTGATGCAGTTGCATTGACATGAAATCACTCGCGCCAGATGCTCTATCACAGGCTCTATTCGCGTCTGGTGTGAACTCACTCATCCGGGCATGCACTGCGGTCTCATGAGGAAACAGCTTTTTGATATAATTTATTTTTTTGTTCCCGAATACAAATATTTTTTAAAGTATTTGTTCAAAATAAGTATTCGTACAAAAAACGTTATTTGTGCCTTTCCGAATACCGTATTCGGGTTCGGCTCCACCCCTAATATATATCGGTCGACCACTATAAATTAGCGCTCAAACGCAAGTTTGCAGTTATGATTATAAATGTGTTTGGAAAAAAACAGCAAGGAGACTGAACATTTTAATAATTTATTGGAAAACTAGTGTTTCTTGTAATCTAGTCAGTGTTGGCTGCAATGAAGAAGTTGGTGATGAAATGAAAAAAATATTTATTTACTTTTTCATATGAACAAATTCAAGTAAAAAAATTTTGGATGTAACATTTTATACTACATTGGCCACATTGCTCCCTTTGCATGGTAATATCATTATAATACATGTTGTTCATAAGTACACTTATTTAATGATAACAATTCAAAATCGACATGCACTAGACAGAAAATATAGTGTGATGCTTTTTTTCTTGCAACATTGTTGAAACAACTCAGCGTCGAAGGAGAGCAAAAATGACTGACTGTATAGTTATGTAATAATTTCATCATGTGAGTCAAGATGGAGTAATATTGTCATTGTTTTCAGTCATGGTGCATTAGCAGGGCAACCACCTTTTCAGATCCTGTTCGTTCGGTTGATGTGCTTTGTTGTCATGTTTTGATATACTAAAGCTGAACGATTAAGTAGCTGGCTAGCTACCAACCAAGGAATGCCATGAATATTTGGACAGTTGGTCTTAATTATTATTACATTGCATGATATATCAGCTGCCCTTCAGAAGCTGAATATTAAAGGTTGTATCAGTCATTTCAGGCCCAAAAAAGGTCGAAAAATAAATGATCACATTCATCTAATTTTTCCTAACGATCCGCTAGCTGCCCGCCCCATAAGCATGCCGTCCAAAAAACGCGTCTCTGTAGGCAGCCTAGGCTCTGAGATCTGCACACAAAAACAAATGGGTACAACCACCACTCAAAACCAAAATAAACAGTGTTTCAACCAATCACCGACAGGCCTTTTTTGGGCCTGAAATGACTGATACAACCTTTAAATAAGGGACCTAATATGGAAGAATTTGTTGTAAAATGCTAACCAGTGCTTTTTTAAGTCATAATGAGATCATTCAAATTCGTCACCAATTTGTCAAAATGTAAAATAGTTACAAATTGCCATGATATATAGTTTGAAGGAGACAGTAACAATGCTTTATGGAGAATATCAGCCACTTCTACAGTATATTACAACTCGCATCACCTTAGCCAGCCATAGCAGGGCATCATTAATATTTAAATGAAGCTTTCCTTTGCTGTTAGGTCTCAAAAGTGAAATGAAGTGAGAGGCACATGGTCTCTTGTCTATAAATAACATCTATGCTAGTGTTAGTGGACAACCTGCCCATTGTGCCTAAGGTCACATGTCTTTCTGTCGTCGTCTTTTAATTAACACTCCCATTTCCAATACATGACAACTCGGTGATGCTGTATCACTTACCATATAGAGACAGAGTGCTTATGTGTGGAGTTAGGATGGATGTAATAGAGCTTATGTCATTGTCAGGCGTATTTAGTGGTATGACTCAGTGTTGAGGATTTAGCGTACAGTATGTGTGAATAGTGCATTGTCACTCTGTTCCACCCAGCCATCTTACAGGAGTTGAGACTCACAGTCTGGCTCAACTGAAGTTGATGGTTAATTAGACAGAGCTGTCATGTTAATCCCTCCATAGATATGCCATGTGTTGCCATTCTGCAAAATAAACGCTGCAAAAATAAATAAATAAATTAATTAAAACTGTTTAAAAGTTTAGGGTAAGATTTTTTTTTTCTCTTTTGAAAGAAATTAATACTTTTATTCAACAAGGATGCATTAAAATGATCAAAAGTGACAGTAAAGAAATGTATAGTGTTACAAAAGTTGTAACATTAGATTTCTATCTCTCAGACAATCCTGAAAAAAACAAGTGTCATGGTTTCCACAAAAATACTAAGCAGCTAAAGGCAGGCATACACTGCGATTTTCGTTCGATTTTAAGCCGAATTCTGACTCTTTTTCGGGTCGGGATGATTTTCAGCTTTGCTTTGCATCGTTTGTTGTGCATTGTTTGTGCAGTGTACATGGGGAAACGAGTTGATAAACCTCTCCAGACAATCAGATGGTCTGCGATTTTATTTTTTTATATATTTTTTTGTGGTCGCTCCTAGTGACTATATCGCACAGTTGAAGCAGAGCTACGAACCGATTACCCTAAACTCAGTGTTTTTCCCTCACTGCACCTGCGCGAAAAGTTTAACCATTTAATCTTTAATGCAGCAAGAAAGAAAACAAAAAGAGGGAGATTTTTAAGTTCTGCAAATTACTGTTGCTTACCTCCAGTTCGTGTTGCAAAATGGATAAACTATATTAACCACGTGGTCCAAGCTACCTTGCCTCTTTTATGAATTTGTTGAAGTCAAGTCACCTTTATTTATATAGCGCTTTTTACAATACAGATTGTATCAAAGTCGGTCTCTACGCACTCTGTTTGTATTTACGTTATTTTTGTCAATCATTATTGCAAATGTCCACTCTCTACTGGTTTATGACCGCCAAATACTCTTAGACCTTCGACCCTTGATTAAAAACTTGGTGACATTTGAGCATGAAGGTCAAAAAACCTTCTGTCCTCCGTTTCTTACGGGAATACCAACTTACTTTTGCCGTGTGTCAGTTCCATCTTTGCGCAGAGCGCGCCGTAGTAGCCGGAGAAAACACGGAAGTTGGCTGGTGAAACTGAGGACCTGGCTCCCCCCATGACTTTGCCTGGAATCCGTTTGGAATCCGTCGTCTCGCGCCGTGGCGTTCTGCGGACCTGATCGACTCCTATTTGGTTCCAGTGGCTGGCTTGGATGCAGGGCTCCCTGCTTGACGTGTTCAGGCTCCTCACCTCCGCTGGCGTGGGGTGAATCAGCGAAATCTCCGGTCGCTTGCTCGGACTACACTGGCTGCAAAAGCCCCGGATCTAGCTAGGTTTGCCCTGGTGAATGCTAGATCGCTAGCAAACAAAACTTTCATCTTGAAGGACTTCTTTGAGTCGCGTGATCTGGATTTTCTCTGTGTAACGGAAACGTGGATTCCGGTGGGTGAGTGGAGTGCTTTTTGTGAACTTTTACCATTTGACTGTTCGTACTTTAACTCCCCGAGGACGTCAGGTCGTGGAGGAGGACTGGCAACAGTTTATAAATCAAATTTTATGTATAAACAGCTTGCACTCGCTGTATCCTTCGCCACCTTTAAGGTGAATTTGTTTTAAATGAGCGTTGTATCTCCAGTGCTGTGCGCACTCGTATATAGGCCACCCAAATACAACGAGGATTTCATCACTGACTTTTCTCAATTTTTGGCAGAGTTTGTGCCGATGTTTGACTGCCTTAATGTAGGGGACTTTAGTATCCACGTGTTCTGTCCTGAAAAGCCAATGGCAAGAGCCTTTTTAAATGTCGTTGAGTGTTTTAATCTTGTACAGTGTGTATCTGGCCCCACGCAGGAACGTGGGCACACTCTTGACCTGGTTTTAACTCATGGCTTAACTGTTTCTAATCTCGAAGTCTGTGATGCTTTTTTCTCTGATCATATGCCTGTTGTATTTGAAATTTCCCTCTCTTGTGGTCGGATAGTTAACCCTTCCACTGCTGCTTTTTCCTCTGTTTTTAATCTAAATCATGTCTCTCTTTGTCCTAATACAACTGTTGAAGATCTGTGCGCTGGTTTTAATGCTGCTTGTAGAAGGGCGGAAAGAATGTGGAAGAGGGATAAACTCCAAGTGTCATTTCAGATACTTAGAGAGAGTTGGTGTTCTTATCAAAAAATTGTAAAAGCTGAAAAGACCAAGCATGTTTCTAAAATTATTTCTTCTAATGGTCACAATCCTCGAGTTCTTTTTAATACCCTCAAAACTACTTAATGTCCCACAACTCCAGTGCTTGGAGAACCCATCAAAAATGTGTGAGGAGTTTCTTCACTTTTTTTATCCACAAGGTGGAGAGCATTAGGGCCCTTATTGGTCCACCTTTGAATGACCCTGGCATTTCTGTAACCTGTTCTGCTGTTTTGGACCAGTTCGAGCCTGTTAGCTTGCCTTTTTTTTTAGAAAAGATTATTGGTCAAATGAAGATCACTGGCTCCCCCAATGATGTGATTCCCCCTCGTCTTTTTAAAGAGGTTTTTCCTACAGTGGCGCCCTGCATACTTGATATTGTTAATGTCAGTTTAATTACTGGAGTCGTACCTATGAGTTTTAAACATGCAGTTGTTCAACCCTAGTTAAAGAAACCTGGCCTGGACCGACTTGAGCTCTCTAATTATCTGCCTATCTCTAACCTCCCTTTGCTTTCCAAAATTATGGAGAAAATCTGCAGCTGAGCACATTTTTGAATGACAATTGTATAACTGATATTTCACTGAAACTGAATCAATGACATTCATCTGGCTTCAGACTCTGGTGATTCTGTTGCTCTGCTGCTATTGGACCTTACGTCTGCGTTCGATACAGTCGACCACCAAATTTTATTGTCTCGGCTGGAGAACTTTTTGGGCATTAAGGGGTTGGCCTTAGCCTGGATTATGTCCTATTTGGAAGGCAGATGTTTTTCAGTTCAGGTCAGTGATGCTGTGTCAGAAATTATCAAGCAGGGAAAAGCAGGAAGTGCAAAAACAGGCAATTTATGGAGATCTTTCATAGTACATTTTTATTCTTTTACTGATTTGGTGTTATCAGCAACTAAAGCAATATGAAGAAACTTATGAGCATCATATAATACAATGTCATCTGTACAATGTTTTAATTAGGAATTTGCAAAGACGATGATGTACCGCAAGACATTTGCGGTGGAGAGAACATGCTCTTAACTGATAAAGTTCAAACATTATTAAAAGCAAGTAAACAGTCAGTAATAAAATAAGAACAAATAAACAATATACAAGCAGAGATGAATACTAAATAAAGTTACAAAGTCTAACAGTATAGGCTTTTCAGGTACAGAACTTAAGCCAAATGTAAAATAAAAATAAAAAAGTAAGTATAGTTTCATTTTTGTTAAAGCTGTATTTTGTTGTTTTGTTTATATTAATGACACAGACAACAGGAGAAATATTAGGTGTCTGCTGTCACTTTAAGACCGAATACCCGGACCGAAAAAAAAATGACAAACATCATGGTTTCTTTCTCAACTATGACATAAGTTATAACTGATAAAATACTTGCAGAGACAGGTATTTAGACAATTTTTATTTTTATTTTTTTACCTAATTTTGTGTGTATGTGTCCGTCAAGGGCAAGGAAACGCTGAACGTAAAACACGCCTCTCTCTCACTGCGTGCGCGGGCGGCTCTGGTCACAGGTCCAAATTTTCGTCTCTTCTTCGGCGTATAAATTGTTTGAATGTGTAAATTAGCAAGACAAAACACGTTGAAATTATGAACTTTCACTCTAGGATGGTTAAATTTAGCAGTGTTTTCTGGGTCCTGGATGTGTTCTGACATGCTCTGACATTTGTGCTTATTTCTGATACTTGTGACATTTTCATGGCTAAAGTCTGATTACACTATTCAGCACAAACTCTGCTACAGTAATATGTCAGCAGCATTTATGTAAAAGTTTTTAGTTTTGAGATAAGGACGTTTATGCTCTGGTTTGTGAAAATAAACATTGTCACTAAAATAACAACAATACAACAACAATGTTTATTTATAAAGCACAATTTAAAAACGACCGAAGTTGACCAAAGTGCTGTACAAAAGAAGATAAAACAAAACAAGATAAAACAAAACACAAGCTGTAAAGTAGGTGTAACACATGAAAGTAAAATCTTGGAACAGTCAGTCAAGGTATATTAAACGCCAAAGAAAATAAATGTGTTTTGAGGGCGGACTCAAAGGGTACATATCATGCTTTTAAATCGTTCCTTTTTTACATATAAATCATACATTTGTGGTCTATATAAAGCGGAACTGCAATGCTTGGGTCTGAATTCCTCATTATAGCTCCACAGGCCCCTTTTCTACCCCTTTTCTGATGTGCGTCTGAGAGCAACTCGTTTTGGTGCGGTCTCTTTAAATCCAGGCTGCAGAGGTGACACTCGGTTCAACTCCACCCCGTTCGGACATTTTTGTAGTTTGATAGCAGAGACGATTATCTAGCGGCACAAAAACTTTTTATTCCACACGTTATTAACAAAATGTCAACAACGGAAGACTTGTCCATCAAGCCTTACATGTTCGAGCCAGAGTCGGAGCGAGATGAAAATAAAGACGACGAACCTGCAGAACAACGTCTTCATATGGATGTATCGCAATGGTGTATTACTGTATTTAAAGTAACGTCTCCATCCATGCCCACTACTACAATACTGCATGTTTTACAACGACTATTTAACACTCACAAAACAAAATATAAGTTATATTATAAACAATTAAAGAATTAGTCGATTATTTCTCTTGTTAAAACAAGCACACTAACAAGACAACTGCTAAACCATGACCACCGTGTGTTTTAAGAAAGTAACGTTAGTACTTTATTTTTATTAACGTTATTTACAGCTTACCGAAGTGCTCTGTTCGTCGTCTCCAAAGATAGAAGGAACTGACCCCTCAATCAGACGAAGTCTATCGGCAAATCCTTCTTTATACTGGCGGAGGTTGCTGAAGTAACGTTAGTTATCCTTGAAGTGCTTCGCGCACACAAAAATGACTTTACCGACAGATGTGGGTACATTTCCGTGAAAAATAAAACTCAACCAGGCACTTCGAAGAGGTTCTGATGCTGGGAGACGGTGTAATGAAGCGTGTGGGTTACTACATCCAACAACCGAACATTTTGACGTATCCTCTCGTAACTTCTGCATCCTTGAACTTGGACTACAAAATTGCAGCGAGAAATAAAAATGGCGGATTGCTCGAAGTGTTGGGCCGGAAGTCGATGTCCTTATTTGGCAGTTCCGCTGCAAATACTGTGACGTAATAGTTCAAAAATCGTCATAGATTACAGAAAAATCTAAACCGGTTGAAAAATGTGACCAAAACAGAATATAAAGATATCAACAAAGTTCCTGAAGAGACTAATTTCAACTTTTCTGTACTTATAAACACTCCAAATATACAGCAAAAGGCATTTAAGGGCTAAAAAAGTAGATTTAGCATGATATGTCCCCTTTAAAGGTAAATAAAGTTGGGGCAGTTCTGATATGAGCCGGGAGAGTATTCCATAGTTTCGGACCGATGACGGAAAAGGCATGATCACCTCTATTCTCAAATAAGGTCATGAAACCCATACTGATTATTTCTTCACAAGACTTTTGATAAATTGTATCACGTGACTTAGGGCCCTATCTTGCACCCAGCGCACGATCTGAAACGCAAGTGTCAAAGCGCAAAGCGCAAGTACCTTTGTGGGCGGGTCTCGGCGCTGTTGCTATTTTCCCGGCAGGATAAATGCCTCTTGCGCCTGGCGCAAATCTAAAAGGGGTTGGTCTGAAGTAGCTTCATTATTCATAGGCGTGGTTTGGGCGTAACGTGAAATAAACCAATCAGAGCATCATCCAACATACCCTTTAAGAGCAGGTGCGCATGTTGCATGGCGAATTGTTATTAATACGGCGGATTTACCAGGCGCGCGCCAGGAGCGGTTCACAGCCGAGGAGACCGACGTTCTTTTCAACCTAATTTTCCGTTTGTATTTTTTTTTTAATCAATATACTGTTTGATATTGATTTTTCATTTTGACAAATGTAAATAAAGAAATGTCACAAATAAACACTTTCGGATGTTTTGGACTCGTTCTCTCTGAATCACGAATATATGCATGGTTATATTTTTTAAATGTAGTCGAACATTAGACCGATATTAATTTGCTTTACCTCACTATACTGTAGTGTAGATGACGAAGCAGCTCTTCTGCCAAATACGCTCTCCTGTCCCGTGCTGCTGCTGGGGCATTTGGGTTAAGTGGCATCGGCACATGCAGTTCACCATCACGTCTCCTTAAGTCCTCTAATGTTTCCTCATCTATGTCAACAACACAACCTTGATTTATGGAAATGTTGTGTAAAACACAACATGCCACAAAGAATGCTACAACTTTTTGAGGACTGTACTGTAAAGTGCCTCCTGACCTATTCAAACACCTGAAACGCAGTTTCAGTATGCCGAACGTTCGTTCAATTACACAGCGTGTTTGTGTGTTTTCAATTAAACCGTATTTCACTCATTGTTGCTGGCATCAAAAATGGTGTCATCAGCCATGTCATTACTACAATTAGCCTGAAAAAATTGGGTAAATGTAAGCTAGATTTAGGCTTACTACATATTTCTTACATCTTCATGGACGCCACAATGATTTCCCTCATGTGTTAATATTTTTCCTTGTTATAATGTATGATTTGCAAAAATAAAAACTGCTGCATCTGTGTTGATGAGAGAATCAAAGTGTATGCGCGTTGTGCACCCGCTACATTATGGCCAAGCATGCGCGCTTAAAATAGCATTATGAACAACGCGCAACGCGCCACTGACTTTTGACTAGGTTTTTTCTGGTCAGTGGCGCAATTGTTTTCTGGAACTGCAAAATAGCACCAGGGAGTGTTTGCGCCGAAACACGCCTCTTTTTTTGCGCCGACCCGCCCAGGGAGCGCAAGTTAATTTCCTAGTTTACCGACGTGCGTCTGTGGAGGGAAAAGTCCACTTTGCGCGGGTGCAAAATAGGAATGATACATGCGTCAGTGTACAAAGTCAATTGCGCTGAGTGCAAGATAGGGCCCTTAGAATTATTTGCTTCAAAACTATGTGAAAATCATCCTGACTACTCATTCAGATAAGACAATATATTGATTTAAAATTTGTAAGACATGTTTTGTGTAAGAAAGCTTTATGCGAGGAGGCGTTAACAAACCATGAATATTTAGTATTTTACACCTGAGAAAGACAAAGACCCTCCCATAATGACCCTATAAGGTGCTATAAGGTGCTATCAGGTACTATCATAATGAGGAGTCTTGCACAAAGAATGAGGAGAGACTTAAAAAATAATGGCTTTTAGATTGTTTGGATTTATTTCACAACGTAACACAACATAATCCAAAGATACACACCAAATGACAAAAAAAGCACATTAGTAAACACACTGATCTAAAGACAGACTTGGACAGTCACACACCTCTGTGCCATTCCTGAAACATAGTAGACTACATACCTGTCATCTTCAAGGTGTTTGATTTTTCACTTTACCATGTTCATGTACAGAGACTCATGTGAATGTCAGCTGGACTCATCAGTGGCATCTGGTCCCTTAAAAAAAAAAAAAAAAAAAAAAAAAAAGATTTTGGGAATACATTTTAGATTTTTCTGGTTAAAATTATGAAATTTACTAAATACATACATACACTTTATGAACTCCACGTTTGTTGTGCCTTGTAGGCATATATGTGTAGGGCTGCATGAAATAACAATAGCTTAGGTAGCAGGCAGCCTATAAATCGTTAAAAAGGAACACTTCAGTATCAGTACACTAGAGAAAAATATATGGATTATCATATGTTACTTCAAACGTTTCCATTCGTTACGACGTTATGAAATGAGATTGGAATAAAAACATGAAGCCTAATCTTTGGTGCGTTTTGCTTTTCAAACGCACAGCGCGTGCAACATTTACTGAAGCGATCGAGCCGCTCCAAACTATGAAACATTATTCTTACCATAATTATACATATCTACGTATGGGGAGATATCCACAAACACAGTATTTAACAGTAAACACAGGTCTAAACATCATAATATTCACAATGAATAAACACTCATTCGAGCCTTCTGTTATATCGTGCTGTTTAATTATCGAACATAAAAACATTCTCGTGTCATACATGTATATACATGTAGCATTGTTTTTACTCCGATCACATTTCATAACGTACATTTTAGTCTGGCACCAGTTTAACTAGTAGCTACAATGTAAAGTGTATGCAACAATAACATGCTACTATTAGTGTCTTAACTTAAAAGTCGTGAATACACCCTAAAGCAAAAGAGAGACAAACCAAAAACTGAAACATTCTGACATTTAGGCCACCCTTAAAAATATTCTTGTTTGCCGTAACCCGACCGACCCAGTCAATTTAGAACCGACCCAATTATTTATTTATTTTTCCCTTTTAGTCCGACCGACTTGCCGGTTGTAAACTTGCGTTAAGACCGCCCGATTTAAAAATAAAAAAAAACTCTTCAAGCAACTAAATGCAATAAAATAATATTAGTTATATTTTAGTAAGTATTGTGAATATAAATTGCCTAGGCCTACATATAAACGTAGGTTACGTTCTTTCTTTTAATTAAAAACCCGTGGCGTGTCTATGATTAGCCTATGTTTGCATGTCACACTATGGCCGCTTCGGTTCGCTTCGTTTCATTCACTGTCAATGGTATGGCGCTTAGTAATGATGGCTGCAGCTTTATAAAATAGGCTACTCTATAGATTATTTTATTTTTATGTTGTCGAATATGGTTTATTTTAAAAATAAATGTGTGAGAGCGTGTTATAGGCTTATGTTATAGTCAGACTATAGTCAGGCGCTACTGAAACACACATCACCGCAGATGATCATCTCTATCAAGCCAATGCGCAAACTATCGCAAATCAAAGTGAAAGAAAGTTGCAGACGCTTAACACACATTCATCTTCATTAAGTAAAGAAACTAAATGATTTGTGGTCTTTGATTTTGACATTTTAGCTGACGATTAAACAAAATGCTCATCACCGAAAGCAACGTGCACTCCATTAATTCTGCATATAGCGCGGGATTTGAAGATCGGATTTATATCCGCAAAAAGGAATTTATGTGACCAGGTGTAAATGGAATCGTTTTGATAAATCAGATAGCTATCCTTTTCTGAGGAAACGCATGAAGTGGCCAGGTGTAAACAGCCCCAAGACATCGGTGAAAAACTCAATATATAAGCATTAATGTAACATATGTTTTCTCATAGGTATTACATTGCATTTTAATGAAATTAATTATTATTCTGTGAATTCTAAAGTAATTTTAATTTATTTGTTTCCCTCTGAAAATCCACTTCCGTTGATATCTAGTGGCTTCTTTCTTGATTCTGCCTCATTCCCCAAGACCCAGTCAGTGACGTCACAATATGCAAATTTATTTAAATTCATACCCATGTAATCACCATGACCTACCGACCCTTTTTTTTTTTTTTTGCTGTTACTGCAAACCAAAATATTTTTAAGGATGGCCTTATGTTGATTTTTTTGTTTAACTTTTAAATCAACTTTTTATGCTGATAATATAATTTGTAATGAAATAAATGTAATAAATTAGACCATTGTACATTAGAGACTTCTCATGGTATCAAACTTTTGTATCAGATGTACGTAAATTATGTAAAATATAATATTGAAACTTAAGAGAAGTGAAATAAGATTTAGTTTGATAAAAAGAAAATGAAAAGAGTGAGATGTGAATTATATCTGTATTGTCAAGCCAGGGACAGATTCAGGCAAAGATGACATGTTTTTGAATATTTAACACATATGATTCTACATGAATAGAGAATGAGGGGGAGGGAGCTAAAGAAAATAACACATCTATCTTTTCATGCCTCCTACTGAGGACAGGAAAAATGGATCAGTCTAACTCAGGTGCTCAAATTTCCCGTTCTGTGATGATAATGCAGCAGTCCATGAGAAACATGTAGTGGCTTTGCACATGTGTGTCCGAGTGTAATCTCCCTGTTCCTGGCCGCTGTCCTCCGCTACAGAACAGATGAATGATATCAGAAAAGTTCATGCGGAAGGAGACGAATATAACCTCCTCTCCTCCTCTTCTTTCAATCTGTTCCTCTTCATCATACTCTTCATTTCTGGAGATAGAGGTTAAGTGAAGGAAAGACTGAGCGAGATAAAAGAGGGAGTTGCTTGCTCTAATTTTATGCTTCTGTTGGAGGAGGAGCAGATATACAGAGGGAGGCCACGCCCCCAAACAGTGACTTGACTAATAACATACTGAATACACTCCTGCTGCAGCTGCTGCCTGACACTGACAGAGAGTCAGAACAAGTGAATGAGAAGGAAATTGAGAGTTGCACTGAAAGACTGACAGTTAGCAGGAATGTTGTCTGGTTGCTGATTCACAGCCAGCTGGGCGAGAGAAGAGGACAAACACCTCTCTCCCATTGTCTTTGTCTCGTACGCACCAGCGCTAGTGAAGTGAGTTTGGACTGTCAGGTGTGTCGGAGCTCTGGTCTGATGGATTAGTGTCTTCTGTGGAGCAGCGTGTAGCAGCCATGGGGAACCAGGAAACCCGGGTGGAGGAGCCGGACGCAGGTCTGACTAACATATCACTGTTCTAAAAGAACTGTTGTATTATCATTCATTCTGGATGGGGTTTGTTAGAGCATTCAACTCTATTTGTGTTTAGCTCTCTAATTCGCTTACTCTCTGTCTATTATTATGTCCTATATTGTCTCTTTTTACTCTATATATCTGTTGGTTCTGTCTGTTCTGCATCTTTTCATTCTCAACCTCTTCTTTCTATCATTGGCTCTGTTGTGGCCAGTATCAGCCTGCAGCTGTAGGGGTAAATGTAAGTTGCATGATAAATGGATATTGATATTCGATACCATTTTCGATACTGCTGGGAAAACTGCCATATGTACTTCCATATAGATATTTTCTATTATTATCTCATATTTTTTATACTTTAGGTAATTTTGTTGCAATACCTTACACACAGCACAGGGAGGCTTTTTTTAAAACTTTGAATTTACACAAAAAAAAAAGGCAAGTAAACAGTCAGTAATAAAATAAGAACAAATAAATTGCTAACAATAGCACAAATAAATACAACGTATAAAAAGACATGGAAAAAAAAACAGTTTAAAGTTTTTCAGGTGGGTCTAACAGTAGTATTCGGGTAAGAAATACTACAGAAATTAAATAAAGTAATAAAATGTAAAATAACACTGCATAGTCTTCACTGTAAAAATTAAATACAGATTAATGCTTACAATTAAAGTTACAAAAGCTATTTAGTCAAGTGCAAAGTGTGACTTTCTCTTTGTCTTTTATTCTCTGAATAACATGTAGCATATTAGGCTGCTTAAACTTTAAGAGCTCATGCACAGATCCAATATACTGTTACACTGTTTTGTTTTTTCCAATTATTTATGTTCCAAACCTGGCTGTTTTTTCATGTATTTCGGTGTATTGATACATATCAAATAGGGGTGTAACGATTAGGGATGGGCATGATTAATCGACGATCGATTATTGATCATTAAGAATTTCGTCGATCACGTTAATTTGTTATCGATTATCATTAAACTAATGCTGCTGCGTTGAGTAGTGTGAGTGGAAAGTGAACGTGTTCCCCGGCCCGGGCTGGTCATGTTAGCGCGGAGGTACCTGTGCATCCCGGCAACGTCAGTCCCCTCATCAGAGCGGTGTTTTCAGCGGCTGGACTGAAGCCTTGTTTACACTCGACGCGTCCGCACGAGCGCGAAGGTGAGAGCGGCAAAAATGAGGTATTCGGTGTTTCACAGGCGAGCGCGTCGAGTATAAACGCCTCGTCCGTTTGGTGAGGTGCGCGCGCAGTCTGCGGAGACTCGCGCCGAAGAGCCAGGCGAAAGTGTAAACAAGGCTTAACGGTCACCAGGTTGCGGTCGCGTCTGACCCCAGATCATGTCATCAACATGCTTATCTTTCTCAACAAAAATCAGTAGACTGGTGTAGAAGTTGTATCTGAGTTATTTTTTTATGAGGCTTTAAGTAGCCTAGCCTAATTGATTGTTAGGTACAGGTAGGCTAATCTCTCTCATCCTTTCTCGACTCCGTGCCTTGGATAGTTTTGAGTTACATTTTGACAAAACCTGTCAGATCTAAGTATTATTATGTTTTTGGTTAAGTTATTGTTTAACATGATTTTTTTATTATTTATTATTTAGGAACAAACGAGGGTCTCTGTTTAAGAACGCCAACTCGCAGCTGCAGGTTCCGCTGCGTTAGAGCACCGCAGCGCATACTGTATCTTCAAATTTAGCCTAACCGAACGTCCAGTTTAACTGCCACAAGTTGATCATCTTGTAATAAAGATCGAATCGAGGAAAAACACGCTGTATTTTTGTATTTTCATTGCATTTTTAATTTATAAAAAGTTAAATAAATAATAAATTTGAATATAAAAATATTAATGATTAATCGATAGTCGATCGTTAATTCTCCCGGCGATCGACTAAGAAAATTTAATCGAATGCCCATCCCTAGTAACGATACACGTATTCGTATTGAACCGTTCGGTAGGAGACTTTCGGTTCGGTTTTCGGTACGCATTTTCAAACCGAACGGTTCGTTGGACCATTTTTCCTGCCGACCAAAATTTCGCTATTTCAAATGTAGGCGCGTTGCGTGTGTCAAGCGCGCTCGAGATGCTGGCGCGACCACAACATTGCCCAACATCAAATGGCAAATGTAATGTAAGCGGAACGAAACTGAGCTGCTCGTTATTGTGTGGTTGACGGACCGTTTATCAGTTTGGACCAATGCAGCGCGAGCCGATCTTGATCAGCGCTGAGAGATCCAGTAAAGAAAGCATTTGAATTCGCCACTGAAGTAATAACATCGCTGCGAGATCTAGTGAGAAACATTCACATTTCTCCATTATTATCGGATCAAACAGCGCTGACGTGGAAACCAGGAAGAAACATTGTGCCATGAATGAACTATCCAGTGTCCACAGATCAGCAACATCACCATGGATTTACTGTAGTAACACTTTATGGCGCTTTTCCACTGCATGGTACGGTACGGCTTGGTTCGGTACGGCACGCTTTGGCGCTTTTCCACTGCATGGTACGGTATGGCTTGGTTCGGCTCGGCTCACTTATGGCGCATTTCCACTGCACGGTACGGTACGGCTCGCTTTAAATGGTACCTGGTCTGTTGAGGTTCCAAGCGTACCGTACCGGTACTAAAATGTGACGTGTAAACACTGCAGATCACTGATTGGTCCGACAGAATCGTCACTACCAGCGTCATTGTATTTACGACACGAGACACTAAACCCGCTAGATTTAAATAGCCAGTAGACAACAGCAGAGAGCTGCACGGGTCCAATTTTGTAAATCCGCACCCGCCCGTACCCGCAGTGCTTAAAACCGCATCCGACCCGTTTTCCGACAGCAGCACTAATTAAAATCCGCAACCCGACCCGCTTAAAATAGAACCGAGACCCGACCCGCACCCGAAATAAACTGTTTAGCAAATCCCATTATAGACACACTTTTTTCAAATTTGTATTGCCTTTGGCGGCTTGCCTTAAGACAAGGACAACAGCCGAAGCTGTCAAAAAGCCGATAGCCTATATGTCGGGAGACAGAGTGGGCAGACGTTATTGACCACTTCATTAAGTTTCTTATTGTATAAAGCATTTCTTTAAAGTGAATTTCGTTTTGTATTCATTTTATCTTAATTTTAATCAATGTTTTATAACCAATTGTCTGAATTTAATAAATAAGAAGTAATAGCAGGCATCAGGACACGGAGCGGAGGCAATGGCGCATGAACTGGAAATTAACGAAACTCAGCATATAAGCTACATGCATCACAGACCTGATAAATATATAGAAAGCTTGAAATGTGTACTTTTAAACAAAACAATTCAAAACGAAAGCAAACAGACTGTTCTGTATCCTGGCTATATTTGACATAGGCCTACCTATCTTCTAGACGACTCATGCAGCAGTTCGAGTGGTTGTGATTTTTTAAAAGTGAATGTAAAGTTAGGCCTAGAGACTCATGGGAGGGCGCGGGCTCAAATAAACTAAAAACAAATATTTTATCAACTTGAAATACAGGGCAGGCATAGTTTTGTTTTTGTAGATGTGTTCCTAAAAATATGCATTTATTTTTACATTTGCACGTGACTGTTTTGAACCCGTGTTTAGACCCGCGTTTCCCCGTGTCCAACCCGACCCGCATCCGTATCCGACACAGTTGGATATTTTTCACCCGTTTGAGCAAAATTTGCGGGTCACCCGTCGGGTACCCGCGGATACCCGAACCCGTGCAGGACTCTGGACAACAGTCAACGCTGTAGCACCTGTTTTTAAAGTACTTACTTTAAAAAAGAGCTGTTTTGTTTTATATGCTCCTAAGAAAAGTCAAGTATAGTGCCATCATTGCTCAAAGTAAAAAAAAAAAAACTTTATGATGTTAGTTTTAATCAAAATATAATAATAATTTTTAAAAAATCAAGAAAATTTCTCTGGCATTTCTTTCTTTTTGCTGTATCGAAAACGTACCGAATCGAACCGAACCGTGACACAAGTGTATCGTATCGAACCGAACCATGAATTTTGTGAACCGCTACACCCCTAGTATCAAAATATCGATATTATACTTCACTAGTCCGGATCCCATTGCACTTACTGCTGTGTGATCGACTTTTGATTGTGATTTAGCGGGCAATATAACGTGTGAAAAAAATGTCTTATAAATTCACTTTAAAAGAGGGCCCCGAGCTATATTTAGAGATCATAATATCATAGAAACTCATTCATTTAGTTTGCAATGCTCACTTTCTACTAGTCAGTTGCCAATAGACAAATTCTGCCCTAAAAAGGTTTTCTCTCATTTGATAAGCTGTTGCACTAAAATATAAGTAAAAATATATAATATATAATAAGGAAAGACAATTTTGTTGCAATTTCTGTTTAATTGCATCTTTAAGAGTGGGCTCTTTATACCTTGAGTCTGTAAGCAGTCACCTAGCAACACCTTAGCAAGACTCTCACAAATACCTTTAACACCAGAGCAGTGGCGAGACTAGTAAGCATGCTAAAAAAAATTATGAATATATAAAAATCTGTGGTTATTGGTGTGCGTGTTAGAAATGTGCTGAGTAACACTGAATGAAAAAAATACTGTGCGTGTGTGTCTGTGTGTGTTGGTACATATCCACAATCCACCCTGGGAGATAAACTTTCTATTGCATTTCCATTTCAAAGTTTACTTCATTTTAACCATTTTCAACTGCAGATGGAAATCAACAGTCTGCTTTATCTTACTGTCCTCCTGTACTTCCTCTTGGAGATCTCTTGGGTCGCTCTTTCTCCATATCACTTCATATATTGCGCTGTCTTTGTTCTTGATTTATTTACTGTGGCTCATGAAAGTTGACATTCAGTTCAATAGCAATGCTATTGGAATCCTTTCCTGTTCTGCTGATTGAATCGTGGGTTTGATACACGAGCGAAAATTATTGAGAGAGTTTTCTGAAAACTGAGTTCTTTGTGGTTGGTCTTGTTTGTAAGGCCACTAGTAGATTTCTTTGTAAGACTTGCTGGAATTTGAAGTCTTGATCTCTGTGGCTGGTAAATGAGGATATGTGTTGTCTGGCAGAAAGATTGTGGCTGACTGCCACTTTTAGCACTGCAGGAGCCTTATCTAAGATGGAAAATGCTGCCAAACTCTGTGTGTTTGTGTGTGTTTATGTATGTGTGTTTGAGATGAAACAGTAGGTTCTTATCCTGAAAAAAACACAAACACTCCTGAGATGAGGTTAGGCTTTATCTACCTCTACATTTTGACACCCTTTGGCAAAAGTAAAGATTGTTTTAAAAAGTATCAGTTGCAATGCTGTGAATGTTCACTTAAAAGAGTTTCATTTCGAGGCTGATAAATGATCTTTTCAATGAGGTCCTTTCACTTTCCAGATGCTTATAATCTTTCAGTAAAGCAGACATCACATTAAAAGGAGAATAAAGGTGAAGATGAATTTATGATGTGTAGAAGGTTTGGACTGGTAAATGAGTCTGGTAGATTTATCCAATCTTGATTCTTCCAAAGACAAAGTTTGAATTTAATTTAATATTCAACAATATTATTGATATTATTATCATTATTGATGAGAACTGAACTGAACTGAGCTGGATGATGACAGAGCGGTTAATTGCTGAAAATCACAAAAATCGCTGCAAAAAATGCTTTCCAACTAGCCTGGTTAAAACCGGACCATTCTCAGTTGTAACTGAGTTAGGGTCTGGCAAAGCGTCATAGAGAACCCCTTTCCAGAGGGGCGTCACCAACGGACGTCGCTCAAATGCTTTTGGATAGACCTAAAATCAATCAGAGCGATGGAGATGACGTATGCAGAGCAACGGAGAAACATCTCCCGAGCGTTGTTCTTTGCTCCGGTTTTAATGGAACACTCCATCGTTTTTTCATTATTATTAAACTATGTTATTCCCTTAACTAAGTCGAGTTGATACATACCTCTTTCGTCTCAGTGCGTGCACTCAATCGCTCTGACGCGCCGCGACACTTTGATACTGATAGCCCAGCTCGTTCATTAGGATCCAAACAGAGATGAAGTTAGAAGCGATCAAACACCTCCAGGTTTTATTTTGTCACCATACTTGATCGTGTAACTACTCGTGTAACTGTATTTAAATTGGGAAAACGTGGAGGCGTTTGATCGCTTCTAACTTCATCTCTGTTCTGATTCTAATGAATGAACTGTCAAAGTGTTGCGGCGCGCCTAAGCGATTGAGTGCACGCACTGAGACGAGAGAGGTATGTATCAACTTGTCTTATTTAAGGGAGGGAATAACAGTTTAAAAAACGGTGGAGAAAAAACTTTCAAATCGCTTAAAACAGACGCGATAGCTGATTCGAACGAGTGATGTTCCACGGCGGCATCCATCTTTGTACTGTAGGCTTGAATGAGCTCTTTGCCAGACTAACTTGCAGAGCAAATCTAAATTTGCCGGAAGTTTTCTGGGTTTTCCCAGTTGTTTGGGGGGGAGGTTTCTATCACAGAAACCGAAAATTCTCGGGCCAGCAGCTTGTGTCCAAATTTCAATCGTAACCGTTCTATTTCATCAAACAATTATCTTAAACCAGGGCTTTACATGTAAAATACCGAACTTGTCCTTTAAGCTGGACTGCGACACTATTTTCTGGAAACAAACTTTGTTGCATTATTTTCCTGTTATCTCTGTAAAGCTGCTTTGAAACGATATGTATTGTAAAAAGTGCTATATAAATAAATGTGACTTCACTTGACTTGACAAAGTAGAAAAATAAAAATAAATTTCCATGAGTCTGCTCTACAGATCTGTTGTCACTAGCTTCATGTCAGGCAGCTCAGTCATTCATAAGAATGAGTTTCCACAAGGACAAGAGTGCAAACCCTTCCCTTCACCATAGGCATAGTCTCCCTCTCATAAAGATCACCCTAATAGAGATTTTGCTACGAAGATAACATTTGGATGTCTCACATCTGGAATTGAATGTTTTAACACTTTTTTTTTCCAAATGCATAAATATTTAATGATTAAATGAATAATGCATGCAATATTCAATGCTACATAAGTTACGTAAATACAGTATGTTGCAACATGTCAAGCCCTAATATTTTTGCTGAACTACAGATCTGTATGAATTAATTAATTCAGAGCTAAGTGTTTTGAGCACTTACCCAGTTAAATAAAATGAGGTTTGTGGTTGTTAGAGTAGGACCTTTGATAAAGTTTTAATGCACTCACCGTTTATAAAGTTGGATCACAGTATAGTAGAGATTTCATTCTCTTCTTTTTTCCAAAAAAAACAAAAAAAAACATCAAGAACTATACTATAATTATACTTTATTATATATATATATATATGATATTTAATGATACTTTCTATTGGGCATCTACGTATGTCAAAAATCTAAAATTTGTTTGGTACAATTAATTGTGTTAAACTTTTGCTGCAATTGAGGTGGGTTGGGGAGTAATGGCGCTTTTCCACTGCATGGTACGGTTCGGTTCGGTACGGCACGCTTTCGCGCTTTTCCAGTGCATGGTACGGTACGGCTCGGTTCGGCTCGGCTCACTTATGGCGCATTTCCACTGCATGGTACGGTACGGTACGGCTCGTTTCGGCTCGCTTTAAATGGTACCTGGTCTGTTGAGGTTCCAAGTGTACCGTACCGGTACTAAAATGTGACGTGTAAACACTGTTGATCACTGATTGGTCAGACAGACAGAATCGTCACTACCAGCGTCATTGTATTTGCGACACGAGACACTAAACCCGCTAGATTTAAATAGCCAGTAAACAACAGCCAACGCTGTAGCACCTGTTTTTAAAGTACTTACTTGAAAAAATAAGATGAAAAAATAAATGGCTGAAGCGTGGTCAGTGGACGAGGTGCAGACGTTCCTCTCGTTGGTTGCAGAGGAGTTGCGCACCAGTCCCACCCACTTTGAAGCGGTACTAACTGCAGTGGAAAAGCCACCTGAGCTAAAGCGAACCGAGCCGTGCCGTACCGAGTCGAGTCGTACCACGCAGTGGAAAAGCAAAGCGAGCCGAACCGTTCCGCGCCGAGTCGAACCGTACCGAGCCGAACCGAACCGTACCATGCAGTGGAAAAGCGCCATAAGGGAAGTGTAGACTGTAGTTATAGATAAAGAAATATAGATTACATAATTACATATAATATAATATAGATACATTATAATATAGATTACATAGATTACATTTAATATAGATTTAAATGTAAAGTTCAACGTAAAACACATATGTACATACACAATAAGTACACTGTATCAAAGATTAATTTAAATGTTAGTACATAGTTAAAGATACTTAAAATAAAGTGGGTTCATTCTGTCTAATGATATATATTGGACCATACTGTTTGAATTCATGCATGGTTGCCAATACTGTACATATTTTTTCTTTGACTGTTCAGAGACATCAGATTTTCTATTTTAAACCCCAACCCCTGGATCTAGTGAGAGAGAAGAGACTCCACACCAGTAATCTTCACAGTAGAAATACTCTTTTTAGGTTAGCTTAGGTTACAGTCTCTGAATCAGAGCTGGTGTTTGTCTTCATGTTGTGAGAATGAGGTGGTTCATTGGAAGGGGAATCTCAATTTATCTTTCCACACATTCCCTTCTGTTACAGCTGAGATATACCAAGGAAGGAAGTCAAAAGAAACTATCCCAAAAATCCATGAAATAGTTTTTTTTTTAAAACAGAAATCAGACGTGTCTTTTAAACTTCATTCCATTCATGTTTATCTTTAAGTAGACGGATTGGATGTTTAATGGCAGCAATGTTAGACGTTCCAGCAAAGCAATGGGTGTTATTTTACAGTAAGCTGAGCGGAGAATGAACTGGTGCCTGTGCTCAGCAGCTATTCAGAAGACCTTCTCATTCAAATATGGCTCAACAGTGAGGCTATTTTCAGATCAGTTCTGAAATGAAAACAACCAGCCTGTACCCCGCGTGCTGTTTGTCCATCAGGGTGGGTTAGAAAAATAGTGAATAACTGTGCATGCACAAAAAAGGACTGAAGAGAGCTCTAACTAGGTTCACGTTGTCCACATGTTTTAGCGTCTGTGTAATACTGAACCATGATGCCAAGTGTTTTGTTGAGTGGAAATGATAGAGAGAGCATTTAGATTGTAACACAGCAATAACAGTGCTGGTCATTAGAACAACAGCTCTCTTTGTTTTCTTTGTCCAGCTCATCAGTCATTAAGTGTGCAGTATCTGCTTGTCAGCAGTGAAAGTTATTTTGGAGAACAATTTTTCTGTATTTCTGGACTTTAGAAATGTCTCTATTTGCTCCATAGAGAACAGCTGCAGTATTGATGGTTCATCTGTGTGTGGGAGTAAACATGATACTTGTTTCAAACACATATAGTTATTTTAACACTTTTATAATGATGAAGATATAAAGATAGTTTAAAACTATCTTATCACCCAGAAATAAAAATCATTATTTACTCACCTTCAAAATGTTACAAACCTGTATACATTTCTTTTTCTCAGGTGAACACAAAGATATTTTGACGAATGTCTGAAATCAAACAGTTGCGGGGCACCATTGATTTCCATGGAAAAAAATACTACGGAAGTCAATAGTGCCCCACAACTGTTTGGTTACAAGCATTCTTCAAAATATCATCCTTAGTGTTCAGCAGAATAATGGAATGTATACAGGCTTGGAACAACTTGAGGGTGAGTAAATGATTTTTAAATTTTTGGGTGAACTAGTCTATCACTTTAAAGTTTGTGGTTAAAAATACATTCTTTCTAAAGGTTTTCCTCTACTGGGGTATTTACACAAAAATATGCCGTAGAAATGCCGTTTTTACTCATAATTTACTCTGATTTCATTGAATGTGAAATTTTGAAGTAGAAAAACTGAAATAGTACTTTCTTCTTAAACATACTCCAATAATCT
This sequence comes from Semotilus atromaculatus, assembly GCA_031834385.1. Lineage (NCBI taxonomy): Eukaryota > Metazoa > Chordata > Actinopteri > Cypriniformes > Leuciscidae > Semotilus > Semotilus atromaculatus. Next base: position 8,706,160 of record JAULUF010000030.1, read on the forward strand.
TGATTTCCAACTTCAAATTTTCTTGTCCAGTAGCCACAGTATTTTCCAGAAAGTTGGATTTTATTATTACATTCATAAATAATGTAAAATACCAGTTCATAACATAACTTATAGTGGTGGATTGGAGTTTTCCTTTGCAAACTGTACAACAGTCAATTCAAACTGAAATGTGTAAGATTTTGTTTTTCTTCAACTGCAACGATAGAACTGATTTGTTTATAACGCATATTTGTGTGCTTGATGTTAATAGTAGTATATATAAATTAGTGATGCTCCGATTGATCGACCGCCGATCATGATCGGCCGATATTGGCTAAAGATAACTTGATCGGCGAACCCCAAAAGCACCGATCAAAAAAGCCGATCACGTGACGTAAATTTCCACCTGCATGCATGCGCACGGGCACACAACATCAGAGCGGAGCTTGCCAGTGTCAACATGAGTTCTCCCTTCTGGAAGTTTTTCAAAGTGTCTGACAGAGACGTTGCTAACGGCGAGATTTAACTATTTGTAGCGTGTATTCTAATTCTATTCACGAGTTGCATGCGCTTGATGAACGCTCTGCTAGTTAACTGGAGATTAATTAGATGTCCGATGTTCGCGGGACACGAGTTGCACGCGCTTGATGCATGTCACATAAATCGTTAAAAAAATTTAAACGTCGGGGAGAAAGAGAAGACGTATAGATCTATCTATCTGAATAACAGTGACGACGCGAAAGAGCTTTATTCGGTATGTTTTTCTGTGCGCACAGCCGCACACACACATAACATTACACACACACACACACACACAACCGGCGCGAAGCGTGCAGCCCTGCACATAGACCGCTATACAGCGCGCGAGGACTGAACTGAGCCCTCTTTCTGAAATGTCAGATTTGGAGAGTATTCACGTAAACACAGTCGGTTATGTCTTTACAGAGCGTACAGCAGCCTGTGAGAATATAGGACGTGCATCAGTGCAATTGGATCTGCACAGTCGGTCAAGTGACAGTGCGTCATAAACCTAATGCCGTTTGTACACTTAATATTAATCAAACTACAAAATAAAAAGAGAAAAGCATTCACTGCTCTTTTAATAGCTTTGATAAGGATTAATTATATTTAATTCATAGGCTACAAATAAATATGTCTGCTTGAAAGAATAAAGAATGATGTTGTAACAGACGCACCTGGTTCAATCAGCAATCAATCACAAAGAACGCCATCTCCAGAGTACTGATCACGTACACCTGATTTCAATCCAGTCATTCATCAACCACAGTATTTTAACACATGCCTTGAGCTTCATTGTTGTCTGGTCTCGTTTGAGTTAAGACTGCTTTCCTGTGTTACTATCTATCACTCGGAAGTCTTATTCGCTTACCTACCTTCCAGGTCTCCCACGATTCCCCGGTCTTCTCCTGGTGTGTTTCCTGGTTCTCCTGAATCTGCCAACGCTATCCCGGTTATCCCTAAGTGCGTTCTCACCACCTCCACTCCTTCCCTCATCGGCTGGTTCGCGTCTGCTAAGGATTGATTCCCATCTTCTTCCTTCTCTCCATTTGCCAGCAGTTCCAAATAAAGCACAAGTTATCACCTTATTCATCTGTCTGTGTCATTCCGTAACAGAAGACCAGACCTCAGAATATCAGCAATACAAGTAATCCGGGTCCTTTTCAGGAGATCGTGGAAAGATTCAGACGCGCTCTTCGCTCGTCAACCGTTACTACAACGCCATGACAACCCACTCTCTGGCAAACCACGCTAGTCCCGTGGTCAATCCAGCGCCCTACTCAGGATCCGCGGAGGATTGTGACGGTTTCCTTTTGCAATGTTCCCTGGCCCTGGAAATGCAGCCGCAAAGATTCACCACAGAGCGATCCAAGATCGCGTTCATTTTGTCATTACTGTCAGGACGCGCGCTGCAGTGGGCTGAACCCCTATGGATTCAATCATCCCCAGTAACTCATTCTCTGGATGATTTCATTGACCACTTTCGTGAGGTTTTCGGTAGACCCGAAGGAGATTCCTCCATCTGTGAACAACTATATCATCTTCGTCAGGGACGGATGTCTATAACTGATTACACAGTAAAGTTTCGTACCCTAGCAACATCTAGTGGCTGGAATGAACGCGCTTTCATCACTACCTACAGACAGGGATTGGATCCCAAACTGCGGCTGCATCTTGCAGCATACAATGACGGAATGGGTTTAGAAAAGTTCATACAGCTGTCTATTCAGGTTGCACGCCGTGTTCAACAGTGTATGGAAGACCAACAGAGTCAACCCGTCTACAATTCCTTTTGCCAGCCAGAGTTCTCCAGCGCTCCAGAATCCTATCCAGAACCTATGCAACTTGGTAACTCACGTTTATCCTTCACTGAACGGCAGAGAAGACTCACTCAAGGTCTATGTTTATACTGTGGAGGTTCTGGTCACATCAAGTCATCCTGTCCCGTACGTCCTCCCAGGCCTGTGGTGAGTTCAATGTATACTCCCTCAATAGAATTAAAACCACTCACCACCAATGTAATAGTCACTGCACAAGATGTTTCTGTATCTGTATCAGCTCTCCTGGATTCCGGGTCAGCTGGGAACTTCATCTCCGGGGAGCTCTGCCGTCAGCTCAAACTCAAGAAGAGATGTACGAAGTCCAGTTACCAAATAAACTCCGTGATCGGAAAGCCTCTCTGCAAACGTAAGATCTGCTTCTATGTTGAATCCATTCAATTACAAATTGGTCTGTTTCATGTTGAATCTATCAGTTTGCTGGTTCTGGAGCACTCTACTGCAGATATCATTCTAGGACGGCCTTGGTTTATGCAACATAACCCTCAAATCTCCTGGACATCTGGAGAAATTCTGAAATGGGGTGATTGTTTTCCGCATCTTCCTCTCCCCGTTCCCGTGGTTCCAGAGTTCTTATCCATTCATTCCACCTCCATCGAAAGCCCTGTGGAGAAACAATCTGTGGATATTCCCACCTGTTACTCCGCCTTCAATGACGTATTCTGTCCAGTAAAAGCCACCCAACTTCCTCCGCATCGACCGTGGGACTGTGCAATTGACCTACTGCCGGATGAACCAGTCCCCCATGGTAAAATTTATCCACTCTCCATACCCGAGCAGAAGGCCATGGAAGAGTATATTGAAGAAGCTCTACATCAGGGTTACATTCGTCCATCTACGTCCCCAGCAGCTTCAAGCTTCTTCTTCGTGGCCAAGAAGGATGGAGGCTTACGGCCTTGCATCGATTACCGTGCCCTCAACAAAATCACGGTGAAGTTCCGGTATCCTCTTCCCCTCGTCCCAGCAGCCCTTGAACAACTTCGTGGCGCCTCTGTGTTCACTAAGCTGGACCTCCGCAGCGCCTATAACCTAATCCGGATACGTGAGGGAGACGAGTGGAAAACAGCGTTTGTAACCCCTACGGGACACTATGAATATCTGGTTATGCCCTATGGTCTGGTAAATGCCCCCTCCGTATTTCAGGATTTTATGCACGAGATTCTCCGGGAGTTTCTTCACAAATTTGTACTGGTTTATATCGACGACATCTTGGTATACTCCCGAAACATGACTGAACATCAACAGCACGTAGCAAAGGTTCTACAACTCCTGAGAAACCATCAGCTATTCCTCAAGGCAGAGAAATGCTCATTCCATCTGTCTTCAGTCCAGTTCCTTGGCTACCACATCGGTGAACACGGTATTCAGATGGACGAGGGGAAGGTTGAGGCCGTTCGCAACTGGTCCATTCCCACAACCATTAAGGAACTCCAGCGTTTTCTAGGATTCTCCAATTTTTATCGTCGTTTTATCAAGAATTTCAGCTCCATCGCCTTTCCTTTAACCAACCTCCTAAAAGACAAGCCCAAATCTCTGATCTGGTCACCGGCTGCCACACAAGCCTTTGAGAAGCTTAAGTCGGCCTTTACCAGTGCACCGCTTCTCATTCATCCTGATCCCACCAAGGCTTTCGTGGTAGAAGTTGATGCCTCCACTACTGGTGTAGGAGCAGTGCTATCACAACAACATGGGGACCCAGCCAGACTCCATCAATGCGCCTTTTTCTCCAGGAAACTCACCCCGGCAGAAATGAATTATGACGTCGGCAACAGAGAACTCCTTGCCATCAAACTTGCCCTGGAAGAATGGAGGCATTGGTTGGAGGGAGCCCAGCACCCGTTTCTGGTACTCACAGATCACAAAAACTTAGAATACATACGAGATGCAAAGAGACTCAATCCCCGACAGGCTAGGTGGGCTCTATTCTTCACCCGTTTCAAGTTCACCATTGCTTACCACCCAGGTACTAAGAACACCAAAGCAGATGCTTTGTCTCATCTCCACTCATCTGATGAAACCACTGAAGAGCCAGAACCCATCTTACCCCAAGAGATTCTGCTCAGTCCTATTCAATGGTCCATAGATCAACAACTCTCCTTCTCCAATGCCTCCCAACAGCCTCCGCCAGGGTGCCCTCCCAACCGGACATATGTACCACGATCTCAACGTACTGCCATCATCCATTCCGTCCACTCATCTTTGGGCACTGGTCACCCAGGGGCAAATGGTACCCTCTCATTGATACGCGATCGCTTCTGGTGGCCTGGCATGGCACAAGAAGTTAGAAGGTTCGTCCAAGGATGCTCTGATTGTTCCATAACAAAGAGTCCACGCCACCTACCATCCGGCAAGTTACTCCCGCTCCCCATTCCTCAACGCCCCTGGTCACACCTAGGAGTGGATTTCATCACTGACCTACCTCCATCTTCTGGCAATACAACAGTCCTGGTCATTGTGGATCGTTTTTCCAAGTCCTGTCGATTAATTCCCCTGAAGGGGCTCCCCACAGCCATGGTGACCACAGAGTTACTCTTTAACCACGTTTTCAGATACTTTGGCATCCCAGAAGATATCGTTTCTGATCGTGGGCCACAATTCATTTCAAGAGTTTGGAAGGCCTTCTTCACCCTCCTAGGTGTGACCGTGAGTCTTACATCAGGCTACCATCCACAATCCAACGGGCAAACGGAAAGAAAGATACAAGAGATTGGGAGATTTCTCAGAACTTTCTGCCATGGCCACCAGGACTCCTGGAACCAGTATATAGGCTGGGCCGAATATGCACAAAATTCTCTTAGACAATCTGCCACTGGACTCACACCTTTTCAATGTGTACTCGGCTATCAACCACCTCTTTTCCCATGGTCCGGAGAACCATCGAACGTTCCATCAGTCGACTACTGGTTCCGGGAGAGTGAGAGGGTCTGGGACGCAGCCCATCATCAGTTACAACGAGCTGTACGCAGGCAAGAAATCCAGGCTAATACTCGATGCGCTGACACTCCCACCTTTCATCCAGGACAAAAGGTCTGGTTATCTACCCGAGACGTCAGAATGCACCTACCCTGCAAAAAGCTAAGTCCCAGGTTCATTGGTCCCTTTACTATCAAGCGGCAGGTCAATCAAGTCTGTTACCAGCTACAACTACCTCCACAATACAAGATACATTCCACTTTCCATGTTTCTCTGTTAAAACCATATTATCCACCTGTTTCTGCTCCCACAACAGACCCTAACTCAAGAGAGGAACCCCCCCTTCCGCTGATCCAGGAAGATGGGGCTATTTACACTGTCCGAGAGATTTTGGACTCCCGACGCCGTGGTGGCCAACTAGAGTACCTAATCGATTGGGAAGATTATGGACCAGAAGAACGAGCCTGGGTTCCTAGAGGTGACATTTTGGATCCTACGCTTCTCACAACCTTTCATGAATCTAATCCAGATCGTCCTGCACCTCGTGGTAGAGGACGGCCACCTCGACGTCAGGGTCCTCGGCCCTCTGGAGCGGGCCGTGGAGGGGGGGGGTACTGTAACAGACGCACCTGGTTCAATCAGCAATCAATCACAAAGAACGCCATCTCCAGAGTACTGATCACGTACACCTGATTTCAATCCAGTCATTCATCAACCACAGTATTTTAACACATGCCTTGAGCTTCATTGTTGTCTGGTCTCGTTTGAGTTAAGACTGCTTTCCTGTGTTACTATCTATCACTCGGAAGTCTTATTCGCTTACCTACCTTCCAGGTCTCCCACGATTCCCCGGTCTTCTCCTGGTGTGTTTCCTGGTTCTCCTGAATCTGCCAACGCTATCCCGGTTATCCCTAAGTGCGTTCTCACCACCTCCACTCCTTCCCTCATCGGCTGGTTCGCGTCTGCTAAGGATTGATTCCCATCTTCTTCCTTCTCTCCATTTGCCAGCAGTTCCAAATAAAGCACAAGTTATCACCTTATTCATCTGTCTGTGTCATTCCGTAACAGATGTATGTTAAAGAGTGCATCATTCATTGAAGAAAAAAAGACTGTTTTACTTTAGGAGAAGTGTTTTTATTTAATTTTAAGATATTATTTTATGTCACAGTGCTTAATCTGTGTCTGTATTGCATGTTCAATCTTTAAAAAATATTCATATTAACAGGTTAATAGATGTTTTCTACAGGAATATATAATGGTTTTGGAAATTTTAGAGAAATTCTAAATTAATGCATTACAATTGAACTAAACCCATTATATTTTAGTCGACTAAATCTACTGCAGATTTAGTCAACTAAATTCTTATTGTATTTTATCGACTAAAACTAAAACAATTCAGATGACTAAAATATGACTGAAACTAAATTGCATTTTAGTCAAAAGACTATGACTAAAACTAAATCAAAATTTGCTGTCAAAATTAACACTGCAGTATATTTATATAACAGTTTCCAAGTATGCCTAAGTGTAACTTGATCCCATCCCATTAAGCTGATCGAGTGTGTGTTGGTCTGCCTGACCCCTCTTTGTTTGGAATAATTTTACGTTACTCTCCCTTATTTGGGGAAGATGGCCTACAGTAGCCTTAAGTTATCTCATTTTCTAAATACAATTAAATAAACACTTGGTGGTTCTTCAAGATCTTGACTGTAGCATATTTATGTCTACTGGGGTTTTTTTTTTCAATACAGTTTTCACATTTCATAATATTTCAAATATTTCATAATTCATAGTTAGTTTCATTTCTACAAATGGTGCAAACTCTGCTAGATTATAGATAAAACATTCCCATTCCCCTGCCATTCTGTGATCGGCAGTAATCGGCAATCGGCAGATCATGATTTTGGTGATCGGTGATCGGCCCCAAAAATGCTGATCGGAGCATCTCTAATATAAATCGCTTGGGAATATAAGTTGCAGCACAATTAAGATGATAAAAAAAGCGCAACTTGGCCTAGAAAAATGTGGTAACAATTTGGTTGCACAAGAAAGCTTAAACAATTATTTCAAGATCATTCAAAATCCTCTCTCTTTGGACAGGTTAATTTAACAGATGATATTTATATTCAGAACTCATTATTTGCTATGTATACAATGTGTGAGGGAAATTAGACAGTCTTATAAGGTTATAAGACGGAACCGTTGCCACTGTAACTGCTTTAACGCACCAGTGGGGCTCGACAGCCTTAATCAATCGGGTTGGCGCGTATGGTTGGGTTGCGGAGAGATAGTGAGATTGTGGTTAGGTCTCAGCAGCAGGAGGGATGTAGAGGTCAGTAAGCTGGGCTGAGTTGAGTGGGGGACGGAGGGGGGTGACTCTGGGACGCCAGAGTCACTGTCGAGCCCTCTTGAGGTGTCGTGGGCTAGTCGACGAAACACTGAGGACGGAAGGTGCCCACTTGAAGACCCTAGAGATGTCCCCTACTCGGCTCAATCCAGACGGTTGTCGTGTTGGTCCACTAGGGAGACCACACTGTAGTTGCAGCCGTCGTGTGTGCTGACGCGCCAAGTACACTGCAGCCGTTAACGCCGGACAGAAGGGGAGTCACACCCTCATATGGAAAGAAGCGTAAATGGATGGAGAAGCATAGTTTACTGTAAAGCTACGTCTTAGTGTTGCTTATCTTGGCGAAAGCCGAGTACAAATCAGCATGAAATTTTAAGATCTACTCTCGTGTAATGGAAATCAGACAGTCTTATAAGGTGTTTACTGAATGAGCCTCTGTCCTGTGTGCAGAGAGGTGTGATTAATGGGGAGATTATGCATAAGTATATATGCATATAAGTGCTTCACCTGTAAAAGGGTTGTGACCTGCTGTTGTGCTCAAGGGCACAGCTCTGTGCCCTCACTTCCATCAGCAAGTTTTCTTTCTCACGGTTAAAAGTGACACTTCCCTGCTGCAGCCAAATGGATGCAAACAAGGACTTGTCAATCGACTGCAAATTGTAATCAAATTAATTATGTGCTGATGTAATGAACTTAATCTCAATCATATGTCAATATACACTCACCGGCCACTTTATTAGGTACACCTGTCCAACTGCTCATTAACACTTAATTTCTAAGCAGCCAATCACATGGCGGCAACTCAGTGCATTTAGGCATGTAGACATGGTCAAGACAATCTCCTGCAGTTCAAACCGGGCATCAGTATGGGGAAGAAAGGTGATTTGAGTGACTTTGAACGTGGCATGATTGTTGGTGCCAGAAGGGCTGGTCTGAGTATTTCAGAAACTGCTAATCTACTGGGATTTTCACGCACAACCATCTGTAGGGTTTACAGAGAATGGTCCGAAAAAGAAAAAACATCCAGTGAGCGGCAGTTCTGTGGGCGGAAATGCCTTGTTGATGCCAGAGGTCAGAGGAGAATGGCCAGACTGGTTCGAGCTGATAGAAGGGCAACAGTGACTCAAATAACCACCCGTTACAACCAAGGTGGGCAGAAGAGCATCTCTGAACGCACAGTACGTCGAACTTTGAGGCAGATGGGCTACAGCAGCAGAAGACCACACCGGGTGCCACTCCTTTGTAGCGTTTATACGCCCGTATAAATATAACTAAACATTATTCATAACGGATTATGATCAATAATTAATAATTTAATTATTTTCAGAATTTACTGTAGCAGAATCAATAGTATGATCATTTTATCAGTTCATCCAATGAACAGAAAGCATAAACAATTATTAATTCTAGGAAATATAATATCTTCCTGGCCAAGAAAGACTAATTCCCAGCTAACAGCTAAATTAAGAAATAAATCAAGGGTAAAAGCATAGGTAACTTAGATCGAAGTTCAAGACAATAAATCTGTAAGCACATAACACAAGACAATTATCTTTAAAATATAAACAAGACTTTATTGATTATTCTAAAACATAAAACTAATATCTAACACAAACACACGCACACGCATTCATACAAGTTGCAGAAAGAAGAGAGAGAAAGAGTGAGTTTGCAGAGTGAGATGCACTTTGTAAGACATAACCTGAACAAACTACCAAGCATTAATTTAAACCTTCGTTTCTTAGACAGGTTATTTAATTTACATTACAGCACCAGTTCAGTTAGAGTCTAGAGTACTTGCTTGTCTTTGCGTTGCTTAGGGAATTCCCTTTTCGGCGTAAAGGGGGTTTCCCGTCCGTTGCTTGGCTGGCTGTGCCTGGAGACGTCTTGGGGCGGCCAATCACGTGGCGTGTTGGCGCGGATGAATGAAGTCTTTGAAGTTGAAGCAGGCTTTGCAGTTGAAACGTTAAAACGAAACTTTGCAGCAAACTTAACTTAGAACCGAGACTCACAACGGAAAATAAAGGAAAACTTAGGAAAGAAAGAAAATTGAGACGAGAGTAGATGATGATGGCTTGAATGAAGCTGTTGAACCCGTTCTTCTGATCTTAAATTGGGTTCTTTTGTCTCTACGCGTCTACATGGTTACTATCGTCTGCTGTCTCCACCCGACTTCTTGTTCTGCCGAGACTTTTTCGAGAGAGAGATCGCCCGACTTCTGTGTTCGGGTCTAAGATTTTAAACTCAAGTGTTTTGTCCCGCCTCCTGGAGGAATTCGGACAATAAGATACTTGTAAGGTTATTTGAGAAGGGGGTATTTTCCATCATCCCCCTCGCATCGTAAATCATGTGTTATCTGTGGTCTGCTTTACTCTGCAGCTGAACAGAGGCTTTAGTTTAGACATAATTTCCATTTTAAGACCATAAACATTTTACACAGATTTCAATCAAGCCATCGTCTGAATTGAAAACATGTGGTCGCATTGATACACGATACACTTTCATTCACACAGGTAATGGTTACAACAATCACACGACTTTTATGTGATCTAAGCATAATAGACACATAGGGGTCATATATTGTAGAAACACATAGAAATATGGTTGAACGATTATATTTGATTATATCAAGTCCATCAAGAATTGTTTTGGGATGAGTTTTATGGATTTTGATATGTAAAGTCTCGTGTCTCTGTGGGTTTTAATGGATCTCAACACTGAGGTCATTCAACGGTCTTCAAGAAGGGGGAAGTCTGTTTTACATCTCTGTCATGGGATCTCCTGACCTCGTGGCGTTAATTTAGTAGGTCCTATCCCGTGACATCTCTTGGTCCTTAAGAAAGAAGGGGTCTGTTAGTCGCAGGTGACCCCTGCTAGGGCCCTGAGCAGTACCATTTCTGAACAGATCTGTCTTTCACAATTACCAAATGTAGACAACATTATTCCTTTAGTTAAACAATAAAAGGTCTTTTTGGTTGTAGACTCTCTGGGTCTGGTGATTTGAATCTGGAATGTGAAGACTCTTTGTGGGATTATGTATGAAGTATGAACAAAATCACCCAAAAGCTTCAATTGTGTTTGGGTCCATTCTCGTTGTCGCTACACCTTTCAGCTAAGAACAGGAAACTGAGGCTACAATTTGCACAAGCTCATCGAAATTGGACAATAGAAGATTGGAAAAACGTTGCCTGGTCTGATGAGTCTCGATTTATGCTGCGACATTCGGATGGTAGGGTCAGAATTTGGCGTCTACAACATGAAAGCATGGATCCATCCTGCCTTGTATCAACGGTTCAGGCTGGTGGTGGTGGTGTCATGGTGTGGGGAATATTTTCTTGGCACTCTTTGGGCCCCTTGGTACCAATTGAGCATCGTTGCAACGCCACAGCCTACCTGAGTATTGTTGCTGACCATGTCCATACCTTTATGACCACAATGTACCCAACTTCTGATGGCTACTTTCAGCAGGATAATGCGCCATGTCATAAAGCTGGAATCATCTCAGACTGGTTTCTTGAACATGACAATGAGTTCGCTGTACTCAAATGGCCTCCACAGTCACCAGATCTCAATCCAATAGAGCATCTTTGGGATGTGGTGGAACGGGAGATTCGCATCATGGATGTGCAGCCGACAAATCTGCGGCAACTGTGTGATGCCATCATGTCAATATGGACCAAACTCCCTGAGGAATGCTTCCAGCACTTTGTTGAATCTATGCCACGAAGAATTGAGGCAGTTCTGAAGGCAAAAGGGGGTCCAACCCGTTACTAGCATGGGGTACCTAATAAAGTGGCCGGTGAGTGTATTGCTCGTTTATAAATTTGATGGAAAAAAGTTATTAAAAAGACTAAATAAAAGAGACATCATTGAATAGACATTGCACAATGATGGTGGTAGTGCAAGCTTGAGTTTCTCCCACGGTAGAAAAAGATTTATTTATTTAAATAAAGAAAAAAATGCATACTTTAATTCAGCAAGGATGCATCAAAAGTCACAGTAAAGAACTTTACATTGTTACAACAATTTGATTTTCTTTCTTTTAAACTTTATTTTCATTAAAGAAGCCTAAAAAATTCATCCACACAAGATATTTACTGTTTTCAAGATAATAATGAGAAATGTTTCTTGAGCATCATATTAGAATTTCAAAGACTGTGAATCCGTGAATCCGAAGACTGGAGTAATGGTTACTTAAAATTCAGCTTTGCCATCAAAGAATATATTGAAATAGAGAACAATTTTAATTTGAAAATATAGCTGCAAGCAGCCATTACCGGGGCCAAGCGCAAAAGCAGACAAGACATGCCAACATGGCTGGGAGTTTCAGACCAACTGCAATAATGAGCAGTTAAAGATATTTAAAGATGAATTTTGGCAAAATGGCTGAAAAATCACATTCATTAACTAAAAATATGATTTAATGGATTATCACTTTCGACCAATAGGTGGCGCAGTTACGAAATTGATGTGGTGTGGTCAGAGTGAGGTGACAATGACACATACAAAGTTTGGTGTCAATATGTCGAGGCATTGCAGATATATAGCCTGAAGAGTCGTTTTGGCAGCATGCCTCAACTTTGATGCTGCACTTTACAAAAACGGTTTCGTCTATTGACACGAAATCCATAACTTTTAGTCGCCACAGTCTGGAGAGGATACGATTCGATTTTGGTGAAAATCGGACAAACGGTCTAGGAGGAGTTCGAAAAAGTAGGTTTTGACTGAAAATCAAGATGACGGAAAGGAAGTTCGGACAAATAAGGAAAACTTGGTATCTACGTTATCAGCTTGACCCAAGGAATCTATTAATACCAGTGTCATTTCAATAGCCAGATTTATTCAAAAGTTATTAGCATTTTTTGACATTTTGTTATAACTTTTGACCACTAGGTGGCGCTGTCTCGAAATCTTTTGAGTACCCTCAGGGCATGGTGCTAATGGCACATTCTGAGTTTCGTAATGTTACAGCAATGCATTTGTTAAGTATAGCATTTTACATCACAAAACTGTATTAAAGTCAATGGGAATTTCATGTTTTGTTCTATTATAGCGCCACCAAGAGGCTCAGTCCCACGATTTTTTTCACGTGTCCTCAGAGTGAGCCCATACATAAGTGTGTAAATTTTGGTGAAAAAATATCAATTCGCTTCGGAGTTATAGACATTTCTATGAAAAAACACGTCAAAAATGACTGACACGTGACTTTGATTGAATTTTACTACCCCTTACTATCAATATTTTGAGATTTGGGCATTGGCGTTTAGCTATCGACCTATGTTTCCAAACTTCTGACGGTGGTTTCGTCTCGATCGGACTAGCGGTTTCGAAGATATAGCCAAATGTTTTTTAAGCGCTAAATTTCAACGCTGCACAAACCATATGCCGAAACCTGGCAAGTCTGGTATCGTTGGACTCGGTAAGGTTTCAGGAGTCTAACGAGGTCAGTTTTGTGAGAATAAGTAGGCCACACCCAAAGTTATAAGCATTATAAGCTATTGGAGAAAAAAAAATCACCACTAGGTGGCGCTGTTTCGAAATTTCTTAGGCTCCTTCAGGGCATCGTATTGATGACCCATACCGAGTTTCGTAACAATTCGTTCATGCGTTAAAAAAATACAGCATTTTAGCACATCATTCAAAATGGCCGACAGACAAAATGGCCGATCTGGGAAAATCGGATATCAGTCGACTCGGCATGACGCCCTGAATCTAACAAGACCACTTTTATGATTTTTGGACAAACCGTTCAGAAGTTATGAGCGAAAATAGCCATTTTTCATATCTCCGGACCAGTAGGTGGCGCTGCGCCGAAACGCAGCATGTAGACTCAGGTCATGCTTGTGATGACATGTACCAAGTTTGGTCTGAATACGATTAAGCGTTGCGGAGATACAGCCTTACGTCTGTTTTCGCAAGCGCTACGTAAAATTAGTTTGTGCGTTTATCGAAAATGGTTTGACGAATCGACTTGAATTCCATAACTTTTTGTCGGCACTGCCTGGAGATGATCTGGTGCAAGTTTGGTGAAAATTGGACAAACCGTCTAGGACGAGTTCGCAAAAGTAGGTTTTTTGGACAATTCAAAATGGCGGCCATATTTTAATTACGGAAAATGACGTCATATGGTGCATTCGAATCAGCATGAGCTCAGGAATCAGAGGAAAAAAGAATTTTGTTGATAGGCTTTACGGTTCAAAAGTTATTAGCATAATAAAAGTGAAATTTTGGACAGGTGGTGGCGCTAGAGGCAATGAGTTAGAGACACCAAAATTGGTGCAATTACTGTTGGGACTGTCCTCTATCAGAATGTCAAACCGGAACAACTTTCCCGGAAACGGTTCTATGGGCTGCCATAGACGACCAGTCGGAAGAAGAAGAATAATAATAAATATAGCTGCAAGCAGCCATTACCGGGGCCAAGCGCAAGAAGCGGCAACAGATGCCATCATGGGTGGGAGTGGCAGACCAACTGCAGCAGTGAGCAATTAAAGACATTTTAAGAGAACTTTGGATAAATGGCTAAAAAATCATATACAGTAACTTTTAAGATAATTGAATGGTTTATCACTTTCGAGAAATAGGTGCCGCACTTACGAAATTGATGTGATGTGGTCAGAGTGAGGTGACAATGACACATACGAAGTTTGGTGTCAAAATGTCAAGGCATTGCAGAGATAAAGACTGAATAGTCATTTTGGCATCCTACCTCAACTTTGCTGCTGCGCTACACGAAAACGGTTTCGTCTATCGACAAGAAATCCATAACTTTTAGTCGGCACTGTCTGGAGATGATACGATTCGATTTTGGTGAAAATCGGACAAACGGTCTAGGAGGAGTTCGAAAAAGTAGCTTTAGACTGAAAACCAAGATGGTGGACAGGAAGTTCGGCCAAAAAAGAAAAACTTGGTATCTATGTTTTTGGCTTGACCCAAGGAATCTATTAAGACCAGTGGCATTTCAACAGGCAGATGTATTCAAAAGTTATTAGCCTTTTTGGAAATTTTGTTATAACTTTTGACCACTAGGTGGCGCTGTTTAGAAACTTCTCAAGCTCCTTTAGGGCATCGTATTGATGACCCATACCGAGTTTCGTAACAATTCGTTCATGCGTTCAGAAAATACAGCATTTTAGCACATAATTCAAAATGGCCGACAGACAAAATGGCAGATATGGGATAATTGGATATCAGTCGACTCGGCATGACGCCCTGAATCTAACGAGGCCACTTTTATGATTTTTGGACAAACCGTTCAGGAGTTATGAGCAAAAATAGCCTTTTTTCATATCTCCGGACCAGTAGGTGGCGCTGCGCCGAAACGCTGCATGTTGCCTCAGGTCATGCATGTGATGACTTGTACCAAGTTTGGTCTGAATACGATAAAGCGTTGCGGAGATACAGCCTTAAGTTTGTTTTCGCAAGCGCTACGTAAAATTAGTTTGCATGTTTATCAAAAACGATTTGACGAATCAACTTGAATTCCATAACTTTTTGTCCCCACTGTCTGAAGATGATCTGGTGCAATTTTGGTGAAAATCGGAGCATCGCCCTAGGAGGAGTTCGAAAAAGTAGGTTTTTCTGAAAATTAAAAATGGCGGAAAAATTTGCATGACGGAAAATGACGTCATAGGGTGCAATCGAATCGTCATGAGCTCTGGAATCAGAGGAAAAAAGAATTTTGTTGATAGGCCTTACGGATCAAAAGTTATTAGCATAAATGTGAGTGAAACTTTGGACAGGTGGTGGCGCTAGAGGGAATAAGTTAGAGACACCAAAATTGGTGTACTTAATGTTGGGACTGTCCTCTATCAGAATGTCAAACCAAAACAACTTTCCCGGACACGGTTCTATGGGCTGCCATAGACCCCCAGTCGGAAGAAGAAGAAGAATAACAAGCAGCAATACCGGGGCCAAGCGCAAAAAAAGCAAAACATGGCTGGGAGTGTCATACCAACTGCAGCAAGGAGCAATTAAAGACATTAAAGAGGATTGTAGGCGAAATGGCTGAAAAATCATATAAAAAGTCATTGAAAATGTGATTTAATGGATTATCACTTTCGACCAATAGGTGGCACAGTTACAAAACTGATGTGATGTGGTCAGAGTGAAGTGACAATGACACATATAAAGTTTGGTGTCAATATGTCAAGGCATTGCAGAGATAAAGCCTGAATAGTGCTTTTAGCATCATGCCTCAACTTTGCTGCTGCGCTATACGAAAACGGTTTCGTCTATCGACACGAAATCTATAACTTTTAGTCGGCACGATCTGGAGATGATACCATTCGATTTTGGTGAAAATCGGACAAACGGTCTAGAAGGAGTTGGAAAAAGTAGTTTTGAATGAAAATCAAGATGGCGGACAGGAAGTTCGGCCAAATAAGGAAAACTTGGTATCTATGTTCTCGGCTTGACCCAAGGAATCTATTAAGACCAGTGGCATTTCAATAGGTAGATTTATTCAAAAGTTATTAGCCCTTTTAGAAATTTTGGTATAGCTTTTGACCACTAGGTGGCGTTGTTTCGATATGTTTTGAGTACCTTCAGGGGATGGTGTTGTTGGCACATCCTGAGTTTCGTAATATTACACCAATGCATTTGTTTAGTATAGTATTTTATTTCACAAAACTGTATTGAAGTCAATGGGAATTTCATGTTTTTTTCTATTATAGCGCCACCAAGAGGCTCAGTCCCCCAATTTTTTTTACGTGTCCTCAGAGTGAGCCCATACATATGTGTGTCAATTTTGGTGAAAATATCTCAATTCGCTTCAGAGTTATAGACATTTCTATGAAAAAGCACGTAAAAAATGACTGACACATGACTTTGATTGAATATTACTACCCCTTACTATCAATATTTTCGCATTTGGGCATTGGCGTATAGCTATCGACCTATGTTTCCAAACTTCTGACGGTGGTTTCGTCTCGATCGGACAAGCGGTTTCGAAGATATAGCCACATGTTTTTTAAGCGCTAAATCACAACGCTACACAAACCGTAAGTCGAAACCTAGCATGTTTGGTATCGTAGGACTCGGCAAGGATTCAGGACCTCAACGAGATGACTCCCGTGAAAATAAGTGAACCACAGCCAGAGTTATAAGCATTTGAAAAAAAGAAATTTCCACTAGGTGGCGCTGTTTCAAAACTTCTCAGGCTCCTTCGGGGCATCGTACTGATGACCCATACCGAGTTTCGTAACAATTCGTTCATGGGTTCAAAAAATACAGCATTTTAGCACGTAATTCAAAATGGCCGACAGCCAAAATGGCCGATCTGGGAAAATTGGATATCAGTCGACTCGGCATGACGCCCTGAATCTATCAAGACCACTTTTATGATTTTTGGACAAACCCTTCAGAAGTTATGAGCAAAAATAGCCTTTTTTCGTATCTCCTGACCAGTAGGTGGCGCTGCGCCGAAACGCAGCATGTTGCCTCAGGTCATTCTTGTGATGACACGAACCAAGTTTGGTCTGAATACGATTAACCGTTGCTAAGATACAGCCTTACGACTGTTTTCGCAAGCGCTACGTAAAATTTGTTCGAATGGTTATCGAAAACGATTTGACGAATCAATTTGAATCTAATAACTTTTTGTCCGCACTGCCTGAAGATGATCTGGTTCAATTTTCGTGCAAATCGGACAAACCGTCTAGGACGAGTTCGAAAAAGTAGCTTTTTCAGGAAGTTCAAGATGGCGGCCATATTTTCATGACGGAAAATGACGTCATAGGGTGCAATCGAACCGTCATGAGCTCATGAATCAGACGAAAAAAGAATTTTGTTGATTGGCCTTACGGTTCAAAAGTTATTAGCATAATAAAAGTGAAACTTTGGACAGGTGGTGGCGCTAGAGGGAATGACTTAGAGACACCAAAATTGGTGTATTTAATGTTGGGACTGTCCTCTATCAGAATGTCAAACCAAAACAACTTTCCCGCAATCGGTTCTATGGGCTGCCATAGACTCCAAGAGCGGAAGATGAATAATAATAATAAATATAGCTGCAAGCAGCAATACCGGGGCCAAGCGCAAAAAAAGCAAAACATGGCTGGGAGTGTCATACCAACTGCAGCAAGGAGCAATTAAAGACATTAAAGAGGATTGTAGGCGAAATGGCTGAAAAATCATATAAAAAGTCATTGAAAATGTGATTTAATGGATTATCACTTTCGACCAATAGGTGGCACAGTTACAAAACTGATGTGATGTGGTCAGAGTGAAGTGACAATGATACATATAAAGTTTGGTGTCAATATGTCAAGGCATTGCAGAGATAAAGCCTGAATAGTGCTTTTAGCATCATGCCTCAACTTTGCTGCTGCGCTATACGAAAACGGTTTCGTCTATCGACACGAAATCTATAACTTTTAGTCGGCACGATCTGGAGATGATACCATTCGATTTTGGTGAAAATCGGACAAACGGTCTAGAAGGAGTTGGAAAAAGTAGTTTTGAATGAAAATCAAGATGGCGGACAGGAAGTTCGGCCAAATAAGGAAAACTTGGTATCTATGTTCTCGGCTTGACCCAAGGAATCTATTAAGACCAGTGGCATTTCAATAGGTAGATTTATTCAAAAGTTATTAGCCCTTTTAGAAATTTTGGTATAGCTTTTGACCATTAGGTGGCGTTGTTTCGATATGTTTTGAGTACCTTCAGGGGATGGTGTTGTTGGCACATTCTGAGTTTCGTAATATTACACCAATGCATTTGTTTAGTATAGTATTTTATTTCACAAAACTGTATTGAAGTCAATGGGAATTTCATGTTTTGTTCTATTATAGCGCCACCAAGAGGCTCAGTCCCCCAATTTTTTTTACGTGTCCTCAGAGTGAGCCCATACATATGTGTGTCAATTTTGGTGAAAATATCTCAATGCGCTTCAGAGTTATAGACATTTATGTGAAAAAACACGTAAAAAATGACCGACACATGACTTTGATTGAATTTTACGACCCCTTACTATCAATATTTTGGCATTTGGGCATTAGCGTTTACCTATCGACCTATGTTTCCAAACTTCTGACGGTGGTTTCGTCTCGATCGGACTAGCGGTTTCGAAGATATCGGCAAATGTTTTTTAAGCGCTAAATCACAACGCTACACAAACCGTAAGTCGAAACCTAGCATGTTTGGTATCTGTGGACTCGGCAAGGATTCAGGACCTCAAAGAATTGACTCCCGTGAAAATAAGTGAACCACAGCCAGAGTTATAAGCATTTGAAAAATAAAATTTTCCACTAGGTGGCGCTGTTTCGAAACTTCTCAAGCTCCTTCAGGGCATCGTACTGATGACCCATACCGAGTTTCTTAAAAATTCGTTAATGCGTTTAAAAAATACAGCATTTTAGCACATAATTCAAAATGGCCGACAGCCAAAATGACCGATCTGGGAAAATTGGATATCAGCCGACTCGGCATGACGCCCTGAATCTAACGAGACCACTTTTATGATTCTTGGACAAACCGTTCAGAAGTTATGAGTGAAAATAGCCATTTTTCATATCTCCGGACCAGTAGGTGGCGCTGCGCCGAAACGCAGCATGTAGCCTCATGTCATGCTTGTGATGACATGTACCAAGTTTGGTCTGAATACAATTAAGCGTTGCGGAGATAAAGCCTTACGTCTGTTTTCGCAAGCGCTACGTAAAATTAGATTGCGCGTTTATCGAAAACGGTTAAGCGAATCGACTTGAATTCCATAACTTTTTGTCGGCACTGCCTGGAGATGATCTGGTGCAATTTTGGTGAGAATCGGACAAACCGTCTAGGACGAGTTCGCAAAAGTAGGTTTTTTGGACAATTCAAAATGGCGGCCATATTTTTATGACGGAAAATGACGTCATATGGTGCGATCGAATCGTCATGAGCTCAGGAATCAGAGGAAAAAAGAATTTTGTTGATAGGCCTAACGGTTCAAAAGTTATTAGCATAATAAAAGTGAAACTTTGGACAGGTGGTGGCGCTAGAGGGAATGAGTTAGAGACACCAAAATTGGTGCAATTACTGTTGGGACTGTCCTCTATCAGAATGTCAAACCGGAACAACTTTCCCGGAAACGGTTCTATGGGCTGCCATAGACGCCCAGTCGGAAGAAGAAGAAGAATAATAATAGGAACCGGAACAGATACAATAGGTGCCTCCGCACCTTCGGTGCTTGGCCCCTAATAATAATAATAATAAGAACCGGAACAGATACAATAGGTGCCTCCGCACCTTCGGTGCTTGGCCCCTAATAATAATAAGAACCTGAACAGATACAATAGGTGCCTCCGCACCTTCGGTGCTTGGCCCCTAATAATGTATCACAATATTACTGTTTTCATGTATTTTGATCAAATAAATGTAGCCCTGCTGAGTATTAAAGACTTCTTTTAAAACATTTAAAAAATATTACCAACCCCAAACTTTTGAAGGGTAGTGTAAGTCGAGGTATGGGGTATGGATTAATGGCCTTTTTTGTAACACTTTATAGTAATTATACAGTAACAAAGTACTTACAAACCATTTGCAAACTATTAGTTTATAAATAATTCATAGTTAATACATTGTAGTCTTTACATTGTTAATATAATAATAGGCTATACAAATAGTGAGTTCTTCATTCCGTGAATTAACTATTAACTAATAGTTTGTTAATGATTTGTAAGTACTTTATTACTGTATACTTATTATAAAGTGTTACCGATTTTTTTCTCAGTAATTATTTGCACAAAATTACAGTCCTGATGTAACATTAAAAATGTAATAACCGAGCAGATCCCAGATCTGGAAAACCTCAGCAGCCAAATACATTTTTCAGAATTGGTGCAAGAACAGTCTCTTGCAAACAGTGAACTTTTGAGTGCCTTTTGAGATGTGTGTATGTGTTTCATCAAAAACACTTTCTGCTGGGTTTTGTTCTTTCTCTCATATTTTTTACTTTGAGCAGCATCATTTTGATGAATATGAAACAGTCTGACCTGAATCAATGTCAAACAAACAAAACATTCAGCATTGACAGCACACTAGCTACGTTTACTTAATTTATTTATTAATTAATCACAGCACATACAGAAGGAAGAGTATATTTGTGCAGCTAGATCATATAAAGAGACGCAGTATCAATTATGTTTGCAAAGACAAGATAAGATCCCCATGATATAAGCAAATAATTATAAAACACTTAGCTTGCGGATCTATAGATAGATACCCTTTGAATTATTTGTTCATTACCAAAATCATTTGTTTCCTGTCATGTAACATTAAAGTGATGGTGTTAAACAGCTTTCACAGTCAACAGACAAAGGACGGCTTGACGCACCCATTGAAGCTGCTTAGTTGGCATTTTCCTCTCATTCTCTGGGCAAGATTGCAAAAACTTCTCTCAGTTTGCTATTAGCTGAAAGAGCAAGAAAATTTAGTTAAAGCTCTACTTATGTCAAGTCCGTTGTCAGATCTGTCCGAGTGCACATGAAGTTCTGTTTTCTATTATTCCCAGTGAAAATAGGTAGACTTTAATATTATTTGAGAGAGATGCTTTAGAAGTATAATACACATAGCAGAAATATCTCAAAATAGAAATGGAATGAAAGCAAAATCTGGTGAACATAAATGCTCTCTTATTATTTGGTCTTTTTTTCTTTGAAGAAACATTATTCTAGGGTTATATCTGGCTTGTTTTTTCCTCTCCCATAATAAGGTGGTGCATTTTTATTGGGTTTGAACCAAGAATAAGTATGTATGAACCAAGTGCTAAAATGTTCTTATAAAGAACATAAATCATTTTATGCCACTTCAGATCTTATAAAGAAAGGTGAGCGGTAGGTCAGTGGACTTCTGTCCACAAGTGACATAGTAACCTTAACAATCAACATTTCACTGTTGTTACAAATTGCCTAGATTTAATACAGTCCCTCTTCCACCTCTGTTAGCTGTTCCTTAGCCCGAAGTAAACTCAGACAGGAGCGCTGTGTACTCACTTGCTTTTCCCCATTCAATCTGATACTGATTCGGTTTAACACATTGGGCCCTATCATACACCCTGCGCTATGCAGCGCACCAAGCGCGATGCAAGTGTTTTTTGCTAGTTTCAGCCCGACGCAGTTATCATTTTCACATCTTGCGGTTGTTTAACCCTCTGGGGTCTGAAAACGCGCCGGCGCGTTTTGCGCGATTTTTTTCACATAGCAGCAAAATAGACTTAAAATACTCAGTAATTTTTTGTCATACACACTTAAGAAATATGAAAAACAAAACTGTTAAATGTCTACTTTTTTATGGGTCCACTTACAATCGAAATAAAACATTGTGCTTTTGTAAAATAAAGAAAAAAAGCACAAATGTCAGGGCATGTCAAAACATCTCAAGTACCTCAAAAACCCCTTTAGACTCCAGAGGGTTAAATAGCAAATGCATTTGCGCCCATCTGTGCGCCCATGTGCGTGAAAACAAGGTGTTCAGGCGCGTTGCTATTTTGAGGCAACTGAAATAGACTCTGACCAACAAAAACCTGGTCTAAAGTCAATGGCGCAGTATTTTTTGGGGGTTATTTAAAGGACGCGTTGGTAATGTGAGCCTATAGGTGGGTCCACAACACGCGTACACTCTGCTTATTACATACTCTGGGATGCCCAGCAGCACACAAACTAGCCAAATATTAAAAATAAAAGGATTACAATGTAAAAGATTCATATTGTGTACATAAAGATGTGGTGGAATCCAACTTGTCCCATAGATGGTCTGCTTGCACGCTTTAACCTCACACACGAGCAGATCTGTTTGCTGTCTGGAAACGCGTTCAGTCTTTCCGCTTGCAAATTCCACCATGTAAATAGCGAATCCGCCATAGCGCGAGCACAACTGGCTTTTAAAGGGAATGGGAATTTACACTCTGATTGCTTTTTTGCATGTTACGCCCAAAACACACTTATTACTCATTAAGAGAATGGGGACAACCCTTTTAGGCCATGCACTGGGCGCGCTGATCATTTTTTCCCGTCATTAACCCTCTGGAGTCTAAGGGGTTTTTGACTAAGACTTGATGTTTTGACATGCCCTGACATTTGTGCTTTTTTCAGTTGCTTATAAACATATTAATGGCAAAGGTGTAATTACACTCTATTTAGCACAAATAGGGGTACCATAATATGCGAGCAACATCTATTTACATATTTGTATTTTTGAGGGAATAATGTTTATGCATGGTTATTCAAAAAACTAAAAATTAAAGTTTATGAAATAAGGCCACAAAACACATACTTAATATGTGTCCACAAGACTTTTGACTAATGGATGTAGTTGCCTAGTGTTTTTGCTTCAAAATGATCTGAAAATCACCCGGCCTAATCATTCACATAAAACAATACATTGATTTAAATTTTTTAAAACAGTTTTTGCTTCCAAAGGCAATATGCGCAGGGGCGTGACTTGCTGTGATTCACACCTGAGAAGACAAAGACCCTGCATAGTAATGAGCCTGCATACTAATGAGCCTTTCATTCAGGTGTGTCACACAAGAAAGAATGCGAGGACAAAAATAAATAAATAAATTATATATATATATATATATATATATATATATATATATATATATATATATATATAAAATACAAATATAAATGAAAGTCAAAAGCACATTTTTAGTACATAGTCATACCTGGAAACAAATCCTGTTCAAATAGGCTATCTGGACCATTCTACAGAATTAGTTAGAGTTAGAAAGTTAGAGTTCTCAGAGAGGAAAAAAAGGTATTTTTTCACAAATGTTTTATACATTCAAATTGTATAATTTCCAAGGTAAACATTTCTAGTATGCAGTTAATTCTCATACTGTATTTTCAGAAAGTTTTGGAATCTCCTCAAATGTGTCACTAATAAAAAACAATAATATTAAGATTTTTTTTTACATCTATCTTGTCTTTTTTTTTTTTTTTTTTAAGTAGGCCTATAGCCTGGATTTTATCATTCATATTTCAAAGTTAAGGATTCATTAGTTTGATATAGTCTACATTGGAACAAACACTATAATAACATCTTAGATTATGAGCTTATTTTTGACAAAACATTCTAACGTTATATATTTAACATATGAGCAGAAACTGGTTAACTAAAGCTTATTTGATGTCTATTTTAGAGTAAAAATCTTTATAATCTATCCCAAACTAGTCAACTAAATGTTGTCTTTCATATTTCGTCTGTAACAACAACAGTGCGAATTCCGTTCATTCATCACACAGAGAAAGACACGCGATTCATTTTAAAACAGTATTCGCGATTATAACAAAGAATAAAAAACTTACTATGATCCTCGCTGGATCCATGGCTCCTCGAAGTGAAATTAATCCAGCACTGAGGTAAATTATCCAGAATTATTCCTCACAGCCTCGAAAAACAACACAGACTACCGGTACATTAATCTGAACTTGGTGTTTTATCGAGCTCGTGTGGGCGTTGGCAAGTTTCAGATCATTTGCGTTTCTATAGCGCGCGCTCTCTGTGGGCGTGGTCACATTAAAAGATAATTAGCTGAAATGAGAACGCCTGGCATCTCTCTTTTTTTATATAGATTACATAAACACAGAATATTTGTTTTAGTTTTGAATTAGATAATTTAAAAGTACACACTTAAATGATTATAAAGATATATTGATCATGCCTGTGTGACTAGTATTTGCGGAGTTTTGTTTATGTTTAGAGACGTGCTCTAGAAAAAAAGTTCACGGAGACGGAGAGGCAGAAAGCACACCCTGTTTATTTTCTTTATTTTACAAAAGCACAATATTTTATTTCGATTGTAAGTGGACCCATAAAAAAGTAGACATTTAACCCTCTGGGGTCTGAAATCACGCCGGCGTGATTTGCTCGCTTTTTTTCTTATCAGTGCAAAAGAGACTCAAAATACTCTGTTGATTTTGATCTTACATTTAAGTGTTATACATCATTAGATCCTGTTAAGTGTCTATTTTTTTTGTGGATACTCGCAATAAAAACAAAGTGTTGTGCTTTTCGCCAAATAAAGAAAAACGAACATGATGCGAGTTCTGCGTTCTCTCTGTCTGTGAAGTCCATTCTGAAACACGTCCTAAGATTAACTGTAACTCCGCGAATACTTGTCACACAGGCACGAGAGATTTTTCTTTATGAAGCTTGAATTCTCTTCTTTTAAATGAAGTAATTTATATAAAAAACAAATACTCACAGTTTATGTAATCCGTTTGAAACCAAGGAGAGGTCCAGTTTTTTCTTTCTCCCCTCATTATTTTTAATGAGTTGAGGCCGCCACGCCCCCGGCGCTATTCACATGTAAATAGTTTAGGTGATCTATATGCATCGCACACGCCCCCGATCAATGCCATAAAAACACAAAATTTCTTCATGAGATTCGCTGATAGTTCATCGCGTTTTGAGGATGGCACAGCGGGCACGCTACTCCGGTAAAGAGGCCGCCAGATGATTCTGTACAGCGAGGAAGAATTCACCTTTCCCTCAGAGGAAGATTATTGCAACTCAAGACGACGAACGGCTGCATTTTGAAGAGAGAATTGATCCCGCCGAGGATACAAGTTCGGAGTAAGTGTTATATTGTTTAGTGTTATATAATTATTTTTCTGATCATATAGAACTCATGTTTTCAGACTATATTTTGCTTAGTATTGCCTTACAATATAACATTCGTGTACATGCTCAAGTGTAAACTTTCAATATGATAACGTTACTCTCTAAACATTTGTATATTAAATATATTTCACTCAGTTTTGATTAGCTTATGCGTAATGTAGCTTATTTGCGAATATCTGCTACGGTGTAGCCTAAATATAATGTGCTTTAGTGCAAATATATTTCAGCTTCCGGTAAAATACTGTCTAAATACTAGACATTATATTTTTATATATAAATGTTCTGTTTTGGTTAGCCTATGACACTGCTTATCCTGCTAAAATACTGCACAGATGATTGTGAATACAGGTGTAAATGTTTGAAATGCTCTAAATGCGCGCGGTCTATACGTTATGGCCCATCAGCAGATTCTCGCGGTGTATGGCCCATAAATAGATATTTCTCCGTCCTATGGCCCATCAATAGATATACATTGTTCGTCCATACCCATTAATTGCCCACAGTTTACTTTGGATTATGTATGCTAACAGTTTTTGTTGTTGTTGTAGGATTGTGTCTGCATCACGCTCTCCTTCTCCAGCACCGCAGAGGAGCACGCGTGTCATTCAGTTCTCAGTGCGATCGAGTGCACAGACATAATATTTACAGATGAAATGTAATTGTGTTTACATCGTCATAATATACAAGTACCCATTCTTGTGTGAAATTACAAAAACTTTTTGTCTTTTTTTTATCCATGGCCATTAGTGATTGATAATGATAATAATACAGCTTCTTTGATTGTGTTATCAGCAAATATAAATGGATGGGTATATGTAGAATTTTATACAGGTATCCATCAAAAGTTTGCAAACTTTTTTAATGTTTTAGAAGTCTCTGATGCTCATCACGTCTGCGTATATTTGATTAAAAAACAAACAAACAAAAAACCCAGTAATATTGTGAAATAGTATTACAGTCTAAAATAGCCTAACTGTATTTTAAAATGTTGTTCTGTGATTCATCATTACTTCAGTCTTCAGTGTCACATGATCCTTCAGAAATCATTCTGATATGATGATTTATTTTAAAAAAATCAATGTTGAAAACAGTTGTGCTGCTTAATATTTTAAAAAATATAAAAAATAGTAATGTGTTCTAGGAATTACAATAAAACAGATTGAAAAACCAAACCTTTGCATCTCCTGTCATTCTTTGTTCAGGTTGCCTCACAGCACCTTGATGGGACATTAGCCTTTGGGGGAGTGTCTTTTGTCTCCCCTGGTGGGAATCTCATTAATATTCATGGCCATTGACACTCCCACGCATACAGCAGTGCTGACACAAAAACTGACTTACAAAATTTTAATTGTTATATTGTTGTTTGTGAAAGAGTGGTCAGAATGATTTTCACATCATTTTGTAGTAAAAATTCTAGCCTACAAGAATAGTAACTCAAAAGTCTTGTGGACAACTGTTCAGTATGTGTTATATGGCCTTATTGCGGTGACAATTTTTTTCCCAAAACTTACTAACCACGCATAATATTTTTTTTCTATAAAATGCAAACATGTACATCTATTTTGCTCACATATTATTGTAGCAGAGTTTGTGCTGAATACAGCCAAATTACATGTTGGCCAATGGTATGTTGTAAGTAGCTGAAATAAGCACAAATGTCAGAGCATGTCAAAACACCTCAAAGGCCTTAAAAACACCTCAGACCCCAGAGGGTTAATAGTTTATTTTTTCATATTTCTTAAGTGTGCATGACCAAAGGTGACGGAGTATTTTAAGTCTATTTTGCTGCTATGTGAAAAAAATCACGCAAAACGCGCCGGCGCGTTTCTCGACTCAAGAGGGTTAAACTAGCAAAAGTTGATTCGGCCCTAAGTGCACTTGCGCCTTGCGCTTTAGACCATGCGCTTAGATCGTTAAAATAGGGCCCATCTTGTTCATTCTTTGATCAGAGGAGAACTGGCCCCCCAACTGAGCCTGGTTTCTACCAAGGTTTTTAATTTTCATTCTGTTACCTGATGGAGTTTGGGTCACCTCTGGCTTGCTTAGTTGAGGACACTTAATATTCAACAATATTATTGATCTGACTGTATTGACGCTGTTGTATGAGAACTGAACTGAGCTGAACGATGACATCATTTTTTTTGCTGAACTGCCTTATAGATGAAATTAACTAATTTAAAGCTGCTGTCCGTAACTTTTTTGGGTTAAAAATTATTCAAAATAATTTTTTGAGCAAGTACATTACTAGCCAGTGTTCAAAACAATCTGCTTGCCGTAGCTTGATTCAAAAAGGTAAGCTCGTAATAATGTTTTTAATTCCAGTGGTACTAGTTAATTTCCACGAGAAATTCGAGCATGTGTTTGCGTCATTACGTCACATCTGTACACATACAGAAGGAGTCTCGGCTAGTAAGCTATATTGTTGGAGTTTGAGGTGGAGATTTATAGCCTTTTCTCACAACACTTGATATAATTGAACTTGATCAATTTGATGGCGGATCCAGAAAGGTTCAAACGACAATCACCAGTGACAACTGGAGATTCACCCGTTGTAAAATGCAAAAGACTTCGGAGTGGCTAACGTACAGAAAAAAAAGAGACTGCAACCGGCGCCGGCCCATGCGAAAACTAGGATATCGAAAAAGCTTTTGAAAGGTGGCATGAACTCCGTGTTTTAAAGGGGTTCAAATATTTCTTTCTGCTGGACAGGTAAGTTAAGACATTTCAATGGTTCTATTATGTAACAGTAACGCACTTTGTTCGCTTAATTCATACAGTTACGGAGTACTGAACTACAGGTAGCTCTGATACACATTAAATGTAGTCACGCAATGCTGATGTTGTTAACATTAACAATCTGAGAACAAAGTATAATTTGCACGGTTTGACGTGATATGATAAGCGATCGTTAGATATAGAACATTTCTGTATAATAAAGGGCTACATTTTACATCCAAGTCTATCATTTGAAATCTTTACATTGTATTGTAGCTCAGAATTCGAATAGCCATATATCTCGAAACACCGATCAGTCCTTGGACCGATGAGATTGGCTAACTTATCCTGTGATTTTCCATTTCAGAATGAAGGAGCTCAATGAGGAGGACTCATTATATAGCACAGCTATATTGTGAAGTCACGCTCAGAAATGTGTCATTTGCATATTAAAATCACAAAAAAATCGAGCTGGGGGCACGGAGGAGCTTCGCCTGGACCCGATGACATGTGCCAACTAGCCTCTCCCTATGGAGGATCCCTTTCCCACTCTACAGATAGTAGAAGTGTTGTGAGAAAATTCGGTTCGCGTACCTACCCCGAAGTGATGAAATAAAATAATATTCTGTATCAAAATGTATAGGCAAGACAAGTAGTTTGTCTAGGCATGGTTTGTAGGGAATTACAAATCTGCGCACTTATATTTAAACGCACATAACTATAGAATCAATTCTTAATGCGCATGTGAACGCCATCAGCTTTTATCACTGGTTCACGTTTTAAGTCTGTTTAGAGAGAACGGCGTCGTCTTAGCGGCCCCTAATTTAATAACAAATGACAATTTCGCCGGAAGTGAATCAATCAAAACTACCTTTAGCTGGAAATAACATTATTCAAGAACCGCTATAAAGCCAAAACAATCTCTGTTACCTTACATTATATGTTTATCTCTGTAAAGCTGATAATTTTAAACAAATTTTAAAGGGTCATGAAACCGCAAACCAAATTTTCTGAGATTTTAACAGAGGTATGTGTGTTGAACACCATTGAAGACAATGTTAGCATCTGTTAGATTTAATAGTATGATTCAAATGGTTAAATTTTAGTTTTCTTCCGCTTTTTTCGTCTTCCGGGTTTAAAATCTTCATCACAGGCTGTGACGTGGCAGTGCACAGTATAGTGCGTTGATGACTCATCGATGTCTCATAATTATTAATGAGACTGAGTTTTCATATCCTATGAGAAGACACTGTCTCTTAATTATTCATGACACCACGTGGATCTTTCCAAGTTGCATGACATGTCAAACTGTGATATCGCGAAGTAGATGAGAGAGACAAATATGGGACGCTACAAGTGTTTGTTTGTGCAAAAGTCCAAGTGGGTTGAATATGTTTCCCCGCGATGCTTCCAGGGCTAGACTCTGGCTCTGGGCGGTTGGTTTGCCATCAACCACGGACACATCTAAACTATAGTGTGTGCCGCAAATATTAGCTTCGAGAACTGGAGAATGGTGGATTTCGCCTTGTTGACAAGACAACCAATGCAGTTTGCGTCTTGCGAGTGATGCGGTACCAAGTCCCGAGGACTTTTCTATCAATTCAGAGGTATGTGTGTGTGTCTGTGTCTAAAATGAGAAGTCTTCCAGCTCCAAAGAGCGATCTTTATTATGGGGGTTCAGGGGGCGCGTAGATCTAGGTTATGCACGGAGCGTTTTTTTAAGAGGAAAATTAATTATTTTCAAATATATGCATTTATAGTATCTATATAAACAACTATATATTTTATAATGACATTAAAAAAAATCTAGCATTTCCTCACGTTTTTATCACTGCTTTTTAGTGACAGTCGATGCATCGGCCACTGGCAATGACAGTGGTGGCCAGACACACCCACTCCCTCACTTCTTCTCACAGCCGTCCACGCCCATTTAAGTTGCATTTTTCAAAAAGATTGTGAGCTAGACTTGAGCTGAAAGAGGGGGGTTTCATGACCCTTTAAACAATCTACATTGTTAAAAGTGATATATAAATGAAGATGACTTGACTTGACCAAAGCGGGAGGTCATGCATTGCAGTAAATGGAGGCAACATACAGTTAAATGACAAGACTGGGGCAATAATCCAAGCAGAATCAAACGGCTGACTCAGTATCCGAGTTGGCGGCTTGAAATGCAATTGGTTCATGAATGAGAAAGCACCAAGAGGTCCATCAGCTGATTGCACAGAAGATTGTTCTATCATACATCAGGCCAGATGATTGGTATTATTAATTAAGTATTGAAAGTATTGGATTAAGTATTATAAGTATTGGAAATTTTCCCAACAAGGACAGAAGAAAGGAACAAAGTTAAGTCTATGCTGAAGGGCCTTTTATGGATTTTAAATACTTTTCCTAAATATATTTTTTTGTTATGGACAACCAGCGTGGTTATTGCATTATATGTTTCACCTCAACAATAAAAATAGCTTTGTTCATAAAACTAAACATTTAAATATTACCTTACATACTGCATTATTGGGTGATGTAGAGTGACAACTGTTATTTAAATGCATATTATGTAAATAGTCTGCTAATTTGCAAAGCTCTCATTGATTTACATTACAAGCTATCAGAATTTCAGCTGACTTTTTGTCTATATAAATGACAACATCTGCACCAAATTTTGGTGCACCGCTCAGTTTGGACCTGTGAATAAAATTGAGGTGTTTTTTTTCCTCCTGGAGTATGAGCTCCAATTTCTTCTATATCATATCATATACCATAAAAGCCTGATGTGTCAAATATTATACTCTACAAAAACACATGCAAACCTTTTTGACCAATTGACCAATGAGCATTATTTCATATGCCAGGCTTTACAGATTTAAATTTCACACATGGAACCAGATCCACTTACTGTACATACTGTGGCTCTAGATAAGTGCATATCATTGCAAACACCTTCACATGATGCAATTTCCAGGAGATTTTTAAAGTCTGCATTTAAAGTGCCCCAATTATGCTATTTTAAAGTTTCCTAATGTTGTTTTACAACAGTAATTTAATTTTCTTACAATATACATTTGCACATCACCACATTTTCAAACGACTCGTCAGATGAATCAATCTCTCTAAATCCCTCCTTTCCCAGCTACTCTGATTGGCCAGACTTCTCAGTTTGTTGTGATTGGTCTACCGTGTAGCGCGCGTGTTGAAAACATAAACGCCCATTGCTATAACAACGTCAGCTCTGCGTGACTTGAGGATTCCTACACCGTAAACTAAATACAATAACGAACAATGACGTCGATTTTACCATATCAATCCGAGCGCAAGTCCGGTGATGAAACACTGGAAGAACTAGATATTCAACCCGAACCTCCTTCGCAAGGACGACTTGGTACATTATGAGATGTTGCAACTGTAATTCCTCACCATCAGCATTAACAAGTGCATATCCATCAACAAACCAATTATTTTACTTATACTTATTTATTTACAGAGTATTTTTGTAATATATTGTGGTGAACATGTGGAAACTGAATCAATAACAGTGCATACATAAGCTGAGCTCTAGCATGAATGGCTGATGTAACATAAACGTTGGTAAAACAAATCTTGCTCCATGCTTAATCTTTCCTCAAAGTAGTGATAACGACAGACAATCTGCATTAATAGACACAGTTTTAGGTAATAGTGGCCCACAAGTGATCAGCAGAAGTATTTCAATAAGACCGTGATAATGTGAGTTAACCAGTTAGCAGGAGACCAACATAATATAAAACTCAATTTGCTAATGTTTCATCTTGACGTCACAAAGAAACAGCTTATGAATCGTTTGAAAAACAGAGTCAGAGTCGACTCTTACTTTTGAAAGACAATGACTTTATATATGGTGCACTTTAAGATTTAAAACTTTGCAGGATGTTTTCATTCACTTAGAGCTATATTACACACAACATGAAAGGTAATTTTCAAAAATCCATAATAGAGGCACTCTAAGTAATCTGTGGTGCAAAGAATGACACACATTCACTTTAACACATTGTTTGATAACTTTAAATATTTAAATATATCTTTCTATTCATCATGCAATTCTTTATAACCACACTTTCATTCAAGTGGTTAGTTCGATTGAAGTCCTTGGACACTTTCTCAGACTGCTTAGATTTTTGTGTCCCCCCTGACTGGCATAGTGATAAGACAATCATAAATTGTGTTTCCACGGATGCTCTCACTATTCCGGATGACCAAAGTGTGTCATTGTTCTGACGCACATGGAAAGTCATTGATTCCATTTTCCCCTGCATGCAGGATATGGAGTGGAATGTCAGCATTACTCCCTGGCTACATTTACATGTTTACAACCAGCTACAATATGCCCATCTCATTTAATAGCTGGACAATAGGAAGATGTGCCAGAGAACCAGGAATTGTTTTTAGGCTCTTTCTACTACATACAGTTAACTTGCTTGAAAAACATTAGTCCTGCCCTGAGGCTGAAGTTTTTTTTATTAGGCATTAACATGAGTTTATAAGAATTCTTTACCCATCTTACAAATATATTGTCACGGGGCATGGACTGAACACGCACACACACGCACATTTCACACATACACCGGCATCATGTTAACACAGTCTGTTTGTCGGAACTGACAATCATGTATACATGGACTTGTGTAGCATTTGATGGTATTGTGTGTTTTAAGCCTGGTGTGTTGTGGTGTATTATGGCCTGTATGTTGGTATTACCTGGTTTACGTGAGTTATATGGGGAATCAGTGGCTGTAACATCAGCGCATATGATAACATAATAGGATTGAAATAAATCACCCCACCACTATTATTTGGTTTATATGGTTTGTTAAGTACAGTGTTAATAATGATACAAATATACCTACCAGATTTGATGAGTCATTTGCCAAACCTGTTCAGTTAAAAATCCGGTCTATTTATACATGAATGGGAAACAAAATAATTGTTTTATGAGTTATTTGTTTGTTTTATTATTTGTGTGTGTATTTATGATGTGATGTGTATCTGCAGATATGAGTTGTTGTATTTATTATTGTTATTAGTATTTATATATGTGATTTATATTAACCTCATTTAACTTTCCAAGTGGTACGTCCCGGGGGAGGGAGGAGTCAGGTCTATAAAATGGCTCCAGAAATTTAGTAATGAAGGGAAGTGCTGGTTGTGTCGTGCAAATGCACGTACAGGTCAGATTCTGTCTTGTTGATGTAGTTTATTTGACCATGTGTTTGGTGTAGTTGTTTTGTTTGTGTGTTTTTTCCCACAATTATTGGGTGACTGTCATCGTGTGGCAAATAAAAAGCACTCTTGAACCTGACCAACGGCTTCCTCTGTCACTTGGGGCCTCCATCCGCTACTGCTATCGTAACATACATCATCTCACTGCTGATACCTAATGCCATGTCAGATGACTGCCCAAGACTTTGCTTACTTATCTGTCAACCCTTTGCAGTTAATTACTCCAGGGTCATTTCATGACGCACTCTATCAAAGATGTCCAGTCTTGTGGTGATTTATTTCTGTAATTCTAAACTTGATCCACAATTACCAGCAGATGATTGAATGTAGTGTCCACATAATGCAGTGAAACATATTTAATTTTGACTGAAAATGTTTTTTACAAGTAAAATGTTATTTGGTAATGCTGTTTCATGCTAAGAGGAAACATTTTCATTTTGCATTAACAATAGCTGTTAATGGTTATATTATTGTAGTCTGAGCTGTTGATTTTGGCTTTCATTGGCTTCTCTCTTTGGCCTTACCCCATGCTTTCATGTATAAGAAAACAACATAATTCTTAGATGATTATTTGCTGCAGCTCAGCAAACACTGAGCTATTTCTTTCAGTCATGTTAATGCACTAAACCAACTCAAATTAGAGTGAATTCATTACTGGCAATATAGAAACCAAACTCCCATTCATTGTGATGTTGAATAAATTTGTCTCTGCATAAAGCGTTCTATTTTATTTACCAATAACAGTCTCTGCTTAGTGGCAGTAGGACAATACAGACCTTGTCTTTTGGTTTTCAAGATTTAGGATGGACAGATGACTCAGACATGTATATCTTCCACAGTCTGATCTTCTACACAAAGCTGAAGTGTTGCTTTTCAGAAGAGTGTAAGAACTCTCTCTTTCTGTTAGTTTTTTTCTCAATCCTTCATTGTTGGCTCTTTCATTGCAGAGTTAGTCTGTTTTGCAAATGCTTTAGCTTGATGTTTACATTTTCAGTCCCACACCATCGCTATCTTGCTTTCTCTGTCTCTCCTTTTGTTTTACTTATTTCCCT
The DNA here is from genome assembly GCA_031834385.1 of Semotilus atromaculatus. NCBI lineage: Eukaryota > Metazoa > Chordata > Actinopteri > Cypriniformes > Leuciscidae > Semotilus > Semotilus atromaculatus. The sequence continues at coordinate 8,740,386 of JAULUF010000030.1, forward strand.
CTCCCCTTCCTAAAAATAGAAAGATTTCATAGTCATTCAAGCATGAGGGCAGCCAAGCACAGATACATTTGGAGTAAGGAAGAGCTTGTCTTGCACACAAATTAAGGTTCTTTTGTGTGGTCAGTCATTAATCAATTGCTTGCATAATTCTGTTTTTTCTTCTTCTTTTTTTTTTGCTCTATTTAACTGCTTGAGTGAACTTAGTTTCCAAGTTGCAGCTTGTACTATGCATTCTTGACTGAAACATGGCTATTGTGTGCATTCTTGGCATGTTCCCTGACAAGGGGGAGGTCAGCGAGGATAGAATAGTTGAATTCAGCAAAGGGTGATTCATGCAGTGTAAGAGATGAGATTGTGTAGAAATGGCACTGCCCAAGCATTAGTCAGACTAATGGAAAAGAGAATCTCTAATCTCATCCTTTGCTTAACAAACATATATAAGGTTGCCTTGCCTAAGGTTGAACTGCTTAGAACCCAATTAAAAGGTTTTTCATTCGCAGTGAATGACTGACTTTTTTTTCTCACATCTATATAGCTACATCTAAAATGTTCTTACTCTATAAGAAGCAATTCTTAAACGTTTTGAAGCAATTCTGAGAAATTAGATGTTGCTGAAGATGAAAATGGTGATGTATAATGCAGGAGTGTGCGTCCTGATTCTGTCTTTGATGGATTTGTGTGTGTGAGAGTGGTAGATTATAGATTTATAGCATATCTGGTCCCAGCACAGCCTATCCCAGTGTTTCATTCACTTTCAGCTCTCAGATAGGGAAGGGAAACTTAAATACATTAATCTGAATAAGAATAACTGTCTAGTCACTAGTGGTGGGCGGTATCCCAGTTCATACCAAAAACCGGTGTATATTTTCGTTATGATATTAATTTCTAATATACCGCCATACCGATGTATTTAATTACACAACGTTCGGAACGCGACACTGTTTCAGACGGACCCTTTACAATGTTGCACTTCTAAGCAGCGACTGCGAGGCAAGGGTAAACAGCAGTCCTCTGGTGTTACGTTACAGGGAAGATGGATGCTGCAGAACTAGTAGAACATGACACAGTAGAACTTGTGCCAAAAAGAGGAGCCGGGTCTGTTGTTTGGAGGTTTTTTGGTCTCCAAAAATCCGACGTCGACCAAACAACCATTTTATGCAAGTGCTGTCGGGCTAAAATTGTCGCCAAAGGCGGCAACATGAGCAATTAGCTCCAGCACCTTAGCCGCAAGCACGTCTTGGAATATTTTTGACTGCAATTGTCTTTGCATTCTGATTCCTCACTTCATTATAATCATGATTTGGGATGTCCCGATCCGATCACTCGATCGGAATCGGACGTTACCTCCCTATCAGGACTCGGATATATGTAAATTAGGGGTGTAACGGTACATGTATTCGTAATTGAACCATTTCGGTATGAGGCTTCCGGTTTCCGATCCGTAACGCCTTACGCATACAAACCGAACGATTCCTAGGACCATTTTTCCTGCCGACAAAATCCGCGCTGGCGCGATCACAACGTTGTGAAACATCAAATGGCAAACGTAATGAAAGCGGAACGAAACTGCGCTACTCATTATATTGTGCTTAACGGACCATTTATCAGTTCGGACCAGCAACATCTGTGCAGCGCGAGATAGGCGAGATCAAGCGACACTGTGCTAAGAGATTCAGTGAAGTAATAACATTGAGCGAGATCTAGTGAGAAGCATTAAAATTTCTCCGTTATTAACCTAGATCTCTATTAGATCAAACAGCGCTGACGTGGAAACCAGGAGAAACATTGTGCCGTGAATGAACATGGATTTAATGTTGCACTTCAAATCTCAAATATTATATAAATATATATTTAAATGTTATTTTTAATGTGATTACCAAAACATTATTTGTTCATCCTTCAAATATTACCCCCATTTATAAACCTGAAAGTTTCAAGATGTAGGAAAACTCAAACTTATTTAAAAATATTTTTTCTTTTAATAAATAGGAAATGTCTCTGGCATTTCTTTCTTTTTGCTGTTTCGTATCGAACCGAACCGTGAATTTTGTGAACTGTTACACCCCTAATGTATATTCTCATTATTTTTTTTATACACTTTTAAAACACTTTTTATTTTTTGTTTACATGCCTGCCGGGTATTTTAAATTGAGGTGCTATTTGTTTTTATATCAGACTTTTTCTATATTTACTGTTGCACTAAAGGCCAAAAGTGAAGAATTTATGTTATTTATTACTCGATTGTTCAAGCTACCTCATAGAAGTGCTCTGTTTGTTAACAGAGTTGTTGAATGTTAAAATAAGGTGAATTAAATAAAAAATAAGGAACATCCTAGATCTGTTTTTTCGCTCTTCTTTATTCTTTTTTTATGTATTATATAAGTATCGGATCGGGACTCGGTATCGGTAGATACTCAAAATCAAATGACTCGGACTCGAGGGCAAAAAAACCTGATCGGGACATCCCTAATCATGATTCATGACTGGCTCTTATTTGTAAACAACAGCATAATTTTCTAGGGCCATCCAAACCTGTACTACTAGTGTGGAATTATTCTACAATATTCACTAATGACAGTAAAATAGACCATGCTAAGTCAATTTACTGCAGTAATTCCTCTCTCAACCAGTAGAAAATGATTTGAACACCTGATTATGTATGAAAAAAAAAAACTTCATAAACCGGAAATCCGGCATAATAAAAACATTAAAAAAAACTTGATATCAATTTTTGGTCAAACCGCCCAAGCACTACTAGTCACTCAGAACAATCATCTTAGAGTGATATGAGAGAGAGGGAGCTGCTTTCTTTCTAAATCAATCTGTCTTTGCCAGCCTTAACTGTACCATCACATTTCCTATTCAATGCTTCATCTTACCACAGCACTAAACAGTAAACAGTTTCATAGATTGACATTGTATTATAATTTTCTATTTTCTATTGCTATTTTTTATTCATAAAACACGTTACTGCTGCTAAACAACTAGTGTGGCTGGTTATGATTATGTCATGGCTCCTTAAACTAGATTATTAAATTTTCTGAAGAAAATGTGAGTTCTTCTTGCACATGTAGAACTTGCCACTACACTGCTAGGGTACTCTGGGTGGTTGCTAGGGCATTACTCTGAGATGTTGCTTGGTGGTGACAGAGCCCACTTCAAGGCTATGATATTCTGGTCCCTAAACAAGGGGCTCCGTATTTCAATAAAGACTATGTATTTTTTTGTCAGTCTTTTTTGTGATCCAGAGGAAAAATCATTAGTCTTATGCTAAACCTTTCTCTATTTGGACATTTCCTGCTACCTGAGCAAAAACATTTGTTACACCAAACCAGCAAAGGTTACGTCATGCAATTGTAACTTAAAACTTTATATTGCTATTTTTAATTGATTTGACTTAAATTGTCCCTATTATGCTATTTTAAAGGTTCCTAATCTTTTTTTTATTTTTTATTTGAAGGTCTCCAAGGTAAAAAAAAAAAAAAAACACTTTAATTTTCTCATAATATACATTGCACATCACCTTATTTCTCAAAGAGTCTGAAAACTCTTCTCCATTCTGATAACGGTTCTCCAATCTTCGAGCCTACTCTGATTGATCAGATGGCCTAGTCTGTTGTGATTTGTCTACAATTACCATATCTGAATTTCAGTTCTGGAGGCTTCCTCAGCACTGATACAAACAGTACGGATAGCCTCGGTTTTACCATATCAATTCGAGCCCGAGTCCTTATTCTTTTGATGCACATGCAAAGTTAAAGGTAGGGTAGGCAGAATTTTCAAAAAATAAAAATTCCCAAAATTGTTTAAACTGTCTTTATATACCGATACATGATTAAAATGTAAGTACTCTGAAAAAGAGATTTTAAAAATCGAGTCTCTGTATTTGTGTCTGTCTGTGCAATAAACAGAGCTCATTATTCCATTGACACCCACCCCCTCCCGTCTGGGCTCCTTCCAAAGCCACACCTCCAAAACACATGACCGCGCGATGCCGCCCGCGCTCAGCTGGAGGACGCGTTTTCCCAGCGCCGAGCGGAGAGGAGCGCAGTGCATGGAGTAACATCATGTCAGAATCACATGTAATAAAATACCTAACTTTATCATTATGAATATAAACAACTAACATGGCTGTTAGTACTCCCTATCAATCCAGCATATCGATACTGGTAAAGTTTAAAATATATTGAGTTTGATTCGGTAACAAGCTAGTAACATAAGGCAAACTCAAAGCTAAAAACAGGTTGCATTGATACACGTTTTTCCTGTTACCATCAGTTACACTGTGATGAAGGGGAATTTCGTGTAAGATTCATAACATATACGGTGTTTTGATTGTAAGAGCTTCCACGATGAATGCACTGTTACCGTCACTTTTCAGCCCCTTGATGTCCCTCAGTTGTCCACCGCTGGAAAGCCCTGATATTGCTTGCTTTATCCAAAGACTTTTTGGGCATAGCCTTTTCAAATACTGTCTTCCTTTTCTTGCCTGGTTTGCCTTCGCTGACTGTATATGCAGGTACTGGGAATTTTGACTGCTAAATTCGCGGCCATAATTGTGATTCTTTAGCGTCCGTGCTTCTTCCCCTCCTCGATTCAATCGGGCGCGCGCATGTGGGCGGCTCGTGTAGCTGCAGGGGTGGTTGCCATGGTAGCGAGGGAGGGTGACAGTCGCTCCAGCCAATCATTTCATTCGTCCCGAATGGAGATAAGTAGCTGTGTTTATTACAGCACTGAGAGGACTACAGACACTCGATTTTTATACTTTCTTTTTCAGAGTACTTACATTTTAATTATGTGTTGGTATATATAGAAAGTTCATACATATTTTGTTAGAAAAATTCTATCTACCCTACCTTTAAGTTGTAGCACAGAAAACAGCGTTTCCCCATCGTTGTCACTCTGAGTTCCGTCGGATGACGACGATTGGGGTTTCGCTTAGAAGCCACAGTATGCACCTTCGAGTATTACAAAACGACCCAATAGCAAGAAAATGCCATGGGTCTGCAGAATTTGCATAGCGTAGCTCCGCCCCATGTTGTGGGTATATAAGGAAGTACACTGGCATAATGCAGTCATGTTTTTGCTTCGGAGCCAAGAGGTTCTCTTCACTCCTGCTGCCTGAATTCTCTCTGAGTGTCACAGAGTATTCTTCGAGACGAGCAGCTCTTCAGTCTGTGTTGGTGCAAAGGCGATTTTCCAGCGAGCTTCACATTCCTGCCTGCTGATCTGTACAGTGGTCTGCATCCAGCGTGTGTGTTTCTCCCTGGCCGCTTCAGCACGGGCTGCTGAGCATCCTCACTAAAAGAGATTGCATGTGACACGTCTTTTTAAAGACGCTCTGTCCGTGTATTTCTGGGTGCGATAGTCTGATAGAATCAGCTGATGGGCGCGAACGCTGTTATGACGAGTTTGGGCTTCGATCGCGTTCTGACAGCGTTCGCGGATGCATCATGTTCTCATCGGGAACATGATCATCGCAATGTTATGGTCGAGACTCGATGACCTCACTAGAGCGAGAGTCCCCTTATCCACACTCCGATCAATTTTCTCCACGAGAGGGAATACTTTGGCTCGTGGCCAGGGTGACCAGAGGCAGCTGGTGTGTAACAAATCCGACGATTTTTCCTCGGTTCACAAACCCCTCCGTCACATTGCAACCCGTGTGGTTTCCGGATGAGTTCGCTGACCCAAAAAAAAAAAAAAAAAGTCACGTCTCATCCGGCGCCCCGGCAGATTAAATCATGTCTATTGCTGCATCACAAGGTGAGCTGGAGTCCTCTGGACATGATGGTTCCTCTGTGCATTGCCGAATCTGATCCAGAGTTGACAGCTATGCTTTCCCGGGCCGTTGCGAGTTCGGGCTTGTGTGGTATCTTCCGCCTTGTCCCATGCGCTCAAGGCTGATGATTGGTTTTGTGGGCGGCGACCCCAATTCCTTTCTATTCGGATGTGCATGAAGAGGCTATGAGTTCGTGGGAGTCTCCTTAATGACTTTTCGCGACTGCTCAACTGCCTCTTCCGCCTTCTCTGCTCTTGCAGAGGCCGCGGGTACACTGGGGTTCCCCTTGTGGAGTGTTCTGTGGCAACACGTCTGTGTCCCCACAGTGTCTCCACCTGGCATGGCGACCCTTAGCACCCCTCCAATTCCTGTAGGTTTTGTCTAGGCAATACCTATTGAAGCTGCGGGGCAGGCTGCCGCCTCAATGCATTCTTATGCAGGACGCGGTCTTTGACTGTGCCCCCACACCGGGACGCTATGCCTCCCCAGTCTGGGCCAGTCATGCCACTTCGCTGCCTCACCGGGGGTACGTCTGTGGTCCCCATGACCCCGCTGGTATGGTTTTTGGGCGCGTGGCTTCGGCTCCCCCACCTGTCCCGCTGGGTCGTCAGGACCATCAGGTTCGGTTATGCGATTCGGTTCGCACTATCTCCTTCCCGCTTCGGGGAGTCCGCTTCACGCTGATCGGTGGCCATGCCCCTGTCATGCGAGCGGATGTCGCTACCTTACTGGCGAAAGGTGCGATCGAGATTGTCCCTCCAGCCGAAATGAAGTCCGGCTTACAGCCCTGACTTCATTGTACCGTGAAATCCGGTGGGTTACGGCCGGTCCTGGACCTGCGAGTGTTGAACCGATCCCTTCACAGGCTTCCGTTCAAAATACTCACGGCCAAACGCATTTTCGATTGCGTTCAGTCTCAGGATTGGTCTGCAGCGATCGACCTGAAGGACGCCTACTCTCATGTCTCCATTCTTCTCGACTCAGGCCGTTCTTCGGTTTGTTTCGAGCGGCAGGCATACCAGTACGCGGTTCCCCCATTCGAGTTAGCTCTGTCCCCTCGCGTCTTTACAAAGGTCGTCGAGGCAGCCCTTGTGCTTCTTGTGCTTGTGCTTCTACACGGGGTTCGCATCCTGCACTATCTCGATGACTGGCTTAGGGCTGTAGTCAACCAGAGAAATCCTTAGTCGACCAAAGTCTTGTCCTGCGCAACGATTAGTCGACTAAAAAAAAAATAATTAAAAAAAAAAGACGCAATGTTTTGATTGAACATTTTTTAACAATTGTCATAGAGCATTTATAAAACAACAACGAAAAAACATCAAAAATACATACAACTATAATAATAATACAATTCGTTGAAAATTAAGTGACTTTTTTTTTTAACTGCAAAAAGTGAGGAGCACTGTCCTCCTAGGTCTATAGTAGCCTAACAGTCACAATCGCGCACCTGACCACACCACACGCTACAAAAAATATAACTGCTATCTGCCACAATGAAAAATCCTAACAAAAGCTCTCGTTTATACAGGCTGTATATTCTTCTTTACTTTCAAAGCTATGGGTTAACTTTTGTCCAGCCGATCTAGGCGTTTTAAAACAAACACACACAAAAAACCAAAGAGCCTAAAAAACAATCCTAATAATAATAGGCTGTATTGTAGGACCGCATATAGGTTTATTTTCGTTTTGTTACATTATTTAGGCTATTTTCAAATGCGTCAAGTGTACAAATAAAAACAAAAACATATCAAGAAAACACAATCTATTGAGTCAGCATGATAAAGCCGTTAAAGGGACTGCTCACGTCTTTTGCGCGCTCAAGTTCGATTTCAAATGTAGGCGCGCGGTGTACGCGCTCATGATGGAAGCAACGCGGTCGCGGTGCGACGCATTCTTTTTTTTCCAAGTGCGTCCACGCCGCATCGAGATAAAAACATATAGTGTATAAATTAAAAAGCATAAAAACCGAAACAAGTAGCGTTCTAACTGAATGAATACAGCTAAACTACCTATATCCCTTACTGAGCACGAAGCAGCAGCGCAGCCAGCCACAGGTGCGAACCGAGTGTTATGTGTGTGCGCTAAACTGTGGCGCTGTTACAAAATAGCCTAAATTAAAGCATTTAAATTTGGGGATAAACCATAGGCTAATTATATTTAGAATACAGTAATATATAACTGCTTATAAAGGAATAAATATCAAGGAGTAAATCATTGAAAAATTCTTTCTATTAGTAAAAAAAAAAAAAAAAAAAAAAAATGCAACTGGTCGACCAATAAGAATGTCAGTCGACCAAGACGGCATCGACCCGATTAGTCGACTAAACGACTAAAGTTGACAGCCCTAGACTGGCTTATCTTAGCTCACTCTCGAGACCAGGTTTGCGAACACTGAGACCTTGTGCTTCGGCACCTAGCTCGTTTGGGCCTTCGGGTCAACTGGGAGAAGAGCAACTCTGCCTCATGCAGAGGATCTCTTTTCTCAGTATGGGGACTCGGTCGCCATGTCCGCGCAGCTTACGAGCGAGCGCGCGTAGTCACTGCTGACTTGCCTGCGTCTAGTCCAGAGCAAGAGTGCGGTTCCATTGAAATTTTTCCAGAGGCTCCTGGGGCATATGGCATCCGCAGCGGCCACCACTCCGCTGGGTTTGCTTCATATGAGACCGCTTCAGCACTGGCTCCGCGACCGAGTCCCGAGGTGGGCATGGCACTTGGGCAAGCTCCGGGTACCAGTTACCCCGACCTGCCGTCAAACCTTCTTCCCGTGGTCGGACCTCAACTTTCTACGGGCCGGGGTGCCCCTAGTTTAAGTTTCCAGGCACATTGTTGTGTCAACAGATGCCTCAGCCACGGGTTGGGGGGCCATGTGCAAAGGACATGCTGCCGCGGGCTTCTGGACAGGACCCCAGCGCCTATGGCATGTCAGTTGCCTCGAGTTGTTGGCAGTACATTTGGCTCTGCACCGCTTTCGAGCCATGCTCAAAGACCAATATGTACTGGTCCGTACGGACAATACCGCGACCGTAGCGTACATCAACCATCAAGGTGGTCTACGCTCTCGCCGTATGTCACAACTCGCTCGCCACCTACTTCTATGGAGTCAGAGGCATCTGAGGTCGCTTCGTGCTATCCACATTCCCGGAGACCTGAACCGTGCAGCCGACAAGCTCTCACAGATTCAGCCACTCTCTGGAGAATGGCAACTCCATCCTCAGACGGTCCAGCTGATTTGGGAACGGTTCGGCGACGCACAGGTAGATTTGTTTGCCTCCCACAACTCTTCCCATTGCAGCCTGTTTTACTCCCTGTCCGAGGGCACGCTCGGCACGGACGCACTGGCACACAGCTGGCCGCGGAGCCTCCGCAAGTATGCGTTTCCCCCAGTGAGCCTTCTCGCACAGACCCTGTGCAAGATCAGGGAGGATGACGAGCAGGTCCTTCCGGTTGCGCCCCATTGGCCCACCCGGACTTGGTTCTCAGACCTCATGCTCCTCGCTACAGCCCCTCCCTGGCCTATCCCTCTGAGGAAGGGCCTCCTTTCTCAGAGACGGGGCACCCTTTGGCACCCTCGTCCCGATCTATGGAACCTACATGTGTGGCTTCTCGACGGGACGAGGCAGGTTTGAGTACCCTACCACCAGCGGTGGTGGCTACCATCACTTCCTCGAGCGTCGTCCACGAGACACCTCTACGAGTTGAAGTGGAACCGCTTCGTCTCCTGGTGCTCTTCTCGCCGAGAAGACCCCAGTACTTGCCCTATCAGTGTTGTGCTTTTCTTTCTTCAAAATGGGTTGGAGAGAAGGCTGTCTCCCTCCACTCTAAAAGTCTATGTGGCCTCTATTGCCGCTCATTATGTCCTTATTGAAGGTAAGTCCATTGGGAAGCACGACCTGGTCATCAGGTTTCTGAGGGGCGCAAGGAGACTGAATCCTCCTCGCTCTCCTCTCATATCCTCTTGGGACCTCTCAGTGGTCTTAACTGCCCTGAAGAGTGCTCCCTTTGAGCCTCTGCAATCAGTGGAGCTTAAGTTCCTGTCAATGAAGACAGCGCTCCTGATTGCACTGGCCTCTGTGAAGAGGGTAGGGGACCTGCAGGCATTTTCAGTAGACGAAGCGTGTCTGGAATTTGGGTCGGCTGACTCTCACGTGATCCTGAGACCCCGGCCTGGATATGTGCCAAAGGTTCCTACCACTCCCTTCCGGGACCAGGTAGTGAACCTGCAAGCGCTGCCCCCAGAGGAGGCAGACCCAGCCTTGGCACTGCTCTGTCCAGTACGCGCTCTCCGCGCTTACGTAGGCAGGACGCAGTGTTTCAGGACCTCAGACCAGCTCTTTGTCTGTTATGGTGGGATGCTGAAGGGAAAGGCTCTCTCAAAGCAAAGGCTGTCTCACTGAATAGTGGACGCCATTGATTTGGCTTACCAGCAGCAAGGTCGACCGTGCCCCCTTGGTGTGAAGGCACACTCCACTCGGAGTGTTGCCTCCTCTTGGGCTCTAGCGCATGGCGCCTCGCTAGCAGACATCTGCAGAGCTGCAGGCTGGGCGACACCCAACACATTCGCAAGATTCTATAATCTCCGAGTGGAGCCAGTATCCTCTTGTGTACTCGCTTCAACTAGCCTGTACTAGGATCAGCTCAGGTGTCTTCTCTTGCTCGCCATTCCACTCCACGGACTGGATCAGTGCGATATTTTCCTCAGGTGAGTTTCCCCGAGAAACCCTGAGTTCCTCCAGCGCTGTTGACGTCAACGCCAGAGTTATGCCGCTGGCAACTTTCGCGTTGGCCAGGTGCCCCGTGTGCATGATTCCCTCTGGCGACCCCCACATGTGTATTTCCACTGTAAGACTCTGAGCATGTGTCTTTCCCTCGGCAAGGCACCTTGCCACCCCTGGAGTTGAAAGATTCCACCCTGCAGGCTGGACACTCCAGTGTTCTTCCATATGCATCCCTCTGGGTCATATGTGTATTCTGTAAGTCCTCCCTTCGGGCAGGCAGTGTGTTTGCATATTTCTGCTGAGATATGCTTCCCAGTGTACCTTGGTATTCCTGTGCTAAATAGGAGTCCTTCGTCCGTGCTAAGTTTTCACGGCAGGGATCTCAGATTTACGCAGGGCACTGGAAGACAGCTGTGAAGGTGGCGGGATTAGACTGGTAACCCCAATCGTCGTCATCCGACGTAACTCGGAGAGACAACGATGGGGAACGTCTCGGTTACGTATGTAACCCTCGTTCCCCTGAGTTCAGTCTCAGCTCCTCAGCAGGAAAACATGACTGCGTTATGCCAGCGTACTTCCTTATATACCCATAACATGGGGCGGAGCTACGCTATGCAAATTCCGCAGACCCATGGCATTTTCTTGCCATTGGCTCGTTTTGTAAAACTCGAAGGTGATAGGCTTCTAAGCGAAACCCCAATCGTCGTCGTCCGACGGAACGTCTCCGTTCCCTACTCGGGGAACGAGGGTTACATACGTAACCGAGACGTTTTGATATGTCAACAACACAAACCAAACACTTCCAGGGCTCAGCTACAACTACAGTGATTGAGGGCAGGTCAAAGTACATTTTGTTTGTGGTCAGCCAGTGAAGACCATAGGCTGGAATTAAAGTGTAAATTGCAGGTTAACCACCACAATCAATTAATGTGTAAATAAAGTGCTCAATATGTATATATTTAAACATTTCTGTCTTAAAATGCGTTAAAATATCATTTATTGGGGTTTCTTCAAAGGTAGCGTGTTTTTTACAGTAACTGTGATGACGTCATAACAGGGAGTCGCAACCTATACTTTGCTAGATTACCACTGTTTGTGGCTTGACTATGGAGAACGAGGAGGTGGAAAACCATCAAATTTTTGATGGACCACAGCCTTATAATTTTGAACTAGTCAGGCACGAGAGAGGGGACGAAATTGCCAGAAATCATGGCCCTCAAAGAGTAATAAATGCTTGGTGTGAGGAAAATGAGTGGAGGGTTGGTCAGGTGTCCTGGGTGAGTAGCTAGAGCTAGCCTGGAGCTAACTCGGATAACATTAGGGAACAAGCCAAAGTCTTTTCAAAATCTTGCCGTCATGTAGAATAGCAAGGAGGCACAACGACTGAAGACATTATTTACTTACATGGTGTTAGAAACGTTAGTCCTAATCAGAGCTGTAGAGATGCACAGACACAATGGCGCTTTTGCTGGCATCTGCTGACAGAACGCGATATATTGCCTGTGCTAAAACGCAACTAATTAGCGATGCTCATTGTCAGAAAGAAAAAGAGACAGGTGTTTGTGTGGGCTATGCCACCCAATGGAATCAGCAGTGGAGGTGTGCTGCCGTGAGGTGAACGCGTTTTGGAGTTTAGTTGAGCAGCTTGACCCGCGACCGGCAAATCTGACGTGCATCACGCAGCATCCTGGTATTGACGCATGCCCGTTTGTTTTGCGAATATCTTACTCTCATTTCAGGCAGGATCACGGTCCTCATGAAGCCAGCACACACGAGTATGTTTACAATTGAGTTATTTCATTCATCACTGCTGAATCTAAAAAGAAAGCTTGCCGTTAGACGGTAACCATAGGCTGCTTGCCGCTTGGAGTCCCTGTTATGACGTCACGCCCAGCTTAGCGGAAGGGAGGCGGAGTGCCAAAAACCACTGTAAAAAGTACCAACTTTTCATATTATAGTCAGCATTTTGGTATAAAAAACATACAAAACAATGGTGGGGGGTTCTTTTCTTTAAGCACATTGCATTATCTCGAAAAAAAAATTTAACCTGCAATTTACACTTTAAGCAAATTTATTACAAAACAATAGGGGTGGAACGGTACATGTATTCGTATTGAACCGAAACGGTACGGGGGTCACGGTTCGGTGCACGAATTTACACGCAGAATACACGGTATAAAAAAAAAACTCGCGTGCAAATTAATTAATGTAATGCGGAACTACTGTTAGATACGCGGGTTCTTTAGGGACACATAATCTGTACCCTCGGCTTAGCTCTGAACGCGCGTTCACTTCAAACGTTGGCTTTATACGCGCGTCCTATTCGCTTTGGAGTAGCGTCGAACTAGACGCGAATTTGACGCTCTATTCGCGTTTGGTGTGACCGCATAATGAACAGGCTGCGATGTCAAGATTGCAATGCTGGAGTGTGTGTGTGCGCGCGCGAGAGAGAGAGAGGCGCGGGCGCGATCGAACTGTGTGTGTGTGTGAGAGAGAGAGGCGCGGGCGCGATCGAACTGTGTGTGTGTGTGTGTGTGAGAGAGAGAGAGAGAGGCGCGAGCGAACAATGGAAACATAAAAAACATACTCCGTCATTTTGTTCATACAGATCATTAAACCTGCAAAGTGTTTACTTTGTGTACACTCGCAATAAAACACAACATTGTGCTTTTGTCACACTGTAAACTCTTGTCAAACTGTAACCTACAACTGTCACCCAACCAAAATCACACACACACACTGTTTTAAAAGCAAAACATATTTATCCAACCCCATTTCAAAACAGTCTGTGGGTCCCATCTTTTGGACATTCATTATATTGCATTGGTTTTCATTTCTTGTCCTCGGAGCACTAATCTGTTTATTTTTAAGTTACACATTCTACATTGATTAAAAAAGAAAATCGAATGTGTTTTTAATGGTAGTATTATTTTATACAGAAATCCATTATTTATAATTCAGATGAGAATAATGTTACATTGTTAAGTAATAATGTTAATTAAAATTAAGGAAAACAAATATATTGATCTGAAATATAGCAAATTAATTTTAAATTATTTCAGGTACAATTACCAAACACATCTCAAGGTCTTTTTATTAATTTAATTAATAAACTAATTATATAAAACTATTGTCAGTGCACTACAAATAAACTGGTTCTATGCCTTTATTAATAAAACTTATTTAAAAAATACAATGCCTTATGCATTTTTGTTTTGCTTTTCCCTCCATTGTACCGAAATCGTACCGAACCGTGATGTCTGAACCGAGGTATGAACCGAACCGTGACTTCTGTGTACCGTTCCACCCCTACAAAACAATGTAGGTATTTTACGGAAATAAGATTCGTTTCGGCAGTTCAGAATCAATTATTTATTTTAGGAGACAATAACTTTATTTGTCGTGCACTTTGATCTTTAAAACATTCACAAACAGTTGATGTAACTTAGAAATATCTAATCATATTTTTGAAAACAAGCAACTAATTTAGAAGTTACTAAATGAAGCAAATTTTTAGATTACCTGAGCAAAATTTTTTTGTTAACTGCTGTGTTAACTGTGCTTTTCTTTACCAAGAAATTCTATAAAAACAAAATTCATCATCAAATCACAACCATTAAAGTTTTCAATCATTAAAATATTTTTTACAGTGACTGATTTAGCTCACTTCATGTTAGTTCTATGAGATCTCTAAAACGAATGATTTTTTTAAAAACCCTGCCGATTTGAAATAATAAAGGCATCAGCTTCAACAAGCCCCAGTCCAGGATTTTTTGTGTTGGTATATTTGCTGATTATTCCAAAACCCACAAAATCATTTCACCAATCTGCCCTGCCAAAGAACAATTAACAGCAAACAGTATAAAGAGGGTATATACATCACCCACACCCACTCTGGTGCCACTCAGATGTCAGTGTTCTTGTTTTTACTGTGGCTATAGTGCAGTGAAGCAGTGCCTGGTGGCCATTTGAATGTGACGAGACAAAACACATTTTGTCCTGTCATCACTCTAAATGAATGATCTCTCACACAGATACGCCAGTCTTTGTACAATGGAATGAGAAAAATGGTCACATTGTCAAATATCTCTGGTCTGGTGGACAGGAGTTGGTTAACCAAAACAATGATGTTGCTTTATTTGTTTCAGCATATTGCGGTTTCATTTATATGAAAACATTCATTTTTATCATATCATTTATTAGGTTAAAAATAAACATAGTTGCCCAGAGGAATGGTTTTGGTTGGTCATATTTCTGAAACAGTTTTGTACATACAGTTGTGGTCAAAAATGAATGGCACCCCTGGTAAATATGATCAAAAATGGCTGTAAAAAAGAAACTGCATTGTTTATCCTTTTGATCTTTCATTCAAAATAATTACACAAATCTAACCTTTCATTGAAGTATAAGTATTGCCTATTTTTTAGCTGGAGGTCCTGGACATCTTGTTTTATGGTATTATGGATTCTAGCGAATACCAACAGATAAAAAAACCAAAACCTGACTGCCTCTGCTAGAAATCTTATAATGAGTCATGGTTGGTTCTTCGATCAGGACAACGGTCCAAAACAAACATCAAAATCAACACAAAAATGGGTAACTGAGCACAAAATAAAGCTTCTGCCATGACCGTCCCAGTCCCCTAAACTGAACCCTATAGAAAATTAGTGGGGTGAACTGAAGATAAGAAGCACCAACATGAACTTGTGAATCGAAAGGATCTGGAGAGATTCTGTATGGAGGAATAGTCTCAGATCTCTTGTCAGTTGTTCTCCAAACTCCAGGCATTATAGAAGAAAATTCAGAGATGTTATCTTGGCAAAAGGAGGTTGCAAAAAATATTTAACCAGCGTGTTTAGGAGAAAAGTGTTTGTTTCATAATGTGATTTATCCCCCACTTTCAATTATTTTACTTCAATGAAAGGTTAGATTTTTGCAAATTTTTTTAATGAAAGATCAAAAGGCTAAACTGGAGATTTATTTTTTAAAGCCATTTTTTTAATAATATTTACCAGGGGTGCCATTAATTCTGACCACAGCTGTATGACTATCCTATACAGCATATTATGACTAAGATATCCAACACTAACAAAACATCATTATTTCCTCTCTACCTAGGTGTCCAGTCAACCAAAAAGTCAGGGATCCCAGCTCCTCGTGAGATCCCGCAAAGCATCTCCAGAGAACGTCTCTCATTGCGTGACCAGCAGAAAAGCTCTACAGCCAAAAAGATGGTCAGCAGTGCCAGCACCTCCAGCCTGTCCGCGCTGGCCAAGCATTCTCGTGGCTCTGTCAAGACCAAAGCAGAGTCAGTTGTTTTAGACAAGACCCTGCTGGAGAGTCAGGTGAGGGAGCTTCTGGCTGAGGCCAAAACCAAAGAGTTTGAGATCAGTAAGTTACGAACGGAGCTACAACGACATAAAGGGAAGGATTCATCATCAGAGGCTGGTACACCAGAGGGGAATTCAGAGATAGAAAAGACACCGGCACATCCTGGCGATATCCAGGTGCTCATAGGGGAACTGAGGGAGAAGAATGGACGTTTTCAGCGTGAGTTGGCCACCTTGCGGGAAGAGAATCAGGCTTTGAAGCAGAAGCTTATTACATTAGAGAGCACTACAACACTGCTCACCAGCTCCAGCAAGCATTCGGGTAATGGGGTTTTACCAGATAACACCACTTCAGATGCTGTCAATGGAAGACACCTTAAAACTTCTGTCTCATCTGGTAGTGACATCAAAGGCTCTCCTTTACCCTCCTCAGACTCCTCAGAGTTTGAGAATATTCCCTCGCTTTCAGACTCAGTCAGTAGCAGCATTAAGAGTGTGGTGCCCAGTGGTGTGTTGAAGGAGCTCTCAGTGGAGTCCCTGACAGACCGCATCCAGAAGATGGAAGAGAGTCACCACAGTACAGCCGAAGAACTACAGGCGACTCTACAGGAGCTGGCTGACCAGCAACAGGTTGTCCTGGAGCTAACAGCTGAAAATGAACGTCTGGCGGAGGAGAAAGGCCTCTTACAGACTTCCCTACAGCAGCAAAGGGAGCGTGTAGAACTCTTGGCACAACAGAATGAGTCCCTTCTCCAGAGGCTCAGAGAACAAGCTCAAAGTCAAGAAGCTGAGGCTTCACGTGCCTCTCGGGTTGCAGAGCTTGAACAACGTTTGGCTGAGCAAGTGGAGAGCTCTCGCTTCGAAAGAGAGAAGCTGGTTGACATCCAGCAGCAGCTCACAGGGAGTCTTAGAGCTTTGGAAAAGGAGAATCAGGAGGCACAAATCGCTGTTAAGGGCTTAAGTGAAGAATTAGAGCTTCTTCAAGGGCATCTGGATAGCGAGAAGGTTGTTAGAGATGAGGCGGTTAGGAAAACTGAGGAACAGCGGCTAGCCACGGAGGCTTTGAGAGTGGAGAATATCAGTCTGAAGGCGCAGGTTGAGGTGGAGAGGCAGAAGGTTGCGGAGTTGAAGGCGGTGCAGAGCGCCAGTGACAACACAGAGTTGCAAAGTCTGCTCAAAGTGGTGCATGAAGAAAGAGACAAGCTGGAGCTGAGCTGCACGGAGCTACGACGAGAGCTGCAGCAGGTATGCAGTAAAAGTGTGCTCAGGGTGCGCTAGATAAGGTATAGAACAGCACTTGTAATTTATAATATAAAGTTGCAGGTATCACACTATCTTAAAGTGGCCAAAACACCGGCCAATTATTATTTGTCCACAGATGCAACTACAACTGTAAGGTAACAAAATTTGTAATGCAAATTGTAAAATGTCCTATGAATACAGGTGATCATATAGTATACACTAGGGAAGAGTCACGATTTTCGAATATTATATTAGTTGATTTTATTATAGAATATCGAATAGGTTGTGCGATTATTGTCTTTAAAAAAACAAACATGTTTTTAGTTCTGATGCGGTGGTGACACGTTCATGTAACCAGAGGGTGGCGATGCCAATAACGCATCTAAAAGATATCAATCAACTCTCAGACAACAGAAGAAAATACACATTGTCTCACACCAGAGCATGTGATCAGAGTGGTAATATTTCCTTTAGAGCGGAGAACGCCTTTTTGAAGATTGCGCTTCGCTTGCTCAGTCCACACAGCGCTGTTTGCTCAGAATGCCTATTTCCGTATTTTTTTTTTTTAGTCAACTAGTAGTAGTTAATTTAAAAATAAATGGGAGAGAATACTAAACAATAGGTTACTGTCGTAATATATTGCTTAGCACGCATGAACCTTTCCACAAAGAACTGGCAAAAGAAATTATTATGCATGAGACATTTTAATTGTTTATTAATAAACTAGTGTTTTCTGTGTCAGTGTCGGCTACAAAGATGAAGTGGATGATGCTGACTAGCAATAGCAAGTAGCCTATGTGCTGAGTTTCGGTTAATTTATGAGACACGCTCCAGTTCACGCGCCGGCGCCTCCATGTCCTGATTATATTGTCTGCTATATTTGCTTCTTATTTATTAAATCTAGGCAATTGGTTGATGAAACATTGATTAAAATTAGGGATGTCCCGATCAGGTTTTTTTGCCCTCAAGTCCGAGTCCGAGTCATTTGATTTTGAGTATTTAACGATACCGAGTCCCGATCCGATACTAAAAGAATAAACGAGCGAAAAAACAGATCTAGGATGTTCCTTATTTTTTATTTAATTCACCTTATTTTAACATTCAACAACTCTTTTAACAAACAGAGCACTTCTATGAGGTAGCTTGAACAATCAAGTAATAAATAACATAAATTCTTCACTTTTGGCCTTTAGTCCAACAGTAAATATAGAAAAAGTCTAATATAAAAACAAATAGCACCTCAACTTAAAAACCCGGCAGGCATGTAAACAAAAAATAAAAAGTGTATTAAAGGGGTATAAAAAAAAAATAATTTGAATATACATTAGTGGTGTAACAATTCACGGTTCGGTTCGATACGATACAGCAAAAAGAAAGAAATGCCAGACACATTTCCTATTTATTAAAAGAAAAAATATTTTTACATAAGTTTGAGTTTTCCTACATCTTAAAAGAAAAAATATTTTTAAATAAGTTTGAGTTTTCCTACATCTTGAAACTTTCAGGTTTATAAATGGGGGTAATCTTTGAAGGATGAACAAATAATGTTTTGGTAAACAAGTGTCGCTTGATCTCGCCTATCTCGCGCTGCACAGATGTTGCTGGTCCGAACTGATAAATGGTCTGTTAAGCACAATATAATGAGTAGCGCAGTTTCGTTCCGCGTTCATTGTTCGTTGTGATCGCGCCAGCGCGGATTTTGTCGGCAGGAAAATGGTCCTAGGAATCGTTAGAATTGTATGCGTACCGAACCGGAAGCCTCGTACCGAAATGGTCCAATTACGAATACATGTACCGTTACACCCCTAATTTACATATATCCGAGTCCTGATAGGGAGGTAACGTCCGATTCCGATCGAGTCTGAAACCACGTGATCGGGCCCGATTTCCGATCGCATGATCGGATCGGGACATCCCTAATTAAAATTAAAATACAATTTATGCAAAACAAAATTCACTTTAAAGAAAGGCTTTCTACAAAACAAAACTTATTTAAGTGGTCAAAATCATGTCTGACCCAATCCAAATGTCTCCCGATATATTGGGCATCTTATGATCCTATTTTACTCAGCTCATGCAATTCCATTTTCATATAATCAACAAAGATGAAATACAAAAAATAACATTATATCATTAAACATAAATATGAAACGTATGTTTACGTTTTTTAAGTTATATTTAAGCGTAACACCACTTTGTGTGTAGCTTATACATCCATGTGTGCGTGCATGTGGGGGAGGGGTGCGATTTTCGAATAATAATCTAATAATTCCCTGCGATCTTCAAATATTATTTTAGCTTGAAATGCCCAGCCCTAGTATACACTATATCCAATCCTGTTCCCGGAGGGCCACCTTCTTGCAGAATTTAGCTCAAACACGCATGCCTGGAAGCTTGTAGTGATCCTGATGACAGCTGTATCAGAAATTCTCCTCCTACACCTTCATTCACTATTGCCTACATTAATCCACTAATATAGTCTGCTAAAAGACTTGCATCATTTGCATCAATTAATCATTTTCCTGTTATCACTGCAAAGCTGCTTTTGAAATCTGTATTGTATTAAGCGCTATATAAATAAAGGTGATTTGACTTGACTATATTAGGGTATAGAGGTGATTTCGGACACAGACATTGATTAGGTGATTCAGGTGTGTATAATTAGGGATGGAGCTAAACTCTGCTGAAAGGTGGACAGCCCTGGTA
The DNA here is from genome assembly GCA_031834385.1 of Semotilus atromaculatus. Lineage (NCBI taxonomy): Eukaryota > Metazoa > Chordata > Actinopteri > Cypriniformes > Leuciscidae > Semotilus > Semotilus atromaculatus. Next base: position 8,760,161 of record JAULUF010000030.1, read on the forward strand.
TACAAAAACCGACAGTTCCAACATGTAGATGAGACACATTACTCGTATCTCATTCAGTATCTCATAAATGTTCAGATTCCTCAGTCAAGGACCTTTCATAAACCAGTTCCAAAGCTCTGGCTATGCTTATTGGGCATCATTTACACTTCACAGGCTTAGATGCACACTTTTTTAGAGATGCAAACTGTTTGAGATCATTTTAAGGCATTTTAGGAACTTTAGGTTCATAATGTAGTGAAAATAGTCTTGGTGTTGCAAATGGATGAATTCTTTGTCCAATTGGCTTGTATTTATGACTTCAGAGGTTATTAGTGACAAATCAACCATAACTCTTTTTTTTTTTTTTTTGCTTCTTGTATGTGGTATATTCATTTTAAAAGGACAACTTACCCTCTCTGGGTGTTCTGTCAGCTCTCTAGTTCACTCTTAATGTCAAAAAATAAATGCAGTAACCTATAAAAATGTCGCCACATATACAGTTGTATTACATCCAACCACAGAGCATATACGTATATTTTTTCATATTCTGCACAGAGCTCCAGAAAATTAGAAAGTCTACATAAATATCGAAAGGCAAACTTTTGTAGCTCCCTGGTCTGCACTTGTAAATGTTGTAGTCATGTAGTTTAGGGGTGTACCTCATCCTTTAAAATATAATTATACACAAACAGGACCATTATAAACCCACAAGAACATGAACATCACTGGCACCTCAAGGCTGTCACTTGAACCCAGTGCACCTTGAAATGCAAAATTAACTTTCTCTATGACTTAACCACTGTAAGTGAGACAAATACACCCTCAGTCCAGATGTCATCCAGGGAGTTGCCATTAGACAGAGCTTTAGGATGCCATGCTCTTCTCAGAGCACACGGAGTGAGCAATTCTCTGTGCACAAGGCTCTGAAGAAAGAGCTGTTCTGCTCTATACAGGGTGATCCAGCTGTCAAGTGAATCATGGGCCTGGCCTGAACTGCTAGAATAGTGATCTAATTTTCAATGAATTGGTATGCAACACTGGAGCAATGTTTTTTTTCTGCTGTCTGATCTAAACATTTTCAGATGTTTAGTTTAGGAGGATAATTATAGGTACTTGTTACAACTACATTAGTAGAAATGTGCAAAACTACACATTGATTATTCAGTCTGTGGTGAGGAATTTGTTTAAAAAATCTTGTTGGATTAATGAATTAAAGGCATACTATGCAGAAATTGTGTTTTTGTCAAACAGCGACCCCCAGAGTCGTTGTGCAATACTTGCACTGTCGTAAATACACCCCCCACCCTGTACACCGGTACCTGTTCGGTAGCAGGGATGGAAATTAACTTTTTTTGTCCACCGGCCACTGTGACTGGTGGATTTCAAAATCTACCAGCCACTCAATATTTTTACCAGCCACTTTCTTGTTTTTAACCGACAATGTAACTGCATGTGAAAATTAATACTACAAGATCTACAATACTTAAGCAGTTTATTTAATCTCAAGTCTCAATGAAATACTGGCATTTTCTCTTTCTCTCTTATAGCCTACACACACAAACCATGAACTGATATTCATTTCAGTTCCCATATGAGGAAAAAACAATGTTACAGACGTGACCACTGTGAAAGCGCCACTAAAAGATGCTTAAAACTTTCACAGAGACAGAAAGCACAAAACCTTTCTTTAAAGTGAATTTCGTTTTGTATTAATTGTAGGCCTATCTTAATTTTAATCAATGTTTCATCAACCAATTGTCTGGATTTAATAAATAATAATTAAATATAGCAGACGGTAGATAATCACGAAACGGAGGAGACGGCGCGTGAACTGGAGCTCGTCTCATAAATGAACTGAAACTCAGCGTATAAGGTAGCCTTGCCTCACAGACAGACATGTCTACTTTTAAACAGAACTATTAAAAACGAAAGAAAACAGACACAGACTCTCTGCTTATGCAATTCGTATGAAATGTGCATTTCTCTCTTGCGCGTTCACTACTGCGATGATCACGATCAGCATCGTCAACTTCATCTTTGCAACTGACACGGACAAAGAAAATACTTGTTTATTAATAAATAATTAAAATATCTCCTTGCTATAGTTTACATATTCATAATCATTACTTTTGCCTGTTATTTGTGACAGATTTTAGGAGCTTTATTGACAGCGCCACCCTTACATTACACAGCATCACCGCACCCACCAGAATAGCCCTGTTTTTTTTTTTTTTTTTGTTAAGGATTTGTTTACTGTGTGTGTGATCAATTTAATGGAAAGCACATTCACTGCTAGTTGTCTTGCTAATCAGTGTCTGCACGTTTATTCAAACTAATTTGTCCTAACAGACGAACGTCGCATGATGATATTTTTATTTACCCGCCACGGTGGCCGGTAGGTGAGGCGAGTTTACCCGCAACAACACAAAATCACCCGCATTTGACTGGTGGCGGGTGCTAATTTCCATCCCTGTTCGGTAGGATAGTAGCGTTGGTCATGGAACAGGCACAAGACACCGAAGATATTGACCAGGAAATGATAAACGATTTCATAAAAATATTGGGCTATTGCATATACTGCATAGTCTACTGAACTAATGATGATGTTCAAAATCCGATAATATGTCTTATAAAATAATATAAGTGTTAGACTACTTTATAATAGCCTATCGCGTTTGGCAGCTTATAACGTTTTTACATGATTGCAGCTAAATCACAAGTAAATAGCCTATAGTCTAGGCCTAATGTATAATTTCGTTTATGTTTTTTGATTGTAATGTAAACATTACAAAATGCCTGATGACATCAATAAAGTTAAATGTACGTCGCATTATTTCATAACATTGGCCGTTATGATGTCATTAGACATGATTATTGCAATTTATCATAATAGTTTGCAAATTGTGCTGTTTACACTAGATAATTATGACAGATATTGACAACTGTTCTCATGATAATCGCAGGAATCAACGTCAACAGCGTTGTGCGGCAAGCTAGGCAATAAAACATATATAACGCAAAATATGATAATCGAAATCTAGCTAAACATATGTGGAAATTATTGGACTGGTCTAATTATCACCAATGAATGAATGAACAGCATCATAAAAACAATGGCATACTACAAGCAAGCGCAAGTTGCCCAACAACATACAACATATAGGATATTTACTTACTAGTCTAGTCCATCAACAAGATCGCCAGGTCAGCATCGCTGTTGCATCCAGTGCTACTTTTTAACTTGCGCCAACGAGTGAAAGCCTTCCTTTTCCTACTTTCTTCCTACCGCGTTTTCTTTGCTTTTTCCATCATCTGAAATAAGCGCAAGTGTCTTCGTGCTTCATATGTTGTTGTTGTGTGTGACGTCGTTGCCGGAAAGCAAGTCGCGATTCTCGCGAGATTTGTCAGGGGCGCCCCTCTCAGACTTGCATTGCTGGTATTTCCAGCGGCGACCCCCCCCAAGCTTTACTACCAGGATGATTCGCCCTATTATGAGTTTGTTTACCACCGAAATTACTTTGAAGCTGTTATATTAAGGTAAAATTCCTGCATAGTATACCTTTAAGTAATCTTGTGAATGTTGTTATGCAAGATAGCTTTTTGTGACATCTTCTGAGAGGGTTTTAGTCTCTGACAGTCAGCATATGTGTAGGCCTATTGTGCTTGAAACCTGAAAAACTTAAACTTGAATTCTGAATAAAACATATATAAGATTAATTAAAAACCTGGGCCCGTATTCATAAAGAATCTTAAAGTAAAGACTAGCTCCTTGTGACAAAATTCTAAGCAAATTCTTAGAAATGTGGGCGTTTACTCTTAAAATGAAAGAAAAAATCCTAGTAAAGAAAAAAGTAATTCAGAAAGCATCTTAACCCTTAAAAGAGGTCTTAAAGTCAAAATATTGTTAGGAGCAAGGACGAGGACTTTTAAGAGACTTAAGAGTTTCTTTAGCAGAAGAGAAAATGTCAGATAGACGAAGAGGGAGAAGAAAAGTGTTTTGCAGACAATAGATGAAAGTGAGTTTGATACATTAAAACCAACATTCAAACCACCACTTAAATAGACATTCCAGCAATCAGTGTACTTGGAAAGAGTGGAACAATTTTTATCATTATAAGCCAATCAAATAAATGTATAGGAAGTTAACAGCATGGTAAATAAAAAAAGGATTTATATACACACACATATATATATATATATATATATATATATATATACTAGGGGTGTAACGGTATGCGTATTCGTATCGAACCGTTCGGTACGAGGCTTTCGGTTCGGTTTTCGGTACGCGTTTTCAAACCGAACGGTTCGTTGGACCATTTTTCCTGCCGACCAAAATTTCGTTATTTTAAATGTAGGCGCGCGCCGCTCGTTGTGCGTGGCAAGCGCACTCGAGATGCTGGTGCAACCACAACATTGCCCAACATCAAATGTAATGTAAGCGGAACGAAACTGAGCTACTCGTTATTATGTGGTTGACGGACTGTTTATCAGTTTGGACCAATGCAGCGCGAGCCGATCTCTGTTACTACACAGCGCTGAGACATCCAGTAAAGAAAGCATTTGAATTCGCTATTGAACTTGAAGTAATAACATCGCTGCGAGATCTAGTGAGAAACATTCACATTTCTCCGTTATTAACGGATCAAACCGCGCTGACGTGGAAACCAGGAAGAAACATTGTGCCATGAATGAACTATTCAGTGTCCACAGATCAGCAACATTCACCATGGATTTACTGTAGTAACACTAACTGTAACCATGGAGGTTTGGCAGGAATAGTAGGCTATAATGCTTTCAAGTAACATTATGTCGGTTTTATTTTGACATTATGAATACAAGTGCTGCCCTCAAATGTTAATCTGAACTAAAATAAACCTTTGTTTATAACTACTACAATATAACATTTCATTTTGTCCAAGGAGCTGTTTTGTTTTATATGCTCCTAAGAAAAGTCAAGTATAGCTCCATCATTGCTCAAAGTAAAAAAAAAATATATATATCATACTTTATGATGTTAGTTTTAATAAAAATTTAAAAAATCAAGGAAATTTCTCTGGCATTTCTTTCTTTTTGCTGCATTGAAAACGTACCGAACCGAACCGAACCGTGGCACAAGTGTATGGCAATTCGATGTAGTGTGCACTCCAGGCGCTAGATCATACCTGTCAAGTTTTGGATTTGAAAATAAGGGAAATATTCCGGCGCCCACCGCGAGCAGTCCCACCACCCCATTAATTTTACCACATGTAAAGGGTCACACAATCAAAAAATAAAAATTAATGATCTTAATTAAATTGATGTAAACTTTTCAGCCAAAGCAAAGGAATAATTCGCAGATAAATGAAAATGTTCCCCTATCCCTTACATTTTAAGACAGTGTTATAGCCTAAATGAAAACACAAAAGGATAGGCCTATATATGAAGAGCATTTATTTAAAGTCTTATTTGCATATTTTCTGTTCATTTAACATTGCTTGTCTTTATTTACATTTTATTTTCGTTCCACACATTCTTTTCATTTCATTTTGCTTTTCTTTTTGCAGTTTTTCTTTTCATTTCACATAACTTTTCTTTACTCTTTTAGTGAGTTATTGTACAAATTTATTGCAGACTTTGCATTATTTAAGACTGTTTTGGAAGGTATGTATGTGTGGGCTGGGCCAGAGTGGTTAATTTTACATGAGAGTAGAGCGCAAACAGTTCTGTTGTCTAACGTCATCCTATTCACTGTAACAATCTTTCGTACCATGCTAAACACCCTTTCTGATGTTTTTGTGCCTCTAGCCCGCGCTTGTGGTTGGGGGATTTCTCGTGCTGACATACATCATTCCTTCCCCCCAATCCCCCGTGTCAGTGAGATGCTAAAGTCGCAGTTACAAAACTTAAAAAACGCGTGACTGTCCCCCACCCTGCTCCTCTTCAGAAAAGTAAATTCGCTGCCATTGATCGCGGTATTTACATGAGGGTTTTGTTTTTTGGCAGGAGTGCCTTCCTATCGTATCTATCGTAGCGTCCATCATCCGTCTCTGTTTTTTCCCCCTCCGCGTTGTCTCGTTGTCTCATCATCTGACCTCACACGCTAACCTCGCGACAACTGCCACCTACAGTCTGTAGTAGCAGAGAACATAGATATCTATATAAAGGCTAGATGTCTTATGGCGGAGTCTCTATCGTCATCACCGGCGGCCATCTTGTCACAGGCAGGGTTTAATGTAAGGTGAGTTATCTGCACAAACACAAATACTCTTATCTCGCTGAAATCTGGACGGATTTACAAACGGTTTGGTTTCTTACTAACGTTATTAACGTGGCTATAATACTAGCATATAATGGATGTTTACATAATTAATACATAATTATCCATAAGTGTACAGTGTCATAACTACATCTCTGACGTTTATAACGAACTAACGCGTTTGAAAATCGGTAGAAAATTGAGCAAGTTATGGTTATTTAAAAATTACATGCACCATAAACACAATGTTACGAGTGGGCGAGCAGCCTGTGACAAGATGGCCGCTAGGGTGCTGACGTCGACTACCATTGGCCAGCAGCGCGGACGAGACATCTAGCCTTTATATAGATTTCTATGGCAGAGAATGTCTAATATAACGAGAACTGCCACTCTCAGTAAACTTCCGGGTTCTGAACTGGTTGCAGTTCCACTCTGATTCCATATGAGGGCGCTCACAGGACGAGTGCAGAATGAATGGATGTCTATGGAGCTATACCCCTCAAAATCCACTTTTCTCAGGATATAATTTTTTGTCTAGTAATTTGAATGTTGTTTTCGAAAGGAGATGCAAAGAAATGACAGATTGCTGGGTGTTAGATTTTTTAGAGTCACTTATTTGCTTTAAAAAGTATTTTAAAAGGTCAATGACGTCATACAATCAGCATCCATTAGCAGAATGCTAGCGTGTTATGGGCAACAACAACCCATCCTGTAAGAAATCGAAAGGACATAAGTACTCGTTTATTCAACTTTCGACCTATAACCCATGTTGAACTTGCAAAACCTACATTCAAATCTGAGATTTCTCAACGGCAATTGGGTGAAAGAGACATATTTAGCCGTTTAGCTCCATAGACTCCCATTCATTCTGCACTCAGACGATCGCCCCCAGTGGAACTCTGGTGGAACTACAACCAAAATTCGATACAATAGGACTTAATAGGGAGTGGCCAGGCTTTCCGTAGACGGGCTTTGGTAGTAGGCTACTGCAGGTGGCAGTTATCGCGAGGCTAGTGACAGAGCTCAGATTGGGAATGGTTTTTTTTACTCCGCCCGGGGTATTATTATTTTTTAATAACGCAGGTTAAAATACGGGAAATTTATGGGAAAATACTAATACGGGAGGACGGCGGGAAAGAAGGGTAAAATACGTGACTTTCCCGGCCAAAACGGGATACTTGACAGGTATGCGCTAGATGGCAATGTGAAGCACTGCCACACAACAACACCAATATCTGAGAATATTTTGTACAACTGCTGAAAAGACTCTAGTACGTTTATCAGAGCTTCTAGGGCAACTTGAAGGTCCGACGTATGGAAATAATCTGACATGTTGGTTGTTATTTTCCTGCTCTCGCGAATGCCTGTGACGTAAACGCGTACGTGACGAGAGCCACCGTGAGCAGATTTGCGTTTTTACCCTTTAGACAGGAATGCGACGGTGGAGTGTTTTTTAAGATTTCCACTCTGGTGGGTGGTTTCACTTTTTTGCGTTTTTAAGGCCCAAAAACGCCATCGCCGTGTAAATGAAAGGCACATCTGATAAAATATTTTTACGTTTTCACCCGCGAGCGTTCTCGGGTAAACAGGGCCTTAAATGCTACAGATAAATACAAAAGTTTGGGGTCGGTAAGATATCGTAATGGTTTTGAAAAAAGTCCCTCATGCTCACCAAGGATGCATTTACAGGTGAAACTCGAAAAAAAATTATATCGTGCAAAAGTCATAATTTCGATGATTATGGCTTGCAGCTTATGAAAACCCTAAATTCAAAACCTCAGAAGATTTGAATATTACATGAAATCAATCAAAAAAAGGATTTTAAATTCAGAAATGTCGCCCCTCTGAAAAGTATAATCATGCATATGTATATTGTTATATATACTAAATATATTAGTTTCACCATTTCATTTGAATTACTGAAATACATGAACTTTTGCACAATATTAAACATTTTTGTTTCACTTGTATTTGATCAAAAATACAGTAAACCAGTAATATTGTGAAATAAATTTTATTACAATTTAAAATAACTTTATTTTAATATATTTTAAAATGTAATTTATTCATGTCATGGCAAAGCTGAATTTTCAGCAGCCATTTCTCCATATTTCATTCTAAAAGGCTAATTTGGTGTTCAAGAAACATTTCCTTAACAGTAGAAAATAGTAGTGCTGCTTAATATTTTTTGGGAACCATGATTTTTTTTTTCTTCATGATTCTATGATGAATAGAAAGTTCAAAAGAACAGCATAGTATTTGAAATAGAAATACTTTGTAACATTATAAATGTTTTTACTGTTATTTTTTATAAATGTATTGCATTCTTATTTTTGTTGAATGGAAGTATACATTTCTTTCAATAAATAAACACTTAAGCCCCTTTCACACAGAGATTCCGGAAAATACACGGATAATGTATCCCCAGGATTTGTCACGGGATTGTTTGATTTTGGTTCATTCACACTGCCAGTGATTTTCAGAAATATGTGAGTGCATTCACACACATCCCGTAAAGATCCCGTAAAGACACGTAACGTGTAACGTACATATACACTAAATGCATCACGTACTGTTCCACAAAGCTGGCTAAGATCTCTGCTTCATCAAAGTTTGCAGACATTTTTTCATTCTTTCATTGTTGATGACGAACACAAACTTTCTTTTAAGAGCAACAGAGTCGCGCGATGGCACGTGTGTCATTACTACGACACACTCCTTACGGCATTGGTCCTGGCTTTTGTTCACACAGGGCATGTTCCGGGACCGATCCCGGCAATGTTACTAGGGTCCCCATCCCGGCATCAATGCCGGGACATGTTTGTGTTCACACTGAAGGCACTCTAGCAATTTTATGGCAATTTCCCAGGATCAACGCGCTGTGTAAAAGGGGCTTTACTGACTCCAAACATTTCAAGAGTAGTGTAGACCTAAACATAAATAAACCAACCAACCAATCAACTTCACTTATTTTATTTATGTTTTTATGCGCCTACAAATCAGAGGAGTATTTGGCCAAATACAATAGGAAATCTGGGATGGCCAGTAATGACACAATCCGTCAGCTCTAAAAATGTTGTTTTTAGTTCTTCAAATCCATATCAAGTGTTTTAAAAAATAATTTGTTTTGTAATTGGGTTTTGCCAATAAACTCTATTCTTGTTATTTAATTAGTGAAAGGCCAAAGACTGCAGTCTGTGTGCAGGGCTGGCACAGTTAAATCATTGCATCCGTCATAGCATTGAAGGACCTTATTAAATAAGATATATGATTCTTAAATAGCTGCAGTACAGTGTTAAAAAAATAGTAACAGTGTTTTTGAGGCATGTATGTGTCTGTATGTACAGGTGGAGGCAGACAGGCAACAGCTGCTGGAAAAGGGGGAGAAACAGGAACAAGATCATAAAGCCAACATGCTCGCTCTAAAGGAGAAGTGCAAAGATGCTGAGAACCGGATCAAGGACCTGAAAGAGACCATCTTTGAGTTGGAGGACCAGGTGGAGCAGCAACGGGCAGTTAGTCTGCACACCAATCAGACCATCCTGGACCTTGAGAGTATGACCATTATCTGTCTCCCTGTCTGTCTCTGGCTCTCAGTGTACCACCTTGCCAAATGATTATGCTGTGTCATGTCATGTCATGTGTCTGCTTAACTGCTATCCCTCAGCCAATGCTAAATATACCACATCATCTGGCAGAATCTGGCCTACGCACACTGGCTAGAGTCTGCTGTCATTAGTAAAACACATTGATTGGATCTGAGAGCCTGAATAGATAGAGATAGTGAGCTTTTTAATACTCCAGCTTAAATCTTTGCCAAACTGCATCATTCATCTGCTCTGTGAGCTCGTCTGCCATCCTCTCTTTTCTTCTAAGCAGCAGGGAAGACATTTCATGGTGCAGATTATAGTTTTATTGCAAGTCTCAGCCCATGCCTGTCCAGCTGCAAGAAACTAAATAACTTCAAATAGTTTCTTGTTATGACCCTTAGTTATACTGTATATACTAAATAGTATTTATATTTTAAGACTCTTTGTGGCTTTTAGCCCAAACTTTCAAGTACATGTTCGTGTCATAGTTTACCCCAAATCCAAATAAAATTTACTTAAGAATAAAAAAGAAAGGAAAGAAAACTAAAAAAAATTTTGGAATGTCTGGAATATATCACAGTAATGACGTTTTTTGGGGAAAATGTCTTTAATTGTTCAGAAATTAATGTAATTAATGTTCAGAAAATCTTTTTTAGCTATGTATAGTTCTTAACAAATGGTAGAAATCTAATTGGTAGTGGAGAGCAAGCTGCTGCTTCCATATTATACCAGATAGAATTGGTCCTCTCTATATTTTTATCTGGGCTGCCCAGTAATATAACTGATTTGGAAAGGTGATCTCACTTTTGTTCTTTGGCTTCATTAGTTTGTTATATTTGATCTGTGATATATTTGATCCCTTGGCGACATCAAGTGAAGCTGTGATAATAATGCCAAGGTATCGGAAGCCATCAAAAGTGTTTTTGGAAAAAGACTCTGCAATTATTTAGAAAAAGACTGCAATTATTTGGGGGTAAAAAACAGTACACTTTATTACTGCAATTAAAATATTTTTATTTATATAATGATTTATTCCTGTGATTGCAAAGCTGAATTTTCAGAAATCCTTCTGAAATGTCCTTCAGAAATTATTCTAATATGCTGATTTGGTTCTCAAGAAGCAGTTCTTAATATTATCAATGTTGAAAACAGTTGGGCTGCTTAATACTTAAAAAAAAAAAAAAATAATACTTTTACATTTTTTGGTGTTAGGCTAAAAAGAACAGTATTTCTTTGTAATAGAAATCTTTTGTAACATTATAAATGCTTTTACTGTGACTTTAAATCATTAATTGAATGTATAATATTAATCTCTAAAAAAAACTTAATGACCACAAATGTTTGAGGAGAGGTGTATATAATTTTTGTGAATAATTATTTAAATTTTTTTTTTTTTTTTAAACTTATTTTTCAGATCAGATCAAGAGGCTGGAAGAAAACAAGGTTGAGCTGGAGAAACAGATTAAGGCCATGAATAAACAGATGAAGGTGGAATTGTTTATCTGTTTTTCTTGTACTTTCTTCTTTTTGTAATGATCTACAACATTACAAAAGCTCTTCATCTTGTCTACAAAGAACATTTTAGCTAACTGAAATTCGGGGCAGTCTTGGCCTAATGGTAACAGAGTTGGACTGGTGACCCAAAGGTTGCTGGTTCGATTCCAGTACCGGCAGGAATATGACTGAGGTGTCCTTGAGCAAGGCACCTAACCCCCAATCGCTCCCCGGGCGCCACTCAAGGCTGCCCGCTGCTCCGGGTGTGTGTATCCACGTTTGCAGTGTGTGTGTGTTCACTACTCACTACTCTGCTCCTAATGTGTGTGTGCACTTACCTGGATGGGTTAAATGCAGAGGTCAAATTCCAAGAATGGGTTACCATACTTGGCCATCACGTGTCACTTTCACTTTTCACTTTCATAATCAGGCATGTTTAACAGTGTATGTCAGTTGATATAATTCAATATAACTTCCATCTGAACAGAACTTTGAGGTGCAAATGCAAGCTGTATTGCAGTCTCCCATGTCAGTGCCCATCGGTCGCAGTGATTGAAAATGACATTTCCTTGACCAGCCCCATGAGCTCATGAGAAGGCCAAAACACTTCCGCTCCACATGACAAAAAATTTATGTGTGTGTGTGCTTTCAGGATGAGACAGAGGAGTGGCGGCGTTTCCAGGCAGACCTCCAGACAGCAGTAGTAGTTGCCAATGACATAAAGGTGGAAGCTCAGCAGGAGCTGCGTTCACTACACAGACGTCTGCAGGAGGAGCAGGAGCACAGCACAAGACTGGCTTCAGAGTTGGAGCAGATCCAGGACACCAGGTACACAGTCACTCATCAACTCATCACTGCCCTCTTGTCTGCCATCCATCTGGGCTCTCAACTCTAACAAAACTCTCCTCTATTCAAATATCAATCTCTGACAGCCGCTGGCTGGGTTCACTGGTATAGTTTGCTACATCGTGAAGTCAAATTATCATACAATCTTACAATCAGATAAAAATGAGTCATTTGACATTTTAGCTAACTGAAATTCATGTCTGACATTTTAGAGACATTTTAGAGTAAACTGTACCAATGAACACTTAAATCAGTAGTCATGCAAAATTACCCTCACTCCTCTGCTTTTACACACTTTCTTGCATCTATTTACTCTATTTTTGTGTGTATAGTAGCTGCAAACTGATACAGCCCAAAAAGATTTCACCTGCTGTGTCCGAAATCAAAGGCAGCTCCCTTGCTGCTCAGTTAGTCCATGTTTTTTAACTCTTAAGTGGGAAAATTTCAAACCAGCTTAAAAGACTAGAATATATAGCATCACATCACAACAGATTTGAATGAACTTTAGACAGAAGCATTGTAGTCATTAAATATTTATTTGATTATCACTAGAAATGGAATCAGTTAAAAAGTTGAATATTTATGAATGTTCAGTGTTTTTTTATATATATTATTTATATATTATTAGACTATTTATTACAATTTTAAATTAATAGCTTTTATTTTGTATTTTCAGTTTTATTTTATTTTTTATTTTACATTTTAGTAATTTGTGCTTTTGTAATTTTTATTTCATTTTTTTTTTACATTTCAGTTTATCTTTAGTTTATTTTAGTTTCAGTTTTAGTAATTTTTGTACTTCAACTTAGCTGCCAAGGCAACATTTCTAATTTTCATTTTTTTATATTCGTATTTTTTTACTTATAACTCGATTTCAGTAACACATATTATTTTTAATAATTTTAGTTTTAGTGAATAGTAACAATGTAAATGTTATTTACTTTAACTGGTCAATCAAACAGCATTTTTATTTTTTCAACCAACCAACAAAGCACACACAAAAACATGAATAGTGGCATGTCATAGGCATTGAATAACACTTTTCAGGTTTCGTACACAGACTCGCTGACTCCCACTGCCTTATTTTTAACACAAATAGACCTGTCATATCTTTTAAATGATAAACACATACATTCAGATAAATTGAGCTTGAACTAATAATGAGCCAGTTTTCAATTTTGTGTGCATTTCATGTGCAAATTTACACAAGAAATGCACAAACGAACAGCAACATCTTTACCTGTGTCAAATAGTATTTATTCTCTGGTGTTGGGCTGGCATTAATGCTTTGGTTCTCATTATTTTGTGAACTACTAGCTTTGTAGAACATTTTGCATCAGACTGCAGGGCAAGCAACGACTTTTTTCCCTATTATTATCATGTGACACTACCTGTGCCCTTCATAATAGAAATCCAATAAAATTGTGAGCCTGAGTGCATGTATTGAATACCGGTTTAAGTATTTTGAGATGGGCTTAATAAAATACGGCGCTTTTATAAGTAGTGCGTTTGAGTTGCTAAATATTTTAAAAAATCTTCCCCTCCGTTCAAATGGACAGCCAGTGTGTGTCGATCTCCCCACTCCCTCTGATGTTCCCTGAGATTGCTCTCTAAAGGATTTCCCTCTGACCCAGGTGAGTGTACTGCTAGCACCAGCCCCAGCACTTAAACTGAATGCTAGTATGAATACTTATGGATGGTCAGAGTGATTTAATCATTGAGGATGTTCAAGAGCTTGTGTCTTGCCTGTTTTCCTTGCCTTAGCCACTCGCCCACTGCTTTGAACAATACTACTATTTGATTGGCTGATCTAATTCTATTCAGAAGGGGCTGGGTCTGCTTTGCTTGCTGGGTCTGCTTTCCTTTTCCTTAAGTTCTTGCCCTCTAAATCTTTGTATGTGGTGACATCTGCTGTTTACTATGATTTTTGCACACAGATTGTCAAACAAATATCTCATGTTTCTGGAAAAATTTGAAATTTGTTTTCTTCCTTCAGTCATCAGACATGTTTATAAATCTGCTTATAAAAAATGTCAGATGTTTTATTGATTTCCAGAGAAATGCATGAAGGTTGATTGTGACAAATAAGCATTTGCTGCCATGGTGAAAACATTTGTTTTACAAATGAAACTCAATTACTGGTGACGCTGCTCATCTCAAAAGTCAATTCCATCTCAAAAGTCAGGCTTTCATCCAAATAAACTCAATTTAGCAAGTATTTTTAATATACCTTTATTTGGAAACCATTGTTTTCTTTGTGTTTTTTTTCAGAATCTCCTCTGGATCTGCATTTGAGACCTCCAAGACGGCAGTTGAGGGGCGATAGATAGAGTTAAAACCAATGACTGGTTCACAGTATTGTAATATAGAGTTATATGTATGTCAGTATTATTCATGAAGATGAAGTGGAGACATTCTGAACAGAATACATGATGTTTTCACATCTGCTCAGAGGAGATATTTGTATTTGTTCTAAAACAAACAGCACCTGCACTATTTGAAATGTGTTTGAATTTATCGTTTTACCTGTTTTGGGCTTTTGTTGTTGCACCTTTTAAGCAAGGCCAACTGAAATGTGAGAGATAGTTGGAAGACAAAGTGAACAAATTGTGTAAGGATGTATCTGTAATATTAAAAAAGACAGTTAAGGATATAAAAAATTAAAGTACAAAAATAGCTTTGTATTGTGCTGCCTTAGGAATAAAGCCAACATTTACAGACCTTTACTACTCTACCAGCACTTTTTGATTTTGTCTTAATGATTTTTATTTCCACAGCAGCCAAATAGCTGTTTCTGCCTAAAATAATCATAACTTGAATTAGTTATATGTAAATGTATGTAATTAAACAGCATTTAATTGCCTCTATTCTATGTTATTTCTTTTATATTTTCTATGGTTACACATTAGGCATAGGAGATTTGAGTTACATGAAAACTTTGGGAATTTTCATGTGCCACTTTTCAAACGATGAAATCTTGGTTTCTTACTGTTGTTAGCAAGTCCAACACTAGATGGCAGACAAACAATTCTTATCAACACTCCCAACATATCAAGCTTGTTATAGTCTTTAAAAACTATTAGATTCTTATAGTTAAAGCAACACTAAGTAGGATTTTTTACCTTCAAATAATGTTTCCAAAATCGTTTCAGTGGTTCATCAAGTCGTGACATGGTGAAATGCACTTATGCCACCGTTTTGCGGTCCTTTATCTGGTATATCCACGCTATGTAAGATTGCTAGATCGGGTCGTGTTTCAGTTCTAATGAGACATACAATGGGACAATTCTGCTTCCAACCTGTAGGGCGACCGCAGAGGAAAAGTTACTTGGTGTTGCTTTAAAACCCAGTTGGTTTACAACTTTTAAATGCTTTCATTTGATTTACAAAAGCACTAACCAATGAAGATTACTTGTATTGCATTACATTTGCTGTAGGATGGTTGTCTCGTCGTTTCTGTGTCATCACTAGAAGTAGTAATAAGAAATCAGTCGAGGTTTTAAGAAACGTGCTTTACTCACATTCAAAGTAAACAAACTTCTGTTTTTATTTTTAACTTTTCTGCTCCACTCACATTCCTATTTGCATTGGTTAATGATGTTTCTCACTGAAATCGATGGATGTGAATCACAATGAAATTATAAATGCAAATAAGACATGACTCTCAAGCATGAAGTATCAGGTCCTCAACTGCCATTTTGTCAATACTCAGGTTGTATGTCTCGCAGGAGCATATTCATCTAGATGCAGAATTCACATGCTGGTATTAACAGTTTAGAACATGACTGTGCCGAAATAAAATTACATGTTCAGAAGTAACACACCTCCTCTGCCTTTAAATGATGCAGTATATGTTGTGAATTAGTGAATGTGCAAATGTTACTTATGTACTGTTTTCATGTGACTTCAATGACTAGTGTTCTCATGAGAGACACACTACTGTTTTTCCTCTACCACATGGGGTTTTAAATGTACGTTTAAAAGGGTTGTCCATGTATTCTGTTCTTTTTAGGTCAATAAATCAAACCATTCCAGCATGTAAATGCCTCTGTGTGTTTTTAAGGATGCATCCACTGGGGCTTCTCATTTTCCCATGTTTCTATGCATCCATTTACAGTGAAGAAACATGATATCCGCATGTTATATTTTTGTTCAAAATAAAATTTCTCCCTCAATTTAGTGTTCAAATGTGCATATACAACCTCACCCTAACTGTGTGTTCTGTGGAGAATTAGCTCTAATATACCAACACACAAGAGGACTGTCTTTATGCTTGCCTGACTCAAACAGTGACTACTGAGTATTGATCAAACATGAGAAATGCTATTTTTATGGTCCTGTGCAAAAATTATTTAATAACCCAGTATTGCTGTTCTTTCAAAAGTTTTTGTGAACATTATTTATGAGAATCAAGAAATTATAGTAATGCCTTTTTTAAATTAGTTTTTATTTTAAAGCAACACTATGGAACATTTTCCAAAACATTTTCCGAAAGGCACTTCTGGATTCGCTTTGCGGTTCTATATCTACTATAATATGCACTATGCAAGTTTGCCAGATCGGGTCATGCTTCTGTAGTCTGAATGAGACAAAAGAAAACGTCTCGGGTTACGCATGTAACCCTTGTTCCCTGAGAAGGGAACGAGACACTGCGTCGAGACGACACTAGGGGACGCTGTTCAGCGTAGCGCGCGTCTGAATTCATGAATGAAAACTAAACCAATCCTATTGGCGTTGCGTGATGACGTAGCGTGTGACGGCACACACGGATGTGTACAAAGGCACGTCGGCACAAGCAAAGTCAGCTCTTTGCTATGAAGCAAGTGCTCTAGGCAGGGTGAGGCATGGCGAATCGACGCAGTGTCTCGTTCCCTTCTCAGGGAACAAGGGTTACATACGTAACCCGAAACGTTCCCTGTCGAGGAACTCGAACTGCGTAAAGACGACACTAGGGGAACGAGATACCCACTATACCACAACGAACCCGCCTATCCCAGTGTGAAGCTGACTTCAGGCACAACTTAGGATAAATGCACTCGTGCACCGGGTGTAGAGGGAAGGTCCAGACTGTAAAACCTCATGAATGTGTGCAGAGTGGCCCAGCCAGCCGCCTCACATATGTCATGGATAGAAACCCCTGAAAGGAGGGGTCTAGAGGACCCCATGCCTCTGGTACAGTGAGCCCTCACGGCCACAGGTGAAGGCAAATTGCGCACCTGATAGGCCAGTGAAATAGGCTGAACAATCCAGTTGCTGATGGTATGCTTAGAAGCAGGGAACCCCTTCTTGGGGGACCCGAAACACACCAGCAACTGGTCCGACTTCCGCCATGAGGAGGACCTCTGGATATAACACCTAAGCGCTCTGACAGGGCAGAGCAGGTGGAGTCTCTCCTCATCTGCCGTCACGTGAGGTGGAGGATGAAAGGCCTGCAGAACCACAGGCCGCGCCACATTGGATGGCACCTTGGGCAAATAGCCAGGCCTGGGATGTAAGATGGCCTTAATGTTGCCTGGAGCAAACTCCAAGCACCCATTAGAAATAGAGAGCGCCTGGAGATCTCCTACCCTCCTCAGAGAGGTAATGGCCAACAAAAAGACCACCTTGAAGGTCAGGTTCTTGGCCTCAGCCGACTCCAGAGGTTCGAAGGGGGCCTAGGCCAGCCCTTCGAGAACCACTGCCAGGTCCCAGGAGGGAACCCTGGAACGAGTCGCAGGTCTCATCCTCCAAGTTCCACGGAGGAAGCGTACGACCAGGTGATGCCTCCCCAGAGGCCCATCACTCAGAGGAGCGTGGAAAGCCACAATGGCAGCCAAATAAACCTTGAGCGTGGACGGGGTAAGCCCGGCAGAGAAGCGGTCTTGGAGAAAGTCCAGTACTGAAGCCACTGGGCAGTTAACTGGGTCCAAATCATGCTCTCTGCACCAAATGGAAAAAACATTCCACTTAAGGCCGTACAATTTCCTCGTGGAGGGAGCCCCTCAGGGGCCAGACCCATAGTTTCCACAGCTCGGGGCGAGGGTGGAGAACTAAGCCTTCCGCCTGGGACAGCAGGTCCCTCCTCAGAGGGATCTGCCATGGAGGGCCTGCCAGGAGTGGAATGATGTCTGTCAAGTGTATTTAAAACATCATGGCTTCCCACACTTGACAAGAGAAGGAATCAACCAGACTCAGGATTTCACTCGTTCTTCAATTTATTTGACCAGTAACAAGGAAGGTGAAAAACCTTTAAACATACAAAATAACAAATTAAATAAAGTTCAATATTTCCCATCAAATTCAATAAAGCACAGCAAAATACAACAAGCAAAGGATAAGCTGGTTTAACACATCAATTAATCACTTCTTCAATTTTTATCACCACAGGTAAACAGTGTAAATCAGGCATTACATTTCCAGAAAGCCAGCTCTACTTTTAGACCCATTTCTTCTTAAATTAACCTGTCTTTGTTTACCCTAGATCATTCTATACAGAAGTTATATATGACATATTCCATAATTACAAACCTACATGAAAAACTATTTCAAACAATATTACTGTAGATTAGCACAAGGCTATCTCTGCGCAGGAATGGTTACATAGCTTTGTAAAAATATTTAACCTCAACTATTAATAGTGCAATTAACAATGAATTAACAATGCACTTAACAGACCACACATTTTGCGTGCCCATCCAGACAACTACATAGCCAGAGATCCCATTTGCAGTCCTCAGAGACCAGTAAAGAGATGTGAGCTTACCGGTAGCCCCTTTGATCTTTTCCTTTTCCCATGAGTTTTATCCGTGATTCTTTAGCGAATTCTTCCTTCTTCCACTACTCTTAGCTGCATTGCAAAACACATGCCCTGCTTTCATTGTCTGAAGCTTTCTAGCGTCTCTGCTAATTAGTTTAATTTCGTGCACCTGCTGAGGCGTGCAGCGGAGCTGCACTCGCTGTCACGCGCATGTAGAAACAAGGCCGCTGCACTCACACGCAGACACACCTCGCCGCAACAATGTCCGAGAACCATACTCGGGCCGGCCAGAATGGGGCTACTAACAGTAGGCTGACCCCGTCCCGACGGACCCTTTCCAGAACTGCTGGGACGCGATCGGCGGAAAGGCATACAGACGTAGCCTCGGCCACGTCTGTACTAAAGCATCCAACCCCAGCGGGGCTGGATTTGTGAGGGAGAACCAGAGTGGACAGTGTGTCGTCTCTCGAGACGCAAACAGGTCCACGTCCACTGGGCCAAACCTCTCGCATATGAACTCCACCGTCTCGGGGTGGAGTCTCCATTCCCCGGGCCTCAGCCCCTGCCTCGACAGTACGTCTGCTCCCTGGTTCTGGTCCCCCGGGACATACATCGCCCTGAGAGACGACAGTCTCCGCTTGGACCACAGGAGGATCTGATGCGCCAGTCTGCACAGAGGGCGCGACCTCAGACCCCCCTGGTGATTCAAATAGGACACCACTGACATATTGTCGGTTCTCACGAGAACATGGCGACCATGGAGGTCTGGCAGGAAACTCCTCAGAGCTCGGAACACCGCCGACATTTCCAGGCAATTTATGTGCCAGGAAGAATGATGGTCCTGCCAGAGACCTCTCGTAAAGTGGCCGTCCATGACCGCGCCCCAGCCCGTGAGGGAGGTGTCGGTCGAAATAATAACCCTGCGACTTAACGCTCCCAACTTGGGACCCTGGGACAGAATCCAAGGCTGCTTCCATATCGATAGGGAACGAAGGCATCTGCGCGTAACCCTTATCGTGCGGAACGGATTTCCCCTCGGGGAAAACCCCTTGGCTTTCAACCACCACTGCAGAGCTCTCATGTGTAGCAGGCCAGAAGGTATGACGCTGGACGCTGCTGCCATGAGACCCAACACCCTCTGGAAGTGTTTTACTGTGATGGTGTGGCCTAGCTTCACCCTGGTTATTGTGGTCAATATGGACTTGATGCGTGCAGGAGACATGTGTGCCTGCATCGTCGATGAGTCCCAAACCACCCCCAAGAATGTAGTTCGTTGGGCGGGTGTCAACACGCTCTTCTTTGTGTTGAGCCTCAACCCCAAGCGCTGAATGTGGCCAAGGACGACATCTCGATGCCGAACTGCCAACTCTCGAGACTGGGCCAGTATGAGCCAGTCGTCGATATAATTCAGCACACGGATGCCCTGGAGCCTCAGTGGGGCCAGAGCTGCATCCATACACTTGGTGAACGTGCGAAGGGAGAGTGCTAGGCCGAATGGAAGAACCCGATATTGGTATGCTTCGCCCCCGAAAGCAAACCTCAGGAACCTCCTGTGAGATGGAAGGATGGAGACGTGAAAATAGGCGTCCTTTAGATCTATCGTGACAAACCAATCCTCGGACTGGAATTGACTCACGATGATAGAAATAGTGAGCATCTTGAACCTGAACCTCCTCAGAGACCGGTTCAGATGCCTCAGATCTAAAATTGGACGCAGACCTCCATCCTTCTTGGGAACTATGAAGTACCGGCTGTAGAACCCGGACTCCCTGACTGGTGGGGGAACATGCTCTATGGCCCCTTTTTCCAGCAGCAAGTGAGGGCGGGCGGCCCTCCGAGGTCTTATAAGAGGTAGGACCTCTTTCCCTTCGCCTTCCTGGACTGAATGACGGTTCTCAGATCCGTCTTCTCAGGAGGCTGCGGGTGCGAGCGCCGCCTAGAGTCCCAGGCTCTCTGAGGGGGAGCTCTAGACGCGACGCTCGCCTTCTCACCCTGGTGGTAAGAGGAGGAAGAAGTGGGCTGCGGCTGCTTATCTCTGGCAGCCGCCCTCCTAGACCTAGAGCGACGACGGAGATATTGCTTAAAAGCTTCGCCCTGTTTCTTGGGTCCTGGAATCTGTCGACGACAGCATTAACCACCTCACCGAACAGACCCGTAGAAGAAACAGGTGCATCAAGGAGAAAAGCTCTGTCCTTCTCCTTAATGCCCAAGAGATTAAGCCACAGATGTCTCTCCATGGTTACCAGGGCTGACATAGAGCGGCCGATTGCACGGGCAGTCTCCTTGGTAACCCGGAGAGACAGATCTGTGGCTCTGCGAAGTTCAGCAATATCATCCATAGATGGACCCTCGCCCTGGTCTATCTCTCTTAATAGGTCGGCTTGGTACGCCTGCAAAAGAGCCATCGTGTGCAGGCTCGCACCAGCTCGACACGCCGCCACATAAGCTCTGCCCACCAAAGCAGATGTAGTGCGACATGGCTTGGAGGGCGCGCCGGTGATTTAAGGGATGACGCAAGATCCGGTGAAAGATAACTGGCCAAAGCCTCTTGCACCCGAGGCAGCATCCCATAACCATTCTCTGTAGCTCCCACAATGTTACTATAGTTTAACATAGGGGGGTTAGACAGGCGTGAAGAAAAAGGCCTCTTCCAAGATTTACACAACTCGTTGTGCTTTACATCAAGCGTTACAATAGTCATTATTTCGTTTTTCTTCGTTTCTGATGTCGCAATACATCATACTTTCATGAAATCATGTAACATACTCTACCTTGTCTGTGGACATCGTTCATTCTAAAGCCGGTGCTGGATAAACAGCGAGCGTGCGTGTGACGGTAGGCTAAATTATTTACGACAGCGATTAATGGACAATTTTGTTTCCAACCAGTAGGGCATGTTTTCCATGGTGTATTTAGATAACACATTTCTATTTAGTTTTTATATATTTTGTTTTAGTTTTAGTAATTATAGTTTAGCAGAGTTAACAGAACACTTCCAATTAAAGACATTTAGTTTCAGCTAAGTTTAATGTTTGCAGTTTACAGTTAACTCTTGTGCAAACCTCTTACTAATAAAAAATAAAATAATTGTTTGAGATTGAACTAAGAACCAAACAAATGCAACTTAAAGTAAAAATGATTAATTCATACTCATTCATATTAAAAATGAAAAGTGGTGTATAAGAAAATGTTTAAAACATGCATATGATTATTATAATTATTATTTTATGGTTATTTCTATGATTAATAATTTCAAGACCTATTATTGTATTGATCCATTTATGCTTTTTGTCTATGCTTTTGTTATGTCTACTCATATAATTATACTCATATCCATGTGTTCTATTTAGACCAGACATTTAGTTTACTTCTACTCTGACAAATGTGCGTCTATTTATGGGCTAGATGCTATTTGTTTGTTTTTTTCGTTTTTTTCCTCAGTCTCATATATGTGGTATCTTGTTTAGTTTCACATGAGATGGTTATCTTACTTGGAGTTAAGGTACAGCTGTATTTGCATAAGGTCTATGCATTATGGACATACTTATTTGGACATTTCTGCTTCTGGTTCACACAGAAAGCGGTTTTGCTTTGAAAAGGCGAGACACGGGCAGTGGAGTGGGTAAAAAACGCAAAACATGATCGAAGTGGAATGGAACATTTTGATTTTCCAATACAGGATGAGAGCTTATTAATTACAAAAAAAATATTATTTATTTTTGCTAATTATTATTTTATTTCAGTTACTTTTTCAATGACTGTTGTTAGTTTTGTTTAGTTTTAGTTCTTCATTTGTGTTAAAATTTCTATTTTATTTCAGTTAAAGCTGCTGTCCGCAACTTTTTTTAAGTTAAAAATAATCCAAAATAATTATTTTAAAAAAAAACATATTCTGCCAGTGGTCAAAACGATCTGCTTGCCGTAGCTAGATTGAAAACGGTTAGCTTGTAATAATGATTTTAATTCCAGTGGTACTGGTGGGTTTCTGCGGGAAATTCAAGCATGTCTTTGCGTAATTACGTCACATCCGTACACATAAAGAAGGAGTTTCGGCAAGCCGGCTATACTGCGCGTGAAGCCGGGCTCACACTACAGCAGTTTTAGGCCAATTTATGCCCGATTTCCCCCTCCCGAGAATCGGAGAAAAAATCTTGTCAAGGACCTCGATCGGTTCCGATGTTCGGCACAGATTATCTGGTAATGTGAGGTGTTCTCAGATCGAATCTTGCACCTCCCGATCTGCTCTCACACAAATCGGGCTTGCCCCGATCATATCAAACATGTTTGATATTTATCGGGATGAGCAAGATTTCAGTTCAATTCCAGCGTTATGGACAGGAGATTTGCAGTCAAAACTTGAAATATAAATTCTCAGAAAATGCATTTAATACCAATATTGAAACGTCCATAAAAAATATAGCCTAAAGTCTACACATTTAGTGTTTTATATTTAATATGAGGGAAATACACATGCAGACGTAAACGTGACACAAACCATCTTTAACTTTTAGGTGGCAAAATATTTTTTAGTAGGCAATTCTGTGAATTACACTGTACAAACGAAAAGTAGCTAATACAACCTACTGGATGAAGAAGGGTTGGCTCTCCACAGAACATAAAATATTCATTTTATTTTTATTTTTCGTGTTCGCATTTATGAGGAAAAAACAATGTTACTGACGTGAGCGCTCTGAAATCGGCACTAAAACTTTCACAGAGACCTCAAACAGAAAGCAAAGCACAAAGCCTTTATTTAAAGTGAATTTCGTTTTGTATTAGCCTAATTGTATTTTAATTTTAATCAATGTTTCATCAACCAATTACCTGGATTTAATAAATAAGAAGTAAATATAGCAGACAATAGGCCTATATAATAGACAGACACGGAGGCGCCGCCGCGTGAACTGGAGCTCGTCTCATAAATGAACCCGAATCTCGGCGTATTGGTAGCCTACTTGCCTCACAGACCTGACAAATATATCTATGAAAGATATATCTATTTAAACAGAACAATTCAAAACGAAAGAAAACGGACTGCTCTCTTTTATGTAGGCTAATCCCGTATGAAAAGTGCATTTCTCTCTGGCGCATTCACTACTGCGAAGATCGCGAGTCAGCATCGTCAGCTTTATCTTTGCAGCCGACAATTAGCCTAATAAACAATTCAAATTTCTCATTGCTATATTTGACATTCATAATCATTACTTTTGTCGGTTCTTTGTGACAGCTTTTAGTGCTTCTGTAAAAAAAGCGCCTATAGCCTACGTTACATGAACGCGTCTCTGCATCAGCACCGAAAACATGGAGATTTTTAGACAATAATGGCACAACCTATTTGATAGTCTATATATATATATATATCAATAAATACTCAGTGACTCATCCATCCCAACCAACTATTTAAAAAAAAAAGTTAACTTGTAAGTGTCTTTTTACATGTTACGTGTCAGAGTGGATGGGCAAGGCAACCTTTTCACGAATATGACTTATGAACAGATATTTTGTTTACATCCACCTTTCCCCTTCCGATCTGAGGCGCTTCCTCTGGCACGAATCTTAATAACATCGTGTGTGATGCGCCGCGATTTTCAAATCTTGTAGTGTGAGCAAGCATGTTTAAGATTTGAGGTAAGAAAATCTGCAAAGATTCTCCTTAAGTGTGTGCTGCAACCAGATTTCAAAATCGGTTAGGATTTTAAAACTCCTGTAGTGTGAGCCAGGCTTGAGTAAATGTTGAGATAGGCTTTTCTGCAGCACTTTACATAATTAAACTTATTGCGGATCCAGAAAGATCCAAACAACAATCATCACTGTCAACTGGAGATTCACCAGTTATAAAACCCAAAAGATTTCATACTTCGGATTTAAGGTGGCTAGAGAAAGAAAGAAACCGTCTCATGCGAACACAAGGATAAACATCAGCGGGACTTTTGAAAGGTGTGTGAACTGCGTGTTCTGAAGGGGTTCAAAACGGAAGAAGAGACGGCTTTTTTTCTGCTTAACAAGTAAGACATTTCAATAGTTCAATCATGTAACACGTTTTCTTAATTCACACAGTTATGGAGTTTCCTTTGTTGTGCCTTTCTCGGTTTGCTATTATGGAGATTATGAATTCTGAATTACACAGGTAACCATAAACATTAAATTTAAGGTTAGTCACGCAATGCTGATGTTGTTAACATGAACAATTTGAGAACAAAGTATAATTTGCTCGGTTGCTGTAAATCGCGCTGATTATATCTAACTATCGCTTGTCATGTGGAATGCTTTTCCCACCTTAGTTGATCAGAACAAAAATGGATGTTACTTACTTGTTCAGAAGACATTTTCCAGTGAAAATTCTTATGTTGGTCAAACTTTAAAAAAGTTAATCTGTGATTATGAATGACAGTATCCACACAGCGCGGTGACTGACAGCAGCACTCGCCTCAAAACATTGTGTTCATCCGCGCTGTTTCATGCCGATTTACAACCCACGTAAAGATGATAATTCCGCGAATAACTGCAATTGCAGATTTCGAACAGAGATGGTGACCAAGAGGAAAAGCTGCGGACTCCAGCTTTAATGTGTTTTGACCAATAGTTTTAGTCTTCAATTCAGTTTTCGTTTATTAAAATAACCTTGATGCAAATCAGCCATCACTTTCCTTGATTGATTATACTTGTTGAATCTTAACAAAACCTTTCTAGAAACATGCCTGTGTCATATTGCTCCCCAAGACATTTTATTGTGCATAAAGAACATGAAGCCTATTTTTAGAACCTTTAAGATTGTTTATATTGTGACATTTATTTCCTGAAAAATTAAATGTTTACCCCCATTTCCAATGTTAAAAAAGGGGGTGGGGGGAGGGGGAAAACACATTTAAAGTCCCCATGAAATCAAAATTGACCATACTTTGTTTGCCTAAATTGATCGTTTTGTGGTGAACAATTCATCCGTGCAAGTCAATCCACACAAAAAACATTTTTGGCTTCGTAATCTTTAATCAAAGTCTGAAAATGCCCCTCCCCTCTGCCTTGGAGGACCTTCCCTGATGACGTAGATGACAGTTTGGGTGTCTGCCTAACATCCGTAACCACGCCCGTCCAACTGACAGTAGACAGACTACTAGAAACACCTACTTTTCTAGATCCAATCAGGTGCTAGTTGGAAAAAAAAGCCATGCCCACTATTTTCCTCATTTAGTATTCAGTTTCTCTCTGAGAAAAGTCGGTTGCAACTTCCGGTTCACGGGGACTTTAATCATATTTACCACGTGTTTTTCCTGGTTTTGTTTTGATTTAAATGTATTATTGTATTACATTATTTTAATGAAATAAAAATAATCGTGTTTGGGTGAGATGTGACCCCAACATGATTTTGTGAGATTTGCCTAATTTATTTATATTGAATGGCATTTTGGTATGATTTAAAATATTAAGTAATTACTATTATATTGTTTAATATTATTTAAAGCAAGTATTACAAAGTCATTGTAAAAAAAAAATATATATATATATATATATATACATATTAGGGGTGTAACGGTTCACAAAATTCACGGTTCGGTTCCATACGATACACTTGTGTCACGGATCGGTTCGGTACGGTTCGGTACGTTTTCAATACAGCAAAAAGAAAGAAATACCAGAGAAATTTCCCTGATTAAATTCTTTTTTATATATATATATATATTTTAAACTAACATCATAAAGTATGATTTTTTTTTTTTACTTTGAGCAATGATGGAGCTATACTTGACTTTTCTTAGGAGCTTATAAAACAAAACAGCTCCTCCTTGGACAAAATGAAAAGTAATATTGTAGTAGTTAAAACAAAGGTTTATTTTAGTTCAGATTAACATTTGAGGGCAGCACTTGTATTCATAATGTCAAAATAAAACCGATGTAATGTTACTTGAAAGCATTATAGCCTACTATTCCTGCCAAACCTCCATGGTTACAGTTAGTGTTACTACAGTAAATCCATGGTGAATGTTGCTGATCTGTGGACACTGAATAGTTCATTCATGGCGCAATGTTTCTTCCTGGTTTCCACGTCAGCGCGGTTTGATCCGTTAATAACGGAGAAATGTGAAAGTTTCTCACTAGATCTGGCAGCGATGTTATTACTTCAGTGGCAAATTCAAATGCGTTCTTTACTGGATCTCTCAGCGATGTGTAGTAACAGAGATCGGCTCGCGCTGCATTGGTCCAAACTGATAAACGGTCCGCCAACCACACAATAACGAGCAGCTCAGTTTCGTTCCGCTTACATTACATTTGCCACTTGATGTTGGGCAATGTTGTGGTCGCGCCAGCATCTCGAGCGCGCTTGACACACGCGACGCGCCTACATTTGAACGAAATTTTGGTCGGCAGGAAAAATGGTCCAACGAACCGTTCGGTTTGAAAATGCGTACCGAAAACCGAACCGAAAGCCTCGTACCGAACGGTTCAGTACGAATATGTGTATCTAACTGATATAACAATATCTACATTTGTAATGTAAAGAAAAGTATGTAAAATAGTTTATTCATCACATACACATGTCTTACTTTCCAACATAAACAACCCCTGTAGCCTGTCTCTATATCTGTATGTGTGTTCTGTGATTGATAGGTTATGGAGTGAAGATATTTGTCCCTCTGACTCAGATGGCAGTCTTCACTGGTGCCGAATGACCATGTCCCAGAATGCACCTGTCGGTTTTCTAACCCACAGCAGTGGTAATGGAAGCAGCACGTCCTCAGAATCAGGAGCCACGGTCAAATCCCTCATCAAGTCTTTTGACACTGCTGTGCCGAGTGAGGACATGACCTTTCTCTACGCTTTTATTTTGTTCTCATTCTCATGTTCTCTCCCTTTCTCGCCTCTTCTTTCTTCCTTGTAACATTAATTTTAAGATCTGAGACATTAATTAGTAAAATGTTCTAGATTGTAAAATGATTGCTGAGAAAATATTTATGCAGTGATTAAGTGTTTAGATCGTGGCGCTATCGTGGTGAAACATGCTAACAGAAACTGTTCTTTAATCTGAGCTAATAATGTAATGGTCTCCAAACATCTCCTGTTTGCCATCACAATCTATCTGTAACACGGCTGCAGGAAAGTCTGGCTCTCATTACAGCAGCCAGACCTCTCAAATCATTCCTGCCTGTCTTTGTTGGACAGATACCTTTAGCATATGGGTTTTGAGACAGCAGGACTTGTTGTCATTAATGAATGAATGTCAACAAAAAAAAAAGTCATGTTAGATGGGAGAGTTTGTTAAATGAAACAATAATGCACAGCATCCCGTTATTGATAAAATTGAGTGCAGCTTGTGATTTTTATAAAATTATCTCCTGAATACAATGGCTTATATCAAAAAGTCTAATGTGGCATTAGACAGTTACTCCTAATAAGGGTCTTCACAAACCATTTCTCTACCTTAAATGAGATTTTTTTATGACAAATCAAATTTTACCTAAACTTTTGAAATAAAAGAGTTCATTGTACCATGATAACATCAAACATCAACTTCCTCTCCAGTCCCAAAGACCGTCTATTGAAAAAGGTGTCGAAACTGCTCCTTCTAAACTTACTGATGAAATTTCAGATGTCAGATGAATATGAATATTAACAAATGTACTCACATATTTACATTTCTGTCCAGTCTCACTGTGGAAATATCCGAAATAGATAATGTTCTAAAGAGCAGAACACTAAGAGTAAAATGCAGAGAAGTATGTCCTACATAATGGGTTTTCTGGTTGTATGTAGCACCTGCTGCTCTCCTTATCCTTCAGAAGATTCCAACATTAGAAACAGAAGTTTATTTTTTAAAAATGTCACTAATCATTTCAGTCTGACCCCTACAGTTTGTGTGGCAAATTTTGGTGCAGATTATTTCGTGATCCCTTGAAGGCTGTTTTTAAAGTATGAGCCAGTAAAAGACTGCATTGGACAAATAAATAAAAATGTCAATGTGTAAATAAAAAAGGATATTATGAATATTTCGTCCTACTTAAGTATATTACATTTTTATTTTCTGTGGAACACATATATTTTTTGAAATATATATATATGTATATATATAGGTGTGTGTGTGTGTGTGTGTCTTCAGATTAATTTGTCTTCAGCCAGTCTCTGTGGCTGGAAATAGGATTTTTGTATGGCCATTTAAATGTTAATGCTGATGTATTTTGCTAGATGGACCCAGCAGCTCAGTACAGATATATACATCTCCCAGAAGCCCCCTAAGTGTCATACCAGTCCGCACAGCCCCTGCTGCTGCTGTCTCACCAATTCAGGTACTACAAATCTCACAATACACCACACATTTATTCTAGAGCACAGGGTATGCTATCACTGACATGTGCTTTATGTTTCTAGAGGCACTCTGGAATCAAGCAACTGTCAAAGACCCTTGATAGAAGAATCGCCTTTGGAGATTTCCCCCACAATGGTACTTCATAAAGACGTATCAAATTATGCTGCATCTTTCAAACAATACTTCAGTTATCCTTAAACACCCATAGTCTAGAGAAACATTTAAATTTAATGGACGAGTTTAAACTGTTGATGATCTGTGATATTGTCGCTTACCACAGAAATTGTGAATTTGTGAAAATTGTGAAATTGTTTTTAAAGCAATAATCAATATCTGTGTCTGAAATATCTACAAATACTTGATATCTAAAACGTTAGTTTCTAAAATGGGGTATATTGAAATAGGTATTGCACTAAAATGCAATCAAAATACATTGTTTCAAAAGCCACATAACATCTCAGGTTACGACTGTAATGGTTCCCTGAAAAGGGAATGAGATGCTGCGTTGGAAGTTACAACGCTATGGGAAACGCCTCTGCGTCTTGAACCCATATCTCATTCAATGAGATATGGCTCAAATGGGTACGAATCTCATTCATTGGTACTGTTCCTTCCTCACTAACAGGCAACAGATGGTTAGAACCAAAACCAGGGCAAAACCAGCTGCGGTGCCCCACAAGGATGTGTTAGCTCTCCTTTGCTCTTCACACACTATACCAGGGGTTTTCAAAATGAGGGGGGGGCGGGTGCCAGGGGGGCCGCAGCAAGTTGGAATTTTATTTATTTTAATTTTTTTTAAGTACAAATTATTTACAATTTTAATTATTAAAATGTAACATGATAAAAATATTATGAGTATTGTTATGAAATAGTATTATAATAATTTGTCACATAGCCTATCTGAACATTATACTTGTAATGCTAATCTTTTAGAGATGCACCGTTTGATTGGCAGGTGACCGGAATTGGGTGATTTTCATGTGATCGGCGATCATCACATGTGGAATCGTGGAATTGGAATCGGCCTAGAAAATTGTAATCGGTTTATCTCTATACTCTTTCTGATAGGCTGGTATCAAACACCATCACATAATCTGATGTTCACCTAGAGGTTAGATTTATTTATTTCTACATTTGCCATAGAATTGTCGATGGGTTTAATAACACATCCTGCGGGGGCCTTGTCATGGAACAGTTTGGGAACCCCTGCTCTATAGCTACGACTGTTACCTTTGCACCCAACCATCATATCATCAAATTTTTTGATGATACTACACTGGTAGCTTTGATGAAGGAGGGGGAAGGGACTGATCTCTATGTGGAAACAGTGAATAATCTGGTGAAATGGTGTGATGTAAATGCTCTCATCCTCAATACACAGAAAACTGAGGAGATTATCTTTGGCACCTCTCATGAGTGCCACATTTCACCAACAATCATTCACAAAAAAATCATGAAACAAAAATCATCGTTCAAATATCTTGGAGTGACTTTTTCTGGACCTATCATGTAGATTATATCTGCAGCAAAGTACAGCAGAGAATCTACTTTTTAAGGAGACTTAGGTCATTCGGAGCGAGTAGCGAAATCTTGTCTCTTTTCTTTGTGTCAACAATTCAAAGCATTCTGCAGTATGGAGGTGCAGTGTGGTTTGGGGGGCCTGTCAGCTCATTTGAAGGCCAGGATTCTTTCTCTATGGAGAACGCGTTCACTGAAAGCCATGTACTGCATACTGTTAGACTGGCTGACAAAATCTCCCAGGATCCTTCCCAAGTGTTGCAGCAAGAGTATCAACTCCTGCCCTCCAGTGTCTCGTTCCCTTTTGAGGGAACCACGGTTGCAGTCATAACCTGAGATGTTCCTTTTCAAGGGAATGAGAGGCTGCATCGGAAGTTACAATGCTATGGGAACATCAATACCCACTCTGCCGTACTAACAAGACCCTGTGTTGTGTAAATCCTTGCAGGCACAACCTTAGACATAAACATCCAGGACCCTGAGAGGAGTCCAAGTCTTGTATCCCTGAGAGGGTTGTTGCCTTTGTATCTAGGTTGCCTAATTCAAAAGAAAAGTGTTGGGAAATATTCTCTTCGGTCTGATAATCGTTTTACTTGATCTGTTCCATTTGTGAGAGCTGAATTGGGAAAAAGGGCTTTTATGTACGCAGCTCCATTTGAATGGAATTTACTCCAAACGAAATTGAAATTACAAACTCTGGTGCCTATGGAACATTTTAAATCTGTTATTTGGTCACTAGAAGAAGATTCATTGATTTGCAATTGTTTTTAAGTGTTTTAATTGTATATTTGTTGTTTCAATCTGTAAGTTGTGACTGTAACTGCTGTCCATTTTTGGCCAGGACTCTCCTGTGAAAGAGATTTTTAATCTCAGAGAGATTTTCCTGGTTAAATAAAGGTCAAAAAAAAAAAAGTCCTAGGTTGTAGAATCTCACAAATAGAAATGACCAGCTTGCCGCAACACAAACTTCTTGTAGGAATGCCCCTGACAACAAGGCTTTGGAACCCGCCATACTTCTAGTTGAGTGATCTCTGATAGATAGATAGATGAATTTGGAAGATAGATTTTGGACACGTACAAAAACAGCTGCGGACAGCGTGGACGCGGAATACTGTCTGCTGATGTCCGCTCAGTGAATGCGTTCCACACTGTATCCTGAACAGTAACTTTAACGATGGGTTGTAGAGGTGCGGGTAGCGACGAACTTCTTCGCACAGCCTCTCTTCAAAATCGACGTCCATTTTTTTCCCCCAGCGCTTTCGCGGTTTTAACCTAGTAATGACCTCGCGTACTTTGAGTGCGCAGTCACAAAAAACGGGAGGCACACGGACGTCCGCAAGGAACCTCCGGACAGACCCTCCGATGACGATTTTTAGGTCACGCGGACCCTCGCGCAATTGCGGACGCGGAAATATAACACTACAGGTAGCTTGATATAGCTAATATAGCCTATACGACAGTTGACCAGCAGACAAAGTGATAGAGAGAGAGAGCTGAGAGAGACAGGCTCTTGTCCATCTCTCACCTCCCCCTTTTTTTTGTGGTATGGAGCTGGATGGCCCTGGGGACAAAGGACCTCCTCAACCTGTCTGTAGAGCATGACACTGACAGAAGTCACCTCTGTTTGATGAACGTGCTGTGTAGTGGGTGGCGATCATTGTTCATGTTCGCTAGCATCCTGCTCATGGTCCGTTTTCTGCAGTAGCTGTGAGCAACTCCAGCTCAATGCCGACAACAGATCCAGCTTTCTTTACCAGCCTGTTCAGTTGCCCAGCGTCTCTCTTCTTAGTGCTGCCTCCCCAGCACACCACAGCATAAAACAGAACACTGGCAATGACTGACTGGTAAAACATACAGAGTAGCTTACTGCAGACATTGAATGACTGCAGCCTCCTCAGGTAATAGAGCCGACTCTGCCCTTTCCGATACAGCGTATCCGAGTTGGCTGACCAGTCCAGTTTATTGTCCATGTGTACCCCCAGGTTCCACCTCCACATTGACCCCTTCAATGGAGACTGGTAGCATGTGTGGCTTAGATCTCCTAAAATCCACCACCAACTCCTTGGTCTTTGTTGCGTTCAGCTGCAGATGGTTGAGCCTGTACCATTGCACAAAGTCATCTACCAGGTTCCTGTACTCGTACTCCTGTCCATCCCTGATACACCCTACAATTGCAGTGTTGTCCGAAAAGTTCTGCATGTGGCATGACTCCGAGATGTAGCTGAAGTCAGAAGTGTACAGGGTGAACAGGAACGGTGAAAGCACAGTCCCCTGAGGCACTCCGGTCCTACAGATCACAGTCTCTGAGAAACAGTCCTTCAGCCTGACGAACTGTGGTCTCTCCGTCAGGTAGTCTGTTATCCAGGATACCAGGTGAGCATCAACCCCCATCTGCACAAGCTTGTCCCTCAATCAGACAGGCTGAATGGTGTTAAAGGCACTAGAGAAATCAATGATTCTCACAGCACTTTTCCCTCTGTCCAGATGAGATTGCACTCTGTGCAGTAGGTATTGATGGCATCGTCCTCACCCACCCCAGAAAGAGAAATTTCTAACATTGAAAACTGTTTTTCTCCTGCCTCGACAGGATGTCTGACCACCAAAAGTGAAGTGAAGTGAAGTGAAGGCTGTCCACACACCATGCAAGAGAAATAGCCTAGATTATCCATTTGTTCATCCTTTCCTTGGTTTCTGGGGACCCTTGTCTAGGTGATGCGAAGCACACAAAAATGTATCAGACTTTCACCATAGTGCAGCTCTGTGGACATAAGTAAAGCATCCAATGCCCAGACTGAAAGGGAGGAGGGAAAAAGGCCTGTAACATGATAAATCGCGCCACATTAGTGCAACCAACAACCTACATTAGGGCAACCAACAGGACCTGGCGATCTCCTACTCTCTTTAGAGATGTAATAGCCAGCAGAAAAAAACAGTAGAAATTTCTCTGTGACAGTTTCAATCATAGTTGGAGATGCAAACAGGTCCACTTCCAACTGGCCAAACTCCAAATCCTCTCCACCACCTTGGGGTGGAGCCTCCACTCCCCGTGCCTCAGCTCCTGCCTCGACAGGATGTCTGCTCCCTGATTCAGGCACCCAGGGATGTACACTGCTCTTAGAGAGACCAGTTTACCCTGGGCCCACAGGAGGTTCTAGTGTGCCAATTTGCAACAGTTGCACAACTGCAGACCCCCCTGATGATTTATGTAGATCACCATCAATCTGTTGTCTATCTGGACAAGAACATTATGGCCCCTGAGGTCTGGAAGGAAATGTTTCAGAGCCAGAAAAACAGCCATCCTCTCCAGGCAATTTATCTGCCACGAGAGATGATTCTGGTTTTCTCATGAGGTCTCCCATCCAGGTACTAACCAGGCTCACTAACCACCCTGCTTAGCTTCAGTGGGCAACCAGTCTTGGGCTACAGGGTGATACGACAGCTGGCCAGGCGCATTCACAAAGAGGCATTCCCATAGCTTTGTAACTTCCAACGTAGCGTGAGTTCCCTTCTAAGGGAACTTAACAGTAGGCATGTTACCATGAAACAAGTTCATCTGCTGGCAAACCTGAATTTTTAGCAGCCCTTTATCAGTCACACGATCCTTCAGAAATCATTCTAATATGCTGATTTGCTGCTCAAGAAACATTTCTTTTCAATATCACAGTTGTGTTGCTTAATGTTTTTGAAAAAACCATTAGCATGAGTTGTAGCATGGGTACAACTGGTACCATGAGTTGGTAGCATGAGTTGTCCTAATTTAAATAAATGTTGTTTAATTAGAGCATTACTTAAAATAATACAATCTTCGTGGATTTGAATATGTCATTGAATAGGATATTCTCTTGAACTGTGGCAATAATAGGACACAATATAAACATTCTCCTGTGTGTCTGTGGTTCTGTCCCTCTCAGGGTCGTGTGACGAACTGAAGCCCTCATCTCTTATGAGGAAAAGTCCGTCCCTCGAGTCAGTAATTAAAACTCCAGCTCACTTCAACGCCCGCACCACCTCATTTACTTACAACAGAGCCAACAGTAAACTCAAGTAAGCTTCACAAACACAAAACCACAGATGCAGTGAACTTTTTTTTCTAACTTGGGGCACTAAAACAACAAATTAAACAATTACCTTTCTCTACTAAAAATATGTGAATGACGTAGAGATAAATGCTAATAAGATGACCAGAAAAGCCTAAACTTTATTTCACATTTGTGACACACTCATTGTTTACATTGTAACATTGTGATTCCTCAGCTGTTTCTCCCTATTTTCTTTTTGATAACCTCTGCTGTCCTGTTTAGAAATAATGTCTTGTGTTGTGCTAGCCAGTCTCTTTGGTGATTCACACTGAATCATGCTTGGTAGAGACTGATACAAAAGGGGGAAAAAAGTGTTTGATATATAACCTTGGTCATGATCTTTATTAGTTTTCAATTACACTATTGGGAAGTTGACACATAGTGTGTTCATGGACCTTTTTTTTTTTGCTGCTGAAATGTCTACTGAATGGGAGTCAAAATGTGGGAGCCCAAGGTTTCATTTACAAAAGTAAATGATATATATATAAAATAAATTGAACTAAATGACATCAACAAAACAGACTTGAACTTACATAAATTGTTAAAGAAATCTCACCAATAGATGATTACATTAAACACAGCTCCTCTGTGTTACATTAGACACTCTCTCTCGGGTCTGGCCTTGACGTGGCGAGAGGGCTTGCGTGTTCCGATGACCCCGGAAAGCGATACCGTCGGGAGCTTGCTCCTGGTAGGGTCACCCTAGACGGGCCGGTCTCCAGGGTAGGTACCAGACAAACAAAGACCCCAGCATGTCGGTATGCTGTGAGGTGGCAGCCCCACCAACCGACTATCCTGCGGAGGGCTAACAACCCACCCAGGAGAAACCTTTTTTTGTTACGAAACCGATCAGAGAAAGTAGCCGGACAGCCCAACACGATAACGGACCCCAGCCTGTCCCCGACCAACGAGTACGGATCAACCTTTGTCACAAGACCCGGGTCGCCACATGGAATGTCCAGACACTCCTTCGCTCCGGAGCTGCCACCTTGCTGTCCCGAGAGCTCTGCCGCTATAACATCTCCCTGGCAGGGCTCTGTGAAGTTCGATGGCACGGCAATGGCGAAACAACAGCAGGCGACCATTGCTATTTCTGGAGTGGCCCCGAGAGACGGACAGGCCTTTATGGCGTGGCACTTGCCATCCCAAAAGCCCTCCGCAAGTCCCTCATCAACTGGACACCCCTGAGCGACAGATTACTGTCGGCCCGCTTTCTCCATCAACACGGCAAGATGACAGTAATCGTTGCTTATGCCCCCACCGACGTTGCTGATGAGGAAGCAAAGGATGCCTTCTTTGACCAACTCCATCAGGCTGTTGGCCAAGCCTCACCACACGACATTACCATCATCCTCACCGATGCCAACGCCACTCTGTCTAGCAGTGATCGGCTCACAGGCTCACCTGTCGGCACAACCCTTGCCGACAGGTTCACAAACGACAATGGTAACCGCCTTCTCCTTCTCTGCCATCACAACAACCTCTGCGTTGCTGATACCTGGTTTCCCCGGAAGCTTATCCATCACTGGACATGGTACAGCCCAGATGGCAGAACTAGGAAAGCGCTGGACCATATCCTCATCTCTCGACGCTGGAAGCCGTTTGTCACCAACTGCCGTGTGTACCGAGGAGCAGAGCTTGGCAACACAGACCATCGCTTGCTGGTGGCCCAGCTTAAGCTAAAGCTGTGAGCCAACCAGCACATCAAGACTCAGCCTCGCCTGGACTCCTCCCTACTCAGTGACCCAAACATCGCCACAGATTTCAGTTGCGCCATCCGTCACACCTTCGATAACCTGGCTACCGACAAGGTGAACGACTGGCAGACCTTCAAGGAAAGTATCATCCAGTCAGCTCACAATGTCTTCGGATGCTTCCGACCTTCCCCGAAAAAGCCCTGGATATCGGAGAGAACATTTAACATCATCAACCGGAGACGTGAGGCCCGGCTCCGAGGTGACATGACGGAGTATCGGCGACTGAACCGCCAGCGCAATGTGGCTATAGCTGAGGATAGGGAGAAGTTCTGGCAAGCAGAAGCTAAACATCTAGAGTCCGCGGCCAATAACAACAATATGAGCCATGTCTTCAGTCTGCTGCGCCAAGCCCGTAATGGCCCACGCATCAAGACAGCCCTGGTGAAAGATTCCGATGGCAATCTTATAGCAACTGAAGCAAACTGCCTCGAACGCTGGAAAGAGCACTTCAGCCTCCTTCTGCAGCACGGTACCTCCCCTGCTGATACCGCCATCTTATCGACCGTTAATGCTGCAGCTCTTAGTGCTGTCTGCAATACAGACCCTGTCACACCTGAGGAAGTCAGAGCCGCTCTGGAAAAACTAAACAACAGGAAAGCACCCGGCATCTGTGCAATAACCGCTGAGATGCTAAAATCTGGGGGTGAAACCATTGTCGAGTGGCTTACCCACATATTCAATGAGGTGTGGGAGACAGAAAGGCTTCCCAGCGACTGGACCAGAGGAATCATCTTGCCCTTCTGGAAACGTAAAGGTGACAGGCTAGTCTGCGGCAACCACAGAGGCATTACCCTGCTCTCCATCCCCGGCAAACTCTTTACCAAGATCTTGCTCGCTCGTGCTCTCCCAGCCATCAGAAGCAGCCGCCGTCCCCAGCTGGCTGGCTTCATGCCTAACCGCTCCACAACAGACCAAATCTCAGCCGTTCGCTTGCTGATAGAGAAGACCTATGAATTCCGTAAAGATCGCCATCTTTACATTGGGTTCATAGATCTGAAGGCTGCCTTCGACACCGTTTGCCACACTTCACTGTGGAGTATCCTCCACGCCCTTGGAGCACCACCCAAGATCGCTGCACTGTTCAAGCTGCTTTATAGCAACGCACAGAGCTGTGTCCGTATCAACGGCAGAGACTCAGACTGGTTTTCCATCTCCAGTGGCGTTCGCCAGGGCTGCGTGGCTGCTCCTGACCTTTTCAACTGCATCATTGACCATCTGATGTCTAGAGTTTGTGAGCGGGTCCCCGGAGTGTCCTTCAGCAGTTACCACCTGACTGACCTGGAGTACGCTGACGATACCATCATGCTCAGCACGTCCTACAGCCAGTTGAGAGACGCTCTGGGCATATACAGTGAAGAGGCTGAGAAGCTTGGCCTTCAGGTGAGCTGGACAAAAACCAAGTTCATGTATGTCGGTGATGGACCACCTCCAACTTCCCTGCAGTTTGGCAATGATATTGTAGAGCCTGTCAACAACTTTGTGTATCTGGGATCCTTAGTGACAGACAACGGGGACCTAAAACCAGAGATTACCCGCAGAAGAGCTCTGGCTGCGTCAGCTCTGCAGTCTCTTTGGAAACCACTCTGGAGGCACCAGACCATCTCACGCAAGACAAAGCTCCGGATTTACAACTCAGCAGTACTCTCCATCCTGCTTTATGGCTCGGAGACTTGGCCTTTAAATAAGACACTGACTACAAGATTAGATGGCTTTGATAGCAGGGCCCTCAGGACCATTGAGAAGATCAGGTGGCCCCAGCGGGTTTCCAATCAAGTGCTTAGAGCCCGCACGTGCCAGCCCAGAGCATCTTGCCTGGCTGCGCAACGTCGCACCCGCTGGCTTGGCCATGTCCTCCGTCTGCCTCCTGACCACCCGACGAGAGCCATTCTTCAGTTCGATCCGAGAGCCGTAGGCTGGAGACGACCACGAGGTAGACCCCGCACCCGATGGCTTGACGTCCTTGCGGGCGACCTCCAACAACATGGAGTTGCTGTGGAGGATGCAGAGCAGCTGGCACAAGACCGTCAGCACTGGAAACAACTGGTTCATCTGGTCGGCTCAACGCACAGGGATGGGACGCCCCCACACCCATTGCAGGAGCCAAAATGAAATGAAATGAATGAGACAGGAGACTAGAGAAACATACTCTCTGAATAGGTACTTAGTTTGAATAAGTAATTAGTTTGTGACCACCAAAAACAGTACCTTCTTTATTATATGAATGTGTGTAGTATGAATGTAATCTGGATGTACTACATTTGGCATGTTTTATCATGTGACCTGCCAGCTTCACTGTCGTTCACAAATCCTCTCCCATGTCCTCAAAGTGTCCATTGTATGCGGAATCTCACTAGAAGTAGTAAGTTATCCAAGTACTTTTCGATTACTGTTTTATGAATACTGTGAATTCAGACATACTACTCGGCTCACATACTGTTTTTCACCTACTATATAGTAGGGAAATACATATGCAGCCTATGACTATGAAGAATTAAAAAATATAAGAAATAACATACAGTAAGCATGAAACAAGACCGTGAAAAAATAACAAAATCTAACAGACATGTTTAAAACAATTTTTACAATTAAAACTTTTAGAAGTGGAAATGTTGTGTTCTCTCAACTTATCAATTGAATTCTCTCATATGAGCTCATGAGAGCCGCATGCATAATAATTATAAAATAATTGGTAAAAGGTTGTAATTTAGATATATTTTTAAGATGGAAGAATGCGGTTTTAGAATCCCCGCTACTAGAACCCTGACTTTCAATTTAAAGATTGGTATCAAAGAGCACACCCAGGTTCCTAAACGACGACGAAGATTTGACAGAGCAGCCATCAAGTGTTAGACAGCTGAGCCGGCCCGAGCCTTTTGGGGGCCCTAAGCAAAATTTGATTTGGGGGCCCCCTCCCACTACGAGGAGTCACCTGTGCTTGACGATTATTGACACAAATATCACACAATAATGATACATTATAAATTAATAAATTGAGGTTATGTTTAATACAAAATAAATACTTGATAAAAAATAGATAGCCTACTTAAATAAAAAAAGTTTTTACTTTTACTTTGCTCTTTTACTAACTCTTTGAAACTTCTTAAAACAAACTGTCTCAAAACATATCAAATAAATGATTTGCTAAAATAATGACAAAACTGAGAAATCAGAAACATAATAAGAGCAAGGGTTCAACAATGACAATTATTGTTGAAAACTGTAAAAATATTATTATTTCTCAACTGTCTCAATACAGTGTAACTCCTCAAAATCTTTTTTTTTGATTGTGCAATGTGTTTCTCCCCTTGGGGCTTGCCGTAGATAGGAATGGGTCAATTGCTGCACAAAACATACCGTAAAGAATCATGCAAACATACTTTTATATTGCTCTTTTTTTCTCCTCCTCCGTCCTTTTCTTCTTTCTATTTTCGGCACCAGAGCGATATGTCCTTTTTTGTTACATGGCTTAACAATACCGTGACTATGCGCAGTTGCGCACGAATTGTCTATGCACGCGCGAGGTGTCTAGATTATGCGCATGACTTAAACGCTGGCAGACACCGCAGCAGTTGTAAGCAGGTATATTGATCATGAAATCAGAATTTTCTTCTCTTGAATTATTCATTCATTCATTCATTAATTTATGTCACTTGTTTAAGTGATCTAAACGTTTATTTTTTTTTTTTTTTTACTCGATTGGGGGGCCCCAAGCAGCCGCTTAGTTCGCTTATGCCTCGGGCCGGCCCTGTTAGACAGTATTCTAGGTTATTACATGAGGAAGTTTTTTGTCCAATAATTAGAATCTCTGTTTTTTCAGAATTAAGTAGTAGGAAACTTTTTTTTTTTTATCAGCTATGCATTCCGTTAATTTTGTGAATTGGTAAGTTTCGTCAGGGCGTGAAGAAATATAGAGCCGAGTATCATCAGCATAACAGTGAAAACTAATGCCATGCCTCCTAATGATATCTCTCAATGGTAGCATGTACAGAGTGAACAGCAACGGTCCCAGTACTGTGCCTTGTGGTTAATAAGACATCTCTTAATTTACTGCTACAAACTGATAACGGTCAGATAAGTATGATTTAAACCATGCTAGTGCAATTCCATAATTTTCGAGTCTATTTAAAATAATGTTGTGGTCAATGGTATCAAATGCAGAACTAAGATCGAGTAACACTAATAGAGAGACACAACCACGTTCGGATGATAACAAATCAATTGTGACTCTAATGAGAGCTGTCTCAGTGCTATGGCATGGTCTAAATCCTGACTGGAAATCCTCGCAGATACCATTTCTTTCTAAAAAGGAACATAGTTGTGAGGATACTGCCTTTTCTAGTATCTTTGACAGAAAAGGTAGATTTGAGATCGGCCTGTAATTGACTAATTCTGTTGGATCAAGTTGCGTTTTTTTAACAAGCGGTTTAATAATGGTCAGCTTAAAAGTTTTTGGTACGTATCCTAATGACAAAGTTGAATTAATGATATTAAGAAGAGGATCTATGACCTCTGGAAGCATCTCTTTCAATAGCTTAGTTGGTATAGGGTAACGAGTTTAGAAAAAAATTTCCTCTCCTATAGCAATGAATAAATCGTATTTTTGCACTGCCAGATGCGATACTCTAGTAGACGGTTGCATAGTTATAATTTTCTCCCTAAAATGATCAATCTTGTAAGTAAAGAAGTGCATAAAATCATTGCTGTGTGGTTTGGAAACATCTGGGGTGGAAGCTTTATTTCTCGTTAATTTAGCCACTGTTTCAAATAAATACCTAGGTTTTTGTTTGGTTTCTTCTTAGAGGGTTGAAAAATAATCAGATCTAGTAGTTTTTAAGGCCTTTCTGTACGCACTCGTGCTCTCTCTCCATGAAATGCGAAAAAAATCTAGTTTTGTTTTCTACCAGTTGCGCTCCATTTTTCTGACTGCGCTCTTAAGGGCCTGAATGTGCTCGTTGTACCACAGCGTTGGACTATTTTCTGTAATCTTCTTTAAGCGCAAAGAAGCAACTGTGTCTAAAGTGCTGGAAAAGAGAGAGTCAAAAGTTTCTGTCGCAGAAAACTGATCAGGAATATTATTAATAAAGCAATCTTTAGTGGCAGAAGTGATAGGTCTAATATATTTGTAACACAGAGTCGGCTTTGCAGCCTTGGCTAAATGAAGTATACACAAGACTAGATAATGATCTGAGGTTGTCAGAATTCGGTCGGGGCATTTCCGGTTTTGGCCACTAGAGGACCCCATGGTGCCTTTTGTCCGATCCAGTTCGCTTGTATATACACAAATCCGCCGCGAACTCAATGGGCGCCGCCATCTTGCCTGCCGCCATTACTGCGTGCCTGCGAACACTTCTGCAAATCTGCATGCGCGCTATTTTATGAGCTGCGCTCTCATACAAAGTGCGGAAAGAGCCGCCTCTCACATAGTGCATGGACAAATAGGCCTACACACGGAATTATATTTCACAATTATCCTTCTAGTTAATGTATAGTATCAAATAAACATGAATAAACATCAGAAGAATTGTTGTTTCAACCATGGAAAGACGTCAATACACACCTTTTTTCAAGTTGGTTTTGTCTGAAACGGTTGAGAAAGAAAAACAGTAATCCTGTGTCTATTGAATCAGTGCATTGACAGCCTATACTCGCTGCCACTATTAATGTTGTTTAAAGTTAAAGAACAAAAAATAAAGAAAATCACTCACTGAACTTTTGTAACTTTAATTAGCTTAATATTTTATTTGCCTGTTTTTCCGTGCTCACTGCAACGTGTATTGCGACCTAGAGATGCGTTCCCTGTCAATTTTGTTGACATTGTCAATTTTGTTCCCTGTCAAATTTTTTTTCTGGATTTCTTGATCTTTATATGATTTTTTTATTTTATTCGTTTTTATAAAATTTTGTTTAGCAGACAATCAAAAATAAACTATCCTGTTAATTCAGAATATCTGAGATATATCCAATTAAAATAAAATATATATAATCAAGTAGCCTATTTTATTTTTGTTTGCAGGCAAATAAAAGTGAATCAGAAAACCAAATGGTAGTCATTTTACCCGTTTCTGAATAGGCCAATTAATTTAAATGTTGCCCATAATAAATAGGCCTAATCAAAAAGCACAAACATGACCATTGTAATTCAAAATAAAAATAACATTTCGTTATATTGCAAATGGATGAAGAAATTGCGTTGCTTTGAATATCTCATGCACACGTTCAAAATTTACAATGTTGCAGCTGCGTTAATTATTGATTATTTGTATGCTATATTGGGAGCGTTATACTTTGCTTTAGATTAAATAAACAAACAAAACAAAAACAAGAATACCCACATATAATTTTTAATGACTTCTGTCTCTAAATGAATAAAGCGGTCATTTTTATTTCGTAAACTGCTTAAGGTGACCTAGCTTTAAAACCAAAAAGGAGGGGAAATAAACGTTTTTGCTTATGCAGAACGAAACCATTCGTTTTTAATTCCTAATTTTAGACAAATAACAAATATATTATAGTTTGAATTCAAGTTTAAAAACAGCGCTGCACATTATTAGGAAATTAAACGTATCATAATTAAATCAGGCGATTTAAACCGGCATCACTGGACAGCATACGTATGTAAAAAAAACAAAAAAAAAACAAAATCAAAATAACATTTAGTACAGCTAACATCTGCTACAGCTGCCTTTCGGTCTTTGTCAGACATGTGGGTTTGTTGTGAGTGACGTCACCGCGGGCGCCATTTTTGAGGTATCGCTACTGACTGTGAGCATTGAAGAGATTACAAGAGTAGCGATAACTCGCAAAACTGGAGAAACACAAGAAAACTGAGAAAATGCCGTACCACAATAAACTTGATAAATATTGCAGGTACCGTTATTTGGAGAAATTGTCATCATTCAGAACATAGATCCATATATGAGCTGATTGCAGTAAGTTGGAGTGCTGATCCCGCATTGTTTTCTCATCCTCATACTTGGACATTGTCAACTATCTTGTTTATGGTATAAGCGCATATACCAGTGAACAATTTAAAAACTATAAATCTCTTAAAACCCACGGACATTTCACCAACGGCTGTGTACAGGATTTATTTACATTCCCACCGAAGGACACAATAGTAACAGCAAAGATACGTTTGCTGTATTGATGATGGTCATGTTAAGGATGGTTTAGTTAGAAAAAATAATGAAAAACACAATTCTCCAACAACAGAATACCCCTGCATCGATACCCTACAAATGGCGGCTACGCCCCATAATGCACTTTGTGTATCACGAGTGTGACGTCACCTGACAAAGATACGGGACCAGCTACTTCCGCTACTTCAAGGCACGCAGTAATGGCGGCGCTGCTTTACTTCCGTGTTTCGCCGGATTTGTGTATATTTAAACCCGGGAAAGATTAATCTTTTCTGAGATATATTGAAGCCAAAAAATTATCCTTAATTTTGTATCCATTGTCAACGCAGGGCAGCAGCTGCAGACCTTGAGCGGGCTAGCTAGCGAGCTCATTGGTTGCTCTGCGGCAA
Organism: Semotilus atromaculatus; assembly: GCA_031834385.1. Taxonomy (NCBI): domain Eukaryota; kingdom Metazoa; phylum Chordata; class Actinopteri; order Cypriniformes; family Leuciscidae; genus Semotilus; species Semotilus atromaculatus. Next base: position 8,804,223 of record JAULUF010000030.1, read on the forward strand.
CTGCTGCAGTCTATAGACGAACTTGAGTGAACTCGCGTCCAATGAGAGGCGCCCGCGCCTTCATTGCATCATAGCCCGCCAGAATGGGCGTGGCTAGAGTGTTCATAAGCGAAGTTCGTTCGCATCTCTGATCAGCAGAAGCGGCGTCGCCGTTGAGGGGCATCTAGCAAGCGTGGAAAGCGACTGAAGAAGCCGGCCGTCTTCGCCACCTTCAGCCATCCTGCGAGCTACGCCATCCGGCAACGGATCCTTTTTTGAGCACTAGTTCCTCTGTGAACTCACAAAAAGAGCAAGCGAGCGTCTTTTTCAAGATGCCTCGCACTTCCTGCGGCTCATGCCGTGCCCCTCTCAGCGACGGAGACCGCCATCTCCTTTGCGCTTTCTGCCTGGGACTGGAACACGCAGAGCTCGCCCTCGCCCACGGCGGATGCGACCTCTGCGAGGAGCTTCCGATGTTGACCCTGCGGGCTCGACTCGAAGTTTTCAAGACCGAAGCCGCCGCGCCACCTTTCGTCTCGCCGCGCAGAAAGAAACGCCGCTCCCAAAGGCCGCCGGAACCACCCATGGAAGCGACTGTCTCGCCGGAGCCTCTCCCTCGAGCCCCGCCTTCTCCCTCTCCGCTCCCTCCGGACGCGCAGTTGCCGCTGAGCGGCTGCACTGCTGCCAATTCGGACGACGAGGCGGATGAAAAGGAATGCTGTTCCATCACGGCTTCGGACAGGGAGGAGTGGTCAGGCTCTCACGCCTCCTCCTCGGCTATGGAATCCAGCAGGACCCGCGCCGGAGTCGAGGAGGAATTAATGCGCCTCCTCTCACAGGCCGTCGACCACCTCGGGCTCGAGTGGTGAGCACCCTGAGCAGGCTCCCAATCGACTCGACGGCTGTTTTCTTCAGAGCCGTCGCCGCGCGGCGCCCGCTGCCTGGGCCGCCCCCTTCCTGCCGGAACTCCACACAGATGGCGGTCTAAGCCTGTGCTCCCGTCCAAGGCCTGCAGAACTACTTCCGCTTGTGTAGGCCGCGCTTATGCCGCCGCCGGCCAGGCCGCTTCAGCTCTGCACTCAATGGCCGTCCTGCAGATCCTCCAAGCGGATCTCCTTCACGAGTGGGATGAGAGGGGCGGACTTCCTGATGCTGTTACTGATTTAAGGAGCGCGACGGATCTCTCTCTTCGCGCCAAGAAATCTGCAGCTCAAGCCCTGGGAAGATGCATGGCAGCTCTAACTGTGACCGAGAGACATCTGTGGCTAACGTTAGCCGACATGGGAGAATCTGAACGCGCCACGTTCCTCAACGCGCCGCTCTCTCCTTCCGGTCTCTTCGGGTCCGCTGTGAGTGGCATCATCGACCGTTTCTCCGAGGTCCAGAAAGCCACACAAGCCATGAATCTCTTCCTGCCTCGTCGCGCTAGCTCCTCTGCAGGCCGCTCACGTGACCAGCCTCCTGCACGAGCCCCACCTCAGTGCCCAGCTCAGCGCAGCGTCGTCAGGGCGGCCGCCCTAGATCACGCTCAGACAGCCGCCGCAGACCGCCGCCCCCCCCGGGGCCCTCGGCCCAAGGTCGTGCTGAGGTCCGAACAACCGAAGTCCTCCTAGCTGCGCTGAGAAAACGACGGTGCTCACACGCTTCCTCCCGATCATTCAGGGTCACCACGTCCTGGTCCACTCGGACAACAGGTCTGTGGTATCCTATCTAAACCGTCAGGGCAGTGTCAGATCCAGGAACCTCTTCCGTCTGACAGAACGCATACTGAGCTGGTCCCAGTGCCATCTGCGCTCGCTGAGAGCGACGCATGTGCCCGGCCACTTGAACGTCGGCCCAGACAGACTGTCCAGGGACAACATTCCCCCAGGGGAATGGTCCCTGCACGCTCAAACAGTCCAGAAGTTATGGCGAATATTCGGCAGAGTGGAGATAGATCTCTTTGCGTCAGAAGAGAACGCTCACTGCCCAGTATTTTTCTCAAAAAGCGAGGACGCGCTGGCCCAGGACTGGCCCAACCGCCCGCTCTATGCCTTCCCTCCCGTCTCGCTATTACCGCAGGTAATACAGAGGATCAGGGAAGCACGCCACTCGGTGCTCCTCATAACCCCGCGCTGGGAGAATCAGACTTGGTTTCCGGAGCTCACGCAGCGGTCACAGACAGCCCCGTGGCCCACTCCAGTCAGAGCAGATCTCCTCTCTCAAGCTCGCGGCACGATCTGGCATCCTCACCCACAGAGCTGGGTGCTGCATGCATGGGTGATCAACGACTACCCGTCGCTTTGCCAGAAGGAGTGATAAACACTATCATACACGCTAGAGCACTTTCTACGAGAAGGCTCTATGCGTCTAAATGGTCTGTGTTTTCTAAATGGTGCACGAACAAAAATCTGGACCCACGGACATGCCGGGGTGCCATTACTGCTCGTATTTCTTCAGGAGCTGTTGGATAAGGGCAGGTCCCCATCCACGCTCAAGGTTTACGTGGCGGCCGTTGCGGCGTTCGCTGAACCCCGGCATGGCCAGTCACTGGGTAAAAACGAGCTGGTCGTCCGCTTCCTCAGGGGAGCTAGAAGGATGGACCCTCCGCGCCCCCCGTCGGTTCCTATCTGGGATCTTTCTATAGTTCTCGAAGCTATGAAAGCCCCTTCAGGGCTCAGGTCATTTCCCTATCGGCTCTGCCAGCATCCGATAGTGAACGCGATGCCAATCTCCTCTGCCCAGTTAGAGCACTGAGATTGTATACCACGCGCGCTGCCTCTTTCAGGAGTTCTGAGCAGCTTTTCGTTTCGTTTGGAGGGCGCACTAAAGGTCTCGCCGCTTCGAAACAGACACTGTCCAGATGGATAGTTGATGCTATTGCCGCCGCATATGCGTCAAAAGACCTGCCATGCCCTTTGGGCATTAGGGCTCATTCCACCAGAGGCATGGCCTCGTCGTGGGCATGGTCCAGCGGGATTTCCATTCACGACATATGTGTGGCAGCGGGATGGGCTTCCCCCTCCACCTTTGTCAGATTTTACAATCTGGAAGTGCCCGCCTTACAGGCTAAATTACTAGCGGTCTAATACGCTACAGCTCTCCTGGTGAGCTGCACTGATGGGACACAGTCGACACAGACCGGCACTGCCGCTCTGTCTTATCCTCCCACTATGTGCTTGTGTATTACACACACACTGGCCCGCACTCTTGCCGGCCTCATACTTATATATACATATTCCCCACTCATAAGAATTCCCCGGGGTTTTGATAAGAATTGCACTGTGTTGACAATGGATACAAAATTAAGGATAATTTTTTGGCTTCAATATATCTCAGAAAAGATTTTTTTCCGAAGCGTAAGCTAGCTTACACAATACTCGTTCCCTCATCTAGAGAGAACCGAGGTTACGTTAGGTAACCGATTCGTTTTCCTTAGTTCCTCTGTGTTTGAATGTTAGCACCCAGCCTCAGTGAAGCTGTGAACGTATGTGGCTCCTGTTGGATTATCCTGTGGTACTCTGTTTTGGTACTCATTTCTTTTTTTGTATTGTCTTTTGAGGTTTTTTGCTGTACCTTCTAACCTTGTGGATTTACCCTTTGTCTTGGAGAATTACCTTCTTTTTCTTAGAATAACTTTTGACGTTGTGGATTTATATTTTTTGCTTGAAGATCTTTACTTTTTACTTTATTAGGGCCTGTTCACATATCGCGTCTTTTGCGCGCTCAAGTTCGTTATTTCAAATGTAGGCGCGCTCATAATGGAGCATGTTTACAGCTATACGATGTAGCTCTTAGTGTCACATGATCCTTAAGAAATCACTCTAATATGCTGGTTTTGTACTCAAGAAACATTTCTTATTATTATCATGTTGAAAACAGTTTAAAACATATGTTGAAAACTTGTTAATATTTCTGTGGAAACCATGATAAAAAAATTCAGGATTCCTTGATGAATAGAAAGTTCAAAAGAACAGCATTTATTTTAAATAAAAATCAATTGTAAAGATTTTTGCTGTCACTTTTGATCAATTTAATGTGACCTTGCTGAATAAAAGTATGAATCTCTTTATACAGTAATCTTTTTAAACAGCAAACAGTAGTGTAATACTGAACGGTGATAAAACGATGATGCATACAGTATTCTGACTTCCAGTGCAATGACCACAGAGTCATCTAATCATCCACTGAACACAAAACAGTCAAGGCAATCTGATTATCTTTCATGCTGTGTCTCTTGCAGAGCAACGCCCCTGATGTGTGGATGTACTCTCACAAGTGTGTGAGGATTTTAGCAGTGGTTAAACATTTAACTGGTCACTAATATGTACAGATGCAGTGTTAGTGACCGTACGTGTGTATGTGTGTGTCCCCTGATGCTAGTGTGGAAAGAACAGACCCTCTGTCTGCTCTGGCGCGGGAGTATGGTGGATCTAAGAGGAACGCTCTACTGAAGTGGTGCCAGAAGAAAACAGAGGGCTATCCGGTAAGGAGCACAGGCCATGATCCCCTCTCTCACCCTGTCCCTCTCTCTCTCTCATCTTTCAGTGAAGTTTTATTGGCATGACTGTTTAAATAGAACATTGCCGGAGGAATGTAGAGTGAAAAGGAATTTGCGTGTTTAAAAGAGAACCATTGCTGCACCACAAGTGTCACCAAACAGAGCTGCACAAATAACTAGAAAAGGATGTGATGTCTGAAAGTTGAAACAGTTTTAATTGTTTGACGTTTGATGATTATTTACTCCTTACATTGTTTGAATATTTTACTTTGAGTTGTGGTGGAGTATCAGAAGAATTGTCATAGGAATAAGGTAAGTGGCTGTCTACATACAGTTTACTGTTGGAACATCTTAACATGCTCCTCCCGTACACCATTACGTAAGTCAGAAACATATAGTGCTCCACCCCAGTGTGCTGTGGCCTTTGTAATATTAGTGAACAGAACAGACTTCTTAGAAAAATATGAATAGTAGTGTATTTAAACATATTAACATGCTAAAAAAAATGTAGACCAAATATATTATAAAAAGAAGTTATAAACCTTTTATAAAGTTACAGAACAAAGTATATTTATCAAAGAACTCATTTTAAAAAAAGATCAAACAATCACCATAAATACCTACTGCATGCAACCAATAAGTCTACATTGCCAAGAACATTTATAACAAACATTGTTGAAACACTTTATTGGAAAATGTTGGTTCACAAATGGGGATGTTATTATAAAAATTGGCTATCAATAGAGGGCATCTTGTGGTGTCAGTATTTTGGAATTTTTTTGGAATTGGAAATTATTTTATTTAGAACAGGGACAATGCTCAATAAACATTAAACTTGATAAACAAGAAAATATGTCTTGGGCCAGGTTGTAGCAACATTTGCTAATTTCCACCTGTAGTCCCTGGGCAGGTATAATAGGTTTAAAATTAAAATTACAATTGCACATGATTATGAAAAGGGTGATGTCCCTCATAAACACAAGTATACAGGTTAGCAATATAGAAACAGGGAGACCATCAGCCTATTTATTCTCGGTTTCACCCCTCCCCAACAAACACAAACAAATAGCAGCATCTTAAACACATTATCACAATCCAACTCTAGACACTCATTCATACACAACACACACACACTCACACACACACACACAATCTTAACAATGTGTGCAAACTTGCTTACTTAGCAACCAACTCTTTGACAAGCCCGAAAAAGTGTAAAAATCTGTGCATAAAATATGTTCTGTGGGAAGGGTATTCCACTGTCTCATAGCTATACTTGAGAAAGTGGAGCTCCCAAATTTAGTTTTACGGTGAGGGAGGTTACATTCCCCCTTGTGACACTTCTTGTCATTTGCTCTGTCTTTTCAGAGCAAAGTGTTACAAACTTTTTCAGAGGGGGAGCAGTAGCACTATATATGATTTTATGTATCAAAGACACATTCGAGTGTTTTATTAAATTATCAAGGCTAAGTAACTCATATTTGACCAATATATTACAGTGATGATAATGACGAGTTTTTTTATCATGAATCTTGAGGCATTCTTTATATAAGGATTCTATGGGTTTAATGACTGTCTTACATGCTTGAGACCAGGATGTAATACAGTACAAGAGGTGGGAAATAATCATCGCATTTAAATATGTACTGGAGGCAACAGTGGTGAGAGAATTTCTTATGTATCTATAATTTACTAAGTTAAATTTCAATTTATTGCACATATTTTTAACATGACCTTTAAAACTAAGTGTCGAGTCTAGAGTTACCCCCAGATACTTAAATGTATCTACATGTTTTATACATTGGCCACTTACTAAAACTTCCGGATAAGTATTAAGTTTAGTCCGGTTTGTAAAAAATATAGTTACAGTTTTCTCAACATTTAATGTAAGGCATGAGTCATATAACCAGTCACTGACCTTGCTCATAACATTTGATAACTTTTTGGCTACTTCTGTTGCACTTTTCCCATGGGTATATAAAACTGTGTCATCAGCATACATAATAATGTTTGTACCCTTGCAGATCAAAGGCAGATCATTAATATATAAGCAAAACAATAGGGGCCCTAAAATTGATCCTTGTGGTACTCCCACAGTTAAGTCAAGAGACGTTGACAAAGTTCCATTTATTCGCACACATTGTTTTCGATTTATCAAATAAGATTTTATCCAGTTTTGGACATTTATTGAAATATCGTATTTGCCCAGCTTGTGTATTAATACCTCATGGTTCACTGTATCAAAGGCTTTCCGTAAATCTAAGAAGACTGCTCCCACCACTCCTCCTTGATCTAGGCTCATTTTAATTTCTTCCAGGAAGTAACAGCATGCAGTTTCAGTGGAATGTTTTTTCCTGAAACCAAATTGCATCGGATGTAAAAAAGACCTAGAGTTCAAATGTGCTATTAGTTGGTTTGCCACAACCTTTTCAATAACCTTTGACACAGCTGGGAGAATACTGATGGGTCGGTAGTTAGAGACCACTTGGGTATCCCCAGATTTGTGCACAGGGGTGACAATGGCATATTTAAGCACACTGGGAAAGATATTTTCATTAAAAGACTTATTTATAATCATCGCTAGAGGTATCATAATAGATAACTTATGCTGTTTTAAAAAAGCTGTATCACAACCATATATGTCTTTAGCTTTACTACTAGATAGAAGTGAGATTACATTTTCCACTTTCTCTGGGATGATCAAAGAGAACTTGAAAGCAGCATCACTACAGGTTAAAGCTTGTGTAATTTGAATTTTTGGAAATCTTAAACTCAATTCTTGTACTGAATTTATAAAATAATCATTAAAACATTCCCCAATAATCCTATCATCATCCTGAATAGAACCATCCACCACAAGTTTTAAGTGTTTATTTGCTGATTTCTCTCTTCCAAGTAATTTGTCAATGCTCTTCCATAATTTTTTAGGGTTTCCTTTTGCCTCATTAATAACATTGAGGAAGAAATTTGCTCTTGCCTTTCTAAGTTGTTGTGTTACTTTATTTCTTAAACTTTTAAAAATCAGGTGATCAGTATTTAATTTTGTTTTTAAAAACTTTTTCAGAGAAGCATCCCTTTTTTTCATTATTTCCCAGAGATTAGTATTAAACCAGGGTAGATTATATTTTTTATTTATTTTCTTGCCCCTTTTCTTGGTGTATTTTAAAATAATGTCATTAATAATTGACATTAAATCAGCACTAGCTGACTCACAGGGCATACTACCAATTTTGTCATACCAGTTTACTTGCTTTATCTCATTTTCAATAAAGGCCATGTCCTTTGGAGCAATAAAAGGCATGGAATTCCCCTTTATTGAATTCTGATTTTTAAAGCGTGTTTTTGACAGTTTCCTGGAGACCAAAGTAAGATTATGGTCGGATAGCCCAGTGATAAGGTTATAAATCTTTCTAATTCTATCTGGTTTATTTGTAAAAATTAAATCTAAAAGTGTTTGGGAAGATTTTGTTATTCTTGTAGGCTTATGGATTATCTGCATCATCTGAAAAGTATTGGCAATATCTTTAAGCTTTTTCCTACGCGTTTTGTCTTGCCAATTTAAATTAAAATCACCCATAAGAATAACTTCCATTTTTCCATGTTGTTTAAGTATAACATTTAGACAATCATAAAATGTATTTGTGGCGGTAGACTGCAAAGACAGCGAAATACATTTGGGGAGATAATGTAATTTTTACCCCCAAGCATTCCAAATTGTTTTCTAAAAAAACTATTTGCTGACTTTGAATGCTGTCTTTTACATATATCAGGACTCCACCCCCTTTCCCTTTCCTTCTGTCCCGTCTGTACACATTACACCCTGGAATATTAAAAACAGATAAAGGTGTTGTTGGGGTTAACCAAGTCTCTGTGAGGCATAAGTAGTCGATGTTTGAGTCCGTCAGTAAATGTTCAACTTGTTCGGTCTTTGAAATAATGCTACGTATGTTCAAGTGACCACCAAAAATGCCTTTCGGCTTCGTTTTAGCGTCCCACAACACACTCGCATGATTTACAGTTTGGAACAATTTCATCTGCTGCTGTTTAAGGCACGAAGTTATCAACATGTTTGTTTGAGGAATATTACCTCGAGTTCCCACGCCGGTAAAGGCAACATGCTTCGCCGGGATGTCAAAATCAGCCGCTTGGTCAATGTCCAAAGATCTCGGTCCAGGATTTGAGTGGACATCTCCGCACAAAAGGAGGATTGCGCAGAGAACGACGGCTGGGCCTGGCTTTGTTGACATAGATGTAGAGTGTCCACGCAGCTCACTTTGTACACGCCTCGCTCGAACATCATCCAGGATGTTTGAATATAGTATATACTGGCTCCACGAGACCACCGGCACACCGACAGCGAGTTTTGCCGGTGAGTCCATAAGCACACGTTTAGAGGCAGAGCTCCAGCTCACCCATATCTGTGAGCCCATCAGAAAAAGCAGGTGCATCACCAAAATAGCGTGGTGTAAGGACGTATTCATTTTAACAGAGTTTTTATATCGCCGAGGCGCCCAAGTTTCATGTCGTATTTTATGATAGCCTGGCGGTCTCCCAGTATGGTTTAGGAGAGGTAAGACAGCAGTACCTGCCACTCTGCATCTACCAGCCGCCATTTTTTCCATTCCTCCTCCTTTCAAGGAGGAGGAATGTGTGTCTTTTCACAAGGATAATTGTAAACCTTAAATTTACTTAAATTTAATTTTAAGTATTTTTGTTCAAATACCCTTCTAAAACAAATCCCTAAACAAACCCAACATGGAAAACATATCTTATGCTGGTGACCATGATATTAGTCTTGCAATACCAAATAAATAAGATTTTAGTCATACAATTTCTAATCAGTACCACATTACATTTCAGATGTTATCTACCTAGCCAGCAGCCATATCACCCTGTAACCCAAGACTTTTTGCTTTAGTACCTGGATAGGAAACCTTCTGGGAAAACCAGGTTGCTGCTGGAAGAGGTGTTAGTGAGGCCAGGTGCTCACTCTGTGGTCTGTGTGGGTCCTAACACCCCAGTGCGTTGAACCGAGGCGCTGACTCTCTGTGGTCACAAAAAATCCCAGGGTGTCTTTCGAAAGAGTAGGAGTATAACCCCGGCATCCTGGCCAAGTTTGCCCAGTGGCCTGTGTCCATCATGGCCTCCTAATCATCCCCATAAATACTGATTGGCTTCATCACTCTGTCTCCTCTCCACCAATAAGCTGGTGTGTGGTGAGTGTTCTGGCGCAATATGGCTGCCATCGCATCATCCAGGTGGAGATTCCCCCTTCTATGTAAAGTGCTTTGAGTGCCGAGAAAAGCGCTATATAAATGTAATTAATTATTCATTATTATTATTACCTAGCACTGAATAATCTATCAAATTGGCATTGTGCCACTTGGACTGTATCAGTCAGTGTTTGTGTTCCCAGAAGCAAATAATGTCTTATTGGCCTCATGCAATTGTGTGTGAGCAGATAATATTTCTACTGGTCACTGCTCTAATAGCCTGTTTGAGGCCTAACCCCTTAGAGGGACCAGACCCAGGCCTCCGTCATTGTCATGTATGAGAGGAAGATTAGCGCTAACACGCTTACCCTCCATAGCCTCAGCTGGTAAATAAATTGATGAAAGCGGTGCACATGCTTTCTTTCCTCCTCCTCCTTTCTGCTTTTGCTTAATACTCAAAAACAGACTTGTTCACTTAATTTGCGTTGATATTTTAAGCACCAGATACTGACCGACTGCTCTCAGGTGACCTGCACTGGCTGTTAAGGATAAGCAAAGACAAAATAGTATGTGCAGAAGATAAACATATATTTTGTCAAAGATGAAGAAACTATAAATGAAATTTCTGAATAGAATCTCTGCAAGCCCTCTGGCCTTAAGCACTCAAAAGTCTGGAGGTTAAAATGATCAGAATAATGCCAGAATGCAAAAAGAGGCTTAAACTAACATTTATGGATTTCAGCATTGAAAATAGGCAGTTGGCTGTTAGAAGTTGTAAATTTTTCTTTGTGGTTAATGGGGATGCTTAAATGTTGACATGGAGTCAGATTATTTGTTTGTGCCAGGCCTAGACATTGTGTGTCCTAGCAGATTAATTAAAATGACTGTAAAATGCTGTGTGGTTTTGTGACTGTATATTAATTTAAGTGACAATGGATTGATGTGAAGCTAACTTTCTTCAATGTCTATACTTTGTTGAATTTCATAAAACCTGGGCCTAATTTACCCACAAAATCAAATTAGTAGTAAAAAAGAAAGACACTATTGTTCAAAGGTTTAAGGTCTTTAACATTTTTATTGCTAGATTTACTAACAGCTTGCGTCAGCACAAACCCTCATTTGGGGTTAAAAAACTACTGTCAGGATTTAAGACGCACAGTAAAAAATTTGTGCTGAAAAGGCGTGGACACAATTTTTGCAACATTATTTACTCCCCAAAAAAAGCATGTATTATACAAGATGCTAATTTGCACTGCTCCTGGTAGATTGTGTTGGTCATTATGGAAATTATCTGGTTGCGTCTGTAGATCACGCGCAGAACTTTCCACTCCCATCTGCTCTTTTTTTGGAATTGCGCTCTCGTGCTAATTTGCCCTGTTTAGTATATCTGGCCCCTAATGTTTTTGAAAGAAGGCTTTTATGCTCACCAAGGCTCCATTTATTTGCTCAGAAATACAGTAAAAACTGTAATATTTTTAAAATAATTGCTTTGTAGTTGTAGTTTAGTTGTTATTCCTATAATGGCAAAGCTGGATTTTCAGCAGCCATTACTCCAGTCTTTAGTGTCACGTGATGCTTCAGAAGTCATTTTAATGAGCTGATTTGAAGAATAGAAAGTTCAAAAGAAAGCCTTTGTAAGCATTATGCATTTATTTTACGGTAACTTTGGATAATTTGATGGTGTGCTCAGGCTGTTGATCTGCTGACCTTCAAACAATGTTTTAACTCCTTGCTTCCCTGTATTCTGCTTCAGCTGTATTTCCCTTGGTAAACTGTATGCATGTATGTATGTATGTGTATATGTGTTAGAGTAGCTGAAATGTTTAGTCTAGTTAATAAAGTCTTGTTCATATCACACGTAAAGTTGTCCGTGTCTCAAGCTCATATCCGGAGTCACTAATTATTTTGTTTTTGATTATGTGCTCTTAGTGGTACTTTGCAAGAAAGTGACATAATGGACAACAGGAAGCAATAGCAAGTACTCAGAACTTTATTGGAACACAGAACAAAGTCCAGTGAGGGTCAAGAAGACAGGTGGCGCAGGGACAAGATGGTCAGATCCAGATGACAGGTGCCGTGATGAAGTGAACCCAGTGAAGCGTGACGAGTAATCCAAACAACACACCGAACGACATTCACGAAGAACACGGGAACAGGAACACTGAAGCACGAGACTGGAACACCGACACAGGATACATGAAACAACGATCTGACAAAGGGAATGAGGAAACAGTGAGTATATATAGAGAGATGAGATAGACTGCAGCTGGTGATGAGATGATGAAAATCAGCTGGAGCGGATCAAGTAATGACACTCAGACACGCCCACTACACACGGGCTCTCATACAACAACATAAACACAAGATTAGAAGGAAGCAAAGAATTCATATACCGTGACAGTACCCCACCTCCTAAGAACGCCTCCTGGCGTTCTCAGACTCCCTCACCTGTCGATTGTAATCACCGATAAGGGAGTGATCCAGGATGTCTCTAGCCGGTGCCCAACTTCTCTCCTCCGGACCGTAACCTTCTCAGTCCACCAAGTACTGAAATCCACGCCCCCTCCGCCTAGAGTCCAGAATGCGATTGACCGAATAAGTGGTCTCCCCATCTACGAGATGCGGCGGGGGAGGAACCGGGGCTGGCGGATTAATGCGAGAATGAAACACGGGTTTAATTTTGGAAACATGAAAAACGGGGTGAACCCTCCTGTACGCCGGAGGTAAATTGAGGCGGACTGCCACCGGACTAATGATCTTAGTGACAGTGAACGGGCCAATGAATTTGGGAGCAAGTTTTTTAGAAATGGAGCGGAGAGGAATGTTTCTTGTTGAAAGCCACACTTTTTGACCAACGATGTATACGGGAGGCTTCGACCGGTGGCGATCGGCCTTGGCCTTGGTGCGCGCCTCCACCTGGAGTAGAGTCTCACGGGCTCTAGTCCAAGTGCGGCGACACCTCTGGACGAAGGCGTGAGCGGAGGGGACCGCAACCTCGGATTCCAGACTGGGAAAAATTGGTGGCTGGTAACCTAAACTACCTTCAAACGGAGATAGGCCCGTGGCCGACACTGGTAACGTGTTGTGAGCGTACTCCACCATGGACTGTTGTTGACTCCATGAGGAAGGATTCTTGGAAACCAAACATCGACTTACAGCTGTTTGCAAAGAACAAATCAAACAAAAGTAATTGAAATAGCTGGTTTCCCCAAATTCAACTGAAAATGCAACTTTTAATGACTTCTGCGGTCTCAAAATTATCCAACCCCTCCATGGGGAACCTTAGCCCATTCCTCATGAGCAATGGCTTCCAGTTCAGTAATATTCTTGGGTTTAGATGCTGCAACCACCTTCTTCAAATCCCACAAGAGATTTTCAACTGTAGCTCTGGAAAAAATTGAGAGAGCACTGCAAAATTTGTAGTTTCTCTGGATTTATTATTGATAACTTTATCAATAATAACTCTAAGGTGTGCAATTATTTTCAGGGAAATGCACAGCTAAAGTTGGTCCAGACAGGTCTTGACCACGTTATATGTCCATTTCACCTCGCCAAATGATTTAAGTTATTTTAAAGGTCCTTACAGCCTACAACAGCAAAATAATCAAAACTCCCATTGACACTGACCAAGAAAAATAAATACAGTAAACAATAGGATAAGAATGACAAGTTATTTCCAAGTTTTATTGTGTATTTTGAATTTATTATTTCTTATGGAAAAGCACATAGTCTCTTTCTACCGCTCACTCGCCCACTCAAACGCACACATACAGCATACAGTACGGACACACACTCGCACAGAAACGTGTTGTCAGCGATGCTCTGATGATTTTATCAGTAAAACAGTTTAACTACTTAAAAGCTATACATGACATTTCTCACTAGCGAGACCTGACAGCGCTGTTCCTAGCAGAGCTGCCAAATACTGTTGAGAGAGATACACGGACTCAAGTAATCCACGCTTGATTACACACTCACTCTCACTCTCTCTCTCTAATAACTGCATTAATGACTGCATTAGTCTGCTATCAGTGGCTGAAGTCTTCTTTACTAGCTCTAAAATTACATTTTGGAATTAGCAACGGAGGTTTAGGATTAGATGCGTGAGAAATTAAAAGCATAGGAGACAAGGCAATAAACAGGATCCGATAACCAGGCGGGATAACATAGGCAGGCGGCAGACAAGACGGAATCCAGGAAACAGGCACGGGTCAAACAGGCAGGCAGCAGACAATCTGGGAACAGGTACAGCAAGGGTCGAAGACACGGACAGGAGTAAACTTGACTAGGATCACAGACTTAGGATACAGACCAGATAGTAATCAAACAAGTACAGATTAGGAAACGCTCGGTGTTGAACACGACAGTGACATACAGTCATTCAAGACCTCGCAATGAGTGAAAGTTACAGAGGGGTATAAATGTGTGTGGCAGTTCAGCAGTGGAGCGATACAGCTGATAATCGTCACAATATTTATTTTTAAAGAACACAATACTAATGTTATTATCAGTCGGTCACATTGCTGTTGGGTGACTTTACTCCACTCCTGGTGAAAAAAAATCAATCGGCTTGGCTTTATTTAAAGGCTGGTGACCCTCTTTTTTACATTCCAGAGCTTTTCAGTGGAGTTCAGGGGTGTTTCTCAAAACCAAGAATGCAAAGACAGGACTTGTGTTCTTGGGGAGAACGCTCTTGCTAGTTGTTCTTGGAAGAATGAACTTACAAGGTGACGAGCACACAGAGCGCTGCTGACAGTTTGAGACGATGTGTTCTTGCGGGTATTGCGCAATACCCTCATACAGATGCCGTCTGCAGAACCCAAACATTTACGACTCGCCATACATTTTCGTAAAAATGCCAATATTTAAAATCTTTACAGTTGATTTCTCGCATAAAATGTTCTCAGAAGTGAATTTAGTGATGAAATAGCATATGAAATTGTATATTTAAGGCAACAATCAAACGAAATATGCTTCAACTCTGCCTCTTTTCGTCAACAGTAAAACGAAATATTTTATAAAACACCACTCTGCCTCTTTTCATTAAAAAAATAAAATAAAAAATCTTAAACATATTAGCCTAAATGGCCACACAATTGTGGTTCAGGCAACGTGTACATTAATTATCTTCCCTGCATATTTAGCCTATAACAACATGAAATATTAAAACACAAACTTTTTTATTTCATTTAAAAAATATGAAACATTCTTGATTTTTATTGACATTTGTCAAAGAGAGACAGGGTTGTGTCATTTTATTTTACATATAGTGAAGAGAATGTTAATAAATATAAAAATATATATCTAGTAGGCTATATAAAATAAAATTACACAACCCTGTCTCTTTTTGTTAAATGTCATTTTTACTGATCAATAATATCCAGTATAAAGGTATAAGTAAAATGTATAAGAAGCTAACTTACAATGAGAAATTAAGCAAACAATTAGGCTACAAAGTTAAAGTTAAATAGCCTAAATATATAAAGTTATGAAACTTCACTTTGCCCTCAGCAAAAACGATTTGCCATGGAACAAAGATAGATTAACGAGTGAGACCAAAGATCGACACAAGACGAATATACGTCATGTTTATCCACTAGACTAGAGACACCAGACCAGCGGCACACGCCAGAAGCACTAGCCGAGGAAAAGCTGTTCCAGTCGGGGTTAATGAGCGCTGAACACCCGGTGCTCGCCTGGATCTTACAGCTCCGAAAGCGTCAGATACATTTTTCAAATAGGCGCTATCTTTATAAACAAACCACAGATTTGAGCTTTAAACAACTACATTCTCGCCTGAAACACTCTTAAAATTACATTTCATGACACAATAACAGTAGTATTTTAATATTACGCGGTTTTCTCCTCTGGTATTGACGCTTGCTGGTTGGTGCGAGATGCATTCTGGGATACATGGCTGTCTCAAGTCTGCACAAGTCACCACTCGATGCATCCTCGGTAAAAGGGGCGGATCAAGAACACATCCGGGGATTTGAACTGGACTTGGCTAGATGTGAACTTTCAATTGGGACAGTACTTGGGCAGCGACTGATGACGTTTCACAAGTCCACAAGAACACAAGTACAGACAAGAACGCATATTGAGAAATGGCCCAGGTCATGGCCATGACAGGGTCTTGATCTAGTGGTCCTCCATGCACACCTTGATTGGCCTTGGCTGTGTGGATTGGAGCATTGACCTGCACAAAAAAACAATCCTTTGAGTTGGAGAACATTGTCAGAGCAGAAGGAAGCATTTTTTCTTTCAGGATAATCTTGTACGTGGCTTGAGTTGAGCATTCTCGCAAAGACGTACTTTATCTGCCCGATTCTAGCCTTACTGAAGAACCACCAGATCATCACCAATCTTCCACTAAATTACACAGTGGGTGCGAGAGACTGTGGGTTGTAGGCCTCTCCAGGTCTGTCTAACCATTAGAGAACCAGGTGTTGGGCAAAGCTGAAAACTGGACTCATCAGAGAAGATCAGGCAGATCTGTCTTTGTGAAGCCTGTCTTGTAACTGAAGCCACATAGGTAAGGTTATCCTGGAAGAAAACATGCTTCCTTTTGCTCTGACAATGTTCTCCAACTGAGGATGGGAATTGAAAACCGGTTCCACTCGAGAACCGTTTCTAAGTTTTATGAACCATCGATAATGTATGCCCTCAACGTTAACGAGTCCTCTTATCGATGCTCCTGCTCCAAAAAAAATGTTTGTCCCGCCATAGTCTTATTTGATCGGTGAGTAATGTAGACGAACTGCTGCGTGTGTGACAGGGCGCATGTTTAACTGAAGAACGAGCAGAGAGAGAGAGCCCCGGTGACCCGGTCGCGCGCTCTCTTTCTCTTCTGAGCCAGGCGAAAGTATATACAAGGCTTCACCATCTCCTAAGCGCTGTCTTGCTCTCTCTCCCTGGCACATATTAATCAAAATAATTCGACACGATGGTAAAAGGTCGGAAGGCCATAGTTTCATGTGGAGCATTCGGATATATTATTTTCCTGAATTACCGCTGGGTGTGAATTGTGCCAAAATACCTTATCTTCTCTGAAAAGCGTTCCGCACATTCAGCTGACATAAACCACACTTTAAATAAACGAAAAAACCTATCCAGTGATTAAATGTTTTCTGTGTTGACACAAATCTTGTGGGATGTCCTAGCTGCCGGGATAATCACACAACTCGTAGCCTACACATCCGATAATGACACGTCCAAATCGCGAACTAATGACTCATTTGAACCGATTCATAATGAATGGTTAAAAAAAATTATATTTCCAACGCACCGAACTCCTGAGACATTTGAAACTAATTGGTAACATTTTACAATAAGGTTCCATTTATTACATAAATTACATAAAAAAGTACAGTTTGCTTTCTCAAGTGTAAGCTTTAAAACAAATAAAACCACATGTTTTTGTTTTTGTTTTGTTTTTGCCGAAAAAGCACATGACTACTTTTTTCCACACATTGCTATCAGGAATCGTTAGAGAATCGGATCGAATAGCAGAATCGTCAGTGGCATTGATATTGATCAAATCTTATCTATTCCCATCCCTATCCCCAACTCAAAGGATTGTTTTTTCCCACAGGACAATGCTCCAATCTACACAGCCAGGCCAGTCAAATAAATGCACTAAATGATAATATTTTTCTTAGAAAGAAAATACACCTGTTCACCGCTCATTTTCCTCAGCTGTGGGCAAAGGCAAGCACGCGTTTCAAACCAGTGCTTCTCCCGAGAGACTAGCACTAAATTGATCCCCTATCTTAGCACCATCTACTGTTTTAGAAGAGGAAGTTAATCAACTGCATTTGTGAGAAAATCTGCCTGGACGCATTTGTGAGAAAATCTGCCAGGACGCATTTGTGAGAAAATCTGCCAGGACGCATTTGTGAGAAAATCGAGCTGAGAGATCTCATAAAAAGCCACAATCATAATAGACAGATATGCATTTGTGTGCACTAGATTTGGTATTTGTTCAAAGGTTACATGCAATTTGTAGGATGGTTTGTATCTATTTGTGAAATATTATCTAGGCTCATTTATTTATATTTGCAAAACACAATGCATATTTGTTACTCCACAGCTTTTTCGCTCAAATTGAACTTTGTACTTGCACATTGCTTTGTTTGTTTGCGAGTCGAGTTTTCTTTGCAAAGCAAATTGAGTTTGTTTGCGAGTTGAGTTTTCCTTTGCAAAGCAGATCAAGTTTGTTTGCAAAATGCTGGATTTGTTTGTTTAATTATGGCACAATATTAACTCCATACAGCCAGAGCCCAAACTTGAACCCAATCGAACATCTCTAGAGAAACCTGAAAATGGCTGTCCACTGACGAACCCCGTCCAACCTGACAGAGCTTGAGAGTAAAGCTTGTCACAACACAACCATAAAGATTAAACTAAGTACTCAGTTAAGGGTACAAATGCTTATGCAATGTACTTATTTCAGTTTTTCCACAGTTTTCACAAATCTGTTTTTTGCTTCATCATTATGGTGAATGGAGTGTAGATTGATGTGGATAAAAATATATTGTTTTGAAGTATATATATATATGGATGCATTACATTGAATCCAGAGGGAAGTTCTAAAAAATGGGCATTATTTTATTTATGCAAAATATACATTAATTATTTCTTATTTTTGGTTCCTACCACCTGAGAGCAAGTGTTTTCTCATTCATTAGGCACTGAACAACCATCTATTTATTCATTTCATATTGTCCAGTGCAGAGAAGAGTATAGGAAATTGCGTTGATGGGAACAGCAATGGCCACAGGCCTCTTCTCATATTGCAGACCTGGGAAAAGGTTAGCTCAAGAACACATGCTCCAAATTGAGCTTAATATTGGCTGAGGAAAAGGTCAAGGAGGGCTACTGGTCAACTATGTCATAAGAGACATCAGCTGTGAGAGCGAGAGATCAACTAATTACCCACTAACACGCTAAGATGGACAGCATTGTCACCTGCGATCACACACCTACACACATATACTGCTCCATCATGCCTCAAAGCTTGTTTAAATTTTGTATTCAAACTATTCATATCACAATCACTCATAGCCTCCCTCCACCACCTAATTCCTGCAAATGAATGTTCATAATGTATAATAATGTATTGCCCTCAGTCAAATCACAGCTGGTAGCTGCTAGGAGGATCATGTTAATGTAATGAAGAGCACAACTGCAAGACCCTCACTGATCGTGTGTGAAGGTTGAGAAAACATTAATTTAGTTCTGCTCCCTTTAGCATAGGTATAAGCCTCATTAAAAGAGGCATTATCAGTACAGCGCTATGATAATCGATTGTCACATACAAACACGTACATCTCCTGCACAGTTCAAATGAAACTACTTTATTGTTCTCATCTGTCTTGTTTGGAGTCTGTATGGCCAGTGTATGACCCCAACTCTCAGATGAAAGGACAGATGATATATATATATATATATATGCAATATTTTTGCAATATTATTTTCATGAAAATTAAGCACGTTCATTACTGTAATCCTTTTTATATTATATTTAATTATTAAATTATATTGTAAATATTGTTATTACTAGTAGTATACTGTAATATTTATGTTGTATGTATTATTTTTAATTATTATATATTAAATAAAAAATTACTTTGAATGTAATGACAATTCTGAGGGAGTGTCAAGTCAGCACCAGACTCTCCTTCTCCTTCCACCCATACGCAACCATTACACTCACCCGAGTTATAATTATCCGCAAGGAAAGAAGTCAATCACTGACTATGTACTTCAGTTACGAACCAAGAGGTGGCCAACGAATGGAATAAGCATCCTCCTCACTGCCTACTGGTAGAGACTGGTAGCTGCCCTGTGGCTGCAACTCCATGTATGACAGAGCTTTTTATCCAGCTATCAGTTAGACTGTGCCTTTGGATGACGTCAGCGAACATCTAGCACTGCATTCCCCGACCACTAGCCATTCACCACGTCCTCCAGAATCAGATTGAACCGGAAGTGCAAGTGGATCTTCCATCTCACACCCACTCAAATATCAATGATGCATGGAAGATTAGGTGTGCTTACACTGTGGAGCTCTACTGCAGGCATCATTCTTGGGTGACTTTGGCTCAAGCAACACTCACCTCAGTTCTTGTGGTACTCTGATGAAATGTTTGCCTGTGAAAAGAATGCTTCCACGGACCTTCCTCTGCCGGAGCCGCATGACAGCCATCTTCTCCAACCCTGAGTCTGTGAGAATTTGCACTTCCAGCATTCCAGGCCATCATCCCCACAGTATACTAGTCATCAGTTGTCATGGTAGTGAAATGGACCAGGGGAATGTTGAAGCAGTACAGTCTTGGGCCATACCTCCCCAGACAAAGAACTCCAGAGATTCCTAGGTTTAACTAATTTCTACAGGCCATTCATTAGAAACTACATTCTGATTGCAGACCCGATATCACCTTCCTGAGATACCTTGCTTGATTGCTCATGCCCGATTGCTCATGTCTGCCTTGCTGCTCTGCTGAGTTGGTTTGCATTCTGTAACTTTGTATATACTGAGTATATACTCAGTAATTTGCTAGCCTGTTAGCGTGCCATCCGTGCACACTTTATTTATTTATTTATTTATTTATTTTGCTCGCATGTTTTAAAACTCAATCAAATCTGTGGTAAGTAGGATCAGTCAACATACACGGTGAGTCTTGTCATCTTCTCTTATTGTCACTTGCACTTCATGTAACATGTAGCAACATAGCATAGTCTTCTCTGTCAGCATAGGATTTACATGTGATAAATGTAGGGAAATAGTAAGGCTGATGAAGAAGATTTCAGAACTAGATACACGCATCCAAACTTTAAGTGAGGTTAATTGTAAGAGTGCAAGGGCTTTAGATACTGCTTTGGATGCGCCTAGCTTAGTGAACTGTTCGGTTCCGGCTGTAGTAGAGCCTGTGCAGCAAGGCAACTGGGTGACGGTGAGGCACTGTACTCGTGGGATAAAACACAGCTCTTCCATTCCAATTACAACTTCAAATAGATTCTCCCCTCTCAGTGAAACACCCACTCTGAATCCTGTTGAATGTGCACTAGTTATTGGCGATTCTATTACACGGATCATGAAAATAGAGACACCAGCCACCATAGTCACATGTTTGCCGGGAGCCAGAGCGCCTGACATCAAAGCAAATTTAGAATTGCTGGCTAATTCTAATCATAAATTCTCTAAGATTATTAGTGACGTCGGCACTAATGATGTTCGACTCCGCCAGGAAATACAAAAAACTTCCAAACCCATCTAAGGTTAAAAATTGTATTGATGTAACAGATATAATACAAATGAGCAAATGATAAAGCTTGGGTTGCTGAATATTTGATCCCTTCAAAAGCACTTATTGTTAACATTATGATTACAGACTATAACCTAGATGTGCTGTGTTTGACAGAAACCTGGCTAAAACCAAACGATTACATTAAATGAGTCCACCCCACAAGATCACAGTTATAAATATGAACCTCATCTGAAAGACAAAGGGGGAGGTGTTGCTGTAATTGATAGTAATACTTGCAAAATTACTAAGAAGTCAAATATTTCAAATATAATTATTTTGAACTGTTGGTGCTTAATGTAACAATATATAGTGTAAATGATAAATCTCATTTGAGATTTGTGCTGGCTACTGTATACAGGCCACCAGGGCACCATACAGACTTTATCAAAGCATTTGCTGACTTTCTATCAGAGTTAGTACTGGCTGCAGATAAAGTCCTAAATGTTGGTGATTTTATTATAGGCTACATGTAGATAATGAAAAAGATGCATTGGGATTGGCATTTAAAGACATTCTTAACTCTATTGGAGTTAGACAACATGTGTCAGTACCTAATTATGGTCGTAATCATACTCTACATCTAATGTTATCACATGGAATCAATGAAGAAGAAGAAGTTTTGTTTATATAGCGCCTTTCCATATCCAAAATGCAAGTTAAATAGATATGTTTTTAACTGGGTCTTGAATGTAGCCACAGATGAGGTATTGCATAGTGTAAGAGGTAGCGAATTCCATAATTGAGAAGCATTAATACTAAATGATCTTCCACTTACAGTAGACAACCGGAAACGAGCGATGGACAATAAACCAAGTTCAGCTGATCTAAGGGCAGGGCGGTAAGGGTATAGTAGGTCAGACAGATATTGGGGACCAAGACCATTTAATGCTTTGAACATTAGAAGCAATACCTTAAAGTGGAAACGTGATGCCACAGGTAGCCAGTGAAGGTCATGAAGCAGAGGAGTAATGTGAGCACCTTGTGGAGGTGAGAACTCTTGCTGCAGAGTTTTGAACATACTGTAATCTTGCAGTATGTTTTTTGGGAAGACCAAGAAATAAGGCATTGTAATAGTCCAGGTGTGATGTGATTAATGCATGAAATAAGGTTTCAGCATCAGCTAAAGTGAGAGAAGATCGTAGACAAGGAATATTGCGAAGATGGAAAAAATTGTTTTTAACAAGAGAAGAAATATGAGAGCCAAAAGATAGAGTTGGATCGAATAAGACACCAAGGTTATGAATCAATGACGAAGGCTTAACATGAATTCCATCAATATCAAAGGACTGGTCCATCCTTTTGACTGAGGCAATAGAGCCAATCACTAATATCTCGGTTTTCTCATCATTTAATTTGAGAAAATTCAGGGACATCCAATGCTTGATGTCCCTGATACATGCAGTGAGTGAGTGGTAAAATAGATGGTGGTAAAATAGATTTGAATATCATCAGCATAGCAATGGAATTTAAGTCCATGCCTGCGTATGATGTCACTGAGTTGATATATGTAGATGATGAACAATAGTGGGCCAAGAACCGAACCTTGAGGAACACCCTGTGTAAGTGAAGCAGTGGCCGATCTAAACCCTTGTATAGTGAGATAATACTTTCTGTCGCTGATGTAAGAAATGAGCCGGGAAAGAGCAGAGCCAGTGATGCCAATATCAGAAAGCCTAGAGATCGTTATTTCATGGCAGACTGTGTCAAAAGCAGCGTTAAATCAAGGAGCATCAAGATGTTTATCAGCCCTGAATCCATGGACAAAAAGAATGTTGTTAACCACCCGAAGAAGGGCAGTTTCAGTGCTATGTGATGGGCGAAATCTAGACTGAAAAGGTTCAAAAAGACCATTAACATACAAATGCGATCGCAATTGTGAAGCAACAACCCTTTCAAGGATTTTGCTTACGGATGTTAAGTTGGATATTGGTAGGTAATTGTCCATATTTAGGAGGTCTAGGCTTTTTTTTAAGAATGGGGGTCACCGCAGCCATTTTTAATTCTGCTGGAACAACACCGGACGCCAGACTGCAGTTTATCATATGCGTTATGAAGGGTGCAACCTCGGGCACACACAAATTAAGCAAAACAGTAGGTGTAGGATCAAGCTGGCAGGATGAGTGAGCAGAATCAGCTAACATTAAATGAACATTTGAGTCACTTGTATGAGGAGTGTTCTTGGTAATGGATGCAGTGATTGACTTCAATTTATTAGAGAAGAATTGAGAAAAGCTATTTACAAGCTCTACAGAGCCCGAAATAACATGTTGTGGTGGATTTGCGAGTTTGTTAACCATTGCAAAGAGTGATTTGGGCCTGCACTTGGAATTCCTAATGGTAGAGGTGAAATAACAGGATCTTGCTGGAGGGCTGTACGGTACTTAAGCAAGTGTTCTTTAAAAGCCAAAGAGTGCACGATAAGTCCAGTTTTCCTGTATAGTCTTTCTAGGCAGCGACCTTTTTTCTCATTCGTAGTTCAGGAGTGAACCAGGGTGAGGCACGAGTAGATGGAACCAGTCTAGTTTTAACAGGAGCATGCCTCTCAAGTATTTGAGACAAAGCATTATTGTATATACAGCAGTTTTCTGACGGACAGTTAGATAGTAGACATTCTAGTAGACAAGTTAGAAGCCCTTATTGAAGCAGAGAAAGAAGGTGGATTCACAGAATTGATTTCTATGATAAGTCAGCATTTTCTTCAGTGGTGATATAGATATTGGAAAACTACAACTGAAGCTTATGATTTTATGATCTGAGAAAGCAAAGTCAGAACCATTAACAAAGATATTATTTAAGCCAGATGTAAATATGAGATCCAGTATATGATCCCTGGAGTGAGTAGCAAAGGTTACATGTTGAGTTAGGTTGAAACAGTCCAGTAGAGATCAATTCATTGCATTGTGCAGTGTTTTCATGTATATTAAAATCACCAAGCAGAATAACAGATGAATAACTACCTCAGACAAGAGTAAGTAACGCACTAATCTCAGAAAAAAAGTCAGAGGAACATTTAGGAGGTCGGTACATTAAGATTACAGCCAGTGGCGTTTGGCCAGTAATTTTCAGCGCTAGGTATTTAAATGCTGAAACATCATGAAACTTGATCTTGGAAATTGTAATAGTCTCACAGCAAACTACAGCCAGCCCTCCACCTCTACGAGGAAGACGCGGTTGAGAAAAATAGATGTACCCAGGTGGAATTAACAGGTTCAGATCGAAAAGGTCAAAAGTAGCATATCTAGTAGTAGTAGTAGTAGTAGTTGTAGTAAACCCTTTATTGTCACTTAGTCACAAGTACCAGTGAAATTGACCATCAACCTGTCCATACAAACGTATTACATATATGACAACGGGGTAGACAGGACAGGAAGACAGGGAATTGAAAAAAAATACAGCATGACATGAGGAGAGGTGAGGAGAAAAAAAGCAACCCCCAGACTATGCTCCTGTAAGGAGTACAGTGTGGGAACAGAAAAAAACACCTCAGCAACATTAGCACATAATCAGTACACTCTACAACATGAACAAGACTTGCAACAGGGGTGGGGAGTGGGGGATGGAGGTAGCCCAGCACAGGCAAGCAGCCATCCGGTCCTGCAGCCATTTCGGCGCTGGTCACAGACCCGCCTGTCAGACTGGGCCAGTACAAAGCGGCGAAGGCGAGGGATGGGGTATGGGGCCAGTGATTGCATATCTGTATATATGTAAGAGTTCATGTGTGTGTAGTAGAGATGCACGGTTGGCGGTTACAGCCGCGGACTCCGCGGATAAACCGCAGATCGGGCGGATGACGTGACGAAAACATTTTTTTTTTTTTTTTCGGGCGGGTGGCGGGCAGTTGAACCAAATTATGTGCCAAAATGCGTTTTCTATTAGGCTACAATGAAAATATTGTACAGTAGCCTATCAGATAAGGTCAGTGTGAAGAGGTTCAGTGTGTGTGGAAGGAAGAAGACAGGGTTGGCGTGACTGGGACTAGCGTTTATTCAGAAAAACAAAAAGAAACGAGGCGCACAGTAGCGCATTCGCCGCGTTACCACGGTAACACAGCATAAACAAAACACGCGATCCAACACTTGCTTCTGCAGTAGCCGCGTGCAAAGTCCCAGTCCAACTCTCTCTCTCGCTCTCTCATTCCCGCCGGCTTATATGCGGTCTCTCCACGCCAATTACTGCAATCAGACACAGGTGTTCATCATCTGCACTTGACCTACTTACTCACCGCGTGGCTCCGTCCTTTCTCTCCCGCTACAGACTTCGCAAAACCACGCCCCCCTCGCAACAGTCAGGTTTGCCGAAGTACGTTTAATTTAGGCTATTTTATTTTTGTCCCTGCGTGCCGATCGGAGACGGTGTTCACTGCTGATATTCTGATATCTTTCTAGTCTCGCAGCTGTCATCAGCAGCGCCTTGTATCGCCCAATCAGCAGATGGCGGGCGGTGCGGTTTTGAAAATTGGTCAAAAACGTAGGTGCGGATGGATGGCGGACGGATGATGAGTTTTGTGATGCGGTTGCGGATGAAATAATAGCCCATCCGCGCATCTCTAGTGTGTAGGCCTGGAGAGTCGCTATGCCTGGCATCATAATCCAGGTGCCTCAGTCCGCAAAAGATTGTCATAGCGAAACACAGCAAGTTGCGGGGTTTGTGTCAGTGATTTTGTCATTCAACACTGATGCTTTATCAGTTATCAGTGTGTTCAACAGCGCACATCACAGGTCTGAAGATGCGCATCTGCAGGTTCCAAGGTCAGGATCAAAACGCAATGATCTTATATTTCCAAAGTTAATGGATCGATTTTTCAGCTGTGTTGTATCCGACGCACGGGTGTTGGTACAGACAACCGGAATATTATTAGGAGGCGAGTAGTGATAATTCCGAAGTTTGTTCCGCGACCGGTGTATGTAGGGTAAGACCTATCCAAGAAGGTCGATTCCAAGAAAAAACATATCCTGAAAACACACGTAACAACAGCAGACAAACAGGTACCAGCGCGAAGCGGCAGCACAAGCGCGCCTAGCGTTCTCACAGCGGAAGTCGAACCGGAATTGAGAATAATGCTTGTAATTACTGTTGATGCTGTTGAAATTCTGCAGCTGAGCAATGACATCTCAGATCATTTTCTAGTCTCGTGTAAACTTAATTTAGCAAAGGCTGCAAAGCTGACTCCGTGTTACAAATATGTTAGACCTATCACTTCTGCCACTAAAGATTGCTTTATTAATAATCTTCCTGATCAGTTTCATCATCTCAGCATTTCAGATAGCTTAAAAGAACTCGATATTGAGACAGAAACTTTTGACTCTCTCTTTTCCAGCACTTTAGACAGTTGCTCCGTTGCGCTTAAAGAAGATTAAAGAAAATAGTCCAACGCTGTGGTACAACGAGCACACTCAGGCCCTTAAGAGAGCAGCCAGAAAAATGGAGCGAAACTGGAAGAAAACTAAACTAGAGGTATTTCGCATTTCATGGAATGGGATTCAATTGCATACAGAGAGGCCTTAAAAGCTGCTAGATCTGCTTATTTTTCAACCCTATTATAAGAAAATAAACAAAACCCTAGGTATTTATTTGAAACGGTTACTAAACTAACGGAAAATAAAGCTTCAAGCCCATAAGTTTCCAAGCAGCACAGCAGTAATGACTTTATGATCTTCTTCACTGATTGATAATATCAGGGAGAAAATTATAACTATGCAACTGTCTACTACAGTATTGCATCAGGGTAGCATCATTGTAGTCTCCCTAAGGAAAAATTCAATTCATTCATTGCTATAGGAGAGGAATTTTCTAAACTTTTGAAAGAGATGCTTCCAGAGGTCATAGATCCTCTTCTCAATCTCATTAATTCATCTTTGTCACTAGGATAAGTACCTGTAACTGCAACTTGATTGTACATAATTAGTCAATTACAGGCCGATCTTGAATCTACCTTCTCTGTCAAAGATACTAGAAAAGGCAGTATCCTCACAACTATGTTCCTTTTTAGAAAGAAATGATATCTGCAAGGATTTTCAGTCAGGATTTAGACCATACCATAGTACTGAGACAGCTCTCATTAGAGTTACAAATGATTTGATCTTATCATCCGATATCATCTCACTATTGGTTTTACTCGATCTTAGTGCTGCATTTGATACTATTGACCACAACATTCTTTTAAATAGTCTCGAAAATTATGTTGGCATTAGTGGAATTGTATTAGCATGGTTTAAATCATACTTATCTGACTGTTATCAGTTTGTAGAGGTAAATGAAGAGACGTCTTATCAATCACAAGTTCAGTATGGCGTACCACAAGGCTCAGTACTAGGACTGTTGCTCTTCACTCTGTACATGCTACGCTTAGGAGATATCATTAGGAAGCATGGAATTAGTTTTCACTGTTATGCTGATAATACTCAGCTCTATACTTCTTCACACGAAACTTACCAATTCACAAAATGAACGGAATGCATGGCTGATATAAAAATTGGATGACTATTCATTTCCTACTACTTAATTCTGAAAAAACAGATTCTAATTATTGGAAAAAAAACTTCCTCACGTAATAACCTAGAATACTGTCTAACACTTTAAGGCTGCTCTGTCAAGTCTTTGTCGTCGGTTAGGAACCTGGGTACGCTCTTTGATAGCAATCTTTCATTTGAAAGTCACGTGAATAGTATCTGTAAAACTGCATTTTTCCATATATCTAAATTATGTCATATGCTCTCATTGACAAATGAGGAACAATTAGTTAATGCGTTCATGACATCAAGGCTAGATTATTGTAATGCTATTATGGGTGGTTGCCCTGCATGCTTAATAAACAAATTACAGCTGGTCCAAAATGCAGAAGCTCGAATTCTTACCAAAACAAGGAAGTATGACCATATTAGCCCGGTTCTGTCAACACTGCATTGGCTCCCTATTAAACATTGTATACATTTAAAAATATTGCTGATTTCTTACAAAGCACTAAATGATTTAGCTCTGCAGTACTTAAGCGAGCTCTTAACGCTTTATAGTCCTTCACGTCTATTGCAATCTCAAAATTATCAGTTGATAATACCTAGAATATCAGCAGCCATATCACCCTGTAGCCCAAGACTGGTTGCCAACTGAAGCTAAGCAAGGCTGAACCTGGTTAGTACCTAGATGGGAGACCTCCTGAGAAAACCAGGTTGCTGCTGGAAGAGGTGTTAGTGAGGCCAGTAGGGGGTGCTCACCCTGTGGTCTGTGTGGGTCCTAACGCCACAGTGTAGTGACGGGGACACTATACTGTCAAAGAGCACTGTCCTTCGGATGAGACCGTAAACCAAGGTCCTGACTCTCTGTGGTCATTAAAAAGAAATCCACGTTTGCCCCTTGGCCTCTGTCCATCATGGCCTCCTAATCATCCCTATATACTGATTGACTTCATTACTGTCTCCTCTCCCCCAGTAAGCTGGTGTGTGGTGGGCGTTCTGGCGCAATATGGTTGGCATCGCATTATCTAGGTGGATGCTCCACATTGGTGGTGGTTGAGGAGATTCCCCCTTCCATGTAAAGTGCTTTGAGGCCCCAGAAAAAGCGCCATTTAAATGTAACAAATTATTATTATTATCAAATACTGGACGGCCTGGACAACACAGTCCTGAAGTGTCAACTAGTCCCTTTACTGTGAAGGCCTACCTCCCATCCTTTATCTCTTTACAGATAAAGCGTTGTCGGGATAATTGTGGTTCGTGTAACTACGCCGAAGCAAGAAAAATTCGGTACTATACATTTTAAGGCCAGGCAAGTAGTTTGCTGAGGGTTGCTCACATATATTCAAACGCGCATACCTATAGAATGAACCTTAATACGCATGTGCAGACCATCAGCGTTCTCACAGGTTCGCGTTTTTAAAGTTTCCGTCGAGAGAATTTAAGAGTTTCCTTTTAAAACGGTGTGGTGTTAGCAGCCCCTAAGTTAATTACTAATGATCGTTGCAATGGAAGTGAATCAATCAAAACTAACTTTAGCTGGAAAATAACTTTATTCTAGAGCAGTGGTTCCCAAACCTGTCCTGGCGACCCACCAACACTGCACGTTTTCTTTGTCTCCCTAATCAAACACACCTGATTCAACTCATTAGCTCATTAACCCATGTGATTTTGAGCTGATGAGTTGAATCAGGTGTGTTTGATTAGGGAGACAAAGAATACGTGCAGTGTTGGTGGGTCGCCAGGACAGGTTTGGGAACCACTGCTCTAGAGCTGCTATAAAGCCAAAACAATCTCTGTTACTTTTAATTTCCTAGTATCACTGTAAAGCCGCTTTGGAACAATCTACATTGTTAAAAGCGCTACAGTATATACACTGTTAAAAAAAGTTCCTTTAAAAAACGGAAAAAGTGCTGGTAATTAATTACCAGCACTTTTTCCGTTATTGTACGGGCACTTCCGTAAACCTTAAAACGGATATTTCCGTAGATTTATGTTTTTTTCTTTACCATTTACGGACACTTCCATCAAACCTAAAATGGAATATTCCGTATTATTAAAGTACTCAATCCGTACCATTTATGGACACTTCAGTCATCCTAAAATGTTTAATTCCGTACAGTTCTCTATACCGTTTATCATCAATAAAGCAAAAATGTAGAATCACAACAATTATTTATTTCTTTTAACAGCTGCCAGTGCTTTAAAGTGATTGCACTTTTTGTGGTGAATGAATTGCAATATTTACATTACAACCATTAAAACATTCAGAACATCACCTTCACATTCAGAGCAATTTTACATACATAAACCAGCTGTTCTCTCAAAGAACTACAGCCATGTCCTTTAACAGGGAGCTGCCAAATCTAGCAACCTTTTAGCACCCACAGGCTGACAGGCATTAATAACAAATGGATTTGTTAAAGACATTGATAAAATAAGACAATAAAACTGCCAGCATTGCTGTTGCTGTCTCACCTGTCAGTGCAAAATGAGGAGCCCCCTCCAGGAGGATGCAGAAACCTACACCTCCAACTCCACATATCACACCGACAGGCAGAGCTCTGCAACCAGTGTCTGACCTTTCTACAAAAAACAAATAGAACATTAGAAGTATTACATTATAACTTTTCTATAAAACATCTGTGCAGCAATAACATGTGCAACATGCCATAAATAGATTTCTGCAAAAAATAAAACTTACACCTCCAACTCCACATTGACAAGTAAAGCTCTACCTGGAATCCCCCTTAACATGGGGGATTTGAAACTGCAGCATGTGTGTTGTGGGCATCTAGTTAAAACATCTGAACTCACATAATACTGTAAAAATCTGTATTTCTACTCCCAAGCCCCATGTTTTTGGATTTGTGTGTGTGTGTGTGTGTACATTCAGTCCAAAAAGGTATTTTCTGAGCTTTGAGAACAGCTCAAATGGCCCACTCAGATTCCTTCTGATTGCATTCAAATTCCTTCAGCTGAGAAACCAGCTTGCACACCTGTGGAGGAATGAAGTGCCGTTTCTTCCCCTTCTTCTCTGCCTTGGAGCCTCGCTCAGGATTGATCCCAAAGAAAACTCTGAGAAAAAAAATAATAATAATAGTGAGATGCAGACTAAGTTTGCACGTGTAGTGTGGCTTGACAGGAGTGGAGCAGTTCAATAAAATCATACATTTGTTTTCTTCAATATGCCCCTATGTGTGAACCTCTCTATCATTCTAGTTGACCATCTGTCTAGTACCCAATGTTGTTGTGGTGCTGTTGCCAGTGGCTAAGCTTATCTTTTCCTTTGTCTTTTCAAGACACATGCATTCACACTGCGCATATACAGAAATGTTTGCAAGGGCGAGAAGTCTGCTTATCACCAACACATGACAGCATGCATCCTCAACATGTGTGCAGGGATATTATAAATGCACAGAACACAGAAGGGGATAGAAAACACAGTTGACATCGTCCTATCAAAAGGTGTAACAGCACATTTGAACACTGACTGTCCTGGGGGTTTCTCAAACATGGAGTGGAGAAAATGTGACATTCAGTGCATGTTACACATCAAAATATTAACATTTGGGCATGAATCCAGCATGTATTATTTTTTTAAATGAATATGTTTAGTCTTTGCTTCTGGAGGGGGTCCCTGGAACAACATATTTTGAGGTTGGAGTCTGCAGCCAAATACATTTCAGTTTGTATGTCTTTGACATGAAAAGGTTTGACCACCACTGACATAACCTGGTCTCAGGTGCTAATGGTTTTAAAGAGATAGCTCAAACAAATTTTGTGTCAAGAAACCATTCTAAGAAAAATATTTTTTTGCTCCATTTCCCAACTAGAATCATGTTATGTTTGTTTAGTTTATTGACTTGGAACACTATGTAAAGCAAAAAGCATGGTACCTGCCATTTAAAAAAATATGACACATTTATTCCAACAATAGTCTTCAACAGGGAGCTACGAAATCTACGAACAAATCCATATTCAGGGGGATCATAAGCCAATAACAGCTGATCTAAAAGCTCACAGCATGTGGCGACACATTTTGAGCTTGTACATCTCAGACAAAGGGGTTTGGTGTAGATTGACAAAAAGCAGGTCGGGTGCAGAAAGGCATGGCAAAGTCACATTTACAAAGTATTTCCAAACAATGAGTGCTTACCTTTGCATGAATTCGAGAGTAAAAGCTATCTCCGGTGGGTATTGAACGTTGCAGACATAAAACATGGAGAAGACGTAGCTCAAGGCCACAATGGGAGAGGTGATGTGGTCATTGACAAGTAACCCATCAACAGCAATCTTGAATTGCTGGTCACCTTAAACACAGATAAAAAAAAAAAAAAAATTCTGAGCACCATGTACTAAAAAAATAATCCTATATTTTAAGGCAAGCAAAACATTTCTTTAATAAATACGACAAAACAACAGCTTATAAAACAGCTCGCTGAGATACAAAAAATATTTAACTGCAAACCTCTGACTAGGATCTTGCACACAGTTTAAAATGTACAACATCTACCTCTTTTTTGTCGAAAAGTTTATAAGAGTCTTCCTTGAAGTAATTTGCAATGCCACAGATGAGCTGTATGGGACCTTCGCCCGTCTTCATCCCTTTGGAGTCAAGGAAGTCATTGATCCCCTTTTCTTTTTTGAAAAGTTCCTGGTCAAGGTTTAAGGTGTTAATTTTGTCCAGGTACATAAGACTAACACTCATTTTCGTTTGGCCTCCAAAAAATGCTGCTATGGAGAGAATAAAAATATTAAAAAAATCGAATTATTTCATTTTCATTTGCAACCTGTTCTGTTCTTTTTGGATCTCAAATGTTTTGCTTTTTTGGTTGCCACTTCCTGATTTTTGGTCTCAAATCTATTCTATTTGATTGTTCATCCAATTTATTCTATTTGATTGGTTGCCAGTTTATCTTTCTTGGTCTCAACTCTCTTTTTGGTTGCAAATCTTTTTTTGATTGATTAATAAAGACAAAATTCTCTCCATATGGAGCAGCACAGCACAATCATAATAATAACAGTTACAACACACCTGTGCCAGCTTGTTTTGTACAGAGAAGCCAAGGAGTTTAGATGCATGATCAAACAGGTGAGGAACTTCAAACAGGAACGGCCACTCGTCCTTTACAACGCCAATAGGGGTATCAGCATCGTTGAGGATTTCACGCTGAATGGGATATGTTTCAGTCATCAATTTTCGAACAGATGACTCCTAAAGATATGAGGCAGTTAGTCAAACAGTCGAACAGTTAGTCAAACTAACCAATTAAAATAATAAAACAGGGTATCAATTTCAATAGACTATGGGCGTAGGGATGTCAGACGATCTACAATTTCACAATGTGTCCTACAATTTCACGTGTCCTTACAACACAAGAAAATAATGGATGATTGCAGACCCACCTGAAGATCACGGGTTTGAAAGGCACGTTTCAAATCATCTCGTTTAGACAGCAGGTCTTCTCTACACACAGTCCCCTCAATGATTGGATCCCACGCCACACATCCATACAGATCTGAATTCCTGGGCCTTTTCTTTGTTGAATTTTCACCCTCTGCTCGCCTCTTCAGTGAGCTTTGTGGCCTCTTCATATTTTCAATTCTGTGTTCCAGCTGACGAAAGACAGTTTCAGAACCATCTTTTGCAAAAGGTTTGTTTCCAAACGGCTCTGTCAGCTTGAAGGAGCTTGAGGCAGGAGATTGTCCTACAATCATACTGGCGAGTTCCCTCAGCTTTTGTCTACCAGGTCTTCCTGGGTGTTTATGGAGGTAATCTTCAGCGACGATCCGAACCATCTCTCGTCTGTCTTTCCCCATTATGTACTTCTTTTCACGCAACTCATCCATGACTTTTGAGGGAAATTTGTGCCATGGTACAGAATATGTGTCTTGGGATGGGGAGTCGGCTGTCTCAGGTGGTGTTGAGGGCAGCTGAAACCTCTGTGGCTCAGGTGTTGATGAGGGGCCAGGCCTGGTGAACTGCGGTGGAGCTTGTGAATCTATGGATGACATGACACACATCTCCATAAATTAAACACATCATGATTGTTACGAATCAATTAATAAATTGGTCCTCAATGTCCAGTTTGGGTCCACCAAGAATACAAATGGACCTAATTACGAAAACCAATTATAGGCTAGTTATTGCCATTTACAGCTGATGGCAACATTTTTTTTGCATTTTTTTTAATAAACCTTTGTAGTCTCAGAAAACTTGCATTAAAACAGAGGGGCAAAAACTCACCTGCTTCCAATGCTTTGACAGCTCTGACAAATCTTTTGCACTGAATGAATGGCAGAGTGTCTTTAATGTCCTCCGGGTCCACAAGGCTCAGGTCATCTACAGAGAGAACTCCTAATTCCTCCAGTTTAGCCATGAGTGTATCCATCTGATCGCTACTGAGCGATGGCATTGCTTTCTTGACATAGTTTTTCACACGTTCCATGTTGGTGTGTGTTTAAGAGGAATGAGCCACCGAGTACCTCTCTGGTAAGAATAAAGTGGATGATAATCATCAAATTTGTTCAAATCATGGCAACTGAACAGGTCAAAAGCATTTTCATCAAGTTCATAGAGTCCAAGCTCAGGTACCCAGCTGGCAGTTTTCCCTCGAAGCAAAAGTATGACAGTAGTTTCATTTTTTACAAAAATGCTTGCTATTTGTCCTAACTGCAGTTGTCCTTTGGCATAGCTCAGTAAGACCAGCATTCCATTTGCATATGTAGTGCCTTTAACCTGCACTCTCTCTGTGACAACTGAGTTACTTGAGTTCAAATCAAATTCTTCAACCACTGTCTTTATGTTCTGGTCATAGAGCTCTGGATAGAATCGTGTTGAGTCTGAGACATGAACCTGGGGACTAAACAAGGTACCACAAGACTGATAAGCCTGAAGCAACTGGTGCTTTTAAAATAAGAATGTTTTGATTCAAAGCGCATTGTCCATGTATATATGAGTGGGCCAAATTGTAAAGTCAGGTGTGCATAGTGAAGCAGATAGTGGTGTTTCGGTCTAAGTTGAACTCTTGGAAATAACTCTTGCCTCAATTCCACATACAGTTCAATCAGTCCCTTCATGAAAGCAATCTGCGACTCTGAGAGCCGAGGTGCACAGACAAATTCAACAAGCTCCCTCAGAAGTAGTACCAGTCCCCATACTTCATTATCAGCATCTTCAATTGTGTCATGCACCAAAACAGGCAAGAATCTCAAAAGCCACCTGTTTTGGGCTGCATGCCCTCCAAGCCTTGCTCCTGTAGTGGGAATAGTGTTTAGCTTGTCGCTGCTTTCACCAGGAAATGATTTGATTCTTTCATTAAGAACCTCATAACTGAACCACTTTTGTGTTCTGATTAAGAACTGCAAAAACAATGCCAAATCATAATCTACTACCCCCTCGACAAGATCATGAGCTAAACAAGCTGGTAAGCCTGGCTGACACACATGAAAGTTGGACAGTTTGTTGAAAACACTGTCACATTTAACACCGTGATGATTGTGTACTTCATCGTTACTTTCCAGAAACCGCACAGTCTCATTATGATCAGCTGGATTTCTATGAGTGAAAACTGTGAGAGGGTTCGACTGAAATTCACTTTTTGTTGCCAAACAGTATCTGCAGAAATATTGAGCTGTGCTGAAATTTTCTGTAAAGCCACCAATCATGTGGGAGCCCAGATTATCTCCCATTATGCACGCAACAGTGCCTTTATATATCTTTCCATTGAAAGATATGCCCCTTTCCTCCAGCTCACACAAGTCTGACACTAGCTTATTAAAAATCTTATCCATTCCAAAGTATTTGCAATCTTTCTCTACACAGAGTAATGCCAACTGTATCTGATCAACAGTTGATCGTTGGTGTGGATAAAAATTTCCAAGTGTGTAGTAGACAGCCAATACTTTATGCTTTGTCTTGGCAGATCCGAGTGGATTAGCCACCTCAAAAGCATCCTGAAAGAGCATTACCTTTAAACTGTCTGGGTCTGAGGAAAACATGGCATTGGATTTGATGGCCCACCCATCAGTGACATCACAGAGTACATCATCTTCAGAATTTGAACTAGGACTGTGCTGATCTAAACCTTGATGTTTCAGAATTACTTTGAGGGTTTCCAGTATTGGGATGTAATGATAGTGCCTCATCTGGCCACTGCGATTGCGTCCAAGAAAGACTTCAACAGGTTCAACATAGTCATAGTGTGACTTGTAATATTTCAGCCTCTTGTGTTGCGTAGTTAAATGACCCTTTTCATGTAATGCCTTGTGCATAGGGCTCTGCTCGTATACACTATTCCCAAGAGATGTCACGGTCTCCTTTGGAACACCATACTGCCCCAGTTCACGGGCTAGTGCATCCACAGTATATTCCTGTTGAATATCACTTATAGTTCTCATTTCATTTGCTATTTCTGTTATTGTGGAGGCTGGGACCAAATATTGTGCCTGTAAACCCAAGTAAAACTGAGCAAGACTCTCTGTGAAATTGTCTTTCACTTGATCACTGCAGAAATTATCACTTTGTTCTGCATCATTGTTAAAACTTTCAGGTTCTTCAAGTTTTACAGGTTCTACATGTGATCCTTCACCTTGGAAAGACCGTTCTGTTAGTTCACATATATGAACTGGGGCTATCTTGGTAACATCCCACCCTTTATGGTATCTGGAAATATGCGTTAAAAAGGATGACTTTACATTGAATGTCTTAGAACATCCATCAAAGGGACATGTTACAGTCAAACCCTCATCTATGTGACCACTCAAATGACACTTTAAAGTTTTAAGATCAGCATATTCACTGCTGCAAAAATTAAACGAGCACTTTAACTGTACAGACACATTGCGGTTCCATGTTTGTGTGCTCCTACTGTCTACATGTGCTCGTGACATATGCACAGCAAGGCTACTGTACGTTTTAAGCTTCCTTCTGCAATCCCTATGGCCACATCAAAAAAATACATTATTATTATTTCTGTGTGTTCGGCAGTGTTTCAAGTAATCAGTCGAAGACCGGGCGTTAAAGCCACAAATGTTACAAGTCAACATGTTTAAGAGATTGAATTTGCCAAGTGAAGGATAGACAGAATCAATACGAAAACAATAAATTCAGATCAGCACAGTGAAGCACATTCACTTTTCAGATACCTTCAAATAAGCAATCTGCTTTGGGCTGCATGGGCCACTCTCTTTGGGCTGCAATGTTTTCCTCACTGCTTTTTTCACTTTAGGGAATGGAAAGTCTTATAATGCACAGGGGAAATCTGATTCTACTTAATCATCACCCCTTTTAATTATTGCCATTTTCAGTTGTATGGTAACGTAACACAGCGAGCTACAACAATACACACACACACACACACGCGGGCGCGCGGGCAAACGGGCCGTCGTCCACCCACGCTTCAAAATAACGCAAAACGCACACATTCAAATGTTACCATGAAACACACACGGCTACCAACTGACTATCGAGACCAATTTAATGTACGAGGGGGAACAAAAAATGGACTTTTGACGTACCCGGTACTTAGGAAGCGCAGCCGACATGCTAATGATAACGCAGCTAGCAGCAAAGGTCCCGTACTCAGCTGCGAGCCACACTACCCTGTAACGTTATAGCTCCGGTTGGAATGCTGCTAAAAATCTAACCTTCGACACAAAGTTAACCAACTAATAATTTGTCCTACATTTCATGGGGGGAAAGGCGACTGTCTGGCGAGGGGTGCCAGAACAGAACGCCCGCCATGCAGACGTAAATGAACTGAAAACGTGCTTATCATGTGTTTAACATGTTTAACTCAATATATTTTGTTTGAGAGGTGGCACTCCATTCCTATTCTCATTACACACAACCAACCTGTTTCCAACTTTCCATGTGACTCGCAGAACTTCAGGCTGGCACTGACCGCACTGAGTGTAATGGCGTCGGCAAATTCTGGCTGGGGGAGAAAATTCTACCCATACTGCCTTGCGCAACAGCAAATTTTCCGTATTTCGCGGTAAAGGGACCCCTAAATTTACGGATTTTTTTAACAGTGTAGATGAATATGACTTGACTTGACTTGACTTGACCCTTTGAATTCCCTTCTAAGATCCGAGCCCAAGTCTCTGTCCTGGAACCATCAACCCACAAATAGCCATTCAACGTCTAATGGACTCTTTCACCAGTTGCACCCATACTGTTACATTCCGATCCGACTAAACCATTCGTTGTTGAAGGCGATGCCTCTACTTCAGACGTTGGAGCTATCCTATCACAGCGACAGGGGCATCCACCTAAGATTTATCCATCCGCCTTTCTCTTTAAGAAACTATTAGCAGAACTATGATATCGGCAACTAGGAGCTATTGGTAATCAAATAGAACCTGCTCTGTCGGGATGTCCCAAGGGGCACACTTACATCCCCTCCAACTTGTAAATCTCCCCAACATCTTCCAACAGACAAGCTCCTTCCTCTGCCTGTTCCTCGACACCCCTGGTCACACCTGGTTGTAGATTTCATCACAGATCTTCCAGTATTAGACTTCTACATCTGCATCCTGGTTGCAGTAGTTCAGTTCTCCGAAGCCTGGGACAGATGAAGCGGAGGATCCAGGAGATCGTCTGCTTCTTAAGGACATATTGCCACATCAATGAGCACAGTTGGAACCGATTTCTGTCCTGAGCCAAGTATGCATAGAACTCTCTTCGTCAGCCCACCCATTACCCTGGTCAGAAGAGCCCTTGAAAGTACCAGCTATGAACCCCTGGTTTGAGAAAAGTGAGAGGGTCTGGGATTCAGTGCACGTACATCTTCTACAGGCAGTCCAGTGTCACAAGAGCCAGGCTGATGCAAGAAGGTCAGAGACAACCAAATACCAACAGGGACCGCAGCAAACGTCATATACTTTTGAAAATCCAGCGTTTAGTTGATCCTGATAAGCGCTTATTGTCACAGTTGTAAATACAACAGCTTTCTTTATGACATATTCCATTTTCGATATTTTCTTTCTTAATTAACAGATTAAATTAAAACATAACTAACAAATTATATCATAAAAGTGTAACATAAATGTACTAAATGGCTACAACAAATACAATTAAGAAAAAAATAAGGGAATGAAATGGAGAAAAGGGTCTCACTTGAGTCATGCTTGTTAGTAGTACTTAATCATTTGTCCTGATGTCATTGTAATGTGTCAAGCAACAGGCTTATTAACTTGTCCTTATGATGAGTTATTTCCTAGGTCCCCCTGTCTGCAGGTAGTAGATGCTTAATGCTTCTTCATTCCATTTTAACATGAGCTTAAATGTGTGCATGTGTATCGCTTTATGTTGTCAACTTGTCAAAATATCACACATGCATTTTTTTTGGTTATTGCCATGTGTTTATTGAACAGAATGCAACATTCAGCAACAGAAATGAATCAAGTACAATGCAACATAAAACGTCCCATAGGAAAGAACCACAAATGAGCATACACAGACATTTGTATGCTCATGGCCCGTGCTGTCACCAAGGTTACGGTGCTACTAAACCTAATTTAAATAACCAGAGAACCGCCCTCTCTCTCATAAACGCATGTCTTTCGACCAGCCGTAATGTTATGTGCCTCTAGAGGTTTTTTCTGGCACTCCTGGACCCTAAGGACTTGTCGGTACGTGAGAAGTCTATGCTGCACGTAGGCCACGTAAAAATGTCAACCACTGAGAAAGGAATTGATCATGGACAACTCTTAATAATGTAGTGTTGGACACAGTTAGTGTGAATGATGGAAACTTAATGAGCACACAGACTCACACACAGATGTTTGTGTGCAACACCAATGAATCATCCACCCAAATCACTGTTTATAATTTTTTTTTTTTTACTAACTTCACCTTTAAACGTTGTTTTTAAGTTTCTGTTTGTGGTATTTTTAGCATTCTGTTGAGTCTATTGTGCATTGAGGATTGTGCCATGCACTTGAAAGTGTACAGTAGTCATTGATTGTGAATGGATATGCCTGATGGAGTTTTCATGTTTTATTTTGCAGTACAACTCAAGCTCTATTGACAGCATTTGTGGCATGCTCACGGTTGCTATTGAACTATGGGGATAATAATGCTAGAGGGTTCAAAAGCAGAAGTGTAAACCATGTTTTTTATTAAAGCACTTATATGAGTTATTTTGTAACAAAATTAGTATAATTTGAGCTCTGAATTGACTAAATTATCCTTTTACCTGTGGACTTTCTGCTGTAGGGGGATGAACTGGTTCTGGTTGTTTAAGAGATGGACCAATAATGGGTATTTTTGCAAATTCTGATCACCAAAATTTTTATTTTTGACTAGATATCAATAATAATCTAAATTTTTTACTAATTATCCTCCATAAAATGCTCGCCTAAAAAGTCCAGATCAATATGTGCTTCAAATACCAGCAAACATCATGTACAGGAAAAAATGGTAACACTTTAGTTTGGGGACTATTTCTCACTATTAATTAGTTGCTTATTAGCTTGCATTTTACTACCATATTGACTGTTTATTAGTACTTATAAAGCATATATTAATGCCATATACTGCATGACCATATTCTACATCCCTTAATCGTACCCCATACTTAAACTTAACCACTACCCTATTTACTATTAAAGGGATACTTCAGGATTTAGCATTAAGCTTTGTATTAGTAGAAAACCTGTAGTATTTTCGAATTAACGGAAATTACCGGTGGAAAGCATTTCACCCTCATATCCCCCTGAGACAAGAGATTTATGTATTTTTTTGTCTGAAAAAAAATCCTCTGATGACGCAAAAATCGTCATTTTGCGTTATTGGAGGATTTTTTGGCCAGAGGCTAAAGACTACATCCAGTAGTAGGGGCTGTCACGCGTGTTCTCAACCCGTCCATAGAGGGTGGGATCTCACTCACAGAAAGTACACATAGGGCCCTATTTTAACGACCTGAAACGCAAGTATCAAGCGCGAAGCGCAAGTAACTTTTGTGGGCGGGTCTTGGGCGCTGTTGCTATTTTACTGTTTACTGGCGGGATAAATTACTCTTGCGCCCGACGCAAGTTTAAAAGGGGTTGGTCTGAAGTAGCTTCATTATTCATTGGTGTGGTTTGGGCGTAACGTGAAATAAACCAATCAGAGCGTCATCTCACATTCCCTTTAAGAGCATGATGAACGAGGTGCGCTTGTTCCATGGCGCAATACTATTATAACGGCGCATTTACCAGGAGCGCTTCAGAATCGGTTCACACCCGAGGAGATCGATGTTCTCGTCAGGGCCTTAAAAGAAAGAGAAGTGACAATGGGGATGGGACAAACGCACCCAAATTAGCTTTGGTTATACATGCATATAATAATTTGGGTCAATATGTAGGCTTTATGCCTATTTTTCCCATCGTCATGGACACAACAATGATTTCCCTCGTGTTTTAATATTTTTCCTTATAATAATGTATCATTTGCAAAAAGGAAAATGCATCTGTGTAGATTAGATAATCATCTACAGTGTATGCGCGTTGTTCACACTCTGTATTATGACCAAGCATGCGCGCTTAAAATAGCATTATGAACAACGCGCCACTGACTTTAGGCTAGTTTTTTCTGGTCAGTTGCGCAATTGTTTTCTGGAACTGCAAAATAGCACCAGGGATTGTTTGCGCCGGAACACCCCTCCTTTTTTGCGCTGAACCGCCCAGGGAGCGCAAGTTCATTCTCTAGTTTGCCGGCGTGCGTCTGTGGAGGGAAAAGTCCGCTTTGCGCGGGTGCAAAATAGGAATGATACATGTGTACAAAGTCATTTGCGCCGGGTGCAGGATAGGGCCCATAGTGTCAGCCATCTTTTTTTGGAAGCTAAGCTAGCAGGCTCTTGTTCTGTGGAGAAAGCTGAGTAGTAGGGGTTACCATCCTCTTTTTCCCGGACATGTTCGGTCGTCGAGATCGTCCAAAATGGATTCAGCTTTTGCTTTCTGCAGTCGACATTCATTGTTTAGATCAGTGGTTCTCAACCTCTCCTGCAGGGACCCCCTGACACGCCATGTTTCTGTTTTAACCCTGAAATGGCACACCTGATTCAATTAATTAAAGGCTTAATGAGTAATTGACTAACTGACTACGTTTACATGCAGCCAATTTTCGGGTTATGGTCGGGTTAAGGTCACTATTCGGGTTTCTGAAACATTAGGAATAACCCGTTTACATGCGTGAGCAGAGATAGTTTCTCCTGTATACATGGTATTGCAATATCCCGATGTAAACAGCGACGCACGGTTAGCGTCTGGACGTACGGACAACCTTAAGACGCAATATGCGTCATTTCCGATTCTTCTTCCTGTATCCAAAGACGACAACAACAGCAGCATGCGGATAATGAATAGTTCGGGGCAGATAGCGATCGCCTTTGTTTGCGCTTTGATGCTGGTAACGTTACTGACCTCGCTCCAAACGTATGCTGTGCTGCATCTCGCCATGTTTACTTCCGGTATACTGCACGCAGGTTTTTTGTATGCACTGAGAAGTTCCTCTACTCAAAAGACCAAGATTCCTATGGGGATATCCCGATACGCGTTTACATGACCAAAAATTCGGATTAGAAAAGGGGTACCCCAGGTATAATATCCCGGTTTTTAAAATCCGGGATATGAGCATATTCGGGTTTTTGCCGGTGTTTACATGGCCGTTCGCGACCGGGTTATTGCTAATATCCCGGTTTTGAACGGGTTATTGGCTGCATGTAAACGCAGTCATTGATTAATTGACTAATTCCTACTCTTCCTACTCTAAGGGTGCGTTTACACTTGGCATTAACATGCGACCTGTATCTGGATGTTGTCCACATACACATTGAAAAGACAAGTGTAAACGCGTTTCTGATCGGAATGTTATCCGTTCAGCGTGTCCTGGTTCAGAGGTGGTCGAGGACGCATTGTGATCGGATCTCAGAGTAATGTAAACGCAATCCAGCCATCGTGTCTGCATTCACAGGTGCACGTCATTTAAATCCCCGCCCAGTCTCCCCACGTGCTGTCAGAAAATAATGACCAGACGCAGTTTAGACCATAAATTAAACACATTTGAACCTTACAAATAAACGTCAATATTTAAAACACTGTGTGTGTTATTTTTTTCATTTTAATTGTGCAACATTATCTGAACGAGGCGATCGTCTGTACAATCACAGCTGTTAAACATGAGATCTTAATGAAGAGCGTGCGCTGCTTTACCAGAGGAATAATGGCAATACACTTTTTATTTTTTAATGTTTTAAATGTTGAATGTTTTTGTTGTTTCAGCATGTTTATTAATCTCCCATTTCTGTTAATATAGCCATTGCACGCTATTACCTTAAACCCCGATGATCGATGATGAGACTTGTTTAACATGATCAACCCAGTTATTTTTGTACATTGATCAGCTCTGAAATATTCCTTCATTCAAAAAGCGTAATTTGATATAAGACTGGAGATTGCATAGGAAAGTACATTGGGACATTGCTTAATTTGTATCATCTTTACTCTTAATTTGGCTACTGACCTAATTTAAATATTATGCAAAAACAGAAATCCGATCGGTTATCCAGATACAGAGGCTACTTAATATGAACAAATGTGAACGCACCGTGTCCTGATTGGCTAATGATCCGATCTGCTTGATCGGATCACTGTGATCGCATGTTAATGCCAAGTGTAAACGCAGCCTAAAAACTACTCATTAAGCCTTTAATTAATTGAATCAGGTGTGCCATTTCAGGGTTACAACAGAAACATGGCGTGTCAGGGGGTCCCTGCAGGAGAGGTTGAGAACCACTGGTTTAGATGCACACCTTTTGTTTCAATCTAACTGAATTCATTCCGATTGGTGAATCTGAATGTAGTGTTTACATAATGTAGTGTTTACAGAATGTAGTGCTAAACAAGTGATCGGTTGATGTGCATTTTAACATTGCTAAGAAAATTCCCACTCGAGATCGAGCTCACGTAAATGCGTCTCCATGACACGCATGGTGCATTGTCGTGTAATTGATACGCGAAAATGAGTTTTTACGTGCATATGAGACGCAGTTTTTTGCGTGCATTTGATACGCAGTTCATTTGCGTGTAATACACACGCACCCCACACCACTAATCCTACCCAAGCGTATAATACACACGCACCCCACACACACCTAAACCTACCCTAACCAACCAATGCGTATCCTATGCACGTAAAAACTCAATTTAGCGTATAAATTACACGACAATACACATGCGTGCAATAAAGACGCATTTAGTGAGATCGGGTTGAGATACGAGACCGGTGCGTCTCACAGGTGTTGCTCATCAGTAATCACGCCACCGGCCTCACACCGTTCTCTCACGGCCCTCAGTTTCGTCCTGCTCGCCACTGTAAACAAAAAAAAAAAACTCTTTTTTAAAAATAAAAATCTTTAAAATGAAAACCGCTTCAACTTCAGAAAACTGCAAAAATGGATTAAGAAAATATGCATCTCTATGGCCATGCCTAAGTTTAAGGCAATTTAAAATTTCCAGTTTTGGAAGAAATTCCATGGAAATTTCTTTAATAAATTATTCAAAGGGTTAGTTCATCCAAAATTGAAAAATATCTCATTATTTAACTAGAAAAAGTTCGTCGAGACAAACTTTAAGTTGGCTTGTGAAAGTTTGGACCAATAAGTTTGAAGAAGTTTAAAGAAGTTTAAAGTTTAATTAGTTTATAGTTTAGTAAGAAAGAAAGAAAGATAGATTAGTTAAAAAGAAAGAAAAAAAGATTAGTAAGAAAGAAAGAAAGATAGATTAGTTAGAAAGAAAGAAAGAAAGAAAGAAAGATAGATAGATTAGTTAGAAAGAAAGATAGATTAGTAAGAAATAAAGAAAGAAAGAAATATAGATAAGTTAGAAAGAAAGAAAGATATATTAGTTAGAAAAAAAGAAAGAAAAAAGATTAGTAAGAAAGAAAGAAAGATAGATTAGTTAGAAAGAAAAAAGGAAAGAAAGATAGATTAGTAAGAAAGAAAGAAAGAAAGATAAATTAGTAAGAAAGAAAAAAGATTGATTAGTAAGAAAGATAGAAAGATAGATAGATTAGTTAGAAAGAAAGAAAAAAAGATTAGTGAGAAAGAAAGATAGATTAGTTAGAAAGAAAGAAAGAAAGAGATTAGTTAGAAATAAAAAGAAAGATAGATTAGTTAGAAAGAAAGAAAGATAGATTAGTTAGAAAGAAAGAAAGAAAGTTAATTAAAAAGAAAGAAAGAAAGATAGATTAGGTAGAAAGAAAGATAGAAAGATAGATAGATTAGTTAGAAAGAAAGAAAGAAAGATAGATAGATTAGTTAGAAAGAAAGAAAAAAAGATTAGTTAGAAAGAAAGAAAGAAAGATAGATTAGTTAGAAAAAAAGAAAGAAAAAAGATTAGTAAGAAAGAAAGAAAGATAGATTAGTTAGAAAGAAAAAAGGAAAGAAAGATAGATTAGTAAGAAAGAAAGAAAGAAAGATAAATTAGTAAGAAAGAAAGAAAGATTGATTAGTAAGAAAGATAGATAGATTAGTTATAAAGAAAGAAAGAAAAAAAG
This sequence comes from Semotilus atromaculatus, assembly GCA_031834385.1. Taxonomy (NCBI): domain Eukaryota; kingdom Metazoa; phylum Chordata; class Actinopteri; order Cypriniformes; family Leuciscidae; genus Semotilus; species Semotilus atromaculatus. Next base: position 8,849,201 of record JAULUF010000030.1, read on the forward strand.
ATTAGTGAGAAAGATAGATTAGTTATAAAGAAAGAAAGAAAGAGATTAGTTAGAAAGAAAAAGAAAGATAGATTAGTTAGAAAGAAAGAAAGATAGATTAGTTAGAAAGAAAGAAAGAAAGAAAGAAAGTTAATTAAAAAGAAAGAAAGAAAGATAGATTAGGTAGAAAGAAAGATAGAAAGATAGATAGATTAGTTAGAAAGAAAGAAAGAAAGTTAATTAAAAAGAAAGAAAGAAAGATTAGTTAGAAAGATAGATTAGTTAGAAAGAAAGAAAGAAAAAAAGATTAGTAAGAAAGAAAGATAGATTAGTTAGAAAGAAAGAAAGAATGAAAGAAAGAATGAAAGAAAGAAAGAAAGAAAGTAAGAAAGAAAGAAAGAAATATAGATAAGTTAGAAAGAAAGAAAGATAGATTAGTTAGAAAGAAAGAAAAAAAGATTAGTTAGAAAGAAAGAAAGAAAGATAGATTAGTTAGAAAAAAAGAAAGAAAAAAAGATTAGTAAGAAAGAAAGAAAGATAGATTAGTTAGAAAGAAAAAAGGAAAGAAAGAAAGATTAGTAAGAAAGAAAGAAAGAAAGATAGATTAGTGAGAAAGATAGATTAGTTAGAAAGAAAGAAAGAAAAAAAGATTAGTGAGAAAGAAAGATAGATTAGTTAGAAAGAAAGAAAGAAAGAGATTAGTTAGAAAGAAAAAGAAAGATAGATTAGTTAGAAAGAAAAAAGGAAAGAAAGATAGATTAGTAAGAAAGAAAGAAAGAAAGATAAATTAGTAAGAAAGAAAGAAAGATTGATTAGTAAGAAAGATAGAAAGATAGATAGATTAGTTAGAAAGAAAGAAAGAAAAAAAGATTAGTGAGAAAGAAAGATAGATTAGTTATAAAGAAAGAAAGAAAGAGATTAGTTAGAAAGAAAAAGAAAGATAGATTAGTTAGAAAGAAAGAAAGATAGATTAGTTAGAAAGAAAGAAAGAAAGAAAGTTAATTAAAAAGAAAGAAAGAAAGATAGATTAGGTAGAAAGAAAGATAGAAAGATAGATAGATTAGTTAGAAAGAAAGAAAGAAAGTTAATTAAAAAGAAAGAAAGAAAGATTAGTTAGAAAGATAGATTAGTTAGAAAGAAAGAAAGAAAAAAAAGATTAGTAAGAAAGAAAGATAGATTAGTTAGAAAGAAAGAAAGAATGAAAGAAAGAATGAAAGAAAGAAAGAAAGAAATATAGATAAGTTAGAAAGAAAGAAAGATAGATTAGTTAGAAAGAAAGAAAAAAAGATTAGTTAGAAAGAAAGAAAGAAAGATAGATTAGTTAGAAAAAAAGAAAGAAAAAAAGATTAGTAAGAAAGAAAGAAAGATAGATTAGTTAGAAAGAAAAAAGGAAAGAAAGATAGATTAGTAAGAAAGAAAGAAAGAAAGATAGATTAGTGAGAAAGATAGATTAGTTAGAAAGAAAGAAAGAAAAAAGATTAGTGAGAAAGAAAGATAGATTAGTTAGAAAGAAAGAAAGAAAGAGATTAGTTAGAAAGAAAAAGAAAGATAGATTAGTTAGAAAGAAAGAAAGATAGATAGTTTAGTTAGAAAGAAAGAAAAATAGATTTGTTAGAATAAAAGATAGATTAGTTAAAAAGAAAGAAAGATAGATAGATTAGTTAGAAAGAAAAAAGATAGATTAGTTAGAAAGAAAGAAAGAGATTTGTTAGAATGAAGGAAAGATAGATTAGTTAGAAAGAAAGAAAGATAGATAGATTAGTTAGAAAGAAAGATAGATTAGTCAAAACGAAAAGATGGATTAGTTAGAAAGAAAGAAAAATAGATTTGTTAGAATAAAAGATAGATTAGTTAAAAAGAAAGAAAGATAGATAGATTAGTTAGAAAGAAAGTTAGATTAGTTAGAAAGAAAGAAAGATAGATTAGAAAGAAAGATAGATAGATAGATTAGTTAGAAAGAAAGATAAATAGATTAGTTAGAAAGAAAGAAAGAAAGATAGATTAGTTAGTTAGAAAGAAAGTTAGATTAGTTAGAAAGAAAGATAGATTAGTTAGAATGAAAGAAAGATAGAGTAGTTAGAAAGAAAGAAAGATAGATTAGTTAGAAAGAAAGATAGATAAGTTAGAAAGAAAGATAGATAGATTAGTTAGAAAGAAAGATAGATTAGTTAGAAAGAAAGATAGATTAGTTAGAATGAAAGAAAGATAGAGTAGTTAGAAAGAAAGAAAGATAGATTAGTTAGAAAGAAAGATAGATTAGTTAGAATGAAAGAAAGATAGAGTAGTTAGAAAAAAGAAAGATAGATTAGTTAGCAAGAAAGATAGATTAGTTAGAATGAAAGAAAGATAGAGTAGTTAGAAAGAAAGAAAGATTAGTTAGAAAGAAAGATAGATTAGTTAGAAAGAAAGATAGATAGATTAGTTAGAAAGAAAGATAGATTAGTTAGAATGAAAGAAAGATAGAGTAGTTAGAAAGAAAGAAAGATAGATTAGTTAGAAAGAAAGTTCGATTAGTTAGAAAGAAAGAAAGATAGATTAGAAAGAAAGATAGATAGATAGATAGATTAGTTAGAAAGAAAGATAAATAGATTTGTTAGAAAGAAAGAAAGAAAGATAGATTAGTTAGTTAGAAAGAAAGTTAGATTAGTTAGAAAGAAAGATAGATTAGTTAGAATGAAAGAAAGATAGAGTAGTTAGAAAGAAAGAAAGATAGATTAGTTAGAAAGAAAGATAGATAAGTTAGAAAGAAAGATATATAGATTAGTTAGAAAGAAAGATAGATTAGTTAGAAAGAAAGATAGATTAGTTAGAATGAAAGAAAGATAGAGTAGTTAGAAAGAAAGAAAGATTAGTTAGAAAGAAAGATAGATTAGTTAGAAAGAAAGATAGATTAGTTAGAAAGAAAGATAGATTAGTTAGAATGAAAGAAAGATAGAGTAGTTAGAAAGAAAGAAAGATAGATTAGTTAGAAAGAAAGATAGATTAGTTAGAATGAAAGAAAGATAGAGTAGTTAGAAAGAAAAAAGATAGATCAGTTAGAAAGAAAGATAGATTAGTTAGAAAGAAAAAAGATAGATTAGTTAGAATGAAAGAAAAAATAGATTAGTTAGAAAGAAAGAAAGAAAGAAAGAGATGTATAGATAGAAAGAGAGATAGATAGTTGAAAGAGATAGATGGATAGATAGATAGATAGATAGATAGATAGATAGATAGATAGATAGATAGATAGATAGATAGATAGATAGATAGATAATAAGTTTATTAGTACATATAGAATGGTAGTTTAATTGAGTCTAGGGCTTCATGGAGTTTAGATTTGAGTTTATTTGGTGTCCACTGCTGGGCCACCGTAGTCTTGGCTCAATTTGAACTGTTGCAATGAAAGTCAATGGGATTTTTATGATTTTTCATATTAATTTTTAAGAAATCTGAAAGTCAAATCAGTTTGAAAAGATATAGCACGCCGAGTCAGAACAGTCTGAAGGTCTGACCCGAGTTTGGAGTTTGTAGAGTTAAAGCTCTAGGACGAGTTAGAGTCAGAATTTTTTGGGTAAGAAAAATAATAATAAGAAGAAGAAGAACTAGAAAAAGTTCGTCGAGACAAACTTTAAGTTGGCTTGTGAAAGTTTGGACCAATAAGTTTGAAGAAGTTTAAAGAAGTTTAAAGTTTAATTAGTTTATAGTTTAGTAAGAAAGAAAGAAAGATAGATTAGTTAGAAAGAAAGAAAAAAAGATTAGTAAGAAAGAAAGAAAGATAGATTAGTTAGAAAGAAAGAAAGAAAGAAAGAAAGAAAGATAGATTAGTTAGAAAGAAAGATAGATTAGTAAGAAAGAAAGAAAGAAAGAAATATAGATAAGTTAGAAAGAAAGAAAGATAGATTAGTTAGAAAGAAAGAAAGAAAAAAAGATTAGTAAGAAAGAAAGAAAGAAAGATAAATTAGTAAGAAAGAAAGAAAGATTGATTAGTAAGAAAGATAGAAAGATAGATAGATTAGTTAGAAAGAAAGAAAAAAAGATTAGTGAGAAAGAAAGAAAGAAAGAAAGAAAGAAAGAAAGAAAGATAGATTAGTTAGAAAGAAAGAAAGAAAGATTAGTTAGAAAGAAAAAAGGAAAGAAAGATAGATTAGTCAGAAAGAAAGAAAGAAAGATAAATTAGTAAGAAAGAAAGAAAGATTGATTAGTAAGAAAGATAGATAGATTAGTTAGAAAGAAAGAAAAAGAGATTAGTGAGAAAGAAAGATAGATTAGTAAGAAAGAAAGAAAGAAAGTTAATTAAAAAGAAAGAAAGAAAGATAGATTAGGTAGAAAGAAAGATAGAAAGATAGATAGATTAGTTAGAAAGAAAAAGAAAGATAGTTTTTATTTAGAAAGAAAGAAAGATAGATTAGTTAGAAAGAAAGAAAGAAAGAAAGAAAGAAAGAAAGAAAGAAAGAAAGAAAGTTAATTAAAAAGAAAGAAAGAAAGATAGATTAGGTAGAAAGAAAGATAGAAAGATAGATAGATTAGTTAGAAAGAAAGAAAGAAAGTTAATTAAAGAGAAAGAAAGAAAGATTAGTTAGAAAGATAGATTAGTTAGAAAGAAAGAAAGAAAAAAAGATTAGTAAGAAAAAAAGATAGATTAGTTAGAAAGAAAGAAAGAAAGAAAGAAAGAAAGAAAGAAAGAAAGAAAGAAAGAAAGAAATATAGATAAGTTAGAAAGAAAGAAAGATAGATTAGTTAGAAAGAAAGAAAGATGGATTAGTTAGAAAGAAAGAAAAAAGATTAGTTAGAAAGAAAGAAAGATAGATTAGTTAGAAAGAAAGAAAGAAAGAAAGAGATTAGTTAGAAAGAAAAAGAAAGATAGATTAGTTAGAAAGAAAGAAAGAAAGAAAGAAAGTTAATTAAAAAGAAAGAAAGAAAGATTAGTTAGAAAGATAGATTAGTTAGAAAGAAAGAAAAAAAGATTAGTAAGAAAGAAAGAAAGAAAGATAGATTAGTTAGAAAGAAAGAAAAAAAGATTAGTTAGAAAGAAAGAAACATAGATTAGTTAGAAAAAAGAAAGAAAAAAAGATTAGTAAGAAAGAAAGATAGATTAGTTAGAAAGAAAGAAAGAAAGAAAGAAAGTTAATTAAAAAGAAAGAAAGAAAGATTAGTTAGAAAGATAGATTAGTTAGAAAGAAAGAAAGAAAGATTAGTTAGTAAGAAAAAGAAAGATAGATTAGTTAGAAAGAAAGAAAGATAAATTAGTTAGAAAGAAAGAAAGAAAGAAAGAAAGAAAGAAAGAAAGAAAGTTAATTAAAAAGAAAGAAAGAAAGATAGATTAGGTAGAAAGAAAGATAGAAAGATAGATAGATTAGTTAGAAAGAAAGAAAGTTAATTAAAAAGAAAGAAAGAAAGATTAGTTAGAAAGATAGATTAGTTAGAAAGAAAGAAAGAAAAAAAGATTAGTAAGAAAGAAAGAGATTAGTTAGAAAGAAAGAAAGAAAGAAAGAAAGAGAAAGAAATATAGATAAGTTAGAAAGAAAGAAAGATAGATTAGTTAGAAAGAAAGAAAGATGGATTAGTTAGAAAGAAAGAAAAAAGATTAGTTAGAAAGAAAGAAAGAAAGATAGATTAGTTAGAAAGAAAAAAGGAAAGAAAGATAGATTAGTAAGAAAGAAAGGAAGAAAGATAGATTAGTGAGATAGATAGATTAGTTAGAAAGAAAGAAAGAAAAAAGATTAGTGAGAAAGAAAGAAAGATAGATTAGTTAGAAAGAAAGAAAAAAGATTAGTAAGAAAGAAAGAAAGATAGATTAGTTAGAAAGAAAAAAGGAAAGAAAGATAGATTAGTAAGAAAGAAAGGAAGAAAGAGAGAAAGAAAGATGGATTAGTTAGAAGGATAGATTAGTTAGAAAGAAAGAAAGAAAGAAAAAAAGATTAGTAAGAAAGAAAGATAGATTAGTTAGTTAGAAAGAAAGAAAGAAAGAAAGAAATATAGATAAGTTAGAAAGAAAGAAAGATAGATTAGTTAGAAAGAAAGAAGAAAAAGATTAGTTAGAAAGAAAGAATGAAAGATAGATAGATTAGTTAGAAAAAAAGAAAGAAAAAAAGATTAGTAAGAAAGAAAGAAAGATAGATTAGTTAGAAAGAAAATAGGAAAGAAAGATATATTAGTAAGAAAGAAAGAAAGAAAGATAGATTAGTGAGAAAGATAGATTAGTTAGAAAGAAAGAAAGAAAGATAGATTAGTTAGAAAGAAAAAGAAAGATAGATTAGTTAGAAAGAAAGATAGATTAGTTAGAAAGAAAGAAAGAAATAAAGTTAATTAAAAAGAAAGAAAGAAAGAAAGAAAGATAGATAGATTAGTTAGAAAGAAAGAAAGAAAAAAAGATTAGTAAGAAAGAAAGAAAGATTAGTTAGAAAGAAAGAAAGATAGATTAGTTACAAAGAAAAAGAAAGATAGATTAGTTATAAAGAAAGAAAGATAGATTGGTTAGAAAGAAAGAAAGAAAGAAAGAAAGAAAGAAAGTTAATTAAAAAGAAAGAAAGAAAGAAAGATTAGTTAGAAAGATAGATTAGTTAGAAAGAAAGAAAGAAAAAAATATTAGTAAGAAAGAAAGATAGATTAGTTAGAAAGAAAGAAAGAAAGATAGATTAGTAAGAAAGAAAGAAAGATTAGTTAGAAAGAAAGAAAGATTGATTAGTTAGAAAGAAAAAGAAAGATAGATCAGTTAGAAAGAAAGAAAGATAGATTAGTTAGAAAGAAAGAAAGAAAGAAAGTTAATTAAAAAGAAAGAAAGAAAGTAAGATAGATTAGTTAGAAAGAAAGAAAGATAGATTAGAAAGAAAGAAAATAGATTAGTTAGAAAGAAAGATAGATTAGTTAGAAAGAAAGATAGATTAGTTAAAAAACAAAGAAAGAGATTTGTTAGAAAGAAAGATAGATTAGTTAGAAAGATAGATTAGTTAGAAAGAAAGATAGATTAGTTAGAAAGAAAGATAACTTAGTTAGAAATAAAGAAAGATAGATTATTTATAAAACAAAGAAAGATGGATTTGATAGAAAGAAAGATAGATTAGCTAGAAAGATAGATTAGTTAGAAAGAAAGAAAGAAAAAAATATTAGTAAGAAAGAAAGATAGATTAGTTAGAAAGAAAGAAAGAAAGATAGATTAGTAAGAAAGAAAGAAAGATTAGTTAGAAAGAAAGAAAGATTGATTAGTTAGAAAGAAAAAGAAAGATAGATCAGTTAGAAAGAAAGAAAGATAGATTAGTTAGAAAGAAAGAAAGAAAGAAAGAAAGTTAATTAAAAAGAAAGAAAGAAAGATAGATTAGTTAGAAAGAAAGAAAGATAGATTAGAAAGAAAGAAAGATAGATTAGTTAGAAAGAAAGATAGATTAGTTAGAAAGAAAGATAGATTAGTTAAAAAACAAAGAAAGAGATTTGTTAGAAAGAAAGATAGATTAGTTAGAAAGATAGATTAGTTAGAAAGAAAGATAGATTAGTTAGAAAGAAAGATAACTTAGTTAGAAATAAAGAAAGATAGATTATTTATAAAACAAAGAAAGATGGATTTGATAGAAAGAAAGATAGATTAGCTAGAAAGATAGATTAGTTAGAAAAAAAGAAAGATAAATTAGTTAGAAAGTAAGATAGATTAGTTAGAAAGATAGATTAGTTAGAAAGAAAGAAAGATAGATTAGTTAGAAAGATAGATAGATAAGTTAGAAAGAAAGAAAGAAAGATTAGTTAGAAAGAAAGAAAGATAGATTGGTTAGAAAGAAAGAAAGATTAGTTAGAAAGAAAGATAGATAGATTAGTTAGAAAGAAAAAAGATAGATTAGTTAGAAAGAAAGAAAGTAAGAAAGAAAGAAAGAAAGATTGGTTAGAAAGAAAGATAGATTAGTTAGAAAGATAGAAAAAGATAGATTAGTTAGAAAGAAAGAAACATAGATTAGTTAGAAAGAAAGAAAGAAAGATAGATTAGTTAGAAAGAAAGAAAGATTAGTTAGTTAGAAAGAAAGAAAGATAGATTAGTTAGAAAGAAAGATAGATTAGTTAGAAAGATAGATAGATAGATAGATTAGTTAGAAAGAAAGAAAGATAGATTAGTTAGAAAGAAAGATAGATAGATAGATTAGTTAGAAAGAAAGATAGATTAGTTAGAAAGAAAGAAAGATAGATTAGTTAGAAAGATAGATAGATAGATTAGTTAGAAAGAAAGAAAGATAGATTAGTTAGAAAGAAAGATAGATAGATTAGTTAGAAAGAAAGAAAGATAGATTAGTTAGAAAGAATGAAAAAAGAAAGAAAGAAAGATTGGTTAGAAAGAAAGATAGATTAGTTAGTAAGAAAGATATAAAGAAAGATGGATTAGTTAGAAAGAAAGAAACATAGATTAGTTAGAAAGAAAGAAAGAAAGAAAGATAGATTAGTTAGAAAGACTAGTTAGTTAGAAAGAAAGAGATAGATTAGTTAGAAAGAAAGATAGATAGATAGATAGATAGATTAGTTAGAAAGAAAGATAGATTAGTTAGAAAGAAAGAAAGATAGATTAGTTAGAAAGAAAGAAAGATATATTAGTTAGAAAGATAGATAGATTAGTTAGAAAAAAAAGATAGATTAGTTAGAAAGAAAGAAAGATAGATTAGTTAGAAAGAAAGATAGATAGATTAGTTAGAAAGAAAGAAAGAATGATAGATTGGTTAGAAAGAAAGATAGATTAGTAAGAAAGAATGAAAGGAATAAAGAACGATAGATTAGTTAGAAATAAAGATAAAGTAGTTAGAAAGAAAGATAGATAGATTAGTTAGAAAGAAAGATAGATAGATAGATTAGTTAGAAAGAAAGATAGATTATTTAGAAAGAAAGAAAGATAGATTAGTTAGAAAGAAAGAAAGATTAGTTAGAAAGAAAGAAAGATTAGTTAGAAAGAAAGAAAGATTAGTTAGAAAGAAAGATAGATAGATTAGTTAGAAAGAAAAAAAGAAAGAAAGAAAGAAAGAAAAATTGGTTAGAAAGAAAGATAGATTAGTTTGAAAGATAGAGATTAGTTAGAAAGAAAGAAAGATAGATTAGTTAGAAAGATAGATAGATAGATAGATTAGTTAGAAAGAAAGAAAGATAGATTAGTTAGAAAGAAAGAGAGATAGATTAGTTAGAAAGAAAGAAAGATAGATTAGTTAGAAAGAATGAAAAAAGAAAGAAAGAAAGATTGGTTAGAAAGAAAGATAGATTAGTTAGTAAGAAAGATATAAAGAAAGATGGATTAGTTAGAAAGAAAGAAACAGATTAGTTAGAAAGAAAGAAAGAAAGAAAGATAGATTAGTTAGAAAGACTAGTTAGTTAGAAAGAAAGAGATAGATTAGTTAGAAAGAAAGATAGATAGATAGATAGATTAGTTAGAAAGAAAGAAAGATAGATTAGTTAGATTAGTTAGAAAGAAAGAAAGATAGATTAGTTAGAAAGAAAGAAAGATATATTAGTTAGAAAGATAGATAGATTAGTTAGAAAAAAAAGATAGATTAGTTAGAAAGAAAGAAAGATAGATTAGTTAGAAAGAAAGATAGATAGATTAGTTAGAAAGAAAGAAAGATTATAGATTAGTTAGAAAGAAAGAAAGATTAGTTAGAAAGAAAGAAAGAATGATAGATTGGTTAGAAAGAAAGATAGATTAGTAAGAAAGAAAGAAAGGAATAAAGAACGATAGATTAGTTAGAAATAAAGATAAAGTAGTTAGAAAGAAAGATAGATAGATTAGTTAGAAAGAAAGATAGATAGATAGATTAGTTAGAAAGAAAGATAGATTATTTAGAAAGAAAGAAAGATAGATTAGTTAGAAAGAAAGAAAGATTAGTTAGAAAGAAAGAAAGATTAGTTAGAAAGAAAGATAGATAGATTAGTTAGAAAGAAAAAAGAAAGAAAGAAAGAAAGAAAAATTGGTTAGAAAGAAAGATAGATTAGTTTGAAAGATAGAGATTAGTTAGAAAGAAAGAAAAGATTAGTTAGAATGAAAGAAAGATAGATAGATTAGTTAGAAAGAAAGAAAGATAGATAGATTAGTTAGAAAGAAAGAAAGATTAGTTAGAAAGAAAAAAGATAGATTAGTTAGAAAGAAAGAATAAAAGAAAGTAAGAAAGAAAGAATGAAAGATTGGTTAGAAAGAAAGAGATTAGTTAGAAAGATAGATAGATTAGTTAGAAAGAAAGAAAAGTTAGATTGAAAGAAAGATAGAGTAGTTAGAAAGAAAGAAAGATAGATAGATTAGTTAGAAAGAAAGATAGATTAGTTAGAAAGAAAGTAAGGTAGATTAGTTAGAAAGAAAGATAGATTAGTTAGAAAGAAAGAAAGATTAGTTAGAAAGAAAGATAGATCAGTTAGCAAGAAAGAAATATTAGTTAGAAAGAAAGAAAGATTAGTTTGAAAGAAAGAAAGATTAGTTTGAAAGAAAGATAGATTAGTAAGAAAGAAAGAAATAAAGAAAGATTAGGTAGAAAGAAAGAAAGATTAGTTAGAAAGAAAGAAATAAAGAAAGATTAGGTAGAAAGAAAGAAAGATTAGTTAGAAAGAAAGAAAGATAAGTTAGAAAGATAGATAGATAGATAGATAGATAGATAGATAGATAGATAGATAGATAAAGTTCATTAGTACATATAGAATGGTAGTTTAATTGAATCTAGGGCTTCAGGGAGTTTAGATTTGAGTTTTTGTGTTGTTCACTACTGGGCCACCGTAGTCTTGGCTCAATTTGAACTGTTGCAATGAAAGTCAATGGGATTTTTATGATTTTTAATATTAATTTTTAAGAAATCTGAAAGTCAAATCAGTTTGAAAAGATATAGCACACCGAGTCAGAACAGTCTGAAGGTCTGACCCGAGTTTGGAGTTTGTAGAGTTAAAGCTCTAGGACGAGTTAGAGTCAGAATTTTTTGGGTAAGAAAAATAAGAAGAAGAAGAATAATAATAAGTTTAAATAGGATTTCAGTAAGTTGGCTTTTCCAAGCCAACTTAATAATAATAAGTTTAAATAGGATTTCAGTAAGTTGGCTTTTCCAAGCCAACTTAATTACCCTCAAGCCATCCTAGGTGTATGACTTTCTTCTTTCAGCCAAACACAATCAGAGTTATATTAAAAAATATCCTGGCTCGTCTGTGCCGATAGTCTCGTGGGCAGAGTTCTGACAATATAGCGCCATTGTTCTTGCGGCGACCCGAGTTCAAATCCTGGCTTGTGGACCTTTCCCGATCCCGTCCCCCACTTTGCTTCCTATCTACTCATTGTCCTATCATAATAAAGGCAAAACGCCCAAAATAAATCTTTATATATACAGAATGATGAATATATATATATATATATATATATATATATATATATATATATACATATAAAGATTTATTTAGGCCGTTTTGCCTTTATTATGATAAGTATTATATATACTGGCTTCTCCAAGCTTTATAATGGCAGTAAGTAGAGCCTGAGTTTTTGAAGCTCCAAAAAGCACATCCATCCAACATAAAAGTAATCCATACGGCTTCAGAAGGGTTATGAAGGCCTTCTGAAGTGAAGTGTTGCGTTTTTGTAAGAACAATATCCATATTTTTAACTTTATAACTTATAATAACTTGATTCCTGTAACGTCCGTGTAAGGACTGGGCTAAGAGTGAATCTGAATAATTAAATATCTCCTTGCTAAAGTCCCCAAAGCCTGCAAAGGCCTGGAACTGGAAAAAACCACACACAAACACACACACACACACACACATCCCCCACAGCTAACACCCACACTCAGGACAGAGCATGGTGTTAGCTTACAAGACAATTTTATGGCTGATCGGAATGTCCCAACGGAAAGGGATTCTAAAGAGAAAAGAACCTTCTCTTTTTAGAAGACATTTAACCAGATATATTCAATGTGTTTTATGTGTGTTGTTTGTCCATGACATTGAAATAACTATGACTTTATCATTAGGTATTTTTAAAAAAATAACTGCCTATTCCCCAGAACTCTAACTAAGGAGAAATTAATCCGTTATTCCTGTATATGAATATCCTCCGGAGACCGCATCAGATCTTTATTTCTTTTCTTTGTAAGTTGAAGTTTTGTTTTCCGTAGTCGACTCTGTTCACTTCCACGAAGTGAAACGAACTTAGCCGAACTATGTACTTTGGTAATGTTACCTCAACGACTTTAAAACCCTCTGTTCAACACGCGCGCCAAGCAGCACCACGTGACGCTTACACACACAAAGGACTCCGCTCACGCATGCGGCCAGCCCGGGCCGTTCAGGAATGCAGCAACACAGCGAGACCCATACATTTGTGCAAGTATATCTCTTTGTATAGAGCTTCTAAGAAGCCTTAAGATGATGTTTCGTGTTGTTTACAGAAAGGTGAATGTCTGGAGGAATGCTATCAATGCTCTCTCTCCCCCTTCCTTTCTCTCCTCTCCTCTCTCCCTCTCTCTCTCTCACTTACTCGCTCTCACGCGTGTAAGTTATCCATTGTTCAAACTCTGCGCGTTTCTCTCATCGATGTCTTATTGTGTTTTGTATGTCTATTATGTTTGTAAATACATGTATATATTCCATGGCAACCCTAGTAAATATATAAGTAGTTATGCCTTAGTATAAAGGATTAGTATAAATCCATTATATTCATGTGATTGACGAACTGTGTTGTTTTGCTCATTTTCAAGTCCCTTAAGTGCCAAAGATCTAACTTATGCTACAAGCTTTACAAATTAAAGATACTTTAAAGAGTATGTGTTTATAGGGTGGGAAACCTAATTCTTCTGGCCAGAGAATTGCGTTTCCTGAAATCCTATAAAGTAGTGGTGCAACGGATCATCATTGATCCGTGATCCGTTCGGATCAATATCTTCGGTTCGGCACACACGTGATCCGCGGATTGATTTATGAAAAAAAAAAAAGTTGTGCGCATGTTCAGTCCACACACAGCGTGGTCATGACGAACGGAGGAGCTTGAACGCCCCGCGTCATTTAAATCCCCTGCATGGGAGCGGCTTCCCTGTCAAATATAATGATGAAGGAAAGAGGTTAGTGGATAAAACCGTGACGGTGTGTAGGCACTGCGGCACAAGAAAGCCATATGACAGTGGAAACATATCGAGCATGGCCACGCATTTGAAGCGACATCACCCCGGTGTTTAGTAGCTGCGTTTACGTGGTTCAATCGGAATTATATCAATCTGATTGATGAATGAATCCGAACACGGTGTTTACATGAACGATAAAGTAATCAGGTATTCTTCTCCTCTATTGGTTCTTTATATGTTTTAAACAGTAGACTTAATGTGTCTCTGGTCATGATTTGGAGACGATGAGCATGAACCGTTGTGCCGCTGCTGCTTTGATCACGCAGTAAAACCCCGAAAAATGATCCGATCCGTGACTCTGATCCGAGAAACAATCCGAACCGTGACTTTTTTGATCCGTTGCACCCCTACTATAAAGGAAGATGATATTGTGGATCCCCACAATATTATTCTGGCAATTGAGCTAATTAATTTTGCCTGTTTCGTAAGACGTGATCAGTGTAATTAACTGTAGTCAACTTGTAGTTAAAATGCAAGGATACACAGTTATGCATGCAGTTAAAATGACATCCTCCCTTAGAGGGAGATTTATTAACATGTAAGACTGATCTAATCCAAACATGTATGAACAATTATTAATTATCAATTATTAATTATGATATGCAAATTCCCCGCGGATTAGATCCGCATGCAAGTCTAGTTCCGGCGGAAGAGTGACCTTATTGTCATTTTTGTTATTAGACTTTCATTCAGAATTAAGTATGTTTAACTAAAGGCTGGAATACACTACACTACTATTAAAATGTGAACAGATTTTAAACACTAGACATCATATACTTGGAGAGATTGTAAATGGTTACAGAGGAAAAATGTACTCTGTTACGAACGTAACCTCGGTTTCCTGAGAGTAAGGGAACAAGTATTGCGTAGTTATACGCAATGGGAAAACTCCTTTTCTCGAGATTATTGAAGCCTTTATTTTAAAACGCAGTCCAGCTGCACAGCCAGCACAGCACAGAGCTATCTATCTCGCTGATTGGCTGGGCTGTGGGCGAACCTATGGCGAAGCAGCGAGGACGCTTCCTATCAGGACGCTTCCCGCCTCGCGTGCACCAGAATGGACGTGGCTGCTGACTATATAAGCAGCCCAATTCACCATAGGAATCAGGTTAAATCCACTGAAGCGACAGTACCCGAACGTGAAGCTTAATAGCACAACTGGCTACGCAATACTCCCTTATTCTCAGGGAACCAAGGTTACGTTAGAAACCCAAGCCCATGAAGAGGCCATGCCCCTTGTGGAATGAGCCCTGACGCCTATGGGCAGGGTTGCCAACTCTCCCGCATCTGGCGTGACAGTCACGCATTCAGCCTCAATCTCACGCTCTCACGCTCGACAAAGAAATCTCACGCTCTCACGCTCGACAAAGAAATCTCACGCTAAATGAGACATTCTTCTGTGCTGTATTTTAAAAAAAAAATTCTCATGTGAACTAATTTACGAATTACTAAACAAGTTCAGGCTCTTAACTACTGATTGGACCACTGCTGTGTCTAATGCCTTTCTCTGATTGTCGATTCGCTGGAAACATTTGACGTCGTTAACGTCAGTGACGTCCGTGACCGTAATTTACCCTTTTCACACGCGCTCACGGCACACATCTTTCTCAAGCAGAGAAAAATCGCGAGTCAAAGAGGACACTGAGACCAGTGTTGTTTTTGTCAACGATGACGATAACGAAATTATTTCGTTGACGCACTTTTTTTTTATGACGATAACACGCCGCTTCCTATCCTTGTTTTGGGTACGCCCACCACCCGGCTGCCGCCATGCCACGCACCAGATTCCACACAACAACAACTCACCTGTTGACAACTCACCAGGTTTCTGCCCAATGCGACAATGAAGTACAGCTTGGCGCACTGCATCTCCATCAGTGAGAAAGTCTAGTTTATTGTGCAAAGGTTTTAAGGTTTACTGTTGTAAATTTTATGAATTCCAACACTGCTGGTGTAACGGTACACGTATTCGTATTGAACCGTTCGGTACGAGGCTTTCGGTACAAACGAATCGTTGGACCTTTTTTCCTGCCGACCAAAATCCGCGCTGGCGCGACCATCATAAAGTTGCACAGCATCAGATGGCAAACGTAATGAAAGCGGAACGAAACTGCGCTATTATTTTGTGCTTCACGTCAATGTCAGTGCAGCGCGAGCCGATCTTCATCAAGCGACACTGTTACTACACAGCGCTAACCAAAGAGATCCAGTAAGCATTTTAATTCTCCACAGAAGTAATAACATCGCTGCGAGATCTAGTGAAAAGCATTCACATTTCTCCATTATTAACAGATCAAACAGCGCTGACGTGGAAACCAGGAGAAACATTGCCTTATCTAACAAATAAATATTAGGCTATAGAAATATATATTTAAATGTTATGTTTTAATGTGATGATGACCAAAACATTATTTGTTCATCCTTTAAAGATGACCCCCATTTATAAAACTAAAAGTTTCAAGATGTAGGGAAACCTGACACTTATTTAAAAATATTTTTTCTTTTAGTAAATAGGACATTTCTCTGGCATTTCTTTCTTTTTGCTGTATCGAAAACGTACCAAACCGTGACATCACTGTATCGTATCGAACCAAACCGTGATTTTTGTGAACGCTGGAAATTAACATTTGACCTCCCCCCTTGAGACAAAAGTCTCACCTCATCGGCATTCTCTCTCTCTCTCTCTTTTTCTCAGAGACAACTAAAACTCACACAAGAATATATATGGTTTTAATGTGAATGATGATCATTAAGGATTGTTTAGTATCATTTTAAAGGTCTCAGGGTGACTGGTACAACTGTCTCATTCCCAAAGAGTAAAACACACGGTTATAAGGTTTTTTAGAGATCTAACACACAAAGGAAGGCAAATGGTCTTTTTCCCCACCCCAAGAGGTGTAACTTCTTAATGCAAATTAGCATGCTTACATGTGAAGATTCTGGCTATTTAATGGACTGCAGCAGGAAGATCGAGGCCCTTTTCTGTAATTCAGAGAGCCCATGACATGAGGTTGAGTCTCCAAAACTCAGCCTCATGTATTACTTAAAATTTTGGGTTTGCATCTTTCTCGTATTCTAGAGCATTCAATATTATTGTATTGATTATCTTTGAACTGATTATGAAATTGGCATGATACATTTACCTGACATAATAAATTGGAGTCAGATGAAATAAGTTAATACATATGAGAAAGTGTATTGCATTTAACCAAAATCCCTTTACATGAGAAAATGCGGAACACACGCGTGGTGTCCCGCCAGGTGCAGGAGGAAGGTTTTCAGGGCTAGAAAGACTGCTCTCATTTCGAGGCAGTTGATATGTAGGCGCTTCTCCGAGCTTGACCAAAGGCTGGAGGTCGGCCTGCCTAGGTTGGAGGCATCTGTTAAAATTACCTTCCTCCTCGAAACTAGACCCATGCATACACCGGACTGGAACCAGCCGGTGTTTTTCCAAGGGGCCAGGCCTTTGATACAGCTGTGGTCCACCTGTGGCCTGATCGCCACGCATGAGCTGGTACTCAGGGCTTCAGCCATATGCAAGGGGCGCACATGCAGTAGGCCTAGCTGGAGTACTGACGATGCTGAGGCCATAAGTCCCAGTGCCCTTTGAAACTGAGGGGTCTGTAAGAGCCCGCCTTGAATGAAGCAGCTAGCTGTTGGATGGAGAGAGCATGATCTGGCGTGAGCCAAGCTCTCATCCGGACAGAGTCGATGGCTGCTCTCAGGAAGGTTATACACTGGCTGGGAGACAGCACACTCTTGGAAAAGTTGATACTGAGCCCATGGCATTCTAGATGACTGAGGAGCCAGGATCTGTGGGTTTGTAATTCGTCCTTCGATTGGGCCAGAATGAGCCAATCGTCAAGGTAGTTCAGAATGTGCATTCACTGCTGTCTCAGGGGGGACAGTGCCGCGTCTATGCATTTCGTAAGCGTACGAGGTGCCAGGGACAGACCGAATGGTAGGACTGTGTATTGATAAGCCTGCCCCTCAAAGGCGAATCTCAAGAATGGCCTGTGATGGGGAGCTACCTGGATATGAAAGTAAGCATCCTTCAGATCCACTGACAAAAACCAATCCCCTGGGTGAATTTGCACGAGGATTTGTTTGGTCGTTAGCATGAGGGCCTAGTTCAGGTGTGTGAGATCTAGAATGGGCCTCAGGCCGCCATCTTTTTTCTGGATGAGGAATTAGCGGCTGTAAAAGCCTGACTCGCTTATTGACAGGGGAACTGTCTCGACAGCTCCCTTTGCTAGAAGAGTTGACACGTCGGTGCAGAGGACGTGAGCCATGTTGCTCCTTACCGATGTCTTGACCATGAAGGGATGAGAGTTATGAAGCGCACTCATCGTGTCCGTCTGAGGCGCAGTCAGAGTGAGACATTTGAGACAAATTGTCACGTAGAAAATTTGCTCTTTCAAAAGTTCCGAGGTGATTCACTTTAATGCTTAGAAAGTGTAACGAATGTACATCAATAATAATATACATAAAATGTATTTAAGGGGGCCGGAAGGCCAATTTAGCTCAAAAGGAATGATTCATCGATTTGCAATGAATCTTGACCGAATCACTATGGAACCGAGCAAATGACTCGTTTAGAGTTCATTTGAACGGGCCGTAATTATAACCTTGGCACAGATATAAATATCCAATCTATAGTGAAACACTATGTATTAGCAAGGTAACTTTAGATCGACAGTACAAGACATTAAATGTGCAAGCACAACACAAGGCAAATATCTTTTCAAATATAAACAAGACTTTATTGATTATCCTAAAACATAAAACTAATATCTAACACAAACACACGCACACGCATTCATACAAGTTGCAGAAAGAAAGAGAGTGAGGAAAGAATGAGTTTTAAGAGTGAGATAGTGAAATCCCAAGTTTCTATATGCACTTATAAGACATGACCTGAACGAACCATCAATCATTAATTTAACCCTTCTATCGTTTCTTTGGCGGGTTATTTAATTTTACATTAATGCACCAGTTCAGTTAAGAGTCTGGAGTGTTACTTGCTTGTCCGTGTTGCTTTAGAGACCCCCGTTTTCGTCGGTGTGTAGGGGGTTCACCGTGTCCGTGGCTGGCTGTCTCCTCGTGCCTGCGAGATCTTGGGCCGCCAATCACGTGGTGTGTTGGCGGAGGGATGAAAGTCTTTGAAGTTGGAAGGGCTTTGTAGTCGAAACGTTTAAACGAAACTTTGCAGCAAAGCTTAACTTAGAACCGAGACTTTCAACGAAAAAGAAAATAAAGGAAGAAATGAAAGTAAGACGAGTTAGATGGCTTGAATGAGCTGTTTTAACCCCGATCTTGGTGGGTTATTTGTCTGCTGGTCTAATTTGGTCTGGTCGATGTTTAAGCGTGCAAACACGCTCTTTGTTGTTTTCAGAGAGAAGCATGAACGGGAACACTCTCTTGTCTGTTGATAGAGAGAGGCGCAAACTTAATTCAACACCGAACCGAACTCAAAACCGAACTCCCTGGATGGAAGTTTCGGAACTATAGAAGTTTCTCTGAACTGATTCTAATTCCTTTGTTCGGGTCTTTAACTTAACAGTTAGCCCAACCTCTTTGGAGAATTCTGACCAATGAGACAATGGCATCATTTTAGGGGGGTGGATCGAGTTCCTACTTATCTTTATCTGGGATCTGTGTGGGTTCCAGCACTTAGCAGAGAAACAAGAAACCACAGTTTAAACATTATAGATTATTATAATCATACCAAAACATTTTACACAGATTTCAATCAAGCCATCTTTTGAATTAAGGGCATACGATTCTTTTGATTGGAAGCACAATACTCGTTCATTCACACACTGTTGTATCACAATTACATGATTTATATGTGATCTAAGCATAATACAAACATAAAACAACATAGAATTATGTTGTTTGATTATAAGTCCACTAAGCATTGTTCTGTGTGAGTTTTAATGGGTTTGATATGTAAAGTCTGTGTATGTAAAGTTTATGAGGTTTGAGCCATTCCGGTCTGAGGTCAGGCAGAGTTCCTGCTGAAGGCTGTGTTGTTCATCCCTCATGGGACCTTGGTCCTATGAAAGACGTAGTCTGTTAGTCGCAGGGGTCAGATGACCTTTGGTTAGGGCCTCTTGTTTGACCATTTCTGAACAGATCTGTCTTGCCAAAATGTAAAACATTGACAACGTTCTTCCTGTTTTTGGCTTATCTCTGGGTGCCTGCAACGCCATAAAAGTCTTCTCTGGGGGTTTTCTTGGCCAGAGTAGACAATCTGGAGCCACTTTTGTGACTTTGGAATGTGGTGTTCAGATCCGGAATGCTGAATCACATTTGAATGAATCCCATGAGAGATTCATTTGATTAATTTGTGTTTGGTTCATCCTTAAACTCTCTACAAAAGGATATGCGTCGCCTGATGGTCGCAGGGAAACGGCGAATCAGGGGAGGCGGCGTCGAGTCGAAGATAAATTAGGAGGCTGCTGTCCACTGAGCTGCATTTTACAGAGTCGCTCGTTCCACTGGTAGGGCTTGTCGAAGGCGAAGGCTTCTAGCAGGAGAGTCAGCGAAGACGTGTCGATCACTGAAGGAGAGTAAATCTGATTCCTATGGCGTATTGGGCCGCTTATAAAGTCAGCAGGCACCACGCTCAAGGCGGGATGTGTCCTGATTTGGGGATATTCAAATTAATTAACCAATCATTAATATCATTGATCAGCCCTACCAAACGTGGAGGTCGAACATTGTTGTTTTGATTGATACTGTGAAGCTGCTTTGATACAATCTGAACAAAGTTTGTTTCTAGAAGAAAATTGTGTCATCATCCACCAGATGAAGTCAGTAAGGCAGATGAATAATATTGTTGAATATTTAAATGTCCCAAACTAAGCAAGCCAAAAGCCAAGGCAACAGTGGCAAGGAACCAAAACTCCATCAGGTGACAGAATGGAGAAAAAAACCTTGGGAGAAACCAGGCTCAGTCGGAGGGCCAGTTCTCCTCTGGCCAATGAACGGACAGTGCATGATTATGATTCAGGCAGCATTACAGGTCAGAGGTCAGATTTGATCAGAACATTCAGAATATTATACAGTTCCATCTGGTTGGTATTTGGAGTCATAACGTCGGTATGGAGATGAGTTTGTTGAGGATCAGTGCCAATGGCTGTCGTGTCGATGAGGCCTTCACAGGGCTGATGAGGCTGGCACTTCAGGGATGCGTTGAGAATGGGTCCAGGCACAGGTCCACCATCTGATCTGGATACGGCCCGGATCCGGCTGTCTTCAGTAAACAGAAGTAAAGGGGAAGAAGGCCTTCACGGGAGGGACTAGTTGACTAGTTCGTTGTCGTTGCATCCTGGCGCAGCTCTGGATAGCTATATTGACGAGTACAACAAAAGTCAAAAAGCCCGGAATCAAATAGCTCTCCTCGCAGTGAAGAGCAGTCAGTCACTCACCCATGTCGAAAGGGAAGAGGAAACTAAAGTTATCATCAGCATCGCCAAGAATAGAGAATTGTGGAAACATATTGTCGAGCTCCATACCAGGGGACCCTACCAATGATGATGATGAGGGTTGAAAAATAAGCAGATCTAGCAGCTTTTAAGGCCTCTCTGTAAGCAATCTCTTTCCATGAAATCTGAAACACTTCTAATTTTGTTTTCTTCCAGTTGCACTCCATTTTTCTGACTGCTCTCTTAAGGGCCCGAGTGTGCTAGATCTATTCTAGTATGATTACGACAATGAGTAGGTCCTGACACGTTTTGTATTACTCCAGTTGAGTTTACAATATCTTTAAAAGTCAATCCCAATGCATCTTTTTCATTATCTATGTGTATATTAAAATCACCAACAATTAGTACTTTATCTCCAGACAATACAAAATTCTGATAGAAAGTCCACAAATTCTTTGGTAAAATCTTTATGGTGCCCTGGTGGCCTGTATACAGTAGCCAACAGAATTCTCAAACGTGATTTATCGTTTACACTATGGGCCCTATCTTGCACCCGGCGCAAATGACCGGCGCACAATAGCCAAACATCATTCCTATTTTGCACCCGCGCAAAGCGGGCTTTTCCCTCCACAGACGCACGTCGGTAAACTAGGAAATGAACTTGCGCTCCCTGGGCGGGTCAGTGCAAAAAGGAAGCGTGTTTCGGCGCAAACATTCCCTAGTGCTATTTTGCAGTTCCAGAAAACAATTCCGCCACTGACCAGAAAAAACCTAGTCTAAAGTCAGTGGCGCGTTGTTCATAATGCTATTTTAAGCGCGCATGCTTGGCCATAATGTAGCAGGTGCACAACGTGCATACGCTTTGATTCTCTCATCAACACAGATGCAGCAGTTTTTATTTTTGCAAATCATACATTATAACAAGGAAAATTATTAACACATGAGGGAAATCATTGTGGTGTCCATGAAGATGTAAAAAAATGTAGGCCTAAATCTAGCTTACACATTTACCCAAATTTTTCAGGCTAATTGTAGTAATAACATGGCTGATGACACCGTTTTTGATGCCAGCAACAATGAGTGAAATACGGTTAATCGAAAACACACACAAACACGCTGTGTAATTGAACAAACGTTCGGCATACTGAAAATGCGCTTCGGGTGTTTGGATAGGCCAGGAGGCACTTTACAGTACAGTCCTCAAAAAGTTGCAGCATTCTTTGTGGCATGTTGTGTTTTACACAACATTTCCATAAATCAAGGTTGTGTTGTTGACATAGATGAGGAAACATTAGAGGACTTAAGGAGACGTAATGGTGAACTGCATGTGCCGATGCCACTTAACCCAAATGCCCCAGCAGCAGCACGGGACAGGAGAGCTTATTTGGCAGAAGAGCTGCTTCTATAGTGAGGTAAAGCAAATTAATCTCGGTCTAATGTTCGACTACATTTCAAAAATATAACCATGCATATATTCGTGATTCAGAGAGAATGAGTCCAAAACATCCGGAAGTATTTATTTGTGACATTTCTTTATTTACATTTGTCAAAATGAAAAATCAATATCAAACAATAATGGTAAACGGAAAATAAGGTTGAAAAGAACGTCGGTCTCCTCGGCTGTGAACCGCTCCTGGCGCGCGCCTGGTAAATCCGCCATAATAATAACAATCCGCCATGCAACATGCGCACCTGCTCTTAAAGGGTATGTTGGATGACGCTCTGATTGGTTTATTTCATGTTACGCCCAAACCACACCTATGAATAATGAAGCTTATTTCAGACCAACCCCTTTTAAACTTGCGTCGGGCGCAAGAGTCATTTATCCCGCCGGTAAAATAGCAACAGCGCCCAAGACCCGCCCACAAAGTTACTTGCGCTTCGCGTTTGATACTTGCGTTTCAGATCGTTAAAATAGGGCCCTATATATTTTTACATTAAGCACCAACACTTCAAAAGAAGTATATTTAAAACTAGATTTCTTAGTGGTTGTGAAAATATTACTATAAATTACAGCAACTCCTCCCCCTTTTCCTTTCAGACGAGGTTCATGTTTATAACAGTAATCTTGTGGGGTGGACTCATTTAAAGTAATGTAATCGTTTGGTTTTAGCCAAGTTTCTGTCAAACATAGCACATCTAGGTTATAATCTAGTTTTTTATTTGTTGAACATCAATTAAATTTTTAACCTTAAACGGGTTTGTTCAATAGAGAATGTTCAATAGAGAAGTATGCAATGTTGGAAAAAACGAAGGGATACTTTTAAATATTAAATTAAAAACAACAGTAGGTGGCGGTAAGTCACTGTCTTAATGACAGAGTCATCGGGCCCTATCATATACATTTTCACGTCCTGCACCACGTTGTTTAAATAGCAAATGCATTTGCTCCCATCTGTGTGCCCATGCTTGTCTGATAACGAGGTGTGTTTAAACGCATTATTGGCGTGTTGCTAATTTGAGGCAACTGAAATAGACAGCAATATACTTTTTTTTTTTTATATATTTTTTTTTATATTTTTATTATTGATATTTTCTTCATGTAAATACAAACACAATCTTGTTAATACAAATTTGTCCATGCGCACATAATGACTGCCTTACATGCATTTAAACCCAGAAAAAGGCAAGACTTAAGCAGGAAAAAACTAATACAGTGAACAACGCTTCTCTCTTCAACATACATTGAGCATAAAAATAAAAACATTGTATAACATATAATCTTATCTCAAAGTATACATTCTTCCATTTTTATTTAAAGTGACATTTAAACTTAAGCTTAAATTGTGGAGCTACAGGTTTCCTTGTCTCAAAAGTCCAAAGAATCATCTGTAAAATCTTAATAAAGTTTTTAATAAAGTCTATGAAAGGTCCCCAAATCCTATCGAATAAATGTTGCTTGGATTTCCTAATATATGTTATTCTCTCTAGTGGGAGGCTGGACATCATCTGCTTTAACCACTGGTTGGCGCTGGGTCTGTTCACATTCTTCCAAGACAGGGCTATACATTTCTTTGCAGACAACAAACTTATATTTATAAAAGTACATTCAGTTTTACTATAATTATGTTTATCTGGGTATAAAGCAATTAAAAACAATTTTGGGTCCAATACTATCTGTTTAGAGGTAATTTTCTCAATTAAATTTTTTACCTCCTCCCAGAAGATTTTTATTTGCCTGCATTCCCACATGCAATGTATTAGAGTCCCTCTAGAGCCACACTCTATGCATACATCCGGAATATTGTTATTATATTTATTTAGTTGTACAGGTGTAATATATACACGCATGAGCCATTTATATTGTAGCATTCTAAGGCGGCTATTTATAGACATGGAATGGGTTTTAACACAAGCCCTTTCCCACTCCTGTTCTCCAAGCGATAATGACAGATCCACATTCCATGACATAAGTTTATCCCTCGAATTCTCTGCTACAGTGGAGATCAATAAATTATAAAAATCAGAAATAATGCCTTTTCTCAATTTATTTTTAACCATCAACTTTTCCAGTGATGTAAGGGGAGGTTTACTTAGATCACTATGATTCGCTTTCACAAAACTTCTCAACTGAAGGTATTTAAAATAGTGTTTTTTATCAAGCTTAAATTTAGATTGTAACTCTTCAAAGGACATAAATATATCGGACTCTGATGGATAAAGGTCAATAATTGTTTTAAGTCCTTTTGATGCCCATCGTTTGAAGGTCGCATCTGCCCTTCCTGGTACAAAAAGCTGGTTGCCCCATATTGGGCTAAATTGTGACAAAAAATTTGACTCTTTGAAAGATTTACTTACATCATGCCAGACTTTAATCATATTTTTTAGTATTGGATTTCTAGTTTGTTTCTGTAAGTTTTTTGCTCTGTCAGAATACATGAACAATGGGAGAGATAATTTTAAATCATGAGACTCCATTTCGACCCAATGTGGATTGTTTTGGTTTGAAAAGTAAAAGGTGATAGTCCTTAACTGTGTGGCCCAATAGTAGAATTTAAAGTTGGGACATTTTAGCCCTCCACCATCGAATGGTAAATAGAGTAAGGAGATACGAATCCTAGGCCTCCCATTATTCCATATAAAGCCCAGAGTAATTTTTTCAACCATATAAAAAGTTCAGAAGGAGGTGGCAGCGGAACATTCTGAAAAAGTTAAAGTAGCTTTGGCAGGACATTCATTTTTAGAATATTGACTCTTCCTATTACGGATATAGGCATGGTTGTCCATCTGTTAATTGAATCATTTATTGTTTTCATTAAATTCTCATAGTTATTTTTAACCACCTGATTCAATACTTGAAAAATCTGGACACCTAACCCAGATAGCAACACTGTTTCGGCCCTGATCCGGCCCACATCTGGCACTTGTGGAATGCGGATCTGGCCCACATGCAGCGTGGAATGACGGCCCTTGGGTGGCCCACTCCTGTTTGCCAGATCTGAGCCACAAGCAGGCCATAACAATGCCACATGTCAGCCAAGAGCAAAGAAATAAACCAGAACTGGAACTTATCTGAGCCACAAAATTTGTGTATATTAAATATGGAGTCATCTCATCCTTAATAAACCTGTTAACAAGCAGAATCACTGAAGGAAAGAAGAGAACAGAAAAAGAGACGAGCAGAAACACAAGAACTACAACTGACTTCAGACACAGCCTTAGATGTAATCAACTGAAGAGAAAAGAAGACGTTAAATCTGTGAAGATCTCTGCAGAGGATTAAACAACTCCACAAACAGCATTACCAGCTTCACATATTACTAACCAGACTCACTTTATTTCTGTCAGACGTCTACAGAAGTTTTATTGAGAATTAACAGAGGTTTATCTCTGTATCATTTGAAGTCACCATAACAGTGATTAGTGTTTCCATTAGTTGGATTCTTAACTCTTCTTATATATTTTGTCTTTATTTGGCTGCTTTGACAGTGTGTTTCTCAAACACTTTTGCAGCAGCAAAGAAAGCTAATGTGAAATGAGATCAGGTGATGATGGTTACCTGGTGATGGTTTTATAATCATCTTGAAACAGCCTGATTTACTGATGTCTTTGAGATATATCAATTGTGTTGATCCATTAATATTTTAACTTTACAAACCCTGTGTTATGGCAGCATGAGGTCTAGCAATATTATAACAGTCAGTTGAAATTTTTAATAAACATTAAATAAAAAACAAACAATTTAGGCTGACACACACAGATATCAACGATCAGCGTATGAATCTCAACAATGGTGACAATTACAAATATTTACATAAATTCAGCTGCAGGATTTATTCATGTTGCAATGCATGCTGGGAGTTTTGTACTATGCTGGTACCCAGCATGCATTGCAGCAAGATACATTTGATTGTCACCATTGTTGAGATTCATACGCTGATTGTTGATGTCTGTGTGTGTCATGTTAAACTGGCTTTTTCGTGCTCATATTTGTTAAAGTCTTCTTACTGATTGTTATAATATTGCTGAATCTCATGCTACAGCAACACATGGTTTGTGATGTGAAAACATTAATGGAACAACATAATTGTTAAATTCCTAAGACATCACTGAATAAGTCTTTTTCATGATGATTATGAAACCATCACCAGGTAACCATCATCACCTGATCTCAATTCACTTTAGCTTTCCTTGCTGCTGCAAATGTATTTGACAAACACTGTCACAACAGCCAAATAAAGACAAAATATATAATAAGAGTTGAGAGTCCAACTAATGGAAACACTAATCACTGTTATGGTGACTTCAAATGAAACAGTTAAACCACTGTTAATTTTCAATAAAACTTTTGTAGAGGTCTGACAGAAATAAAGTCAGTCTGGTTAGTAATAAGTGAAGCTGGTAATGCTATTTGTGGAGTTGTTTAATCCTCCTCTGCTGAGATCTTCACAGATTTAATGTCTTCTTTTCTCTTCAGTTGATTTCATCTAAGACTGTGTCTGAAGTCAGTTGTAGTTCTTGTGTTTCTGCTCGTCTCTTTTTTCTGTTCTCTTCTTTCCTTCAGTGATTTTGCTTGTTAACAGGTTTATTAAGGATGAGATGACTCCATATTTAATATGCACAAATTTTGTGGCTCAGATAAGTTCCAGTTCTGGTTTATTTCTTTGCTCTTGGCTGACATGTGGCATTGTTATGGCCTGCTTGTGGCTTAGATCTGGCAAACAGGAGTGGGCCACCCAAGGGCCGTCATTCCATGCTGCATGTGGGCCAGATCCGCATTCCACAAGTGCCAGATGTGGGCCGGATCTGGGCCGAAACAATGTTGCTATCTGGGAAATAGGTAAAATTTTCCACTACTTTAAATTGAGTAATCTCACAGATAGGATTGCTCCTTTCAGATACATTTAATAAGAGAATAGAGGATTTAGTATTGTTTACTTTATAACCTGAAATTTTTCCAAACTCCTGAATCACTTTCACTACCGCCGGGATTGACGTCTTGAGGTTTGTCAAAAATAAGATTACATCATCCGCAAACAAAGAAATTCTGTGCTCCGTGGGTCCCACCGTAATTCCCGAAATTTGTGGATGGATGCGAATGGCTGTTGCAAAAGGCTCTATTGCTAGCGTAAATAGCAAGGGAGAGAGCGGACATCCCTGCCTGCAACCCTTTTTAATTTTAATTGGCTCTGAAAATAACTTGTTTGACATGATTTCCGCCGTCGGGTTAGTATAGAGTATTTTGACCCATTTAATAAAGTTAGTTCCACATCCAAACCTTTCCAAAACATGAAGAAGATAGGGCCATTCGACCCTATCGAAGGCCTTTTCTGCGTCCAACGATAGGAGCGCAGTATCTTGGGTATTTTCCTTAGACCAAATAACATTCAAAACCCTTCTTACATTATGATAACCTTGTCTTCCAATTATAAACCCATTCTGATCCCTATTTATTATGTCCGGCAGGATCTTTTGAAGCCGTAATGCTAAAAGTTTACAAATGATCTTAAGATCAGAATTTAGTAAACTAATAGGTCTTAAGTTTTCACATTTATCCGGGGGTTTACCAGGCTTTGGCAGCAAAGTAATTAGGGCATGATTCATGGAAGATGAAAGTTCGCCTTTTTTGAATGCCTCTGTAAACATATCTAATAGAGGTATTAGCAATTTATCTTTAAATTTTTTATAGAGATCAATGGGAATACCATCTGGTCCTGCTTGTTTACCAGAATTCATTCCATCAATTGCCTGTGATATTTCCACTTTATTTATTTCTATATTTAAATTAACCCTCAAATCATCTGAAATAACTAGATTGTTTATCATATTCAGCTCTTAGTAACAGCAATTCTTTTTTCAAATCTGTATCATTTGTTTGATAAACCCTTTCCTGAATGGTCCTGATTTTAGTTTCTAATTCCAACCTATTCCTTCTAGCTTTCTTAGATTTGTTGCCCGTGTAGCTAATAATATGCCCCCTAAGAAACGCTTTAAAAGCATCCCATCTCACGCACGCTGACGTTTGATTTGTATTTATTTGAAAAAATTCTTCAATCTGTTGTCCAATATACTTAAACTCTTCATCCTGCAGCCATTTATGCTGAAAGCGCCATCTAGGTGGGTCACAAGTAAGTTTGTCGTCTCTATATATAAGACAACAAGGTGCATGATCTGAGACTACTATGCTGTCATATAAACAATCTTGAATTTTGGGTAGTAGTTCTGATGAAATTAAAAAGTAATCTATTCTCGAGTATGTCTGAAATGTTGCTGAATAGCATGAATAGACTTTGGTTTGTTGGTGCAATTCCCTAAAGATGTCCAGCAATCTGAAATCTTTTATAAAACTTTGTAAAGTCATCCTACAATTGTTATGCGAATGGTCTATTCCTGCGGATCTATCTATGCCTGGGTAAAGGGTACAATTAAAATCCCCTGCAATCACAT
Organism: Semotilus atromaculatus; assembly: GCA_031834385.1. NCBI lineage: Eukaryota > Metazoa > Chordata > Actinopteri > Cypriniformes > Leuciscidae > Semotilus > Semotilus atromaculatus. The sequence goes on from JAULUF010000030.1 coordinate 8,877,576, forward strand.
AGCGCCCTGGTAGTGCTGAAAGTAAAAGGAATAAATCTTGATAAAACCCTGAGTCATCTAAATTAGGACCATATACATTAACCAAATTTAAATTCTCTAATAATAAAGATCCCTGAACTATTAAATATCTGCCCTTCTTATCTTTAATAACATTTTTTACATGAAATGGAACGGAATCATGGACCAGAGTCATAACTCCTCTTGCTCTAGATGTGAATGCTGCTGTAAATACACTTCCCCGCCACCTCCTAACCCTTCTCTCATCTTCCTCCACAAGGTGTGTCTCCTGCAGAAATATTATCTTAGAGTCCATATCCTTTAATTTAGTCATAACTTGTTTAACTTTCTTAACGCGTTGTAGGCCCCTGCAGTTCCACGTAACAAACTTCAAGTTCAGTGTCTGCGACATTTGAGATGTATCAAAACTGTAAAATCAGAAAATAAGTATTAACCTCATAAGATAGGATTTTTCCATGGAGAAGCGTAACCAACCCGGATATGAGAACGTATATCCAACACCCTGAACACGAACTACCCCCCGTTACTTCCCCGTACGGGTATCCCTCCCTCGACAGTACGTCTCCCGCTATCGCATGCGACCCCTCCACACACAGTGAGGAGCAGCCTAACCACTCTTCTCTACCCAGACCAGAACCCTTACTACCGATGCTGTTCGCTATTAGTAACAATCAATTAACCACTCTCTTTTCACTACGTTTACACACTATAAAAATAAATAAAGAAATGAAATAAAAAACCGCACCAATAAAACTGAACACTTCAAAGCTTCAGACATTTCGCGTTATTTCAATATCAAAAATCTAAACAAAGACAGGTGTTTACGGTATATCGTACCTGGAATTTACTCACTGATATATATATAAAAAAATAAAATAAAAAATAAAAAGGAAGAAGGAAAAAAAGTGTGATTTAGTCCAAAGCTGGAAGTGATTCATCCTCTTCTACCGCCGGCGCCTTCTGAACTTTCTTCACAAACTCTCGTGCCGTCGCTGCTGTTGTAAAGGAATGAGTCTGACCCTCATAAGTCACCAATAATTTGGCCGGGTGTGCCACTCCGTGTCGCAGTCCCAGTTTGCGTAACTCCGCTCGAACCGAATCAAACTGCTTCCGTAGCTGGTGTAGTCCAGCTGCTGTGTCCGGATACATCCGTACTTGTTGATTTTGGAACCGAATGTCATTTTTTGCTCGTGCTGCTGCAAAAATCATCTGTTTGTCCTTGTAGTTGAGGAATCTCATTATGAGAGTGCGAGGTGGTGTGTTGCGGTCCCTCTTAGGTCCAATTCGGTGCGCCCGTTCTATGACAACTGCCCCTGTGCCGAGCATCTCTGGTAACCACTTCTCTAAAAACACAGATGGGTCCTGTCCTTCAGCTCCCTCCGGCAGATTGACCAGTCTTAGATTATTTCTTCTAGATCTTGCCTCGAGGTCCATAACTTTGTCTTCCAGTACTTTCTCATTGGACTCCAGTGTGTTCACTTTAGCACGTAGGATTTCTATCACGTCTTCTGCATCAGAGATGCGGGTTTCCGTTTGTGATACTCGCCGGATACAGTCATTTATCTCTTTCCTCAGACCGTCAATAGACTCCACCACTTTGTCGAATCTAGAGGAAAAGTCCATTTTCATGGAGTTGACAGTGGACAGTATTTCGTCCAACTTGCTGACCTGGGTTTTTAGTTTATCTTCTCCGCCGGACGTCGCCATTAGAGCAGAGCTAGCTTTAGAGCAAGGACTCGGGCTAATATTAGCATTAGCCTTCTGCGCTTCACCACGAAGATGGTAGTCCGTCAGCTTGGGTTGTTTTGATTTTTCGCTTACTTCCTGGCCAACTTTTGCTGCTTTAGGCATTATTATGTCCGCACGAGTGTATAAGCGCGCCGCTTTGTTGCAAAAGAGAGGGTTTTAAAGAAATTTTGACAAGAACAGCAGAGCGGTACAAAACGCGTCCTTTCACGTGGCCGCCATAACCGGAAGTCAGCAATATACTCTTTGTTATTTAAAGAGCACGTTAGTAATATGCGCCTATAAGCCTAAATCTGCTTATTACACACAAAGGTATGCGCAGCAGCACACAAACATTAAAAACATTAGTCAAATATTAAAAATAAAAGGATTACAAGGTAAAAGATTAATATTGTGTACTTAAATATATAGTGGAATCCGACTTGTCCCGTAGATGGTCTGCTCGCGCAAGCAGATCCGTTTGCTCTCTTACTAATTCCCCTGTGTTCAGTCTTTCCGCTTGTAAATTCCATCATGTAAATAGTGAATCTGCCATGGCGTGAGCACAACTGGCTTTTAAAGGGAATAGGAGATGAGAGTCTGATTGTTTTTTTGCCCATTTTTTTGCAACATGGGCAAAACAAACCCATTACTCATTAAGAGAATAGGGACCATTAGGTCACTTGATGGAGTTTTCCGGTTCTTTGCCACTGTTGCCTTTGGCTTGCTCAGTTGGGGATATTCAAATATTCAAATTAATTAACCAATCATTAATACCATTGATCAGCCCTACCAAACGTGGAGGTTGAACATTGTTATATTGTTTTGATTGATACTGTTAAGCTGCTTTGGTGCAATCTATGTTGTGAAAAGCGCTATATAAATATACTTGACAACCTTTTTAGACCATGCACTGGGCGTGCCGACCACTGTGTGTGTGTGTGTGTGTGTGTGTGTGTGTGTGTGTGTGTGTGTGTGTGTGTGTGTGTGTGTCGTTGCAAAATAGAGCAAAAAAGACTGACAATACTGTGTTTAAAATGAACATCACTTACTGCCCTTTCGCTTGTTGAACTTTTTTATAAAATCAAAGTCACATTTGCAATCATGTGGATATTCAGGAAACATTGATTAATTACAGGACATTTTTTAAACCATCCCAGAAAATGGTCCCAGTGATGACTATGATTCTTTGACCCTAGGCACAATTTTAAGTATGAAGTATATGTCTTCAGACAAGCTAAACAAAAATCAGGATTGATGCCTTCCTCACCAGATTAAGACAGCTTACAACAACCTGTGATTTTTCAAATGCAGAAAGAAATTAAAATTAAAATTACACTTACAGTACCTTCATCTTCATGACTATAAAGAAGAGCAGTTAGAGATCGCAGTTTGACATTGAAACAACTTTTGGAACTAGCCAGAGCATTTGTAACATCAGAAACACAGGCAGCTGGCATTGAAAATAACACACGAGTCAGTGACACTGAACGTGTTGCAGTAATACTAAAAGACAAACTAAAAAAAAAGACTCAACAAAACCCAACAACAGAAAACAAGTGTCAACATGCAGAAATTGTGTTGGGTCTTTTCCACAACTTGGTGGACAATCAGCATGTCTAGCTAGAGGGCTGTCATGCAAATCCTGTGGCAAATCAAATAATTGTGCATGTTGATGTTTCAGCAAACTACGCATTGAACAAGACCACAGAAAACATACAAAACCACAACAAAGACAGAATCTGACACAAAAGGTGAGAGCAATGCAGATAAATGGAAACAGACCACCAAGAAACCTAGTCAGCTGCAACCTTACGTACAGAGGAAAAGTACATCAATATGCATGCAAACATCTTCAAACATCAAACAACCAATGAAAAAAGTCTTGATATCTCAACAACCTCTAAAGATACTTGTCGACACTGAAGCCGCAGTCAACCTTCTTGACAAAAATGCCCATGACAGAGTACAAATTATGACAAAACTGTAACCAACAAAATAGAAAATATCACCGTATGGCAAGCAACACCCTATTCCACTGTTTGACAAACTAACCACTGATGTTTCATCTCATGGCAGGACTACTGAAACAACATTCTATGTGGTTCAAGGTGATCATGGTTCTCTACTGACAAAACAGCCTCAGAACTTTGGCTCATTCACATTGTTTACTCTTCAGACATATTTCAGCCTACCCTTTTTCACAAGTTCACACTTACAAATAATCAGAGTAAAAGAGTAATGCATATTTGGCGTGCTGTCCGAGGAGAGGGCTCTGAGCTCTGTATTTTGGCCCGAACTCAGAGTACTCCCCCCGTATCCCTGGCTGTGATAGGAACCTGCCTAGAGTGAGGAGTCTGTGTGGCGGAGGGATGCAGAAAACTGTCAAGGAACTTAGGTTAGTCGGCTGCATATATATATATATATATAGAGAGAGAGAGAGCTTCCTCTCATGCTGATTGAATAGATCATTTGAACGTGTTCCTCCCGAACTTTGTTAATAAAACATCATCTGTTGCTGATTAATTCATGCCACAATAGCCAAACATTATGAAGGGCATTGAAAAAAAGTTAAGCTCCATACTGATGAAAGTGTCAAGATTGTCATCCAGCCGCATTGTCGCATCCCTTTCCACATCTGTAAAAAGGTGGAGAAAGAACTCCTTGAAGATCAAGGTATCATAGAAAAAGTAGAAAGTCTAACACCATGGGTCTCACCCATCGTAGCCATGCCCAAGCCTTAAAATCCAGAGAAGATACATATTTGTGTTGACATGCCAATGCCAAACCAAGCTGTACTTGAGAGAGACACATTTCACCAACAATAGATGACATCATCCACGATCTCAATGGAGCTGTGATGTTCTCTTAACTGGACCTCAAAGGTTATCATCAGCTTGAGTCCAGATACATCGCAACATTTTCAACCCATGTTGGACTGAGAAGGTACACAAGGCTCATTTTCGGTATCTCAGATGAAGTCTTTCAAAATGCCATGATGGCATATGGCACTACAGCAGATGCCAATCTCTTGAAGCAGTTTTTTAAAGATTGCATGAAATAAATCTAACAATTGTGAATTTCACAAACAGAGAAGAGATGGAGAAGCTCTTGCCATCATCTGGAGCTGTGAACACTTCCATCTGTATCTCTGTGGTGCTGAATTCAACATGATCACGCCTCTAGAGCTAATCTTCACCAATCCTAAATCAAAACCGCCACCACAAATTGAAAGATGGGTGCTCAGGTTCCAACCTTACAAGTACAAGGTAATTTACAAAGCAGAGAAGACAAATCAAAGACAAATACGTCTGACTATATGTCTCGCCACTTACAACAACTCCACACGGATGATGTTGACACAGAAATACTCAACAGCAAAGGATTGTCGTCTTCAGCATATCATCTACATAACACACACTGGCCAATGGCACACATTGTATGATCACTTCACCACAGAGTGTGATTATTCTGATCTGAAATCATTCTACAATGTCAGAGAAGAGCTTACTGTCCTGGATGACATGAGTGTATTTCTCAGAGGACATTGCTTTGTCATGCCAAGGGCCCTGCAACAGCGCACTTGAACTTGCACATGAAGGACAACAGGGTTTAGTCAAAACAAAACAGCTGCTGAACTGAACTGAACTGGTTTCCAGGAATAGAAAAGCTGCCGGAATGACTAATATCAGCATGCATTCCCTTTCAAGCATTAACTACTCACAACAAACTACTGGAACATCCCCAGCTGAACTATTGTTTGGCAGGCCCATCAACATCAAATTACCAGCCTTACACAGTCTAGTGACTAACGACACACTTCAATGAACAGATAGTTCCAAAAAGGAGAAGATGAAACAATATTCTGAAAACAGGATGAAAGAATCACATTTAGAGCTCAATGTGGGTGATGCTGCACTTCTTTTTGAAAAAAAATAAAAACCAACTAACAGAAAAACTCATGACACTCTTCAACCCGAAAACCTACGACACATTGCCACCAGACACATCTCTGATTTAAAACCCTTGACTTACTTGCTCTCTTTCATCAATTGTTGAACATTGACTCGTTTGTTGAACATCCAATCAGAGTTCCCACACTCACTGACGGCCCTGATGCCGATTCAACATGCTGAATTGGGCTAACTGCCACCGACGTGAGCCCGGCAAGAGACGGCGTGGGGAACACACTGCAAAAACTAGCCCGACAGACGCGGCTGACCGTCGGCTCGGTGTGTCCCGGCCTTTAGAGTGAGCCAAAAGCTAAACATCATAAAGAAACAATTACTGGGTTCGGTTAAGGACTATTTTGTTTTAGGTCCTCCTATGGTAAAGTTGGACATCCTGATATATATGTATATACATATATATATATATGTATATATATATATATATATATATATATATATATATATATACAGTGAAGAAAATAAGTATTTGAACACCCTGCTATTTTGCAAATTCTCCCACTTAGAAATCATGGAGGGGTCTGAAATTGTCACCGTAGGTGCATGTCCACTGTGAGAGACATAATCTAAAAAAAAAATTATAATCCAGTTATATTAAAAATATATAATCCATTATAATCCAGAATTTCAATCTCCCTCGGACTGGGGCTCCATCCAAGATCTCACCTCGTGGGGTCTCAATGATCCTAAGAAAGGTGAGAAATCAGCCCAGAACTACACGGGAGGAGCTGCTCAATGACCTGAAAAGAGCTGGGACCACCGTTTCCAAGGTTACTGTTGGTAATACACTAAGACGTCATGGTTTGAAATCATGCATGGTACGGAAGGTTCCCCTGCTTAAACCAGCACATGTCAAGGCCCGTCTTAAGTTTGCCAATGACCATTTGGATGATGGGAGAAAGTCATGTGGTCAGATGAGACCAAAATAGAACTTTTTGGTCATAATTCCACTAACCGTGTTTGGAGGAAGAAGAACGATGAGTACCATCCCAAGAACACCATGGGGGTGGTAGCATCATGCTTTGGGGGTGTTTTTCTGCACATGGGACAGGGCGACTGCACTGTATTAAGGAGAGGATGACCGGGGCCATGTATTGCGAGATTTTGGGGAACAACCTCCTTCCCTCAGTTAGAGCATTGAAGATGGGTCGAGGCTGGGTCTTCCAACATGACAATGACCCGAAGCACACAGCCAGGATAACCAAGGAGTGGCTCTGTAAGAAGCATATCAAGGTTCTGGCGTGGCCTAGCCAGTCTCCAGACCTAAACCCAATAGAGAATCTTTGGAGGGAGCTCAAACTCCGTGTTTCTCAGCGACAGCCCAGAAACCTGACTGATCTAGAGAAGATCTGTGTGGAGGAGTGGGCCAAAATCCCTCCTGCAGTGTGTGCAAACCTGGTGAAAAACTACAGGAAACGTTTGACCTCTGTAATTGCAAACAAAGGCTACTGTACCAAATATTAACATTGATTCCCTTTCGGTCGCTCACGTTCGACGCAACGTCGACGTGACGACGAAATTGGGATCACTTCAGGGAGCCCTATCAACTTCGAGTATCTATAGAACAAGCCAATGAACGTTGGCGTGCGTGAAGCATCACGCACCCCCGCCCCGCAGCGCGGGCATAAACAGGAAGCGGGCGCACGCACACATTGTCTTTCACTTCGGAGCCGAGCGTTTCTACTGTTCCTGCTTTACAATCTTCTGACAGTATTGAACTTCTAAAGAAGAAAACAAGTCTGCTCTTCAGGAGAACGCCTCTTCAAGCTGGTGTTGGCGTGACAGCACTCGAGTGCCTCAAACGAGGTGGAGTCCCCTCGCCTATGCCCCGATCTAGTTCTTTTTCTGGTGCACCAGGAAAAGGCTATTTCTGCGTATAGCCAGGGTGACCAGAGGGTTATAGTGAGGGCTTCCCCGCCCGGTAACCAATCCGTGTGGGCCCCTCACTCCTCTATCGCATCGCAGACATGTGAGACTCTGTTTGTGGGTGGTTGTATTCTCTTGTGAGAAACATAATCACGTCAGCACGCTGATCGTGCTGTGTGCCGTCAAGTTGATGGCCACATTCATTGTCTCACATGCCTGGCAGCTTTGGATGGGATGCTGGTCTTTCTCATGATGGACCTAGCATTTCATTCAGGGCTACAGGGGAGGATTAGACGTCGATCGCTGCATCAGAGAGAGTGCTGTTTCGCTCTGGAAATGATGATGCTGAGCTCCCATTATAATGGTGCGCATGCTCATGCTGAATCAGATTCAGACTTGACAGCCATGCTTTCCCGGTTACGCTGAGGGCGCAGTGCAACGCATAATCGCCTTGCCCCGCCCCATGCCTTCCCGGATGTGTGTGAAAAACCCTTTTGCAGTATGAAAGCATTTTGGTGCCAGTATGGCGTCTCATTAGTGCCAAAAGCTGCAGAAAGTTTTTCCTCTCTCACTACCCTCAGTAGTGGGACGGTGGTGCTACTGCAGACCGCCTTTTCCCTGCATGTGACCAAACAGTCATAATGCATGAGGGTAGTTCTGAGTCGGGGTTGAGCTGCGCCTGGTGACTGACCGTGTTAAAGTCACAGCGCTGGCCCTCGGCCAGATGATGCCCACCCTAGTGGTCCAGAAGCGCCCCCTGGCTAACCTTGCATTGGTGTGAGGCATCGCCAAAGTTCGTTTTCGCGATGCCCCCATCTAGCGAAGTGGCCTTCGGCGACACTGTTGGAGACGGTGCCCAGCGGTTCTCCCCAGTTCAAAAGCAGGCTGAGGTAACTAAAAGCTTACCACATGTGCTCCCTGAGTCACTGGTGGGCCCTCAGTCTGTTTGTCGCCAAGGGTGTCAGTCCCCTGCAAAAAAAAATCCGCCACAGCCAGCTCTACTGTGACGTTGAGCTTTCGCAGGACCCAGAGTCAGCTGCTCTCCCCCGGAGGAGGGCCGGGTGGATAACTTCGTTAAATCATTCTGTTCCTCCACTGGCGTCTCACCAGCGGTCCCAAATTCTCAGCAAAGCAGCTTCTCTTCTCTGGGTCCCAAGAGAGCGAGGTTGGCGGTGTGCGACGCTATGCCTTGCCACCCTCTGCCCCCTCTTGCTTCGCCAGCGGTAGCTTGATGTGCTCGAGGCCGCGCCTATGCCGTCTCACTCATCCCCTGCCGATCGGTGGAGTCAGGTTAGTGTTGTACACTCAGACCCCACTTCGGGCCGCTATGCCGTCTGAGTCGGGTCCCTGCATTCCGCCGCGCTGCCCCACCTCGGGTACGTCTGTCGTGCCGTTGCTCCCGCTTGCACGGTTCTGGGAGCCTGGTAAGTGCTTCCCAGCCCGTCTCGCTGGCTCATCCGTATCGTCAGACTCGGCTATGCGATTCAGTTCGCTCGGCGTCCCCCGGCCTCCACCGGGTAGCGATTGCAGTCCTACTGGCGAAGGACGCAATCGAGCTGGCCCCTCCAGCCGATATGAAGACCGGCTTCTCAGCCCGTACTTCTTGTACCCAATAAAAGAGGTGGGTTACGACCTATCTTGGACCTGCGTGTCCTGAATCGGTCCCTTCACAGGCTGCCGTTCAAGATGCTTACGCAGAAACGCATTTTCAAATGCATCCGTCCCCAAGATTGGTTTGCAGCGATCGACCTGAAGGACGCGTACTTTCATGTCTCGATTCTCCCTCGACACAGACCGTTTCTTCGCTTTGCGTTCGAGGGTCGGGCATATCAGTAAAAGTCTTACCCTTCGGGCTGGCCCTGTCGCCCCGTGTCTTCACGGAAGTCGCGGCCATTGCTCCCAATGTGCGAGCTTGGCGTTCGCATTCTCAACTACCTCAACGACTTATTCTCTGGGCTTATTCTCGCCCAGTCGAGAGAGCAGTTGTGCGAACACAGGGACATGGTGCTCAGTCACCTCAGCCACCTAGGGCTTCGGGTCAACTGGGAAAAGAGCAAACTCACCCCCGGGCAGAGGATCTCTTTTCTCGGTATGGAGCTGGACTCGATCAACATGACAGCGCGCCTCACGAAGGCCCGCGTCCAGTCAGTGTTGAACTGCGTGAGCACTCTCTCACGCAGAACAGCGGCACCACTGAAACTTTTTCAGAGGCTCCTGGGGCATATGGCATCTGTAGCCGCGGTTACGCCGCTCGGATTGCTTCATATGAGACCGCTCCAACACTGGCGAGGGACTGATCGAGTTCCGAGATGGCCGTGGCAGAGCGGCTTGTGCCGGGTCCAAGTAATCCCGCACGGTCGCCAAACTCTCAGCCTGTGGTCAGACCCTTCGTTCCTGAGGGCAGGTGTTTCCCTGGAACAAGTGTCCAGGCATTCTGTGGTCTCCGCGGATGCCTCTGCCACCGGCTGGGGGGCCACGTACAACGGGCATGCAGCTTCAGGTCTGTGGACGGGGCCTCAACTGCATTGGCACATCAACTGCCTCGAGTTGTTAGCAGTTCATCTTGCGCTGGGCCGCTTCAAAACGCTGCTACTAGGCAAGCATGTTCTGGTCCGTACGGACAGCACTGCGACCGTTGCGTACATCAACCGTCAAACTGGTCTACGCTCCCGCCGCATGTTACAACTCGCCCGCCATCTCCTCCGTTGGAGTCAGAAGCATCTGAGGCCGCTTCATGCCATGTTATTCTGGGCCTGCTCTACCGTGCAGCCGACGAGCTCTCACAGCAGTAGGTGCTACCGGGAGAATGGCGACTCCATTCCCAGGTGGTCCAGCTGATCTTCAGGCGCTTCGGGACCGCACAGGTAGATCTGTTTGCCGCCCCGGACACGTCTCACTGCCAGTTGTTCTACTCCCTGACCGAGGATCCTCGGCACGGATGCTCTGGCACACAGCTGGCCCCCGGGCCTACGCAAGTATGCGTTTCCCCCAGTGAGCCTTCTTGCACAGACTTGTGCAAAGTCAGGGAGGACGAGGAGCAGGTCTTGTTAGTTGCGCCGTACTGGCCCAACCGGACCTGGTTCCCGGAACTGGTGCTCCTCGCGACAGCTCCTCCCTGGCCCATTCCTCTGAGAGAGGACCTGCTCTCTCAGAGACGGGGCACCCTGTGGCACCCGCGTCCGGACCTCTGGAAACTCCATGTCTGGTCCCTGGACGGGATGCGGAGGTTCTAGGTGACCTACCCCAAGCGGTAGTTGACACCATCACTTCCGCTAGAGCCCCCTCTATGAGGCGCCTCTATGCGTTGAAGTGGAACCTGTTCGTTGACTGGTCTTCCTCTCACGAGGAGAACCCCAGATCTTGCTCGATCAGAGCCGTGCTTTCCTTCCTGCAAGATGGGTTGGAGCGATGGCTGTCTCCCTCCACCCTTAAAGTATGTTGCCGCTATCGCCGCACATCACGATGCAGTTGAAGGTAAGTCAATGGGGAAGCACGACCTGATCGTCAGGTTCCTGAGGGGGGCGAGGAGACTGAATCCTCCTCGCCCACTCTCTATACCCTCTTGGGATTTGTCTCTGGTCCTTTCGGCACTTCAGAGACCACCCTTGGAGCCTTTTCAGTCAGCAGAGTTAAAAATTCTGTCCTAAGACAGTACTCCTGGTTGCATTGGCCTCCATCAAGAGGGTAGGGGACCTGCATGCATTTTCGGTCGACGAATCGTGCCTGGAATTCGGCCCGGCTAACTCTCACGTGATCCTGAGACCCCGGCCCGGATATGTGCCCAAGGTTTCCACCACTCCCTTCCGGGACCAGGTGGTGAACCTGCAAGCGCTGCCTTCGGAGGAGGCAGACCCAGCCCTGGCTTTTCTCTGTCCCGTTCGCGCTCTGCGTCTGTACGTGGACAGAACGCAAAGCCTCAGGACCTCAGATCAGCTCTTCGTCTGTTACGGAGGCCAGCAGAAAGGGAAGGCTGTCTCCAAGCAGAGGATGGCCCACTGGATAGTGGATGCCATCGCCTTGGCTTATGAAGTTCAAGGCGTGCCTTGCCCGCCAGTTTGAGAGCCCACTCCACTCGGGCTGTCGCTTCTTCCTGGGCGCTGGCACACGGCGCCTCGCTGACAGACATCTGTAGAGCTGCGGGCTGGGCGACACCTAACACGTTCGCTAGGTTTTATAGCCTACGTGTTGAGCCGGTTTCTTCCTGTGTGCTCGCTTCAACCAGCCGGTAACACCGAAGTTCCCGCTCTTGTGTCGGCTTGCTGCGCCACTCCCCTCCACATGGAGCGGATACGTGCGCTTCTTTGCTCCAGTCGAGTTCCCCACTAGGCGAACCCTGTTGAGTTCCTCCGCACCCCTTCGGCAGTCGGACGTTGCGGAGCGTCCGACGCCAGGTCTAGTGCTCGTATGCTTGTGTAACTTGTGCTAGACTGGGTTCCATATGTGGTGATCCCTGCGGCGATCCCATATGCGTATTCTTCCACGATCAGCTCCCTGCGGTGAGCCCGTGTCTTCCCTGGGCAGAGTCCGCTCTGCCGTCACTGTCTGGTGCTGCGTCCCCCTTCTCAGGCTGGAGCCACCCCAGTGACATTCCATATGTTGCACTGCCCCTTCGGCCAGTCCATATGTGTATTCTCCACTTGTTACCTCCCTTCGGGCAGGATGTGGCTCCGCAGCGTCCCTCTCCCCTGGAGGGGTTCGCTTTCCCAGTGTTATCCAAGAGTTCCACTGTGTGGGTTGTAACGGAACAGCAGTCCGAACTCCCTCTACGCAGGTCTTCCGCCCTAGCCAGTTGGGGGTCTGAGAGTCTTCCGTAGGGCGCTGGATGTGGCAGCTACCGTGGCGTTTTCCATGGGATCCCAATTTCGTCGTCACGTCGACGTTACGTCGCTTCCTGTTTATGCCCGCGCTGTGGGGCGGGGGCGCGTGATGCTTCACGCACGCCAACGTTCATTGGCTTGTTCTATAGATACTCGAAGTTGATAGGGCTCCCTGAAGTGATCCCAATTTCGTCGTCACGTCGACGTTGCGTCTCCCGTTCCCTCCCTCAGGGAACGAGGGTTACACTAGTAACCGAGACGTTTTCTCAGGTGTTCAAATACTTATTTGCAGCTATATCTTACAAATAAATAGTTAAAAAATCATACATTGTGATTTCTGGATTATTTTTTTTTTTATTATGTCTCTCACAGTGGACATGCACCTACGATGACAATTTCAGACCCCTCCATGATTTCTAAGTGGGAGAACTTGCAAAATAGCAGGGTGTTCAAATACTTATTTTCTTCACTGTATATATATATACACTCACCGGCCACTTTATTAGGTACACCTGTCCAACTGCTCGTTAACACTTAATTTCTAAGCAGCCAATCACATGGCGGCAACTCAGTGCATTTAGGCATGTAGACATGGTCAAGACAATCTCCTGCAGTTCAAACCAAGCATCAGTATGGGGAAGAAAGGTGATTTGAGTGACTTTGAACGTGGCATGGTTGTTGGTGCCAGAAGGGCTGGTCTGAGTATTTCAGAAACTGCTAATCTACTGGGATTTGGGATAATCTACTCAAGGAATAAATTACACTTCACTATATATTCACATAGAAAACCGCTGTTTTAAATTGTAATAATATTTCACAATATTACTGTTTTATTTTTATTTTTCATCAAATAATTGCAGCCTTGGTGAGCAGGAGAGACTTCATTTAAAAACATAAAAAATCTTACTGATCTAAAACTTTTGACCAGTAGTGTATATATATAGCATTTGATTTATTAAATATATTTTCAGTTTCAAAGGGAGGGATGTATATGCCCCTTTAAGAAAAGATTTTCCCAGAACACTTATCTGTCGAGTGCTGATTAAGTGTCTGTGTGATATGAACAATCAGTAAACAGACATTTGTATGCAAAAAGTTGTTTGTCTGAAATCATTACACTCAATAGAACTGCATGGCTCATGGCTCAGAAAGTTTGTATAGGTTAATGTGCTAATTGTGCTAATCAAAATGTGACTTTGTGAAACAGGCTATCCTTAACTAAAATGTTGCTTTTGTAGCCTAATTTTTATGCTAGAAAGCATATGCACTTGGCAATTGTGATTTTTAAGTAGTCTTTTTTATTTCTTTATTAAAATCTAGTTCCTAAATTTTAGTGAAGATTCAAGATGGACTTAAAAACCACATCTTAAAAAATCATATCATTTGATAGATTTCAATACATATAGGATACATCATCCACGTGAGCTATTAGTCCTTGGAACCTGATGATTGCTGCTTGCGGCTATATTTACATTTTGAAGTCTTATGGCTATGCTTTTGAAATATTGTTTAATTCATTTTTATCCCAGTGTAAAGTTTTGCCACATTGTAAGTGTATTACTGTTTTTACAAACTGATGCTGTCGATCAAGCTTGACATGTTGAACCTGGATGTCCAGGTTCCCTTTATTTGTAAAATAACTAGTATGATTAAAAACATGCCAGTCAAAAACTGATATAGAGAAATACATTTTCCTATTCCCAACATAAATTCCCTCAAAATCATTTTTCCCACTGTTGACTTTGTATTTATTTTTTCAAACTTTCTATGAAGTGCTTTATTTATATCAGCTGCATAAAAAAAAGTTAGAGTTGCACCAATATGGACATTTTGGATGATACTGATAACAGATAATTATCTTTATTTTTACTCAAGTCACCTGTATTTATATATCGCTTTTTACAATACAGATTGCATCAAAGCAGCTTCACAGTGATAACATGAAAATAATACAACAAAGTTTGTTTCTAGAAGAAAATTGCGTCATCATCAACCTTAGTAAGGCAGATGAATAATATTGTTGAATATTTAAATGTCCCCAACTAAGCAAGCCAAAAGCCAAGGCAACAGTGGCAAGGAACCAAAACTCCATCAGGTGACAGAATGGAGAAAAAAACCTTGAAAGAAACCAGGCTCAGTCGGAGGGCCAGTTCTCCTCTGGCCAACGAACAAACAGTTTATGATTATGATTCAGGCAGTATTACAGGTCAGAGGTCAGATTTGATCAGAACATTCTGAATATTATCCCGTTCCATCTGGTTGGAATTTGGAGTCATAATGTCGGTATGGAGATGAGTTTGTTGAGGATCAGTGCCGATGGCTGTCGTGTCAATGAGGCCTTCACACACTCTTAGAAAAAAGGGTTCATTGGGGTTCTATATATGAAGCATAGGGTTCTTTACTCATCTCCAAAGAACCTTTTATGCTAAAAAGGTTCTATAATGACAAGAAAGAACCCTTTTGGCACAAAGGTTCTTTATAGGCTATTATTCATTCATATATTACATTATTCTGCAACATTTTGTAGTTGTAATTAAAATTATTGTTTATTAAACTGTTGTTGTAACTTAATATCACATTTTAATCATGCTGATTTTTGGAGGAGAAAAACTGAAATGGCACTCTTCGCGTGATATTGATTAACTACATAAAATTATATAAATATATAAATTTTCTAACCCCCATATCTTGAATTTTGTGATCATTCACATACATTCATAAATACATTTTAGGTTCCATATAGAACCTTTTTCCTGTTTACAAAGAACCCTAAAGGCTTATTTTTATTGAACCCTTAAAAAGGGTTCTGTTTAGAACCTTTTAAAGGTTCCAAATACGTAGCGCTGATAGAACCTTTTAAGGTTCTATATAGAACCTTTTCTTCTAAGAGTGCAGGTCTGATGAGGCTGGCACTTAAGGATTGCGTTGAGGATGGATCCAGGCACAGGTCCACCATCTGATCTGGATACAGCCCGGATCTGGCTGACTTCAGTAAACAGAAGTAAAAGGGAAGAAGGCCTTCACGGGGAGGGACTAGTTGACACTTCAGGACTGCGTTGTCGTTGCGTCCTGGCGCAGATCCTTCATCAGATCTGGATACAGCCTGGATTCGGTGGACTGCGGCAAACTTCGGGATAAACAGAGAGACTATTATTAGCGTAGATGCCATTCTTTTTGTGCAACGAGTACATCAGGATTAAGAGAAGAATCTTCACTGTTTTTCTAATACTAATGTGTCACAAAGTTAGCAAAATGTAATGTAAATTAACAAATGGGGAACGAAGATTGGAGTTTATAGAGACCAAACTTGCCACACATGAATTTGGTTAACCATAGTTTGCAAAGTTTGAAACATTATCCCATTAGAGTTTTCGAGAAAACATAGACCAAACCACACAAAAGGAAAATCATGATATGGGGAAATTAGATACATGTTTATACAATTCTCAAGTGGATATATAATAGAATATATATGATTATGTAAGGACTGGGCGAAGGTGAATCTGAATAACTAAATACCCCCATGCTAAAATCCCAAAGCCTTTAGCCCCAAAAGGCCTGGAACTTGGAAAAACACACACACACACACACACACACACTCTCTCCCACACACACACCAAGAACGGGGTGTTCTGTTACAAGACTGAGCTTTATTACCCCTTGGAATGTCCCAGAGAGTGTGATTCCTCCTTATTCTTGCTGAGAAGAATAAACGAACCCTGGTTTAAACCTATATATTCTATGTATATATATATATATATATATAACCATGTGATACATGCATCCAATGTTCCATCTCATGATTTTTCCTTTATGTTGTTTGGTCTGTGTGGCCTTGTAAACTCTAATGGGTTAATGTTTGAGACATGACTTGCATACTATGAGAAACAGAAATCACTGTGTAGCATGTTTAGTCTCGATAAACTCCAATCCTCGTTCCCCATTTGTTGATTTACATTACATCTCGCTAACTTTGTGACACAGGGGTGTTATAAGAAATCTTGAGGGTTCTCTCTCTTAAACACCCAATGAACTGACATATTCAAATGTCCTGCGAGATTCACCAGAACACTTCATGACTGTGGCTCGAGCTTCAAGCAGACCTTATCAAACTAACCCCCTCCTTGCTGCAGAGAAAGGAATGCCATGCGGTCAAAGAGTCCCCTCTGAAAACGCACATACACAAAGCTTTAATTCACTCATTTAAAGACTTTACTGAGATATATTTGATATGTTATGTTTGTCGATTTGTCCAGGCCCTATGAAGGGATCTGGGAGTGTATGGTAGTTCTAAACGAACTACAAGGGCATTTAATTATGCTTTTAATGTAACTCTGCAATATAACTCTCCTTATACGTCTTTCTTCCTATTTTCCGAACCTTTGTGATCTAACGAGGTCATCTATGTAATTGAACAAGCCGTAAAATGTATTTTACTATGTTTAATCATCTTTGGAATGATTCTGACCAAATTCTGACTGCTTGTAAAACCTGTGAATGCGGCCATAAATCGAACGCGGACAAGACAAAGCCGAGGTTGCCGCCAAAGTTTCGTTGAATGCCATTGGCCAGTTCGCACCTCAGAAGGTTCCTTTAAAGAAGAACTGAACCTCCCTCCGAGTCAGATCTTACTGCGCTCTTCCGTGCTCGTCCTGGTTTCAGAATGTAACGTCTCGTCTCGAGGCGAGTCTTTCGCCTTTCTTTTATGTGTTCTAGTTAGTTTGTGTTTTTCAGTCTTAAGATAAGTCCCTGTGTTTTAATTCCACGAGTGAAAAGAACACCGCGGGACATATCTCTTCAGCAAAGCCGGCTACGAGGGACATTTAAACCACCGCGCGCTCTCTCTGAACCAGAAGCACGCGCACGTGACCACGTGACGCTTCCTCCCACACAAAGGACACCGCTCACGGTGCAGGACCGACGCGACACAGAGTGCATGACCAAGATTACATTTGCGCAAGTATCTCTTTTTACAGAGCTTCTAAGAAGCCTTAAGATGATGTTTTCGTGTTGTTACAGAAAAGGTGAAGTCCAGGATAATGCTGCTAATGTTCTCTCTCTCTCTTTCTCTCTCTCTCCGTTCTCTCTCTCTCTCACACCCTCACTCTCCCACACGTGTCTCCATTTGTCCAAACGCAATGCCTTTCTCGTTCATCGATGCCTTATCGTGTTTTGTTTGTTTATTATGTTTGTAAATATATATATATATTCCATGGCAACTGTAGTAAATATATAAGTAGACATGCCTTTATTAAATCCATTATATTCATTTGATTGATTCATTTACTTTGCTCATTTTCAAGTCCCTTAAGTGCAAACAGGTCCTACTCGCTTTATCAATTAAAGATACTTTAAAGAGTATGTATTTATAGGGCAGCAAACCCAATTCTTCTGGCCAGAGAATTGCGTTTCCTGAAATCCTATAAAGTAAGATGATATTGTGGATCCCCACAATATTATTCTGGCAATTGAGCTAATTAATTTTGCCTGTTTTGTAAGACGTGATCAGTGTAATTAACTGTAATCAACTTGTAGTTAAAATGCAAGGATACACAGTTAAATATGCAGGTAAAAGGACATCCTCCCTTAGAGGGAGATTTATTAACATGTAAGACTGATCTAATCCAAACATGTATGAATAATTATTAATTATGAATTATTAATTATGATATGCAAATTCCCCACGGATTAGATCCGCCCATAGTCTTTACAATTAACAGGATTCATTTCTCCTCCTTAGTTAGAATTCAGAGAGAGCCAGCACTTTGGAGGTCGTAAAAGTTGTTATCAGTGTTAATGTTTCCTGTAACAAGACACCAGGGGCCCGTTCTTCGTACGTCGCTAACTCACTTAGCTGGATTTGATTGTTGGCGATTTGGCATGATCTTGGATTGTTTGGTTCTTCGACGCTCATCCTGGACTTGCTGTCATGGCAACAGCTGCGCAAGCTTGAACCTGTTCGCGAGCAGGCTTATTTCGTGTTAGCAGGATTAGATCGCGGCTTTAGCCTATAAGCAGAGCTGATACAAGAGTGAGAACCTCACCACCTGAGAGGCTCCTCACCACGGAGCAGGTGCTGCGGTTATCACTCCGCCCAAGTAGCAGTGCTTCGCCTTCAGAGAATATAGTTCCCAGTATTTATACGGTTAAAATATGTCTGTGTCTCATGTGACTTTGTTTTTTGTGCACTCTGTGACTATACAAATCACAACATGTAAATAGGAAAATGTTTGTGTTATTTTGTCACTTATTTGGATTAGTATGCTAGCTGTAACCATTTACATCCAGTCTTTGTGCTAAGCTAGGCTAGCGGTGGGTGCGTCAAACAGACTTATAGCACGCACGGAGATGAAAAAGGTATGTATGGACTTATCTAACTCTGGGGGATAAGGTGAATAGGCTAAAGTCCCAAAAAGTCGGAGTGTTCCTTTAATATTCCAGATTGTAATATTATATCAAATTTTAAAAAAGGCAGTTGACAGACTAAAATCTCTTAGATGTTCCATATCACAAATATGGCTAGGATCTGTGCATGACTCAATAATTTTCAGAGATTTATGCACAATATTTGAACGTGGTAAGGAAAAATATAAATATCAAGCTCACTGTATTACATACACGTATGCTTATCCTAACATAACAGAACAGATTTTTTCTATTATACATGTGATTACAACAGGATCCTGCTTGGAGACAGGTGTTTTATGACCCCATTCCCTGACCCAAACCCCAGACACGCAATGAAGGGAACTTTAGCCAACTAAAGTGTCTGAGATGTCTGAGGGTTGCACCTGACAGGGCCTGTGAGATTGCATGTGCCATATTACACACCATTGCACCATCAGAAAAAAATAAGAAAACATTTCATTAATGTTTAATAAAAGACAAGACAAATATGCTTAGAATTCTTTGAGTTTTATTTTATTGTTCTTTGTAAAGAAAAGCCAATAATAATCATCTTTTCCTTGCAATAAGAGATATTATGCAAGTCAGCAATAGTACTCTGTGTCAAATAATATATTAGCACTTACTCTGAAGTTCCTTTGAAGCAACTCTATCTCTAGTGCCAGTTTTTTTCTTTAAGTTGTCAAATATTTTCAAAATATTCTATTTTCTAGGGGTAGGGGTAAACCTGTCAACATGCCTTATGCATCAAAAATTAAAAAGAAAAGTACAACACTGCCAACCTCTGTATCACTGCTTTGGTCAGACTCTTCTGTAGGCGTTTCTGTTGATGTGGACTCCTGCAACTCATATTGCATTCAGAAATAATAGGTACTTAAGTGTAAATTAAGTAAAGTTATTTATGCACTTAAAGATACATGAGAGGGTTTCTTCACTGTCCTGTGCATTGGGGAAAAATGGACATTACAAAGTGTTGTAGCCTACTTTCTTCCCTTTTGATGTAACATTAGTAAAAGTCTTACTGCACATGCTTCAGCCACTTGCTTGGGAACAGATAAAGTGTTGGTGTATTGTTTAAAACTGCACAAAAGAGGAAAACACAATTTCATTACAATGACTCTGGGGGGGAATGTGATCAATAACTCATGGCAACATATTTTTTTACATTAACTACATGTAGTTTCACACATGTAGACTTTCACAAGTCAAAGCAATTCATTACTACTCAAGGTTTAACAGTTGAAATGACTGGACAGCCATTGGGATTATAGGCCTACTTAATTTAATGCAGCAACAAATTATTTTACAGTGTACTAGGATCATTTAAAGTTAATTTACAAATTTGCTGCTCCATGGCCTCTGGCTGTGTGTCTGAGGAAGAGCTGAACCAGGGATCCCCTCCACAATGGGTCGGTTCAAGGATGCCCTCCACAACCCAAGGGCCAGCTCTTCTGCCTGGGTATAACTTGGGGTTGCAGGACCACCAACTGTTTGTTTTTCTTTTCTTTTTTTTTTTCTCAACCTTTTTCTTGGTTGCTTTTATAAACAGGCAAACATTTATTAACTGTCTTTTTAAAAGAGATTAGTATAAGTAGTACAAATTACCATTGTGTAGAATATTCTAGTACTTCACTTTTACTTGTTCCCATGTTCTAGTAGTGGGTGGTGACTCTGACATTTACTATGAACAAAGTTATTTTAAGAAATTATTAAAATATAAAATATATACTGTAATAAGTGATAAAAACATCTAACATGGTCACTACAAACTTAATTTGTCTGCTACTTTTTGCCAGCCCTCTCTCCTGGCTTTTGCACATTTGAGGTAAACATTTTTTATTACGTTTTTAAATTCTGCATATCCTTCAAGCAATAACTCTTGCTCTGCTGCGGTGAAAAACTGCGCGCGCTCTTTGGCCACGGTGAGCAGCCAATAGCAGCGTTGCTGATCAATGTTTCTACTATCGATACATATACCCTTTTAACCCAGCGCATGAACGCGCAATTATCTCAGATAACTCAATCCAGCTATACTAATCATAACCGGCAGGAGTGTTCGAAGAACCAAATTAGCCGGATCATGATGACCACGATTATATTATCTTGGATGTCTCGTTTGATCTCGGATGTTTTAAGCAACGTACGAAGAACGGGCCCCAGGTTCTGACAGTGATGTTAGTTTTGGGGAGAGTGAGTTTGCTGGATTATTCACTAAATATAATGAATAGTTAGTGTGTGTCTGATTGGTCCAGACGCTACAGTGATCTCTGACTGGCGGAGTCGAACATCATGAGTGCCGACATATAATGATCTTAGAGAATTTACGATTAGCATTAGCCAGCACTTTTAAATTTGCTTTGATGTCAGGCGCTCTGGCTCCCGGCAAACATGTGACTATGGTGGCGGTGTCTCTATTTTCACATTCCGTGTGATCAAATCACCAATTACCAGGGCACAATCAACATAATTCTCAGTGGGTGTTTCACTGAGTGGGGCAAATCGATTTGTTATGGTAATTGGAATGGAAGAGTGTTTTGTTTTGTGAGTGTTCAGTCACCTGTGTTGTGGGAACTGTGAGAGTGGCGCGTGCTGTCTTTGATGGCGGTCCGGCCGCAGCTGGACTTGACCATCGCTGTCTCACTAGGGTTAGGGTTAGGAAGACTGACGCTGTGGAGCTGGTGGCGCTGTACAGGAGGAGCTGTATTCCGGGCAGGCGGCTGCTGTTTCGAGCGACCTGTCGCAGAACTAGAGCGTCTGGGGATGAAGTGTCGCATGGCTTGCGACGTCTTCTGGACCTCCGAGAAACGCTCTACAAAACCTTCCACCGCCTGTCCAAAGAGCTCGGAGGGGGAGACAGGCGCATCAAGGAAGGTGGCTCTGTCAGCGTCCTTCATCTCCGACAGCGTGAGCCACAAATGTCTCTCCACAACTGAGGGATGCCATGTTCCTCCCAATGACCTGAGCGGCAGACTTGGTGGCTCGCAGAGCTAGGTCCGTGGCATTTCTCAAGTCCGTGAAGCTCTCAGGGTCCGGGCCCACCTCGTCCAGAGAATGGAGAAGGTTGGCCTGGAAAATTTGTAGCACGGCCATGGTGTGGAGCGCTGATGCGGCCTGGCCAGCAGCAGTGTAAGCGCGGATGACGAAGGCAGAAGTAGTCCGGCAGGCTTTAGAAGGCAAGGCGGCCTTAGAACGCCATCCAGAGGAGGGTGGGCAAAGGTGCGCTGCGACGAGTCTCAAAAAACAAGGAACTGATTTGAAACTAGGCTCTGGCTCCGAACTAACACCAGCACTGCCTTGTTGGAAAAGGGCTAGATGTGGAGGAGCAGTGGCTCTACTCTGAGCTCCTCCCGAGTGACCGAGCTCCTCACCCTATCTCTAAGGGAGCGCCCAGCCACCCTGCAGAGAAAGCTCATTTCGGCCGCTTGTATCCAGGATCTTGTCCTTTTGGTCATGACTATAGGTGAGAGAAGGAACGTAGATTGACCGGTAAATCGAGAGCTTCGCCTTGCAGCTCAGCTCCGCTCGGCCTGGCTCCAGGGTGGGGCCCCGGCTGCGCCATGCCGGGCGACATCTCGGTCCTTGATTTATTGTGACTCATAATGGGCTTCTGACTTGCTCTTAGTCTGACCCATCACCTAGGACCTGTTTGCCTTGGAAGACCCTACCAGGGGCATATAGCCCCGGACAACATAGCTCCTAAGATCATTCGGGTACTCAAACCCCTCTATCACAATAAGGTAGCAAGTTCAAGGAGGAGACGATTAATCAAGTCAAGTCAAGTCAAGTATATTTATATAGCGCTTTTCACAATACAGATTGTATCAAAGCAGCTTCACAGTATCAATCAAAAAACAACATAACAATGTTTGTTTATTAGTGGAAAACAATAAAATAAAAAAAGACATCCAAGTTTGGAAGGGCTGATCAATGTTATTAATGATTGGTTAATTAATTTGAATATCCCCAACTGAGCAAGCCAAAGGCAACAGTGGCAAGGAACCGAAAAACTCCATCAAGTGACCCAGTGGTGTCCTGAAACTCCATCAAGTAACCCAATGGAGAAAAAAAAACCTTGGGAGAACCCAGGCTCAGTCGGGGGCCAGTTCTCCTCTGGCTTTTATGAACTAGAGGCCAGATTTACAGTAACTGTAAGTTTTAAAATTTTATATGAATGCCTGGCTGAAGAGATGCGTCTTTAGTCTAGTTTTAAACTGGGAGAGCGAGTCTGAGCAACGAACAATATCAGGAAGGCTATTCCAGAGCTTCGGAGCTAAATGTGAAAATGCTCTCCCTCCTTTGGTGGATCTGGATATCCTAGGTATGACCAGAAGCCTCGAATTTAGTGATCTTAAAGAGCGCGATGGATTATAGGGCGATAGAAGGTCCGTTAAATAGACTGGAGCTAAACCATTTAGGGCTTTATAGGTCAGTAGCAATACCTTGTAATTAATACGGAACTTTATAGGTAACCAATGAAGTGATGATAAAATCGGTGTTATATGATCATATTTTCTTGATCTAGTAAGAACTCTAGCGGCTGCATTTTGGACTAACTGTAGCTTGTTTATTGAGGATGCAGGACAACCAGCTAATAAAGCATTACAATAATCTAGTCTCGAGGTCATGAATGCATGAACTAACTTTTCTGCATCAGAGACTGATAGCATATTACGTAGTTTAGCAATGTTTCTAAGGTGGAAAAAGGCTGTTTTTGTAACATATGAAATATGCTTTTCAAAAGACAGGTTGCAGTCTAATATAACACCCAGGTCTTTTACAGTAGAGGATAAAGTAACAGGGCATCCTACTATGTTAAAGTAGTGTTGTGAGAGGTTTTGTGGACGGTTTTTAGAACCGATAAGTATTACTTCTGTCTTGTCTGGATTTAATAAAAGAAAATTACGCGTCATCCAATCTTTTATATCTTTAACACAGTCTGTCAATTTGGATAATTTAGCGTATTCATCTGGCCGTGATGAAATATATATTTGAGTGTCATCGGCGTAACAATGGAAACTAATTCCATGTTTCCTTATAATATTACCAAGTGGCAGCATATATATTGAGAATAATAGAGGGCCTAACACAGATCCCTGTGGCACTCCATAGTTTGCCGAAGTTATGATCGATTTTTCTCCATTTAAATAGACAAAATGGTAGCGGTCGGATAAGTATGACCTGAACCAGCTCAATGCTTGTCCTTGAATACCAGTATAATTTTGTAGTCGATCTAGGAGTATTGTTTGATCTATAGTATCGAACGCTGCACTAAGATCAAGTAAAACTAGTATTGAGATACAGCCTTGGTCCGAAGCTAAAAGTAAATCATTTGTTATTCTAACCAGCGCAGTTTCAGTGCTATGATGCGGTCTGAATCCAGACTGAAACTTTTCATAGATGTCGTTTTCTTGTAAGA
Organism: Semotilus atromaculatus; assembly: GCA_031834385.1. Lineage (NCBI taxonomy): Eukaryota > Metazoa > Chordata > Actinopteri > Cypriniformes > Leuciscidae > Semotilus > Semotilus atromaculatus. Next base: position 8,901,791 of record JAULUF010000030.1, read on the forward strand.
AAGAGCCGAGTTGATAGGACACAACTTTTTCTAATATTTTAGACATAAATGGAAGATTTGAAATGGGTCTGTAATTTACTAGGTTATTTGGATCTAATTGTGGTTTCTTAATAAGAGGTTCCTTATCAGGAACATCGAGCTGCGTGAAAACGCTGCGGGAACGCTTCTAGCGTTGTGCGTCTTGAAGCATAGTATGGAATCAGCCAACGGCGAGACGGAACGTCACGAGTGACGTCATCGACCAGGAAACTATAAAGCACACCCATGAACACTATGGCGACAGCTTCTGTTGTCTTCAGCAAGCGATTTGTGTGTGAATCTGTCCCAGTGTTTTTGTCTGTCTTTAGTGATTGCTAGGCAGGAGTTTTTCACAAAAAAAAAAGGCTATATATATGTATTCACATATCTAAGCGAGCAGCATTACAGAAAGTGTGTGTTCCCCCCTGTACTCGTTATTTCACGGGTGGGGATTCACACGATCTGTGTGTTGTTTGTTTGGGAGTACAGCATGCCAGGTCAGCTCTCGAGGGGGTTGATTGTGAGCATTGCGAGCGTTTTCCAATAAGAACGCTCTGCTCCCGCCGATCACTCTTTGAGGAGAGTGGTTCGGCTCGCGCTCCCCGCGGCTCGGGTCCCGCTTCTGTCGAGGCAGAGCGGCGGCGCGTGTCGTGGGGATCGCGGGTGAATCTGACAGCGGGGTTTGAGACGGGCTATCTCAGCCTTTAACTGTTAGATTCAGTGCCTCAGTTTAGGGTTGGAAGCACGCTCTGCGGTTTCTTCTGCCCAGGCTGTGGCATTAATATTGCAACTATCCAGTTCTGAGGAGCTGAATGTTGTTGGTATTAAAAATATAATAATAATAATATTATATAAACTATAAAATAAGGGGATTATGATATATATGATATATGATATATTCCCCTGAACAGAAATAAATGAGGAGCTTATGGAGGTGCTTACTCATGCTGTAGAAAAATTAAACATTGAGTGGTCAGCAGTTTGGCAGGAGTTTTTTATATAAAAATATTGTATAAACTATGTTTGCCTTCCCGAGTGCAACCTCCACGACGGTGCCTGCCATTTTTCCGGATCTCCACACCGAGGTGTCGAAGTCCTGGAAGAAAACGATTTCATACTGTATTTTTAGCCCTCAGATCTCTACAAAAATATTTTTATATTGCTGAGGCTTATTTACGATTATGAGGCGATGCCTAGAAAAACTGGAGAGACGCCTACTGCCATCTCTCCGCTGAAACGAATTCGTCTTTTAGGCACCGGCATTTAAAGACAGGGACTGATGGGCGGGTCAGTCCTGGCTGTCGATAAGCTCCTCGCATGGGCGCAATAAAATCAGAGCGTCGCGTCTTGTGCTCCCCCTGCAAAATAGTGGAACCAGACGCGACACTCTCAGATGAAGTTTTCGTGGGTTAAACTGATCTGAGGACAGTCATTATAGCCAAGTGGCTTCATCAAAAAAAAAAAAAAAAAAAAGTAGTTCTGACGCCACCGGTGTCAGGATGCTGAGGGTGGTCCCCACCGTGAGAGAAAGGTGTTCACTGCATCTGACGGTGCCCATTCTCTCACGGTGCCCTCAGGGGTCCCTTCTGCCAACCCCGCCTTCGCGTCGGGGCGTAGACGGGCCCAGCGAGCGCTTCCCGAGGGACGCTCGCCCCCTCTACAGAGTGTCGCGTCTTGTGCTCCCCCTGCAGTGGGACCAGGCGTGACACTCTCAACCGAGGTCTTCTGGCCATAAGACTGATCTGAGGACAGTCATTATGGCCAAGAAGGCTTCGTCTAAGAAGTCCTGACGCCACTGGCGTCAGGATGCTGAGGGTGGTCCCTACCGTGAGAGAAAGGTGTTCACCGCATCAGACGGTGCCCATTTTCTCCCGGTACCCTCAGGGGTCCCTTCTGCCAACCCCGCCTTCGTGTCGGGGCGTAGACGGGCCCAGCGAGCGCTTCCCGAGGGACGCTCGCCCCCTCTGAGGAGGGGTTTAGAGCAGTCAAACCAGTTGTTTCCTGCCGGTGCGCCGTTACAGGGCGCTGTGTTTGCTGCTCAGAATATTCCAGAGGCCAGTCTCGAGAGGCTGGTACCCTTTGTAGATTTTCTGGCGGAGTGTCCAAAAGTATCTCAGTGGGTCCTGCATTCGATAGAGAAAGGTTATGATATTAGGTCTCGTCCTCCTCGATTCAGCGGGGTCCTGCCCACAGTGGTGGGCCCCGAGCAGGCTCTGGTAATGGGACAAGAGGTGAAAACGCTCCTTCAGAAGGAGGCTATAGAACGGGTTCCTCCTTCCAGCAAGGAGTCTGGTTATTACAGCCGATATTTCATCGTTCCAAAGAAGGATGGTGGGGTTGCGTCCAATTTTAGATCTGCGCCCGTTAAGTCGCTCAGTAGCAAGCTCTGGTTCAAGAGGCTCACTCTGAAGCAGATCGTGTCACAAATCAGATCCGAGGACTGGTCTGTCACGATAGATCTGAAGGACGCGTATTTCCATATCTCCATCCTTTCGCAACACAGGAAGTCCTGAGGTTCGCTTTCGGGGGCGAAGCGTACCAATATTATGTTCTTCCGTTCGGTCTAGCTTTATCTCCCCGCACGTTCACGAAGTGGCGGCTCGGCATCGAGATGTCGTCCTCGCGCACTTCAAGAAATTGGGGTTGAGGCTGAATGCCAAGAAGAGTGTGTTATCTCCATCTCAGAGAACCTCTTTCTGGGGTCAGCCACAAAACAAGTGAAGCTAGGCCAGTTGCTCACTGTAAAGCAGTTCCAGAGATTGCTGGGTCTCATGGCAGCAGCGTCTAAGGTTATACCTTGCAGCCTGCTGTACACGAGACTATTACAGTGGTGGCTCAGAACCAAGGGGTTCTCCCTGAGGGGAAACCCCCTCCGCATGATCAAAGTTACATGGCGTTGCCTCCGTGCTCTGGTCATTTGGAGGGATCCTTGGTTTCTGTCCCAGGGACCTGTGCTGGGAGCTCTTTGTCGTCGTGTAACGCTAACGACAGATGCTTCCCTCACAGGCTGGGGGGTGATCATGAGTGGTCACCCAGCCCAGGGTCTGTGGCAGGACTATCATCGATTATGGCATATAAATTGTCTAGAGATGTTGACAGTGTTTCAGGCTCTGAAACACTTCCTACCAGACCTCAGAGGTCATCATGTTCTTGTCTGGTCCGACAACACATCGGTGGTCTCTTACATAAACCATCAGGGGGGTCTGCGCTCCCGCCCGTTATACAATCTGGCTCGCCAGATCCTTCTATGGTCCCAGGGGAAGCTCCTCTCTTTGAGGGCGATTTATCTCCCGGGGTATTTAAATCAGGGAGCGGACATCCTGTCGAGGCAGGGGCCGAGGCCCGGGGAATGGAGACTCCACCCGAGGTGGTGGAGCTCCTTCAGATGCAGTGCGGTCGTGCCGAGGTAGACCTATTTGCGTCCAGGGAGACATCACACTGTCCACTGTGGTTCTCTCTCAGTCATCCAGCCCCGCGGGGTTGGACGCTATGGTACAGCCGTGGCCGAGGTCACGTCTGTACGCCTTTCCCCCGATTGCTCTGCTCCCAGGAGTTCTGGAGAGGGTTCGCCGGGATGGGGTCAGTCTACTATTGGTAGCCCCGTACTGGCTGGCCCGAGTTTGGTTTGCGGACCTTATATCTCTCCTAGACGGTTCTCCTCTGGAGATTCCGATCAGGAGGGACCTTCTCTCTCAGGCGAGCGGGTTGATTTATCACCCCCGCCCAGAGTTGTGGAAGCTATGGGCTTGGCCTCTGAGGGGGCCCAGCTCGTAGGTGCTGGTCTCTCAACCGAGGTTGTTGAGACCATCCTTCACTCCAGAGCTCCTTCCACGAGGAAGTTATACGCCTTGAAGTGGAGGCTCTTCACTTCTTGGTGTGGAGAACACCTGTTGGACCCAGTTAACTGCCCAGTGGGTGCAGTGCTGGAGTTCCTGCAGGAGCGTTTCTCCTCAGGGTTATCCCCCTCCACACTAAAGGTGTATGTGGCGGCACTTGCTGCTTACCATGTCCCTTTCAGTGGAGTCTCTTTGGGGAGACACCCGTTTATAACTCGTTTCCTCCGTGGTACTTTGAGGCTGAGGCCTGTAGTCCGCACGAGGGTGCCAGCGTGGGACTTGGCCATCGTTCTAGAAGGTCTTTCCCTAGCTCCTTTTGAGCCTATTGAAGAAGTTTCTGAAAAGTTTGTTACTTTAAAGACTATTTTTCTTCTTGCAATTTCTTCTCTTAAGAGAATCTGAGATATTCAGGCTCTCTCGGTTGCTCCTTCGTGTTTGGAATTTGCGCCTGGGATGGTGAAGGCTTTTCTCCACCCCAGGCCAGGTTATGTCCCTAAGGTCCCTACCAATGTGGCCAGACCTATAGTTCTGCAGGCCTTCTGTCCTCCTCCTTTTACATCGTCAGATCAGGAAAAACTTAATCTGCTCTGCCCTGTCCGGGCTCTAGATACTTATGTCCACAGAGCTGCCCTGTGGAGGAAATCAGAACAGTTGTTTGTTTGTTGACCCCACCTAAGAAGGGGTCTCCAGTGTCTAAGCAGAGGATGAGCAAGTGGGTGGTCGAGGCCATCTCACTTGCTTATGAGTCGGCTGGTCAGCCTTCACCTTTGACTGTCCAAGCTCACTCTACCAGGAGTATGGTGGCTTCCAAAGCCTTATTGTCAGGAGTTTCTCTTCATGACGTGTGTGATGCGGCAGGCTGGTCCTCACCGCATACTTTCGTCAGGTTTTATGACCTAGACCTTAGCTCCACCCCTGGGGCGCAGGTGCTTTCGGCTGAATTTAATCCGTGATTCACACAGTCGGTCACTTGCTCTTATGGCGACGTGGGTATTAGCGTTCCCGCAGCGTTTTCACGCAGCTCGATGTTCCTGATAGGGAACGTCCCGGGTTACGTATGTAACCCTAGTTCCCTGAAGGAACGAGACGCTGCGTGTCGTTGCCATACTCCCAGCATTCCCTTGATCGACTTGCTTCAGACTTTTCCAGAAGCTGTCGCCATTGTGTTCATGGGTGTGCTTTATAGTTTCCTGGTCGATGACGTCACTCGTGACGTTCCGTCTCGCCGTTGGCTGATTCCATACTATGCTTCAAGACGCACAACGCTAGAAGCGTTCCCGCAGCGTTTTCACGCAGCGTCTCGTTCCTTCAGGGAACTAGGGTTACATACGTAACCCGGGACGTTTTATAACTGCCAGCTTGAACGTTCTTGGAACATGACCTAAAGATAAAGATGAGTTAATAATATTGAGAAGAGGCTCTTCCACTATAGGTAACACTTCTTTCAGTAGTTTAGTTGGTATAGGATCTAATAAACATGTTGTTGTTTTAGATGAAGTGATAAGTTTGTTTAACTCTTTTTGTTCTATAGTTGTAAAGCATTGTAATTGCTCTTGCGGAGCGACAATTGTGGCCGAATCATAAGGCGGGAGCAAGGATTGAACATTTACAATTGTGGTTCTGATGCTTTCAATTTTCTCGTTGAAGAAGTTCATGAAATCATTACTACTAAACTGTAACGAGGTATTTTGTTCAGACGACGTCTGTTTATTTGTTAGTCTAGCCACGGTGTTAAATAAAAACCTTGGATTGTTTTGGTTGTTTTCTATTAGTTTGCGGAGGTGCTCAGCCCTGGCCGCTTTTAGGGCCTTTTTATAACGTGACATACTGTCTTTCCACGCGATTCTAAAGACCACTAAATTAGTTTGTTTCCATTTACGCTCTAAATTACGGGTTTCTCTCTTTAGAGCATGCGTAGTATTATTGTACCATGGTGCTATACTTTTCTCTCGGACCTTTTTTAATCTAATGGGTGCAACAATATCCAATGTTCTAGAGAGAATGGTGCTCATAGTGCTAGTTAGTTCGTCTAGTTCATCTGTTCGTTTGGGTTCAGGCCGCAGCTGAGACAGATCAGATAAGCTATTTGAGAAATTATCTATGGTGGATGGAAGGATTGTTCTGCCTGGTCGATAACATGGCGCAGCATGACATATTACAGACGTATGTAATATGCAAGTTACCATGTAATGGTCAGTGACATCATCACTTTGTGGAATGATATCTATATCGGTTGGATCGGTTCCATATGATATAATTAAATCGAGTGTATGATTAAGACGATGAGTTGGTCTGGTGACGTTTTGCTTGACCCCGAAGGAGGTGGTAGTCATTGGTAATCACATCCAAAATAAAAGTTTGTGTTTACATAATGTGTGTGTACTGTGTATAAATATTTTGCAATTAATATCATGCATGTGTATATATTTAAGAAAAATTTGTTATTTTGGTTATTTTGTAATTTTTATTAATATAAATTATATTTAAATATATATACAGTATATACATGCAAATATTTCATATTTATATATGCATGCATATTTGTGTATTTATATATATATATATACAAAATAATTATACACAGTACACACAAATATACTATGTAAACACAAACTTTTATTTTGGATTAATCCTTGCCCAGGCCAATTAAAAATATAGAAACAAAATTGTTTGTTTGAAGCATGATGATTTGGCTATAATTTATTAACACAAATAAATGATCCTATTCCCTACATTAGTTCCCTCAAAATCTTTTTTCCCACTGTAAACTGTAAACAGTTTTTGCCTCAAACCTTCTTTGAAGTACTTTATTTAGGTCAGTTGCATTTTTATTTTTATTTTCAGAAAAAAAAAACTAACAAAAAGACAGCCCCGGAGCTGTTTGTTCAGGATGGAGACAATGAGGAATGAAAACAGGGGGTCAGCCGGTCCTTTTAAACAGAGGATTCAGCTAGGCCTGCACTCCGCCACCCTACATCCGCCTCTCCGCATCTTTCTCATTCTCTCAGCCAAACAAAAACAGCACTGCTGGGGCCCCAGTCCATCCAGCAGGGGTTGATTCAGAGATGAAGAATGACTTGACGATACAGAGAAATGTCTGGTGTAATCCTCCAGGAATAGGGGAAGAGAACATGGGAAGTGGGGGCCTTTTTCCTCTATTTCTCTTTGCTTTTCTTTCTGTCTCACACCCACACTTACACCTGGTGGGTCCTTATAGGATAGATATTCTTGGAAACAAGCACCCAGATGTTCTTACAGTGCTTCTTCTCATGAAGCTTTTATTGCTCAGGGGTTATTCACTCATAGATCGATGCCCTGGGTATCATTTCATATTTCAGTTCATGACTTTTCATTGCAGACTTTGATATCTTGGCAAATCTGAGAACATTTTAAGACATTGTTGAGACCAAACAATGCCTGAAAACACTGTACTTCCTCTCCTGCTGCTTTTGTCAGTGCAGAGATCTAACATTCTCAAAATATAACAAAAGCAGCGTTCTCAAATAATATGTCTTCCTACGCGTCTTCCATTACCCAAGAGTCATTTGGTTTATCCGACTTCTACTCCTTTCCTCACTTACTTGTGGCCCAGTGGCTGTCTGAGGGTGGTTACTACTGACGTGGGGCTCTGCTGTCTGGAGAGGTCAGTCAGACAGCGGTTGACTATTTGAAGACCTCTGACCCTGCAGTTCTTGTTTATTTGTGTCTCTCCTCTGAGCTTTCGGATTCATCATACTGCCCCCTCTTACCTCAACTTAGTTCACCACCTGTATTTATTGTCCTTTTCCACCCTATAGTCTATGTATACAAAGGCAAAGTGAATACAGATGCAGATTCTTGATTGAAATCAAAAGGAGGATGTTAGGCAAAATATTTGCACTGCTACATACAATGAAATTAAACATTCCCTCCAATGGCCCTTGCCAATCATGGCCTCCTAATAATCCCCATCCATTGAATTGGCTCTATCACTCTCTCTCCTCTCTCCACCTATAGCTGGTGTGTTGTGAGCGCACTGGCGCCGTTGTACTGTGGCTGCCGTCGCATCATCCAAGTGGATGCTGCACACTGGTGGTGGTTGAGGAGAGACCCCGACATGATTGTAAAGCGCTTTGGGTGTACAGTAGTACATATGAAAAGCGCTATATAAATGCCTCATTCATTCATTCATTCATTCAATAGAATATTGATAAGTCACGGTACGGCCTCTTGGCTGAATTAAAACAACTCAAATTTTTTCCAATAAAGTGAGGTAGGTTGTATATTTTTACTTTCTGGATTTATTATTATGTTTTTGTTATATATTATGTTGAATTTATTTATATTTTTTAATTATTAATATATACACCAAGTTTGATAGATAGGTAAGATATATATTGTCACTGTACACGTATGATGAAACTGGTGGAGCAACCTCCAGATGCCTTCATGGTAAATACAAATACATAAATGCCCATGTGCAAATATACACAAGTTTTATACACTAAAGGCTACACTACTATACAATGCAATATACTATATACTCAATATACTATACAGCACAATATAATACAACCACAAAGACAACAAATGTTCATAAATATAAACATTAAACAGAATATGTTTAATATGTTTATATGTGCAATAAAAAAGAAAGTGAGAAGTGCTAAATGTGTCGTATTGCACCGCGATAAATAGAACATTATTAGAAAATAAAATATTGAAAAAAATTGCACTAAGAGGCAATATGTGAGGAAATTGCTAAAGTCCCCCTGTGGTGAAAATCACGTTTTTAATGTTGTTTATGTCTATGCGGTGTTTTTAATATGCTTTAAGACAAACCATGTGTATATTCATATGTCAACACCATTGCTGAGTATTCACTTTCTCATTAAAACTGTGTTGAACCAAAGACAGTCTCAAAAACGTGATTTAAAACCACTGGTGTTTCTGACATCACAAAACTACCTTGTAACCAATCACGTCAACATGCCGGTGGGCTTTAACATATTATTGCTGATTAATCATTCCTGACTACATGATTGCTAGGCTATTAGTTCAAATGGATTTTTTAAATTTTTTTATTGACCATGATTTAAGGTAACTAAATTAAAATGAGATAAAGTATGGTCACAATTTAACTGAAATAAGGGAATTAATTAATTAAGTCGTTGGCACAAATTCTTAATTTGTGGCCACGATATTGATTTATATAGCCGCGTTTCCACTGTCGGGCCAAAAGCGAGCGTGCTAGTCCATGCCAGGGCCAGTCGCGTTTCCACTGTCACTTCCGGGGCTTGATCAGGCCTCATCAGGGCTTCCTCTGGGCCAGCGGACAGGTTTTTTTTGGCCATTTCCCATGTTATTATATAAGGCTATACCTTCTAACTTAAACATTTAAGACATTTTAAACTATTTTTAGCTAAAAACTCACTTTCAGACTCCAGTAAATGTTTTAAATAATGTCCTTTTGATCCTATGGGGATTCTGATTACCGTATGAGGCAGAAATATATTTATATGCGATGCTAAAGGCTACTTGTGCTAATTGTTGTGATAATAAATACACATGTATGTAAAGACTGCTTGAAGAACGTAGTCAAATCAAAAATGATAATAATCGTGTATTTATTTGGTTTCATGTTTTATCTGTCTCTTCCCTCCCTGTGCCTTTGTTGATACCGGACTAATGCATATATGTCACACACTCCGGCTTTCTTCTCATGAGATCCCTCTGTTGCTCTGACTGAAAGGATAACAGTATAGTGAGACGAGAGAGATCGCTCAAACCTCCTCAGATTACAAATATTGCGTACTTTTGTGGAAAATGTATAGAAATGCTCAGAAAACAATCTACTATATTTTATCAATATTTTTCTAAATGTGTAAGCCTTTGGACTTAAAAGCCAGTTGTTTTGTGCATTCCTGTGATCGGAAGTAGGTGCAACTGAATAGTTCTCTTTTTTTAATTGTAAAACATTGGTCAAATATCGATGCTGGAATCTTAAGTCTTTAAGGGAAGACCAAACATTCGCTTCTGTCATGCTCATTTTGCAATCTAGCTAGTTTTTAGTCAGCTTGTCAAACAGTGGGGTTGTGTAACGTTGTTCTGTGGATGCACATTAAGGGTGGGTTTTAGGGTAGCACTGTGGGGCTACTGGCCCGACAGTGGAAACTCAACTTGATTTTAGGCTCAGTGCTTGAGGTCCGAGGCTATTGTTACGGCACGTTGTTAGCCCTGGCTCGCACTGGCCCGACAGTGGAAAAGCGGCGTGTGTGTGTATGTTTGTCTGTTTGTGTCTGTGTGTTTGCTGTCTTCCACCAGGCAATTAAATGTGTATGAACATGTCTCAAATGCTTATAAAAATGCTAAGTCTATATACATACAGTAGTTAATCCCTCAATAACAATTATTCAGCTTGTTTCAGCCCTAAATGTACAATTACATTGTCAAAGACTGTCAAAGACAATTTAGGCTCACCACGACACACTGACATGAGTAAGCTTGCTTTCTATTTCTACCACAGAAACCCAAAATACATCTGGCTTCTTTACAAACTGAAACGTAAGCTAAATCAGTGGGCAAATATTGTATAAACTGATGGAAAACTACCAGCTTGTGTTCTTTCTGAATTTCATCCACTCTCTGGCTCTTGTCTTTTGAAGAGAGCAAGGGTGATTTCCTGCCTGGATGCTGTGTTTGCTTTTTGAAGCAGGGGCCCAGTGTACTGATGGAGACTACTGTTTTTATAACATTTATACTCTATCCCTCCTCTCACTCTTTCTACTCTGATGACATTATCCACCCAACCCCCCATCCCTGCACACTCAGACTGTCCAGGATGTGACTCCGTGCTTTTCTGCCTCTCTCACAGCATTCACACACACAAACACACCAGTGATCGCCTACAGAAGTCCGTGTAGAATTGTGTAAACTAATAAGTGTTTATTTGGCTGTGTATGTGTGTATAATCATGCTCTCAGGGCCACCTGTGATATAAGAGACAGGACAAGTATGTGAGGAATGTCAGTCTACATGATTGTCCAGGTCCTTTGTCAGAGGAAGATAATAGAAAATCAATGGAAGAGCAGAATGCTAAAATAAGTGCTTCAGCTCTGTATGTTTAGGTTGATTGCAGTAGTTTCATGCTACATCACATATCACTGAATGTTTTTTTTCAATGGCAATGTAGCATCGAACTACTGCAATCATTCACAATTCACTTCTAAAATAACAGGAATTTAAAGGAACCAGTTGAGTATTTATTTTTGTTTTTAAGAATTAGATCAGTACACAGACTTTTATGTGTAATGACATTAGCTGGTGATAGTCAACATGAGTAGTTTGTTAAAGGTATCCCTACACAAGAAGTACAATTTAGCATACTTTTAAAAGGAGTACTTAATAATGAAATAAAATACTTAATAATAATAATAATATTTTATAGTGTAAACAATGTAATGTTTCAGAAACCTAAGTATAAACCAAAAAATTAAAAGGGAATTATAATTTAAAGTTATTTTAACTGCAATTAGCTGATTTTTGTTATGGCTTTTGACCCACTTAAGTACATCTTTATATGTAATTTCATAATTCTCTTGTATTTGAAATTTAGTTAAAGCGTACTGACAATAATTTATGGTAAACTAAAATATATTTTCATGTAATTGATATTCAAACTTGTATGTCACATATTTGAATATATTTCTAATTACACATTTGTATTGAATAAATACATTTAAAATATAATAACTTAATAATCAAATATTGAGTACTGTAGTGAAACACTGTAGTTAATATTATAATTTATAATTATAGTAGCTACTTTCCATGTGGTTTAGGGCCATATTTACTAAACGGGGAAAATTAGCGTTTGAGCGCAATCCCATAAAAGTGCAGATGAAAGTTCTGCGTGTGATCTACTGATGATGTGCAAATTAAAGAACACAAATGGATAATTTCCATAATGATCAATGCAATCTAAGAGCAGCGCAAAGTAGCATCTGGTTTAATAGCACAAACCTTAGTAAATCACCTTGCGTGATTAATTTAAATACTCTCCTCCCATAAATGTTGCATCTAAAAGGGAAACTCCTACAAATGCATATGCTGTAAGGTCAGCAAAAATAAAACTCCACACCTTTTCAGCGCAATTTTTTTTACTGTGTGTCTTTGGTAAATCCTGACAGTAGTTTTTTAATTAGTAGTAGTTAGTAGTTAGTTTAGCCAAAATAGGGTTTCCGCTGGTGCAAGGTGTTAGTAAATCTGGCCCTTAGATAAATTAAATAGCCATTTATTTCATTAATATTATATTATCTGCAAGTACGGTTAATAAACTGTATTTACAATTATTAACTGTATCTTAAATGTAATTTTAAGATTTGAAATAAACTACAAGTGTGCATTCATTACAATTAAGCACACTTCTTTTCACAAGAGAGTTCACCCCAAAACACCCATATGTTGGCAACATGTATGACTTTCTTCCATCGAACTTAAAAGAAGATGTCCAGGCTGTTCTTTATCATACAACAAAGGTAGACAGGCTGCCAGGATCCAAAAAGGATATAAAAGCACCATAAAAAGTAGTCCATATGTTGCTATATAGTGTCTCTGATGCCATATAACTTTGAGTAACAGACTATCATTATTTGCTAATAGTTTTTCCCTCCAAACACTTTCAAATATTTTGGGCTTGTACTCTTTGAAACATTATTGGCTTCCGCATGTCTCATGTCTAATGTATTTTGAAAGTTTTGAATTGAACACAAGCGCAAACTAAATGTGAAAACTATCTTCTTCAGTGAATAATTAAAAAATGTTGTTTCTCACAAATCTATTGTATGACTTCAAAATAATTTAAATATAGCACACAAATCATTTTCATTTTGGAGCTTGACCAAAAAGCATAATGAATAGACTGGTCACTGTCTATTTTGGTTCCATAGAAAAGTTTTAAAGTACATTCTTTAAAATCTCTTCTTTTATGTTTCACTGAAGAAAAAAGTAATGCATGCTGGGAACAACATGAGGGTGAGTAATTGATGACAGTTTAAATCTTTGGGTGATCTATCCCTTTTATTGATTCAGTAGATTTACTAGTACTCCATAAGATTATTTTTTGTTTATTTTATGCTGCATTCTGTTTATATATCCACATTTCCATTTTTCTTTAATCTCTATATTTCACATAAACACAAAACATGTTGGACACCTCAAACACACAGATGGTGGGATTCTTCACATGGTTCCATCCTCATTGTCCCTCTGTGGGTGACGTCCTTACTGAAGAACTTCTGACCTGCTGGAGAAATGGCTAATGAACTTCTCCTCCTCTCTTCAACTCAGCCCCAATGGCCCAGCTGAGGATCTTTTGAGGTCTCCCTTTAAATTTAGCATTTGATTCTAAATCAAAAGATGTTTGTGAAGTGTTAGGACTCTGAGGGCCCAGTAGAGGCTGAGCCCAAGAGGGCCGCCACTGGCCCTTTGCCCTGTTCCCAAACTCAGACCTTTCACAGACATACATGCACTCATACAAAGAAGAATGACTGCACTGGGACATAGAGGAAGTGGCAGGATGTCCGGTGAAGGACAATAAGAAGTCGTCTAGAGTGTGTCTGGTCCATCTACAGGACCTCAGGTCCATAACAACAGTTATCTATGTCCTACACTATTTCTCTGAAAATATGTGTGGTGCCGTTTGGGCTGCAACAGTCTGGAGGTTTTGGCCTAGATGGTTATTTTTTCTCACTGTTTCTGTGCTGTCTATTTGGTTTTAAACATGGTTAAAAGATGAGTACCACACTAAAAATAAAGGGATAGTTCACCCAACAATCACAATTCTCACCCTATTGTCGTTCCAAACCCATAATACTTAATGCTTTCATATAATTTCATCACTGTTCATCTTTGGAACAATATATATATATATATATATATATATATATATATCATCATCATTAGACTCTTGCGAAGCTCAAACATGCTTGTGTGACACCCGAGAACAAACTTCAATGATTGATTCTCATATGTCAAGCTTCCCTTTGCCATATTTAAGCTATGTATGTGTGTTGATCAATGTTTATATGTGAATAAAAGTCTAAATTAAATCTGTTCATCTTATAAAGTGAACATTTTGGTTGCTTATTGTTTGGATTTTCAATGGATGGACAATAATTATGAAATCATATTAAATATATCTTCATTTGTGTCCTGAAGATGAAAAAGGGCATACAGGAACAGCATGAGTAAATTATGACAGATTTTTCATTTTGGGGTCAATAAACCCTTTAAGTAAAATATATATTAAACAAATATATACTAAGCAGGGGATCTGTAGAACTTTATAAATGGCATGCTTTCTGATTCTGCATAATGTTTTCTTTCTGAAATATGGAAATTTATTAGAATATACTGTGTATATACTGAGTACAGGGAACGGAGACGTGTCGTCGGGGAGTTCCCTGACGAATTGGGATCACGCTAGGGAGCCAATTGCCTTCGAGAGAATTAAAACGAGCCAATGGACATTGGCATGCAAGATTTGCATTCCGCAACCCGCCTACCAGCGTGGGTATAAAAAGCGGAAGTAAACATTGCGCAATGCTTTTCGCTGAGAAGCCGAACAGAGTCCAGTCCTCCGCGAAGGTACAGCAACATGGCGAAGGGACGACACGTCTCCGTTCCCTGTACTCAGGGAACGAGGGTTACATACGTAACCGAGACGTTCCCTTTCGTCCTAGGAACTCCAACGTGTCGTCGGGGAGTTCCCTGACGAAATGGGATCCCTAATAAAACGCCATGGTGCTGGCCCCTTCCAGTTTCTTGTAACAAGTCGCGGGAGCTAGCTAGGAAATGACACTGCTGTTCCGCAAGACCCGCTCAGTGGATTGGATAACACTGGGAAAGCTGCGGAAGCCAGCCCGCCTAATGAAGGGCAGGAAAACACACATGTACTAACCCAGAGGGATAGAGAACATATGGCAGTCCCTGAGGTAGTCCCAATCCAAGGGAAGTGGGAGCACACTCAACAGGGACGACAGAATGAGTCTGTCAAGGGGAAGACACGGCTGAACTGCACGTGGCAACATGGGTCACCGAAGAGACCACTGGAAAACACCCAGTCTACTAGCAACTTCTACTTAGAGGTAGCAGACCTGGCGCCGGCGGTCCGCCACGCCTGGCACCGGAGGGGTGATGGAGGAACTCACGAGGCTAACCGACGTAGGGCGCCAACGGAGCAAAAGACGCACGTATCCGGCCGAGGCACGGAGTGGCGTAGCAAGCCGACACAACCTATTCCCTCGCACCACTGGCCGAAGCGAGTACTCGGGAGGCTATAGGCCTCTGCGTCCTACGCGTACTGCTTCTACACGTAGGCTATAGAACCTAGCGAACGTGTTCGGTGTCGCCCAGCCCGGAGCCCTACAAATGTCTGACAGCGAGGCGCCTTGAGCCAAAGCCCAGGAAGCGGCAACACCTCTAGTAGAGTGAGCGCGCAACCTGGGAGGACAAGGCTCACCCAGAGACTCATCCGCTCGGGTGATAGCATCCACTAACCAGTGAGCTAACCTCTGCTTGGAGACAGCCTTCCCCTTCTGCTGGCCTCCATAACAGACAAAGAGCTGATCTGAGGTCCTGAAGCTTTGCGTTCTGTCAACATAAACCCGCAGGGCGCGGACGGGACAGAGAAAAGCCAGGGCTGGGTCTGCCTCCTCCTGGGGCAGCGCTTACAGGTTCACTACCTGATCTACAAAGGGAGTGGTAGGAACCTTAGGCACATATCCGAGCCGGGGTCTCACTACCACGTGAGAAAGGCCCGGCCCGAATTCTAGGCACGATTCGTCGACCGAAAAAGCCTGTAAAACCCCGACCCTCTTGAAAGAGGCCAATGCTAAAAGGAGCACTGTCTTAATGGACAGGATATTAAGCTCTACTGACAACAAGGGCTCAAATGGAGGACTTTGAAGGGCCCTAAGTACCAGGGCTAGGTCCCAAGAGGGTACAGAGTGCAAAACACGAGGTGGATTTAACCTCCTAGCACCCTTAAGGAATCTGATGATCAGGTTGTGCTTCCCCAAGGACTTACCTTCTACTACATCGCGATGTGCGGCTATGGCAGCGACATACACTTTAAGGGTGGAGGGAGACAGCCTTCGCTCCAACCCATCTTGCAGGAAGGAAAGCACGACTCCGATTGGGCAAGTTCGGGGGTCCTCCTGTCGGGAGGAACACCAATCGACGAATAGGCTCCACTTCAACGCATAGAGGCGCCTCGTAGAGGGGGCTCTAGCGGAAGAGATGGTGTCTGCCACTGCCTGTGGTAGACCACCTAGAACCTCCGCGTCCCGTCCAGGGACCAGACATGGAGCTTCCAGAGGTCTGGACGCGGGTGCCATAGAGTGCCTCGTCTCTGAGAAAGGAGATCCTTCCTCAGAGGAATCGGCCAAGGAGGGGCTGTCGCGAGGAGCATGAGTTCTGCGAACCAAGTCCTGGTGGGCCAATACGGCGCCACTAAAAGGACCTGCTCCTCGTCCTCCCTGACCTTGCACAGAGGCTGTGAGCCAGGGCGTCCGTGCCGAGGGTCCCCTCGGGGTCAGAGAGTAAAACCACTGGCAATGGGTCGTGTCTGGAGAGGCAAACAGGTCTACCTGTGCGACTCCAAAGACACTCCAAATCAGCTGAACCACCTGGGGATGGAGTCGCCATTCTCCCGGCATGGGAGGCAGCCGTGAAAGCTCGTCTGCCACACGGTTGAGCTCCCCTGGAACATGAGTGGCGCGAAGCGACCTCAGGTGCTTCTGACTCCATAGGAGGAGGTGGGAGGCGAGTCGCGACATACGACGGGAGCGTAGACCACCTTGTCGGTTGATATACGCAACGTCGCAGTGCTGTCCGTACGGACCAGTACGTGCTTGTGTTTGAGAAGCCCCTTGAGGCGACACAAGGCTAAGCGTATAGTTTGCAACTCTAGGCAGTTGATGTGCCAATGCAGCTGGGGCCCCGTCCACAGACCCGAGACTGCATGCCCTTTGTACGCGGCCCCCCACCCCATGGCAGAAGCATCTGTAAAAACCACAGCATGCCTGGAAACCTGGACTAAGGGCACTCCGGCCCGAAGAAACGCAGGATCCGACCATGGGGAGAAGGTTTGGCGACAGTGCGGGGTCACTTTGACCCGGAACGTGCCGCTCTGCCACGCCCACCTCGGGACTCGATCGTGAAGCCAGTGCTGAAGCGGTCTCATATGTAACAGACCGAGCGGCGTTACTGCGGCTGCGGCTGCCATATGCCCCAGGAGCCTCTGAAATTGTTTCAGTGGAACCGCAGTCCTGCCTCGAAAAGACCTGAGGCAGGTGAGCACTGACTGGACGCGTTCCTCCGTGAGGCGCGCCGTCTGAGCGACCGAGTCCAACTCCATACCGAGATAAGAGATCCTCTGCACGGGGCAGAGTTTGCTCTTGTCCCAGTTGACCTGAAGCCCCAACCGGCTGAGGTGTCGTAGCACTATGTCCCTGTGATCGCACAACACATCTTGGGAGTGAGCTAGAATGAGCCAGTCGTCGAGATAGTTGAGAATGCGAACGCCTTGTTCTCTCATGGGAACAATGGCCGCCTCCGCGACTTTCGTGAAGACGCGGGGCGACAGGGCCAGCCCGAAGGGAAGGACTTTGTACTGATACGCTCGACCCTCGAAAGCAAACCGCAGAAATGGTCTGTGACGAGGAAGAATCGAGACGTGAAAGTACGCGTCCTTCAGGTCGATCGCTGCAAACCAATCCTGGGGACGGATGCACTCGAAAATGCGCTTCTGCGTGAGCATTTTGAACGGGAGTTTGTGCAAGGCCCGATTCAAAACTCGCAGGTCCAGGATTGGCCGTAACCCACCGCCTTTCTTGGCCACAATGAAGTAGGGGCTGTAATCTCGGCAGGAGGGACCGGCTCGATCGTGTCCTTCGCCAACAGGACATCGATCTCTTTCCGCAAGACAGGAGCGTCCACTGACCGCACACGGGTGAAGTGGACACTGAATTGCATAGCCGAACTAAATGGTGCGGGTGAGCCATCGGGACTGGCCCGGAAGTGCTAGCCAGGCTTCCAGATACCGACTCAACAGCCCAACCCGAACCACCGGCGTGCCCGCGGAGGGGCAGCGGGGAGGAAGACAGGGACCCGGCTGCTGTGGCAATGTAGCCACCGAGAGCGGGGTCTGGGTGCGGAGCTCGACACCAACCTGCTTCCCCCGGGGGGCAGACGGCAGAGAAGGCCCGTGGGATTTCAGCTGCGGGCTGCCCCGTGGCGAGGGGAGGGGGAGAGACGAGGAACGAGGCCCTGCCTCCTCGTGAACTGGCCTCTGCCCCTCTGGGCCCGACCGCAGACCGGAGCAACGCACCCGAGGATGACAGCGTCCACTGCGATTCTGACCCTCTTGGAAGGAGGAGACTGTGTGCCCACCAGCCTCGACCGAGGATGACCTGAAGGGGAAGGTAGAAATTGCTCTTTTATTGAAAATTTGGGTACCACCCGGTCAGCGGCGGAACAGAAAGAAAAGGAAACACAAAATTCTCCGCCCGGCCCTCCCCCGGGGGAAGGAGGTGTGCAGAGGCACCCTCCTGTAGAGCAACAAACCGAACCTCCTTCAGGTTGCCCGTCTCAGGAACGCTTCCCTCCCTTCTTCTTACGGGAAGGGGCCGGGGGCGTCTGAGCGGGCTGGATCGCCCTCTTGCGACCAGACTTCCGCCCTCCAGGGTTGGACTGCTGCCCTGGAGGAGGAGCTGGCGCCAGAGGGTGCCCTCGGCGACGAGAAGCAGCCGGAGGCTCTACGGCGACAGTAGACGGGCCAGCAGCAGCCCGTTTCCTGTGCAGGACATGCCGTATTGCCTCTGACTGCTTCTGGGCGGTGGAGAACTCTTGGGCGAAGCTCTCCACCGCGTCGCCGAAGAGGCCACCTTGGGATATGGGGAAGTTGAGAAGTTTGTTCTTCTCAACATCGCGCATATCCGCAAGGGTAAGCCACAGGTGGCGCTCCTGGACCACCAAGGTGGACATCGCCCGGCCCAGCGAGCGTGCGGTGACTTTCGTCGCCCGGAGGGCGAGGTCTGTTGCCGCACGCAGCTTCTGCAGCAGAGCTGGGTCAGGACCACCCTCCTGCAAGTCATGGAGTGCTTTAGCCTGATGGACTTGAAGCAGCGCCATGGCATGCAGGGCGGAAGCGGCATCTCCACAGGCCATGTAGGCATCCCTGGTCAGACCAGAGGAAAACCTACAGGCGCGGGAGGGGAGTGAAGGGGCACCCCGCCAGGAGGAAGCGGTCTTCGGACACAACTGCATCGCAACCGACCGCTCCACTGGGGGGATTCCCTCGTACCCGTGCGCCGCCCCGCCATCGAGGGTGGTGAGGAAGGAGGAGCGAGGTTGTCTACGCCTGGTCGCGAGAGGGGCCAGCCAAGACTTCCTCAGCTCCTCATGCACTTCCGGGAAGAATGGTACTGGAGCGGGTCGCGGGGCAACAGTACGGCCCGCTCCGAGACACCAATCATCTAGCCGCGAAGGTTCAGGGTGAAACGACATCCTGAAAAGGACGCGAAAACACCAGTGTTGCTCTTTTAGAAAAGAAAAAGTGCTCTTTTATGTGCCGAAGCACCGAGGGATCACCGCGGCAGACACACCGGGAAACTGCAAGCCCGTGTGCTGTACTCAACCGTACCAGCCGTAAAAACGGCTCTTTAAAAAAAAAAAGGAAACCCAGCCGATAACGGAAGCAGTGATCGCTGAAGCGCCGTCACACCAGCACAAGAGGACCTTCTTCTCTTCAAAAGGACTCGTTTTTTACAATCTCAATCTTCGGCAAAAGAACAGCAGCTGAATAAACACACTGTGAGGCTCCGAAGAAAAAAGTTTGCGCAATGTTTACTTCCGCTTTTTATACCCACGCTGGTAGGCGGGTTGCGGAATGCAAATCTTGCATAGATAGATAGATAGATGCCTTTATTCATCCCCACAGGGGAAATTCAGATGTCCAGCAGCATATAGTGTGTGTAGTCTACCAACAAGCATTCTCACCACAATACACTCACAGATAATAACAGTTAAAAGGAAAGAATAAATAAATAATCACAGAACAAACTACTATCATTAGTAGTAAATAGATAAATATTGCACTTCAAACAGATGCATTATGCAGTCTTATGGTGGCCGGAACAAATGACCTCCTAAACCTCTCAGTCCTGCAGCTCATGGAGAGGAGTCGGTCACTGCGGCTGCTTTGCTGGGCAACCACAGTATCATGCAGTGGGTGGCTCCTATTACGAAGGATGGATTTCATCATGCTCCTAATTCTATCCTCCACCAAATCTCCTACAGAGTCTACCCTCCTCCCCAATACTGACACACACTTCCTAACCAATTTGTCAAGTCGGTTCCCCTCCCTGGCTGTCATACAGCTGCCCCAGCACACCACAGCAAAGAACACAGCACTGGCCACAACCGACTGATAAAATGCCAATGTCCATTGGCTCGTTTTAATTCTCTCGAAGGCAATTGGCTCCCTAGCGTGATCCCAATTCGTCAGGGAACTCCCCGACGACACATTGGAGTTCCCAGGACGAAAGGGAACAGGTATGAATAATTATTGTCAAAGATCATTGACACACTTAAAACTACTATACAAATGCAAAGCAGGAACTTCCAAGATATAAAACCTCATAAATGTGAACGGCGAGGCCCAGCCGGGCGCCACACAGACATCTTCAATAGGACAAATTATCAGACAAATTCCACTTGTCCATGCCCATAACGAGGCCATGCCTCTTGTGGAATGAGCTCTGACGCCTATGGGGCAGTGAAGGCCCTTAGACTCATAAGCCAGCGCGATAGCGTCCACTATCCAGCACGATTATCTTTGCTTTGTGACCGCAAACCCTTTGGTGCGGCCGCCAAAGCACACAAAGAGCTGTTCTGACTATCTGAACGGGGCAGAACGGTCCAAACAGACTCTGAGAGTCATGACAGTCCTTCGTCCTCTGGCGAGGGAAGAGCCGGTAGCGAAATGACCTGTGCTCTGAACGGAGTAGAGAGCACTTTAGGAACATATCCATGCCTTGGCTTAAGGACGACCCTGGAGTCGTTGGGCCCGAACTCAAGTCAGGAAGCGCCCACTGAAAGCGCTTGCAAATCACCTACTCGCTTCGCTTGACTAAAGCCAGTGCCAGCAAGAAAGCAGTTTTGAGTGAGAGAGGCTTCAGGTCAGCAGACTGAAGCGGCTCAAATGGGGCCCGTTTCATGGCTTGCAGGACCGTGGAGAGGTCCCAGATAGGCCGAGGTAGGGTCGAGGTTGGTTCAGCCTTCTGGCCCCTTTGAGGAAGTGCACAACCAGTTCCTTCCCAATGATTACCCCGGCAACATGAGCGTGAGATACAGCTATGGCCGCTACGTATACTTTGAGCGTGAAGGAAAACGACCCATGTCCAAAAGCTCTTGTAAAAAGGAGAGCACATTTGGGACCTCCGCCTCGCCGAAGATGCTCCATATGAGCTGAACCGTTTGTGGGTGAAGCGACCATTCCCCTGGGGGAACATTGTCTCTGGATTGCATATCCACACCTTGGTTCACAATGCCTGGCACGTGTACTGCTCTCAGCGAGTGCAGGTGGTGCTGAGCCCATATATTGAGGTCTTTGGCTGGGTGTGCAGGTTGTTCGACCTGAGTCCACCCTGGCGATTTATATAGGACACCACAGACATGTTGTCCGTCCGGACCAAGACGTGGTGTCCTTTTAGGAATGGGAGGAAAGCTTGCAGTGATAGTGCGACTGCTCTCATCTCTAGACAGTTTATGTGAAGACGCCTCTCCGGGCTCGACCATAGGCCGGAGATGGCCCTGCCCTCGTAGAGGGCCCCCAACCTAGGTTGGAGGCGTCTGTTGAGATAACTTTCCTTTTCAAAATCACACCCATACTCACGGTGGTTTGGTACCAGCCAGCTGTTTTCCAAGGAGCCAGGGCTCTGATACAGCCGTGGTTCAGTTTGATGTGCAAGTGGCCACAATGCTGAGGCCATGAGACCTAACATCCTCTGAAATTTCTTGAGAGGCGCGCAAGTGCCCACTCTGAACGACACGGCTAGGTGCTGAATGGTGAGCAAATGAAATGGTAAGCCACGCTCTCATTTGTAGTGAGTTTATGACTGTCCCCAGGAAGGAAATGCTCTGACTGTGAGACAGTGTGCTTTTGGAAGCATTGATCCTGAGACCTAGGCATTCTAGATGGCTGAGGAGCCAGGATCTGTGAGTTATTAACTGCATGCCTCAGATTGTTCTGGGTTCTGGTGAGTCGCAGCGGCGAACACACGGAGGCTTAGAAAGGATACATGCAAGCCGGATGCCACAGCAGAACAGCGGGCTGAAGACAGGAGCCGGCGTCCTCAGACTGCTTTGCAGGTGCGTATTCTGCAGAAAGGCTTTTCGACGGTGGCAAAGAATGCTTCTAATTCCGGAGGTCAGTGAAGTGGAGACTTGCTGAAGGAGATAAAATCTGATTTATGGCAAAGAATGTGGGCTTATATGGCTATAAGCCACGCCCATTTCGGCCAGCTCTGACGTGCCTGGGCTCAAGGCGCCCTGATTGATTTGCGCACCTGAGCCACCTCGCCATACGTTCATGCAGTTGGTACAGCACCGCCAATGACCACACTAGACACTCAGCTATGTGTCTGCTGTGCAGCTGCACTGCGTTTTAAAAATTTTACTTAAATTTGACTTATTTGACAATATTCTCTCGAGAAAAGGAGTTTTCCCATAGCGTAAGCTACTTGTGCAATACGAGAGACCTCTCTAAAGGGAACTGCTACAATGGCCAATCACCTGATTCAATTAATTTCATTTGACTCATTGATTCTCTTTTGATTCGTGCAAATCAATAATTAACTAAGAATTTGAGAGAAGAATTCACAGTGCAGCTATTGTAGGAGATCTGCAATGTACTGAAATACAGTATATCTAAGCTCAGTGAACTGGTTTGTCTGTCATGAGTTCTACTCTGAAGGCATGTAGTGAGACAGAGTGCAAATGATCACAAATGTATGTGCAGTTTGACAGTCACCACCCATAACTTACATTCATATTTGCATTTTTTTATATTTACATCAATTACTGCAAAATACAGTGACAGGCAGAAAAACAAAAAACATTTATATTGTTGTATTGTTATATTGTTATATAAGTTTGGGGTCAAGTCAAGTCACCTTTATTTCTATAGCGCTTTTTACAATACAGATTGATTCAAAGCAGCTTTATAGAGATAACAGGAAAATAATTTTGTAATAATATTGTTAAATATAAAATTAAATGTCCCCAACTAAGCAAGCCAAAAGACAATGGCGACAGCAAAAAGGAACCAAAACTCCATCAGGTGACAGAATGGAGAAAAAAACCTTGGGAGAAACCAGGCTCAGTCAGGGGCCAGTTTTCTTCTGGTCAACGAACGAACAGTGTATGTTTATTATACAGGCAGCATTACAGGTCAGAAGTCAGACTGGATCAGAACATTATATTATGCAGTTCATCTGGTTGAAGATAGGAGTCATCACACTCGTATGGAGACGAGTTTGTTGAGGATCAGTGCCGATGGCTGTCGTGTCGATGAGGCCTTCACAGGGGAGAGTCTAGTTGACACAAGCTCTGCTGACACTTCAGGGATGCGTTGTGGTCGTGTCTAGGCGCAAGTCCACCATCTGATCTGCATACAGCACGGGTCCAGCTGATAACAGTTAACCTCGGAATAAACAGAAAGACTAAAATTAGCGTAGATGACATTCTTTTTATGATGTAGCGAGTACATCAGTTGTTATATTATACATCAGGTGTAAAGCCTAAACAATCTGTTACGGTAATTTCTATTATGACTGTAAAGCTGCTTTGAAACAATCCATACTGTTAAAAGCGCTTTATAAGGTAACTTGACTTGACTTGACTTATATGAAGTGTTCCTGGTTCCGGCTGACCTAATTTATGCAGCCTAATAATCATTTAACTGATTTGAATAATAAGAATGTATAGTGTTCTATGTGTATGTCAGGTTGAAGAGATGGGTTTTTAATCTGGATTTAAACTGACAGAGTGTGTCTGCTTATCGGACAATGTTAGGAAGACTGTTCCAAAGTTTGGGTGATTAATAGTAAAAGGATCTACCACCAGCAGTCGATTTTGATATTCTAGGTGTTATCAACTGGCCGGAATTTTAAGATTGCAATAGACATGAAGGACTATAATGATTTAAGAGCTCGCTCAAGTACTGGCGAGCTAAACCATTTAGTGCTTTGTAAGTAATCAGCAATATTTAAAAATCTATATGATGTTTATATAGGGAGCCAATGCAGTGTTGACAGAGCCGGGTTAATATGGTCATATTTCCTGGTTCTGGTAAGAACTCTAGCTGCTGCGTTTTGGACCAGCGGTAGTTTGTTTATTGAGCGTTCAGGGCAACCACCTATAATATAATTACAATAATCTAACCTTGATGTCATGAACGCATGAACTAATTGTTTTGCATTTGTCATTGAGAGCATATGACGTAATTTAGATATATTTTTAAGATGGAAAAATGTGGTTTTACAGATATTAGACACGTGACTTTCAAATGAAAGATTGGTATCAAAGAGCACACCCAGGTTCCTAACCGACGACGAAGACTTGACAGAGCAGCCATCAAGTGTTAGACAGTATTCTAGGTTATAACGTTTTTTGTTTTTTTGTCTGATAATTAGAATCTCTTTTTTTAATTTTTTTTTATTATGTAGTAGGAAATTACTAGTCATCCAGTTTTTTATATCAGCTTTGCATTCTGTTAATTTTGTGAATTGGTAAGTTTCGTCAGGGCGTGAAGAAATATAGAGCCGAGTATCTTCAGCATAACAGTGAAAACTAATGTCATGCTTCCTAATGATATCTCCTAAGGGTAGCATGTACTGAGTGAACAGCAGCGGTCCTAGTGCTGAGCCTTGTGGTACCCCATACTGAACTTGTGATCGATAAGGCATTTCTTCATTAACTGCTACAAACTGAAACCATGCTAATGCAATTCCACTAATGCCAACCTAATTTTCAAGTCTATTCAAAAGAATATTGTAGTCAATAGTATCAAATGCAGCACTAAGATCAAGTAGCACTAATAGAGAGATACAACCACGATTAGATAATAAGAGCAAATCATTTGTGACTCTAATGAGAGCTGTCTCAGTGCTATGGTACGGTCTAAATTCTGACTGAAAAACCTCACAGATACCATTTCTTTCTAGAAAGGAACATGTATTTTCTAGTATCTTTGACAGAAAAGGTAGATTCGAGATTGGCTTGTAATTGACTAATTCTGTAGGATCAAGTTGTATTTTTTTAACAAGCGGTTTAATCATAGCCAGCTTAAAAGTTTTGGTACGTATCCTAATGACCAGGGCTTGACATTAACACCCGCCAACCCGCCAAATCCGGGTGGATTTCAGCAGTGGTGTGTAACGCAGTGACTCCTACTAGCCACTTTGGCAGGCTGAATTTTATATAGACCTAATAAATTTTTTTTTCAATTGTAGTCCTTTTAAAAAGGCATCTGAAATAATAAACTAAGTACAATCTAGTGTTGTCAAAAATATAGATTTTTCGATACATATCGATACTGAACTTTCTGAAACTCTTCCGCAGGATGCACCAGCAACGCGTCCTCCCTCTTTAATCTGTCCGACAGCTAGTTGACACCATGGTTGACACCCTTTACAGTCTATGGTTGACACACAAACCCTTTACTCACTCGTTTAATTTGCTCCGGATGAATATTGTTGGTGTTACAGGTTGAGGGATTGTGCATATTGAGCATAATTGTACTTCTTCCCGCAGATTTTGTGCTCACACCCAACAAGTATATTGGCTATTTAAAATACTATAATGGGTCCGTGCATCATGTCTTAAAGCAACAGCAGCCTAATATACAGGCTGCCAAATAATGAGATAATAGTAAATATATATAAATGGCAGTTTTTCCCTATGGTATCGATGTCAAAATTGTGGCCAGTGAAAATGCGGAGTGGCTAGTAACTTTGAAAAACCACTAGCACAGTGGCTGGTGAGCAAAAAAAGTTAATGTCAAGCCCTGCTAATGACAAAGATGAATTAATTATATTAAGAGGATCTATGACCTCTGGAAGCATATCTTTCAATAACTTAGTCGGTATAGGGTTTAACATACATGTTGTCGATTTAGTATATTTAACGAGTTTGGAAAATTCTTCCTCTTCTATAGCAATGAATGAATAATTTTTTTCCTCAGGGAGACTACAATGCACTGCCTGATGCGATATTGTAGTAGACGGTTACATAGTTATAATTTTCGCGATATTGTAGTAGACGGTTGCATAGTTGTAATTTTCTTTCTGATATTATAAATCTTGTAAGTATATCCTCATCCTTTGGTTGAGACGTTAAACTGAGGTCCTGACTCTCTGTGGTTATTAAAAATCCCAGGATGTCCTTCGAAAAAGAGTAGGGGTGTAACCCCATCCAAATTTGCCCCTTGGCCTCTGTCCATCATGGCTTCCTATTCATCACCATATACTGATTGGCTTCATCACGGTCTCCTCTCCACCAGTAAGCTGGTGTGTGGTGGGCATACTGGCGCAATATGGCTGCCGTCGCATCATCCAGGTGGATGCTGCTCATTGGTGGTGGTTGAGGAGATTCCCCCTTCCATGTAAAGCACTTTGATGTCCCAGAAAAAGCGCTATATGAAAGTAACAAATTATTATTATAAGTAAAGAAGTGCATAAAGTAATTACTGCTGTGCTGCTTGGAAACGTCTGGGATTGAAGCTTTATTTTTAGTTAATTTAGCCACTGTTTCAAATAAATACCTAGGGTTTTGTTTATTTTCTTCTAATAGGGTTGAAAAATAAGCAGATCTAGCAGCTTTTAAGGCCTCTCTGGAAGCAATCGAGCTCTCTTTCCATGAAATCCGAAACACTTCTAATTTTGTTTTCTTCCCGTTGCGCTCCATTTTTCTGGCTGCTCTCTTAAGGGCCTGAGTGTGCTCGTTGTACCACGGCGTTGGACTATTTTCTTTAATCTTCTTTAAGCACAAAGGAGCAACTGTGTCTAAAGTGCTGGAAAAGAGAGAGTCAAAAGTTTCTGTCGCAATATCGAGTTCTTGTAAGCTATCTGGGATGCTGAGGAGATTAAACTGATCAGGAATATTATTAAAAACGCAATCTTTAGTGGCAGAAGTGATAGGTCTAACATATTTGTAACACGGAGTCGGCTTTGCAGCCTTGGCTAAATGAAGTATACAAAAGACTAGATAATGATCATCACTCTGCTGTAGAATTTCAACGGCATCAACATTGATTCCATGTGATAATATTAGATCTAGAGTATGATTAGGTCAATGAGTAGGTCCTGACACGTGTTGTCTAACTCCAATAGTTCAGAATGTCTTTAAATGACAATCCCAATGCATCTTTTTCGTTATCTACTTTATCTGCAGCCAGTACTAACTCTAACTAAGTCTTTATGGTGCCCTGGTGGCCTGTATACAGTAGCCAGCACAAATCTCAAACGTGATTTATCATTTACACTAGTGTTACATTAAGCACCAACACTTATAATGTAAAAGTATACCAACAATTATATTTAAAAACACCCTTTCCACCTCCCTTTGCCTTTCAGACGAGGCTCATGTTTGTAACAGTAATCTTGTGGGGTGGACTCATTTAAAGTAATGTAATTATCTGCTTTTAGCCAGGTTTCTGTCAAACACAGCACATCTTGTCAGGATTCTGTCCTCTCTCCTTGTTTTAATCTAGTCCTGAGGCAGGATCATGACAGACTCATGTTTTGGGTGCAAACACATGGCCTGTTGTTTGGGCTGTGTGTTTGCGTTGTCTCGAGTCTTTACCACGCCCCCTTGTTTTCTTCTCATTAAGTCATTATTGTTTCATCAGTGTCACTTGTGCCCTTGTGATTATCTCCCTTATATAATCTCTTTGTGGTTGTTACTGTTCGTTTTGTATCCTGTCTGTGAGTAATCCAGTCTAGTGTATTGTCAAGTCAAGTTTATTGTCAGAATTGCTGTATGTTCATTGTCAAGTTCCTTGTCAATGTTCGTTTGCCCCCTTGTGGGTTTTTGTTTTCTCTTTGTCAATAAACAAGCCATTTTTTAACCCAGCAGACAGTATGTCTTTTCCCGCCAGATGCCAGTTAGATGACCATGAGCAATGGTGGCGGTCGACTACCGCCGATATGAAGAGAGGCAAGGCTCCGTTTCCTCTCCAGGAAGAGAGGTCCCTGGAGAGATGTGCCCAGTTCCTGGAGAAGAGGAGGAGGTTCATGCCGGAGAATCCTCCTGAATTCCTACTTCATCGCGGGCCTCAATGTACCTTTGACTGAACGGGAGGGGCTGATCCGATGCCCTTTCCGTGAAGTGGTGGACCATGTGTGTTTGGAGGAGCTGCAGGGTCCCACTAGGACATTGCCATCTTCCTCACTGCCAGTGATCCCAGAGAGTCGCGTCCTAGCCGTCGCAATGCTTGGGGACCATGTTCTCTCCACCTCGACTCCCGAAGCACCTGCCGTAGCTGTAAGCCTGTGTCGTGGACGTGGGTCTCGTCGGAGGCCTCGTCTACGGAGTCGGCTTTGCCTGTGGCGGTCCCTCCAGTTTCAGCAACGGCCGCTGTGGTGATCACCTTACCGATAACAAGTCCGGCTATGGCTTCTGCCCCTCGGCCAAGGAGAAAGAGGAGGAAGGGAGGTTATTGTCCTCCGTCTCAGTCCCCTCCTGGCTCCGTGTTGGCTCTCCAGCCCGCTGCTGCCATTCCTGTCCATGTGGAGGTTGATGGGAAGTTGACAGAGTCCAGCCCTGTCCCAGCTAAGGAGTCCATTCTTGTCCACGCTGAGGTTAATGGGAAAGTGACCGAGTCCAGCCCTGTCCCAGCTAAGGAGTCCAGTCCTGTTCCAGCTTCAAAGCCAGCCACAGCGCCTTTTGTCTCTGTTCCACAGTCGCCTGCTGTACCTCTTGTCTCAGCTTCACAGCCAGCCGCAGCGCCTTTTGTCTCTGTCCCACAGTCACCTGCTGCTCCCCCTTTCTCAGTTCCGTTGCTGGCTGCAGTGTCCCCAGTCTTGGTTCCTGTTACGTCTTCGCTGCCAGCTGCAGCGGCACCTGCTTTGTCCCCTGTTGTTCCCCCGGTCACCCCTGCTACGGTTTTACCCCGGTCTGTCTTCCCCAAGACTGTACCTTATGTTTTTCCACCAAGACCTGTCCGGTTTCCTTGTCTTCAGCCCTCTCCCATGTCTAGTGAGTTTAAGACTTTTTTCCCACCCATCCACTTTGGACCTCCTCCGCCTATGAACTCTTTTGTTCTGTCAGGATTCTGTCCTCTATCCTTGTTTTATTCTAGTCCTGAGGCAGGATCATGACAGACTCATGTTTTGGGTGCGAACACATGGCCTGTTGTTTGGGCTGCGTGTTTGCATTGTCATGTGTCTCTACCAAGCCCCGTTGTTCTCCTTGTTCAGTCATTATTGTCCCTTGTGATTATCTCCCTTATATAATCTCTTTGTGGTTGTTACACGGTGCTTGTTCATTTTGTATCCTGTCTGTGAGTAATCCAGTCTAGTGTATTGTCAAGTCAAGTTTATTGTCAGAATTGCTGTATGTTCGTTGTCAAGTTTGGCGTCTAGTCTTGTCAGTGTTTTATTTCGCCTTGTGAATATTCGTTTGCCCCCTTGTGGGTTTTTGTTTTCTGTTTGTCAATAAAACTGTGTTTATAGATGTCACGGTTCATGGATTCATTGACTCGCCCTCGCTAGGTGTGTGCGTGTTGTGTGAATGGGCGCGGCTCATCAGCATGGCTCGTTATCTCCGCTGATGAGCTGATCAGCGCCAGCTGTTTTGAATGAGAATGTCCTATATATTGTTTGTCATGTTGTCTGGTCTCTGTCAGATGGTTGTTGAGGCTCACGGATTACTCACCGTCCTTTCTCCTTGCCCAGTGTCTGTTTTTCCTGTTTTGTGGACTCTGCCCGTTGCTGAGAGGCGTCAACCGTTTCCAGCCTGTTCCGGATCTGGTGTTCCGCCTCGTTCTGTGAAGCAGCAGCCGTTTCCTGAGACTATTCCTGTTCTGTGGTATCTGCCCTTGTCCTGAGAGGTTTCTGCTGTGTCCTGCTTTGCTGTCTGCCCACGGAGTCCTGTGTTACCGAGCCTGGGTTCTTCCGCCTGTCTGTCGTGTACTGCACTGTCTGCCACTACCTTGTGTTTAATAAACACCTGTATTTACTCGCGATTGAATCCACGACTGTTCTTTCGAGCCGTGACAATAGAATGCTGTCTACACTTGGGTTCGTATCTAAAAACCGTGACAACATCTAGGTTATAATCTGTAATTATATCATTAACAATAAGTGCTTTTGAAGTAAGGGATTGAATATTCAGCAACCCAAGCTTTGTCATTTGCTCATTTGTTTTTTATCTGTTGAACATCAGTGACATTTTTAACCTTAGATGGGTTTAGAATTTTTTTTGTATTTCCTAATTCGGGGAACAGACACAGTCTCAATATGATGATATCTTGGTGAAAGGGGCTCTATGTGATTGGATTTATCTGACCTTGGTGACGTGAGACAGCTAGCAGACGGTCGGTTTAGCCAATCTGTCTGCTTCCTGGCCTGATCCCCAATTCATGTTTGAGCTCTAAGACTATGGGCCCTATCTTGCACCCGGCGCAAATGACTTTGTACACTGACGCATGTATCATTCCTATTTTGCACCCGCGCAAAGCGGGCTTTTCCCTCCACAGACGCACGTCGGTAAACTAGGAAATTAACTTGCGCTCCCTGGGCGGGTCCGTACAAAAAAAGAGGTGTGTTTCGGCGCAAACATTCCCTGGTGCTATTTTGCAGTTCCAGAAAACAATTCCGCCACTGACCAGAAAAAAACTAGTCAAAAGTCAGTGGCGCATTGCGCGTTGTTCATAATGCTATTTTAAGCGCGCATGCTTGGCCATAATGTAGTGGGTGCACAACGTGCATACACTTTGATTCTCTCATCAACACAGATGCAGCAGTTTTTATTTTTGCAAATCATACATTATTACAAGGAAAAATATTAACACATGAGGGAAATCATTGTGGTGTCCGTGAAGATGTAAAAAAAATGTAGTAAGCCTAAATCTAGCTTACACATTTACCCAATTTTTTCAGGCTAATTGTAGTTATGACATGGCTGATGACACCATTTTTGATGCCAGCAACAATGAGTGAAATACGGTTTAATCAAAAACACACAAACACGCTGTGTAATTGAACGAACGTTCGGCATACTGAAACTGCGTTTCAGGTGTTTGGATAGGTCAGGAGGCACTTTACAGTACAGTCCTCAAAAAGTTGTAGCATTCTTTGTGGCATGTTGTGTTTTACACAACATTTCCATAAATCAAGGTTGTGTTGTTGACATAGATCAGGAAACATTAGAGGACTTAAGGAGACGTGATGGTGACCCGATGCCACTTAACCCAAATGCCCCAGCAGCACGGGACAGGAGAGCTTATTTGGCATCTATAGTGAGGTAAAGCAAATTAATATCGGTCTAATGTTCGACTACATTTCAAAAATATAACCATGCATATATTCGTGATTCAGAGAGAACGAGTCCAAAACATCCGAAAGTGTTTATTTGTGACATTTCTTTTATTTACATTTGTCAAAATGAAAAATCAATATCAAACGGAAAATTAGGTTGAAAAGGTCTCCTCGCCTGTGAACCGCTCCTGGCGCGCGCCTGGTAAATCCGCCATAATAATAACAATCCGCCATGCAACATGCGCACCTGCTCTTAAAGGGTATGTTGGATGACTCTCTGATTGGTTTATTTCACGTTACGCCAAACCACACCTATGAATAATGAAGCTACTTCAGACCAACCCCTTTTAAACTTGCGTCGGGCGCAAGAGTCATTTATCCCGCCGGTAAAATAGCAACAGCGCCAAAGACCCACCCACAAAGTTACTTGCGCTTCGCGCTTGATACTTGCATTTCAGATCATTAAAATAGGGCCCTATGTGCCATATTACTAGAGAGAACTATCCCAGGAGGGATGAATACCATCTCTTTTCAACAGGTCAGGTCTGCCCCAAAAACTTTTCCAATTGTCTATAAATTCTAAATTATTTTATAATATTTTGCGGACACTGCTTAGACAGCCAGCCATTGAGTGAGGACAATCTACTAAGTATCTCATCACTCCTGCGAACAGGAAGGAACTGTGGAATTGGGGAACTGTGAACCCAAGACTTTTATTAAAGGGCACCTATTATGGAATTTTGAAAATTACCTTTCATGTAGTGTGTAACATAGATCTAAGTGTCAAATCAAGTATGTTTATATAGCGCTTTTCACAATATAAATTGCATCAAAGCAGCTTCACAGTATCAATCAAAACAACATAACAATGTTTGTTTCTTAGTGGAAAAACATCCACGTTTGGTAGAGCTGATCAATGGTATTAATGATTGGTTAATTAATTTGAATATCCCCAACTGAGCAAGCCAAAGGCAACAGTGGCAATGAACCGAAAAACTCCATCAAGTGACCTAATGGTGTCCAAAAACTCCATCAGGTGACCCAATGGAGAGAAGAAAAAAAACCTGGGAGAACCCAGGCTCAGTCGGGGGCCAGTTCTCCTCTGGCGTTTATGAACTAGAGGCCGGATTTACAGTAACTGTAAGATAAAAATGTATATGAATGTCTTTAAACAGACTTTAAACGCGAACCTGTGATAAACGCTGATGGCGTTCACATGCGCATTAAGAATTGATTCTATAGTTATGTGCGTTTGGATATATGTGCGCAGGTTTGTAATTCCCTACAAACCATGCCTAAACAAACTACTTGTCTTGTCTATAAATTTGATACAGAATTTTGTTTTATTTGATCACTTCGGGGTAGGTACGCGAAACGAAATTCACAACGCTTTATCTGTAGAGTGGGAAAGAGATCCTCCATAGGGAGAGGCTACTTGGCACTTCAGCACTGCATTGTCATCGGGTCCAGGAGAAGCTCATCGTCAGATCTGGATACGGCCTGGATCCGGCAGGCTGTGGGAAAACCTCAGGATAAACAAAGACACTCAAATTAGCGTAGATGCCATTCTTCTTATGATGAAACGAGTACATCAGGATTTAAGGGAAGTAATAATAATAATAATAATAATTCATTACATTTATATAGCGCTTTTCTGGACACTCAAAGCGCTTCACATATAGAAGGGGTAATCTCCTCAACCACCACCAATGTGCAGCATCCACCTGGATGATGCGACGGCAGACATATTGCGCCAGAACACCCACCACACACCAGCTTACTGGTGGAGAGGAGACAGAGTGATGAGGCCAATTGGTATATATATACATGGGGATGATTAGGAGGCCATGATGGACAGAGGCCACTGGGCAAATTTGGCCTGGATGCCGGGGTTACACCCCTACTCTTTCGAAAGACATCCTGGGATTTTTTTGTGACCACAGAGAGTCAGGACCTCGGTTTAACATCTCATCCGAAGGACGGTGCTCTTTTGACAGTATAGTGTCCCCGTCACTATACTGGGGGCGTCAGGACCCACACAGACCACAGGGAGAGCACCCCCTGCTGGCCTCACTAACACCTCTTCCAGCAGCAACCTGGTTTTCTCATGAGGTCTCCCATCCAGGTACTAACCAGGCTCAGCCCTGCTTAGCTTCAGTGGGCAACCAGTCTTGGGCTACAGGGTGATATGGCTGCTGACATGAACTGGGAAGTGTTCCCAGTTCCGGCTGACCTAATCTATGCAGCCTAACATTGAATTATAGAAGTCTATAATGTATTATGTGTATGCTAGGGCAAAGAGATGCGTCTTTAATCAAGCTTTGAACTGACTGAGTGTGTCTGCTTCGCGGACAATGGTAGGACGACTATTCCAAAGTTTTGGTGCTAAATAGGAAAATGATCTACCACCAGCAGTCGATTTTGATCATCTAGGTATTATTAACTGGCCGGAATTTTGAGATCGCAATAGACGTGAAGGACTATAATGTGTTAAGAGCTTGCTCAAGTACTGTGGAGCTAAACCATTTAGTGGTTTGTAAGTAATCAACAATATTTTAAAACTTATACGATGTTTAATAGGCAGCCAATGCAGTGTTGACAGAACCGGGCTAATATGGTCATATTTCCTGGTTCTGGTAAGAACTCGAGCTGCTGCGTTTTGTACTATCTGTAGTTTGTTTATTAAGTGTGCAGGGCAACCACCCAGTAGAGCATTACAATAATCTAGTCTTGATGTCATGAACGTATGAACTAATTGTTCCGCATTTGTCAATGAAAGCATATGACATAATTTGGATATATTTTTAAGATGGAAAAATGTGGTTTTACAGATACTAGATACGTGACTTTCAAATGAAAGATTGGCATCAAAGAGCACACCCAGGTTTTTAACCGACGACGACAACTTAACAGAGCAGCCATCAAGTGTTAGACAGTATTCTAGGTTATTACATGTGGACGTTTTTTGTCCAATAATCAGAATCTCTGTTTTTTCAGAATTTAGTTGTAGGAAATTACTAGTCATCCAATTTTTTATATCAGCTATGCATTGCATTCATTTTGTGAATTGGTAAGTTTCGTTAGGTTTTGAAGAAATATAGAGCTGAGTATCATTGGCATAAAAAAGCTAATTCCATGTTTCCTAATATTTCCTAATGGCAGCATGTACAGAGTGAACAGCAACGGTCCTAGTACTGAGCCTTGCGGTACGCCATACTGAACTTGTGATCGATAAGACATCTCTTCATTTACTGCTACAAACTGATAACGGTCAGATAAGTATGATTTAAACCATGCTAGCGCAATTCCACTAATGCCAACATAGTTTTCTAGTCTATTTTAAAGAATACTGTGGTCAATTGTGTCAAATGCAGCACTAAGATCAAGTAACACTAATAGGGAGAAACAACCACGATCGGATGATAAAAACAAATCATTTGTGATTCTAACGAGAGCTGTCTCGGTACTATGGTACGGTCTAAATCATGGGTCGGCAACAGGCGGCCCGCGGGCCAAAACTGGCCCGCCAGCAATGTTTTCTGGCCCGCCGGATTATTTTGGAAGTCCGTTTTTTTTTTTTTTATCAGCCTATTATTATTATTATTATTATTATTATTATTATATTTTTTTACTATAATGGTTTACAAATAGTATCATTCGTTGAATCGTTTTTTCAAATTAAAACCAAAAAAGAAAAACGACTTGTTTTTGAGATTCTGAAAACGAGGTCTAAATTTTGCGGACCCGTCAGGTCAGGAAATAAAGCGGGTGGTTGCTGAATAGAACCTTGAGCGGGATTAAAAAAAAAAAAAAAACAGTCCCGCGCAGACCTCCTTAAACCTTAGGTGTGTATGTGTTATGTCCCGAATAAATAATAATAAAAAAAAGGAATAAAGTTCAAAAGTCGGACTGTAAGCGAATGATTAAAATGGCTGTAATATGTTACCACAATAGTTCTTGATCTGTTTAAAATGATTTCATTGATATATGCCTAAGGTGTTAAATTAAAAATCAAAATTAAAATGTGTCTAATCCAGTAATTAATTTTTTCTATTTTTGATCTGAGCACAACATCAGATTTTTTTTTTTTTCATTTTAGTTGGAAAAACAAGTCGTTTTTCATTTTTTTTATTTTTTTTTTTTTATTTGAAAAAGTGAAACGAATGAAAAATGAACGAATGATACACGGACATTCATTATTCTATTTCGGAATGAAGATGAAATTTAAAAAAGGGTGCAGCTTGTTTTTTTTTGTTTAAAAGAAAAAAAGCAGAAAGGGCTGTTTTTTGTTTATCAAATGTATTGCTGTCATCAAATAATAGTATTAGAAAATTGGACGACATTTCCGATCGTTTTTTAATCTGTGAGGCAAGTAGGCTACCTTATGTGCTGAGTTTTGGTTAATTTATGAGACAAGCTCCAGTTCACGCGCCGGCGCCTCCGTGTTGTGACTCTACGACTCTAATTTGACAAACGAACAAATTGAATGGTCTGATAGTTAACTGGAGATGTTTTATTAATTTGTATTGGTACATCCATGCCGCGAAGATGTTTTTAAAAGTGGTGGGGAGAATATGAACATGGCAAAAAAAGTGGTGACGTGCGTTAATGTGAACACCCCCTCATCAGCGCTCGGCTGGCGCCGGCTCTGAGTCAAACGCAATACAATAAACGTACAAATAAATATTACAAATTAAAAAACGATCGGAAATGTCGTCCAATTTTCTAATAGCCTACTATTATTTGATGACAACAATAGGCTACATTTGGAAAACAAAATACAGCCATTTCTGCTTTTTTTCTTTTAAACAAAAAACCAAGCTGCACCCTTTTTTAAATTTCATCTTTCATTCCGAAATAGAATAGCTAATGAATGAACGAAAAAGTACACGGACCATGGACCCATCATATTCCACGATTATGGGCCTACTGCGGGCGCAAACAGACAAAGAAACACCAGAACAACAATTTTTGTAGCAATTTTTAATGTCGTCTTTCGTCTTTTAAATCGGAAATAAAGACAATGTGGCTTGACAAAAGATTGAATAGCCTATACTAGGCTAATTCAAAAGAGGGGGTAATTGTTGGACGAATAAGAAACGTAAGTGTGGCAACAGCAGCTCAACAGTAGCACATATTTTGGCCACGGCCAAGTTAAAAAACTTAAACATAGGCTACGTTTCATATTTATGTTTAAATAATATTTAATGTTATTTTTTAAATTTCATCTATGTTGATTATATGAAAAGGGAACCGCATGAGATCATAAAATGACCAATATATTGGAAAAATTTGGAATGGGTCAGACATGATTTTGACCACTTAAGTTTGACCACTTAAGTTTTGTTTTGTAGAAAGCCTTTCTTTAAATTTTATTTAGTTTTGTATAAATTGTATATTCATTTTAATCAATGTTTCATCAACAAATTTTCCTGGATTAATAAATAAAAAGCAAATATAGTGGACAATATACTCAGGCGCCGGCGCGTGAACTGGAGCGTGATATGACCTGTGCTTCCGTAACACCATTCACAGGCCTACTCCGTGTAGCTGGCCCGCCATCTACTGGATAAAAAAAATATTGGCCCGCGGCCAAAGTTACTTGCCGACCCCTGGTCTAAATCCTGACTGAAAATCCTCACAGATATAATTTCTTTTGAGAAAGGAACACAGTTGTGAGGATACTGTTTTTTCTAATGTCTTTGACAGAAAAGGTAGATTCGAGATCGGCCTGTAATTGACTAATTTTGTATGATCAAGTTGCGTTTTTTTAACAAGCGGTTTTATCGTTTTTGGTACGTATCCTAGAGACAATTAATGATATTAAGAAGAGGATCTATGACATCTGGAAGCATCTCCTTCAGTAGCTTAGTCGGTATAGGGTCTAACATACAAGTTGTCGATTTAGATGAATTAACGAGTTTGCAAAATTCTTCCTCTCCTATAGCAACAAATGAAAAAAAAATTTCCTCAGGGAGCCTACAATGCATTCCCTGATCCGATACTGTAGTAGACGGCTGCATAGTTAAAATTTTGTCAAGTCAAGTCAAGTCAAGTCACCTTTATTTATATAGCGCTTTTTACAATACAAATTGTTTCAAAGCAGCTTTACAGAGATAACAGGAAAACAATGTTGTAATAGTATTGTTAAATTCAAAATTAAATGTTAAATGTCCCCAACTAAGCAAGCCAAAAGCCAATGGCGACAAAAGCGAAGAGAGGCGAAAAAGGCAACAGTGGCAAGGAACCAAAACTCCATCAGGTGACAGAATGGAGAAAAAAACCTTGGGAGAACCCAGGCTCAGTCAGGGGGCCAGTCCTCCTTTGGCCAACGAACGAACAGTGTATGATTATGAGTTAGGCAGCATAATGTCAGGAGTCAGATGTGATCAGAACTTTCACGATATTTATCCAATTCATCTGGTTGGGTTGGGTCATCCGGCCGGTGAGGAGATGAGTGTGTTGAGGTGTTCATGGGCCTTCACAGTGTTGATGGGGCTGGCTCATCAGGGATGCGTTGTCGTCGTGTCCATGTGATGGTCCTTCCTCAGATCTGGATATGGCCTGGATCCGGCGGTTTGCGGTAAACCTCGGGATAAGCAGAGAGACTAATATTAGCGTAGACGCCATCCTTCTTATGATGTACAAAGTACATCAGGAATTATGGGAAGTGTTCCCGGTTCCGGCTGATCTAAACTATGCAGCCTAACATTGAAATCTATAATGTGTTATGTGTATGCTAAGCCAAAGAGATGTGTTTTTAGTCTAGATTTAAACTGACAGACTGTATCTGCTTCCCGGACTGTGTTAGGAAGATTGTTCCAAAGTTTTGGTGCTAAATAGGAAAAGGATCTACCGCCAGCAGTCGATTTTGATATTCTAGGTATTGTCAACTGGCCAGAATTTTGAGATCGCAATAGACGTGAAGGACTATAATGCGTTAAGAGCTCGCTCAAGTACTGGGGAGCTAAACCATTTAGTGCTTTGTAAGTAATCAGCAATATTTTAAAATTTATACGATGTTTAATAGGCAGCCAATGCAGTGTTGACAGAACCGGGCTAATATGGTCATACTTCCTGGTTCTGGTAAGAACTCTAGCGGCTGCGTTTTGAACTAGCTGTAGTTTGTTTATTAAGCGTGCAGGGCAACCACCCAGTAGAGCATTACAATAATCTAGCCTTGATGTCATGAATGCATGAACTAATTGTTCCGCATTTGTCAGTGAGAGCATATGACGTAATTTAGATATATTTTTAAGATGGAAAAATGCGGTTTTACAGATACTAGACACGTGACTTTCAAATGAAAGATTGGTATCAAAGAGCACATCCAGGTTCCTAACTGACGACGAAGACTTAACAGAGCAGCCATCGATTGTTAGACAGTATTCTGGGTTATTACGTGTGGCAGTTTTTTGTCCAATGATTAGAATCTCTGTTTTTTCAGAATTTAGTAATAGGAAATTACTGGTCATCCAATTTTTTATATCAGCTATGCATTCCGTTAATTTTGAGAATTGGTAAGTTTCGTTAGGTTTTGAAGAAATATACAGCTGAGTATCATCAGCATAACAGTGGAAGCTAATTCCATATTTCCTAATGATATATCCTAATGGTAGCATGTACAGAGTGAACAGCAGCGGTCCTAGTACTGAGCCTTGTGGTACGCCATACTGAACTTGTGATCGATAAGACATCTCTTCATTAACTGCTACAAACTGAAAACGGTCAGATAAGTATGATTTAAACCATGCTAGTGCAATTCCACTAATGCCAACATAGTTTTCTAGTCTATTTAAAAGAATGTTGTGGTCGATAGTATCAAATGCAGCACTAAGATCAAGTAACAGTAATAGAGAGATACAACCACGATCGGATGATAAGAGCAAATCATTTGTGACTTTAATGAGAGCAGTCTCAGTACTATGGTACGGTCTAAATCCGGACTGAAAATCCTCGCAGATATTATTTCTTTCTAAAAAGGAACACAGTTGTGATGAAACTGCTTTTTCTAGTATCTTTGACAGAAAAGGCAGATTCGAGATTGGCCTATAATTGACTAATTCTGTCGGATCAAGTTGCGGTTTTTTAACAAGCGGTTTAATCATAGCCAACTTAAAGGTTTTTGGTACGTATCCTAGAGACAAAGATGAATTAATGATATTTAGAAGAGGATCTATGACCTCTGGAAGCATCTCTTTCAGTAGCTTAGTCGGTATAGGGTCTAGCATACAAGTTGTCGATTTAGATGAATTAACAAGTTTGCAAAATTCTTCCTCTCCTATAGCAACAAATGAATCAAAATGTTCCTCACGGAGACTACAATGCACTCCCTGATGTGCTACTGTAGTAGACGGTTGCATAGTTATAATTTTGTCCCTGATATTATAGATCTTATAAGTGAAGAAGTTCATAAAGTCATTACTGCTGTGTTTCTTGGAAACTTCTGGGCTTGAAGCTTTCTTTTTCGTTAGTTCAGCCACTTGTTCAAATAAATACCTAGGATTATGTTTATTTTCTTCTAATAGGGTTGAAAAATAATCCGTTCTAGCATCTTTTAATGCCTCTCTGTCAATCTGTCAAACAATCGAGCTCTCCTTCCATGAAATCCGAAATACCTCTAGTTTTGTTTTCTTCCAGTTTCGCTCCATTTTTCTGGCTGCTCTCTTAAGGGCCCGGGTGTGCTCGTTGTACCACGGCGTTGGACTATTTTCTTTAATCTTCTTTAAGCGCAACGGAGCAACTATGTCTAAAGTGCTGGAAAAGAGAGATTCAAACGTTTCTGTTGCAATATCAAGTTCTTCTAAGCTATCCGGGATGCTGAGATGATGAAACTGATTAGGAAGATTATTAATAAAGCCATCTTTAGTGGCAGAAGTGATAGGTCTAACATATTTATAACATGGAGTCGGCTTTGCAGCCTTGGCTAAATGTAATTTACACGAGACTAGATAATGATCTGAGATGTCGTCGCTCTGCTGCAGAATTTCAACGGCATCAACATCTATTCCATGAGATAATATTAGATCTACAGTATGGTTACGACAATGAGTAGGTTCTGACACGTGTTGTCTCACTCCAATTGAGTTTATAATGTCTTTAAATGCCAATCCCAATGCATCTTTTTCATTATCTACATGTATATTAAAATCACCAACAATTAGGACTTTATCGGCAGCCAATACTAATTCTGATAGAAAGTCAGCAAATTCTTTGATAAAATCTTTATGGTGCCCTGGTGGCCTGTAAACAGTAGCCAGCAGAATTCTCAAACGTGATTTATTGTTTACACTATATATTTTTACATTAAGCACCAACACTTCAAAAGAAGTATATTTAAAACTAGATTTCTTAGTGGTTTTGAAAATATTACTATAAATTACAGCAACACCTCCCCCTTTGCCTTTCGGACGAGGCTCATGTTTATAACAGTAATCTTGCGGAGTGGACTCATTTAAAGTAATGTAATCGTTTGGTTTTAGCCAGGTTTCTGTCAAACATAGCACATCTAGGTTATAGTCTGTAATCTTATCATTAACTATGAGCGCTTTTGAATTAAGGGATCGAATATTCAACAACCCAAGCTTTATCGTTTGCTCATCTGTATTATATCTGTTTTTTATTTGTTGAACATCAATTAAACTTTTAACCTTAGAAAGGTTTGGCAGTTTTTTGGATTTCCAAATTCGGGGAACAGACACAGTCTCTATATGATGAT
The DNA here is from genome assembly GCA_031834385.1 of Semotilus atromaculatus. NCBI lineage: Eukaryota > Metazoa > Chordata > Actinopteri > Cypriniformes > Leuciscidae > Semotilus > Semotilus atromaculatus. The sequence goes on from JAULUF010000030.1 coordinate 8,942,947, forward strand.
ATCTAGGTGAAAGAGCCTCTATGTGATGGGATTTATCTGACCTTGGTGACATGAGGCCGCTAGCAGACGGTCGGTTTAGCCAGTCTGTCTGCTTTCTGACCTGAGCCCCAGGTTGTCATGTTTTATCTCTAAGACTATAATGTTTTATCTCTAAGACTTTATCTCTAAGACTATAAATATAATGTCCCTGATATTATCAATCTTATAAGTGAAGAAGGTCATAAAGCCATTACTGCTGTGTTGCTTGGAGACTTCTAGGCTTGAAGCTTTCTTTTTCGTTAGTTTAGCCACTGTTTCAAATAAATACCTAGAATTATGTTTATTTTCTTCTAATAGGGTTGAAAAATAAGTGAAAGTGAAAGTGAAACAAAAACATCCTGCAAAGTTTTAAATATGAAAGTTCACTGTATACAAAGTTATTGTCTCTCAAAAGTAAGAGTCGACTCTGAGTCGCTGATATGAATCGATAGACGAACGATGCTTTTTCTCTGTCTAGATGACGTCAACTTGAAAAGTGATTCGAATAAGATACGCCCACTTATTGCGCTCGTAGACGCCAGGGAAACCTTGAAAACATCATGTCGACGAGACGCTGTGTTCTGAATTGCGACGCAAAAGCTAACTTTTTTCATCTGCCCAGGGAGGAGCATTTGAAAACTAAGTGGCTACAATTCATATATACAACTATACCACAGAAGTATAGCCGTTCATATATACAACTACACCACAAAAGTATAGCCCGGACCTTGTGCTTTGTTCGCGTCATTTTGAAGATAATTGCTTCACAAACATAAATGCTATCAAATAACGTAATGGATTCGCCAGCCGGCTGATATTGAAGGAAGGTTAAGTTTATTTGGATCAGCTTCCTCCTACGAATCACAACCTGTAAGTATTATTAATAGTAATAATTGTTGCTTTTATGTTTTATGTAGCATGCTCAATAATTATTTTGTGTTGTGTACGCACAGCGCAGCTTCTCTTCAGTGTCAATTGTATTGAAATATGTGAAGTGTTTGTCGTTGTTATTGGAGTTGTCATAAAGAATAGAGCAATAGCTCGTAGTACTGCATTATCAATATGTTTATGCATTGGGCTAACGCAAACAAAGACTGAATGTGCTTTTAACACTGAACTTTGGGCTATTGTCGCTAACATAACTCAGCTTAAATTCCTTCTCTTATTTTGAATTTTTTACTACAAAGCGGTGCACTATAATCATTTTAACACAATGTAATTGATAAAAGCATTGTACACTGTACTCCGTGTTAACCAACTGACTGGTTGTTGACTCCGTGTTAACCAACTGACTGGGTCATCTGACCAATCACCGCAGATTAGCGTCACGCAAAGGCGGGGTTTGGAAAAATGAGTCGTTGAACGATTCATATGGGAGTCACTGAGCAAATCAGGTAAAAATAAATGCATATTATATAATTTTTGTCATTGCATGCTTGTAAAACTGTTGTTAGGGACTCCCAAAACAATATTAGGAACATTTTAAATGCCATAATAGGTGCCCTTTAATAAAATAGCTTAGCCACCGAATCGCTACATTATATTTCTCAGCAATGAGGGTGTAACATCGCTGGTTTTGAAGTAATTAAACTCACAGCTTCATCTCTCTCTAGATATGAATATTTCTGACTGTAGGTTTGTCCGCTGACTGACTCTCGTAGGTTGTGGCAAGCTGTGACATATTTTTCTGCTGTTGTGACCAAAATATGACTTATTTTTTTCTGACTTTGGTAATGCCTTAAAATTTGGTGCTAGTTGTTGAAATTTTGTGAAAAAGCAGCTATGTTGTGAGCACAATGTCCCAGGAAGTATTCTTTTGTTTACACTCCTAGTTGAGAGCCCAGTAAACACAGTCTCTGCTCTCACAGCTTCTAATCTCTTTTCAGGGATATTCCATCCTCCATCTTGACCATGTGGCTTTGTAATTTAGTGGCATCTTTCCGATAGGCAATGTCATTAATAATTTGTTTGTAATTTGTTGTAATTTTATAATTTGGTTGGGCCACATTGTGCCATGCTGGTTTGGGTGTAGCTTCAGTATCAGCTGTGAAAGGGCTCTCCTGTGCAGGTTCTGCTCCTGGCACTTCACTTTGTCAGTGTGTCAAATGACCATGGTATAAGCGGGATAATCCACGGCTAGCTGTATATTAAACAATTTGAAATCACTCAGCAGAGGCACCCTTTGTTTCCACATTGTGCATTAAATGAGCATTATACAATGATGTGTATGAATACTGAATACATTATAGCTCTGTGACACTACAGCAAGAGATCCAGCAGTGTGACAAAGATAATTTGACTGACAAAATATGTTGTGCACAACAGTCACCATATGAATCTCTACAATGGTGACAATAAACAAAATATTCAGATCAATTCTGAACATTACAAAATAAGCTACTAAAAAGTCACAACAAAGAAAAATAGCAAAAATAACAGCAAATAGTAATAATAAAAGAAAATACTAATGCATGTTGGAAGCCATGGATGAGATTTGTACTATGGTGGCTCCCATCAAGCACTGCAACATGAAGCTTTTTTTTATCGTCACCATTGGTTTAGATTGGTTTTGTTTTTTTGTTTTTGTTTTTTGTTTTTTGTTGTTGTTTTGATTGATACTGTAAAGCTGCTTTGGTGCAATCTATGTTGTGAAAAGCGCTATATAAATATACTTGACTTGACTTGACTTGACTAGATTCATAATCTGATTCTTAAAGCATGACTGTGGTATGAAGTAGGTCGCGATTGCTAATGAGAAACAGATATCAGCTTCACACGCGAGTCCTACGGATATAAAGGAATAAGGTAATTTCATTCTACCGAACTACCCGCAAGTGCAGAATTACTACTCGCACAGGTCAGTTTATTAGACGAATGAAACTTGTGAGGTAATGCAGCGCTGCATCACTTGGTCTACACTATCACACTAAACTGCACTTGAGTGTGTTGAAAGTTATAATGTTATTCTATGAGTTAGTTTGTTGGCTGTATGAGACTTAGCAGTAAGCTTAGCAGTACACAACTGCGGGAAATATATCACATTGTGATTTTTGGATATTTTATTACATATTGTATATTTAATGTCTGTGTATGTCTGAATGTTCAAAACTTTTTTATGTACTAAGCTTTTAAAATCCATCAGATTGTCACTATACTGCTGGATCCCATGCTATAAAATCACAGGGCTATTCTAATCAGTAACGTGAAATGAAAAACACATACAACCAATAAGTATATGGTATAGAAAACCATGAAAAGTTAAGCGTGTGTTGGTGTCAATGGTGGTCACCTTCCTGGAGAATTTTGCAGGCGACCTTTTCCCTGTGCACTTAAGTACAAAGTGCGGCCCCCCACTCCTCTATCTAGCTGTGGAGCTTCCGGGTTGTGGTGCTGGTCCTTTTCATGGGGAACCCAGCATGTTGATTGCTGGCTAGACTCCTCTAGGGATGAAGATTCGGCTGAGTTGCCCCCTTCAGAGAGAGTAACATCAACCCAGAGCTGACGGCCATGCTTTCCTGTGCCGCTGCAAGCTTCAGGCTTGGAATCCACCACCTTGTCCTGAATGTTGAAGGTTGGATGATTGGTTTCTCGGGGCGGGTGTTGCTGAACAGCAGTGCTCCACTCCGGTTCCTTTCTTCCTGGAAGTGTATGAGGAGGTCTACCCTCGATGGTGGGGCGGTCAAAGGGTACTTGGAGATTGGAGGTTGCCTACGTCTCCCATTCAAAGCTCTCGCTTACAGCGTTGTACAGTATAAAAGCATTGTGATTATGGCAAGTGCCCGTAAACCACATATAGGTGTGTGTGTGTGTGTGCGTCTGGTAAACCCTACATTATGAGGACAAAATGTCCCCACAAAGATAGCAATATCTGAAATCCTTGTCCTTGTGAGGACATTTTTTGGTCCCCATGAGCAAAACAGCGTGTAAATCACAATAAGTGATGTTTTTTGAAAATGTAAAAATGCAGAAAGTTGTGTGTGATGGGCAGGTTTAGTGGTAGGGTTAGTGTAAGGGGATAGAATATACAGTTTTTACAGTATAAAAACCATTACGAATATGGAGAGTCCCCACTAAGATAGTGTGTGTGTGTGTCCACAAGGGTAGTAAAACTTGAAATCACCAACATTGTGGGGACCATGAGGTAAAGGGATTAATAAACATACAAAATTATGTTATTGTTTTTTTTGAAAAAGTAAAAATGCAGAACATTGTCTATGATGGGTAGCTTTAGGGTTAGTGTAAGGGTTATACTATACAGTTGTACAATATAAAAACCATTATGTCTTATGGCGAGTCCCCACAAAGAGAGCAAAACTTAGTATGTGTGCGTGCGTGTGTTTGAATTCTTGTATGTAACATTAATTAAAAAGCATGATTGTTCAGTCTCCAATTACAGGTTTGAGATGAATATCCTCTGATAACGATCAGTGGCTGGTTGGTTATGAATCCCTAACACGCCTCTGAAAAATAAATGAATGCAAACAGATGTCCTCAACACAAACATACACTTAAGGGCACAAAACTATTTTGTACAAAACAAACATCCAACAAAACATCACCCCATGGTGTCTTTAAACTTTTCTTTTTCTCTGTCCTTGTAGAATATAGATGTGACAAACTTCAGCAGCAGCTGGAGTGATGGCCTGGCATTCTGTGCTCTGTTACACACCTATCTGCCTGCACACATCCCTTACCAGGAGCTCATCAGCCAAGACAAGGTACACATGTATTTCTTACATTGGTTATTTAAGTGTCTTAATAGATCCACACCTTATCTGTAGTGCCTGACACATTCAGCAATAAAACAGTGTGTTAACAGTCAAGACTTCCCCTCAGCTGACCTGCCAGATGTAATGAATTACATGCTTCTGTGGATTAGTGTTGACTGAATACATAAACAAACGACACACGGAGAGGTGTAGACACAACATGCATAACAAATAAATGGCTGTCCTGCCCTCCCTGTATGTTTATTCAACCATGCACACACTCACGTACACGCAATGTGCTGCGGTCTTAAGAGCTTATGTGACAAATTGCAGCCATAAGTATAATAGTGGTTACAGGAAGAGATGGTACATAATGCTTTTGAATTATTCACAAAGCCTCTTTGAGTGTGTTGTAAATGTCAAGGCTACTAAAAGGCCACATGTGTGGATATAGAACATTGCTAGAGAATTCAGTTGGGTTTAGACACCTGTTTTTCACTGCTGTAATTAATATTCAGATAGGTAATTATATTGGTCAAGTGGTGCCTTGCAAAAGAGTGCTGTTTTTTTTCCCATAGGGACGAAATCTCACTCTGGCTTTCCAAGCAGCTGAAAGCATTGGTATTAAGCCCTCTCTGGTGAGTCTATGTTAACTGATTTTTCCCCCCAGGGTTTTTAGTATTCTGTAATTGGGCAGATTTTGTTAATACGAGATAGTAGAAGTAATATAATCTACATATAATATGAAATGGCAAGTTATCTTGGACTTGCTCCCAAAAAAAGAAGTAGCCTATACTTCAAGTTAATTTTATTAAGTCTACTTTAATAAAGTTCAAGTATGTTAAAGTATAGACTACTTTATGTAGTAAATATACTAATATCAATCTACTAGAAGTATACTTGTAAGTGTACTGCTTCAATACTACTTGGGACCAAATTGGCTCACTTTTTAGTGTATAAAGTATAATTTTAAGCACTTTAAGTGTAACAGTTGTAAACTTTGGTTAAACAACTAGTTTACAAGTTTTTCTTTTGTATTGCTAGTAGTTGAAATAAGGTTGGTACTACAAGTATACTACAAGAGAACTAATAGGTATACTGATGGTTTACTAGTCAAATACTTATAGCACGTTTTTTAGCACTTTGAAGAATACTCTCAGTAAACTACTAGTTTAGCAGTGTATTTGTACATTTCTTTGAGTATACATAACATCAAACCTTTTATATATTTATTACTATTTATTTATTATTTTTGCACTTTAAGTATACTACTGTTTCAATTTCATATTTGAATCCATCAATACCCCCCAAAGCTTCACAGTCGTTTCCTCTTCATGGGTTCGACATTTCATTTGGTAACTTTAGGCAACTTTGGTAACTGTTTAATGTTTAATGATCACATTTTACAATCTTCTATCACTTGTTTCTGCTTCTTCTTTTCCTGTGTTTTGATCTGGAGTTTCTGTACTCTTTCAGAAGATGCGTAATAGCACCCCCTACCGTATAACAATGAAAACATGGATAGCCGGAAAATTCTGTCAATGGCGGGGAAAGAGTTAAGTAGATTCTCTAAGTCCCCCTGTAGTCAATCATTTTATCCCTTAAAACTCATCTTTGATCACCAAAATTACATATTTAAACTTTTTTAAAATGTAAAATAGCTTAAATGTAACTCTACATCCTTGGTTCATTTAGTATACGTGGACCATGAATATGCAAATTAGCCCACGCCTGCACTCACTCATGCAGGGTCATATAGAAATCAATGTATCAGAATGGTGATGCGTTTTATGCATTGCTCTCAACGTCGGACGCATAATCGTAATTAATATGATTAGACTTTTGCTTGACTACAAACAAAGAGATGTTTCAATCTCTTCCAATATTAATCCCTAATTCCTTTTTCACTTCTCTTTATAGGTTAATAAGATAATTTATTTGGCATCGTAAAACCCCTAGGGTCAGCCTTGATAAACTGACTTTGGATTGTAAGCAAGGAGGACTGAGACTTCCCAATTTTAAGATGTATTATTGGGCAGCCCAATCCAGGTACCTAGCCGAGATTTTTGCTGAAACCCCCTTCCCCTCTTGGCTGAATATGGAGAAATCTGAGTTAAAAGAAGAATGTCCTGTCAATATTTTATATACATTGGATGACAAACTGATCAAAACAAGAACTAATAATCCCATGATTATTCATTCAGTTCAGACTTGGTATAAACTGGGGTCTCTGCTGGGACAGGGTAACTTTCTTTCCCCTAAAACACCTTTATGAGGTAACAGATTGCTACCAATCTGTCATCAAAACAAACATTTTAAGATATGGGCAGACAAAGGAATTACACTGTTGGAGCATTGCTTTGATGGTGATGTTTTAATTAGGGATGTCCCGATCCGATCACGCGATCGGAAATCGGGCCCGATCACGTGGTTTCAGACTCGATCGGAATTGGACGTTACCTCCCGATCAGGACTCGGATATATGTAAATTAGGGGTGTAACGGTACATGTATGCGTAATTGAACCATTTCGGTACGAGGCTTCCGGTTCGGTACGCATACAAACCGAACGATTCCTAGGACCATTTTTCCTGCCGACAAAATCCGCGCAACATCAAATGGCAAACGTAATGAAAGCGGAACGAAACTGCGCTACTCATTATATTGTGCTTAACAGACCATTTATCAGTTCGGACCAGCAACATCTGTGCAGCGCGAGATCAAGCGACACTGTGCTAAGAGATCCAGTGAAGAAAACATTTGAATTCGCCACTGAAGTAATAACATCGCTGCGAGATCTAGTAAGAAGCATTAAAATTTCTCCGTTATCCTAGATCTCTATTAGATCAAACAGCGCTGTGCTGTGAATGAACATGGATTTAATGTTGCACTTCAAAACTAAAATATTATATAAATACACTCACCGGCCACTTTATTAGGTACACCTGTCCAACTGCTCCTTAACACTTAATTTCTAAGCAGCCAATCACATGGCGGCAACTCAGTGCATTTAGGCATGTAGACATGGTCAAGACAATCTCCTGCAGTTCAAACCGAGCATCAGTATGGGGAAGAAAGGTGATTTGAGTGACTTTGAACGTGGCATGATTGTTGGTGCCAGAAGGGCTGGTCTGAGTATTTCAGAAACTGCTAATCTACTGGGATTTTCACGCACAACCATCTCTAGGGTTTACAGAGAATGGTCCGAAAAAGAAAAAACATCCAGTGAGCGGCAGTTCTGTGGGCGGAAATGCCTTGTTGATGCCAGAGGTCAGAGGAGAATGGCCAGACTGGTTCGAGCTGATAGAAGGGCAACAGTGACTCAAATAACCACCCGTTACAACCAAGGTGGGCAGAAGAGCATCTCTGAACGCACAGTACGTCGAACTTTGAGGCAGATGGGCTACAGCAGCAGAAGACCACACCGGGTGCCACTCCTTTCAGCTAAGAACAGGAAACTGAGGCTACAATTTGCACAAGCTCATCGAAATTGGACAATAGAAGATTGGAAAAACGTTGCCTGGTCTGATGAGTCTCGATTTCTGCTGCGACATTCGGATGGTAGGGTCAGAATTTGGCGTCTACAACATGAAAGCATGGATCCATCCTGCCTTGTATCAACGGTTCAGGCTGGTGGTGGTGGTGTCATGGTGTGGGGAATATTTTCTTGGCACTCTTTTGGCACCTTGGTACCAATTGAGCATCGTTGCAATGCCACAGCCTACCTGAGTATTGTTGCTGACCATGTCCATCCCTTTATGACCACAATGTACCCAACTTCTGATGGCTACTTTCAGCAGGATAATGCGCCATGTCATAAAGCTGGAATCATCTCAGACTGAACATTTCTTGAACATGACAATGAGTTCGCTGTACTCAAATGGCCTCCACAGTCACCAGATCTCAATCCAATAGAGCATCTTTGGGATGTGGTGGAACGGGAGATTCGCATCATGGATGTGCAGCCGACAAATCTGCGGCAACTGTGTGATGCCATCATGTCAATATGGACCAAACTCCCTGAGGAATGCTTCCAGCACCTTGTTGAATCTATGCCACGAAGAATTGAGGCAGTTCTGAAGGCAAAAGGGGGTCCAACCCGTTACTAGCATGGGGTACCTAATAAAGTGGCCGGTGAGTGTATATATTTAAATGTAATTTTTAATGTGATTACCAAAACATTATTTGTTCATCCTTCAGAGATTACCCCCATTTATAAACCTGAAAGTTTCAAGATGTAGGAAAACTCAAACTTATTTAAAAATATTTTTTCTTTAAATAAATAGGAAATGTCTCTGGCATTTCTTTCTTTTTGCTGTATCGCATCGAACCGAACTGTGAATTTTGTGAACTGTTACACCCCTAATGTATATATATATATATTCTCATTTTTTTATACACTTTTAAACACTTTTATACACTTTTTTTTTGTTTTTATATTAGACTTTTTCTATATTTACTGTTGCACTAAAGGCCAAAAGTGAAGAATTTATGTTATTTATTACTTGATTGTTCAAGCTACCTCATAGAAGTGCTCTGTTTGTTAACAGAGTTGTTGAATGTTAAAATAAGGTGAATTAAATAAAAAAAATAAGGAACATCCTAGATCTCGTCGAGGCTGACGTGAAGCACCGGCTCGTCGAGGCTGACGTGAAGCACCGGCTGGTCGAGGCTGACGTGAAGCACCGGCTGGTCGAGGCTGACGTGAAGCACGGCTCGTCAAGGCAGACGTGAAGCACCGGCTCGTCGTGGCTGAACGGGACCAGCGGTGAAGGCTTGGCAGGACTGGACTTGACCAGCGGCAAAGGCGGCGCGTCCGGACTGGACGGAACCAGCAGCGAAGGTGGCGACAAGGGCTTCGCGGGTAATGTGAACTCGGGAGGTGTCGAGTAGAACAAGCCTGTAATGGAGAAGAGATCTTCCAAGGAGCAAGCCTGAGCGATATACCGGTCAAGAGTCCAGTTGGTAAGGTCCCGCGGCATCCATCGAGCGATCTTATAATCCAGCCCGTTCCAAAATAGGCCCATGAGCTGAATATCATCTATCGCTCCCAGATGGCAAATGGACAGAAAATCCTTTGCGTACGTTTGGACGGACTGGCCCTCTTGAAATAACGTCGACAGGTATTCTCCCAGGGCCCGGTTGCTGACAATTGCTGGATCCATTTTGTGGTGAGTTGTTCTGTAACGTGGTGCGATGAGGCTGGATCCAGACGCAGTGTGGCTTTATTAACAAACTGCAAACTTAGACAGGAACAGGATACAAGGACTCAGAAACAGGATTCAAGGACTCAGGAATAACCAACGTTAACATCTAACATACATTCAACAACTCACCAAGACAGGGCAGAAACACAGGGCTTAAATAATAATAGACAAAAAGAGCTAACAAGATAACAAGGGGGCGTGGGAAATAAGAAACACCTGGGATTACTAAATGACAAGAAAGGGAACCACTGAACATGACATAAGACAAGACCCAAAACCCATATCACGACAATATCTGTTTGTTTGTTTTTTAAATAAATCAAAATTTTCAAATAATTTAAGTTTATAAGATTGTAAAACTATGTGAAAAAAGTCAGTAATTTTATGTATATTTTTGAGAAGTACAAAAAAAGTAGACTGAAAGTATACTTTCTCATTTTAAGTTTAAAAGAAGTAAATAACACACTTGAATAAATTTCGTAAGGGCAGCATCATTACTAATACCAATATAAATACGCTAAGAGTCAGCCATAATTTGTTTATTTAATTTACAGAGATAAAATAATTTTCACCCATATGATGAAGGGTTATTGCTGCAACGCATTCTCATCCTTTTGCGTCATATAGGTGACGCCATATGACAAAACGTCGAAATACTACGCACATGGTAGCCTTTAGCGTCAATATAACGCACTGTTATGGGTAGGTTTAGGTCTGGGGTAGGGTTACGGTTATGACGCCTTGGGATCTGCGTCTCATATTGACGCTAAAGGATGCTATGTGCGTCGTATTTAGACGAGCGTCACATGTATGACGCCTTGGGTTCTGCGTCTCATATTGACGCTAAAGGATGCCATGCGCGTAAGATTTCAACGAAATGTCACAAGCGTCACATGTATGACGCCAAAGGATAATTAACTAAAACTAAAACCTTAAATGTTAACTGAAATAAAATAAAAAAAACTAAAACTTGTTTCATTTCAGCTTGTTGCCATTTAGTTTAACTTGATGTTTAACTTGATGTACTAAAATAAAAAAAATAAAAAAATATAGACAAAAACATCACAAAAACAACAAAATGACTTTAACATACATAAAAATAAATATAAAAATAAAAACTAATTCAAAATATTCATAAAAAATACAATAGGTATTCAATGATACTAAAATAACATGATCTCAATATGTTGGCTCTTGTGTCCTGTAAAAAAATAAATACTTAATTAATAAATAACCCTGGAGTCTGTGTGTGTCAGGGTTGTGTTCTGTTCGGTCTTTGTTTTCATTGTTTTCAGTTTCTGTTTTCCTTTCATACAGTTCTCCTGTGTTAATTATTGTTTCATTTCATTCACCTGTGCCCCGTTTATTATCTCATCAGTTCCTTTGTATTCGTTGTCCATACAAACGTATCGGTTACCTAACGTAACTCTAGAAGAGGGAACGAGTATTGCGTAAGTTAGCTTACGCTACGGGAAAGATTAATTTTCTCGAGATATTGAAGCCATAAATTATCCTTAATTTTGTATTTATTGTCAACGCAGTGCAGCAGCTGCCAGACCTAGAGCGGGCTATCTAGCGAGCTCAAAGGCTGCTCTGCGGCAACTGCAGCAGCCTACCAGTGAACCTGGCGTGACGTCACGCCCAATGAGAGGCGCCCGCGCCCTCATGGCATCACAGCCCGCCAGAATGGGCGTGGTTTAGTGTATATAAGCGGGGTTCAGAGGCTGCTTCCCTGGTTTTCATCGACTGAATTTCATCGACAGCCCTGATAAGTGGGAATAATAGGTGGCCAGCAGCAGTGCGGGCCAGCACATGTACATAAGCACTTAAAGGGAACAACACAGCGGCGGCGCCGGTCTGTGTAAGCTCTCCTGGTTGAGCTGCACTATTGGGTTATTGCTATATAGCAATAACCCAATAGTGCAGCTCAACCAGGAGAGCTGATTGTCGTGAGAGTAGCCTGCGCACTATAGATTTGGACAGTACGTACATCTCACTTAAACCGGCAGAAGTTTTGCCTGCAGTGCGGGAACTTCCAGATTATAAAATTTGACAAAGGTGGACGGGGAAGCCCAGCCCGCCGCCACACATATGTCATGAATTGAAATCCCGCTGGACCACGCCCATAATGAGGCCATGCTTCTAGTGGAGTGAGCCCTGATGCCCAACGGGCATTGCTGACCTTTTGACGCGTAAGCAGCTGCGATAGCGTCCACCATCCATCTGGACAGGGTCTGTTTCGAGGCGGCAAGACCTTTAGTGCGCCCACCAAGCGAAACAAAGAGCTGCTCCGTGTGTCTGAAAGAGGCGGAGCGCGCAGTGTAAAATCTCAGCGCTCTGACTGGGCAGTGGAGATTAGTATCACATTCGCTATCGGATGCTGGCAGAGCCGATAGGGAAATGACCTGCGCTCTGAAGGGAGTACCAATCACCTTAGGAACATAGCCATGCCTAGGTTTGAGAATGACTTTGGAGTCATTTAGCTCGAACTCAAGACACGCAGCGCTGACAGACAGCGTGTGAAGGTCCCCCACACGTTTGACTGATGACAAAGCTGTCAGAAAAAAAAACGGTTTTGAGTGATAGGTATTTCAGATCCACGGATTCTAGTGGTTCAAATGGAAAAGCTTTCAGGGCCTCGAGGACCAAAGAAAGATCCCACATGGGAACCGACAGGGGGCACGGAGGGTTCATCCTTCTAGCTCCTCTAAGGAAGCGGACGACCAGCTAATTTTTTCCTAGTGACCGGCCGTGCGTTGGTTCTGTGAAGGCTGCGACGGCCGCCACATATACTTTGAGTGTGGATGGGGACCTGCCCTTATCCAACAACTCTTGTAGGAACACGAGCAGCCACGAAACCCCACATTTCCTTGGGTCCAGATTTTTGTCGGTGCACCATTTAGAAAACGCAGACCATTTAGATGCATAGAGCTTTGTAGTAGTAAGAGCTCTGGATTGCGGGGCAGAAGTTTACTGAGACTGTCAGCATTTTGAACAGTCTTTTCACAAGCACTCTGTTCAAATGTCTCAGATCTAAGATGGGTCTGAGGCCACCGTCTTTCTTTGGTACAAGAAAATAACGGTTGTAAAACCTCGACTCGCTCAGAGAAGGCGGCACCAGCTCTATAGCCCTTTTGCACAACAGGTTCGCTATTTCTGTGCGAAGTAGATGTGCTACTTCTGTGTTCACAGTCGTTTCGAGCCTTTGTGAATATATATATATATATATATACTGTATATATATACACACTGTAAAAATCAATTTTGATGATTTGTTATCACAACTTTTTATATTTTGTCAAATCAACTTAGATAATTAATGTAGTTCAGATAACATAATATTGTGAGTTTCTATTTATTAAACCAATCTCCTTTGTTGTATTAACTCAAATTTTTTATTTCAATGAACTCAAAATTTTAAGGCAACCAGGTAACTTACTTTTTTAAGTTAATCCAAATTTTTTTTTTTTACAGTGTATATATATATATATACACACACCAGTGTTGGGAAAGTTCACTTTCTACATGAACTAGTTCAAAGTTCAGTTCACACATTTTAAAATTAACTAGTTCAGTTCATAGTTCACAATTCCAAAAATGAACTAGTTCATAGTTCTTTTTTTCCATAAATTTGTTGCAAGCTATTTTTTTTTATTATTGCCACAGCCCACAACCACAGACAGCAATTATTTTATAGGCGGGCAAAGTTTGCACAAAAATGTAAGATTTTTCCCATCCTCTCACCGACCTTGTCATAAAACTTGTTTAAATTATCATACTGTAACGAGTGGATAGGTGTGGCCCCTTTAAGAGCTGCGCGCGCGCCCTGTTAAACTGTCTCTCTGTATGGTATTGTACCGTGCCCCTCGATGTATGCGGGTAATGGTGCTCATTTTATTTGATCTGTTTATGTTTTGTTTGGTACCGCTGTGGACGGAGCGTGGGACAAACAGTTGCCCCAAGTTTGATTGGGGAAATAAAGCGCGAGCTGTTGTGATGCCAATCGCCTCCGTGAGTTTATCTGGCCTAGTGGCTTCGGATGTGAGCTATCCCGGTTTCCTTTCCCTCCTGACACAACGCGTTACAATACGACGCATCCAGTCCTCGCTGCTTTGTCGACTACATGCTGCTTTTTGTTTTGATGACGCATGCGGCGGTGCGACACTGGTGGCTGGTGTTGTCAGATTGGGTGTTTTTTTCGCTACATATTAAGGCCTGTTTACGGTGTGTTTTAGCCAGGTTTTGCCTGGAAGGCTCTATAGAAATATGGCACCCAATTGAACGAAGTTAAACTGAGCGTTCACAGACCCCAGAATGAATGAGTTCACAGTAACGTTCATCAGGCATTAAAACAGTACGTTCAGTTCACGTTCGCCTAAAATATGAACGAGTTCATGAACTATCGTTCAATGAACGCGTTCAGGCACAACACTGACACACACACACACAGAATGGGTAAAAAAAAACAGATGGCAAAAGGAACCACAAAAGTGAGAAAATGAGGGAGGATTGGAAAAGGGATAATCATAACACAGGTTGTGATGGTAAACTGTCCATTGTGCCAATGGATGGTATGCACATGAGGTTTGCCTTGATGTTGAGAGTGGCATGGGAGCTGTACCTCAGTCATGGGAAAGATGTAAATTTTGGGACACATCATCAGTAATGTACCTTTGAGTTAGGGGGTGTTTCGGCCTTTCAACACTAAACACCATCATCAAAGATGATGTAGCGAATTAGCTCTATGAAATATTAATAACCAATCATAACTTGTTATAATTGATTATGAATATTTGGATCAGTTAATCGGATTAACTTGAGGTAGCTACATTAACATTACAACCAATTACTCAGTTCATCCTGTGAACCCTCAATATTGGTTATTAATTAATTAATAAAAATGTACATTTCCGGGGCATGGGAAATGTCTTTCTTACTAAGTACTACTAAGAGCAAGTAGCCAAGATCGGAATGATTAGTGACTCCGGATATGAGCTTGAGACACGGACAACTTTACGTGTGATATGAACAAGACTTTATTAACTAGACTAAACATTTAAACTACTCTAACATACACATACATACATGCATACAGTTTACCAAGGGAAAGAGAGGAGAAACAGAATACAGGGAAGCATGAAGTTATAGCATTGTTTGAAGTTCAGCAGATCAACAGCCTGAGCAAACCATCAGTTTAGTTCTAATACGCCCTTTTTTAAAAAGGGGTAAGGATACTAAGGGTGTATTCATACCTGCCTTGTTTGGTTCGATTGAATCGAACTCTAGTTCGTTTCCCCCCTTGGTGCGGACCTTTTGGGCAGGTGTGAATACAGCAATCGAACTCGGGTGCGGACCAAACAACCGAACCGAGACCCAGCTGAAGAGGTGGTCTCGGTATGGTTCCAAACGAACTCTGGTACGGTTCATTTATGGTGTGAACATGAACCGACCTAATTGCAAGAATGCACTGCGCCTTTGAGTTAACAGGCTTCCGTAGTCGGAGTTGCGTTATGGGAAAGTGAGCTGTTGTAGCCTACTATATTTGATAAAATGAGTCGTGGTTTGACCTGGAGCTTCGAAGAGACGAGCTGCATTATCAGACATCCCAAGTCTCCCGGAAGTTCCGGGAATCTCACGCATATTGATAGCGTCTCCCTGAAGCCTGCAAATTAGTTCAAATCTCCCGGATTCTGGAGCGCGTATGCGAGACAGAACATACTGCCAGCAGCGCGCGCACGGCAGCCTCACGAAAGCTAGTCGCACATCGTCGTCTTCTCAAAATCCAAATTACAACATCGTATAGATGACATTGTATCATATGATACTCATTAGTTTCTTCATATTGCGTTTGTACAGAATAACACAAAATTAGTAAAAGAACAAATATTGCAGTACGAAATATCTCCATGCTGAGCCTTTTTTGCACTTTCTGATTTCCCTACCTGAGAATCCTTGTCCAATGAATGGACGACCTTTGCACACGTGTGGTTTTGTTTACACACGTGTGGTTTTGTTCTGAACTATCAGACTTTCCTGGTGTGAATCATAGACTGTAAAAAAAATGGACAAAGCGTCTGTGATGTCACCCATAGACTTTCCGAATAACGGTTTTGAAGCCGTTTATGGGGGGTATGGGCGGCGCCATGTTTGAAAACCTTGGGAAATCCTAACCCCGCCCACCTTCTGGCCAATCCATATATGGGTAAAAGGGCGGGCTTTGTGTGAGACTGAGTTGGCCGGTGGACACGTGCGCGGCTCTTCAGCCAAACAGCGGCAGCTCTCTGTAACGTTATAAAACGACTAGGCTAAGCTACTACATTCACTGCAAAGCTGCTGAAGAGTACAACCCATTTTAAATTACATGCGTGTTTCACATTCTTTTTGTGACACAGAGAAAACATCTCAACAATTTCTGAAAGTGAACAGTGTTTTACTGTAGCATAAGACGTGTTATTTAAACATCAGTGTAAAGCACAGCGTTTAGGGTTTCAGCTAGGTTATCCTACATTAGGTTTATTTAACAACAGAAACTGAATAATCAAATGTAGTATAATATTGTTTTATAAGTGAGTGATTTTCTCTCTGTCTTTTGTTCATGGACTCCAGTTATTGCAAGCCGTTGCGATATGCATATGCATTGCAGACGCATTTACAGTGTTTCAAACGTCAGTTATAACCATGGGTAAAGTACCTCGGACGCTAACTTATCTGGGGCGATTTAATGCTAACTGTTGCAGTGCCACTGCCCACAAACAGTGATGCTAAATAGTGCTAACTACGTGAAATAGTAGTGGACTGTCACTTACCGGAAAAAAATGGTGCGAAGTAACGTTAACTTACTCCTACAGTGTTGGTTAGTGCAGTTTATAGCAGAGCAACCCATTTTATGTACGATATTTCAATACAAATGTTCATAAAGGATACAGAGGTGGTATGATGTGTCGTGTCAGATCACGGCCGAGACGTCAGATTTCAGGAATTCCACTCGGCGCAGCCCGTTATCAGCTGTCAATCAAGCTTTCAATCAAAGTTAACCACGCCCTTATTTGTCATACATTTTATATCTAAATACGATCTAAACTAACGAGTTAGAAAAAAATTCACCCCCCTCACAGTTGTCAGGCACTCAGAACCTATCGGAAAATACAATAAAAGTGCATGGGACCAACCTGTAAAAACATGAATTTGTGCTGTGAAAACGGACATTTTAACATGGGGTTTATGGACATTTGCTCCCTTTTGGGACCTGTCCCTAGCGGATTTTCGATGTATTGCAGTTTTTCGCACTTCCGGGTAGGCTTCATTTTTCAGATTAGAATGTTGCCGCTTGGTGTGAATACACCCTTAATGTATAATAAGTTTGATACTTGCATGTCTCACCCATTTGAATTAAACTGTCCTGATGCAATTTGTTGAGGCTCCAGTTGATCTTTGCTGATGTTGTCTTGATGTGAGAGAACCATTGTGAGTCAGAGGATCTTTGGTGAATGAAAAGACAAGGCCGCAGCCTGGCACAAGCTTGGGGTCCTTGGGGGACTTCTAGTTCAGCATCATCTTCACATCAGGATTTCTTTTAGGGACTAAAAAGTAAGAGACCAAGAAGCAAAGAGAGAGCTGATCTTGTGATCAGTGATTTTTAAAGCGTGAATATGTCACACCCTCTGGAGGTGTTTGAGCCAATAAGAAGTTGTCCCTTTGGAGGGAGATTTTACGACCCTTTGTGTTATAGCAAGGCATTTGAATCTCTAATTTCATCGGGTGTTTAAGAGAAGAATCTTTACAATTATTCTAATACTAATGTGTCACAAAGTTAGCAAAATATAATGTAAATTAACAAATGGGGAACGAAGATTGGAGTTTATAGAGACCAAACTTGTCACACATGAATTTGGTTAACCATAGTTTGCAAAGTTTTAAACATTATCCCATTAGAGTTTTCGAGAAAACATAGACCAAACCACACAAAAGGAAAATCATGAGATGGGGAAATTAGATAGATGTTTATACAATTCTCAAGTGCATATATAATAGAATATATGATTAACAGGATTCATTTCTCCTCCTTAGTTAGAATTCAGAGAGAGCCAGCACTCTCTGACCATTTCTTTGGAGGTCATAAATGTTGTTATCAGTGGCTACGTTTACATGCAGCCAATAACCCATTCAAAACCGGAATATTAGCAATAACCCGGTTGTGCATGGCCATGGCCATATCCTCATATACCGGTTTTCAAAAACCCGAATATTATACCTGGGGTACCCCTTTTCTAACCCGAATATTTGGTCATGTAAACGCGTATCGGCATATCCCCATCAAAAGGAACAGTGATTTGTGTTCTGCGCATGTTCTATTCGCAAGGAATCTTGGTCTTTTAAGTAGAGGAACTTCCGTCTGGCGCATACAAAAACCTGCGTGCCGTATACCGAAGGAAACAAGAAGTAGAGGTAAACATGGCGAGACGCAGCACAGCACCATACTTTTGGAGCGAGGAGGAAATTAATTTAGATCTATTTCAAAGGCGATCGCTATCTGCTCCGAACTATCCATTATCCGCGTGCTGCTGCTGTTGTTGTTGTCTTTGGATACAGGAAGAAGAATCGGAACTGACGCATATTGCATCTTAAGGTTGTCCGTACGTCCAAACGCTAACCGTGCGTCGTCGTTTATGTCGGGATATTGCCAATTGATTACAAATTCCATGTATATAGGACTAACTCTCTCTGCTCACGCATCTAAGCAGGGTTTTTCGGGTTATTCCGAATGTTTCAGAAACCCGAATAGTGACCTTAACCCGACCATAACACGAATATTGACAGCTTGTAAACATAGTCATTGACTACGTTTACATGCAGCCAATAACCCGTTCAAAACCGGAATATTAGCAATAACCCGGTCGCGCATGGCCATGTAAACACCGACTAAAATCCGAATATGCTCATATACCGGTTTTTAAAAACCCGAATATTATCCCTGGGGTACCCCTTTTCTAACCCGAATATTTGGTCATGTAAACGCGTATCGGCATATCCCTATCAAAAGGAACATTGATTTGTGTTCTGCGCATGTTCTATTCGCAAGGAATCTTGGGCTTTTGAGTAGAGGAGCTTCCGTCTGGCGCACACAAAAACCCGCGTGCAGTATACCAGAAGTAAACAAGAAATAGAAGTAAACATGGTGAGACGCCGCACAGCACCATACTTTTGGAGCGAGGAGGAAACCAATTTCGATTAATTTTAAAGGCGATCGCTATCTGCCCCGAACTATTCATTATTCGCGTGCTTCTGCTGTTGTTGTTGCCTTTGGATACAGGAAGAAGAATCGGAAATGACGCATATTACGTCTTAAGGTTGTCCAGGCGCTAACCATGCGTCACCGTTTACATCGGGATATTGCCAATTGATTACAAATTCCATGTATACAGGAGTAACACTCTCTGCTCACGCATGTAAACGGGTTATTCCGAATGTTTCAGAAACCCGAATAGTGACCTTAACCCGACCATAACCCGGATATTGACAGCTTGTAAACGTAGTCAGTGTTAATTGTGTTCTGTAACAAGACACCAGGTGTTGACAGTGATGTTAGTTTTGGGGAGAGTGAGTTTGCTGGATTATTCACTAAATATAATGAATAGTTAGTGTGTGTCTGATTGGTCCAGACTCTACAATGGCCAGCTACAGGGTGATCAAACCTGAGCTTGCGTCCCATGCCCAATCATGAAAATTGCCTGGTTGATTACATGGCGCAGCCCACGGGACTATGGAGGCGCAGGAGGCATCCTCTTCCTTGAGTCAAGCCTAAAGCAGACCACATACCTTGTTCACCCTCCTCATGGAGGGTTGTGACCTGGGTTCTCAAGTGGGTTATAGCGTGGGGGGATTAGTGAGTCATGTTGATGCTCTTTGAGCCCAACAAGGGTCCTTCCTCTTAATCCATATCCACTGGCTGCTTCTTTTGGCCACTTCAGAGACTGATCTAATTGTCTGTCGCAGAGCCTGTCCATGGATGCCAAGGTCTTTCAGCAATCTGATGGTAGAAAGAAATAAACAAAAACAAAAAACAAACTAACTTGCGGCCCAATCTCTAACCTAACTGCCAAAAGAAAATAATGAAATGAAAAGAATCTTTACGCAAAGACACAGACAAACTGCCTGACCTACACTAATTACCTAAACGCAAAAATACAACAGGTGGAGCTCGCCCCTAAACTAGTGTATCTAATACAAATCTCCATTCTGTCACCTGATGGAGTTTTGGTTCCTTGCCACTGTCGCCTTTGGCTTTTGGCTTTGTTTGGGACACTTAATATTCAACAATTAAGTCATTAAAACCATATCCAGTCCATAGAAGGGGAATGGCGCAGCAAGCCGACACTTCGAACAGGGCTTACAGTGAAACTGGCTTCATGTGAAGGGAACCCACGGCAAGCAGCGGTTCGACACATAGGCTAGTTCTCTAGCGAACCTGATAGGTGTCGCCCAGCCCCCAACTCTATTAACATCTGTTCAGCGAGGCACTCTGTGTCAAAGCCTAGGAGGGAGCAATATAACCATATAACCGCAATGTATGACCGCAATGGAGCGGACGGACAGAGAAAAGCCAGGGCTGGGTCTGCCTCCTCTGGGGTAATGTTTGCAGGCTCCATCTGGTCCCGTAGGAGAGGTAAGAACCTTGGGCACATATCCAGGCCGGGGTCTGAGATTTCATGAGAATTAGCCGGCCCGAATTCCAGGCACGATTCGTTTGCCAGAAAATGCGTTCAAGTCCCTACCCTCTAGATAGAGACCAAGCAAGTAGGAGAACTGTTTTCTAAAAACAGGATTTTTAACTCACTGCCTGCAGGGCTCAAGGGAGTTCTCTGCAGTGCAGTAGCACCAGAGATAAGTCCCAAGAGGGTAAAGATTCAGTGCAGTGTTGTTTATTTCATTGGCTCGTGCGGATTCAGACTCCTTACTCGCCTCAGGAACCTGACGAACAAGTCATGCTTCCCACGGATTTGTATCCACTGCATCATGATGTGCATCAATACAGAGCCAACAACATTTTAAAGTGGAGGGAGACAGCCCTCACTTCAACCCATTAGCAGGAAAGAAGCACTGAAGTGATCAAACACCTTCTCGATCTCCTCACGGAGAGAAGACTCATTTCAAAGAATAGGTTCCACTTCTAAGGGGGAGCGTGCCTCATTTTGAGAGGGTGCTTTCACAGAAGTGATTGTCTCTACGGCATAAAACTCTTGCGGTAGTACCTCCGCAGTAGTAACCTAGAAACCGCGTCTAGTAATTAATTCGTTACATTTATATAGCGCTTTATCTGGGACCTCAAAGTGCTTGACAAGGAAGGGGGGAATCTCCTTAACCACCACCAATGTGCAGCATCCACCTGGATGATGCGACGGCAGCCATATTGCGCCAGTACGCCCACCACACACCAGCTTACTGGTGGAGAGGAGACAGAGTGATGAAGCCAATCAGTACACAGGGATGATTAGGAGGCCATGATGGACAGAGGCCAATGGGCAGATTTGGCCAGGATGCCGGGGTTACACCCCTACTCTTTCGAAAGACATCCTGGGATTTTTAATGACCACAGAGAGTCAGGACCTCGGTTTAACGTCTCATCCGAAGGACGGTGCTCTTTTGACAGTATAGTGTCCCCATCACTATACTGGGGCGTTAGGACCCACACAGACCACAGGGTGAGCGCCCCGTGCTGGCCACACTAACACCTCTTCCAGCAGCAACCTGGTGTTCTCAGGAGGTCTCCCATCCAGGTACTAACCAGGCTCAGCCCTGCTTAGCTTCAGTGGGCAACCAGTCTTGGGATACAGGGTGATATGGCTGCTGGCATAACCGCGTCCCATTCTTTTTAGAACCAGACCTGGAACTCTCCAAGGTCTAAATGCGGGTGGCATCATGCCCCATCCCTGAGAATGTACTCAGAGGAAGGAGTCAGGAAGGGCTGTCGAGAGGAGAGGTCTGGTTGGGCCAATAAGGGGCAACTAGCAAGACCTGCTCCATCTCCTCCCCGTCTTTAGCACAGTTGTGTGCAAGGCGGCTAAATGGGGACTGCATTTTTGTGGCCAGAGTTTTTTCTGTGTCAAGGGATGTCCACTCAGACAGAAAAAGAAACAACTGGCAGAGGGACGAGTCCGGAGGGGCAACAGAGGTAACTGTGCGGCCCCAAAGTGGTCCCAAACAGCTGGGCCACCTGGGGACGGAGACTCCACGCTCCCTGGGCCATAGGCTGTCGTGAGTCTCGTCAGCGGCACGATTGAGCAGGCCAGAAGTAATAAGTGGAATGAAGCGACCTCAGAAGCTTCTGTCTCAGAGGAGGAGGTGGCGGGCGAGTTGTGACATGCGAGGGAAGCGTACCGCAAACTTTTCAGACAAGTACAAATTGGCTGATTAGAGACTACCCTCGTGCATGTCCACGAGTGCCCTTGCCTGATAGACCTGTAGCAACGCCATGGCATGAAAAGAGGAGGCTTACCCACGGGCTTTGCCAGTTGGAATGGAAGAGAACACACAGGCCCTAGGGGGGAGAGGCGGATCCTCTGTCCAAAAGGCAGCGGCTGCCAGACATAAGTGCACATGGAGGGATAGCCTCGTAACCCACCACCACTCCTCTGTCAAGGATAATGAGGGGGGAGGAGCTACTCAGGCCGTTTCTGGCAGAGAAAGGTGCTGTCCATGACCTGGTAAGCTCTCGGTGCACTTTGGGAAAGAAAGGCACTGGGGCGGCGAGCTGAGAACAAGCGTGGCCTGCTCCGAGATACCAATCATCCAACCGAGACTGTTCGGGACACGGTGGAGCTTACCCTCCGATGCTGCATTCTGCATCCTATCCTCTGGAGGGGCCCCGAATGAAACGGCTGGTAAGTCCATTACAGAGGGACCAGCGCGCTAAACCGGGGCCCCAACTGCTGCGGTGTGAGGGGCCCACAGGGATTGGTTACCGGGCGGGTAAGCCTCACTATGATCCTCTGATCACCCATCCCACACGGCGCCGTAGCGGGGCGTGGTAATGGGGACTACATGAAGGTGAGTCTCAATCTCAACACCTCAATAGTCATGTTCTCACAATGAGAACACACAAAAGCTGCTTCAGCGTCCTGAATATGTAATATATATTATATATATACACTCACCTAAAGGATTATTAGGAACACCTGTTCAATTTCTCATTAACCCTCTGGGGTCTGAAATCACGCCGGCGTGATTTGCTCGCTTTTTTTCTTATCAGTGCAAAAGGGACTCAAAATACTCGGTTCATTTTGATCTTACATATAAGTGTTGTACATTATTAGATTCTGTGAAGTGTCTATTATTTTTCTGTATACTCACAATAAACACAATGTATTGTGCTTTTTGTCAAATAAAGAAAAATAAACATGATGCGAGTTTTGCCTTCTCTCTGTCAGTGCAGTCCATTCTGAAACGCGTCTGAAACTGAACTCATAACTCAGAAAATACTTGTCATACAGGCATGAGATATTTTTTTTTATGAAGTTTGAATTCTCTTCTTTTCAATGAAGTAATTTATATAAAAAACAAATATTCTCAGTTTATGTAATCTGTATGAAAAGAGAGTGATGTCAGTATTTTTTCCCTCAGCTCATTATGCCTCATTACGCGTTAATGTGACCACGCCCACGGAGAGCGAGCTCTATTCAAACGCAAATGTTGAGGCAAGCCATGACAACTGTTAACGCCCACATCAGCTGGATAAAACATCCAGTTCAATAGGAATCTTGTACTTACCTCGTCTTGCTGCGCTGTGAGGAATAATACTATCGTAATAATCCTGGAAAAGTTACCATAGAAGTGCTGGTAGATTCATTACTCATTTCAGGAGCACAGATTCAGTTGATGAAGTAAGTTATTTATTCTTAAGTGCTTTGTTCTAATCGCGTTATTGAATAGTGTCTGGAAACTGCACAAAGACTGTTTAAATATGAATTGCGTGTCTGTGTGTGAATGAATGGCACAGACGCGCGCGCGCGATGTTACTACAGCTGTCCATCACATCTGTGTCATTCATTCACTCTCGCTCCTACATTAGTAAACGTTATTTTTACATGGCCATTACACATCCAAACTATATGTTTTCAAGATGTTTCCTACTCTAACTTTGAACCAATTCTGTAGAATGGCCCATATAGCCTTTTTGACCAGGATGTGTTTCTAGGTATGACTAAAAATGTGCTTTTGACTTTCATTTATATTTTTATTGTTTATATATATATACACTACCTGTCAAAAGTTTAAGATCGGTAAGATTTTTTATGTTTTTAAAAGAAGTCTCTTCTGTTCACCAAGGCTGCAATTATTTGATAAAAAAATAAATAAAAAAAAAACAGTAATATTGTGAAATATTATTACAATTTAAAACAGCGGTTTTCTATGTGAAAATATAGTGAAGTGTAATTTATTCCTGTGATCAAAGCTGAATTTACAGCATCATTACTCCAGTCTTCAATGTCACATTTTTTAAATTATTATAATATGAAATTATTATAATATGATGCTCAAGAAACATTTATGATTATTATCCATGTTGAAAACAGTTTTTTACATTTTTATTTCAGGATTCTTTGATGAATAGAAAGTTCAAAAGAACAGCATTTATTTAAAATGTAATCTTTTCTAACATTATAAATGTCTTTACTGTATAACTTTTGATCAATTTAACTCATCCTTGATGAATAAAAGTATTTTCTAATTTCTTTCCCCCAAAAATAAAAAATATTTTTTTACTGACCCCAAACTTTTGAATGGTAGTGATTCATGTTACAAAAGCTTTCCATTTCAGATCAATGCTATTCTTTTGAACTTTCTATTCATCAAAGAATCCTGAAATAAACATGTAAAAAACTGTTTTCAACATGGATAATAATCATAATTGTTTCTTGAGCATCATATTATAATAATTTCATATTATAATAATTTTAAAAATGTGACACTGAAGACTGGAGTAATGATGCTGTAAATTCAGCTTTGATCACACAAATAAATTACACTTCACTATATATTCACATAGAAAACCGCTGTTTTAAATTGTAATAATATTTCACAATATTACTGGTTTTTTGGTATTTTTTATCAAATAATTGCAGCCTTGGTGAGCAGAAGAGACTTCTTTTAAAAACATAAAAAATCTTACCGATCTTAAACTTTTGACCGGTAGTGTATATATATTTATATATATTGTCATTGCATTCTTTCTTGACACACCTGAATGAAAGGCCCATTATTATTCAGGGTCATTGTCTAGTCAGGTGAGAACTACCTAATTATTCATGAGGGGGTTGGGCTATTCACAAAATAATCCCTTTCCAAACAAAAAAATGTTTTTCACAATTTAAAACAATCTATTGTTTTATGTGAATGATTAGGCAGAATGATTTTCAGATCATTTTGAAGAAAAAACTCTAGGTGACAACATCCATTAGTCAAAAGTCTTGTGGACAGATATTTAGTATGTGTTTTGTGGCCTTATTTCAGAAACTTTGTTTTTTTTTGTTTTTTCAATAACCATGCATGAACAATATTCTCTCAAAAATACAAACATGTACATACATGTTGCTCACATATTATGGTAGCCCTATTTGTGCTAAATAGAGTGTAATTTCACCTGTGCCATTAATATGTTTATAAGCAACTGAAAAAAACACAAATGTCAGGGCATGTCAAAACATCTCAAGAACCCCAAAAATACCTTAGACCCCAGAGGGTTAATACAATTATCTAATCAACCAATCACATGGCAGTTGCTTCAATGCATTTAGGGGTGTGGTCCTGGTCAAGACAATCTCCTGAACTCCAAACTGAATGTCAGAATGGGAAAGAAAGGTGATTTAAGCAATTTTGAGCGTGGCATGGTTGTTAGTGCCAGACGGGCCGGTCTGAGTATTTTACAATCTGCTCAGTTACTGGGATTTTCACGCACAACCATTTCTAGGGTTTACAAAGAATGGTGTGAAAAGGGAAAAACATCCAGTATGTGGCAGTCCTTTGGGCGAATATGCCTTGTTGATGCTAGAGGTCAGAGGAGAATGGGCCAACTGTTTCATGCTGATAGAAGAGCAACTTTGACTGAAATAACCACTCATTACAACCAAGTAGGGGTGGAACGGTACATGTATTCGTATTGAACCGAAACGGTACGGGGGTCACGGTTCGGTGCACGAATTTACACGCAGAATACACGGTATAAAAAAAAAACTCGCGTGCAAATTAATTAATGTAATGCAGAACTACTGTTAGATATGCGGGTTCTTTAGGGACACATAATCTGTACCCTCGGCTTAGCTCTGAACGCGCGTTCACTTCAAACGTTGGCTTTATACGCGCGTCCTATTCGCTTTGGAGTAGCGTCGAACTAGACGCGAATTTGACGCTCTATTCGCGTTTGGTGTGACCGCATAATGAACAGGCTGCGATGTCAAGATTGCAATGCTGGAGTGTGTGTGTGCGCGCGCGAGAGAGAGAGAGAGAGGCGCGGGCGCGATCGAACTGTGTGTGTGTGTGTGTGAGAGAGAGAGAGAGAGAGGCGCGAGCGAACAATGGAAACATAAAAAACATACTCCGTCATTTTGTTCATACAGATCATTAAACCTGCAAAGTGTTTACTTTGTGTACACTCGCAATAAAACACAACATTTGTGCTTTTGTCACACTGTAAACTCTTGTCAAACTGTAACCTACAACTGTCACCCAACCAAAATCACACACACACACACTGTTTTAAAAGCAAAACATATTTATCCAACCCCATTTCAAAACAGTCTGTGGGTCCCATCTTTTGGACATTCATCATATTGCATTGGTTTTCATTTCTTGTCCTCGGAGCACTAATCTGTTTATTTTTAAGTTACACATTCTACATTGATTAAAAAAGAAAATCGAATGTGTTTTTAATGGTAGTATTATTTTATACAGAAATCCATTATTTATAATTCAGATGAGAATAATGTTACATTGTTAAGTAATAATGTTAATTAAAATTAAGGAAAACAAATATATTGATCTGAAATATAGCAAATTAATTTTAAATTATTTCAGGTACAATTACCAAACACATCTCAAGGTCTTTTTATTAATTTAATTAATAAACTAATTATATAAAACTATTGTCAGTGCACTACAAATAAACTGGTTCTATGCCTTTATTAATAAAACTTATTTAAAAAATACAATGCCTTATGCATTTTTGTTTTGCTTTTCCCTCCATTGTACCGAAATCGTACCGAACCGTGATGTCTGAACCGAGGTATGAACCGAACCGTGACTTCTGTGTACCGTTCCACCCCTACAACCAAGGTATGCAGCAAAGCATTTGTGAAGCCACAACACGCACAACCTTGAGGCGGATGGGCTACAACAGCAGAAGACCCCACCGGGTACCACTCATCTCCACTATAAATAGGAAAAAGAGGCTACAATTTGCAAGAGCTCACCAAAATTGGACAGTTGAAGACTGGAAAAATGTTGCCTGGTCTGATGAGTCTCGATTTATGTTGAGACATTCAGATAGTAGAGTCAGAATTTGGCGTAAACAGAATGAGAACATGGATCCATCATGCCTTGTTACCACTGTTCAGGCTGGTGGTGGTGGTGTAATGGTGTGGGGGATGTTTTCTTGGCACACTTTAGGCCCCTTAGTGCCAATTGGGCATCGTTTGAATGCCACGGCCTACCCGAGCATTGTTTCTGACCATGTCCATCCCTTTATGGCCACCATGTACCCATCCTCTGATGGCTACTTCCAGCAGGATAATGCACCATGTCACAATGCTCAAATCATTTCAAATTGGTTTCTTGAACATGACAATGAGTTCACTGTACTAAAATGTCTGTGTACACTGTACACAGTCACCAGATCTCAACCCAATAGAGCATCTTTGGGATGTGGTGGAACGGAAGCTTCGTGCCCTGGATGTGCATCCCACAAATCTCCATCAACTGCAAGATGCTATCCTATCAATATGGGCCAACATTTCTAAAGAATGCTTTCAGCACCTTGTTGAATCAATGCCACATAGAATTAAGGCAGTTCTGAAGGCGAAAGGGGGTCAAACACAGTATTAGTATGGTGTTCCTAATAATCCTTTAGGTGAGTGTATATATGTATTTTTTCAAACACATGAAGCAACCATTATGACCATCAGAGGGGGACAGGGAACGACCGCATCCAGAAACGCACGGATGGAATGACATCTTGAAAAAGACCCCTCTTTCAGTTGCTCTTTCAGGAAATGGGACCTGTCACCAGTGCCAGAGCACACAGGGGAATGACCGGCGCAACACTGAATTATTTGCATCTGCACTGTACCTCTAAATTTTTAACCCGACTATAAATTCAGCTGGCGAGGCTGGTGAGATATGTAGAACTGCATTCACACATAATAAAAATCAATTGCCTCTGCCTATTGCCATTGTGAGTTCAAGTTCTGTGAATTCTACATCCTTGATTTAACACCCAGTTAAATTAAAGGAACTTCAATAGAAGTTATTTATTTATTTATTTATTTATTTTAGTAAGTGTCCACAAGTGATAGTTGGTGAGTAAATCTCATGAATAAATATATCATATCTATTATATATTATCATGTATATTATCATAAGTCATAAGTCAGAATATATCATCATTTATATTTCACCCCAAAATCTAAAAATTATTTTAGGTTTTATTTCCATTAAGTGCAGGAGGTCACAAACATCAGTTTTTTCTGTAGGTTTGGTTTGCAGAGTCACTGAGTTAACACAGTATATAATGTTTATTCACTACACCTGATAATTTTTCTAGTTGCGTTTGCTTGTAAGAAATTTTCAAAACAAATCATTTAATAGATCATCTAACAGGCTGTTCATTTTACAGGTTGTTCAATAATTTAAACCTATTTGCAATCCACTCAATCTCAGAAATGCTTTTAAATGCATGCTTTTAAGTAGCTAAAGAAAATTGATTATTTGAGCTCATATCACTTCTTGAAAGTCGCTCTTCATTTATATAATGTAACATTTTCTCAACTTTTATAAGTCGCTAAACATGCCCACATATGTAGTATATACACACAAGTAGAAATAGCGCAGAATCATACATATTTCTTATGTTGTTGGTTTTTTGTTTTTTTATCTCCAAATTTTCCAAATTCGAAAACTTCCTGTGCCAGGTTTACATTATGAATTCTATATTTTCATTGTGGTCTTTTGGATGACAGGCTGCACAGTATCTTACAATGTTCTTGTGTTTGTTTTATAGTGAATTTATTGAAAACAATGTACAATATTCTATCATATGCTTTGACTAATTTTTCAGCTGCTTTCTGCAAGAAAGAATGATAACCATTCTGGGTGATTGTGTGCACTTTTGTTTTCTTAATTGCTTCAAACTATTCTGTTTGAATAATAGAATAGAATATGAGATGACAGCTTTTTTGTAGCAATTGTCCAGAGATTGTGGCTGCTCATAACATATTACTGTACATCTCATTGTCTCAGAACACTTTTTGTTTGGTGTTGATTGTTTCATTACTGACCTGAGGGTATTCAGGAGCACAAAGCAGTGATTGAAAATGTGAAAATTACTCATGAGGAAAGCCAAAGCTTATCAAGGTTAACTGCTTGCTGTCATCAATCATAAAAACTGTGTTTGATGAATATTTTTATGACTTCATTACAGAAGTGTACACAATATGTTGACTTGACACATCACTCAGCAGGTTATGACTTGCAACAAATATGTGCGAGGTTTTCGGCTTTGGATCTGTATGAACGTCTGTGTATGGGTTTAAATATTCTGGCTGACTCTTTTATTTTCCGTTTTATAAGATAAGAGATAAGAAAAACCTCTATTTGTCCCACAATGGGGAAATTTCGGTTTTCAGCAACAGAACAGAGATAGATAATATACACGTAGCATAGACAAGTGTCAAACAAATAAATAAAAAAAAAAATAAAAACAGAATTACTGTTCAATAAATAAGACTAAAATAGACTATGCCTTGTACAATGTCCTGCGGCATAATAAATAATACTGATAGTGTAAAAATATTTTTGGGGGCAATGCACATAAGTCAGATATATAAAACTATATATATATATATAATCCTTTTTTTTATGACTTCATTACACATTGATTATGTGAGCTCATATCAGTTCTTGAAATGAAAGTCGCTCTTCATTTATATAATGTAACATTTTCGCAACTTTTTTAAGTCGCTAGATATGCCCACATATAGTCACCAGTGACCAGCTCTAAAAAGGGCCCAACATCAATGATTATGTCATTATTTGAACAATTTATTAATCCATTAACTAATACCATGATGATTAAGTAGAAATAGTGCAGAATCATACATATTTCTTATTTGAATCGTTTGGTAGAATTAAAGATGGCAGAGTGCACAGAAATGCTCCGTATACTTCTGCTATCCCATATAAGCACATATAACTGCAGTCTTAACCTTGTAAAGCCTGACATGAATAGTCATGAAAATAAAAATAAATAATGAAACAGTTTATTTAAGCCTTTAGAAAGAAAAATTCCCATATGTGTTTTTTGTTTAGTATCATATTTGATACATCAGGCTTTAATGGCTATTATAGTATGATATAGGAAAATGTGGAGCTCACACTCAAGGTGGTAAAAAAAAAAACTCAATTTTAATCAGAAGCCCAAACTGAGAAAAAAATATGCAATATTTTTCTGATGTTTACATGCATGGCCAAAAAGTAAGGTAAACCTGTGAAAGCTTGTAATTTAAATGAATGAGATCTTTATAGAGTCACATTTATTTATATAGCACTTTTTACAATGCATTATTTTCCTGTTATCTTTGTAAAGCTGAAATTTGAAACAATCTGTACTGTTTCCAGAAGAAAATTGTGTCACAGTCCAGCTTTACAGTGATATTTCACATTTGTTTTAAAAAAAGTTATTAATTTAGTTAATTTATATATAATAATTTTGATATGCTCTGGAGTAAACCGTGATGTCATCGTCCAGCTCAGTTCAGTTCTTGTATAATAATGTCAATGCAGGGAGATTTTTATTATTGTTGAATATTAAATTAAATGTTAAATTTAATGTCCCCAACTAAGCAAGCCAAGCCAATGGCAACAAAGGAGGAAAAAGGCGACAGTGGCAAGGAACCAAAACTCCATCAGGTGACAGAAGTCAAGTCAAGTATATTTATATAGCGCTTTTTACAATATAGAT
Source organism: Semotilus atromaculatus (assembly GCA_031834385.1). Classification (NCBI taxonomy): domain Eukaryota; kingdom Metazoa; phylum Chordata; class Actinopteri; order Cypriniformes; family Leuciscidae; genus Semotilus; species Semotilus atromaculatus. Next base: position 8,974,106 of record JAULUF010000030.1, read on the forward strand.
AGCATCAAAGCAGCTTCACAGTATCAATCATTACACTATGTATTTTTACATTAAGCACCAACACTTCAAAAGAAGTATATTTAAAACTAGATTTCTTAATGGTTTTGAAAATATTACTATAAATTACAGCAACACCTCCCCCTTTGCCTTTCAGAGGAAATTCATGTTTATAACCGTAATCTTGTGGGGTTGACTCATTTAAATTAATGTAATCGTTTGGTTTTAGCCAGGTTTCTGTCAAACACAGCACATCTAGATTATAATCTGAATCATTAACTATGAGCGATTTTGAAGTAAGGGATCGAATATTCAGCAACCCAAGCTTTATCATTTGCTCCTCTGTATTATATCTGTTTTTTATTTGTTGAACATCAATTACATTTTTAACCTGACGTTTTTTGGATTTCCAAATTCGGGGAACAGACACAGTCTCTATATGATGATAACTAGGTGAAAGAGGCTCTATGTGATGGGATTTATCTGACCTTGGTGACGTGAAGCCGCTAGCAGACGGTCTTTCTGCTTCCTGACCTGAGCCCCAGATTGTCATGTTTTATCTCTAAGACTATGAGCCAAATTACTAGAGAGAAGAGCAGCACTAGCCCAGGAGGGATGAATACCATCTCTTTTCAACAGGTCAGGCTTGCCCCAAAAACTTTTCCAATTGTCTATAAATTCTACATTATTATGCGGACACCACTTTGACAGCCAGACATTGAGTGAACACAATCTACTAACTATCTCATCACTCCGGCGAACTGGAAGGGGGCCAGAGCAAATTACAGTGCCTGACATCGTACTTGAGAGTTCACACACCTCTTTAATATTAGTTTTGGTGATCTCCGACTGGTGGAGTCGAACATCATTAGTGCCGACATGAATAATGATCTTTGAGAATTTACGATTAGCATTAGCCAGCACTTTTAAATTTGCTTTGATGTCAGGCGTTCTGGCTCCCGGCTAACATGTGACTATGGTTGCTGGTGTCTCTATTTTCACGTTCCGTGTGATCGAATCACCAATTACCTGGGCACAATCAACAGAATTCGATAATGCCATTGACAGAAGTCAAGTCAAGTCAAGTCATCTTCATTTATATAGCGCTTTTAACAATGTAGATTGTTCCAAAGCGGCTTTACAGTGATAATAGGAAATTAAAGTAACAGAGATTGTTTTAGCTTTATGGCAGCTCTAGAATAAAGTTATTTTCCAGGTAAAGTTAGTTTTGATTGATTCACTTCCATCGCAACGATCATTAACTTAACTAATACTTAACTTAGACTAACACAACACCGTTTTAACAGAAAACTCGTTCTCTCTACACAAACTTTAAAGAAAAACCTGCAAACCTGTGCTTTTCTTAACGCATTATAGTCCTTCATGTCTATTGCGATCTCAAAATTCTGGCCAGTTAATAATACCTAGAATATCAAAATCGACTGCTGGCGGTAGATCCTTTTCCTATTTAGTACCAAAACTTTGGAACAGTCTTCCTACCATTGTCCGGGAAACAGACACACTCTGTCAGTTCAAGTCTAGACTAAAAACACATCTCTTTGCCCTAGCATTCACATAATACAAAAAAAACCCAGAAGAATGTGTCCAAATGCCTCACCACCCTCTGGGGTCTTTTTTAAATGACCGGTAAATATTTAATGATTCTCAGGGTTTTTACAAACCCACAGATAATATGACAGGAAAATGCCACAGTCTGGAGTTCACTTTACCACTTTAAGCAGTTGTTTTCACAGAGATGGCACACAGAAAACTTGGATGGTTCTTGTTGGGTGAAGAGTTCTTTAGGTCTGTGGTACTTGATGATTGTCAAGCATATAATATAGCACAGCCTCAGAGAATTTTCACACTCTACAAACATATAATGTGGATAGACATCCACATTATATGTTTGTAGAGTGTGAAAATTCTCTGAGGCTGTGCTATATTATATGCTTGACAATCATTGGCTGAGAATTTGAGAACTCCGGCTAAGATCAGACTGCCTGATTTCAGCCGGTGTGTGTGGGGGTGTGTGTGGTCCTGCAATGTCCATATATGTGGTCATATGTCCTGCAATAAAATACATTAAAATAAAAAAATTATCCAGTTTTATTTACCTTACATTTTTTTTTCATACATCACACTATGATATTGATATTTCATCTCAAGCATGCTCTTCTTGATGAAACTTTAAGGCCAAAATTGTTTGTTTTGGTGCAAATGACAGTCAGAAAAACTTATATAAATCTGTAAATAGGAAAATTGTTTTCATTGGTGTTTATTTAACTCCTCCTTAAGACCATCATAATTATTAAATAATATTGTCTATAATATTTTAAGATGGAATTGTCTTGTTTAACAATGCAAGTCTGAGGAAAAGGTAAAATAATCATATAAAACAAAATTTAATGTAGAAGTTCACATAGTTAAAGAAACATAGATGGAATAAAAAGTGTTTCCTACATCTAAACTTCTACATCTGCTCTCTCTCTCTGTAGGACATTGATGAGCTGATGCACACCGACAGACCGGACTGGCAAAGTGTAATGCAGTATGTGTCTCAGATCTATAAGTACTTTGAGACATGATTGGAAGAAATTAAGAAGAAAGAAGCACTTTTCTTTTCTTTTTTTTCTTTTTTTTTTTGCCTGGTCCAGTTCTTCCTTCACAGCCAGTATTTCTAAATACACACAGACAGACACACAGGTCTGTAGTGTTCTCAACAGTCAGGTTCTCACTCTAAATGCAAGAAATATGATAAGTCCAATAGTCATACATAAACAAAATCATTCTAGCGTCAAACATCATCTGTTTTCCTTACAATTCATGTCTCATATGATCCTTACTCAGTTTTTGAAGTTTGAAGTTGCTTGCAGAGTGTAGGTTTGCAATCTTGCACTGAAATTGGTATATGATTTTTTTAGTATGCTAAATTTTGCTAAGAGTTCAAGTGCATCTTTATAATGTATTATTACCTAATATCTATAAATCTATATATTGGCATACTTATATATTGATATACTTAAAGTATTTTTTAAATTTTAGTTTTCCCACAAATTATTTTAAAGACTAGTAATATGTCATAAATGCATCAAACTATGGAAATTAAGTTTCATCTTAGTATGTGTTTTGTGGAAAAGATGAGAGACACTCAGAGAGACAATGACCATTGGAAACTTTAAATGTTCCAATTATTTAACAGACTGTGCATTTACATATTCCTCATTAATAAGCATTAAACTTTCTCTATAACTCTAGTTAATTATTTCCTTGGAACAAAAAAAAATGTCAGAAAGTCAATGTCTGATTGAATTCTTATTGAATGTCTGTTTTAAACAACCATTATTGATTGTTTAATGCTTTTGTGCCTGTTTAAATTACATGAGATAGTTTAATGAAAGGATTTAAACAATGCCTTAAAAAGTATCAATATTGGAAAAATACTCTCACAGAAATGTCTTTAGGCTAGTTAGTGTAATTTGTGCCAAATTCTAACAAATGCTAAGTTTCACACTTAATTTAAGCGCATAGATAATTGATAATAAAATGCTCTCAACAGAAGTAAAATACATACAAAAAACAGACAACATCTGTATTTTATAACGTTTTCTTTTGTTGGAAATGCTATTTATTGACTCAAATTTTTAATTTACAAAAGACTGTGTGTGTGATTTTTCTATTTGAAACTTTTCAGGTTTGCCTGAAACACCAGGTGTTTAATTGATGATAATGGTAATAAAGTATTTTGTCATCATATATAGGCTTGTTTGCATTAAAAAGCTACAATCACCTTTATTGGAACTGAATCTCGGAGACAAATGTCCTACAATATATTCATTCACAAAATATTAGAACATTTTTCTCTTCTTCTCGATTTAAGATTTTCTCATGTGATTTAACGCAGAAGTAAAATGGTGCACTTTTACAATTTGGGAGTCATACTGGCATCAGTTTTTATAGGTCTGCTAAAAACCTTTTAAAGGCTGTGTTGAAATAGTAAAACAGATGTGTGTTGCTACAGACAGACTAATTAGAAATACAGAGTTCATATTGTAAATCTTTGGCAATTACACAATATTGTCACTTCACTCATATCTTCTCAGACATACGTGTAAGTAGCTCTATTTTCAGAAAATCAGACTCTCTTTGTACAAAACATCTATTGGCTAAGATAACAGTTAAATCACTGTCAAATGTCAATAATGACAAAAATAGAATCTATCTAATCTAATAGATAAACAGATTTTAGGGCTAGTAAACATGTGAAACAAGTGTTTCCCCCTTTTTTCCAGTACAGAATGTGTAAGGCAGCACTGCATTAGGAGTTTGCACTCGACCAAGTGAACACCCTGTAATTGTTCACTTGGTCCATAATAACTTTTTTTTTGCCCAAACACACTTGTCTCCATTCACAGTTTTTTCTAGTTTTTGTTATTTAAATTTTGTATTTCTACTATGTAAAATAAAAAAGTGACATTAAAGTCGTTGATAGAAGTGTAAGATTTTCTTTTGTTTTTACACTATACTTGCAAATGTCAGAAAATCAATAAATGTGATCAACAAAATTATTTACAATTATTTATACAACGCAGTGGACTACAATATCATGCTGTAAATGATTTAGGCAACAAGAAAATGACACTAGGGGGTGCACAGTGATAAAACACACCAGTGAACTAAAATCCTAATGAATTCATTCACAAAACACCCCATATTCACACTGAATCTGCAATCCAAGCCAGCATACTCCCAAAATACAATGGCAACACATGGAACCCATCCACGGGGTGTATAGAACGAGGGAGAAGATTATTCGCCATAATCAGCAGCATCAATCGTTGACAAACACATAAAGTCTGTGTTGTCAGCATCTCATGTTAGCAGAGCAAACAGTACTGAAATCAGCCATGCAGCAGCAGAACAGTGAATGAGTGGTAGTACTCTCCGCACTGAGGTTACGGTGTCACTAAAAGGCAGACAGCCCTAACTCTACTACCTCACATTTACCCCCCTAGGCTAACTATCTTTCTATCTGCATCTCTGGATGGGCCATATTGCCTCTGTGGGCTTTCCCTACATTAGTCACCACCTCTGTGTATCCTTGCAGTCTCCCCCATCTGTCTTATGTATTTACACGGAGGCATTAATCATACTTAGCCTGTTTATTGAAGAGTCACATGGAACAACTGCATTAATTTTGTTTACATCAGTATCAACTCTGACTCTCTGCTGTATTACTCTCACATGTAGTACTCCGTGAGTCCCCCTAGTGGGCTGGATATAACACCATTACTAAGATAGGCAATTTACAATTCCCTGACACCTCCCTCTTTTAGTACAATACTCCAGGGTACAATTCTGTTTACCGTATGGCTAAACTCAGTAACCTAACATAACACAGATGACTATATATTTAACCCTCTTGAACTCACTTACCAGAACATATTTTCACATTAAAAAAAAAAACAAATTAATTATTATGTTCAGGAATAACCAAACCTGGCAATTTAACACGCTTAAATTGTTAAGTGGCATTGTTACTGGCAACACATTATCAGGCTCTTTCATAAGTCCAACCGCTCAGCCGGCTTACTTACTCTTCCTGATCTGGTGATATTATGTTTTGTTGCAATTATCTCTGCAAGTAAATCAGAGTCTCTATGAAGTTGAGCTCTCAGTGGTGATTTCTCTGAACCCTCAATTGTCTTTAACGTAGTTCCTGGAACTCCATCAGGAAGCAACTGAAGATGCCTTAGATTTCTCTGTTTCTCTCCCCCCTCGTCATTGAGAACTTCAAATGCTTTCTCATTTGCACTGCGGTTGCTTTCTCTCAGCACCGTTGCAGGCCCTTTCCATTTTGATTCGTTGTCCAGCTTTAACAAGACTGAATCCCCTGGCCTAAGGAGAGGTAAGTCCTGTACACCATGTCGTCTGTTAAAGTAGAATGCTTGCTTTTCTTTTGCTTGTTTGTCTTTCTCTTTCACATTTGCCTTGTTTGACCACTTTGGTCTCAGATTTCTCTGTAAAGTGGGTTGAGTAGTATGGATTTTTCTTCCCATAAGCAATTCCGCTGGACTAACTCCTGCAGAGGTGGTGGGTGTGGCTCTGAAACACATGAGTGCCATCAACGGGTCATCCTGTTTCAGAATGCGCTTCGCTGTCTGAACTGCTCGTTCGGCATGTCCGTTACCTTGTGGATTATGCGGACTCGATGTAATGTGTTGAGTATCGTACATACCAAAAAAGCTTCTCCACGCTCCACTGGAGAACTGCGGTCCGTTGTCGCTAACAATTTGTTCTGGTATGCCGAATCTCGCAAACAACACTTTGAGTCTCTGAATGACATGTTCAGATGTTGTGACATGTAGCAGAAGAATTTCCAAGTAGCGCATTCGCGCAATAGTCAGATACTACCAGATATTGTTGCGCTCTGTGCATACACAAGTCTATGGCTATTCGTTGCCATGGCCTTTCCGGCAGTTCTGTTGACTGTAAAGGTTCTTTGTGCTGTGCATGTTTGTTTTCAATGCAAAACTTACACGTCTCGATCTTACGTCTAAGATCCTCAGAAATTCCAGGCCACCACACAGTCTCTTGAGCGCGTGCCCTGCATTTTGACAAACCTTGGTGTCCGTCATGAATTCTGCTAAGCATCTCGTGTCTCATCACTTTTGGAATTACTATGCGATTCCCCAGCACAATCAGTCCCTCACTCACTGACAAAGAGTCTTTCCATTTGTAAAAACTCTGTACACTATTAGGAACGCTTTTAGCATATTCTGGCCACCCTTCTGTTACGAATTTCTCTTCAGTTTGTAGCTGCTAATCCTTTTATGTCTCAGTTTTTATTTCTGTTAACTTGCGCTGTGACACAGGCAGACATCTGATGATCGCATTCACGTGACAACTCACATCTGCTGTCATGAAGTCTTCCGTAGTGTTCAATGGGCGCGTAGACAGTGCATCTGCGACCACCAAGGTTTTGCCAGGTGCATACTCCGCTTTTGCATTAAACCCTATGAGTCTCATCAAAAGTCTCTGACATCTTACTGGCACTGTGTCCAAATCTTTACTATTAATCAGTGGTACTAATGGCTTGTGATCAGTGATCAATTTGAATGTGTCCATGCCCACTAAGTATTTCTGGAACCTTTCACACGCCCACACGCCTGCAAGGCATTCTTTTTCAATCTGGGCGTATCTTGTTTCAGAATCCGTCAGTCTTCTAGAACAGTACGCGACCGGTTTCCAGCTGTCCTCATGTTTTTGCATTAAAAAACCGCCGATACCGTAACTGCTAGCATCCGCTGATGCTACTGTTTCTTTTTCCAGATCATAGTGTGCCAGGACTGGAGCTTTTGTGAGCGAGCTTTTCAGAATGTTGAATGCGCTTTTCTGCGGTTGGTCCCATGTCCATGCACGTCCATTTTTAAGCAGCTCATACAAAGGACCTCCCTTCGTTGCCAAGTCCGGGATGTATTTACCCATGTAGTTTATGAGGCCTAGGGCCCTCCTCAACTCATTTACATCGTTCGGTTCTTGCAAGTCACTTATTGCACGTACCTTTTCAGGGTCTGCTCTGACACCTTGTGCATCCACGACATGACCCAGGAAACTCAACTCTGCTTTCCTGAACACGTGCTTTTCTTTATTCAATTTGAGCCCCACACTTTCCATCCTTTTCAGCACTTTTTCCAGGTGTTTGTCATGCTCGGCCCGATCCTTTCCGTACACGATCACATCATCCATGTACACCGCGACTCCTTCCATGTCCATGAGAAGTCCATTCATCTTTCTTTGGAAGATTTCCGGGGCTATGCTGATTCCGAAAGGAAGCCTCTTAAAGCAATAGCGTCCCACCGGAGTGATGAATGTCGTCAGCAAGCTGCTCTCATTACATAACGGAATCTGCCAAAATCCCGACGCTGCATCTAATGATGTAAAGATGCTTGCTCCAGCTAATTTAGCTAGAATTTCATCTGTTGTGGGAAGCATGTATCTCTCTCTTTTTATGTTGTCGTTTAGTTTATTTAACCCAACACAAATTCTGACGGTGCCATTGGGCTTCATGACCGGAACCATGAGTGCACACCAATCTGTAGGCTGTGTGACTTTTTCCACAACACCTTGTTCCTCCAGTCTCTGCAGTTCTGCTGTTACTTTAGAAAGCAGTGGTAATGGTACTCTCCGTGCAGTATGTACTGCGTATGGCGCCGTGCCTTCTTTCAGGTGTATTTTTACCGGCTCAGTTTTCATTATACCACTTCCTTCAAAAACTGTGGTTATCTGCTCTATTATTTTAACTAGCCCCATTTCAGCTGCTGTCTTTCGGCTTAGAAGATTACTGACAGTTCTTCCCTCAACCACATACACGGTAATGGCATATGCTCCACTGCTGCAGTGAACTGTCCGATGCAATTCAGTGATCCGCCTGGGCTGTCTAGTGCTATGTTCGAATGAAGGAGCTGAGCCTTTGGGTGAAGCTTTTCATATGTCACAGTGTTCATTACGGTAACATCCGCTCCCGTATCGATCTTAAAACTAGCTGGGGTATCACCTATCTTAAGCAACACACTCCATTTAGATTCTTCTGACTCGTTTTTGTTACTCACTGCGCCCAGGTAAAAGCTGTCTTCACTCACTTCATTCGCCGTCACTTGTCTCACCGTTTTCGACTTGTACATTCTCGTCCAGTGTCCTTTTCTTTTGCATTTTCTGCATTCAGTATCTGCTGCTGGGCATTTTCTGATGTCTTTGTGTCCTGTCTTACCTCACCTGCTACACTCGTTTTCTGTTTTCTCACCAGCTCTTTTATATTTGTCTTTCGTCCAGAGCCGATTTGCCGCCTTTGATGAACGCCTGGAGGCTACCTCGTGCACGCTGTTTGTCGCCTGACCCTCCTGCTGGCTAATCTGCTGCGCGACATCCATCTGCACTGCAGTTTCCAGGGTAAGTGCTGTCATTAGCTGCATCCTCCTAGAAAGCTCTTTATCATGAATTCCAACTACAAGTCTGTCTCTTATATGTTCATTTCGACTTGCACCGAATTCACAGTTCTCCCTGAGTTCATAGAGGGCTCTGATATAGCACTCCGCATTTTCCCAGGGCCTCTGCACTCTCTGGTGAAAACACGCCAGTCATCGTGTATCACGTTCTTTTTCGGCAAAAAATACTCGTCAAATTTTCCAAGCACCGTTTCGTACTCCTCAGCACTTTCCTCTGCTGCGAAGGTGAACGATTTGAAAATGTTCTCAGCTTCAATGCCCATGGCATATATTAAAGTGCTTATCTGTACCTCTTTATCTTCTTTGCTCAGTTTTGTTGCGGTCCTGTAGTGCGCAAACCTCTGCCGCCACGTTGGCCATTCCGTTGGGCGATCAAAGTTAAAACTTTCTGGTGGATGAAATTTCGACATATTGCTCTTCTCTTGTCTTTATACTTCTGACACCATGTCTTGTATGTATTTACACGGAGGCATTAATCGTACTTAGCCTGTTTATTGAAGAGCCACATGGAACAACTGCATTCAGTTTGTTTACCTCAGTATCAACTCTGACTCTCTGCTGTATTACTCACATGTAGTACTCCGTGAGTCCCCTTAGTGGGCTGGATATAACACCATAACTAAGATAGATAATTTACAATACCCTGACACCATCCAAAACATAGGTGAAAGCAATCAAGTCCGCCTGCCCTATTACAGCCAATTAGAAATTCACCACTTTCTAATTGAGTAGTCAGAAAGAATGTTACACCACAGAACTAATTCGAAATTTAGAGAGATGGGCTGAATAATAAATTCCAACAGATGTACGGTATTTGCGATCTGAAATTGTTTGACATTTTTTTTAAAAGAAAGACCGATTCTAATGCAAATATTATATTTGCATTATAAATTCAATATTATATTTGCATTATAAAGCCTTTTTATTTGAGGCTTTAGTGACCTCACGGTGACATCATTCATGCTCTGGATTTGAAAGTCGAATCCACACTATCTAATTTAAGCAAGAAGAACAAAGAATAATCAATTTTGAATAAAGTGAACAATTTAAAGTGACAAAAAACATACATTTAATTTATTTTAGGACTTTCATTTTAATATAAAAACAATATATCTTCTTCAGCAAATCACCTCTCAATCAATCCCCAAATAGTGTTACAACTCTGCAACAACAGCACAAACAGAGTTACTTTACTCAAACAAAAAGTTAGGCTACTGTCGATCTCCCCCTATCTTTCAGGAAGGACAAATCTAGTTTTACTATAGATTTATTCTAAATACATTTTCTGTATCATAGTTGTCAGCGGACATACTAAAATGTGTGTTTTATTTAAGAATCGCTGATGTAAAATCAGTGTGTGTGTGTGTGTCTCTCAGCTCATCGCTCGCGCGCTTGGGGCGTGGCCATGAGCTGTGATGTACAGTCAGAGCTCTGTCTGTTTTCCGCGAGCTGAGCTGCTTGAAAAGCCATGTGTTGCGCTCACGGTGCGTCACATTACTTCCCTACTGCTTCTGCAACATGTACCATAAGACACAGATGCAAGCCAGTTTAAAGAGGAACATCAAACCATAAAAACAGCTCTGAATTATTTCAGGGTAAGTATTTACACTCTACCTCTTCCAAATGCCATAGATTATTGTGACTTACTGTAATAACTTTCTGCTCGTCAGTGGGAACTTCCTAGGAATCTGTCAGAAATTATACAATGTATCTTTATCTCCCTTTAATGGTTTTAAATAATTCTCTTCAGGGAATTAATGCAATCATGTTTTTTATTTGTTTTGTTTTTTTACACCAACAGATGGCCTTGTTGGCAAATCACAAACTTTGGAGATCCGTGGATTACTGTTCTTTTATCAGTGGACAGCACCACAGAGTGACATCCTAACTAGCCTGTCTAAAGGTGTTTCTCTGTGAAGTGTGCGGCAATGGATTCTCTGTACATCGCTATAGAGCTGGTGATCGCCGTACTGTCAATCGCTGGGAATGTGCTGGTGTGCTGGGCTGTGGCCATCAACTCCACTCTCAAGAACGCCACCAATTACTTTCTGGTGTCACTAGCCGTGGCAGATATTCTGGTTGGCTGTCTTGCCATCCCTTTTGCCATCACTATAAGCATTGGTCTGCGCTCAGACTTTTATGGATGTCTTTTCCTGGCGTGTTTTGTTCTGGTATTGACTCAAAGTTCAATATTTAGTCTTCTTGCGGTTGCCATCGACAGATATCTGGCTGTAAAAATCCCCCTGAGGTGAGTGTTTGACGCTTATTAGTATTTCATTTTCATTGTCACTGAATTATTAATTACTAGCCTACCTATATTTATGACTCTTGGTTCTTAAATTACAATGGTAAAAAGCCTTACCTATATTAATATACCTAAACAGTTTAACAGCTGTTTTGAAAGAAGCTTTGGCATTTACACGCGCTTGAACAACATTCCGCGCGTGACACCATGGCATGGATCTGTTTTTCAATGTCTTTGGCATTTTCAGCATTACTTTTTTCATAAGTATTATTTAGTTTATTCAACTTTATAAACACAACAAAATGGCCATCATATTTCCTAAAAGGCGGTTATATTGAGTAACCACCTTTGAGATAAAGCAGCCTACTGGGATCAATTTGATGTTCGTGCGTCTGATGCAATTCGTTCGAAGTGCATATAGTACCTAGTTATCAAAAGTTAAACATCTAGTTTCATCTAGTAGTTATCAAAGTTAAAACACTGAACGACTTATTCAGGACACAGGACAGCACGAAGATGGAACACGCAATCACAGTAGCCTAGACTACTGAAGCTAAACTCGGCTTTCTGAAATGGATATATCGGTCTGATTTTCTTAATCTGTGTTAGGCTAATCTGTTAATCTCATGAGGGCGTTTGAAAAGAAGGTTGTTAGTTGCCAAAGAAGAAGCCCCTGATGATGAAGGACAGAGCTATGACAACAAACTTTAACGATTAGGATTAAGACAAAAAAAAAAAGGTAAACAAAGAGAAGATAAGTGGGAATTCTAAAGTACAATAAATCTGGAATATATTTTCTACATAATAAATAAATAAATTCCTTGTCGTTGCATTGCACATAATTATTTGAATGGTTAAAGGTACAGTAAAAGGACCAAGAAGTAGGGTTTTTTAAATTTATGTTTTAGCCCTACTCTTTTATTATTAGAATTTATTAGGATTAACCCCTTGAGATGTATCATCTCGTTTTCGAGGGGGTCCTTACAATGAAACATGATTACAAAAAAACAACAAAATTACAATTAACAATACATCAAACAACAAGACACCAACAATATAAAATACATATATATATATACATACATACACACATATATATATATACACATAGACATACACATGCACATATACACAAACATATATATATATACACTCACCGGCCACTTTATTAGGTACCCCATGCTAGTAACGGGTTGGACCCCCTTTTGCCTTCAGAACTGCCTCAATTCTTCGTGGCATAGATTCAACAAGGTGCTGGAAGCATTCCTCAGGGAGTTTGGTCCATATTGACATGATGGCATCACACAGTTGCCGCAGATTTGTCGGCTGCACATCCATGATGCGAATCTCCCGTTCCACCACATCCCAAAGATGCTCTATTGGATTGAGATCTGGTGACTGGAGGCCATTTGAGTACAGCGAACTCATTGTCATGTTCAAGAAACCAGTCTGAGATGATTCCAGCTTTATGACATGGCGCATTATCCTGCTGAAAGTAGCCATCAGAAGTTGGGTACATTGTGGTCATAAAGGGATGGACATGGTCAGCAACAATACTCAGGTAGGCTGTGGCGTTGCAACGATGCTCAATTGGTACCAAGGGGCCCAAAGAGTGCCAAGAAAATATTCCCCACACCATGACACCACCACCACCAGCCTGAACCGTTGATACAAGGCAGGATGGATCCATGCTTTCATGTTGTAGACGCCAAATTCTGACCCTACCATCCGAATGTCGCAGCAGAAATCGAGACTCATCAGACCAGGCAACGTTTTTCCAATCTTCTATTATCCAATTTCGATGAGCTTGTGCAAATTGTAGCCTCAGTGTCCTGTTCTTAGCTGAAAGGAGTGGCACCCGGTGTGGTCTTCTGCTGCTGTAGCCCATCTGCCTCAAAGTTCGACGTACTGTGCGTTCAGAGATGCTCTTCTGCCCACCTTGGTTGTAACGGGTGGTTATTTGAGTCACTGTTGCCCTTCTATCAGCTCGAACCAGTCTGGCCATTCTCCTCTGACCTCTGGCATCAACAAGGCAGAACTGCCGCTCACAGGATGTTTTTTCTTTTTCGGACCATTCTCTGTAAACCCTAGAGATGGTTGTGCATGAAAATCCCAGTAGATTAGCAGTTTCTGAAATACTCAGACCAGCCCTTCTGGCACCAACAATCATGCCACGTTCAAAGTCACTCGAAAACACCTTTCTTCCCCATACTGATGCTCGGTTTGAACTGCAGGAGATTGTCTTGACCATGTCTACATGCCTAAATGCACTGAGTTGCCGCCATGTGATTGGCTGCTTAGAAATTAAGTGTTAAGGAGCAGTTGGACAGGTGTACCTAATAAAGTGGCCGGTGAGTGTATATATATATATATACATATACATATACATACATACATACATACACATACACACATATACATTCATACACATACATATATAAGCAACAATACACAAAACTACAACACCAGTTTCAATGATAGCATATGCAATCTACTTTCAAATAATATAATAAAGATTGTTTAAACAACCGAAGAGAAGTAATGGATCTAATATGTATAGGTAAATTATTCCAATCTAATAGGGCTTTAAACATAAACGCTCTCTTACCAATTGTTTTTTTAACACGAGGAACAAGAAAGTAAGTCTGGACAGAATGCCTAACTTGGTAGTTTGAGGAAAAGAGTACAAAATATTGTTGTAGATAACTAGGATAATCAAAGTAAAAATACATTTAAATATAAATTGGAGCCAGTGCATCTGCCTTCTCACATTCAAAGGTGGCCACTGAAGTGCATCATACATTGTACAGTGGTGAGTGGAAAAAGAACATCCTAAAACAAATCTGCAAATTCTATTATATGCCGAATTAAGTAAGACAAGATCAGATTTTAATGCCGTCTGATAAACCACATCACAGTAATCAAAAAATTGAAGTATTAATTGAACTCTTTGAATGTTAAACTAGCTCAAATATAAATGGTTTCAAATCTGAAGCTCACGTTTTAGACTGACATCTTTTTACACTCAGTGTTGCTCGTGCTGTCCTATTTCCTCTGAATAAGTGGAAATCTTTGGAAAGAATAAACTACATATTGACTGGTAAACAAAGCAAGTGTGCATGTAATTGCTGTAGCAATTACTGAAATTGGCTATTGAAATTGAATATGCTGGGCTTGGATTTCACTTCCATAGCCAACACTGTGTTAAGTCCTGTGGTAAAGCATTTTCTCTGGATTTACAGTGTTGGATCTATGGAACAGGGACTTTTTAGTTTGATCATCATGGGGACACGTGCATTATGCATTGAAACTCTATTTACCATGGTAATTTTAATCAATTACTAACCAAATTACCTTCATCAATGCAAAATGTACATTTTTCAACGCTTGATCATACCTAATGTAATTAAACATTCCTGAAAAAAAATCACTAGCATTTTCATGTGCAAACTAACTACATATTACCATTTAAATTATTACCTAAATGAAACAATCACTTCAAAAAGCTTTTACTTATGATGACTAAATCAAGCCACAGAAAATGGCAAATTAGAAGACACAAGCTAGCATTGTTTTAGCAGTTAAGGAATAGTTCATCCAAAAATGAAAATTCTGTAATTAATACAAACCCTTATGTCGTTCCAAACCCACAAGACTCTCCTATCTGAGAGCTTTCTATACTATAGTTTCTGTGTAAATCTAAGAGCTTTCTATACTATAGTTTCTGTGCTTTCTGACTATAAACTGGCTTAATTGTTTATAGCCATTTGACTGTGAACTGATTTTTTGACATGCGCACATTGCAGAAATATACAGTTTTTCCCCCACGCCCAAAACGTCTGTGGATGAGAATCCGAAACAAGGACTGGTGGGATGTTGTCCTGCTCTATTTCACAGACGCTGAGTAAAAGGAGAATTTTAGAATGACGGGAAATTCATTTTTATGACACTTTATTCAACAGGAAGAACAGATCGTTCCGCGGGCCATATGTCATTATGCTATTTCTACGTCATTGCACATCCTTTCAGTTTCGGTTTTCAATCCGATCAAGTGTTTACATGTCCTCTCGATCAGATTGGATAAGGAATAAACCACACCTTTCAATCAAAATTTTATTCGGATCAAGCTCAATTGGATTGATTAGGGTGTTTACATGGAGGCTTTTCAGTCCGATCGAGCCGTCAATCCGATGGATTACTAATGGATTATTTGGTTGCAGCTATGCAACTACCACTTTGGGGCTTCAAAAAGTTCACAAAGAGATCGTAAAACTAATCCATATGAATTTAGTAGTTCAAGCTACAATATGTAATTAAAGCGTTGTGGGAAAATTCGGTTTGCGTACCTACCCCGAGGTGATAAAATAAATACATAGGCAAGACAAGTAGTTTGTTTAGGCATGGTTTGTAGGGAATTACAAACCTGCGGACAATAATTCAAACGCACATAACTATATAATCAATTCTTAATGCGCATGTGAACGCCATCAGCGTTTATCATAGGTTCGCGTTTTAAGTCTGTTTAGATAGAATGGTGTCTTAGCGGCCCCTAATTTAATAACAAATGATCATTTCGCCGGAAGTGAATCAATCAAAACTAACTTTAGCTGGAAATTCAAGAACCGCTATAAAGCCAAAACAATCTCTGTTACCTTAAATTATATGTTTATCTCTGTAAAGCTGCTTTGAAACTATCTACGTTGTTAAAAGCACTATATAAATGAAGATGTATGCAGCAGGTAACATGCATATACATAGATTCCTCATTAGCAGCTTAAGTATAATGGCCCATTGAAACGAACGCTAATGATTCTCAGATTCTATGCTTTCTACAAGCGTAAACCGAGGATAGTGCGGATATTACGTCATTGATATGTGACTTTGACCAGGGATGAGCCATTATTAAAAATTGGAATTTCTCTGGATTTACAAATCAAAAGTACACAACTGCATGAAATATATCACACTGTGAAAATGGTTTTTGAATATTTTATTACAAAAATCTTACATATTGTATCTTTAAGTCAAAATTTTCTGAAGAGACACAATCTCTTTATATGAATAGATTCAATGTAGACTTTTATTCACATTTAAACATCAGCGGACATAAGTTCATCCGAACCTCGTCAAGAACGAGAACAAACTTTTGTGGATGCTCAAACGTGCTGTTTAACACATGAGAACGAACCTCATTGGTTCTTGCTGCAGTTTAAATGTTGCATAACACATGAGAATAAACCTAATTGGTTCTTGCGGAAGCTCAAAAGTGCTGTGTAACACATGAGAATAAACCTCATTGGTTCTTGCAGAAGCTCAAACGTGCTGTGTAACACATGAGAACGAACCTTATTGGTTCTTGCAGAAGCTCAAACGTGCTGTGTAACACATGAGAACGAACCTCATTGGTTCTTGCTGCAGTTTAAATGAGTTGCGTAACACATGAGAATAAACCTATTGGTTCTTGCAGAAGCTCAAATTTGCTGTGTAACACATGAGAATGAACCTCATTGGTTCTTGCTGCAGTTTAAATGTGCTGTGTTACACATGAGAACAAACCTTGTTGGTTCTTGCTGAAGCTCAAACGTTCTGCGTAACACGAGAATGAACCTCATTGGTTCTTGTTGAAGTTTAAATGTGCTGCGTAACATGAGAGTGAACCTCAATGGTTCTTGCAGAAGCTCAAACGTGCTGCTTAACACATGAGAATGAACCTCATTGGTTCCGCATATCAAGCGAACATGCTTGAGCTTCCGTTTACCACAACTTATATGTGAATAAAAGCCTAAATGCAATCTGTTCATCATAAAAAGCTATTGAGTGTCTTCAGAAAATTTTGACTAAGCCACTCAATTCATATGGATTAGTTTTTCGATCTCTTTATGAATTTTTGAAGTGTCAAAGTGGTAGTTGTGTTGCTGTCAATGGAGAGTAAAGGAAGCTCTCAGATTTCATCAAAAATATAAAAATACCTCATCAGACAATGATTTATCAGGTAACTATACTTACTGGGGCTCTAGCGTAAAATAGTCAAATAAGTGTAAAATAAGGAAATGGG
Source organism: Semotilus atromaculatus (assembly GCA_031834385.1). NCBI lineage: Eukaryota > Metazoa > Chordata > Actinopteri > Cypriniformes > Leuciscidae > Semotilus > Semotilus atromaculatus. The sequence continues at coordinate 8,991,408 of JAULUF010000030.1, forward strand.
CAAGATGAACTACTGTTTCTAGTTATGCCGTAGTTACTGGAAATACAGGCTTTTGGCATGATCGCTTTTAATAGATGATCCAAGAGGAACCAAGTTTCCTCACAGTGCTGCCAAACAGTATTCCCGCTTCGGTTTTCATTCACCAGACTGGACCACCACGTCTTTCTCTCACACACCCATTCTCCGCTCTCATCTGTCTCTCTCCATCTCTTTTCCTCCGTATAAACACAAAATCTTAGTGCTGACTGTTTAGCTGCATGTCCTCTGGCTGAAGGATTTAAATAGGGTTCAAGTTTCCTAAAACACTAGGCCGCTAGCTTACATATAAATGAAAGCGTGGGCTTGAATCAGTTAGGAGCATCTTTTTCCTCTGAGTCATTGGTTTTAACATAAGAAGAGGTTGTTAATGGCAGGACTTTCCCTTTCAGTGGTATATGTGTTCACACATCATACAATGTGTTTTTAAAGGGTAACTAAACCCCTGGTCAGAGCCTGACTCCACCCACTGGCAATATTTGAAAAATGCTGAAAAAGTGGGCAGAGCCCGCTTAGGAAATAAATACTCTAACCTGATCGTTTTCAATACTCGCAATTCCAACTCCTGACTCGCTACAGGTTTTTTATACTGCCACGGGCGTTGTAGCTCGTACCAAGCGCGTGGTGAGCTGAAACTTGCTTACGTCACCATCAACCGCTTACATCACGAACAACCGCAAACATCCAATAGGAAAATCCAACTGCAGTACCCACAGTTCACCCTGAAGAAGGCAGCACTCAGACGTTTTTACACCATATATTGTAGAATTAAAACAGGGGGGGGGTGTCACCAAAACAGTTTTGTTACCAGCATTCTTCAATAATATATTCTATTTTGTTCTGCATAAGAAATAAATATAAAAGTCATACAGGTTTGGAACGACATGATTTTTTTTTATTTTTTTTTATTTTTATGAACTATCCATTAATGTCCTTATTTAGCATTCAATGGCCCTAACAAATTTGATTGGTCATAAATAAGTTACAGTGGATTGATGGTCAATGTATTGATTTTTTTTTATATATAATTTGTGTGAAAAAATACTTTGGTGATTTTTGTCACAGTTAGCCTGGGTTTCCCCATGCTGCCTTGTGCGCAGCGCGATTTTATTCACACTGCTAGGCAGCTTGGATTCCATGGACCAGATTTTCGCCTCAGCTAGGGAACCAATCACAGAACGGAGATGGAGCAGCAAGACGATGACGACATCTATGCAACACACCGAAGCAGTTTGTTTATATCTATGGATCCAACATCGATGAAGCATTAGATATTGTTCTAAGTAGTTTAGAACGCAATTTCAATTTTAGTTTCCTCGTCTAATTTCTGTCGCTCTACATACATCATCGGGTATAATTGAAACAATTGGCTATGAGCTACGTACAGGCGCATTTGACAGACATTCGTAGCACTCAATAAACGGCTCTGGGCATTCGGAAACCACGCCTCAAATACGTTCCCAGACCACGTCTCAATGAGAAGAGGTCTGACTTTACCCAGGCTATAGTGTCATAGTGGGAATTTAGGACTATGCCCTTATCCAATGATCATTAATTACAGAGTGTTTGGAATCAAATTAATTGGAATTATTTGGAGTTTGGAATGCTGCTGGCCTTTTTTCTTTGGCAACATAATCTGTTTTTGGAGCGAAGTATTGACAATGTTAAGAGCAAAGCGGCTGAGACCTTCTCCCTTTAGTGCCATTGTGTAAACTTTTTTCACTTACACTAGAGCCTGTTGGCAGAGATCTTTGGTTTAAAGCAGAAGAGAGGCAGCTGAAGAACGGAAGGGTTAGAGGAGAGATTTGTGTGCGGAATAGAATGAAGGGGTGAAAGAGAGAGAGGGTGATTGGGATGCCAGCGGGTTGTTGTCATGCCACAACTAATCCACTTTTCCCTCCATTCATGTGCCCTAAGAGTAGAGGGAAGCTGGCACTGAGAGATAGAGAAAAGTGTTAAAGCTGAAAGAAGTGTCTAACAAAAGAGACTGTGCTCTTGGAGCTAAATGCAAGTACATCATGTATCCTTGAATCTGAAACAAACAAAGATTTTAGATAGCATGGTTTAAAATTATGCACTACAAAAAAGCCAAGGATGGAGAAAATATTGTGCAGAATTAGAAGTCAAAGCAATGGCCTTGCAGTTAGTGCAAATGCACTACACATTAAGCCATGATGCTAACTAAGTTCTTTCCCATGATGCTAGGGTATTGTAGGAATTGCTAAGGTGGTCACAGTGCGCTTTTAGGGTGTTTTGGGTGCTAGGTGTTTACTGACTTAAGCTGAACCATCACACTGTTTTCTTTTAAAGTTGCTGTATAGCTGAAATTAACTGTTTGCATTGATTCATTTTCCTGTTATCACTGTAAAACTGCTTTGAAACAATATGTATTGTATGAAGCACTATATAAGTAAAGGAGACAAATAGCCCAAGTCAAAACACCCACCCCCAAATCATGATGTTCTTGTCTGTAAATGACGACTCCTTCTGTGTGTCTATGAGATTTATTTTTTAAACTGTTCTATCTCCCAATTGAAAATCATTAGTCCAGTTGCTTGGCTGCATTTTTTTGAGTGTTGAGTACATAACAGTATAAAATGGCACACATACTGGAGGACAAGTTATGGATCAAAGTTTGATTAGTAAGAGGTTTGTTTAAATCAATAAGCCAGTGTTATTGTAGTATTATACTATAGTATTTTTTATTAAAGCTGCCGTCGGCAACTCTGGCTGATTGAGTGACTTAGGCAAAATTTTGAATGTTTACAACTCTCATGCCCCTCCCCCACTATCAACGAATACCCTCCCACAGAGTTCGTGCTCGTCAGTGCGCCATCACTCTTCGCTACTGCGCGAACTTCAGGCGTGTGCATGTGATTGACGTGTGCGTGCACGACTTGTAATTGACAGTCATATCTCACACCCCCCTGCGCTGATTGGACACAATGAACCGGGAGCGGTGGATTTTTGCAAAACAAATAGCACGCTCCAGGTGGAGTTAGAAGCTCGGGTTTTTTTCTAAAACCACTTTATTTATGTTGTTCTGTCGGAATATAGTGTCGAATTCGCTGAATATGATCAAAAAAAAGTTGCCGACGGCAGCTTTAATATTCTTGTATGTATATATATATATTCAGTTTTCATTTCAGTTTTAGTATTAGTACTAAATGTATCATTGTTTTTTGTTGTTAATAATTCTGAACAGCTTTATTTTTCAGTTTTTTTCTTTATTTCAACTCATTTCTAATTTTCAATTTCCACGTTTTTCGTCTAATATTTATATTTTATTTTGGTTACCAATAATGTCCGTGAGATAATGTAGTTATCTGCAGGCAAACTTGTTTGATCAGTGCTTTCCCAACCCCCTCTCTATCTGTCACTGAGGCAGCACCACTGACGGCTGTGGCAGTCCAGGTCTCTCAGAGAAAGGTTATGGTGGGTGCGATGAATAATGCACCTCGTGTATTACTCATTTAGTCCATCAGTAGAAGCAGAATCAGAGCTGTCTGAGGATGCCTGATGAAGCGCCTCCAAGTGAAAGCTGAAGCCATCAGTCACTTTGAGTGTTTATGTTAAGCTCTTTTCTCAAATTTTCCCACATTTTTTAACAATACATCTGTTGAAACTTCAAAGTAGAATATAAAAATAGTAAAATATATAAGGAAATAAAGTTACAGTGTGAGATATAATTTTTAAACTTAAGGTTTTTGAAAGTAAATTAATGTATCCAGGGGGTATAATGGGATCCAAAATTCTAGGGAATCTGGGAATTTGTTTTAAACCTTAAAAGTTTTAGGATTTTTTTTTTTAGGAAAACAAAGATATGTGGCCTAAACCAAAGAAGAAATAATTAATAGTCTGCAATATTTCTAGGTCACATGATCAATGTCACAAATTCACTTATTTGATTACCGGTAGTGGCGCTTTGTACAGATGGTCAGATGTTTATTTGGTTTATCCCTATTTTGCATTTATTTTACTAATGCACATAAATGCAAAATAGAAGCGTTTTTACTAGTATTCTCAAACTTTTGGACCCCAGTGTACAATATAATGAACTCAACCACTAGCCAAATATTTAGCCAAAATTTGCTAAGTCTTTATTTGTTCATCTTTGTTTCTCTGTACAGGTATAAGGAGCTTGTCACAGGGAAAAGGGCAAGAGAGATCATTGCCATTTTATGGATCTTATCCTTTATCATCGGACTCATCCCATTTGTGGGCTGGAACCGTAAAGACTTGTCCTGCTCCAGAAACGAAAGTGGCTCTATACAGAGTGGCAACAGCAGTGATGCTGCTGACATGGAAACAGGCTTCTTGCAAAGCTGCTGCCTCGAGTGCTTCTTCGAGAACGTGGTGGACATGAGCTACATGGTGTACTTCAACTTCTTTGGTTGTGTGCTGCCGCCTCTGCTTATCATGCTGGGCATTTACATCAAGATCTTCACAGTAGCACGTAAACAGCTACGTCAGATCGAGCTCAAATGCAGCGTGAGTAATGGCGAGAATCACCACCATGGCCTGCTGCAACGGGAGATTCGTGCCGCTAAATCACTCTCCATCATCGTGGGCCTGTTCGCTCTCTGTTGGCTGCCTGTGCACATCTTGAACTGCCTCACTCTCTTCTACAGCGAGCTGGAGAAACCCAGTTTTATCATGAACACTGCCATCATCTTCTCGCACGCCAACTCCGCCGTCAATCCCATTATCTACGCCTACCGTATTCGGGAGTTCAGATTCACTTTTAGGAAGATTCTGAACCGCCATTTTCTTTGTCGACGGGACGAGTTGTATCGCAGCTCCACTGGAAGCAGCATTCACAGAGACCAGATTACAATGACCATTGACCCCCTGCTATAGAAGTCTTTGTCAAACTTTTTGAGAGAAATGTTTACAGGCCAATGAACTGCAAACAACATAGTCATACATAATCATGACTTGTGTGGCCCACTATTCATGAAGACCTTTGACATTGGGGACACGCTTGAAAAAAAAACCTCAATCACTACAAATCTGTGGAAATATTTATAGATTGCATTTCCAAGCACTAACAAACTTGAGCAGCGGCCTTAGGTCAAGCTAAGTGTTTATATTAGCACAGGAATGAAAGCTAAGATCTGTCAGCGTGTCTCTGGAAATGCTGAACAATGACCTGAACCACATATATGAGAAACCTAAATGAAGATCCTGTAGAACAATAAAACAGTAGAACAGCCCACAGGAACAATCCGAAATTATAAGGCACATCAGCTGAATACACCACCGTGGAACAGGGCACACAAAGAAACCGTGTCTGAGTGCTTGAATGTATTAGGACTTTTCTTTTTTATGATTGACCCCATGTATATTCAGATTGAGGAGCAAAGGCAAATTTATGAAGCCATATCAGAAAGAAAATCCATCATAAAACCATGCACACAGCCAATGATGAAAAATTACCCCACTTAGTCTTTTCATTATTTAAAAGGCATGTTTTCCAAGGAGTTACACTATAGCAATACTGGTCAATCACAGTTAGCTCAGTTAACTTCAATTTCACATCTGGAACTAAAATGACTCCCTCAGAAATCTCAATAGACATACTGTACAGTGACCTCAATAGTATTTGAACAGGCACACTTCAAAATGTATTGCAATACAAGACAAAAGGTGTCATAATTATCTTAATCTGAATTTTTGTCATTTTATTTTATAATATAAAAACTAATAAATATTCTTTAAAATAAATGTAACTTTGAAGGAGGCCCTGTTACTGCATGACCATTATGCTCTCTTTCTTTCTAACATCTACACAGTGGGGTCCAAAAATCTGAGCTATTGAAAATGACCCATTTTTAAGGGCTCCTTTAAAGGGGTCATCAGATGCAAAATTCACTTTTATAAGAGGGTTTTCACCAACGTCACGTTCTGGGCGGTAACCCGGATGTCCGGACTTTTAAGCAGGAGAGAGCGCAAAATTTTTACAAACTAAAGTTAATATGTGGTAAAGATTCGAACGAGCTAGCTTCTCTAGCCCTTAGGCCTACTGCAATTCTTCTTTCTATTTCTTATCCTGACATAAAAAAAGATTGTCAGATTGTTCAGATTGTCAGTCCAAAAAAGCACATGAAATCCGTTCCAAGCTACATCCATATGTGGTTTGAAATCCTATTCAAATCATATATCAGGACATCAGCCTCAGTCTGAACGCTCTGATCGGATTTCGCGTGGTATGTGACTTTCTCATGCCACGTAAAATGTAAACGTTGTTATAGGAAACATGCTGAAAGTCGCTGCCGAAACAAGGCTGTGTTGTTGCAAAGTGCCAGACGAGCAGAGAATTATTATTTTTGAAACTGGCACAGACAAGAGCGTGGGAAAAAAGCTGTGCATAACAGCCAGTTCTGCCACAGGCTCAAGATGCAGTAACGTTAGTCCAGCGCGGCGGCTACACGTTTCCATGTTGTAAAATTTAAATAAGACAACATCTCTATTGCAAATGCAAACCCCTTCATCAACGCAACGTCATTGTCATATTGCCAACGAGCTGCATGGACACACAAATCGGATCTGAACAGTTGTGATACACAGTGTGGACATCATCTTAGATCAGATTCCAATCGGATACAAAGATAATATATTTGGACTGACAGTGTAAATGTAACCGTAGTTAACTATGTCAACATTTTAGCCATAGTCCACACTTCATTTACACATGTGGCTGATGCTGTACCTCTCTCAACCACAAACACCTTCTTTCATCAGTTTTTTTGCACTCTTCTCTTTAACTTTTGGCAGTCTATAGAACTCAAAATATTTTTTCCTGATGCGCCCGATTAGTACAGACCAAAACGTTCAGTGCCAAAACGTTCAGTGCCTCCAAAATGGAGATAGGTCCAACTGCAGAACCGCAGAACCATACGTCATAGCAGTGTGAGGCTAACAGCGCCAGCCTAACAGTCTGATGCCGGAAGTGGGCGTGGGAAGGCATTCCGCTACTTTTGTGTTTTAGAACGTTTCAAAGTTTAAAACAACATTATTATAAATAGTTTTTAAACGATTTCATTAAATATACATTTAAGATGTGTGTATAACAAGTGAAACTCGAAAAATTAGAATATTGTGCAAAAGTTCATGTATTTCAGTAATTCAAATTAAAAGGTGAAACTAATATATTTAGTAGCCTATATAACTACATATGCATGATTATACTTTTCAGAGGGCCAACATTTCTGTATTTAAAATCCTTTTTTTGTATTGATTTCAGGTAATATTCTAATTTTCTGAGATTTTAAATTTGGGGTTTTCATAATCTGTACACCATAGGCCTAATCATCAAAATTATAACTTTTGCACAATATTCAAATTTTTCGAGTTTCACCTATATATATATCAAATATTATAAAAGATAAGAATTATTTGTCCTATTAACAAAAGACAATATACTACTATTAAAAATGCTTTTCAATTCAATCAAATGTTCAAGCTTTGTTTTTATTGTATTATTTTTTTTGTTTAAAGCTTTTTTTATTTATTTATATTGTTAATCGTTTGACACAACAAATGGATAAAGTATAATTTTAACTTTTAAAAAACTATTAACGTTTGTTAAAACTCAGCCATTTCACAACTAACAATTTTTTAATTCATAGACCAACACAACATAATTCTATGGTGGACTGAAACAGAAATTATTAATAAAATAAAATAATTGTTTTCCTCTGAAATGGCAAAAGCATCACACACTAGATGTACCTGCTCTAAATAAATAATAGTAATTAAATAAAAATACAAAATTGAACTAAATAAAAGAAATTATAAAAAACAAAATCAAACCAAATAAAATAAATCTTATAAAAGCGAGTGTCATGACGAAAGGCGCCCCATGAATCGTCAGGATTAACTCCATGTGTATGGAATTTAGAATTATTTAGATTTTGTTTTATATAATTTATTTATTTAGATTTTGTATTTTTATTTAATTACTATTATTTATTTGGAGCAGGCAGGTTTTGCTATTTCAGAGGGTAAAAAACACATTTTATTTAAAAAATGCTTTTCAATTAAATCAAATGTTCAGGCTTTGTTTTCGTTTTATTATTTTGTATGTTTTAAGCTTTGTTCAATTTATATTGTTAATCATTTGACACAAAACAAATGGATAAAGTATAATTTTAACTTTTAAAAAACTATTAACATTTGTTAATAGTAGCCTACATTGTCTGTCTTTTGTTAATAGGACAAAACATAGTTATTATTATTATAATTATTATTGTTATTAACCCCAAATTTAAAATCTCAGAAAATTTGAATATTACCTGAAATCAATACAAAAAAAGGATTTTAAATACAGAAATGTCGGCCCTCTGAAAAGTATAATCATGCATATGTAGTTATATAGGCTACTAAATATATTAGTTTCACCTTTTAATTTGAATTACTGAAATACATGAACTTTTGCACAATATTCTAATTTTTCGAGTTTCACTTGTTATACACACATCTTAAATGCATATTTAATGAAATCGTTTAAAAACTATTTATAATAATGTTGTTTTAAACTTTGAAACGTTCTAAAACACAAAAGTAGCGTAATGCCTTGCCACGCCCACTTCCGGCATCAGACTGTTAGGCTGGCGCTGTCAGCCTCACACTGCTATGACGTATGGTTCTGCGGTTCTGCAGTTGGTTACTATTGCCAAAATGTCCGACTTCCGGACTGATGACGTGTAGTAAAAACCCTATATATGGTGTTTGCATATAAATGTGTCTTTGCAGTGTGTGGACACAACCAACATACAATGAAAAAAATGCTCCACTCACGACTGCTGACGGACTGTCCCATATTAGCATATTTCTGCCCTCAGCCATTTGTAAGTATATAAATGGCTGAGGGCGGAAATATGCTAATACGGGACAGTCCGTCAGTGGTCATGCCAAGGCAGCACTTAACACACATGCCCCACAGAAGAGAGGGTGGGGTGAGCAGTTGCTCATTATCCTATAAATAGACATGCACTGAAACGGGCCGCTGTGAACAGAGCTTTTTTTGAGGAGGTAAAAAGGGTGTTGTTTTTCATACCATTGAGGAATTTTAACCAAAGTATGTTACGAACTTTACAGAATCCTACCAACTTGTGGAAAATGGGCATCCGATGACCCCTTTAAGGCTTGTCAGTAAACGGCAACGGTTATGATTGCCTAACGTCATTGCATAGGAAACAGTATCAACGGCAAGAGTTTTGAAAACATTATCCATATAAAACCAGTCATTTCCAGGCAAAGCATTATGAAACCGTTTACTTGTGGTTTTCAATGTAGCTTCTGTCAAATCCAATAAAGCTGACTGCTTCATCTGTCGACAAAACTTTCTTTGCGAGCTCTTCATTACATTGTGCCTCATTTACAAAACAATCTGCAGTCAAATTCTCAGAACAAGCTTATAATCCTCCGACGCGATCAACAATGCCATTAAAAATAAACCATCCACTCGTTCCTGATGCTGGGATCCTTCTGAAGTCTCTACACAATGAGCTGTTTGAACAGGACGCGTCAAAACAATCGTTCCTTTTATGTTTCCGTTAACTCTTTCAATTGTTCTCGTCTGCAGACTCAAGTGCGGAGTACATCAGAAAGTGAACAAGGATCTGTATACTGTATACAAATAAGCTTTTATTTGCTTTTTATGCGACGTTGTAGGCAAGTGTCAGCCACTAAACCACTGAATGCCAGTAGGTGGTGCAAACTATTCACCAATGTCTTGCTCTGGAGGCAGGCATATGCAAATAGATTTGCTCGTGTGACGTCACAAATCTCACAATATCCAAACAAGCCATTTTTGGAGCTTGATAAAAAACAAAAAATCTTTATTTTAGAACCTTACAATTAGATTTGTCTCATTAGATGTGAATTTTCACTGTGGTCTTAGACATTTGGAGCTCAGTTATATTAAGTGTCCCCAGATGTGAATGTCCATGTTTCTGTTGTCTGTCTTATGTGTCACAGCCCTTAGGAACACATTTGTTATTGAATGTCTAACTGTGACAAACTACCCAGACTGAAACAACAGCAGCTGACCTGGAGCAAAGACTGTCTCCTCTAGAGAGAGATTTACAGTGTCACCACTGGAACCGGATAGTTTATAATGCTCTATACTGTCAATACTTGCAACTCTGTTCTATAAATCACCAAGCACAGTATAACCACAGATTTGGAGAGAGGTCTGATCCTAAACTTCATCTAGGCTACATATTAAAATATTACTCATATGGTTTATACAATTATTTAAAAGCTAAGCGCTGTTGCACATTAAGTCCCAATCTCCATCCCTTACCAATTATTTCTCTCGACCACTATATATCTGTCAAGTAAAATTGGCAAAATAAATAAATAACATTTTTATATTTGGTGTGTCTTCTGAAGAGGTCCTGTTATTTAAAGAAAATTGAGAGTATTTACATTGTGCACTAATTGCGTATGTCAGGTTATATTGTTAAAACCTGACCTAGTGAAAGTTCATGTCAGTGCTTTAAACTGTTCTTTTGAGTATTGGTTACAAACAATTTCAGCAAAACTTGAGCACAATGTGCAATTTCAGCACATTCTATGGTGATTTTATTCAAAGTTCAATGTCTTTTTGTGAATGTCTGATTATGTTTTGGCATAAAAATTTACCGATTTCAAATTTCATGTAATTGGGGATTTCTTGCATTGCCAGGTTTTTATAAAATGATTTCTAAAAGTCAGTGTTTGTTTTCAATGTAGAAACTGACATCACTAGCTTTATTTACATGCATTAATTTTCATCTAACTAATTATTTGGGTGCATGTAAATTGATGCTATCAGAACATCTAGCCTATCGCTACGTTCAAGACACTTTTTAAAAATAAGGACACATAGTCCTTATATATGATGGTCTAACCAGTTAATGAACCCACATTTAGAAGTCATTTTGAAAGAAAGGCAATGTATTATTATAAGAGTTTGGGTTTGGGAGTGAATTGAACACTGTGTCCAGGTGCGATACGACAAAGCAGCAAGAGGTTTTGTCGACCCTGAAAAGTGAAAGACATTCTGTCATTCACTTAATTTCTATTTCTGTCATGTAGCCCTAGGTCCAGGATGAAAGCTCATTGGTCCAAATACTGTAGCTGTATATTAACAATCATTGATCATGACTGTGATTGTGTCACATTCTTTTTCTTTTAGTGTAAACAAATTACTTAATCACTGGAAACAGCTGAATCAGACAGTGTGTAGATTTCATCAGCTCTGGTTTTGGTACGCAACTCAAACTGACAGATGCACTGATGCGTTTGTCCCTGACAATGACATGCCCCAAACGAGTGCACATCCACAGCTGTGCCAACAGTCAAACCATGTTTCTATTTATTGAGGGGAAGAAAAACGCTCTAATTTTTGTGTTTGTAACTTCTAAATGATGTAAAAATAAAGATATACTATTCTACTCGTAAGGGCTAAACTACAGGAGTATGCCAGACATCCTGGACATTCCGATGGAGACGAATCTGTACTGCACTACTACTGTTAGCTAACTTTTTATTCTTTTTCTGAAGTACTGTCTGGAGAAAGCAGTGAAACAAAAGGCCTTTTTTTTAACCAGTCCAACGTAACTGAATTTTATTCCTGCCTTTGGAGGAGAAAAAGAAAAAAAGTCTGTGCTTTAAAATGTGTACGTTTTTGACGTGTGTATTTGTCACTAATCTACATACACTGTGATGTTCTCTTTATGTTGGAAAATAGTTTCACAACAAAAAACTTTACCATCAAAATGGAGTCTTGTTATTTAACATAAATACATTATGTATGGTGAAATATTTTGTTAATAAAATCAGTTTGTATCTTTTGTGCCCTCTTCATATGAAAGTTGGACCGTTTTAGCTCAGCTCAGCTCAACTCAACTGTGCCCCATATTGTGCCAAATATCAGCGGCCCTATTATTCAAAAAGAAAATGTGTCTGTATGTGTGTTGTTAGAAAAAGTGTACAGAATTTTAGCAGATGTGCTTTGTTCAAATAAACACACTTTTAACTGAGCCAAAGAAACAAAGTCCATGATTCTAGTCTAGCTGATATACTGGAGTGCAAGTTAGAATTTATCATATTTTAGTTCCCCAAATCATAATTAATTATATTTGTCCCACTATAGTAAGTGTCTTTAACTACTATGTATTAAACTTTTAATTAATCATTACAATGCAATGCACTAATGTACATACATGTCTTTACATTGTAAAAAGTAACCATGTAATTACACATAGATGTAATTACAGAAATTAATAATAGAATGACACTGTTGACACTTCCCTTACCCTTTAACCCACCCTTAAACGTATCCACCATTTCACCAAACCTGTCCCTTCCCGTATCTTACCCATATTCCACCTCAATAGAACAACCTGAACACATTAAAGCAGCAGTCCGTAGCTTTTCCTCTTTGTCGCCATCTCTGTTCGAAATCTGCAATTGCAGTTATTCGCGGAATTATCAACTTTAGGTGGGTTGTGCCTCCACAAGGCACAGAGTGGATGAATACAATGTTTTGAGGAGAACGTGATGTCAGTCACCACGCTGGTATGGATACTGTCATTCAGAATCACAGATTCTACTTTTTGAAAGAATGACCAACATAAGAATTTTCACTGGAAAATGTCATCTGAACATGTATGTAAGTAACATCCACTTTTGTTCTGACCAACTAAGGGGGAAAAAGTATTGCAGTAAATTGCGCTGATTAAATTTAACGATCGCTTATCATATCACGTCAAACCGTGCAAATTATAGGGGAGCGCGGGGCACAACCTAACGCGGGGTTAAATGTAACACGGACCTTTTACATAGTTAGTCAGGGTCAAGCAGGTTGTGTTTCTGCTCTTTTTCTCTTGTATATATATATATTTTGCGACATTTAACTTTCTTGGACTTTCACAAAAAAATTTGGAATTCAAATTTAAATAAATTGTTTACTATCCATTGATCACTTGCATGTTTTTCATGCAATAAATAGATTTTGAGGTTGTTTTTATTATTATTACTGTTATTATTATTTTTATTAATAATAATAATTTTGTGTGCAGCTGCCACACAAACGTAATTCAGTTTCAATTACAATATTTGATTATTTTATTTATTTGTTTATTTATTTATTGCAAAACTGTGGAACCCTTTCCTATATATCTATCCATGATATTGATCCATAATAGAAGTATGATTGGATGAGGGATGGATGTATGGATATCTATCTATACTGATGCACAAACAATATCAAACTATACAGATAAAATAGTACTGAATTATGTGTTAGACAGAGGGGTTAGTTGTAACACTTATGTGTGTTACAATTAACCCCGCATATGGGGTAAGTTGTAACATTTGCACTTCTGTCACTTTCAGTGCAACTGTACAAAAATGGTAGGTCCTAGAAAAAAACTTCAAGTGTTCATTTGTAGCATAGATGTGTATGTTGCTTGTGTAAAAAAAAAAAGATGAATCTAACTGAATTATTTTTTAAATAATTGAGCCAAAACCAAAATGTGTTAGGTTGTGCCCCGCTCTCCCCTACTCTGTTCTCAAATTGTTAATGTTAACAACATCAGCATTGCGTGACTACATGTAATGTATATTAGGGCTACCTGTACTTCAGTACTCCGTAACTGTTTGAATTAAGCGAACAAAGTGCGTTACTGTAACATAATTGAACCATTGAAATGTCTTACCTGTCCAACAGAAAAAAATAGCTGTCTCTGCATTCGTTTTGAACCCCTTCAAAACACGGAGTTAACGCCACCTTTCAATATCCTAGTTTTCGCATCGGCTGGCGCCGGTTGCAGTCTCTATTTTTCTGTAGCCACTCCGAAGTCTTTTGCATTTTACAATGGGTGAATCTCCAGTTGTCACTGGTGATTGTCATTTGAACCTTTTTGGATCCGCCATCAAATTTAAAAGAGTGAGAAAAGGCTATAAATCTCCACCTCCAACATCCTCACACGCAAGCCTACTAGCCGAGACAGTAGAGATGTGACGTAATGACACAAAGACATGCTCGAATTTCCCGCGGAAATCCACCAGTACCACTGGAATTAAAACCGTTATTACAAGCTTACCGTTTTGAATCGAGCTACAGCAAGCAGATAGTTTTGAACACTGGCTAGAAATGTACTTTTTTTGTTACGGACTGCAGCTTTAAGTACATTGTACCTAACAATTTTTCTGTAGTAAAGACACCTAATATAAAGTTTGACCCACTCGTTATTAAATACCACATTCTCAAATTCTTGTCTCAAATACATAGAAAAAAAAAACTAAGCATAGAAGCAAGACTCACATAACACAGAATAACTCAGTTTAATCTACATTTTTTATTTTTTTTATTATGATTTTTTATTTTCAATCAATAAACACAAATCATACAGAAAGAGCATTCAGATGAAAGTAGAAATGAAATAAAAATAAAATAAAAACACATACACACAGAACACAACACACTTAAACACTGGCAGCGAACTCATATTGACTATAGAATATTTAAAGAAGATCTTTAAGGGCAGAGGCTATATTCATCCAGGTGTTTACAGTGGTTGTCCTTGGCTTATTGATCTTTGCGATTGTACACTCAAGGCAAACTATGTAATGAAATGAGACTATCCAAAATTGCTTCAAATTTGTATCAGGGGTTATCCACTGCTGTAAAATAACTTTTTTTAGCAGCTGTGAACCCTGCCATCAACACTTTTTTGTCACGTAAAGAAAATTGGTACTTTGAATCATCATTCAATAATAGTAGACAGGGGTCCAAATCCAATTAAAGCTGCAAGCAGCGATGAAAGGGCCCTCGCACCCGTGCCACCGCCACCCGGTGGCTTCAGGAAGACAGAGCACGGTGGGCAATGTGCATTTAAGTAGGTAAATATAGGAGGAGTATGTCAAAGTCAGTTACAAAAATGTCCTTTATTATGGGGATAGTAGCATGCGTTATCACTCAGATAAGTGTTGCTAGCATGTTTTAGCATGTTTCTAGCATGTTTAGAACTCAATGGCATATTTAATTAATATGTTGCTAGTACTGCATCACAATGTAAAACATGTCACTTCCTGTCGACAGTAGGTGGCGCTATTACTATAACTGAAAATTGTCATGGACATGTGTTCAGGGCAGAACTCTTATCAAATGTGTGAAGTTTGGCGCAGATTGGACATTGCCTTCTTGAGTAACAACAACTTCCTGTTTCATTGCATTAACATGCTTTAGCACTTAGCTAAGAATTGCTAGCATGTTTTAACATGTTTATAACATGTTTATAACTCAATGGCATATTTAATGTGTTGCCAGTATTGCATCACAGTGTTAAACATGACACTTCCTGTTGCTAGTAGGTGGCGCTATTACTATAACTGAAAATTGTCACGTAGATGTGTTCAGGCCATGACTCTTATCAAATGTGTGAAGTTTGGGGCAGATTTGACATTCCATGCCTGAGTTACAGCAAATTCCTATTTAATTGCAGTAATAACATAATTTAACATTTAGCTAAGTGTTTGCTAGCATGTTTTAGCATGTTTCTAGTGTGTTGATAGCATGTTTAACACTTGCTGGCACTTTTTTATCTATTATTAGGAGTCCACAACAGTGTTAAACATGTCACTTCCTGTTGTCAGCAGGTGGCGCTATGACTGTAACTGAATTTGAGCATGGACATGTGTTCAGGACAGAACTCTTATGAAACGTGTGAAGTTTGGGGCAGATTGGACATTGCCTTCTTGAGTAACAGCAACTTCCTGTTTCATTGTATTAACATGCTTTAGCACTTAGCTAAGAATTGCTAGCATGTTTTAACATGTTTATAACATGTTTTTAACTCAATGGCATATTTAATGTGTTGCCAGTATTGCATCACAGTGTTAAACATGACACTTCCTGTTGCTAGTAGGTGGCGCTATTACTATAACTGAAAATTGTCACGTAGATGTGTTCAGGCCATGACTCTTATCAAATGTGTGAAGTTTGGGGCAGATTTGACATTCCATGCCTGAGTTACAGCAAATTCCTATTTAATTGCAGTAATAACATAATTTAACATTTAGCTAAGTGTTTGCTAGCATGTTTTAGCATGTTTCTAGTATGTTGATAGCATGTTTAACACTTGCTGGCACTTTTTTATCTATTATTAGGAGTCCACAACAGTGTTAAACATGTCACTTCCTGTTGCCAGCAGGTGGCGCTATGACTGTAATTGAATTTGAGCATGGACATGTGTTCAGGACAGAACTCTTATCAAACGTGTGAAGTTTGAGGCAGATTGGACATTGTTTGCCTGAGTTACAGCAACTTCCTGTTTCATGGCGAAACATCGAAATTTGTCAGGCCGCCGAGGACACGCCCTTTGACGAAAACTCAAGATCTTCGCAATTTACTGTCGCGAAGGCCTTAAGGTTAGACTCACCAAATTTGAAGATGATCAGATTAAAACTGTAGGAGGAGTTTGTCAAAGTACGAGGCCTGAAAATGGCAAAAACTGCACAAAAATCTAAGAGGAAGTGTTGCTATCATGCTTTAGCATTTTTCTAGCATGTTTGGAACTCAATGGCATATTTAATATGTTGCTAGTACTGCATCACAGTGTAAAACATGTCACTTCCTGTTGACAGTAGGCAGCGCTATTACAGCAAATTCCTATTTAATTGCAGTAATAGCATACTTTAGCACTTAGCTAAGTGTTTGCTAGCATGTTTTAACATGTTTCTAGTATGAGGTTAGCATGTTTAGCACTTGCTGGCACTTTTTTATATATTATTAGGAGTCCTCAACAGTGTTAAACATGTCACTTCCTGTTGCCAGCAGCTGGTGCTATGACTGTAACTGAATATGAGCATGGACATGTGTTCAGGGCAGGACTCTTATCAAACGTGTGAAGTTTGGGGCAGATTGGACATTGCCTTCCTGAGTAACAAAAACTTCCTGTTTCATTGTATTAGCATGCTTTAGCACTTAGCTAAGAATTGCTAGCATGTTTTAACATGTTTCTAACATGTTTATAACTCATTGGCATAATTAATATGTTGCTAGTACTGCATCACAGTGTTAAACATGTCACTTCCTGTTGCCAGTAGGTGGCGCTATTACTATAACTGAATATTCTCATGTAGATGTGTTCAGGCCATGACTCTTATCAAACGTGTGAAGTTTGGGGCAGATTGGACATTCCATACCTGAGTTACAGCAAATTCCTATTGAATTGCAGTAATAGCATGCTTTAGCACTTAGCTAAGTGCTTGCTAGCATGTTTTAGCATGTTTCAAGTATGTTGTTAGCATGTTTAACACTTGCTGGCACTTTTTTATATGTTATCAGGAGTCCACAACAGTGTTAAACATGTCACTTCCTGTTGCCAGCAGGTGGCGCTATGACTGTAACTGAATATGAGCATGGACATGTGTTCAGGACAGAACTCTTATCAAACATGTGAAGTTTGGGGCAGATTGGACATTGTTTGCCTGAGTTACAGCAACTTCCTGTTTCATGGCGAAACATCAAAATTTGTCAGGCCGCCGAGGACACGCCCTTCGACGAAAACTCAAGATCTTCGCAATTTAACGTCGCAAAGGCCTTAAGATTAGACTCACCAAATTTGAAGATGATCAGATTAAAACTGTAGGAGGAGTTCGTTAAAGTACGAGGCCTGAAAATGGCAAAAACTGCACAAAAATCTGAGAGGAAGTTCAAAATGGCTGACTTCCTGTTGTGTTTAGGGCTACGCTCCAAGAGACTTTTTTGTAGGTATTGGGCCATTACATGTATGTACCGAATTTCGTACACGTACGTGAAACGTAACGCGAGGCGCACTCCGTTGAACCTTTATAGGTGGCGCTATCGAGCCATTTTGCCCCGCCCAATTTTGAAACGCATATCAGATGTAAATTTTCGCCAGTTCTGACGCGTGTGCAAATTTTCGTGAGTTTTCGTGCATGTTTAGGCCCTCAAAAATGCGATTCATTGCGGAGAAGAAGAAGAAGAATAATTAAAGCTGCAAGCAGCATTGAAAGGGCCCTCGCACACGTGCCATCGCCACCCGGTGGCTTTAGGAAGACAGAGCACGGTGGGCAATGTGCATTTAAGTAGATAAATATAGTGGGAGTATGTCAAAGTCAGTTACAAAAATGTCCTTTATTGTGGGGATAATAGCATGCGTTATCACTCAGATAAGTGTTGCTAGCATGTTTTTAGCATGTTTAGAACTCAATGGCATATTTACTATGTTGCTAGTACTGCATCACAGTGTCAAATATGTCACTTCCTTTTGACAGTAGGTGGCGCTATTACTTTAACTTAAAATTGTAATGCGGATTTGTTCAGGCCATGACTCTTATCAAACGTGTGAAGTTTGGGGCAGATTTGACATTCCATGCCTCAGTTACAGCAAATTCCTATTTAATTGCAGTAATAGCATGCATTGGCACTTAGTTAAGTGTTTGCTAGAATGTTTCTAGTATGTTGCTAGCATGTTTAACACTTGCTGGCACTTTTTTATATATTATTAGAAGTCCACAACAGTGTTAAACATGTCACTTCCTGTTGCCAGCAGGTGGCGCTATGACTGTAACTGAATATGAGCATGCACATGTGTTCAGGACAGAACTCTTATTAAACTTGTGAAGTTTTGGGCAGATTGGACATTGCCTTCTTAAGTAAAAACAACTTCCTGTTTCATAGCATTAGCATGCCTTAGCACTTAGCTAAGAATTGTTAGCATGTTTTAACATGTTTCTAACATGTTGAACACTCAATGGCATATTTTACTATGTTGCTAGTACTGCATCACAGTGTAAAACATGTCACTTCCTGTTGACAGTAGGTGGCGCTATTACTATAACAGAAAATTAACAGAAAATTATCATGTAGATGTGTTCAGGCCATGACTCTTATCAAACGTGTGAAGTTTGGGGCAGATTGGACATTGCCTTCTTGAGTAACAACAACTTCCTCTTTCATTGCATTGGCATGCTTTAGCACTTAGCTAAGTGTTTGCTAGCATGTTTTAGCATGTTTCTAGTATGTTGCTAGCATGTTTAGCACTTGCTGGCACTTTTTTATATGTTATTAGTAGTCCACAACAGTGTTAAACATGTCACTTCCTGTTGCCAGCAGGTGGCGCTATGACTGTAACTGAATATGAGCATGGACATGTGTTCAGGACAGAACTCTTATCAAACATGTGAAGTTTGGGGCAGATTGGACATTGTTTGCCTGAGTTACAGCAACTTCCTGTTTCATTGTATTAGCATGCTTTAGCACTTAGCTAAGAATTGCTAGCATGTTTTAACATGTTTCTAACATGTTTATAACTCATTGGCATAATTAATATGTTGCTAGTACTGCATCACAGTGTTAAACATGTCACTTCCTGTTGCCAGTAGGTGGCGCTATTACTATAACTGAATATTCTCATGTAGATGTGTTCAGGCCATGACTCTTATCAAACGTGTGAAGTTTGGGGCAGATTGGACATTCCATACCTGAGTTACAGCAAATTCCTATTGAATTGCAGTAATAGCATGCTTTAGCACTTAGCTAAGTGCTTGCTAGCATGTTTTAGCATGTTTCAAGTATGTTGTTAGCATGTTTAACACTTGCTGGCACTTTTTTATATGTTATCAGGAGTCCACAACAGTGTTAAACATGTCACTTCCTGTTGCCAGCAGGTGGCGCTATGACTGTAACTGAATATGAGCATGGACATGTGTTCAGGACATAACTCTTATCAAACGTGTGAAGTTTGGGGCAGATTGGACATTGTTTGCCTGAGTTACAGCAACTTCCTGTTTCATGGCGAAACATCAAAATTTGTCAGGCCGCCGAGGACACGCCCTTCGACGAAAACTCAAGATCTTCGCAATTTAACGTCGCAAAGGCCTTAAGATTAGACTCACCAAATTTGAAGATGATCAGATTAAAACTGTAGGAGGAGTTCGTTAAAGTACGAGGCCTGAAAATGGCAAAAACTGCACAAAAATCTGAGAGGAAGTTCAAAATGGCTGACTTCCTGTTGTGTTTAGGGCTACGCTCCAAGAGACTTTTTTGTAGGTATTGGGCCATTACAGGTATGTACCGAATTTCGTACACGTACGTGAAACGTAACGCGAGGCGCACTCCGTTGAACCTTTATAGGTGGCGCTATCGAGCCATTTTGCCCCGCCCAATTTTGAAACGCATATCAGATGTAAATTTTCGCCAGTTCTGACGCGTGTGCAAATTTTCGTGAGTTTTCGTGCATGTTTAGGCCCTCAAAAATGCGATTCATTGCGGAGAAGAAGAAGAATAATAATTAAAGCTGCAAGCAGCGATGAAAGGGCCCTCGCACCCGTGCAACCGCCACCCGGTGGCTTTAGGAAGACAGAGCACGGAGGGGAATGTGCATTTATGTAGGTAAATATAGGAGGAGTATGTCAATGTCAGTTACAAAAATGTCCTTTATTATGGGGATTATACAATGTGTTTTCACTCAGATAAGTGTTGCTAACATGTTTTAGCATGTTTCTAGCATGCTTGGAACTCAATGGTATATCTAAATTTGTTGCTAGTACTGCATCACATTGTAGATGTCACTTCCTGTTGACAGTAGGTGGCGCTATTACTATAAGTGAAAATTGTCATGTAGATGTGTTCAGGGCAGGACTTTTATCAAAAGTGTGACGTTTGGGGCAGATTGGACATTCCTTGCCTGAGTTAAAACAACTTCCTGTTTCATGGCATTAATAGCATGATTTAACACTTAACTAAGTATTGCTAGCATGCTTTAGCATGTTTCTAACATGTTTAACACTCAATGGCATATTTTACTATGTTGCTAGTACTGCATCACAGTGTAAAACATGTCACTTCCTGTTGACAGTAGGTGGCGCTAATACTATAACAGAAAATTAACAGAAAATTATCATGTAGATGTGTTCAGGCCATGACTCTTATCAAACATGTGAAGTTTGGGGCAGATTGGACATTGCCTTCTTGAGTAACAACAACTTCCTCTTTCATTGCATTAGCATGCCTTAGCACTTAGCTAAGAATTGTTAGCATGTTTTAACATGTTTCTAACATGTTGAACACTCAATGGCATATTTTACTATGTTGCTAGTACTGCATCACAGTGTAAAACATGTAACTTCCTGTTGACAGTAGGTGGCGCTATTACTATAACAGAAAATTAACAGAAAATTATCATGTAGATGTGTTCAGGCCATGACTCTTATCAAACGTGTGAAGTTTGGGGCAGATTGGACATTGCCTTCTTGAGTAACAACAACTTCCTCTTTCATTGCATTGGCATGCTTTAGCACTTAGCTAAGTGTTTGCTAGCATGTTTTAGCATGTTTCTAGTATGTTGCTAGCATGTTTAGCACTTGCTGGCACTTTTTTATATGTTATTAGTAGTCCACAACAGTGTTAAACATGTCACTTCCTGTTGCCAGCAGG
Source organism: Semotilus atromaculatus (assembly GCA_031834385.1). NCBI lineage: Eukaryota > Metazoa > Chordata > Actinopteri > Cypriniformes > Leuciscidae > Semotilus > Semotilus atromaculatus. Next base: position 9,012,907 of record JAULUF010000030.1, read on the forward strand.
TGGCGCTATGACTGTAACTGAATATGAGCATGGACATGTGTTCAGGACAGAACTCTTATCAAACATGTGAAGTTTGGGGCAGATTGGACATTGTTTGCCTGAGTTACAGCAACTTCCTGTTTCATTGTATTAGCATGCTTTAGCACTTAGCTAAGAATTGCTAGCATGTTTTAACATGTTTCTAACATGTTTATAACTCATTGGCATAATTAATATGTTGCTAGTACTGCATCACAGTGTTAAACATGTCACTTCCTGTTGCCAGTAGGTGGCGCTATTCCTATAACTGAATATTCTCATGTAGATGTGTTCAGGCCATGACTCTTATCAAACGTGTGAAGTTTGGGGCAGATTGGACATTCCATACCTGAGTTACAGCAAATTCCTATTGAATTGCAGTAATAGCATGCTTTAGCACTTAGCTAAGTGCTTGCTAGCATGTTTGAGCATGTTTCAAGTATGTTGTTAGCATGTTTAACACTTGCTGGCACTTTTTTATATGTTATCAGGAGTCCACAACAGTGTTAAACATGTCACTTCCTGTTGCCAGCAGGTGGCGCTGTGACTGTAACTGAATATGAGCATGGACATGTGTTCAGGACAGAACTCTTATCAAACGTGTGAAGTTTGGGGCAGATTGGACATTGTTTGCCTGAGTTACAGCAACTTCCTGTTTCATGGCGAAACATCAAAATTTGTCAGGCCGCCGAGGACACGCCCTTCGACGAAAACTCAAGATCTTCGCAATTTAACGTCGCAAAGGCCTTAAGATTAGACTCACCAAATTTGAAGATGATCAGATTAAAACTGTAGGAGGAGTTCGTTAAAGTACGAGGCCTGAAAATGGCAAAAACTGCACAAAAATCTGAGAGGAAGTTCAAAATGGCTGACTTCCTGTTGTGTTTAGGGCTACGCTCCAAGAGACTTTTTTGTAGGTATTGGGCCATTACAGGTATGTACCGAATTTCGTACACGTACGTGAAACGTAACGCGAGGCGCACTCCGTTGAACCTTTATAGGTGGCGCTATCGAGCCATTTTGCCCCGCCCAATTTTGAAACGCATATCAGATGTAAATTTTCGCCAGTTCTGACGCGTGTGCAAATTTTCGTGAGTTTTCGTGCATGTTTAGGCCCTCAAAAATGCGATTCATTGCGGAGAAGAAGAAGAAGAAGAATAATAATAATAATTAAAGCTGCAAGCAGCATTGAAAGGGCCCTCGCACACGTGCCATCGCCACCCGGTGGCTTTAGGAAGACAGAGCACGGTGGGCAATGTGCATTTAAGTAGATAAATATAGTGGGAGTATGTCAAAGTCAGTTACAAAAATGTCCTTTATTGTGGGGATAATAGCATGCGTTATCACTCAGATAAGTGTTGCTAGCATGTTTTTAGCATGTTTAGAACTCAATGGCATATTTACTATGTTGCTAGTACTGCATCACAGTGTCAAATATGTCACTTCCTTTTGACAGTAGGTGGCGCTATTACTTTAACTTAAAATTGTAATGCGGATTTGTTCAGGCCATGACTCTTATCAAACGTGTGAAGTTTGGGGCAGATTTGACATTCCATGCCTCAGTTACAGCAAATTCCTATTTAATTGCAGTAATAGCATGCATTGGCACTTAGTTAAGTGTTTGCTAGAATGTTTCTAGTATGTTGCTAGCATGTTTAACACTTGCTGGCACTTTTTTATATATTATTAGAAGTCCACAACAGTGTTAAACATGTCACTTCCTGTTGCCAGCAGGTGGCGCTATGACTGTAACTGAATATGAGCATGCACATGTGTTCAGGACAGAACTCTTATTAAACTTGTGAAGTTTTGGGCAGATTGGACATTGCCTTCTTAAGTAAAAACAACTTCCTGTTTCATAGCATTAGCATGCTTTAGCACTTAGCTAAGAATTGCTAGCATGTTTATAACTCAATGGCATATTTACTATGTTGCCAGTACTGCATCACACTGTTAAACATGTCACTTCCTGTTGCCAGTAGGTGGCGCTATTACTATAGCTGAAAATTGTCATGTAGATGTGTTCAGGGCAGGACTCTTATCAAATGTGTGAAGTTTGGGGCAGATTGGACATTGCCTTCTTAAGTAACAACAACTTCCTGTTTCATTGCATTAGCATGCTTTAGCACTTAGCTAAGAATTGCTAGCATGTTTTAACATGTTTCTAACATGTGTATAACTCAATGGCATATTTACTATGTTGCTAGTACTGCATCACAGTGTAAAACGTGCACGGAGGGGAATGTGCATTTATGTAGGTAAATATAGGAGGAGTATGTCAATGTCAGTTACAAAAATGTCCTTTATTATGGGGATTATACAATGTGTTTTCACTCAGATAAGTGTTGCTAGCATGTTTTAGCATGTTTCTAGCATGCTTGGAACTCAATGGTATATCTAAATTTGTTGCTAGTACTGTATCACATTGTAGATGTCACTTCCTGTTGACAGTAGGTGGCGCTATTACTATAAGTGAAAATTGTCATGTAGATGTGTTCAGGGCAGGACTTTTATCAAAAGTGTGACGTTTGGGGCAGATTGGACATTCCTTGCCTGAGTTAAAACAACTTCCTGTTTCATGGCATTAATAGCATGATTTAACACTTAACTAAGTATTGCTAGCATGCTTTAGCATGTTTCTAACATGTTTAACACTCAATGGCATATTTTACTATGTTGCTAGTACTGCATCACAGTGTAAAACATGTCACTTCCTGTTGACAGTAGGTGGCGCTAATACTATAACAGAAAATTTACAGAAAATTATCATGTAGATGTGTTCAGGCCATGACTCTTATCAAACATGTGAAGTTTGGGGCAGATTGGACATTGCCTTCTTGAGTAACAACAACTTCCTCTTTCATTGCATTAGCATGCCTTAGCACTTAGCTAAGAATTGTTAGCATGTTTTAACATGTTTCTAACATGTTGAACACTCAATGGCATATTTTACTATGTTGCTAGTACTGCATCACAGTGTAAAACATGTCACTTCCTGTTGACAGTAGGTGGCGCTATTACTATAACAGAAAATTAACAGAAAATTATCATGTAGATGTGTTCAGGCCATGACTCTTATCAAACGTGTGAAGTTTGGGGCAGATTGGACATTGCCTTCTTGAGTAACAACAACTTCCTCTTTCATTGCATTGGCATGCTTTAGCACTTAGCTAAGTGTTTGCTAGCATGTTTTAGCATGTTTCTAGTATGTTGCTAGCATGTTTAGCACTTGCTGGCACTTTTTTATATGTTATTAGTAGTCCACAACAGTGTTAAACATGTCACTTCCTGTTGCCAGCAGGTGGCGCTATGACTGTAACTGAATATGAGCATGGACATGTGTTCAGGACAGAACTCTTATCAAACATGTGAAGTTTGGGGCAGATTGGACATTGTTTGCCTGAGTTACAGCAACTTCCTGTTTCATTGTATTAGCATGCTTTAGCACTTAGCTAAGAATTGCTAGCATGTTTTAACATGTTTCTAACATGTTTATAACTCATTGGCATAATTAATTTGTTGCTAGTACTGCATCACAGTGTTAAACATGTCACTTCCTGTTGCCAGTAGGTGGCACTATTACTATAACTGAATATTCTCATGTAGATGTGTTCAGGCCATGACTCTTATCAAACGTGTGAAGTTTGGGGCAGATTGGACATTCCATACCTGAGTTACAGCAAATTCCTATTGAATTGCAGTAATAGCATGCTTTAGCACTTAGCTAAGTGCTTGCTAGCATGTTTTAGCATGTTTCAAGTATGTTGTTAGCATGTTTAACACTTGCTGGCACTTTTTTATATGTTATCAGGAGTCCACAACAGTGTTAAACATGTCACTTCCTGTTGCCAGCAGGTGGCGCTGTGACTGTAACTGAATATGAGCATGGACATGTGTTCAGGACAGAACTCTTATCAAACGTGTGAAGTTTGGGGCAGATTGGACATTGTTTGCCTGAGTTACAGCAACTTCCTGTTTCATGGCGAAACATCAAAATTTGTCAGGCCGCCGAGGACACGCCCTTCGACGAAAACTCAAGATCTTCGCAATTTAACGTCGCAAAGGCCTTAAGATTAGACTCACCAAATTTGAAGATGATCAGATTAAAACTGTAGGAGGAGTTCGTTAAAGTACGAGGCCTGAAAATGGCAAAAACTGCACAAAAATCTGAGAGGAAGTTCAAAATGGCTGACTTCCTGTTGTGTTTAGGGCTACGCTCCAAGAGACTTTTTTGTAGGTATTGGGCCATTACAGGTATGTACCGAATTTCGTACACGTACGTGAAACGTAACGCGAGGCGCACTCCGTTGAACCTTTATAGGTGGCGCTGTCGAGCCATTTTGCCCCGCCCAATTTTGAAACGCATATCAGATGTAAATTTTCGCCAGTTCTGACGCGTGTGCAAATTTTCGTGAGTTTTCGTGCATGTTTAGGCCCTCAAAAATGCGATTCATTGCGGAGAAGAAGAAGAAGAATAATAATAATTAAAGCTGCAAGCAGCATTGAAAGGGCCCTCGCACACGTGCCATCGCCACCCGGTGGCTTTAGGAAGACAGAGCACGGTGGGCAATGTGCATTTAAGTAGATAAATATAGTGGGAGTATGTCAAAGTCAGTTACAAAAATGTCCTTTATTGTGGGGATAATAGCATGCGTTATCACTCAGATAAGTGTTGCTAGCATGTTTTTAGCATGTTTAGAACTCAATGGCATATTTACTATGTTGCTAGTACTGCATCACAGTGTCAAATATGTCACTTCCTTTTGACAGTAGGTGGCGCTATTACTTTAACTTAAAATTGTAATGCGGATTTGTTCAGGCCATGACTCTTATCAAACGTGTGAAGTTTGGGGCAGATTTGACATTCCATGCCTCAGTTACAGCAAATTCCTATTTAATTGCAGTAATAGCATGCATTGGCACTTAGTTAAGTGTTTGCTAGAATGTTTCTAGTATGTTGCTAGCATGTTTAACACTTGCTGGCACTTTTTTATATATTATTAGAAGTCCACAACAGTGTTAAACATGTCACTTCCTGTTGCCAGCAGGTGGCGCTATGACTGTAACTGAATATGAGCATGCACATGTGTTCAGGACAGAACTCTTATTAAACTTGTGAAGTTTTGGGCAGATTGGACATTGCCTTCTTAAGTAAAAACAACTTCCTGTTTCATAGCATTAGCATGCTTTAGCACTTAGCTAAGAATTGCTAGCATGTTTATAACTCAATGGCATATTTACTATGTTGCCAGTACTGCATCACACTGTTAAACATGTCACTTCCTGTTGCCAGTAGGTGGCGCTATTACTATAGCTGAAAATTGTCATGTAGATGTGTTCAGGGCAGGACTCTTATCAAATGTGTGAAGTTTGGGGCAGATTGGACATTGCCTTCTTAAGTAACAACAACTTCCTGTTTCATTGCATTAGCATGCTTTAGCACTTAGCTAAGAATTGCTAGCATGTTTTAACATGTTTCTAACATGTGTATAACTCAATGGCATATTTACTATGTTGCTAGTACTGCATCACAGTGTAAAACGTGCACGGAGGGGAATGTGCATTTATGTAGGTAAATATAGGAGGAGTATGTCAATGTCAGTTACAAAAATGTCCTTTATTATGGGGATTATACAATGTGTTTTCACTCAGATAAGTGTTGCTAACATGTTTTAGCATGTTTCTAGCATGCTTGGAACTCAATGGTATATCTAAATTTGTTGCTAGTACTGCATCACATTGTAGATGTCACTTCCTGTTGACAGTAGGTGGCGCTATTACTATAAGTGAAAATTGTCATGTAGATGTGTTCAGGGCAGGACTTTTATCAAAAGTGTGACGTTTGGGGCAGATTGGACATTCCTTGCCTGAGTTAAAACAACTTCCTGTTTCATGGCATTAATAGCATGATTTAACACTTAACTAAGTATTGCTAGCATGCTTTAGCATGTTTCTAACATGTTTAACACTCAATGGCATATTTTACTATGTTGCTAGTACTGCATCACAGTGTAAAACATGTCACTTCCTGTTGACAGTAGGTGGCGCTAATACTATAACAGAAAATTAACAGAAAATTATCATGTAGATGTGTTCAGGCCATGACTCTTATCAAACATGTGAAGTTTGGGGCAGATTGGACATTGCCTTCTTGAGTAACAACAACTTCCTCTTTCATTGCATTAGCATGCCTTAGCACTTAGCTAAGAATTGTTAGCATGTTTTAACATGTTTCTAACATGTTGAACACTCAATGGCATATTTTACTATGTTGCTAGTACTGCATCACAGTGTAAAACATGTCACTTCCTGTTGACAGTAGGTGGCGCTATTACTATAACAGAAAATTAACAGAAAATTATCATGTAGATGTGTTCAGGCCATGACTCTTATCAAACGTGTGAAGTTTGGGGCAGATTGGACATTGCCTTCTTGAGTAACAACAACTTCCTCTTTCATTGCATTGGCATGCTTTAGCACTTAGCTAAGTGTTTGCTAGCATGTTTTAGCATGTTTCTAGTATGTTGCTAGCATGTTTAGCACTTGCTGGCACTTTTTTATATGTTATTAGTAGTCCACAACAGTGTTAAACATGTCACTTCCTGTTGCCAGCAGGTGGCGCTATGACTGTAACTGAATATGAGCATGGACATGTGTTCAGGACAGAACTCTTATCAAACATGTGAAGTTTGGGGCAGATTGGACATTGTTTGCCTGAGTTACAGCAACTTCCTGTTTCATTGTATTAGCATGCTTTAGCACTTAGCTAAGAATTGCTAGCATGTTTTAACATGTTTCTAACATGTTTATAACTCATTGGCATAATTAATATGTTGCTAGTACTGCATCACAGTGTTAAACATGTCACTTCCTGTTGCCAGTAGGTGACGCGATTACTATAACTGAATATTCTCATGTAGATGTGTTCAGGCCATGACTCTTATCAAACGTGTGAAGTTTGGGGCAGATTGGACATTCCATACCTGAGTTACAGCAAATTCCTATTGAATTGCAGTAATAGCATGCTTTAGCACTTAGCTAAGTGCTTGCTAGCATGTTTTAGCATGTTTCAAGTATGTTGTTAGCATGTTTAACACTTGCTGGCACTTTTTTATATGTTATCAGGAGTCCACAACAGTGTTAAACATGTCACTTCCTGTTGCCAGCAGGTGGCGCTATGACTGTAACTGAATATGAGCATGGACATGTGTTCAGGACATAACTCTTATCAAACGTGTGAAGTTTGGGGCAGATTGGACATTGTTTGCCTGAGTTACAGCAACTTCCTGTTTCATGGCGAAACATCAAAATTTGTCAGGCCGCCGAGGACACGCCCTTCGACGAAAACTCAAGATCTTCGCAATTTAACGTCGCAAAGGCCTTAAGATTAGACTCACCAAATTTGAAGATGATCAGATTAAAACTGTAGGAGGAGTTCGTTAAAGTACGAGGCCTGAAAATGGCAAAAACTGCACAAAAATCTGAGAGGAAGTTCAAAATGGCTGACTTCCTGTTGTGTTTAGGGCTACGCTCCAAGAGACTTTTTTGTAGGTATTGGTCCATTACAGGTATGTACCGAATTTCGTACACGTACTTGAAACGTAACGCGAGGCGCACTCCGTTGAACCTTTATAGGTGGCGCTATCGAGCCATTTTGCCCCGCCCAATTTTGAAACGCATATCAGATGTAAATTTTCGCCAGTTCTGACGCGTGTGCAAATTTTCGTGAGTTTTCGTGCATGTTTAGGCCCTCAAAAATGCGATTCATTGCGGAGAAGAAGAAGAATAATAATAATAAACAGAGCAATTCCAAGAGGGTCCTCACACCATCGGTGCTCGGGCCCTAATAATAATTAAAGCTGCAAGCAGCATTGAAAGGGCCCTCGCACACGTGCCATCGCCACCCGGTGGCTTTAGGAAGACAGAGCACGGTGGGCAATGTGCATTTAAGTAGATAAATATAGTGGGAGTATGTCAAAGTCAGTTACAAAAATGTCCTTTATTGTGGGGATAATAGCATGCGTTATCACTCAGATAAGTGTTGCTAGCATGTTTTTAGCATGTTTAGAACTCAATGGCATATTTACTATGTTGCTAGTACTGCATCACAGTGTCAAATATGTCACTTCCTTTTGACAGTAGGTGGCGCTATTACTTTAACTTAAAATTGTAATGCGGATTTGTTCAGGCCATGACTCTTATCAAACGTGTGAAGTTTGGGGCAGATTTGACATTCCATGCCTCAGTTACAGCAAATTCCTATTTAATTGCAGTAATAGCATGCATTGGCACTTAGTTAAGTGTTTGCTAGAATGTTTCTAGTATGTTGCTAGCATGTTTAACACTTGCTGGCACTTTTTTATATATTATTAGAAGTCCACAACAGTGTTAAACATGTCACTTCCTGTTGCCAGCAGGTGGCGCTATGACTGTAACTGAATATGAGCATGCACATGTGTTCAGGACAGAACTCTTATTAAACTTGTGAAGTTTTGGGCAGATTGGACATTGCCTTCTTAAGTAAAAACAACTTCCTGTTTCATAGCATTAGCATGCTTTAGCACTTAGCTAAGAATTGCTAGCATGTTTATAACTCAATGGCATATTTACTATGTTGCCAGTACTGCATCACACTGTTAAACATGTCACTTCCTGTTGCCAGTAGGTGGCGCTATTACTATAGCTGAAAATTGTCATGTAGATGTGTTCAGGCCATGACTCTTATCAAACGTGTGAAGTTTGGGGCAGATTGGACATTGCCTTCTTAAGTAACAACAACTTCCTGTTTCATTGCATTAGCATGCTTTAGCACTTAGCTAAGAATTGCTAGCATGTTTTAACATGTTTCTAACATGTGTATAACTCAATGGCATATTTACTATGTTGCTAGTACTGCATCACAGTGTAAAACGTGCACGGAGGGGAATGTGCATTTATGTAGGTAAATATAGGAGGAGTATGTCAATGTCAGTTACAAAAATGTCCTTTATTATGGGGATTATACAATGTGTTTTCACTCAGATAAGTGTTGCTAGCATGTTTTAGCATGTTTCTAGCATGCTTGGAACTCAATGGTATATCTAAATTTGTTGCTAGTACTGCATCACATTGTAGATGTCACTTCCTGTTGACAGTAGGTGGCGCTATTACTATAAGTGAAAATTGTCATGTAGATGTGTTCAGGGCAGGACTTTTATCAAAAGTGTGACATTTGGGGCAGATTGGACATTCCTTGCCTGAGTTAAAACAACTTCCTGTTTCATGGCATTAATAGCATGATTTAACACTTAACTAAGTATTGCTAGCATGCTTTAGCATGTTTCTAACATGTTTAACACTCAATGGCATATTTTACTATGTTGCTAGTACTGCATCACAGTGTAAAGCATGTCACTTCCTGTTGACAGTAGGTGGCGCTAATACTATAACAGAAAATTAACAGAAAATTATCATGTAGATGTGTTCAGGCCATGACTCTTATCAAACATGTGAAGTTTGGGGCAGATTGGACATTGCCTGCTTGAGTAACAACAACTTCCTCTTTCATTGCATTAGCATGCCTTAACACTTAGCTAAGAATTGTTAGCATGTTTTAACATGTTTCTAACATGTTGAACACTCAATGGCATATTTTACTATGTTGCTAGTACTGCATCACAGTGTAAAACATGTCACTTCCTGTTGACAGTAGGTGGCGCTATTACTATAACAGAAAATTAACAGAAAATTATCATGTAGATGTGTTCAGGCCATGACTCTTATCAAACGTGTGAAGTTTGGGGCAGATTGGACATTGCCTTCTTGAGTAACAACAACTTCCTCTTTCATTGCATTGGCATGCTTTAGCACTTAGCTAAGTGTTTGCTAGCATGTTTTAGCATGTTTCTAGTATGTTGCTAGCATGTTTAGCACTTGCTGGCACTTTTTTATATGTTATTAGTAGTCCACAACAGTGTTAAACATGTCACTTCCTGTTGCCAGCAGGTGGCGCTATGACTGTAACTGAATATGAGCATGGACATGTGTTCAGGACAGAACTCTTATCAAACATGTGAAGTTTGGGGCAGATTGGACATTGTTTGCCTGAGTTACAGCAACTTCCTGTTTCATTGTATTAGCATGCTTTAGCACTTAGCTAAGAATTGCTAGCATGTTTTAACATGTTTCTAACATGTTTATAACTCATTGGCATAATTAATATGTTGCTAGTACTGCATCACAGTGTTAAACATGTCACTTCTTGTTGCCAGTAGGTGGCGCTATTACTATAACTGAATATTCTCATGTAGATGTGTTCAGGCCATGACTCTTATCAAACGTGTGAAGTTTGGGGCAGATTGGACATTCCATACCTGAGTTACAGCAAATTCCTATTGAATTGCAGTAATAGCATGCTTTAGCACTTAGCTAAGTGCTTGCTAGCATGTTTTAGCATGTTTCAAGTATGTTGTTAGCATGTTTAACACTTGCTGGCACTTTTTTATATGTTATCAGGAGTCCACAACAGTGTTAAACATGTCACTTCCTGTTGCCAGCAGGTGGCGCTATGACTGTAACTGAATATGAGCATGGACATGTGTTCAGGACATAACTCTTATCAAACGTGTGAAGTTTGGGGCAGATTGGACATTGTTTGCCTGAGTTACAGCAACTTCCTGTTTCATGGCGAAACATCAAAATTTGTCAGGCCGCCGAGGACACGCCCTTCGACGAAAACTCAAGATCTTCGCAATTTAACGTCGCAAAGGCCTTAAGATTAGACTCACCAAATTTGAAGATGATCAGATTAAAACTGTAGGAGGAGTTCGTTAAAGTACGAGGCCTGAAAATGGCAAAAACTGCACAAAAATCTGAGAGGAAGTTCAAAATGGCTGACTTCCTGTTGTGTTTAGGGCTACGCTCCAAGAGACTTTTTTGTAGGTATTGGGCCATTACAGGTATGTACCGAATTTCGTACACGTACGTGAAACGTAACGCGAGGCGCACTCCGTTGAACCTTTATAGGTGGCGCTATCGAGCCATTTTGCCCCGCCCAATTTTGAAACGCATATCAGATGTAAATTTTCGCCAGTTCTGACGCGTGTGCAAATTTTCGTGAGTTTTCGTGCATGTTTAGGCCCTCAAAAATGCGATTCATTGCGGAGAAGAAGAAGAAGAAGAATTAAAGCTGCAAGCAGCGATGAAAGGGCCCTCGCACCCGTGCAACCGCCACCCGGTGGCTTTAGGAAGACAGAGCACGGAGGGGAATGTGCATTTATGTAGGTAAATATAGGAGGAGTATGTCAATGTCAGTTACAAAAATGTCCTTTATTATGGGGATTATACAATGTGTTTTCACTCAGATAAGTGTTGCTAACATGTTTTAGCATGTTTCTAGCATGCTTGGAACTCAATGGTATATCTAAATTTGTTGCTAGTACTGCATCACATTGTAGATGTCACTTCCTGTTGACAGTAGGTGGCGCTATTACTATAAGTGAAAATTGTCATGTAGATGTGTTCAGGGCAGGACTTTTATCAAAAGTGTGACGTTTGGGGCAGATTGGACATTCCTTGCCTGAGTTAAAACAACTTCCTGTTTCATGGCATTAATAGCATGATTTAACACTTAACTAAGTATTGCTAGCATGCTTTAGCATGTTTCTAACATGTTTAACACTCAATGGCATATTTTACTATGTTGCTAGTACTGCATCACAGTGTAAAACATGTCACTTCCTGTTGACAGTAGGTGGCGCTAATACTATAACAGAAAATTAACAGAAAATTATCATGTAGATGTGTTCAGGCCATGACTCTTATCAAACATGTGAAGTTTGGGGCAGATTGGACATTGCCTTCTTGAGTAACAACAACTTCCTCTTTCATTGCATTAGCATGCCTTAGCACTTAGCTAAGAATTGTTAGCATGTTTTAACATGTTTCTAACATGTTGAACACTCAATGGCATATTTTACTATGTTGCTAGTACTGCATCACAGTGTAAAACATGTAACTTCCTGTTGACAGTAGGTGGCGCTATTACTATAACAGAAAATTAACAGAAAATTATCATGTAGATGTGTTCAGGCCATGACTCTTATCAAACGTGTGAAGTTTGGGGCAGATTGGACATTGCCTTCTTGAGTAACAACAACTTCCTCTTTCATTGCATTGGCATGCTTTAGCACTTAGCTAAGTGTTTGCTAGCATGTTTTAGCATGTTTCTAGTATGTTGCTAGCATGTTTAGCACTTGCTGGCACTTTTTTATATGTTATTAGTAGTCCACAACAGTGTTAAACATGTCACTTCCTGTTGCCAGCAGGTGGCGCTATGACTGTAACTGAATATGAGCATGGACATGTGTTCAGGACAGAACTCTTATCAAACATGTGAAGTTTGGGGCAGATTGGACATTGTTTGCCTGAGTTACAGCAACTTCCTGTTTCATTGTATTAGCATGCTTTAGCACTTAGCTAAGAATTGCTAGCATGTTTTAACATGTTTCTAACATGTTTATAACTCATTGGCATAATTAATATGTTGCTAGTACTGCATCACAGTGTTAAACATGTCACTTCCTGTTGCCAGTAGGTGGCGCTATTACTATAACTGAATATTCTCATGTAGATGTGTTCAGGCCATGACTCTTATCAAACGTGTGAAGTTTGGGGCAGATTGGACATTCCATACCTGAGTTACAGCAAATTCCTATTGAATTGCAGTAATAGCATGCTTTAGCACTTAGCTAAGTGCTTGCTAGCATGTTTTAGCATGTTTCAAGTATGTTGTTAGCATGTTTAACACTTGCTGGCACTTTTTTATATGTTATCAGGAGTCCACAACAGTGTTAAACATGTCACTTCCTGTTGCCAGCAGGTGGCGCTGTGACTGTAACTGAATATGAGCATGGACATGTGTTCAGGACAGAACTCTTATCAAACGTGTGAAGTTTGGGGCAGATTGGACATTGTTTGCCTGAGTTACAGCAACTTCCTGTTTCATGGCGAAACATCAAAATTTGTCAGGCCGCCGAGGACACGCCCTTCGACGAAAACTCAAGATCTTCGCAATTTAACGTCGCAAAGGCCTTAAGATTAGACTCACCAAATTTGAAGATGATCAGATTAAAACTGTAGGAGGAGTTCGTTAAAGTACGAGGCCTGAAAATGGCAAAAACTGCACAAAAATCTGAGAGGAAGTTCAAAATGGCTGACTTCCTGTTGTGTTTAGGGCTACGCTCCAAGAGACTTTTTTGTAGGTATTGGGCCATTACAGGTATGTACCGAATTTCGTACACGTACGTGAAACGTAACGCGAGGCGCACTCCGTTGAACCTTTATAGGTGGCGCTATCGAGCCATTTTGCCCCGCCCAATTTTGAAACGCATATCAGATGTAAATTTTCGCCAGTTCTGACGCGTGTGCAAATTTTCGTGAGTTTTCGTGCATGTTTAGGCCCTCAAAAATGCGATTCATTGCGGAGAAGAAGAAGAAGAAGAAGAATAATAATAATAAACAGAGCAATTCCAAGAGGGTCCTCACACCATCGGTGCTCGGGCCCTAATTAAAGCTGCAAGCAGCATTGAAAGGGCCCTCGCACACGTGCCATCGCCACCCGGTGGCTTTAGGAAGACAGAGCACGGTGGGCAATGTGCATTTAAGTAGATAAATATAGTGGGAGTATGTCAAAGTCAGTTACAAAAATGTCCTTTATTGTGGGGATAATAGCATGCGTTATCACTCAGATAAGTGTTGCTAGCATGTTTTTAGCATGTTTAGAACTCAATGGCATATTTACTATGTTGCTAGTACTGCATCACAGTGTCAAATATGTCACTTCCTTTTGACAGTAGGTGGCGCTATTACTTTAACTTAAAATTGTAATGCGGATTTGTTCAGGCCATGACTCTTATCAAACGTGTGAAGTTTGGGGCAGATTTGACATTCCATGCCTCAGTTACAGCAAATTCCTATTTAATTGCAGTAATAGCATGCATTGGCACTTAGTTAAGTGTTTGCTAGAATGTTTCTAGTATGTTGCTAGCATGTTTAACACTTGCTGGCACTTTTTTATATATTATTAGAAGTCCACAACAGTGTTAAACATGTCACTTCCTGTTGCCAGCAGGTGGCGCTATGACTGTAACTGAATATGAGCATGCACATGTGTTCAGGACAGAACTCTTATTAAACTTGTGAAGTTTTGGGCAGATTGGACATGGCCTTCTTAAGTAAAAACAACTTCCTGTTTCATAGCATTAGCATGCTTTAGCACTTAGCTAAGAATTGCTAGCATGTTTATAACTCAATGGCATATTTACTATGTTGCCAGTACTGCATCACACTGTTAAACATGTCACTTCCTGTTGCCAGTAGGTGGCGCTATTACTATAGCTGAAAATTGTCATGTAGATGTGTTCAGGGCAGGACTCTTATCAAATGTGTGAAGTTTGGGGCAGATTGGACATTGCCTTAAGTAACAACAACTTCCTGTTTCATTGCATTAGCATGCTTTAGCACTTAGCTAAGAATTGCTAGCATGTTTTAACATGTTTCTAACATGTGTATAACTCAATGGCATATTTACTATGTTGCTAGTACTGCATCACAGTGTAAAACGTGCACGGAGGGGAATGTGCATTTATGTAGTAAATATAGGAGGAGTATGTCAATGTCAGTTACAAAAATGTCCTTTATTATGGGGATTATACAATGTGTTTTCACTCAGATAAGTGTTGCTAGCATGTTTTAGCATGTTTCTAGCATGCTTGGAACTCAATGGTATATCTAAATTTGTTGCTAGTACTGCATCACATTGTAGATGTCACTTCCTGTTGACAGTAGGTGGCGCTATTACTATAAGTGAAAATTGTCATGTAGATGTGTTCAGGGCAGGACTTTTATCAAAAGTGTGACGTTTGGGGCAGATTGGACATTCCTTGCCTGAGTTAAAACAACTTCCTGTTTCATGGCATTAATAGCATGATTTAACACTTAACTAAGTATTGCTAGCATGCTTTAGCATGTTTCTAACATGTTTAACACTCAATGGCATATTTTACTATGTTCCTAGTACTGCATCACAGTGTAAAACATGTCACTTCCTGTTGACAGTAGGTGGCGCTAATACTATATCAGAAAATTAACAGAAAATTATCATGTAGATGTGTTCAGGCCATGACTCTTATCAAACATGTGAAGTTTGGGGCAGATTGGACATTGCCTTCTTGAGTAACAACAACTTCCTCTTTCATTGCATTAGCATGCCTTAGCACTTAGCTAAGAATTGTTAGCATGTTTTAACATGTTTCTAACATGTTGAACACTCAATGGCATATTTTACTGTGTTGCTAGTACTGCATCACAGTGTAAAACATGTCACTTCCTGTTGACAGTAGGTGGCGCTATTACTATAACAGAAAATTAACAGAAAATTATCATGTAGATGTGTTCAGGCCATGACTCTTATCAAACGTGTGAAGTTTGGGGCAGATTGGACATTGCCTTCTTGAGTAACAACAACTTCCTCTTTCATTGCATTGGCATGCTTTAGCACTTAGCTAAGTGTTTGCCAGCATGTTTTAGCATGTTTCTAGTATGTTGCTAGCATGTTTAGCACTTGCTGGCACTTTTTTATATGTTATTAGTAGTCCACAACAGTGTTAAACATGTCACTTCCTGTTGCCAGCAGGTGGCGCTATGACTGTAACTGAATATGAGCATGGACATGTGTTCAGGACAGAACTCTTATCAAACATGTGAAGTTTGGGGCAGATTGGACATTGTTTGCCTGAGTTACAGCAACTTCCTGTTTCATTGTATTAGCATGCTTTAGCACTTAGCTAAGAATTGCTAGCATGTTTTAACATGTTTCTAACATGTTTATAACTCATTGGCATAATTAATATGTTGCTAGTACTGCATCACAGTGTTAAACATGTCACTTCCTGTTGCCAGTAGGTGGCGCTATTACTATAACTGAATATTCTCATGTAGATGTGTTCAGGCCATGACTCTTATCAAACGTGTGAAGTTTGGGGCAGATTGGACATTCCATACCTGAGTTACAGCAAATTCCTATTGAATTGCAGTAATAGCATGCTTTAGCACTTAGCTAAGTGCTTGCTAGCATGTTTTAGCATGTTTCAAGTATGTTGTTAGCATGTTTAACACTTGCTGGCACTTTTTTATATGTTATCAGGAGTCCACAACAGTGTTAAACATGTCACTTCCTGTTGCCAGCAGGTGGCGCTATGACTGTAACTGAATATGAGCATGGACATGTGTTCAGGACAGAACTCTTATCAAACATGTGAAGTTTGGGGCAGATTGGACATTGTTTGCCTGAGTTACAGCAACTTCCTGTTTCATGGCGAAACATCAAAATTTGTCAGGCCGCCGAGGACACGCCCTTCGACGAAAACTCAAGATCTTCGCAATTTAACGTCGCAAAGGCCTTAAGATTAGACTCACCAAATTTGAAGATGATCAGATTAAAACTGTAGGAGGAGTTCGTTAAAGTACGAGGCCTGAAAATGGCAAAAACTGCACAAAAATCTGAGAGGAAGTTCAAAATGGCTGACTTCCTGTTGTGTTTAGGGCTACGCTCCAAGAGACTTTTTTGTAGGTATTGGGCCATTACAGGTATGTACCGAATTTCGTACACGTACGTGAAACGTAACGCGAGGCGCACTCCGTTGAACCTTTATAGGTGGCGCTATCGAGCCATTTTGCCCCGCCCAATTTTGAAACACATATCAGATGTAAATTTTCGCCAGTTCTGACGCGTGTGCAAATTTTCGTGAGTTTTCGTGCATGTTTAGGCCCTCAAAAATGCGATTCATTGCGGAGAAGAAGAAGAAGAAGAATAATAATAATAAACAGAGCAATTCCAAGAGGGTCCTCACACCATCGGTGCTCGGGCCCTAATAAACAGAGCAATTCCAAGAGGGTCCTCACACCATCGGTGCTCGGGCCCTAATAAACAGAGCAATTCCAAGAGGGTCCTCACACCATCGGTGCTCGGGCCCTAATAATTAAAGCTGCAAGCAGCGATGAAAGGGCCCTCGCACCCGTGCCACCGCCACCCGGTGGCTTCAGGAAGACAGAGCACGGTGGGCAATGTGCATTTAAGTAGGTAAATATAGGAGGAGTATGTCAAAGTCAGTTACAAAAATGTCCTTTATTATGGGGATAGTAGCATGCGTTATCACTCAGATAAGTGTTGCTAGCATGTTTTAGCATGTTTCTAGCATGTTTAGAACTCAATGGCATATTTAATTAATATGTTGCTAGTACTGCATCACAATGTAAAACATGTCACTTCCTGTCGACAGCAGGTGGCGCTATTACTATAACTGAAAATTGTCATGGACATGTGTTCAGGGCAGAACTCTTATCAAATGTGTGAAGTTTGGCGCAGATTGGACATTGCCTTCTTGAGTAACAACAACTTCCTGTTTCATTGCATTAACATGCTTTAGCACTTAGCTAAGAATTGCTAGCATGTTTTAACATGTTTATAACATGTTTATAACTCAATGGCATATTTAATGTGTTGCCAGTATTGCATCACAGTGTTAAACATGACACTTCCTGTTGCTAGTAGGTGGCGCTATTACTATAACTGAAAATTGTCACGTAGATGTGTTCAGGCCATGACTCTTATCAAATGTGTGAAGTTTGGGGCAGATTTGACATTCCATGCCTGAGTTACAGCAAATTCCTATTTAATTGCAGTAATAACATAATTTAACATTTAGCTAAGTGTTTGCTAGCATGTTTTAGCATGTTTCTAGTATGTTGATAGCATGTTTAACACTTGCTGGCACTTTTTTATCTATTATTAGGAGTCCACAACAGTGTTAAACATGTCACTTCCTGTTGCCAGCAGGTGGCGCTATGACTGTAACTGAATTTGAGCATGGACATGTGTTCAGGACAGAACTCTTATGAAACGTGTGAAGTTTGGGGCAGATTGGACATTGCCTTCTTGAGTAACAGCAACTTCCTGTTTCATTGTATTAACATGCTAGCACTTAGCTAAGAATTGCTAGCATGTTTTAACATGTTTATAACATGTTTATAACTCAATGGCATATTTAATGTGTTGCCAGTATTGCATCACAGTGTTAAACATGACACTTCCTGTTGCTAGTAGGTGGCGCTAATACTATAACTGAAAATTGTCACGTAGATGTGTTCAGGCCATGACTCTTATCAAATGTGTGAAGTTTGGGGCAGATTTGACATTCCATGCCTGAGTTACAGCAAATTCCTATTTAATTGCAGCAATAACATAATTTAACATTTAGCTAAGTGTTTGCTAGCATGTTTTAGCATGTTTCTAGTATGTTGATAGCATGTTTAACACTTGCTGGCACTTTTTTATCTATTATTAGGAGTCCACAACAGTGTTAAACATGTCACTTCCTGTTGCCAGCAGGTGGCGCTATGACTGTAACTGAATTTGAGCATGGACATGTGTTCAGGACAGAACTCTTATCAAACGTGTGAAGTTTGAGGCAGATTGGACATTGTTTGCCTGAGTTACAACAACTTCCTGTTTCATGGCGAAACATCGAAATTTGTCAGGCCGCCGAGGACACGCCCTTTGACGAAAACTCAAGATCTTCGCAATTTACTGTCGCGAAGGCCTTAAGGTTAGACTCACCAAATTTGAAGATGATCAGATTAAAACTGTAGGAGGAGTTTGTCAAAGTACGAGGCCTGAAAATGGCAAAAACTGCACAAAAATCTAAGAGGAAGTGTTGCTATCATGCTTTAGCATTTTTCTAGCATGTTTGGAACTCAATGGCATATTTAATATGTTGCTAGTACTGCATCACAGTGTAAAACATGTCACTTCCTGTTGACAGTAGGCAGCGCTATTACAGCAAATTCCTATTTAATTGCAGTAATAACATAATTTAACATTTAGCTAAGTGTTTGCTAGCATGTTTTAGCATGTTTCTAGTATGTTGATAGCATGTTTAACACTTGCTGGCACTTTTTTATCTATTATTAGGAGTCCACAACAGTGTTAAACATGTCACTTCCTGTTGCCAGCAGGTGGCGCTATGACTGTAACTGAATTTGAGCATGGACATGTGTTCAGGACAGAACTCTTATGAAACGTGTGAAGTTTGGGGCAGATTGGACATTGCCTTCTTGAGTAACAGCAACTTCCTGTTTCATTGTATTAACATGCTAGCACTTAGCTAAGAATTGCTAGCATGTTTTAACATGTTTATAACATGTTTATAACTCAATGGCATATTTAATGTGTTGCCAGTATTGCATCACAGTGTTAAACATGACACTTCCTGTTGCTAGTAGGTGGCGCTATTACTATAACTGAAAATTGTCACGTAGATGTGTTCAGGCCATGACTCTTATCAAATGTGTGAAGTTTGGGGCAGATTTGACATTCCATGCCTGAGTTACAGCAAATTCCTATTTAATTGCAGCAATAACATAATTTAACATTTAGCTAAGTGTTTGCTAGCATGTTTTAGCATGTTTCTAGTATGTTGATAGCATGTTTAACACTTGCTGGCACTTTTTTATATATTATTAGGAGTCCTCAACAGTGTTAAACATGTCACTTCCTGTTGCCAGCAGCTGGTGCTATGACTGTAACTGAATATGAGCATGGACATGTGTTCAGGGCAGGACTCTTATCAAACGTGTGAAGTTTGGGGCAGATTGGACATTGCCTTCCTGAGTAACAAAAACTTCCTGTTTCATTGTATTAGCATGCTTTAGCACTTAGCTAAGAATTGCTAGCATGTTTTAACATGTTTCTAACATGTTTATAACTCATTGGCATAATTAATATGTTGCTAGTACTGCATCACAGTGTTAAACATGTCACTTCCTGTTGCCAGTAGGTGGCGCTATTACTATAACTGAATATTCTCATGTAGATGTGTTCAGGCCATGACTCTTATCAAACGTGTGAAGTTTGGGGCAGATTGGACATTCCATACCTGAGTTACAGCAAATTCCTATTGAATTGCAGTAATAGCATGCTTTAGCACTTAGCTAAGTGCTTGCTAGCATGTTTTAGCATGTTTCAAGTATGTTGTTAGCATGTTTAACACTTGCTGGCACTTTTTTATATGTTATCAGGAGTCCACAACAGTGTTAAACATGTCACTTCCTGTTGCCAGCAGGTGGCGCTATGACTGTAACTGAATATGAGCATGGACATGTGTTCAGGACAGAACTCTTATCAAACATGTGAAGTTTGGGGCAGATTGGACATTGTTTGCCTGAGTTACAGCAACTTCCTGTTTCATGGCGAAACATCAAAATTTGTCAGGCCGCAGAGGACACGCCCTTCGACGAAAACTCAAGATCTTCGCAATTTAACGTCGCAAAGGCCTTAAGATTAGACTCACCAAATTTGAAGATGATCAGATTAAAACTGTAGGAGGAGTTCGTTAAAGTACGAGGCCTGAAAATGGCAAAAACTGCACAAAAATCTGAGAGGAAGTTCAAAATGGCTGACTTCCTGTTGTGTTTAGGGCTACGCTCCAAGAGACTTTTTTGTAGGTATTGGGCCATTACAGGTATGTACCGAATTTCGTACACGTACGTGAAACGTAACGCGAGGCGCACTCCGTTGAACCTTTATAGGTGGCGCTATCGAGCCATTTTGCCCCGCCCAATTTTGAAACGCATATCAGATGTAAATTTTCGCCAGTTCTGACGCGTGTGCAAATTTTCGTGAGTTTTCGTGCATGTTTAGGCCCTCAAAAATGCGATTCATTGCGGAGAAGAATAATAATAAATATAGCTGCGAGCAGCGATTGCGGGCCCAAGCCGGTGGCACCGCAACCCCGTTCCTTTAGTTACCTAAAGGCACCGGGGTGGCGGTACCGCCGGCTTTGGCCCTTCATCGCTGCTCGCAGCTATATTTATATATATATATATATATATATATATATATATATATATATAAAGCCGGTGGCACCGCCACCCTGGTGCCTTTAGGGTTATTGTGCATGACGTGCAAAAACGTAACTCCGCTTTGACTGTCGAAAAGAAGTGTACTGTAGAGCTTGCATCAGTGTGGGCTCTGCAAAAGTGTGCATCGAGGGCACATATCAACCACAAAGTATGCGTGAGCAACCTTCTGAAAACTAAAATGAAAAATGAGATACCCTACGGTCTCATGGATTTAACGGACACATGAAATAAGTACACAAGACCGAAAATTCATATGAAGTGTGCCATTTGGGACAGGGCCTATGATCGTGAACCACAATAGCCACATATATGAGATAATTTAAATTTAGAATCATTTTTAATGTCATAGGATGTCATATGTCAATATGTTTTGTAGCACTTAAATGTGTAAATCCAGAAGCCTAGTATTTATCTGGAGGTCTTTGTCCTTTGCCTGTCAACCTGGTTTGTCTCTGCCTTTTCTGTTCTGCCCTGTTTGCCATTGTTCACCCTGCCTGTCTTGACCATTCTTAATAAAAAGCTGCAAATGGATTCAAAAAGACAAGGCCTTAAACTTAAACTTGAACAAGGATTAAACTCTTGTAACTGTAACAGACACCAAGGCACAATCACACACATGCACGCACGCACGCACACACAGTTTAAAAACAAAAAAATATTTATCCAACCCCATTTAAAAACAGTCTGTGATTCCTTTACTTTATTAATAAAACTTATTTAAAAAATACAAGGCTTAAGACATTTATTTTCCTTTTTAATGCAGGCCAAACCACACAGCAGTGAAATGGTTAATCTAGCCCTCCTCCCCCTACACACACACACACACACACACACACACAGACAGGCACAGACACAGAGACGTAGGCTTATGGCAAGCCGTTTTAACATTTAATCATTTAAACCCACTAGTCTCTATTTTCATGCTACTAGTACTTATTTTTTAGATACTAGTATTTTTAGATACTAATATAGTATCTAATGAATAAGTACTAGTATCTTTTAAAAGGTACTAGTCCCTAAGGAATAAGCACTAGTATCTAAAGAATAGGCACTAGTACCTAAAGAATAAGCACTAGTCGCTAATGAATAAGTACTAGTACTTAATGGAATAGATACTAGTATCTAAAAAATAAGTACTAGTAGCATGAAAATAGAGACTAGTAGGTTAAAATGATTAAATGTTAAGACGGCTTGCCATATTGGCTCAGAGAGAGAGAGAGAGAGAAAATGACCATATTCAAACCAAAATATCTGACTTTCTGTTGTTCGGAGCTAATAACTGTAAATTAGAAAGTTGTTCGGCTTGAGGAGAAGAATATACACGCTGAGTTTTGTAACTGTAGGTAAAACTAACTAAGTTATAACACACTTTATATGTCCTTATTAAGCCATGAAAATTCATTTCCTCGCCACGGCCAAACCGTTCGAGATATCAAAAGTCCGTCCGCAATTTAGCATCCTCAAAGTACTGACATCATGCACACCGAGTTTGGCGATGATTGAATGAATTGCCTAGGAGTAGTACTTCACATTCCACAGCAAGCGTTTTCCAAACAACCCATAATAGCCGACTTCCTGTTGGGCTGGCGTAAAACTTGACCGGGGGTAAGATGTTCGGCCCGATGAGATCTATATGTGTACTGAGTTTCATATTAATTCATGCAAGCGTGTTGGATATATGGACCAAATTGTCGGACCCCGTTCAAGAGGGCGCTGTTGAGCCCCCCTGCCACGCCCGGGTACCAGCTTCAGCCCGGCCCTGATGGCCGTGGGTTCTGACCTGTGTGCAAAATTTCAAGAGTTTTTGAGCATGTTAAGAGCCCCAAAAGCCCCTGAAACCTTGAAATCCATTAAAAGCAATAGACAAATCCCTCACACACAGAGACAGAGAGAGAGGGAGAGAAAATTCTCAGATACATCCACATTCAAACTTAAATATCTGACTTGCTGTTGTTTGGAGCTAATGACACTTAACTAGAAAGTTGTCCGGCTTGATCTGAACAATATGCGTACCGAGTTTTATGATTGTAGGTAAAACTATATAACTAACACCCCCACTTTTGTCAAAAGGTGGCGCTACTGAGCCCCTGCACCATGCCCGTTTCTGAAACTTTGCACATGTCTACTGGCTAATAAATGTGATCTGTCTGTCGAGTTTCATGCAATTTTAAGCAATTTCAGGCATGCTAAGAGTCTCAAAAGCATCCAAAAAGAATATTAAAGTTTGATGCGTTTGATGCGTTGTCACGGCAACAGTATCTTAGATATCAATAATCCTTTCACAAGTCTACATCTGGCGTGTGTTTACATTATACACATAAAGTTTGAAGCAAATCGGGTAAAAATAAGAGGGTGATTTCAAAGCATTTTGAAAGTGACACACTTCCTGCTGCCAGTTGGTGGCGCTATAACATTGACTCACAATAGTCACATCCATGTGATCGGACTCTTACAACGAACACACTGCTGAAGTTTCATCAAGATCAGTTAATGTATGCAGAAGTTATAACACACTTCCTGTTTCCATTATTCGCCATAAATTCGTTTCCTCGCCACGGCCAAACCGTTCGAGATATCAAAAATCCCCTGGCAACTTTTCATCGCCAATCTCTTGACTTCATGCTGACCGAGTTTCGTGGCGATTGGTTGAATTCTCTAGGAGGAGTATATCGAATTCCATTGCATGCGTTTTCCAAACAAGCCTTAATAGCCGACTTCCTGTTGGGCTGGGGTAAAAAGTAAAAGTACAAAGGATATATGAACCGATGAGATCTATATGTGTACCGAGTTTCATATTATTACATGCAAGCGTGTTTGATTTATGAACCAAGTTTTTGGACCCCGTTCCAGGGGGCGCTGTCAAACCCCCCTGCCACGCCCGGGTACCAGCTTCAGCCCGGCCCTGATGGCCGCCGGTTCTGACCCGTGTGCAAAGTTTCAAGAGTTTTTGAGCATGTTAAGGGCCCCAAAAGTGCGCTAAGAATCTCAAAAGTATCCAAAAAGAATATTAAAGTTTGATGCGTTGTCACGGCAACAGCATCTAAGATATCAACAATCCTTTCACAGGTCTACATCTGGCTTGAGTCTACATTATACACATCAAGTTTGAAGCAAATAGGGTAAAGCGTGTTGGATATATGGACCAAATTGTCGGACCCATTCAAGGGGGCGCTGTCGAGCCCCCCTGCCACGCCCGGGTACCAGCTTCAGCCTGGCCCTGATGGCCGTGGGTTTTGTCCCGTGTGCAAAGTTTCAAGAGTTTTCGAGCACGTTAAGAACCCCAAAAGTGCCCGAAAGCATAAAAAAGCATGAAAAAGCTTAAAAAAAGGAATATTAATGTTTGATGCATTGCCATGGCAACAGTATCAAAGATATCAATAATCCTTTCACAGGTCTACATCTGGCGTGTGTCTACATTATGCACATGAAGTTTGAAGCAAATCGGGTAAAAATAAGAGGGTGATTTCAAAGCATTTTGAAAGTGACACACTTCCTGCTGCCAGTTGGTGGCGCTATAACTTTGACTCACAATAGTCACATCCATGTGATCGGGCTCTTACAACGAACACACTTCTGAAGTTTCATCAAGATCAGTTAATGTATGCTGAAGTTATAAGACACTTCCTGTTTCACGTTTCTCGCCATAAATTTGTTTCTTCGCCACGGCCAAACCGTTAGAGATATCAAAAATCCCCTCGCAATTTTTCATCCTCAATGTCTTGACTTCAGGCTGACCGAGTTTCGTTGTATGTGGATGAATGCTCTAGGAGGAGTATATTAAATTCCATTGCGTGCGTTTTAAAAACATCCGCAAATATCTGACTTCCTGTTGGGCTGGGGTAAAAAGTAAGAGTGTGAGGTATAGATGAAACGATGAGATCGACATGTGTACCGAGTTTCATATTATTACACACAAGCGTGTTTGAGTTATGGACCAAGTGTTCAGACCACGTTCCAGGGGGCGCTGACGAGCCCCCCTGCCACGCCCGGGTACCAGCTTCAGCCCGGCCCTGATGGCCGCGGGTTCTGACCCGTGTGCAAAGTTTCAAGAGTTTTCGAGCATGTTAAGGGCCCCAAAAGTGCCCGAATAGTCGTTAGAAAAAAAAAAAAAAAAAAAAAAATAATCCTAAGGAAAACAATAGGGCTCTTCGCCCTTTCAGGGCTTGGGCCCTAATAATAATTAAAGCTGCAAGCAGCATTGAAAGGGCCCTCGCACACGTGCCATCGCCACCCGGTGGCTTTAGGAAGACAGAGCACGGTGGGCAATGTGCATTTAAGTAGATAAATATAGTGGGAGTATGTCAAAGTCAGTTACAAAAATGTCCTTTATTGTGGGGATAATAGCATGCGTTATCACTCAGATAAGTGTTGCTAGCATGTTTTTAGCATGTTTAGAACTCAATGGCATATTTACTATGTTGCTAGTACTGCATCACAGTGTCAAATATGTCACTTCCTTTTGACAGTAGGTGGCGCTATTACTTTAACTTAAAATTGTAATGCGGATTTGTTCAGGCCATGACTCTTATCAAACGTGTGAAGTTTGGGGCAGATTTGACATTCCATGCCTCAGTTACAGCAAATTCCTATTTAATTGCAGTAATAGCATGCATTGGCACTTAGTTAAGTGTTTGCTAGAATGTTTCTAGTATGTTGCTAGCATGTTTAACACTTGCTGGCACTTTTTTATATATTATTAGAAGTCCACAACAGTGTTAAACATGTCACTTCCTGTTGCCAGCAGGTGGCGCTATGACTGTAACTGAATATGAGCATGCACATGTGTTCAGGACAGAACTCTTATTAAACTTGTGAAGTTTTGGGCAGATTGGACATTGCCTTCTTAAGTAAAAACAACTTCCTGTTTCATAGCATTAGCATGCTTTAGCACTTAGCTAAGAATTGCTAGCATGTTTATAACTCAATGGCATATTTACTATGTTGCCAGTACTGCATCACACTGTTAAACATGTCACTTCCTGTTGCCAGTAGGTGGCGCTATTACTATAGCTGAAAATTGTCATGTAGATGTGTTCAGGGCAGGACTCTTATCAAATGTGTGAAGTTTGGGGCAGATTGGACATTGCCTTCTTAAGTAACAACAACTTCCTGTTTCATTGCATTAGCATGCTTTAGCACTTAGCTAAGAATTGCTAGCATGTTTTAACATGTTTCTAACATGTGTATAACTCAATGGCATATTTACTATGTTGCTAGTACTGCATCACAGTGTAAAACGTGCACGGAGGGGAATGTGCATTTATGTAGTAAATATAGGAGGAGTATGTCAATGTCAGTTACAAAAATGTCCTTTATTATGGGGATTATACAATGTGTTTTCACTCAGATAAGTGTTGCTAGCATGTTTTAGCATGTTTCTAGCATGCTTGGAACTCAATGGTATATCTAAATTTGTTGCTAGTACTGCATCACATTGTAGATGTCACTTCCTGTTGACAGTAGGTGGCGCTATTACTATAAGTGAAAATTGTCATGTAGATGTGTTCAGGGCAGGACTTTTATCAAAAGTGTGACGTTTGGGGCAGATTGGACATTCCTTGCCTGAGTTAAAACAACTTCCTGTTTCATGGCATTAATAGCATGATTTAACACTTAACTAAGTATTGCTAGCATGCTTTAGCATGTTTCTAACATGTTTAACACTCAATGGCATATTTTACTATGTTCCTAGTACTGCATCACAGTGTAAAACATGTCACTTCCTGTTGACAGTAGGTGGCGCTAATACTATATCAGAAAATTAACAGAAAATTATCATGTAGATGTGTTCAGGCCATGACTCTTATCAAACATGTGAAGTTTGGGGCAGATTGGACATTGCCTTCTTGAGTAACAACAACTTCCTCTTTCATTGCATTAGCATGCCTTAGCACTTAGCTAAGAATTGTTAGCATGTTTTAACATGTTTCTAACATGTTGAACACTCAATGGCATATTTTACTATGTTGCTAGTACTGCATCACAGTGTAAAACATGTCACTTCCTGTTGACAGTAGGTGGCGCTATTACTATAACAGAAAATTAACAGAAAATTATCATGTAGATGTGTTCAGGCCATGACTCTTATCAAACGTGTGAAGTTTGGGGCAGATTGGACATTGCCTTCTTGAGTAACAACAACTTCCTCTTTCATTGCATTGGCATGCTTTAGCACTTAGCTAAGTGTTTGCCAGCATGTTTTAGCATGTTTCTAGTATGTTGCTAGCATGTTTAGCACTTACTGGCACTTTTTTATATGTTATTAGTAGTCCACAACAGTGTTAAACATGTCACTTCCTGTTGCCAGCAGGTGGCGCTATGACTGTAACTGAATATGAGCATGGACATGTGTTCAGGACAGAACTCTTATCAAACATGTGAAGTTTGGGGCAGATTGGACATTGTTTGCCTGAGTTACAGCAACTTCCTGTTTCATTGTATTAGCATGCTTTAGCACTTAGCTAAGAATTGCTAGCATGTTTTAACATGTTTCTAACATGTTTATAACTCATTGGCATAATTAATATGTTGCTAGTACTGCATCACAGTGTTAAACATGTCACTTCCTGTTGCCAGTAGGTGGCGCTATTACTATAACTGAATATTCTCATGTAGATGTGTTCAGGCCATGACTCTTATCAAACGTGTGAAGTTTGGGGCAGATTGGACATTGTTTGCCTGAGTTACAGCAACTTCCTGTTTCATGGCGAAACATCAAAATTTGTCAGGCCGCCGAGGACACGCCCTTCGACGAAAACTCAAGATCTTCGCAATTTAACGTCGCAAAGGCCTTAAGATTAGACTCACCAAATTTGAAGATGATCAGATTAAAACTGTAGGAGGAGTTCGTTAAAGTACGAGGCCTGAAAATGGCAAAAACTGCACAAAAATCTGAGAGGAAGTTCAAAATGGCTGACTTCCTGTTGTGTTTAGGGCTACGCTCCAAGAGACTTTTTTGTAGGTATTGGGCCATTACAGGTATGTACTGAATTTCGTACACGTACGTGAAACGTAACGCGAGGCGCACTCCGTTGAACCTTTATAGGTGGCGCTATCGAGCCATTTTGCCCCGCCCAATTTTGAAACACATATCAGATGTAAATTTTCGCCAGTTCTGACGCGTGTGCAAATTTTCGTGAGT
Organism: Semotilus atromaculatus; assembly: GCA_031834385.1. Lineage (NCBI taxonomy): Eukaryota > Metazoa > Chordata > Actinopteri > Cypriniformes > Leuciscidae > Semotilus > Semotilus atromaculatus. The sequence continues at coordinate 9,041,024 of JAULUF010000030.1, forward strand.
TTTCGTGCATGTTTAGGCCCTCAAAAATGCGATTCATTGCGGAGAAGAAGAAGAAGAAGAATAATAATAATAAACAGAGCAATTCCAAGAGGGTCCTCACACCATCGGTGCTCGGGCCCTAATTAAAGCTGCAAGCAGCATTGAAAGGGCCCTCGCACACGTGCCATCGCCACCCGGTGGCTTTAGGAAGACAGAGCATGGTGGGCAATGTGCATTTAAGTAGATAAATATAGTGGGAGTATGTCAAAGTCAGTTACAAAAATGTCCTTTATTGTGGGGATAACAGCATGCGTTATCACTCAGATAAGTGTTGCTAGCATGTTTTTAGCATGTTTAGAACTCAATGGCATATTTACTATGTTGCTAGTACTGCATCACAGTGTCAAATATGTCACTTCCTTTTGACAGTAGGTGGCGCTATTACTATAACTGAAAATTGTCATGGACATGTGTTCAGGGCAGAACTCTTATCAAATGTGTGAAGTTTGGCGCAGATTGGACATTGCCTTCTTGAGTAACAACAACTTCCTGTTTCATTGCATTAACATGCTTTAGCACTTAGCTAAGAATTGCTAGCATGTTTTAACATGTTTATAACATGTTTATAACTCAATGGCATATTTAATGTGTTGCCAGTATTGCATCACAGTGTTAAACATGACACTTCCTGTTGCTAGTAGGTGGCGCTATTACTATAACTGAAAATTGTCACGTAGATGTGTTCAGGCCATGACTCTTATCAAATGTGTGAAGTTTGGGGCAGATTTGACATTCCATGCCTGAGTTACAGCAAATTCCTATTTAATTGCAGTAATAACATAATTTAACATTTAGCTAAGTGTTTGCTAGCATGTTTTAGCATGTTTCTAGTATGTTGATAGCATGTTTAACACTTGCTGGCACTTTTTTATCTAATATTAGGAGTCCACAACAGTGTTAAACATGTCACTTCCTGTTGCCAGCAGGTGGCGCTATGACTGTAACTGAATTTGAGCATAGACATGTGTTCAGGACAGAACTCTTATGAAACGTGTGAAGTTTGGGGCAGATTGGACATTGCCTTCTTGAGTAACAGCAACTTCCTGTTTCACTGTATTAACATGCTTTAGCACTTAGCTAAGAATTGCTAGCATGTTTTAACATGTTTATAACATGTTTATAACTCAATGGCATATTTAATGTGTTGCCAGTATTGCATCACAGTGTTAAACATGACACTTCCTGTTGCTAGTAGGTGACGCTATTACTATAACTGAAAATTGTCACGTAGATGTGTTCAGGCCATGACTCTTATCAAATGTGTGAAGTTTGGGGCAGATTTGACATTCCATGCCTGAGTTACAGCAAATTCCTATTTAATTGCAGTAATAACATAATTTAACATTTAGCTAAGTGTTTGCTAGCATGTTTTAGCATGTTTCTAGTATGTTGATAGCATGTTTAACACTTGCTGGCACTTTTTTATCTATTATTAGGAGTCCACAACAGTGTTAAACATGTCACTTCCTGTTGCCAGCAGGTGGCGCTATGACTGTAACTGAATTTGAGCATGGACATGTGTTCAGGACAGAACTCTTATGAAACGTGTGAAGTTTGGGGCAGATTGGACATTGCCTTCTTGAGTAACAGCAACTTCCTGTTTCACTGTATTAACATGCTTTAGCACTTAGCTAAGAATTGCTAGCATGTTTTAACATGTTTATAACATGTTTATAACTCAATGGCATATTTAATGTGTTGCCAGTATTGCATCACAGTGTTAAACATGACACTTCCTGTTGCTAGTAGGTGGCGCTATTACTATAACTGAAAATTGTCACGTAGATGTGTTCAGGCCATGACTCTTATCAAATGTGTGAAGTTTGGGGCAGATTTGACATTCCATGCCTGAGTTACAGCAAATTCCTATTTAATTGCAGTAATAACATAATTTAACATTTAGCTAAGTGTTTGCTAGCATGTTTTAGCATGTTTCTAGTATGTTGATAGCATGTTTAACACTTGCTGGCACTTTTTTATCTATTATTAGGAGTCCACAACAGTGTTAAACATGTCACTTCCTGTTGCCAGCAGGTGGCGCTATGACTGTAACTGAATTTGAGCATGGACATGTGTTCAGGACAGAACTCTTATCAAACGTGTGAAGTTTGAGGCAGATTGGACATTGTTTGCCTGAGTTACAGCAACTTCCTGTTTCATGGCGAAACATCGAAATTTGTCAGGCCGCCGAGGACACGCCCTTTGACGAAAACTCAAGATCTTCGCAATTTACTGTCGCGAAGGCCTTAAGGTTAGACTCACCAAATTTGAAGATGATCAGATTAAAACTGTAGGAGGAGTTTGTCAAAGTACGAGGCCTGAAAATGGCAAAAACTGCACAAAAATCTAAGAGGAAGTGTTGCTATCATGCTTTAGCATTTTTCTAGCATGTTTGGAACTCAATGGCATATTTAATATGTTGCTAGTACTGCATCACAGTGTAAAACATGTCACTTCTTGTTGACAGTAGGCAGCGCTATTACAGCAAATTCCTTTTTAATTGCAGTAATAGCATACTTTAGCACTTAGCTAAGTGTTTGCTAGCATGTTTTAACACGTTTCTAGTATGAGGTTAGCATGTTTAGCACTTGCTGGCACTTTTTTATATATTATTAGGAGTCCTCAACAGTGTTAAACATGTCACTTCCTGTTGCCAGCAGCTGGTGCTATGACTGTAACTGAATATGAGCATGGACATGTGTTCAGGGCAGGACTCTTATCAAACGTGTGAAGTTTGGGGCAGATTGGACATTGCCTTCCTGAGTAACAAAAACTTCCTGTTTCATTGTATTAGCATGCTTTAGCACTTAGCTAAGAATTGCTAGCATGTTTTAACATGTTTCTAACATGTTTATAACTCATTGGCATAATTAATATGTTGCTAGTACTGCATCACAGTGTTAAACATGTCACTTCCTGTTGCCAGTAGGTGGCGCTATTACTATAACTGAATATTCTCATGTAGATGTGTTCAGGCCATGACTCTTATCAAACGTGTGAAGTTTGGGGCAGATTGGACATTCCATACCTGAGTTACAGCAAATTCCTATTGAATTGCAGTAATAGCATGCTTTAGCACTTAGCTAAGTGCTTGCTAGCATGTTTTAGCATGTTTCAAGTATGTTGTTAGCATGTTTAACACTTGCTGGCACTTTTTTATATGTTATCAGGAGTCCACAACAGTGTTAAACATGTCACTTCCTGTTGCCAGCAGGTGGCGCTATGACTGTAACTGAATATGAGCATGGACATGTGTTCAGGACAGAACTCTTATCAAACATGTGAAGTTTGGAGCAGATTGGACATTGTTTGCCTGAGTTACAGCAACTTCCTGTTTCATGGCGAAACATCAAAATTTGTCAGGCCGCCGAGGACACACCCTTCGACGAAAACTCAAGATCTTCGCAATTTAACGTCGCAAAGGCCTTAAGATTAGACTCACCAAATTTGAAGATGATCAGATTAAAACTGTAGGAGGAGTTCGTTAAAGTACGAGGCCTGAAAATGGCAAAAACTGCACAAAAATCTGAGAGGAAGTTCAAAATGGCTGACTTCCTGTTGTGTTTAGGGCTACGCTCCAAGAGACTTTTTTGTAGGTATTGGGCCATTACAGGTATGTACCGAATTTCGTACACGTACGTGAAACGTAACGCGAGGCGCACTCCGTTGAACCTTTATAGGTGGCGCTATCGAGCCATTTTGCCCCGCCCAATTTTGAAACGCATATCAGATGTAAATTTTCGCCAGTTCTGACGCGTGTGCAAATTTTCGTGAGTTTTCGTGCATGTTTAGGCCCTCAAAAATGCGATTCATTGCGGAGAAGAAGAAGAAGAAGAATAATAATAATAAACAGAGCAATTCCAAGAGGGTCCTCACACCATCGGTGCTCGGGCCCTAATAATAATAAACAGAGCAATTCCAAGAGGGTCCTCACACCATCGGTGCTCGGGCCCTAATAAACAGAGCAATTCCAAGAGGGTCCTCACACCATCGGTGCTCGGGCCCTAATTATTAAAAAAATTCTGTGGTGGAAATAATATTAAAATATGGAATAAAATTCCAAAAAAAAATTAAAGCTGCAAGCAGCATTGAAAGGGCCCTCGCACACGTGCCATCGCCACCCGGTGGCTTTAGGAAGACAGAGCATGGTGGGCAATGTGCATTTAAGTAGATAAATATAGTGGGAGTATGTCAAAGTCAGTTACAAAAATGTCCTTTATTGTGGGGATAACAGCATGCGTTATCACTCAGATAAGTGTTGCTAGCATGTTTTTAGCATGTTTAGAACTCAATGGCATATTTACTATGTTGCTAGTACTGCATCACAGTGTCAAATATGTCACTTCCTTTTGACAGTAGGTGGCGCTATTACTTTAACTTAAAATTGTAATGCGGATTTGTTCAGGCCATGACTCTTATCAAACGTGTGAAGTTTGGGGCAGATTTGACATTCCATGCCTCAGTTACAGCAAATTCCTATTTAATTGCAGTAATAGCATGCATTGGCACTTAGTTAAGTGTTTGCTAGAATGTTTCTAGTATGTTGCTAGCATGTTTAACACTTGCTGGCACTTTTTTATATATTATTAGAAGTCCACAACAGTGTCAAACATGTCACTTCCTGTTGCCAGCAGGTGGCGCTATGACTGTAACTGAATATGAGCATGCACATGTGTTCAGGACAGAACTCTTATTAAACTTGTGAAGTTTTGGGCAGATTGGACATTGCCTTCTTAAGTAAAAACAACTTCCTGTTTCATAGCATTAGCATGCTTTAGCACTTAGCTAAGAATTGCTAGCATGTTTATAACTCAATGGCATATTTACTATGTTGCCAGTACTGCATCACACTGTTAAACATGTCACTTCCTGTTGCCAGTAGGTGGCGCTATTACTATAGCTGAAAATTGTCATGTAGATGTGTTCAGGGCAGGACTCTTATCAAATGTGTGAAGTTTGGGGCAGATTGGACATTGCCTTCTTAAGTAACAACAACTTCCTGTTTCATTGCATTAGCATGCTTTAGCACTTAGCTAAGAATTGCTAGCATGTTTTAACATGTTTCTAACATGTGTATAACTCAATGGCATATTTACTATGTTGCTAGTACTGCATCACAGTGTAAAACGTGCACGGAGGGGAATGTGCATTTATGTAGGTAAATATAGGAGGAGTATGTCAATGTCAGTTACAAAAATGTCCTTTATTATGGGGATTATACAATGTGTTTTCACTCAGATAAGTGTTGCTAGCATGTTTTAGCATGTTTCTAGCATGCTTGGAACTCAATGGTATATCTAAATTTGTTGCTAGTACTGCATCACATTGTAGATGTCACTTCCTGTTGACAGTAGGTGGCGCTATTACTATAAGTGAAAATTGTCATGTAGATGTGTTCAGGGCAGGACTTTTATCAAAAGTGTGACGTTTGGGGCAGATTGGACATTCCTTGCCTGAGTTAAAACAACTTCCTGTTTCATGGCATTAATAGCATGATTTAACACTTAACTAAGTATTGCTAGCATGCTTTAGCATGTTTCTAACATGTTTAACACTCAATGGCATATTTTACTATGTTGCTAGTACTGCATCACAGTGTAAAACATGTCACTTCCTGTTGACAGTAGGTGGCGCTAATACTATAACAGAACATTAACAGAAAATTATCATGTAGATGTGTTCAGGCCATGACTCTTATCAAACATGTGAAGTTTGGGGCAGATTGGACATTGCCTTCTTGAGTAACAACAACTTCCTCTTTCATTGCATTAGCATGCCTTAGAACTTAGCTAAGAATTGTTAGCATGTTTTAACATGTTTCTAACATGTTGAACACTAGATGGCATATTTTACTATGTTGCTAGTACTGCATCACAGTGTAAAACATGTCACTTCCTGTTGACAGTAGGTGGCGCTATTACTATAACAGAAAATTAACAGAAAATTATCATGTAGATGTGTTCAGGCCATGACTCTTATCAAACGTGTGAAGTTTGGGGCAGATTGGACATTGCCTTCTTGAGTAACAACAACTTCCTCTTTCATTGCATTGGCATGCTTTAGCACTTAGCTAAGTGTTTGCTAGCATGTTTTAGCATGTTTCTAGTATGTTGCTAGCATGTTTAGCACTTGCTGGCACTTTTTTATATGTTATTAGTAGTCCACAACAGTGTTAAACATGTCACTTCCTGTTGCCAGCAGGTGGCGCTATGACTGTAACTGAATATGAGCATGGACATGTGTTCAGGACAGAACTCTTATCAAACATGTGAAGTTTGGGGCAGATTGGACATTGTTTGCCTGAGTTACAGCAACTTCCTGTTTCATTGTATTAGCATGCTTTAGCACTTAGCTAAGAATTGCTAGCATGTTTTAACATGTTTATAACATGTTTATAACTCATTGGCATAATTAATATGTTGCTAGTACTGCATCACAGTGTTAAACATGTCACTTCCTGTTGCCAGTAGGTGGCGCTATTACTATAACTGAATATTCTCATGTAGATGTGTTCAGGCCATGACTCTTATCAAACGTGTGAAGTTTGGGGCAGATTGGACATTGTTTGCCTGAGTTACAGCAACTTCCTGTTTCATGGCGAAACATCAAAATTTGTCAGGCCGCCGAGGACACGCCCTTCGACGAAAACTCAAGATCTTCGCAATTTAACGTCGCAAAGGCCTTAAGATTAGACTCACCAAATTTGAAGATGATCAGATTAAAACTGTAGGAGGAGTTCGTTAAAGTACGAGGCCTGAAAATGGCAAAAACTGCACAAAAATCTGAGAGGAAGTTCAAAATGGCTGACTTCCTGTTGTGTTTAGGGCTACGCTCCAAGAGACTTTTTTGTAGGTATTGGGCCATTACAGGTATGTACCGAATTTCGTACACGTACGTGAAACGTAACGCGAGGCGCACTCCGTTGAACCTTTATAGGTGGCGCTATCGAGCCATTTTGCCCCGCCCAATTTTGAAACGCATATCAGATGTAAATTTTCGCCAGTTCTGACGCGTGTGCAAATTTTCGTGAGTTTTCGTGCATGTTTAGGCCCTCAAAAATGCGATTCATTGCGGAGAAGAAGAAGAAGAAGAATAATAATTAAAGCTGCAAGCAGCGATGAAGCGGGCCCTCGCACCCGTGCCGCCGCCACCCGGCCGCTTTAGGAAGACAGAGCACGGTGGGCAGTATGTAATGATAATAAATAGGACTACACTGTAAAAAATGCTGGGTTGTTTTAACCCAATTTTAGGTCAAATATGGACAAACCCAGCCATTAGGTTACATTTTTAAATGACATTTTTTTCAAGACAGAGCACGGTGGGCAGTATGTAATGATAATAAATATAGGAGGACTACACTCTAAAAAATGCTGGGTTGTTGCGAGGTCACATCCTTCGACGAAAACTCAAAATCTTTGCAATTTAACGTCGCAAAGGCCTTAAGATTACACTCACCAAATTTGAAGAGGATCAGATCAAAACTGTAGTGTGAAGTTTGGGGCAGATCAGACATTGTATGCCTGAGTTACTGCAGGCTGTATGTGGTTGTAACACAAAAAATACAAACACAAAAGTATTTGTATTTGCCACACTTCCTGCTTCCAGCAGGTGGCGCTATTACAATAATCTAATATGAGCATGGTCATGTGTTCAGAACAGGACTCTTATCAAACATGTGAAGTTTGGGGCAGATTGGACATTGTATGGCTGAGTTACTGCAGGCTGTCTGTGGTTGCCTAGCAACACCGGAATTGCATTCAACATTTACACAGACATTATCTGATGATGCATATTTCACCCAGAGGCTGAAATTGGATTTGCACATCTAAATTTTTGTCAGGCCGCCGAGGTCACATCCTTCGACGAAAACTCTAGATCTTCGCAATTTAACGTCGCAAAGGCCTTAAGATTAGACTGACAAAATATGATGTGGAACTGATTAAATCTCTAGGAGGAGTTCGTTGAAATACAACATCAGGAAATTACGAAAAATGCACAAAATCTAGGAGGAAGTTCAAAATAGCTCACTTCCTGTTGTGTTTAGGGCTACGCTCCAAGAGACTTTTTTGTAGGTATTGGGTCATTACATGTATGTACCAAATTTCATACCTGTACGTGAAACGCAGAGCCGGGGCAAAATGTGGGGGCAATAATTTACAGAATTTGCCCCACCCAATTTTGAAAACCACATCACACGTAAATTTTCACCACTTCTGAAGCGTGTGCAAAGTTTCATGAGTTTTCGAGCATAATTAGGCCCTCTAAAAAGCGATTCTTATTAGAGAAGAATAATAATAAACGGAGCAAAAACAATAGGGTCCTCTCACCATCGGTGCTCGGGCCCTAATTAAAGCTGCAAGCAGCATTGAAAGGGCCCTCGCACACGTGCCATCGCCACCCGGTGGCTTTAGGAAGACAGAGCACGGTGGGCAATGTGCATTTAAGTAGATAAATATAGTGGGAGTATGTCAAAGTCAGTTACAAAAATGTCCTTTATTGTGGGGATAACAGCATGCGTTATCACTCAGATAAGTGTTGCTAGCATGTTTTTAGCATGTTTAGAACTCAATGGCATATTTACTATGTTGCTAGTACTGCATCACAGTGTCAAATATGTCACTTTCTTTTGACAGTAGGTGGCGCTATTACTTTAACTTAAAATTGTAATGCGGATTTGTTCAGGCCATGACTCTTATCAAACGTGTGAAGTTTGGGGCAGATTTGACATTCCATGCCTCAGTTACAGCAAATTCCTATTTAATTGCAGTAATAGCATGCATTGGCACTTAGTTAAGTGTTTGCTAGAATGTTTCTAGTATGTTGCTAGCATGTTTAACACTTGCTGGCACTTTTTTATATATTATTAGAAGTCCACAACAGTGTCAAACATGTCACTTCCTGTTGCCAGCAGGTGGCGCTATGACTGTAACTGAATATGAGCATGCACATGTGTTCAGGACAGAACTCTTATTAAACTTGTGAAGTTTTGGGCAGATTGGACATTGCCTTCTTAAGTAAAAACAACTTCCTGTTTCATAGCATTAGCATGCTTTAGCACTTAGCTAAGAATTGCTAGCATGTTTATAACTCAATGGCATATTTACTATGTTGCCAGTACTGCATCACACTGTTAAACATGTCACTTCCTGTTGCCAGTAGGTGGCGCTATTACTATAGCTGAAAATTGTCATGTAGATGTGTTCAGGGCAGGACTCTTATCAAATGTGTGAAGTTTGGGGCAGATTGGACATTGCCTTCTTAAGTAACAACAACTTCCTGTTTCATTGCATTAGCATGCTTTAGCACTTAGCTAAGAATTGCTAGCATGTTTTAACATGTTTCTAACATGTGTATAACTCAATGGCATATTTACTATGTTGCTAGTACTGCATCACAGTGTAAAACGTGCACGGAGGGGAATGTGCATTTATGTAGGTAAATATAGGAGGAGTATGTCAATGTCAGTTACAAAAATGTCCTTTATTATGGGGATTATACAATGTGTTTTCACTCAGATAAGTGTTGCTAGCATGTTTTAGCATGTTTCTAGCATGCTTGGAACTCAATGGTATATCTAAATTTGTTGCTAGTACTGCATCACATTGTAGATGTCACTTCCTGTTGACAGTAGGTGGCGCTATTACTATAAGTGAAAATTGTCATGTAGATGTGTTCAGGGCAGGACTTTTATCAAAAGTGTGACGTTTGGGGCAGATTGGACATTCCTTGCCTGAGTTAAAACAACTTCCTGTTTCATGGCATTAATAGCATGATTTAACACTTAACTAAGTATTGCTAGCATGCTTTAGCATGTTTCTAACATGTTTAACACTCAATGGCATATTTTACTATGTTGCTAGTACTGCATCACAGTGTAAAACATGTCACTTCCTGTTGACAGTAGGTGGCGCTAATACTATAACAGAACATTAACAGAAAATGATCATGTAGATGTGTTCAGGCCATGACTCTTATCAAACATGTGAAGTTTGGGGCAGATTGGACATTGCCTTCTTGAGTAACAACAACTTCCTCTTTCATTGCATTAGCATGCCTTAGAACTTAGCTAAGAATTGTTAGCATGTTTTAACATGTTTCTAACATGTTGAACACTAGATGGCATATTTTACTATGTTGCTAGTACTGCATCACAGTGTAAAACATGTCACTTCCTGTTGACAGTAGGTGGCGCTATTACTATAACAGAAAATTAACAGAAAATTATCATGTAGATGTGTTCAGGCCATGACTCTTATCAAACGTGTGAAGTTTGGGGCAGATTGGACATTGCCTTCTTGAGTAACAACAACTTCCTCTTTCATTGCATTGGCATGCTTTAGCACTTAGCTAAGTGTTTGCTAGCATGTTTTAGCATGTTTCTAGTATGTTGCTAGCATGTTTAGCACTTGCTGGCACTTTTTTATATGTTATTAGTAGTCCACAACAGTGTTAAACATGTCACTTCCTGTTGCCAGCAGGTGGCGCTATGACTGTAACTGAATATGAGCATGGACATGTGTTCAGGACAGAACTCTTATCAAACATGTGAAGTTTGGGGCAGATTGGACATTGTTTGCCTGAGTTACAGCAACTTCCTGTTTCATTGTATTAGCATGCTTTAGCACTTAGCTAAGAATTGCTAGCATGTTTTAACATGTTTATAACATGTTTATAACTCATTGGCATAATTAATATGTTGCTAGTACTGCATCACAGTGTTAAACATGTCACTTCCTGTTGCCAGTAGGTGGCGCTATTACTATAACTGAATATTCTCATGTAGATGTGTTCAGGCCATGACTCTTATCAAACGTGTGAAGTTTGGGGCAGATTGGACATTGTTTGCCTGAGTTACAGCAACTTCCTGTTTCATGGCGAAACATCAAAATTTGTCAGGCCGCCGAGGACACGCCCTTCGACGAAAACTCAAGATCTTCGCAATTTAACGTCGCAAAGGCCTTAAGATTAGACTCACCAAATTTGAAGATGATCAGATTAAAACTGTAGGAGGAGTTCGTTAAAGTACGAGGCCTGAAAATGGCAAAAACTGCACAAAAATCTGAGAGGAAGTTCAAAATGGCTGACTTCCTGTTGTGTTTAGGGCTACGCTCCAAGAGACTTTTTTGTAGGTATTGGGCCATTACAGGTATGTACCGAATTTCGTACACGTACGTGAAACGTAACGCGAGGCGCACTCCGTTGAACCTTTATAGGTGGCGCTATCGAGCCATTTTGCCCCGCCCAATTTTGAAACGCATATCAGATGTAAATTTTCGCCAGTTCTGACGCGTGTGCAAATTTTCGTGAGTTTTCGTGCATGTTTAGGCCCTCAAAAATGCGATTCATTGCGGAGAAGAAGAAGAAGAAGAATAATAATAATAAACAGAGCAATTCCAAGAGGGTCCTCACACCATCGGTGCTCGGGCCCTAATAATAAACAGAGCAATTCCAAGAGGGTCCTCACACCATCGGTGCTCGGGCCCTAATAAACAGAGCAATTCCAAGAGGGTCCTCACACCATCGGTGCTCGGGCCCTAATAAACAGAGCAATTCCAAGAGGGTCCTCACACCATCGGTGCTCGGGCCCTAATAAACAGAGCAATTCCAAGAGGGTCCTCACACCATCGGTGCTCGGGCCCTAAATATATATATATATATATATACATATATATATATATATATATATATATATAAATATAGCTGCGAGCAGCGATTACGGGCCCAAGCCGGTGGCACCGCAACCCCGGTGCCTTTAGTACCTAAAGGCACCGGGGTGGCGGTTCCGCCAGCTTTGGCCCTTCATCGCTGCTCGCAGCTATATATATATATATATATATATATATATACACTCACCGGCCACTTTATTAGGTACACCTGTCCAACTGCTCCTTAACACTTAATTTCTAAGCTGCCAATCACATGGCGGCAACTCAGTGCATTTAGGCATGTAGACATGGTCAAGACAATCTCCTGCAGTTCAAACCGAGCATCAGTATGGGGAAGAAAGGTGATTTGAGTGACTTTGAACGTGGCATGATTGTTGGTGCCAGAAGGGCTGGTCTGAGTATTTCAGAAACTGCTAATCTACTGGGATTTTCACGCACAACCATCTCTAGGGTTTACAGAGAATGGTCCGAAAAAGAAAAAACATCCAGTGAGCGGCAGTTCTGTGGGCGGAAATGCCTTGTTGATGCCAGAGGTCAGAGGAGAATGGCCAGACTGGTTCGAGCTGATAGAAGGGCAACAGTGACTCAAATAACCACCCGTTACAACCAAGGTGGGCAGAAGAGCATCTCTGAACGCACAGTACGTCGAACTTTGAGGCAGATGGGCTACAGCAGCAGAAGACCACACCGGGTGCCACTCCTTTCAGCTAAGAACAGGAAACTGAGGCTACAATTTGCACAAGCTCATCGAAATTGGACAATAGAAGATTGGAAAAACGTTGCCTGGTCTGATGAGTCTCGATTTCTGCTGCGACATTCGGATGGTAGGGTCAGAATTTGGCGTCTACAACATGAAAGCATGGATCCATCCTGCCTTGTATCAACGGTTCAGGCTGGTGGTGGTGGTGTCATGGTGTGGGGAATATTTTCTTGGCACTCTTTGGGCCCCTTGGTACCAATTGAGCATCGTTGCAACGCCACAGCCTACCTGAGTATTGTTGCTGACCATGTCCATCCCTTTATGACCACAATGTACCCAACTTCTGATGGCTACTTTCAGCAGGATAATGCGCCATGTCATAAAGCTGGAATCATCTCAGACTGGTTTCTTGAACATGACAATGAGTTCGCTGTACTCAAATGGCCTCCACAGTCACCAGATCTCAATCCAATAGAGCATCTTTGGGATGTGGTGGAACGGGAGATTCGCATCATGGATGTGCAGCCGACAAATCTGCGGCAACTGTGTGATGCCATCATGTCAATATGGACCAAACTCCCTGAGGAATGCTTCCAGCACCTTGTTGAATCTATGCCACGAAGAATTGAGGCAGTTCTGAAGGCAAAAGGGGGTCCAACCCGTTACTAGCATGGGGTACCTAATAAAGTGGCCGGTGAGTGTATATATATATATATATAAACGGCCCGGGGTTAAAAAAAACCAAAAAAAAAAACCTTTGGGGTTATTGTGCACGACGTGCAAAAACGTAACCCCGCTTTGACTGTCGAAAAGAAGTGTGCTGTAGAGCTTGCATCAGTGTGGGCTCTGCAAAAGTGCGCATCGAGGGCACATATCAACCACAAAGTATGCGTGAGCAACCTTCTGAAACCTAAAATGAAAAATGAGACACCCTACGGTCTCATGGATTTAACGGACACATGAAATAAGTACACAAGACCGAAAATTCATATGAAGTGTGCCATTTGGGGCAGGGCCTATGATCGTGAACCACAATAGCCACATATATGAGATAATTTAAATTTAGAATCATTTTTAATGTCATAGGATGTCATATGTCAATATGTTTTGTAGCACTTAAATGTGTAAATCCAGAAGCCTAGTATTTATCTGGAGGTCTTTGTCCTTTGCCTGTCAACCTGGTTTGTCTCTGCCTTTTCTGTTCTGCCCTGTTTGCCATTGTTCACCCTGCCTGTCTTGACCATTCTTAATAAAAAGCTGCAAATGGATTCAAAAAGACAAGGCCTTAAACTTAAACTTGAACAAGGATTAAACTCTTGTAACTGTAACAGACACCAAGGCACAATCACACACATGCACGCACGCACGCACACACAGTTTAAAAACAAAAAAAATATTTATCCAACCCCATTTAAAAACAGTCTGTGATTCCTTTACTTTATTAATAAAACTTATTTAAAAAATACAAGGCTTAAGACATTTATTTTCCTTTTTAATGCAGGCCAAACCACACAGCAGTGAAATGGTTAATCTAGCCCTCCTCCCCCTACACACACACACACACACACACACACAGACACGTAGGCTTATGGCAAGCCGTTTTAACATTTAATCATTTAAACCCACTAGTCTCTATTTTCATGCTACTAGTACTTATTTTTTAGATACTAGTATTTTTAGATACTAATATAGTATCTAATGAATAAGTACTAGTATCTTTTAAAAGATACTAGTCCCTAAGGAATAAGCACTAGTATCTAAAGAATAGGCACTAGTACCTAAAGAATAAGCACTAGTCGCTAATGAATAAGTACTAGTACTTAATGGAATAGATACTAGTATCTAAAAAATAAGTACTAGTAGCATGAAAATAGAGACTAGTAGGTTAAAATGATTAAATGTTAAGACGGCTTGCCATATTGGCTCAGAGAGAGAGAGAGAGAGAGAAAATGACCATATTCAAACCAAAATATCTGACTTTCTGTTGTTCGGAGCTAATAACTGTAAATTAGAAAGTTGTTCGGCTTGAGGAGAAGAATATACACGCTGAGTTTTGTAACTGTAGGTAAAACTAACTAAGTTATAACACACTTTATATGTCCTTATTAAGCCATGAAAATTCATTTCCTCGCCACGGCCAAACCGTTCGAGATATCAAAAGTCCGTCCGCAATTTAGCATCCTCAAAGTCTTCACATCATGCACACCGAGTTTGGCGATGATTGAATGAATTGCCTAGGAGTAGTACTTCAAATTCCACTGCAAGCGTTTTCCAAACAACCCATAATAGTCGACTTCCTGTTGGCTGGCGTAAAACTTGACCGGGGGTAAGATGTTCGGCCCGATGAGATCTATATGTGTACTGAGTTTCATATTAATTCATGCAAGCGTGTTGGATATATGGACCAAATTGTCGGACCCCGTTCAAGAGGGCGCTGTTGAGCCCCCCTGCCACGCCCGGGTACCAGCTTCAGCCCGGCCCTGATGGCCGTGGGTTCTGACCTGTGTGCAAAATTTCAAGAGTTTTTGAGCACGTTAAGAGCCCCAAAAGCCCCTGAAACCTTGAAATCCATTAAAAGCAATAGACAAATCCCTCACACACAGAGACAGAGAGAGAGGGAGAGAAAATTCTCAGATACATCTTTAAATATCTGACTTGCTGTTGTTTGGAGCTAATGACAGTTAATTAGAAAGTTGTCCGGCTTGATCTGAACAATATGCGTACCGAGTTTTATGATTGTAGGTAAAACTATATAACTAACACCCCCACTTTTGTCAAAAGGTGGCGCTACTGAGCCCCTGCACCACGCCCGTTTCTGAAACTTTGCACATGTCTACTGGCTAATAAATGTGATCTGTCTGTCGAATTTCATGCAATTTTAAGCAATTTCAGGCATGCTAAGAGTCTCAAAAGCATCCAAAAAGAATATTAAAGTTTGATGCGTTTGATGCGTTGTCACGGCAACAGTATCTTAGATATCAATAATCCTTTCACAAGTCTACATCTGGCGTGTGTTTACATTATACACATAAAGTTTGAAGCAAATCGGGTAAAAATAAGAGGGTGATTTCAAAGCATTTTGAAAGTGACACACTTCCTGCTGCCAGTTGGTGGCGCTATAACATTGACTCACAATAGTCACATCCATGTGATCGGACTCTTACAACGAACACACTGCTGAAGTTTCATCAAGATCAGTTAATGTATGCAGAAGTTATAACACACTTCCTGTTTCCATTATTCGCCATAAATTCGTTTCCTCGCCACGGCCAAACCGTTCGAGATATCAAAAATCCCCTGGCAACTTTTCATCGTCAATCTCTTGACTTCATGCTGACCGAGTTTCGTGGCGATTGGTTGAATTCTCTAGGAGGAGTATATCGAATTCCATTGCACGCGTTTTCCAAACAAGCCTTAATAGCCGACTTCCTGTTGGGCTGGGGTAAAAAGTAAAAGTACAAAGGATATATGAACCGATGAGATCTATATGTGTACCGAGTTTCATATTATTACATGCAAGTGTGTTTGATTTATGAACCAAGTTTTTGGACCCCATTCCAGGGGGCGCTGTCAAACCCCCCTGTCACGCCCGGGTACCAGCTTCAGCCCAGCCCTGATGGCCGCCGGTTCTGACCCGTGTGCAAAGTTTCAAGAGTTTTTGAGCACGTTAAGGGGCCCAAAAGTGCGCTGAGAGTCTCAAAAGCATCCAAAAAGAATATTAAAGTTTGATGCATTGTCACGGCAACAGCATCTAAGATATCAACAATCCTTTCACAGGTCTACATCTGGCTTGTGTCTACATTATACACATCAAGTTTGAAGCAAATAGGGTAAAGCGTGTTGGATATATGGACCAAATTGTCGGACCCGTTCAAGGGGGCGCTGTCGAGCCCCCCTGCCACGCCCGGGTACCAGCTTCAGCCTGGCCCTGATGGCCATGGGTTTTGTCCCGTGTGCAAAGTTTCAAGAGTTTTCGAGCACGTTAAGAACCCCAAAAGTGCCCGAAAGCATAAAAAAGCATGAAAAAGCTTAAAAAAAGGAATATTAATGTTTGATGCATTGCCATGGCAACAGTATCAAAGATATCAATAATCCTTTCACAGGTCTACATCTGGCGTGTGTCTACATTATGCACATGAAGTTTGAAGCAAATCGGGTAAAAATAAGAGGGTGATTTAAAAGCATTTTGAAAGTGACACTTCCTGCTGCCAGTTGGTGGCGCTATAACTTTGACTCACAATAGTCACATCCATGTGATCGGGCTCTTACAACGAACACACTACTGAAGTTTCATCAAGATCAGTTAATGTATGCAGTAGTTATAACACACTTCCTGTTTCATGTTTCTCGCCATAATTTCGTTTCCTCGCCACGGCCAAACCGTTCGAGATATCAAAAATCCCCTGGCAACTTTTCATCCTCAGTGTCTTGACTTCATGCTGACCGAGTTTCGTGCCGTGTGTTTGAATTCTCTAGGAGGAGTATTTCACATTCCATTGCATGCGTTTTCCAAACAAGCCTTAATAGCCGACTTCCTGTTGGGCTGGGGTAAAAAGTAAGAGCATGAAGTATATATGAACCGATGAGATCTATATGTGTACTGAGTTTCATATTATTACATGCAAGCGTGTTTGATTTATGGACCAAGTGTTCAAACCCCGTTCCAGGGGGCGCTGTCGAGCCCCCCTGCCACGCCCGGGTACCAGCTTCAGCCCGGCCCTGATGGCCGCGGGTTCTGAGATGTGTGCAAAGTTTCAAGAGTTTTCGAGCACGTTAAGGCCCCCAAAAGTGCCCAAAAGGTAGTAAAATAATAATAAATATAGCTGCGAGCAGCGATTACGGGCCCAAGCCGGTGGCACCGCAACCCCGGTGCCTTTAGTACCTAAAGGCACCGGGGTGGCGGTTCCACCGGCTTTGGCCCTTCATCGCTGCTCGCAGCTATATTTATATATATATATATATAAACAGCCCGGTGGCACCGCCACCCCGGTGCCTTTGGGGTTATTGTGCACAACGTGCAAAAACGTAACCCCGCTTTGACTGTCGAAAAGAAGTGTGCTGTAGAGCTTGCATCAGTGTGGGCTCTGCAAAAGTCCGCATCGAGGGCACATATCAACCACAAAGTATGCGTGAGCAACCTTCTGAAACCTAAAATGGAAAATGAGACACCCTACGGTCTCATGGATTTAACAGACACATGAAATAAGTACACAAGACCGAAAATTCATATGAAGTGTGCCATTTGGGACAGGGCCTATGATTGTGAACCACAATAGCCACATATATGAGATAATTTAAATTTAGAATAATTTTTACAGTTTTTCTCAATTGCTAAAACACTAAACCCTATTGTCTGAACCAAATGCTCAGTTGCCTGAACCCACTGATTGAATCAATCACTCTTTTGGCAAAACCATAAGCACTTTTCACCTGTTTAGACACAACTTGTCAACACATTTTCATTGTGATGCACACGTGCTGCATAATGGTGAGCACAGGTGACAAAAGTCAAACACAATTAAAGCACAGGCGTCACCACTTGAACACAACAACTCAAAATTGATCACACTTGTGGCTAATGATGTGAGGGAACATATACAGTAAGCCAGTTCAGAGAGCACTGGTTTGGGCTTACTGTACACAAGTGGCAAACGCATTAGATTTCTGTTTGTTTTTACAAGTGCTACGTGTAAATGCACAAGATTTCTGTTTTGTCTAAATGTACAAGTGCTAAATGCACAGGTTTTTTTTGTTTTGCAACATGCATTTAGCCTACAGTGAACAATAAACATTTATTTCTCAAGCTTCATGTCCTGAGCATTGTGTTTTCTATTTTTCTACGTAGTGTTTAGTGACTGTTCAGTAGTGTTTTTAATTTTGATTGACTCGGGGCACGATTTGACAACATAGTTCAGTTTTGAGCACAGATTGAACTGTTTTGAGGTGAAAGTTTGGTTTTGCAAGTAGAGTCTGAGGTTTTGTGAATGTAGCTTGAAAATTGGGTTTTGTGTTCACAGTTTAGAGAAAAGGAGAGCAGCTTTCAAGAAATGTGTCTTAGCAATCGAGAAAAACTGTAATGTCATAGGATGTCATATGTTAATATGTTTTGTAGCACTTAAATGTGTAAATCCAGAAGCCTAGTATTTATCTGGAGGTCTTTGTCCTTTGCCTGTCAACCTGATTTGTCTCTGCCTTTTCTGTTCTGCCCTGTTTGCCATTGTTCACCCTGCCTGTCTTGACCATTCTTAATAAAAAGCTGCAAATGGATTCAAAAAGACAAGGCCTTAAACTTGAACAAGGATTAAACTCTTGTAACTGTAACAGACACCAAGACACACACACACACACACACACACACACACACGCACGCAGTTTAAAAACAAAAAAATATTTATCCAACCTCATTTAAAAACAGTCTGTGAGTGCCATCTTTTGGACATTCATCATATTGCATTGGTTTTCATTTCTTGTCCTCAAACAGAGCACTAATCTGTTTATTTTTAAGTTAAACATTCTACATTTATTAAAAAAGAAACATCAAATGTGTTTTGAGTCATAGTATTATTTTATACAGAAATAAATTATTTGTAATTCAGATGAGAATAAAGTTAGTGTTTTACAATTTTAAGGAAAACAAATCTATTGTTCTGAAATATAGCACATTCATTTTAAATTCATACAGCTTCAATTACCAATACAATCTTAATTTTATTTAAAGCAAACTATACATTTAAAAGATCTGAGTTCTATGCATATTTTGTAATTTATAAAAATATAAAATTGTTATGCAAAAAGACAAGGCCTTAGAGATTTATTTATCCTTTAATGCAGGAAAAATCACACAGCAATGAAAGGCTTAATCTCTTGTCACTGTAACAGACAGACAGCCACACACATACACACACACATAAACACAGACACCACCCCTCCCTCCCCCTCCCTCCCTCCCTCCCTCCCTCCCTCCCTCCCCACACAGACAGCCACACACACACACACACACACACAGAATGGGAGGAGGCCCTCTCTCTGTCAGAGAGAGACAGAGAGAGATACCATTTCAAGAAATCCACATTCAAACCACAATATCTGACTTTCTGAGGGTCGGAGATAATGACTTTAAATTAGAAAGTTGTTTGGCTTGAAGAGAAGAATATACACGCTGAGTTTTGTAACTGTAGGTGAAACTAACTAAGTTATAACACACTTTATATGTCCTTTTTTAGTCATGAAAATTCATTTCCTCGCCACGGCCAAACCGTTCGAGATATCAAAAATCCGTCCGCAATTTAGCATCCTCAATGTCTTGACTTCATGCACACCGAGTTTGGCGATGATTGAATGAATTGCCTAGGAGTAGTACTTCACATTCCACAGCAAGCGTTTTCCAAACAACCCATAATAGCCGACTTCCTGTTGGACTGGCGTAAAACTTGACCGGGGGTAAGATGTTCAACCCGATGAGATCTATATGTGTACTGAGTTTCATATTAATTCATGCAAGCGTGTTGGATATATGGACCAAATTGTCGGACCCCGTTCAAGGGGGCGCTGTTGAGCCCCCCTGCCACGCCCGGGTACCAGCTTCAGCCCGGCCCTGATGGCCGTGGGTTCTGACCTGTGTGCAAAATTTCAAGCGTTTTTGAGCACGTTAAGAGCCCCAAAAGCCCTTGAAACCTTGAAATCCATTAAAAGCAATAGACAAATCCCTCACACACAGAGACAGAGAGAGAGGGAGAGAAAATTCTCAGAAACATCCATATCAATAATCCTTTCACAAGTCTACATCTGGCGTGTGTTTACATTATACACATAAAGTTTGAAGCAAATCGGGTAAAAATAAGAGGGTGATTTCAAAGCATTTTGAAAGTGACACACTTCCTGCTGCCAGTTGGTGGCGCTATAACATTGACTCACAATAGTCACATCCATGTGATCGGACTCTTACAACAAACACACTGCTGAAGTTTCATCAAGATCAGTTAATGTATGCAGAAGTTATAACACACTTCCTGTTTCCATTATTCGCCATAAATTCGTTTCCTCGCCACGGCCAAACCGTTCGAGATATCAAAAATCCCCTCGCAACTTTTCATCGTCAATCTCTTGACTTCATGCTGACCGAGTTTCGTGGCGATTGGTTGAATTCTCTAGGAGGAGTATATCGAATTCCATTGCATGCGTTTTCCAAACAACCCTTAATAGACGACTTCCTGTTGGGCTGGGGTAAAAAGTAAAAGTACAAAGGATATATGAACCGATGAGATCTATATGTGTACCGAGTTTCATATTATTACATGCAAGCGTGTTTGATTTATGGACCAAGTTTTCGGACCCCGTTCCAGGGGGCGCTGTCGAGCCCCCCTGCCACGCCCAGGTACCAGCTTCAGCCCAGCCCTGATGGCCACGGGTTCTGACCCATGTGCAAAGTTTCAAGAGTTTTTGAGCATGTTAAGGGCCCCAAAATTGCCCAAATAGTCGTAAGAAAAATATAGAAAATGACTTTCCAAACCCATAATAACCGACTTCCTGTTGGGCTGACGTAAAACTTAGAGCGCGAAAGTTGTTCGGCCCGATGAGATCTATAAGTGTACCGAGTTTCAGATTATTACATGCAAGCGTGTTTGATATATGGACAAGTGTTCAAAACCCGTTCCAGGGGGCGCTGTCGAGCCCCCCTGCCACGCCCGGGTACCAGCTTCAGCCCGGCCCTGATGGCCGCGGGTTCTGATCTGTGTGCAAAGTTTCCAGAGTTTTCGAGCACGTTAAGGGCCCCAAAAGTGCCAAAAAGGTAGTAAAATAATAAGAAGAATAATAAAAAGAATAATAAATTAAAGCTGCAAGCAGCGATGAAAGGGCCCTCGCACCCGTGCCACCGCCACCCAGTGGCTTTAGGAAGACAGAGCACGGAGGGGAATGTGCATTTATGTAGGTAAATATTGGAGGAGTATGTCAATGACAGTTACAAAAATGTCCTTTATTATGGGGATTATACAATGTGTTTTCACTCAGATAAGTGTTGCTAGCATGTTTTAGCATGTTTCTAGCATGCTTGGAACTCAATGGTATATCTAAATTTGTTGCTAGTACTGCATCACATTGTAGATCTCACTTCCTGTTGACAGTAGGTGGCGCTATTACTATAACTGAAAATTGTCATGTAGATGTGTTCAGGGCAGGACTTTTATCAAAAGTGTGACGTTTGGGGCAGATTGGACATTCCTTGCCTGAGTTAAAACAACTTCCTGTTTCATGGCATTAATAGCATGATTTAACACTTAACTAAGTATTGCTAGCATGCTTTAGCATGTTTCTAACTTGTTTAACACTCAATGGCATATTTTACTATGTTGCTAGTACTGCATCACAGTGTAAAACATGTCACTTCCTGTTGACAGTAGGTGGCGCTAATACTATAACAGAAAATTCTCATGTAGATGTGTTCAGGCCATGACTCTTATCAAACATGTGAAGTTTGGGGCAGATTGGACATTGCCTTCTTGAGTAACAACAACTTCCTCTTTCATTGCATTAGCATGCTTTAGCACTTAGCTAAGAATTGTTAGCATGTTTTAACATGTTTCTAACATGTTGAACACTCAATGGCATATTTTACTATGTTGCTAGTACTGCATCACAGTGTAAAACATGTCAGTTCCTGTTGACAGTAGGTGGCGCTATTACTATAACAGAAAATTAACAGAAAATTATCATGTAGATGTGTTCAGGCCATGACTCTTATCAAACGTGTGAAGTTTGGGGCAGATTGGACATTGCCTTCTTGAGTAACAACAACTTCCTCTTTCATTGCATTAGCATGCTTTAGCACTTAGCTAAGTGTTTGCTAGCATGTTTTAGCATGTTTCTAGTATGTTGGTAGCATGTTTAGCACTTGCTGGCACTTTTTTATATGTTATTAGTAGTCCACAACAGTGTTAAACATGTCACTTCCTGTTGCCAGCAGGTGGCGCTATGACTGTAACTGAATATGAGCATGGACATGTGTTCAGGACATAACTGTTATCAAACGTGTGAAGTTTGGGGCAGATTGGACATTGTTTGCCTGAGTTACAGCAACTTCCGGTTTCATGGCGAAACATCGAAATTTGTCAGGCCGCCGAGGACACGCCCTTCGACGAAAACTCAAGATCTTCGCAATTTAACGTCGCAAAGGCTTTAAGATTACACTCACCAAATTTAAAGATGATCAGATTGAAACTGTAGGAGGAGTTCGTAAAAGTAGGAGGCCTGAAAATGGCAAAAACTGCACAAAAATCAGAGGAAGATCAAAATGGCTGACTTCCTGTTGTGTTTACGGATACGCTCCAAGAGACTTTTTTGTAGGTATTGGGCCATTACATGTATGTACCTATTTGGAGTCTAGAACAGTGTTAAACGTCACTTCCTGTTGCCAGCAGTCGGCGCTATGACTATGTCTGAATATGAGCATGGACATGTGTTTAAGAGATAACTCTTATCAAACGTGTGAAGTTTGGCGCAGATGGGACGTTGCCTTTTTGAGTAACAACAACGTCTTGTTTCATTGAATTAGCGTGCTTTAGGACTTAGCTAAGTATTGCTAGCATGTTTAACATGTTTCTTGTATGTTTAGAACTCAATGGCATTTTTAACCTGTTGCTAGAAGGGCATCAACGTGTTAAACATGTCACTTCCTGTTGCCAGTAGGTGGCGCTATTACTATAACTGAATATTCTCATGTAGATGTGTTCAGGCCATGACTCTTATCAAACGTGTGAAGTTTGGGGCAGATTGGACATTCCATACCTGAGTTACAGCAAATTCCTATTGAATTGCAGTAATAGCATGCTTTAGCACTTAGCTAAGTGCTTGCTAGCATGTTTTAGCATGTTTCAAGTATGTTGTTAGCATGTTTAACACTTGCTGGCACTTTTTTATATGTTATCAGGAGTCCACAACAGTGTTAAACATGTCACTTCCTGTTGCCAGCAGGTGGCGCTATGACTGTAACTGAATATGAGCATGGACATGTGTTCAGGACAGAACTCTTATCAAACATGTGAAGTTTGGGGCAGATTGGACATTGTTTGCCTGAGTTACAGCAACTTCCTGTTTCATGGCGAAACATCAAAATTTGTCAGGCCGCCGAGGACACGCCCTTCGACGAAAACTCAAGATCTTCGCAATTTAACGTCGCAAAGGCCTTAAGATTAGACTCACCAAATTTGAAGATGATCAGATTAAAACTGTAGGAGGAGTTCGTTAAAGTACGAGGCCTGAAAATGGCAAAAACTGCACAAAAATCTGAGAGGAAGTTCAAAATGGCTGACTTCCTGTTGTGTTTAGGGCTACGCTCCAAGAGACTTTTTTGTAGGTATTGGGCCATTACAGGTATGTACCGAATTTCGTACACGTACGTGAAACGTAACGCGAGGCGCACTCCGTTGAACCTTTATAGGTGGCGCTATCGAGCCATTTTGCCCCGCCCAATTTTGAAATGCATATCAGATGTAAATTTTCGCCAGTTCTGACGCGTGTGCAAATTTTCGTGAGTTTTCGTGCATGTTTAGGCCCTCAAAAATGCGATTCATTGCGGAGAAGAAGAAGAAGAAGAATAATAATAATAATTAAAGCTGCAAGCAGCATTGAAAGGGCCCTCGCACACGTGCCATCGCCACCCGGTGGCTTTAGGAAGACAGAGCACGGTGGGCAATGTGCATTTAAGTAGATAAATATAGTGGGAGTATGTCAAAGTCAGTTACAAAAATGTCCTTTATTGTGGGGATAACAGCATGCGTTATCACTCAGATAAGTGTTGCTAGCATGTTTTTAGCATGTTTAGAACTCAATGGCATATTTACTATGTTGCTAGTACTGCATCACAGTGTCAAATATGTCACTTCCTTTTGACAGTAGGTGGCGCTATTACTTTAACTTAAAATTGTAATGCGGATTTGTTCAGGCCATGACTCTTATCAAACGTGTGAAGTTTGGGGCAGATTTGACATTCCATGCCTCAGTTACAGCAAATTCCTATTTAATTGCAGTAATAGCATGCATTGGCACTTAGTTAAGTGTTTGCTAGAATGTTTCTAGTATGTTGCTAGCATGTTTAACACTTGCTGGCACTTTTTTATATATTATTAGAAGTCCACAACAGTGTCAAACATGTCACTTCCTGTTGCCAGCAGGTGGCGCTATGACTGTAACTGAATATGAGCATGCACATGTGTTCAGGACAGAACTCTTATTAAACTTGTGAAGTTTTGGGCAGATTGGACATTGCCTTCTTAAGTAAAAACAACTTCCTGTTTCATAGCATTAGCATGCTTTAGCACTTAGCTAAGAATTGCTAGCATGTTTATAACTCAATGGCATATTTACTATGTTGCCAGTACTGCATCACACTGTTAAACATGTCACTTCCTGTTGCCAGTAGGTGGCGCTATTACTATAGCTGAAAATTGTCATGTAGATGTGTTCAGGGCAGGACTCTTATCAAATGTGTGAAGTTTGGGGCAGATTGGACATTGCCTTCTTAAGTAACAACAACTTCCTGTTTCATTGCATTAGCATGCTTTAGCACTTAGCTAAGAATTGCTAGCATGTTTTAACATGTTTCTAACATGTGTATAACTCAATGGCATATTTACTATGTTGCTAGTACTGCATCACAGTGTAAAACGTGCACGGAGGGGAATGTGCATTTATGTAGGTAAATATAGGAGGAGTATGTCAATGTCAGTTACAAAAATGTCCTTTATTATGGGGATTATACAATGTGTTTTCACTCAGATAAGTGTTGCTAGCATGTTTTAGCATGTTTCTAGCATGCTTGGAACTCAATGGTATATCTAAATTTGTTGCTAGTACTGCATCACATTGTAGATGTCACTTCCTGTTGACAGTAGGTGGCGCTATTACTATAAGTGAAAATTGTCATGTAGATGTGTTCAGGGCAGGACTTTTATCAAAAGTGTGACGTTTGGGGCAGATTGGACATTCCTTGCCTGAGTTAAAACAACTTCCTGTTTCATGGCATTAATAGCATGATTTAACACTTAACTAAGTATTGCTAGCATGCTTTAGCATGTTTCTAACATGTTTAACACTCAATGGCATATTTTACTATGTTGCTAGTACTGCATCACAGTGTAAAACATGTCACTTCCTGTTGACAGTAGGTGGCGCTAATACTATAACAGAAAATTAACAGAAAATTATCATGTAGATGTGTTCAGGCCATGACTCTTATCAAACATGTGAAGTTTGGGGCAGATTGGACATTGCCTTCTTGAGTAACAACAACTTCCTCTTTCATTGCATTAGCATGCCTTAGCACTTAGCTAAGAATTGTTAGCATGTTTTAACATGTTTCTAACATGTTGAACACTCAATGGCATATTTTACTATGTTGCTAGTACTGCATCACAGTGTAAAACATGTCACTTCCTGTTGACAGTAGGTGGCGCTATTACTATAACAGAAAATTAACAGAAAATTATCATGTAGATGTGTTCAGGCCATGACTCTTATCAAACGTGTGAAGTTTGGGGCAGATTGGACATTGCCTTCTTGAGTAACAACAACTTCCTCTTTCATTGCATTGGCATGCTTTAGCACTTAGCTAAGTGTTTGCTAGCATGTTTTAGCATGTTTCTAGTATGTTGCTAGCATGTTTAGCACTTGCTGGCACTTTTTTATATGTTATTAGTAGTCCACAACAGTGTTAAACATGTCACTTCCTGTTGCCAGCAGGTGGCGCTATGACTGTAACTGAATATGAGCATGGACATGTGTTCAGGACAGAACTCTTATCAAACATGTGAAGTTTGGGGCAGATTGGACATTGTTTGCCTGAGTTACAGCAACTTCCTGTTTCATTGTATTAGCATGCTTTAGCACTTAGCTAAGAATTGCTAGCATGTTTTAACATGTTTCTAACATGTTTATAACTCATTGGCATAATTAATATGTTGCTAGTACTGCATCACAGTGTTAAACATGTCACTTCCTGTTGCCAGTAGGTGGCGCTATTACTATAACTGAATATTCTCATGTAGATGTGTTCAGGCCATGACTCTTATCAAACGTGTGAAGTTTGGGGCAGATTGGACATTCCATACCTGAGTTACAGCAAATTCCTATTGAATTGCAGTAATAGCATGCTTTAGCACTTAGCTAAGTGCTTGCTAGCATGTTTTAGCATGTTTCAAGTATGTTGTTAGCATGTTTAACACTTGCTGGCACTTTTTTATATGTTATCAGGAGTCCACAACAGTGTTAAACATGTCACTTCCTGTTGCCAGCAGGTGGCGCTATGACTGTAACTGAATATGAGCATGGACATGTGTTCAGGACATAACTCTTATCAAACGTGTGAAGTTTGGGGCAGATTGGACATTGTTTGCCTGAGTTACAGCAACTTCCTGTTTCATGGCGAAACATCAAAATTTGTCAGGCCGCCGAGGACACGCCCTTCGACGAAAACTCAAGATCTTCGCAATTTAACGTCGCAAAGGCCTTAAGATTAGACTCACCAAATTTGAAGATGATCAGATTAAAACTGTAGGAGGAGTTCGTTAAAGTACGAGGCCTGAAAATGGCAAAAACTGCACAAAAATCTGAGAGGAAGTTCAAAATGGCTGACTTCCTGTTGTGTTTAGGGCTACGCTCCAAGAGACTTTTTTGTAGGTATTGGGCCACTACAGGTATGTACCGAATTTCGTACACGTACGTGAAACGTAACGCGAGGCGCACTCCGTTGAACCTTTATAGGTGGCGCTATCGAGCCATTTTGCCCCGCCCAATTTTGAAACGCATATCAGATGTAAATTTTCGCCAGTTCTGACGCGTGTGCAAATTTTCGTGAGTTTTCGTGCATGTTTAGGCCCTCAAAAATGCGATTCATTGCGGAGAAGAAGAAGAAGAAGAATAATAATAATAAATATAGCTGCGAGCAGCGATTACGGGCCCAAGCCGGTGGCACCGCAACCCCGGTGCCTTTAGTACCTAAAGGCACCGGGGTGGCGGTTCCGCCAGCTTTGGCCCTTCATCGCTGCTCGCAGCTATATTTATATATATATATATATATATATATATAAATAAACGGCCCGGTGGCACCGCCACCCCGGTGCCTTTGAGGTTATTGTGCACGACGTGCAAAAACGTAACCCCGCTTTGACTGTCGAAAAGAAGTGTGCTGTAGAGCTTGCATCAGTGTGGGCTCTGCAAAAGTGCGCATCGAGGGCACATATCAACCACAAAGTATGCGTGAGCAACCTTCTGAAACCTAAAATGAAAAATGAGACACCCTACGGTCTCATGGATTTAACGGACACATGAAATAAGTACACAAGACCGAAAATTCATATGAAGTATGCCATTTGGGACAGGGCCTATGATCGTGAACCACAATAACCACATATATGAGATAATTTAAATTTAGAATAATTTTTAATGTCATAGGATGTCATATGTCAATATGTTTTGTAGCACTTAAATGTGTAAATCCAGAAGCCTAGTATTTATCTGGAGGTCTTTGTCCTTTGCCTGTCAACCTGGTTTGTCTCTGCCTTTTCTGTTCTGCCCTGTTTGCCATTGTTCACCCTGCCTGTCTTGACCATTCTTAATAAAAAGCTGCAAATGGATTCAAAAAGACAAGGCCTTAAACTTAAACTTGAACAAGGATTAAACTCTTGTAACTGAAACAGACACCAAGGCACAATCACACACATGCACGCACGCACGCACACACAGTTTAAAAACAAAAAAAATATTTATCCAACCCCATTTAAAAACAGTCTGTGATTCCTTTACTTTATTAATAAAACTTATTTAAAAAATACAAGGCTTAAGACATTTATTTTCCTTTTTAATGCAGGCCAAACCACACAGCAGTGAAATGGTTAATCTAGCCCTCCTCCCCCTACACACACACACACACACACACACAGACAGGGACAGACACAGAGACGTAGGCTTATGGCAAGCCGTTTTAACATTTAATCATTTAAACCCACTAGTCTCTATTTTCATGCTACTAGTACTTATTTTTTAGATACTAGTATTTTTAGATACTAATATAGTATCTAATGAATAAGTACTAGTATCTTTTAAAAGGTACTAGTCCCTAAGGAATAAGCACTAGTATCTAAAGAATTGGCACTAGTACCTAAAGAATAAGCACTAGTCGGTAATGAATAAGTAATAGTACTTAATGGAATAGATACTAGTATCTAAAAAATAAGTACTAGTAGCATGAAAATAGAGACTAGTAGGTTAAAATGATTAAATGTTAAGACGGCTTGCCATATTGGCTCAGAGAGAGAGAGAGAGAAAATGACCATATTCAAACCAAAATATCTGACTTTCTGTTGTTCGGAGCTAATAACTGTAAATTAGAAAGTTGTTCGGCTTGAGGAGAAGAATATACACGCTGAGTTTTGTAACTGTAGGTAAAACTAACTAAATTATAACACACTTTATATGTCCTTATTAAGCCATGAAAATTCATTTCCTCGCCACGGCCAAACCGTTCGAGATATCAAAAGTCCGTCCGCAATTTAGCATCCTCAAAGTCTTGACATCATGCACACCGAGTTTGGCGATGATTGAATGAATTGCCTAGGAGTAGTACTTCAAATTCCACAGCAAGCGTTTTCCAAACAACCCATAATAGCCGACTTCCTGTTGGGCTGGCGTAAAACTTGACCGGGGGTAAGATGTTCGGCCCGATGAGATCTATATGTGTACTGAGTTTCATATTAATTCATGCAAGCGTGTTGGATCTATGGACCAAATTGTCGGACCCCGTTCAAGAGGGCGCTGTTGAGCCCCCCTGCCACGCCCGGGTACCAGCTTCAGCCCGGCCCTGATGGCCGTGGGTTCTGACCTGTGTGCAAAATTTCAAGAGTTTTTGAGCACGTTAAGAGCCCCAAAAGCCCCTGAAACCTTGAAATCCATTAAAAGCAATAGACAAATCCCTCACACACAGAGACAGAGAGAGAGGGAGAGAAAATTCTCAGATACATCCACATTCAAACTTAAATATCTGACTTGCTGTTGTTTGGAGCTAATGACAGTTAATTAGAAAGTTGTCCGGCTTGATCTGAACAATATGCGTACCGAGTTTTATGATTGTAGGTAAAACTATATAACTAACACCCCCACTTTTGTCAAAAGGTGGCGCTACTGAGCCCCTGCACCACGCCCGTTTCTGAAACTTTGCACATGTCTACTGGCTAATAAATGTGATCTGTCTGTCGAGTTTCATGCAATTTTAAGCAATTTCAGGCATGCTAAGAGTCTCAAAAGCATCCAAAAAGAATATTAAAGTTTGATGCGTTTGATGCGTTGTCACGGCAACAGTATCTTAGACATCAATAATCCTTTCACAAGTCTACATCTGGCGTGTGTTTACATTATACACATAAAGTTTGAAGCAAATCGGGTAAAAATAAGAGGGTGATTTCAAAGCATTTTGAAAGTGACACACTTCCTGCTGCCAGTTGGTGGCGCTATAACATTGACTCACAATAGTCACATCCATGTGATCGGACTCTTACAACGAACACACTGCTGAAGTTTCATCAAGATCAGTTAATGTATGCAGAAGTTATAACACACTTCCTGTTTCCATTATTCGCCATAAATTCGTTTCCTCGCCACGGCCAAACCGTTCGAGATATCAAAAATCCCCTGGCAACTTTTCATCGTCAATCTCTTGACTTCATGCTGACCGAGTTTCGTGGCGATTGGTTGAATTCTCTAGGAGGAGTATATCGAATTCCATTGCATGCGTTTTCCAAACAAGCCTTAATAGCCGACTTCCTGTTGGGCTGGGGTAAAAAGTAAAAGTACAACGGATATATGAACCGATGAGATCTATATGTGTACCGAGTTTCATATTATTACATGCAAGCGTGTTTGATTTATGGACCAAGTTTTCGGACCCTGTTCCAGGGGGCGCTGTCGAGCCCCCCTGCCACGCCCGGGTACCAGCTTCAGCCCGGCCCTGATGGCCGCGGGTTCTGACCCGTGTGCAAAGTTTCAAGAGTTTTTGAGCATGTTAAGGGCCCCAAAAGTGCGCTGAGAGTCTCAAAAGTATCCAAAAGGAATATTAAAGTTTGATGCGTTGTCACGGCAACAGCATCTAAGATATCAACAATCCTTTCACAGGTCTACATCTGGCGTGTGTCTACATTATACACATCAAGTTTGAAGCAAATCGGGTAAAGCCTGTTTGATTTATGGACCAAGTTTTCGGACCCCGTTCCAGGGGGCGCTGTCGAGCCCCCCTGCCACGCCCGGGTACCAGCTTCAGCCCGGCCCTGATGGCCGCGGTTTCTGACCCGTGTGCAAAGTTTCAAGAGTTTTTGAGCATGTTAAGGGCCCCAAAAGTGCGCTAAGAATCTCAAAAGTATCCAAAAAGAATATTAAAGTTTGATGCGTTGTCACGGCAACAGCATCTAAGATATCAACAATCCTTTCACAGGTCTACATCTGGCTTGTGTCTACATTATACACATCAAGTTTGAAGCAAATAGGGTAAAGCGTGTTGGATATATGGACCAAATTGTCTGACCCGTTCAAGGGGGCGCTGTCGAGCCCCCCTGCCACGCCCGGGTACCAGCTTCAGCCCGGCCCTGATGGCCGCGGGTTTTGTCCCGTGTGCAAAGTTTCAAGAGTTTTCGAGCACGTTAAGAACCCCAAAAGTGCCCGAAAGCATAAAAAAGCATGAAAAAGCTTAAAAAAAGGAACATTAATGTTTGATGCATTGCCATGGCAACAGTATCTAAGATATCAATAATCCTTTCACAGGTCTACATCTGGCGTGTGTCTACATTATGCACATGAAGTTTGAAGCAAATCGGGTAAAAATAAGAGGGTGATTTAAAAGCATTTTGAAAGTGACACACTTCCTGCTGCCAGTTGGTGGCGCTATAACTTTGACTCACAATAGTCACATCCATGTGATCGGGCTCTTACAACGAACACACTGCTGAAGTTTCATCAAGATTAGTTAATGTATGCATTAGTTATAACACACTTCCTGTTTCATGTTTCTCGCCATAATTTCGTTTCCTCGCCACGGCCAAACCGTTCGAGATATCAAAAATCCCCTGGCAACTTTTCATCCTCAGTGTCTTGACTTCATGCTGACCGAGTTTCGTGCCGTGTGTTTGAATTCTCTAGGAGGAGTATTTCACATTCCATTGCATGCGTTTTCCAAACAAGCCTTAATAGCCGACTTCCTGTTGGGCTGGGGTAAAAAGTAAGAGCATGAAGTATATATGAACCGATGAGATCTATATGTGTACTGAGTTTCATATTATTACATGCAAGCGTGTTTGATTTATGGACCAAGTGTTCAAACCCCGTTCCAGGGGGCGCTGTCGAGCCCCCCTGCCACGCCCGGGTACCAGCTTCAGCCCGGCCCTGATGGCCGCGGGTTCTGAGATGTGTGCAAAGTTTCAAGAGTTTTCGAGCACGTTAAGGCCCCCAAAAGTGCCCAAAAGGTAGTAAAATAATAATAATAATAATAATAATAATAATAATCCTAAATAATAATCCTTAGGAAAACAATAGGGCCTTCGCCTTTTCAGGCTTGGGCCCTAATAATCCTTAGGAAAACAATAGGGCCTTCGCCTTTTCAGGCTTGGGCCCTAATAATAATAATAATAATAATAATCCTAAATAATAATCCTTAGGAAAACAATAGGGCCTTCGCCTTTTCAGGCTTGGGCCCTAATAATAATAATAATCCTAAATAATAATCCTTAGGAAAACAATAGGGCCTTCGCCTTTTCAGGCTTGGGCCCTAATAATAATAATAAACAGAGCAATTCCAAGAGGGTCCTCACACCATCGGTGCTCGGGCCCTAATAAACAGAGCAATTCCAAGAGGGTCCTCACACCATCGGTGCTCGGGCCCTAATAATAAACAGAGCAATTCCAAGAGGGTCCTCACACCATCGGTGCTCGGGCCCTAATAATAATAAACAGAGCAATTCCAAGAGGGTCCTCACACCATCGGTGCTCGGGCCCTAAATATAGACCTGTAAGATCATGTAACCAAACAATCACATACTTCCAGAATAGATGAATCATTGGACAGTCCCAAAACATATGTAGAAATGTACCAGTGGCGCCAGTGTTACAGAAACTGCAGTATGGATTGGGTATAAGTTTCATGCGATAACGATGGATAGTCTTAAAATGAATAAGTACATGACTAAGGTTTTTAGAAGTAAGGCCAAGATTTGACCACACTGTTTCCCAGTCTGGGTGGAATCCTAACCAAGAAAGTTCCAAATCCCACGTTGATAGTATCTTTAAAGGCGTATGAACACTAGTCAAGTCAAGTCAAGTATATTTATATAGCGCTTTTCACAATACAGATTGTATCAAAGCAGCTTCACAGTATCAATCAAAACAACATAATGTTCGACATCCACGTTTGGTAGGGCTGATCAATGGTATTAATGATTGGTTAATTAATTTGAATATACCCAACTGAGCAAGCCAAGAGCAACAGTGACAAGGAACCGAAAAACTCCATCAAGTGACCTAATGGTGTCCTAAAACTCCATCAGGTGACCCAATGGAGAAAAACTGAGTACACTACTGAGTAAAGAATTATAGATTACTGTGACCACCCCTCTAAGATCATGCTTAAAGGTGTTATTAATAGCCCTAGGATCTGTAACTATTTTTGCCATCACTGTTTCGTAACATATCAATATTTGCTTTGGACTCGGTTTCCTTTAACCTCAATGCAAGCAGATGGCTAGTTCTATCTGAATGAAAATAATATTTTTGCTTAGTTCTATGAATAATGAACTCGGCTTTGGACATTGACAGAATTTGTTACTGTTGAAAAGAATACAATAGCCTGAGCAGCCTCTTCTGAGAAAGACTGGGACTGCTGATGCTCCAAAGACCTTCTTTCTTGTTCAAGATAATCAAAGCGTTTATTTTTAAGACGCTTGGCCTTTGAGGAAAAGGCAATGCAGTTCCCTCGTAGATAGTATTTAGTAACTTCCCATAACACCTGAGGGTTTGAGCAATGATCCGTATTAATCCGTATTATTAATTTCAGGGAGTCGTTAAAGCACCATCTACGGGATTTAACATGAGCTGTAGCAGGTGTGATATTACAAATAATGGGAGAGTGATCTGAAATCAAGATAGGCAATATGACAATATTGGATATATACTGAAGCAAGGCACTAACCAGGATATAATCAATTCTTGAAAAGGATTTTTGCCACGGAGAATAGAATGTGTAGCCCTTGGTATGTGGATTGTGTATGCGCCATGGGTCAATTAGATTTAATTCTGTAATTAACCTATTTAGAGAGGATGTGGACATTGTACTAGAGGAGTAACAACTAGATGAGCGATCTAGTTGAGGGTGAATTGAGGCATTGAAATCTCCCCCTATGACGACATCCAAATCACTAAATTGTAGTAGTTTTCCACAGATATTATTCAGAAAATGTTGATCGGGCTCATTTGGAGCGTAGATGGATACCAACACGGGTTTGGAATGATTTTTACAGCCGCATTCGCAAAACGGCCAAGGTCATCTCCAAGTAAGTCTATGGATAAATGTAGCGACCTCTTTGCAAGTATCAGCACACCTTTGGATTTATTAGCTGCCAGTACAATAATAACATTCCAAACTATATAGAGAACATACTGTACAAGCCGCAATGTGTTCAAGAGAGCCCCTTTGGCCAGTATAAAGTTAGAGATAAGAGACGTGACTCCTCCTAACGATGCAAACTCCCCCACCCCACTTGTTACAGTGATGCGATATTCAACGGAAAATAAAGCAATATGGTAAAATGTCCCTTCGTAATAATAATAAATAAATAAAAATATATAAAAAAATAAATAATAATAATAATAATAATAATAGTAGCCTGGATCTAGCCACAGAGAAATAGAGTAAAATAAACCTCAGCTATCGCCCAAAGAATAACCGTCCTAGACAATAACCTAGGCAAGTCTTATTGGTGCTCTTGCAGTCTATGCTAGCCTATAAATTATGAATGACATGCCTATGTTACGTTATGCGTCGAGATAAACTCAACTAAAATGAAAACCACAAAAATCATACTTCACCCATATGACAGCACAAGAGAAACGTCCAAAGTCCCACACTGAAATATTGAACAGGCTAGCTTGCGATGTTGCTTGCAGTGGCCAGTGTATAGGCTGATGCTCTGCTGTATCCATCTGGTGTGTATCCATCTCAGAGCCTTGGTTCTCCGGCGCTTCGCCCTCTCGCCTAGGTGAAGAGCTGGCATTTCTCTGCAGGTCAGGTTGTTAGAGAGGATGAACTGTTCCGCTTCAGATGGGGACCGACATAAGAGTTTGCCTACCACGATAGGTGATCTTCAGTGTGGCTGGGAACAAGAGAAACGTTTGAATCCCAGATGCTTCTATCCGCTTTCTCACCTCCGCAAATGCCTTTCGTTTCTTAGTGGTGTCTCGCTCTACTTTTATGTCTTGGTCAGCAACAGATGGGATCCACGTAGGTAGATTCGCCTTTAAAAAGGCGATGCGGTTATCACCCTCCACTCAGCCCAACTAAGCGTAGGTTGGATCTTCTACTTCGGTCTTCCATATCTGCCACCTTGGAACTCAGCTCGTCAATTTTCAGCCTCATAGCATTGACCTGGTCTCTATCATGTCAGTTAGCAGTTAGCTGATTGCGTAGAATCACACCTTGACTGAAGTCGATGAACGGATTTCTCCAGCTGTTCATTCTGGCCAGTGGCTGTCGTTATAGTGTCAGTGGTATTCTTCAGTTCAAGTCTAAGATTGAATATTTGCGGGAGCATCACATCATCTAAAGCAGCTTTTACCGCGGCAGTGACAATTTCATTTAGCTCTGCCCTCTGTTCAGCTAAGGCCTGCTTCACTAATGCTAAGATGGCGCTGTCCAGGTCAGCTTTGGAGATGCTAGTAGTCGGTGATTCCTTGAATCTCTTCTTGACAGGGGAAATTTCGGTTTCTTTAGTTGCACTAGTCTGTGTTTGGAATAACTGTGTTTGGTTGGTGTAGAGCAGTGGTTCTCAAAGTGGGGTCCGCGAAATAATTTATAACAACCTACAGTTTTTCCGGACTTTAAGTCATGTTTTCTTTATCATCTGAAAACTTGCTATTTATTCCAAAGTGACTTATCGGCCTAATGCATTTAATGTCAAATAATAAAAAAGTATGCTCTTAAAGGTTTCTATAGATAGATAATCTATTTATATTTCTTATGCCTGTGCGTCAAGTATTCGCTGTGTTTTGGTCGATTTTTGGGCACACGCGCCAGAAGGAGACAGAGACGGCAGAACTGGCTGTTGTTTTCTTTATTTTTTAAAAGGCATGACATTTTGTAGTCATTTTTAATGTATACACAAATAAAAAATAGACATTTAGCCTTTTTGAATGATGTACTCTTATCTGTATGACCATAAATAAGAGTATTCCTTTGTTTCCACTGCAGAGGAAACAATCCAGTGTTCGCGCCGGCGTCTCACGTGCGCGCACAGGCTATGTCAATTCTAGCACTGCTAATTTGACATCAAAACCTATTCATTATCAAAATAAAATACTCACCGAATTTTTAAAAAGTTTTGATTTGTCTGTTGTAGCCTACACTATGAAGGCAGTGACGGTCAATCATTATACTGTCGACTTGCTGTTGTTCCAATCTCATTTCTCCACATGTGAAGATGCTGATACGTGCAGGTCTGGACCTCTGTAATTTTTCAATGTGTGTATATATATATAATGAAAGTTTTGAAATAATTGCCTAATATTAACTCTAATTTGGCGCTGCAAGGATATTAAACATCGCGATGATAACTGACCTTCTCATCTGAGCGGTTTCAGCAGACTACCAGCGCTCGTCAATGTCAAAATGCGCATTTCCGCATGATGCTTCAGTTATTCGGTCATAAAGTGCGAGATAAGATGTAGGCTAAACAAGATCTAGACACGTGTGAAATTAATGTGGGAAAAAAAAAAATACTCTGAACCCCAAGTGAATTTACACAAACTGAGAAAGTCAAAAAGCATTACTTTGTGCTCCGCTCTCCCCTAGCTACAGGTCAAGGAGAAGCACGCTGTGCCCAGGATGAAATTACCATTATTTTTTTAGCTAATTACAGTGGATATAAGCTCAATTTAACAACACAAGCACCTATTAAACATAATTTGCCATTATTATTGTACTATAGGCCTACTATTTGTGTACCTCGAATGTGTTCAAATATTGGAATTTAACATCTAGGGTGAAGTCAGGTAAAATGGGACACTTTTTGGTAAATTGCATTTTAAACAACCTAAATCAGTTAGAATGTATTAAAAGTGTATGTGCTTTGATTAAATAGATTGTAATGAAGGCCACTATGGTGAAATTTTACCAATTTATTTATTTATTAAAGCTACAGTCCGTAGTTTTTCCTCTTTGTCACCATCTC
This sequence comes from Semotilus atromaculatus, assembly GCA_031834385.1. Classification (NCBI taxonomy): domain Eukaryota; kingdom Metazoa; phylum Chordata; class Actinopteri; order Cypriniformes; family Leuciscidae; genus Semotilus; species Semotilus atromaculatus. Next base: position 9,077,896 of record JAULUF010000030.1, read on the forward strand.
TGTTCGAAATCTGCAATTGCAGTTATTTGCGGAATTATCATCTTTACGTGGGTTGTAAATCGGCATGAAACAGCGCGGATGAACACGATGTTTTGAGGCGAGTGCTGCTGTCAGTCACCGCGCTGTGTGGATACTGTCATTCAGAATCACAGATTCACTTTTTGAAAGTTTGACCAACATAAGAATTTTCACCGGAAAATGTCTTCTGAACAAGTAAGTAACATTCATTTTTGTTCTGATCAACTAAGGGGGAAAAAGCATTCGACATGATAAACGATCGTTAGATTTAATCAACGCGATTTACAGCAACAGTGCAAATTATACGTTAGCCTACTTTGTTCTCAAATTGTTCATGTTAACAACATCAGCATTGCGTGACTAACGTTGCATTTAATGTGTTTTATTACCTGTGTAGTTCAGAATTCATATTCTCCATAATAGCTAAACGAGAAAGGCACAACAAGGAAACTCCATAACTGTGTGAATTAAGAAAACAGTGGTACTGTTACACGATTGAACTATTGAAATGTCTTACTTGTTAAGCAGAAAAAAAGCGGTCTCTTCTTCCGTTTTGAACCCCTTCAGTTCACGCACCTTCGATGTTTAAATCCTTGTGTTCGCATGGAGACGGTTTCTTTCTCTTTCTCTAGCCACCTTAAATCCAAAGTATGAAGTCTTTTGGGTTTTATAACTGGTGAATCTCCAGTTGACACTGATGATTGTTGTTTGGATCTTTCTGGATCGCCATAAGTTTAATTATGTAAAGTGCTGCGAGAAAAGCCTACACATCTCTACATCTCCTCACGCGCAGTTTAGCCAGCTTGCCGAATCTCCTTCTTTATGTGTACGGGTGTGACGTAATGACGCAAAGACATGCTCGAATTTCCCGCGGAAACCCACCAGTACCACTGGAATTAAAATCATTATTACAAGCTAACCGTTTTGAATCTAGCTATGGCAAGGCAAGCAGATAGTTTTGAACACTGGCTGAAGATGTTTTTTTTTAAATAATTATTTTGGATTATTTTTAACTTAAAAAAGTTGCGGACAGCAGCTTTAACAAACTGTTCATCTTTAAACACCATCTGACACCCTCTTCAGCAAACTGGAAGCGATCAGGTTGAGTGGGACACTTTGTTAGGAAAAGTGGGACACTATTTTATGGTTATAATGAACATGAGAAATACTACCCCACAAAGTTGGGTAAAAAGTAAATAAGACCAGAATACATGCATTAAAAATGTGTGGCGCATTATGAAGTGCAAAATACAATAACAGAGACCTTCAATTCATTTAAACTTGGAAGGATTAAAAAAAAAAATGCATTTCTAGAACTAATGCAAAACATTTTAACATTGTAAACGTCATTCTACATTCTACATTACTGGAACGCAATACGCCGTATATCGCTGCGTTCCAGGGGGAACCCCCTTTCAGCTAACAATTTAACAAGGCTAGCCAATTCATTCTCAGCTTGAGGTAAGAGCAGGGGGCTCTTACCTGAGGCATGGCGGTAGCCACTCACCAGCCCTGTCACTCGCCTTTGCAGTGTTGACTTTGGGATGTTCCATGCTCTGGCTAAAAACCTTAATTTTGGTTTGTGTCCTTCAGTCACCTCCTGCTCATATTCTTCAATAGCCCCTGCCATTCTGTCTTTTCCTTTTCTGCATTGCCCTGTTCTGTCCTGGATTGCTTTCTTCTCTCCCTCTCTGTCCCTCTCCTCTCTGTATGGGTGCCATTTCTTGTGTATATTGAAGTTGCCAACCTACAATTTTATATTCAAACACATTATTAATACTTATAACTTTAAAATGTTATCTTTTGTTCATGAAATGGTTGCATTGTGTTTGTTAGAATTAGCCCTAAAACTGTCCCGCTCAACCTGAAATGCACTGTCCCACTCAACCTAACACTGTCAGGTTGAGTGGGACAGTACTGTGAATCTAATTTTCACAAATATTTTATACAATTAGATGCTCATTGTTATTAATCTCTAATAGCCTACACAGACAGTATAAATGTATGTAAAAGCAAAAGTTCTATTGTTACATTATAAGTGACGGAATTATCAACCTTATTATTCTAAAATATATTTGCACTTGCCGGGTGGCTTACCATGAGTTCACAGGAGTCAAGCAATTTGAAAAATAACAACCAGACCACATCTGTGAGGTCACACCAATCACAACCTTTATTTCATATCCAATAGACATTCAGCTACAACACAGTAACCATTGTTCTGATTGGCTTACAAAATTAACCCTTTACAGTACCTAAAAGCTTAAGTGTCCCACTCAACCTGATGTCCCACTCTACCTGAATTCACCCTATGCAAAATAATCCTTGAAACATTTCTCATTTAAGGCCATTCCTGTTTGGAATATGTGATTGTGTTTTGATGTGAACAATAATCATATACATTCTGCATTTCCATTTTGTATGTGGATCATTCATTGTAAAATTTAAACTGTCATCTACTTGACAAAAAATGCCCCCGAACCCCCCTAGCAAGAACACTTTTGGGACCTCAGTACACTATTTAGAAAACCCTGCATACGACCCTGGGTGGAGACTATTTGTGTCAAAACATTTAATTACAGTTTTTTACAGTCGCTAGGACCCATTTTTCAATACTTGTCACTTTTTCAAAACTCTTCACACAGTTCTCCTAACCAACTTTCAGCTCGGCACAGCAGTTCATTTCACATTCAAAATGCACTAAAACTACCAAATCACTTCATACATATCTCAAATCAACACATTCTTCCATAACACTAGCAAAGGTTGACAGCTAACAAACACACTTTGTCACCCACAAAACAATAACATAAAAAACACTAACAACAGGTAACTTTATACAATGTTTTCCTATGTAAATGCTTTCTTTCTTCTACCTCTCTACTGTTTAGAATTCACTGCAATATATGTTACTAGAATGAATCAGACATCATGCAGTTATTATATTTTATGTTTTTGGAGTAATTCCAAAGTATAAAAATGTGTACACACACCATCCACCGATACAGATACAATAGGAATCAGCTGTGGTTGGTCCAATTGTTTTTATACCATTTAATTTTTAGATTCTAAATATATTTCATTACAATATTACTGTAGAAATGTGGCAAAATGCTGTCTTATTCAGTTTTGAATTATGTTATTGTTTTGAACGTAAGTTTAACAGTTTTGAAATCAGTGTGTAAGCATGTGCAAATTGGCCTGTCGGTACACAGAGTTTTGGCGGTTGTTGTGTCGAAGTGAGAAAATAATTAATGTAATTTGAAAGATGTAGTCATTGAATGCATTTTGTGCCAAAGCACTGATAAATGATCCACAGTTTAGCCCACATATACTTCTGTTGTGCTCACTGTGTGAAGAGTTTTGAAAAAGTGACCTAAGGCCCCATCCACACTACTACGTTTTTGTTTAGAAACAGAGACCTTTTGCTACGTTTGCACCTGTCGTCCAGACTAAAACGGCAAAAACGAAGACCTAAAACGGAGACGTTTAGAAACGCTGCAGACCCGTTTTGCGTTTTGAATCTCCGGAGGGCGTTTTAGTGAAGACGGGACAAACCGGAGGACTTTAAAAACGATGACGCAGACGCTTGCGCTCGGCTCTCTGATTGGGTGTCATCAGTCATGGCGTATCCTTTCCTGATGCTGTAACTTTAACTGCCTACATGCGCCGGAGGCAAGCTATTATTCCAGCGATCTGTGACAATTCCCATGCCATGTGCAGCGGCGGTATCGGCCGTGCATGGAGCGTCGGTTTTGGGTTAAGCCGGGAAGAACCAGCGCATGGTGGGATAATTTTATCAATGAAGATGTGGTTCCTGAGTAATGGTGTTTACACTGGCATGCGCTTGCCCAGTGTAGGTGACTGGTCACGTGATCCACGTTTTCAGTCGTTTTAATGTGGACGGAGATCGCAGCTAAAACGCTGGTGTGGACGGAGATCGTATTCGTTTTAATTCTCCGTTTCTAAACTAAAACGCAGTAGTGTGGATAGGGCCTAAGTATTGAGAAATGTGTCCTAGCGACTGTAAAAAACTGTAAGCGCTCCCACATTAACTTTGGGCTCAGTCACTGTTATAAATATGAGGGGGTCCTTGGAAATATTTTTCCCCTGTAAGGGGTCCCTGGCTCCAAAATGTTTGAGAACCCCTGGTGTAGAGAGTACCGGCACCTTTTCCCCCACTTCAAGCACTGGTATTGATTGAATAAACTATGTAATTAGAACGCGAACACGCCCCTGGCTCACACAGTTAGTGAGGAGGTGGGTTAATAACGAGGTAAGCGATTATGATTGGCTAGATAAACATCTTGATGTCTGTCGACGTGAAATAAATATAGAAAGTTATGTACAAACACCTGTCCGTTCTACTCATTTGAACTGACTTGTGAAAGCTGCTTAAAAAAAAAACTAAATTCTTTGACAAAGCAAATTTATTTTTTAACAGTAACGCAAATAGTTACTTTCCCTGGTAATGAGTTACTTTTATTATAGAGTAATTCAGTTACTAACTCAGTTACTTTTTGGAACAAGTAGTGAGTAACTATAACTAATTACTTTTTTAAAGTAACATTCCCAACACTGGCACTAGTACTATGTGATACCGACATTTTAGAGGTTTTGACGCAATTCAGCATAATTTGCTTTCGAGTAAACTGAAAGTAACGAGTAAGTGGAGCACACAAAATTCACGTCTGCACCGACATGAATCAGTCACGTGACTCTTTAATCTACATTTTGATAGAAGTAGTTCTGCTACCATAAGTAAATGTGCAGAATCAATATACAATAGGAAATGTTGTTTCTGCCAGTACACTGTAAACTGGCAGAAAATGTATCAGTGTCATTGTCGAGTCCTCAGGTTGTAGATTGAACACAATACAATATAAGTTTCCATTTTTCATTCCCATTTTCCATTACTTCCATCAGTTAAATATGAGACAATATGGCATTCCTGCAGAACATGGAAAGTGAAAATGACATATACAGTAACAGCATCGGTGGAGTGACGCAGCAAGACATCATCGCATGGATATACATTTCACCTGACATATTTCTGTATTTTTTGCTTCCTCTTTCTTGTACCATTGTTTCAAAGAGCAATGCAAACTTTTCCTTTAACTTACACTAAATAAGTTGCCTTTTTGCATAGATGGAGCATGAACAAACTCTTTATTGTAACACTGTTGTTATTGGAAGGAGGAGGCGGGAACCGGCGAACATTTGAAGACATTACTAATAAAATAAACAAATACAAAAAAAAAAACAAAAAAAAAAAAACAGCAGTCCCTCACGGACGACTGCTGTCACATATAACACAGCCTGCCCTCTCTCGATCTCCACCGTCGTCGCTCCTCCGTGAGAGATACGAGACCGGTGCGTCGAGCAGCTCATCAGTAATCACGGCACTGGCCTTGTGCCGTCCTCCCACGGCCCTCGACCTCGTCCTGCTCGCCACAACTATTATTACAGAGAAAAATAATCCTAGACCAGCAGTAATGGGCATCTCTTCAGTGGCGCCGTTTCACACTGCACATATTTTTCCAGCGCCTATGTTAACAGATTAGAGCAGGGGTGTCCAATCCTGCTCCTGGAGGGCCATTGTCAAGTCAAGTCAAGTCATCTTCATTTATATAGTGCTTTTACCAATGTAGATTGTTCCAAAGCTGCTTTACAGTGATATTAGGAAATTAAAGTAGCAGAGATTGTTTTGGCTTTATGGCAGCTCTAGAAAAAAGTTATTTTCCAGCTAAAGTTAGTTTTAATTGATTCACTTCCGTTGCAATGATCATTAGCTATTAACTTTAGTCTGCTAACATGACACCGTTTTAACAGAAAACTCTTAAGTTCTCTCTACACAAACTTTAAAAAACGCGAACCTGTGAGTACGCTGATGGCATGCATGATAAGACATGCATATTAAGAGTTCATTCTATAGGTATGCACGTTTGAATATATGTGTGCAGGCATGTAGTCCTTCCCTAAAAAACCCTAAACAAGTTTGTTGAGCCTTAAAATTTGGCCTTGTCTGACCTTAAAATGTATAATACAGATGTGTATTTCTTCGGCGTAGCCACATGAACCGGAATTATCCCAACAACGATTATCTGTACAGAGGTAAAGGGAAGGAGGCCTTCACAGGGGAGCGACTAGTTGAAACTTCAGGACTGCGTTCTCGTCACGTTCCTTCATCTGGGGCCTCATTTATAAAACTGTGCGTAGGATCCTTACTAAAAGTGTACGTGTGCCCGAAAACCAAAAATGGCATACGCAAAAAAATATTCAGACTTATAAAACCGTGCGTACGCCAGAACTTGCGCACAAGTGTCTCCTCCCCGAAATAACCATATATGGAGCTTACAATGCCTAGTTTTACTATGCATATCCTCATCTGCATATCATTTGCATATGATTATTCATGATCCACGTGATATGTTTAACGGTACAAGAAGACATTAGGAAAATATAAAATACGGATGTGCCGTCACATTACATTAATAAAAATCATTTAGCCTATTCCTTGCCTTGTTTTAGAATGCATAAATCAAATAGTGTAAAAGACATTTCAGAGAAAGTTTTTCTCAATCTTTTCCAATGGCCAAATAAATAGTATTTGTAATTGATTTATATTTTGAATGGAAACAGATAGACCTTGTTGTGCATTATTTGCACGAAACTATTTTCTCAGACAATCTGCTATTATCATGATAAGCAATTATCTATGTAATTAAAACACTAAAACACAGCATGCCAGAGGAAACGTGTTCAAAAGCATCGCTTCCACAACAAATATTTCTATTTATTGAATATAATTTTTTTTTAACTTCTCAGTAATGATTTCATGTCGTTTAATAGTTTAACTTATTTAATTAGAATTTGCCATATTTAATCTAAATGTTTATATCAGGAGTAAAACAGTATTTAAACTGTTATTGTGAACATGCAGTGCTTTTATGATTAGGACTCATAATGAAGATCTGACGTTAGGCTATAGGCCTATTAGTTTCACAAACGGCCCAAAGCGCTCGCTGGCGCGGACATTTAAGAAGGAATGGATATTTGCTTCAAGTGATGGGCTTGGTGAGTGAAATCATATTTGTATTATCTTTCTGTATATGTGACCCTGGTCTTAAGTCGCACGGGTATATTTGTGGCAATAGCCAAAAAAACACAGTATGGGTCAAAATTACAGATTTTTCTTTTATGCCAAAAATCATTAGGATATTAAGTAAAGATCATGATCCATGAAGATATTTCGTAAATTTCCTACCTTAAATTGATCAAAATTGTATTTTTGTAAGTGAATGCACAATGCAGCACAATCGCCAACAGAAATGGAAACCTTTAAAGCCGATTTTCTCAATATTTAGATTTTTTTTAACTCTCAGATTCCCGATTTCAAATATTTGTATCTCAGCCAAATATTGTCCTATCCTAACAAACCATACATAAATGGAAAGCTTATTTATTCAGCTTTCAGGTATGTATACATCTCAATTTAAAAAAATGGACACATAAGACTGCTTTTGTGGTCCAGGGTCACATATGTATAATTTTCTGTCTAAAAGTGACGTGCGTACACATGGGTCATAGTTTGCGTGCAGGTGCGCAAATTTTCCTGTCAAGTTTGTTTTTATAAAAAAAAAAGTGTCGGAAGTGGCGTACGCCTCTTTCAGGGCCTGTTTTGTGCGTACGCAACGATTATAAATGAGGATACGTGAGGATGATAAATGAGATCTGGATACGGCCTGGATCCGGCGGACTGCGGTAAACCTCGGGATAAACAGAGAGACTAATATTAGCGTAGATGCCATTCTTTGTCATGCGAATTTTGATATGGCCGACACACGACCAAATAGACGACGTTCCGATGAACAAATGGCATAGAAGAGGGTTCAATACTTTGAACGTCAACAAGAAGTGACGTCACCCAACATCTTAAAGCCACAGTACATTGTTCATGTTCAAAATACACCTGAGGTAACACGAAAAATTAGGAGCCTCCGTTTAGTTCTCAATCAAATGCATGCAAAAACTATTTTTGGCGTATAAATGGCACGAGAAATAAAATTTGTGATATAGATACGCACTTTCGTGAGATCGTGTTGCCTGTTCCCACCAGTCCTGAGATCTCTCTTGCACACAATGACTGAAGCATATGCACAGGCTGCAATGATGACCTTTTTCATCGTCCACCACCTCAAAATCATGGTGATGTTTTGTGAACTTCGCATTTAATCGCAAAGCTAGCATCAAGCATATTTCACATTCGTCTATCTGTGTAAGAACCCCCTTTAAGCATGCGCAACGTTTCAGATAGTATGGCAAGTGTAAACACATGAATCGGATATGGGTCACAATTGAAAGAATGTGTAAATGGACGGTCAAGAAAATCAGATATAGGCAACAAATCAGAATTGGGCATCAAGAATTTTTGTTTTTACACGTGTGCAACAAATTCCGATCCGTGTCAGATCTTGAGATCTGATTTTTTGTGCCAGTGTAAACAGCCAAAATCCCTATAAAAAGAAAAAATAAATACAAACTTACAAGCAAACCCTTTAGTCTTCAAATTGATGTTTTGCCCATGCTCTACTGCCAATAGAAATAGTTTAAAAGTTTAGAAATAGTCATTTGGAAAGACACTCTGGACTTACCAATTAGTGTGAATACAAAAATAATAGCAACAACAGAGTTTTTAATACGGTTGTCATAAAAAAATATAAAAAGTAAAAAAAAATTTTTAATGCATGACAAAATACACAAATGTAAAATAATAAAAACTACACAAATGTTTAATAAATGGTCTACAGATTTATTTCATGAATGCAACTTAACTAAGAACAAAACCCCAAAAGGAAAGTATTTGAAAGAGCATCACATTGTTGCTGAACAATCTTCTAACAAACGGAAACTCCAAAAATAAACGCAATCATGCTCAATGAACAGATGTACATTCTCTGGCAACAGATACAAACAAACACATATACAAACATCTGGTATTTAGGGTTCAGCTTTGCTCATTTATTTACTTCCACAACATTTTATTTTTATTTTTATAATCTACAAAAGATCATCTCTCGATAAGAAACACTGGGTTTTAATACAAGTACACAACAATTTCCAAACTTTTAATCTCATAGGCAAATGACAAGAAAGTCCAGTCTAATCCATAATGACTATAAATACCTGAATTGCTGCATGGAAGTTCTCATTAGAGTCCCTCTCTACGTCAGGATCAGCTATTTATGTGCTGCCCTCAGTCTGCCCTGAGAGAATGTGGGTCATCCGCTGATCTGAGACCTGCTCCTTCTGGCACAAACCCATGGCCTGACTCAAGCAGGCTGCCAGGAGGTGCTTACACTAGAGAACACAGATATGGAAAACACATTTTAATAAAATGGCACTAAATAATGGTAAGAGAAGAGCTTTGGTTTGATAGAAATAAACATTGAGGTTATACAACTGAACTATTCTTACACCAGTTTGGTTATATAAGAATGACACTGTATAGGCTCAAGGTCAGATATGTTTCAAACTAATATTTATTGTGTGTAATGAATGATAGTAAATGCACAAAGCACCCATCTGTTCTCAATTTACAATCACTGGCACTGCAATCATAAAAAATGCATCAGCGGGATGAACAGTCAAAGGATCACAATGAAGGAGAATATTAGTGCTGCCCAAAACGAGAGGATTGACAATGAAACAGCTGAAAGGGGAATAAAACATGCACTTAACAGGATGTATTAACATGGCAGCATTATATACAATGAAGAACAGACTGTACTTTCATTAGTATTGACATTCATGTTGATCTACATGCTTGACTGCACCTGGAATCTCCCCCTACACACCAGACCCCTGATATAGAGCCTCACCAACCCTCCAACTCACATCTGATGAGAATCCCACATTATGTTCTTCTGGGGTTTGGCAGAGCAGGCAGGTTGATCACATTGAGACATTTTCTTGCGCATCAACTAAACTCTATTGCATGACAGAGGACTATAAATAAACAAGGAAACCATTCCTCTCAGATCACATGGCTATAAAATGCATTTATATTTTGTTGCAGCTCGATAATAAAGGGAGGTCATGCTATCAGAGTAAAGCAGTGCATTTTGGGGTTGTCTCTGGATTTTCTTTCTCAGACTGGAGAACTAATTTTAGTCTCATTCCCTCCCCTGGGCTCAAAAGCAGGCTGATGCACATGCAACAGTGTGACAAAAGAGACTGGGGTCTCCTTTTGAAACAGACAGTCAATGGAAAAGAGAAAACAAATAAAACCCCTGGAAATAACCACAGCAACAAGCAGCTGAAGAACAGAGTAAAGGAAGATGCTTAAAATGAAAGCAAGCTAATAAAAAAGTAGAGTTGCTACTAGGATGTTTGACTACAAATCTAGTAGCGTTGCGCGTTCGTGACTCATGTAATACGCAATTACGTTCAAAAGGTCACGCTCGACGTACGCGGAAGCAGGGTGCGAACTACAGGGGAGCTTGGGGGAGCTCGGCTCCCCTTAATAAGACATGGGCTCCCCTGAAAACGTGATTCGTGAAATTTTGGGGGGGTCCCAAAAAATATTGACAATGTTTTATTTTTACGTGCAATTTCAGTTGTGTGTATTGTGATCATCGTTGATTATGTGTAAAATAGCAAAAAAATCAATCATTCATGCATGACGGTGATTCACTTCAATAAAGAGAACTACACATGCTATTCTTGTCATGAGCATTACGGTGTGGTGGCGCTGCGGTGCAGATTCCAATCATGTTTAGTACATGTTTTCAAAGATTCGTAGAAAAAATATAAACGTTGGAAGCCATTGATCTGCGCACGAAGTCCTTGAAATCCATACTGTGTTAAGGTAAGGCATGTTATTGCCAATTCTGTGTTGTGGCTGGGTTGTTATAGGGCTGCGTGACTCTCGATGTCTTAGGCCTAAATAAACGGAGGAATTATGGTATTCTTCAGCAGCCTGACGAGTAATTTAACCTTTGTTCAAGTGAACTCAAAGACAGCCAACTATTTTGTGGGTGGCTGTTTGCGGCTTGACTTATCAATTTGTGTCGATAAAGTAAAATAAGGTAAATCCTGTATATAGTCAGGAAATGTGCCTGTATATAGTTCGCACAAGTGCACGAACAACCGCTCAACTACCCCCCCCCCACCCCTTAAAAAAAAAAGAAAAAAAGTGGGCTCCCCCAAAGGATACGGTACAGTTCGAACACTGCGCGGAAGTATCGAGTCAGTGTTTACAATTGTGAGGAAGGAGGACCATATACACATTCAAATGTCTTTGTGTCAGTTTATCGTTTAAAATGGCCATTTCGTGTGCGTATCCTGGTATTTTTAATATTAAAAAGGCTAAAAGAGAATTTGTCAGGACAGAAGCATGACCTTTTGAACGTAGTTGCGTTCCGTGCCGTCATAAACGCGCATCACAGAACAGAGCAAGGCGACCATTTGTGCTTAAAAAACTTAAACTTTATTTATTTTTGAAATGACACATCATTTCGCTAGATAAGACCCTTATTCATTGTCTGGTATTGTTTAAAGCCATTTGAAACTGGCATTTGGACCTTGAACCGTTTGGGGTCCTATGACGTCCATTATATGGAGAAAAATCCTGGAATGTTTTCATCAAAAACCATAATTTATTTTCGACTGAAGAAAGAAAGACATGGACATCTTGGATGACATGGGGGTGAGTAAATTATCAGCAAAAGTTTTTTTTAAAGTGAACTAATCCTTTAAATCAGCTTCTCAGCTTTGAGGGGGGTGTGTTTGGTGGGAGTGGCCTGACCGAGTCACTGCAAAGGGGTCATTTAAGACTGGATTTTGAAGTGAATAGACTTTTTTGGGGTTTTTTTTTCACGAAACTCCTGAGCGTGGTAGATTTGTGTTGTCTTATCCCACGCTTGCTAGTCACCTGGTGTGGGGGCCTGCGTCTGGAACAGCGCTTTCCTTCAATTCTGACAGACCTCTGGAGTGTTTGCACGTGTTTCACCGTGCTCCTCACTGAGTTGTAACGAACGTACACATATAATAATAATAATATGCATAAAGGGGCCAGAAGGCCAATTTAGCTCAAAAGGAATTATCAATTAATTTATAAGGAATCTTAAATGATGTAAATAAAATATTCTCTGTTTAAATAATTCGTATGAAAGCAACGACATGTACAGTTTCTCCAGCCCGAGCTCATTAGCGCTAATGTGACCACACCCACATGCTCAAGAGCTGTTCATATGCAAATGATCCACGTGGAGGAACGCGAAACTGTTAACACCCTCCTCACCTCTAAACAAAGCATCAGCGACTTCAGTACTGCTCTGCTTTTCATCCAGTTTGGAAGACAGTGTTTGTGCTGTGGACCTTGGATTTACCTCAGAAGAATTAGAAGAACGGGATTTGAAGATGAGAAGATTTTTTAAGGTAAGACATGTTAAACTGGTGTCAGACTAAAATGTACATTATGAAATGAGATTGGAGTAAAAACATGAAGCCTAATGTCGTACATGTATGTGTATCTATATGTAGAGACAGAAACATGTATGAAATGTGAACTAGACTGGTAGGCAACCTTTCAATGCTAAATGTATATACTGTCTAACAATTGATGGCTGCTCTGTTAAGTCTTCGTCGTCAGTTAGGAACCTGGGTGTGCTCTTTGATACCAATCTTTCATTTGAAAGTCACGTGTCTAGTATCTGTAAAACCGCATTTTTCCATCTTAAAAATATATCTAAATTACGTCATATGCTCTCACTGACAAATGCGGAACAATTAGTTCATGCATTCATGACATCAAGGCTAGATTATTGTAATGCTCTACTGGGTGGTTGCCCTGCACGCTTAATAAACAAACTACAGCTAGTTCAAAACGCAGCCGCTAGAGTTCTTACCAGAACCAGGAAGTATGACCATATTAGCCCGGTTCTGTCAACACTGCATTGGCTGCCTATTAAACATCGTATAAATTTTAAAATATTGCTGATTACTTACAAAGCACTAAATGGTTTAGCTCCCCAGTACTTGAGCGAGCTCTTAACGCATTATAGTCCTTCACGTCTATTGCGATCTTAAAATTCTGGCCAGTTGATAATACCTAGAATATCAAAATCGACTGCTGGCGGTAGATCCTTTTCCTATTTAACACCAAAACTTTGGAACAATCTTCCTAACACAGTCCGGGAAGCAGATACAGTCTGTCAGTTTAAATCTAGACTAAAAACACATCTCTTTGGCTTAGCATACACATAACACATTATAGATTTCTATAATTCAATGTTAGGCTGCATAGTTTAGATCAGCCGGAACCGGGAACACTTCCCATAATTCCTGATGTACTTTGTACATCATAAGAAGGATGGCGTCTACGCTAATATTAGTCTCTCTGTTTATCCCGAGGTTTACCGCAAACCGCCGGATCCAGGCCATATCCAGATCTGAGGAAGGACCATCACATGGACACGACGACAACGCATCCCTGATGAGCCAGCCCCATCAACACTGTGAAGGCCCATGGACACCTCAACACACTCATCTTCTCACCGGCCGGATGACCCAACCTCCAACCAGATGAACTGGATAAATATCGTGAAAGTTCTGATCACATCTGACTCCTGACATTATGCTGCCTAACTCATAAATCATACACTGTTTGTTCGTTGGCCAAAGGAGGACTGGCCCCCTGACTGAGCCTGGGTTCTCCCAAGGTTTTTTTCTCCATTCTGTCACCTGATGGAGTTTTGGTTCCTTGCCACTGTTGCCTTTTTCGCCTCTCTTCGCCTTTGTCGCCATTGGCTTTTGGCTTGCTTAGTTGGGGACATTTAACATTTAATTTTGAATTTAACAATACTATTACAACATTGTTTTCCTGTTATCTCTGTAAAGCTGCTTTGAAACAATTTGTATTGTAAAAAGTGCTATATAAATAAAGGTGACTTGACTATATACATGTACGACAAGGATGTTTTTATGTTCGATAATAAAGCACAGCATGATAAAAGTAGAGTGTTTACTCTAACATGGCGAATATTATAATGTTTAGACCCGTGTTTACTGTTAAATACCATGTTTGTGGATATCTGCTCAAACCGCAGATGAATAATATGGTAACAATAGTGTTTAATAGTTTGGAGCGGCTCGATCGCTTCAGTAAATGTTCTCTGCGTGTGCTGTGAGTTTGAATCAGTTTGAAAGCAAAACGCGCCAAACATTAGGCTTTATGTTTTTACTCCAAATGTTTCCATTCGTTATGATGTTATGAGATGAAATGAGATTGAAGTAACATGATAATCAATATATTTTTCTCTAGTGTAGTGTTACTGAAGTGTTCCTTTCGGCTTTCGGTTCGGTTCTCGGTACGCATTTTCGAACCGAACGGTTCGTTGGACCATTTTTCCTGCCGACCAAAATTTAGTTATTTCAAATGTAGGCGCGTCGCGCGTGGCAAGCGCGCTCATAATGTAAGACGCTGGCGCGACCACAACATTGCCCAACATCAAATGGCAAATGTAATGCAAGCGGAGCGAAACTGAGACTCGTTATTGTGTGTTTGACGGACCGTTTATCAGTTTGGACCAAAGCAGCGCGAGCCGATCTCGATCAAGCTACTGTTAGGCCTACTACACAGCGCTGAGACATCCAGTAAAGAAAGCATTTGAATTATCCACTGAAGTAATAACATCGCTGCGAGATCTAGTGAGAAACATTCACATTTCTCTGTTATTAACGGATCAAACAGCGCTGACGTGGAAACCAGGAAGAAACATTGTGTCATGAATGAACTATCCAGTGTCCACAGATCAGCAACATTCACCATGGATTTACTGTAGTAACACTAACTGTAGGCTATAATGCTTTCAAGTAACATTACGTCGGTTTTATTTTGACATTATGAATACAATTGCTGCCCTCAAATGTTAATCTGAACTAATATAAACCTTTGTTTATAACTACTACAATATTACATTTCATTTTTCCAAGGAGCTGTTTTGTTTTATATGCTCCTAAGAAGAGTCAATTATAGCTCCATCATTGCTCAAAGTAAAAAAAAATCATACTTTATGATGTTAGTTTTAATAAAAAAAATATATAAAAAAATTAAATTAAGGAAATTTCTCTGGCATTTCTTTCTTTTTGCTGTATCGAAAACGTACCGAACCATACCGAACCGTGACAAGTGTATCGTATCGAACCGAATCGTGAATTTTGTGAACCGTTACACCCCTAATATATTTATATATATATATATATGTGTGTGTGTGTGTGCATTTTGTAATTTTAAAGTAATTTTAACCAGAAAAAGCTAAAATGTATTCCCCAAATCTTGCAGCCCTTTAGTTTCTCTGGAAATCAGCATGTTTATTTATTTACTTTTTATAGGGACCAGATATGCCACTGATGAGTCCTGCTGACTTCAACATTCACATGAGTCTCTGTACATGAACATGGTAAAGTCAAAAATCAAACACCTTGGAAATGACAGGTATGTTTCAGGAATGGCACAAAGGTGTATGACTGTCCAAGTATCTGTCTTTAGATCTGTCTCTGTTCAATAATGTGCTTTTTTGTAATTTTATCATGTATCTTTGGATTATGTTGTGTTGGAAATAAATTCAAACAATCAAAAAGCCATTCTTTTTTAAGTCTCTCCTCATTCTTTGTGCAAGGTTCCTCATAATGATAGGGCCTGATAGCACCTTATGGGTCATTATGGGAGGGTCTTTGTCTTTCTCAGGTGTGAAAAGCTATATATTAATGGCCGGTTTACGCCCTCCTCGCATAAAGCTTTCTTACACAAAACATGTCTTACATATTTTAAATCATTATATTGTTTTATCTGAATGAGTAGGTAGGATGATTTTCAAAGCAAATTTGAAGCAAATATTCTAGGCCATGTGATTAAAAATTTTCAAAAGTCTTGTGACTTTTTTTTTAACAAACCACGCATAAACGTCATCTTACAACTACAAACTTTTACATACATGCTACTGACATATTATTGTAGCAGAGTTTGTGCTGAATACAGTGTAATCAGACTTTAGCCATGAAAATGTCACAAGTATCAGAAATAGGCACAAATATTCCCATAGCGTAGGCTAGCTTACGCAACGAGAGTACTCTCGTAAGAGAAAAAATTTTACCTTCACACAGTATTCGTAAAACTGTTACATTTTACAAAAAACATCTTTCTGTTTCAAACACATCATAATATTAAAACTACATACCGGTAGTTTAAAATCACATTAAAAAAGGCCTTACGTTTTTACAATTCCGTTTGTTGAAAGAACAAAAACTTTCTCTTCTGGTTTCCAAGAAGACTCTGTAGGGTGTGAAGGCGCACCAAACACAACTGAATCTTCCATGTGATTCATTCAAGCATAATTCCACACAGAATTTAACACTCCAGACTTCAAATCGACATTCCAGCACCATAACAATCTGGCTCCAACCAGTCTACTCGAGCCTACGAAAACTCCCAGTAAGAACTATATGGCCCTGCAAGCTTCAAAGAGATGGGCCCTGGCAGGAAGAACGTTGTCAAAATTAGATAGTTTGAAAAAGACTGATTGGTTCAGAGATGCCACAGGATAGGACCCACCAAGATAACGCCAGAAGTCATTTGATCCCATGACAGAGATGTAAAACAGACCTCCCCCTTCTTGAAGACTTTTAAATGACGTCAGTGTTGAGATCTCTTAAACCCACAGAGACTGAGACTTCACATACAAATACATAAAATCATCCTAAAACAATTCGTGACAAACTTATAATCAAACATCGTTCAACTACATAATTCTATATTGTGTCTTCGACCCCTGTCTATTATGCTTATATCACAGATAAGTCATGTAATTTTTGTAACTATTAGATGTGTGAATGAAAGTGTATCGTGTCTCCTCATCATATGATCATGATCATATGTTCTTAATTCAGACGATGGCTTGATTGAAATCTGTGAAAAACGTTTATGTTCTTAAAATGGAAATTGTCTAAACTGAATCCTCTGCTCGAGCTGCAGAGTAAAGGGACCACAGATAACGCATGATTTACGATGAGAGGGGGGGATGGGAAAATACCCCCTTCTCAAATAACCTCATAGTATCTTATTGGTCCGAATTCTTACAGGAGGCTGGACAAACTTTTGAGTTTAAAATCTTAGACCCGAACAAAGAGCTAGGTTCTTGGGAAAAATACGGAGAGAGATACTGAAGAGTATGCTCTAGAGAGAGCCATGACAAAGTAAGACGGACGAGCAATGTAGACGAGCAGACAAAAGAACCCAAATCAAGATCAGGGTTTAAACAGCTTCATTCAAGCCATCTAACTACTAGTCTCACTTTCCTTTCTTTTCCTTAGTTTTCTTTTCTTTTCCGTTAAAAGTCTCGGTTCTAAGTTAAGTTTTGCTGCAAAGTTTCGTTAAGACGTTTCGACTGCAAAACCCGCAGCTTCCAACTTCTAACATGCTGCTAACATGCTACTAACAATAACATGTCTTACCTTAAAAATCGTTCTCAATCAAATCGTGTTCTTCTAACTCTTCTGAGGTAAATCCAAGGGCACAGCACAGCACAAACACAATATTCCACACTCATGAAAAGCAGAGTAGGACTGAAGTCGCTGATTCTTTGTGTTGAGGGAGTTTCGCTTTCCTCCAAGTGGCTCATTAGTATGCGAACAGCTGTTGGCGTGGTCACATTAGTGCTAATGAGGCCCGTTTGAGAAACTGTACATGTCGCTGCTTTCATACGGATTACTTAAACATAGAATATTTGTTTTTGATATCATTTACATCATTTAAAAATAGACTCCAAGCGTTGTAAAGACATACGTTTCAAGTTTGTGTGTTAATAAACCGTAATGTTTTTATTACCTTAGAATGAGGCATTTATATCTACAAAACCGTGGGAACCCCCTTCTATGAAGATCGACATATTGTGACGTCATGTTTCTACCGTAGCCGACAGCAAACAAACAGCATTACAGAGCGCGTTTCGTCACTACCTTGAAAGAGAAGCCGCAGAAAGCTAGACATAAACACCGTGAGTAGTGACTTTTCCCTTGTCACTGGTGTAAATATGTAGTTGGATTGTTTCATGTAACTTAATTCTTCTCCCTTGCTGTGTTATGGCTGTGCTATGTGGGGATAAATGTGCTGGTTACATTCGTGAGACTGCTGATAAGTAAGTTAGGCTACTCTTGTCATTGACCGTAAAACAGTTACAGGAATCACCAACCCGTCGATCTTGGAAGCATTTTAAGTCGATCGAGTTTCCAAAATCAGAGAAAAAAGCCTATTGTTTGTAGTAAATGGTGTCTAGGGGATGTGGAGGCGCGCGCGCTGTTATAATCACGTCATTTTTGCCGCACGCACCTTTGGGCTCATGCGGACGCGTCGAGTATAAACAAGGCTTTACGCTTTAACCAGCTCAGCCACAGTAACCGCTCATATTAGCCAGCTAAACTTTTACTACCCTGTTAGAAAAAATATATAGTTGCATAGTTTCATGTGGTTCTTCTCCCTCGCTGTATTATGTGGGGAGAAATGTGCTGGTGCCTCTCCTGTGACTCTTTGGCGCCCCCCAGGGGCGGCGCGCCTCACCTATTGTTCGTGAGACAATCAGCTGATTACTATTAATATTATGTATTAAGACCTTAGATCCTCACCTAACAATGGCTTTGTCAACTTTATCCATGATGTGGTTTATAATGGACTGTGGTACAGAAACTTGGTTTACTCTGGCTATTCTCTGCTTTCTCAGACAACGATGTTTGTCCCGTTTTAGCCACCGTAGCTTCTTTGAAAGGGAGGGGTGAGCAGTGGGCTGAGCCCTTAGTGCAAACTCACAACCGAACCGCTAGATGTCGCTAAAAATCACACACTGCACCTTTAATGCTGACTTGGGACAAGGAAACGATGCATTTTAAAGCTAATACATGTACGCACATGTGGAGAGAAACTTCACAGACGGACTTATCTTCAACTGAGCATTTATTTTTAAGTATTACAGCAGTATGTTCATAGCATCTTTTTATGAATGAAGGCCAGTATCACTGATATTAATATAACTACTGATGTGTCCATGAAAATTATTTTCTCCCCAAATTTTAAACATTTATTAGGCTTAAAAAATATAACAAATTTTAATTTAAGTTAACTTAAAACAATTCTCACTTAAACCCATAATAAATGTCATATTTACCTGTACCTTTCCTATCTAACAGGTATGAAATAAACTGAAATTGAACAAGGTTATAAAACAGTCCGCACTGCATAAATTATAAATGAAATGTAGCTTTAATAAGGATTAATCTATAATCGTTCTTTAGTCAAGAGCAGGGAGTAATCTGTTTCCTTTGTTCTTTGGTTAACTTAACTGACAGAGAGAATGAGTGGCTGCTGTCACTTTAAAATCTGCCACTGCAGACAGGATCTCACGCATCTCATTGTACTCTTTACTTACATTTAAGATTAATTAAGATTTAACTAATTTAAGACTGTTCTTGTGAGGATACTCGACAAAAAGCACATTTTGGCATAAATGTGTGTGTTATTGTTCGTTCAAGCGCGAAAGAGAACTCGATACTGGCGCAAGTCTTTCTGTGTGTGTGTGTGTGTGTGTGTGTGTGCGTGTGCGTGTGTGTGTGTGTGCGTGCGTGTGCGTGCGTCAGGAGGACATTCACTGACAGCACGTTATCTTTTGTCTTATCGCGCATAAATATCTTAACACGTTAAAGATGGACAAAAATGAATCGCATGCGTTAACGTTGACAGCACTACTTGTCATACATTGCTGACAGAATATGCTGCGGTTTAAAGTGGACTCGTTTTCATGGTAGGCCTACACAGAATGTTTTTTTGTAAGCTACACAGAATGTTTTATGAATGCATAAAAAAATTAGCTAACGTTAACAGTCTGAAGTTACCTAGCAGCAGTTTACTGAATCAACCAACTCGCATCTCCTTTCTTTCTTTTCATCCATGATGACATTAAAGTTTTGGTTTCTGGCATTTCATCGCTGACTGTGCCGCAACCGCTAATACCTGCTCATTAGAACTTTCAGTGAACCATTTTACACAGGCTCGGTCCTGCTCCTCCGTGGCGACGGCGTGCAGTTAAAAATCATAACAAACGAATTTGAAAGTGGGGGGACACAAACGGGATTTTGAAAAGCATAGGAAATTACGCCTGTGGGTAGGACATCATCCCCAGGCTTCATGAACTTGCGCTCCATGCTTTCAACGTATAATCACACTGTGTTGCCAGGACCCGCCTTGCTCTGTTTCTGATAGGCTCATAACATGTTAGAGCTGCTTTCCTCTCATATGATTGGTAGGTGAAATCAATTGACTCAAATATTTTTCTTTTTTTCCCTCACGGCCGCACCGCCGAAGAACTATATATTTTACTTTGCGATATTAATAGAGATGCATACATAGTTATTTTTTCTTCATGTGTCGCGCCTCTCCTGTGACTCTTTGGTGCCCCTCAGGGGAGGCGCGCCTCACCTATTGAAAACCGCTGATATAAATGATCTTAATGATTTTAAGCACTACGTGTTAGGTGAAAAGTAGGACTTTTTTAAAATGTATGATAGAAAATATAACTATTTGCTTATTGTAATTTTAGAAAAATCCAATTTAAAACTTAACACTTTACTAATGTGTGAAAGTACAACTTTGTTCATATGTAAACGTGAAAAACCCTTTTCTTTAATTAATCTCATCTCAGTTTTCTGTCATCCTTCTTAAAAAGCTTGAAAATAAATAGTTTTTTAAATTTTTTGCAACATTTTTGTACATTTACACATTGAACAAGCAATAACATCCCATAATACACCTATGCTACCTTTTAGAAATACTTGAGCATAAGAATTTTCCCACGATTCACGAGTTCAACCCATAAGGTGTGGAAAGAGGAGGGGAACGTGGGAAAACTCCCACGGTCCAGGTGTACACTGTCTGAAATTCCCACGGGGGGAGGGATGGGGGGAGAGGTACTTATTTGGGGCAATAAATCACTCAAAAGTGACACATAGTGCCCTATACTCTCTCTAGCATTATTTCTTCTGAGACGGTTGAAAGGATTTAATGTTAGACAGGACAATTTGACAACAGTGTATCGGTCACTTGTGGAATCAGTCAATTAACAATGTTTCTTGGTATAGTACTTTCAGCTGAAAATAAGACAAAATTATCAAGAATTATTAAGCAGGCATCTAAGATTATTGGGATCTCTAAGTTTCACCTCTCAGACCTTTATAATATGGAATTTATTCATATTTAAAATATTATAAAGAGGAAAGCAGCTTCTAATATTACAGACTCCACACACCCTCTTTATGATTCTTTTCATCTACTTCCAACAGGTTGCCAGTTCAGAACTCGCTTAGCTAGGAAGAAGGCTTATAGGAATTAGTTTGTGCCTAAAGCAGTGACTATTTTACACAAGGTCAAGTGAATGTGTGTGGGTTGCCGAATTGTGCACAATTGTAGTTTGCATATAAATTTTTTAGATGATGATTAATTGTATGTTTGTGTTTACTGTTGTATTCTATGTGTTGTATTTGTATTGAATAAGAGCTTTTTAACTAACCTAAGAAAAATGTCTATCACCAGTGATAGACAAAGTTTTTCTAAATTCTAAATATGTATTTGATGACCAAATTGTTAACTTTGATTAACAAATGAATAATAATAAAAAAATCCATATATTTTCAAATGCATGTTAAATAATGTAAGTGCAAAAAGGTTTTTAAAAACAAATCACTAGACAACTAATTGGTAATATTAATTGTCAACTATTTAACATCAGATTTTCATCAGTCTTATTGCTTATGGTTTGATATCAGCCCTACAAGCAGAAAAGATTCTAAAATAAAAAAAAGTAAAAAAAAAAAAAAAAAAAATAGGATGAGGGTCTCTGGGGTCTGTGAGTGCAGCTGTGTGTGAGAGCAGAAAGAGGAAGTGACCTCACCATCAGACTCTCATTTCTCCTAAGCACAGAGAAAGTGAAGGCGGGGCATGGGCAGTAGTGACAGGACGTGAGGCACGTGTACAGATGCCCTGATCCACCTAATACCTGTTGGAGAGATAACGGAGAGAGAAACAAAATTGAAATGTGGGAGATGAGTATTATGCTGAAGTTCACCATCACAGCTGCATCTCTAGAGGATTTCAGCTTCCAAAAATACATACTTTGTCTACCTGTATTTTTTGACACTGTAAAATCAAACAAACAGTCAGATTGTGACTATCAGATTGTGTTAAACTATCTCTATGGGAGTGAGTTACATGTATGTATGTGTGTGTGTGTGTGTATATACACTCACCGGCCACTTTATTAGGTACACCTGTCCAACTGCTCGTTAACACTTAATTTCTAAGCAGCCAATCACATGGCGGCAACTCAGTGCATTTAGGCATGTAGACATGGTCAAGACAATCTCCTGCAGTTCAAACCGAGCATCAGTATGGGGAAGAAAGGCGATTTGAGTGACTTTGAACGTGGCATGATTGTTGGTGCCAGAAGGGCTGGTCTGAGTATTTCAGAAACTGCTAATCTACTGGGATTTTCACGCACAACCATCTCTAGGGTTTACAGAGAATGGTCCGAAAAAGAAAAAACATCCAAGGAGCGGCAGTTCTGTGGGCGGAAATGCCTTGTTGATGCCAGAGGTCAGAGGAGAATGGCCAGACTGGTTCGAGCTGATAGAAGGGCAACAGTGACTCAAATAACCACCCGTTACAACCAAGGTGGGCAGAAGAGCATCTCTGAACGCACAGTACGTCGAACTTTGAGGCAGATGGGCTACAGCAGCAGAAGACCACACCGGGTGCCACTCCTTTCAGCTAAGAACAGGAAACTGAGGCTACAATTTGCACAAGCTCATCGAAATTGGACAATAGAAGATTGGAAAAACGTTGCCTGGTCTGATGAGTCTCGATTTCTGCTGCGACATTCGGATGGTAGGGTCAGAATTTGGCGTCTACAACATGAAAGCATGGATCCATCCTGCCTTGTATCAACGGTTCAGGCTGGTGGTGGTGGTGTCATGGTGTGGGGAATATTTTCTTGGCACTCTTTGGGCCCCTTGGTACCAATTGAGCATCGTTGCAACGCCACAGCCTACCTGAGTATTGTTGCTGACCATGTCCATCCCTTTATGACCACAATGTACCCAACTTCTGATGGCTACTTTCAGCAGGATAATGCGCCATGTCATAAAGCTGGAATCATCTCAGACTGGTTTCTTGAACATGACAATGAGTTCGCTGTACTCAAATGGCCTCCACAGTCACCAGATCTCAATCCAATAGAGCATCTTTGGGATGTGGTGGAACGGGAGATTCGCATCATGGATGTGCAGCCGACAAATCTGCGGCAACTGTGTGATGCCATCATGTCAATATGGACCAAACTCCCTGAGGAATGCTTCCAGCACCTTGTTGAATCTATGCCACGAAGAATTGAGGCAGTTCTGAAGGCAAAAGGGGGTCCAACCCATTACTAGCATGGGGTACCTAATAAAGTGGCCGGTGAGTGTATATATATATATACACTCACCGGCCACTTTATTAGGTACACCTGTCCAACTGCTCGTTAACACTTAATTTCTAAGCAGCCAATCACATGGCGGCAACTCAGTGCATTTAGGCATGTAGACATGGTCAAGACAATCTCCTGCAGTTCAAACCGAGCATCAGTATGGGGAAGAAAGGTGATTTGAGTGACTTTGAACGTGGCTTGATTGTTGGTGCCAGAAGGGCTGGTCTGAGTATTTCAGAAACTGCTAATCTACTGGGATTTTCACGCACAACCATCTCTAGGGTTTATAGAGAATGGTCCGAAAAAGAAAAAACATCCAGTGAGCGGCAGTTCTGTGGGCGGAAATGCCTTGTTGATGCCAGAGGTCAGAGGAGAATGGCCAGACTGGTTCGAGCTGATAGAAGGGCAACAGTGACTCAAATAACCACCCGTTACAACCAAGGTGGGCAGAAGAGCATCTCTGAACGCACAGTACGTCGAACTTTGAGGCAGATGGGCTACAGCAGCAGAAGACCACACCGGGTGCCACTCCTTTCAGCTAAGAACAGGAAACTGAGGCTACAATTTGCACAAGCTCATCGAAATTGGACAATAGAAGATTGGAAAAACGTTGCCTGGTCTGATGAGTCTCGATTTCTGCTGCGACATTCGGATGGTAGGGTCAGAATTTGGCGTCTACAACATGAAAGCATGGATCCATCCTGCCTTGTATCAACGGTTCAGGCTGGTGGTGGTGGTGTCATGGTGTGGGGAATATTTTCTTGGCACTCTTTGGGCCCCTTGGTACCAATTGAGCATCGTTGCAACGCCACAGCCTACCTGAGTATTGTTGCTGACCATGTCCATCCCTTTATGACCACAATGTACCCAACTTCTGATGGCTACTTTCAGCAGGATAATGCGCCATGTCATAAAGCTGGAATCATCTCAGACTGGTTTCTTGAACATGACAATGAGTTCGCTGTACTCAAATGGCCTCCACAGTCACCAGATCTCAATCCAATAGAGCATCTTTGGGATGTGGTGGAACGGGAGATTCGCATCATGGATGTGCAGCCGACAAATCTGCGGCAACTGTGTGATGCCATCATGTCAATATGGACCAAACTCCCTGAGGAATGCTTCCAGCACCTTGTTGAATCTATGCCACGAAGAATTGAGGCAGTTCTGAAGGCAAAAGGGGGTCCAACCCGTTACTAGCATGGGGTACCTAATAAAGTGGCCGGTGAGTGTATATTACCATGACTTTTCTACTTTTATGTAGGTCCATTTAAGGAAAAGTGTATGTTTTATGTGCTGTAACTAATCACAGGTTCACCCACATTCTTCACCCATTTCTGGATTACTCTCTCATTTGCCTTGCTGTGATTTCCTGTGTATTGAAACTGTGCCAGAATTAGACAGCTTCTTTGTCTTTTTGTCTTCTGATTTATGACTTTAATAAACTGCACATGATCCTTCTTATAAGACTCCATCAGAGAAATGATATATTTTGAGGAATATCTCAAGTGTTTTTTTGTCCATTCAATGGAAGTTATTGTGCTCCAGTCTCAAAATATATTGTTTTAAGTTCCACAGAAGGAAGAATGTCATAAAGGTTTTGAATGACATGAGGCATGAGGTTAAGTAAATGATGAAAGAATTTTCATTCTTGGGTGGACGTTCCACGTAATAGTCCTGCATAGTGACACATTTTAAGAGAACAAATATTTCATGTAGTCGCTCAATCTGAAATAATAAAAAAACAATGATAAAATAAACAAATAAAATAATTAGAACTAATTAGAAAAAGAATGTCAAGCTTGACATTTCAATAAATCATTTACTGCAAACTCAACGCAGAACTGCACTCAAAAGGATATTGCACTGCCGATTCCATTCAGGGGTCTGTCAACAGATCTGGCCTGCGTTTCCCGATAACGTTTGAATTTATTTATTTTAAAAGGGACAATGCATATTAATTAACATGAGCACTCAAGTCCATCATGTAAATGTGCCATATTTAGCCATACAGCCTACAGCCATTTAGCCATACAGGCTATTTTTCATCTGTAGCCCCTGAAGCAACTGTATGACGTTGTCTCTTGTACAGGTAGATATGTACATACATACAAGCTCTTATGGCTCATTTCCACTGAGCGGTACGGTACAGTACAGTACGATTCGGGACTGTAAACCCTGATCCGGCTTGCGTTTCCAACGCCAAGAGTATCTATGAAAAAAGATTTAGTCTATAATCTTTGCACTAGTTCAGGTGGGTGCGTGTTCACACTGGTGTGTCGGTGGTCAGGACACCTGAGCCATGATTCAGTTTCCAGACTTGAATGAAATTATCAAATGACAGTAGTGTCAAACCACAGGGCATTTATTGCTCAAAAGTCGCATATAATGGACATTTACATAGATGTGGTCTGTAAATAACAAAGAAAACAATGAGTAGACAGTAATCACAATAACTTTTTATCATTTGGAAGAAACAATCATATTTTTAAAGGGCACAATATGCAGGATTTCCATTTTTGTCAAACAGCGACCCTAGAGTCGCTGTGGAGTACTTGTATTTAACGTTACTGTAGTAAATACCACTCACCAACGAGTGAAAACCTGACCGAGTGGGACTCTTGTCTGGTTCCTCACGTTGGCATCAGATTCTAGTTTCCTTTTCCTATACTCTTCCGACCACACTTTCTTTTGTCGAGTCCGCTACTAATCACGTCTGAAATTACTCGCTACTGTCTTCCATAGAGGGTGCTTCATATGCTGTTGATGTATGTGACGTCGTGCTGTAAAGCATGTTGTGATTCTTGCGAAATTTGGCGGGGTGCTACCTCTCAAACTTGCATTGCTGGTTTCTCCAGCGGCATCTGGCCTGGACCACTCTTAGCTTTACCTTATCACTGTTGCAGGTCTATACGACTATAATTCTGAAGTTTTAATACACCCAAACAGTGTTCAATTAGTCTAATTCAAGTGTTTTCATGCAAAGATTGTTAGATTTTTAATTATATTATTCGAAGGTACATCAGCTGGCAAACCATTAAAGGCTTAATAGTCTATTTAAAGGGAATGATTGTGTTGGGGAGTTTGCTCAAACTATGGCAGCGATATAGTGAAAAGTCGTTCTAAAAGATGGCGCCATCTGCAGAGCACTATCAAAGACCAGTGAAAGCATACTGTCAGTTAAGTCCTATTCGGACCCTAATTGTTTCTCATGAGCTTGTACGGTATTTTAAACATTTACAGGGGTATGTCTGTGATTATATTGCCGTCCGAATCCATTATGTCAGTGTTTTTTTCTCACCCAACCCGCGTAGAAATCCCTGGCCAAATTACCTGTTTTTTTGACAAACAGGGTTCACACATACTTTCACACCACTTTCACACATAATACAGAAGCAGTGAAGCATGCCCCTGCACGAGTGAATAATTGATTCGAGCCATCGATATCAACCAATTCAGCACCATCGCCACGGACAGCACCTGGTAATGTCGCACGTAAGAAGGTATATCTTAAGCAGCTTCCTATGGTATGGTTCGAGGAACACGCCTAGAAATGGTATACCTTTAGTTAAGTTATACCTTAAGAGTCTTCGTAGCATGCAAAGAGATAATGTTATCGGGAAACGCAGCCCTGGTCATTAAAGTAAGAAAAAGGGTAATAAAAAAAACTCTCAAAAAAGGATAATAAGAACTACCAAAATCTTAGTAGGACACACTTTGCAGAGCAGCTTCAATTCCTTCTTAAAATGCTGACATATTTATCTTTCTAGAGGAAAAGTTGTTTGAGGTATGAAGTTGGCAATCTCATTTGCATTCTGCGCTCTGGTACGTCCCAGAGAGATTTAACGTGTGTAGATCTGATGACCAAGGTCATGAAATGTGTATGATTTGTTTAGCAGTGAATATGGGATCATTACCATCCTGGAATATGGGTACATATTAAAATAAAATAACTCCATATTTCTTGTTTGTCATAGGGACAATGACAAACAAAATTGCTGGATTGTTGATACAGCTCAACAATCCAGTCTAACAACAGCAACATGGCCCCCCATCCTAGGGCTGCATGATTAAACGAAATAAAAACAAAAATGTGATATGGCTAAGTGTGTTTATCAAATTACAAAGATTTCATTAAATAAAACATTTGCTTCATTTGTGTTTCAAAGTGAAGAGTGTTCATCCACATGAGCAGCTCATGATCTGCCGGTGTTTCAGTGTCTCGGAGCGGCTTGCTTCACAGTAAATGCTGCTCCACCATCTTTGCATGTGCTCAGAGTTTTGGTTGCTTTAACATGCATCTGGGAACGCAAAATGAAACAACCATCTTCCCATGCTTATAATGAGAAGTTCTTATCAACCAAAGAGCTTTAGGGCTTCCTGTGGTTTTCTTCCAAAATAAAAGTTTGATAGTTTAATGTTTTGAAATTAAGAAACAAGGCAGCCATACATTTTACAGTTGTAAAGTAAAATTAAAACAATTATATTATTTTTCTTAAGTACTTGAATGTTTTATTTTACAGTGAAATATTACAATAGAAACATTTCTTTTTTGGGGGATTTTATTTAGTCATTTTAATAATAAATATTTTTTTATTGTACATTTTAAATCGCGATCACAATTTTTGTACACATCTCATGAGGGATTTTGATCCAATCCTCTTTACAGATACTCTCAAAATCCTTAAGGTTTCTTGGCTGTCGCTTGGCAACTCAGTTTCAGCTCCCTCCACAGATTTTCTATAGGATTTAGGTCTGGAGACTGGCGTACATGGTTATTTTGAATAACGGAGACATTTCCCATCGTTTGTGCCCTTCGTTTACACTCAAATAGAGAATTCTCCTCTGAAAACGATTCTTTCTAAAAACTCCGGCCAGAGTGGAGATTTGAGTGCAAACCCTTTTCGTCTGTTTGCATTTGCAAATACAGCTGCTCTATTATGTCAAGGAGCTGTTGTTGCAATTTTCAGGATTCTGATTGGCTAACGTGGGCTTGAGCTTCTCGTTACACTGCCACCTACAGGTTTGGCATGCTCTTGACTGCATATATACACGGGTTTGTGTAAACATACTTTTCTGAAAACTGACAGGTGTGCACGATGTTATTTTTGAAAATGGAGAGGATAAATAGCCAGCTACGTGTAAGCTTGTTGCCGGCTTCTTGGGCCACTGCTTTGTTGCCATGTCATTGTCATGCTGGAAGACCCATCCACAACCCCTCTTCAGTGTTCTGGCTGAGGGAAGGAGGTTCTCGTCCAAGATTTTACGGTACACGGCCCCGCCCATCAGCACCTCAAAACAGTGAAGTCGTCCTGTACCCTTAGCAGAGAAACAGCCCCAGAGCATAATGTTTCCACCTCCGTTCTTGACTGTAGGGATGGTGTTCTTGGGATCATAGCCAGCATTTCTCTCCCTCCAAAAATAGTGAGTTCAGTTGATGCAAAAGAGCAAAATTTTGGTTTCATCTAACCACAGCACTTTCTCCCAAGCCTTCTCTGAATCATTAGATGCTTATTGACTAACTTCAGGCGGGCTTCTACATATGCCTTCTTGAGCAGGGGAACCTTGCGAGTGCTGCAGAATTTTAATCCAATGTGGTGTAGTGTGTTACCAATGTTTTGCTTGGTGACTGTGGTCCCAACTGCATTGAGATCATTGACAAGCTCTTCCCGTGTAGTTCTGGGCTGATCCCTCACCTTTCTCATAATCATCCTTAGACCGAGGACGATTGATTTTTAATTTTGTATTTCTTCCATTTCTGAATAATCACACCAACAAAAGTCTCCTTCTGACAAAGCTTCTTGCTGATGGTCTTGTTGCTCATTCCAGCCTTGTGCAGGTCTAGTCAAGTCCAAGCCAAGACACCTTTATTTATATAGCACTTTTTACAATACAGATTGTACCAAAGCAGCTTCACAGTGACAAACAAAGTTTGTTTCTAGAAGAAAATTGCGTCATCATCCACCTGAAGTAAGGCAGATCAATTATACTGTTGAATATTACATTTTTTATTAAATAAAAAAGCCAAGGCAACAGTGGCAAGGAACCAAAACTCCATCAGGTGACAGAATGAAGAAAAAAAACCTTGGGAGAAACCAGGCTCAGTCGGGGGCCAGTTCTCCTCTGGCCAACGAACGAACAGTGTATGATTACGATTCAGGCAACATTACAGGTCAGAAGTTAGATTGGATCAGAACATTCACACAATATATATATAGTTTTTTCACACCTGAGAAAGACAAAGACCCTCCCCTAATGGCCCTATAAGGTAGCCTGGTTAAAACCAGACCCTTCTCAGTTGAAACTGAGTTAGGGTCTGGCAAAGCTCCATAGACAAATCATTTCCAAAGGGGCGTCACCAACGGACGTCCCTCAAATGCCTCTTTGCGCAATTGGATGGACCTAAAAACCAATCAGAGCGATGAAGGAGATGACGTATGCAGAGGGCTCTCGCTAAGACAGTCTATGGCTAAGACCCACCCATTCGTTTAGTATTGACCAACGGGGCTCGTTGTTATGGGAAGGAGGAGGCGGAAACCGGCGAAAATTCACACATTTTAATAATAAAACAAATACAAAGTCCCTCACGGTCGACTGACTCCACCACACATAATAAAACAAAACATCAAATAAAATTCAGGCCTGTCCTCTCTCGATCTTCACCGTCATCGCTCCTCCTTTTATGCTTCCGCTCCTCCGTGAGAGATCGAGACCGGCCTCACTCACGCCGTTCTCTCACGTCCCTCGGCTCGATCGTCCTGCTCGCCACACTGGTATATCAGACTTTTGCTGAATCCAGTCGGTAAGACAGCGATAACTTATTTTTTAGACATGAAGGCTTTGAGTGTTGTTCTTTGCTCGGGTTTATAACGAAAAGGATATTTTAAATTGCTTAAAACAGACGCTATAGCTGATTCGAACGAGTGATGTTCCACGGCGGCATCCATCTTTGTAATGTACAAAATCTGCTTCACAATCACAGTTGCTGGCTGCGCTGTCGTCATCGTGTAAAGCCCGCCCCAACGTTTCTGATTGGTGCAGCGATTTCTGCGGACTGGAAATGGGCTTGAATGAGCTCTTTGCCAGACTAACTTTCAGAGCAAATCTAAATTTGCCGGAAGTTGTCTGGGTTTTCCCAGGCTACCTATAAGGTGCTATCAGGTGCTATCATTGTGAGAAGCCTTGCACAAAGAATGAGGAGAGACTTAAAAAATAATGGCTTTTAGATTGTTTGGATTTATTTACAACACAACAATCCAAAGATACACAACAAATGACAAAAGCACATTAGTAAAACACACTGATCTAAAGACAGAGACTTGGACAGTCACACACCTTTGTGCCATTCCTAGAACAGATGGGTTACATACCTGTCATCTCCAATGTAGGAGCCAGCGTAAGTCTCCCATGTGTTCTATGTTTATGGTCTCATTCATGGTAGTCACGGCACTCTTGTTGTGGGTGGTGGGCGTGTCCGTCGGAGTTCGGGCGGAAGTGATAGTGGTCTATATGTTTGCTTCACCGGGTGACCTGGGTTCATTGGCTTTGACAGAGAGAGGGGGTGAGCCTGGGAGCGAACACTTTCTGTTGACCGCACTCGCGCACTCATGCACTCACGCACCCGCACGGCAATCTGATGACTTGGTAACTGCAGTGCCAGTTGTACTTTTATGTGTTGAAGTGCAATAAATGAAATGAGATCGCCGAGTGGATCTGAATCTTCTGCGCGTCACAGTGTTTTCAGTCTCTCAGTGTTTAGCCCCTCGCGGCTGCAAGTTTTGTTTTGCGTTGTCTACAGCCGCAATATTTAGTCAACAGAAAATAGTTTAAACCAGAGTGTTGTTCTACGGAAACGAGCTGTTCATCACGGATTCCGCGGATCACAACGGAACGCTTTGGATATCAGAGGAAACACGGAAATGTTTTGTGCTCCGCTGTATTGGATGGCGGTTCATTCATTGCCGCTCAGAGGATAAAGACCCGGCAACACAGCAACTGAAGCGGTATGTAGTAACTTGTCAATTTGTGCTGTGTAAGTTGTTTTGTTTGAACACAGTGTGAAGAGGTTTCTGCCGCTTGTCCATAGGGGACATATTGTTGCTTGCTGGTGTTGTTTATTGTTGGTCTATGGATGAGGTTTATGACGCAGCGGTTGATTGCTTATGGATGGATTGATTGATTGAACGACGTGGATTCTTGGATGATTTGTGGTACATTGGGAAATGGCAAAGAGTGGATCAAAATCGAATTTAAATGTCAATGGTTCAGAGATGGATGAACAAAGGAGAGAAATCAAACTCACTTCCAAGGCCTTGGTGAATAAAATTGAAACACTACAAAAAGAACGTAGAAAAAATGTCCATAAAATTAAAGGTCTAATACAGACAATAAAGGATCTCATGCAAAATGATGATAATGCCCCACAAGTGCGATCTCATCTTGAGAAAATGAGTCAAATGGTGGATGAAACTACTATGTTACATGAGTCTGTGATTCCCATACTTCCTGAAGAGGAGCAGGAAAAGCAAAATGAATGGTTTGTGAATGTACTAAAATGCCACAATGGATTTATGGAGGATGCAAAAGGATGGCTTTCTGAAATGGATAGACCAACAAGCAGTACTATTGCTCATGTCGTCACAAGTGATGCTCCCATATTTGTATCACAAGTGGAATCAATGCACAAGTTGGACGAACCTCATAATGATAATGAGTCTAATGTTTCAAGTCACTCTGGACAAAATGTTCAAGTATCCGTCACACAAGATGAAGTCAAACCAAGTGATAGTGTGTCAAACACAGGAAGCAAACGTTCTAATAGTGGGCAGAGCTCGGCTGGATCAAGGTCCAGTGTGTCAACAACATCATCAGCACGCATTAAAGCCGAGGCCGATATGGCTGCTCTCATTGCAAGACAAAGACTATTAAAAGACAAACATGCATTGGATGAACAAGAGGAGCAGCTAAGAAAAAAACGGGAAGAGCTTGAACTTGAAGTGGAAATAGCTGCATCAGTGGCCAAAGTGAATGTGCTGAGAGGCTCAGGAGGGTCTCGTGTTTCAAGTCATCCATCTGTGAAGTCCAATGGCATGAATTCTTACCTAGAAAGGGGACAAATGAAATCCAAAACACTTAGTGCTGAGGCAAAAGCATTTGTGCCTGATACGAATATTCCAATACTTGGACAGCCCAATCCACATTTTTTGGGTACAAAACCTAAAGTGAAAAATGTTATTTGACCACCACAACCTCAACCCACATCATCTAGACGTCCAGAAGTTACGGGACATCAAGATACGGTACAATCACGTCCACTGTTGCAGCACAGGAGTCATCACTCGACAACACAGGTGAAAAGTAGTAGTGATCAAAGTCAAATAATTACGGTTTTGGAAAAACAAAATGAAATAACTGCTTTATTGGTTCAGCAACAATCTCTTTCATCTTTGCCTAAAAGAGACATTCAAGTCTTTGACGGTGATCCTTTGCAATATCACACCTTTATGAGGGCTTTTGAACACAGCATCGAAGAGAAGGCTGACCATCCTAAAGACTGCTTGTACTTCCTTGAACAGTACACCAGGGGGCAGCCAAGGGAGCTTGTCAGAAGCTGTCAACATATGGCACAAGACAGAGGATATGCCAAGGCTAAGGCTTTGTTACAAGAGCATTTTGGTAATGCACAGAAAATTGCTTCAGCCTACATGGAAAAGGCTCTTTCATGGACACCAATAAGACCTGAAGACGTGAAATCTCTACAGGCATATAGTCTTTTTCTACGAGGATGTTGTAACGCCATGGAAGATGTTAGATATATGGAAGAGTTGAACATGCCTACCACTATGCTGACCATCGTAAAAAAGTTGCCCTACAAACATAGGGACAGATGGAGAACTGTGGCTTGTGAGTTGCAGGAAAGGAGTGGCCGAAGAGCCACATTTACAGACATTGTTGGCTTCGTCGAAAGACAAGTGAAGATTGCAAGTGATCCACTGTTCGGGGATATACAGGATACACCATCAACAACAGCAATCAAGGACGCAAGGAAATCTAGGTTTGAGTCTCGTTCTGGAGTCAAGGGGAGTAGCTTTGCTACCACCATTGCAACAGTGGAAAGGAAAGTTGAATATGGAACAAGATTAAAAGAGGGAAGTTCAGCTGGTATGAGGGCTTGTATGTTTTGTGGAGGTGAGCACACATTGGATCTGTGCCGTCAGTTGGAAAAGAGGGTGCATAATGAGAAGATTACTTTCTTAAAGAAACATGGTGTGTGTTTTGGCTGTTTGTGCATTGGGCACATGAGCCGAGACTGTAGGAAGCGTCTCTCATGCAAAGTATGCAGTCTGAAGCATCCTACTGTACTCCACATTTATCAAAAGGAGAAAGAAATTAATTTAGTGCAAACTAAAGGAGGATCTGAGACTGCAGTGGGCAGTGCTCTGATTTCTGTTCAAACCAGTGGTCTCACTGGGGCCGGTGACCAAGACTGTACACTCTCCATAGTTCCAGTTCAAGTTAAACCTAGGAAAGGACGTAAGGTGTTGATTACCTATGCCTTCCTGGATCCTGGAAGCTCAGCGTCATTCTGCACAGAGCGGCTGATGAACAAGCTGAATGTCAGGGGACGAAGAACTGGTATTCTCCTTCGGACCATGGATCAGGAGAAGGTCGTTGGAAGCCATATTGTTTCAGATTTGGAAGTGGCTGCATTAGATAGTGATCGTTTTTGTGAACTGCCTGATATTTACACACAGAAAAGCATGCCAGTTCATCGAGGCAACATTCCTCGCCAGAAAGACCTCCAACGATGGCCACATCTGAAACAAGTCCAGATAAGGGAGATTGATTCAGATATTGACCTGCTGATCGGAACCAACGTCCCCAGAGCACTGGAGCCATGGCAAGTCGTTCGAAGCAAGGAGGGGGGCCCATACGCAGTCAAAACAATGCTGGGCTGGACTGTAAATGGACCTCTTAGAGGTAATGAAAGTAGAGAAACTATTTGTGGACAGCCAGACGTCACTGTCAATAGGATCTCTATTGCAAACCTCAATGATCTGTGGAAGCAGCAGCTAAAGGCAGATTTTCCTGAATGTAGTCAGGATGAGCAGATGGGGTTATCAAGAGAGGACTGTCAGTTCATGGAGTATGTTACAAAATCTGCTAAGTTGGTGGATGGCCATTATAGTGTTGGCTTACCTTTAAGGGAAAAGGATGTAAATATGCCAAACAATAGAAGAGTTGCCGAACAGCGTGCTATGAGCCTCACAAGGAGGTTTGAAAAGGATGCTCCATTTCATTCTGATTACACGGCATTTATGAATGACATCATCTCCAAGGGATATGCAGAGACGGTACCAACTGAGAGTTTGGATCGGAGCGATGGCAGGGTATGGTATATACCACACCATGGTGTATATCACCCAAAGAAAGGAAAGATCAGGGTCGTTTTTGACTGCAGAGCTACATTCCAGGGAACATCTTTGAATGCTCAGCTCCTACAGGGACCAGATCTTACCAGCATGCTAATTGGAGTCATGACCAGATTCAGAAAGGAGCCTGTTGTACTCATGGCAGACATCGAGGCTATGTTTCACCAAGTCAGAGTACCTGCTGAGGATTCGGATCTGTTGAGGTTTCTCTGGTGGCCGGATGGAGACCACAAGCAGAGCCTAGTGGAGCACAGAATGGTTGCACATCTGTTCGGAGCCACATCTTCGCCAAGCTGTGCAAGCTTTGCTCTCAGAAAGTGTGCGGAAGATAATCGGGAGCAATTCAGCTCCAAAGTAATCGAAACAGTCCTGCATAATTTCTATGTGGATGATTGCCTTACATCAGTGGCTTCTGAGGAAGAGGCGATAGCACTCTACCTAGACCTTCGTGCCCTTTGTTCGAAAGGGGGCTTTCAACTCATGAAGTGGATCAGCAACAGACGTGCTGTGCTGGCAGCTATACCTGCAATAGAGAGAGCAAAAGAGGTTAAGGATTTGGATTTGGACAATGACACACTTCCTGTAGAAAGAGCATTGGGCGTACAGTGGTGTGTTCAGTCCGACACTTTTAAGTTCAAGGTCCTCATCAAAGATCGACCCTTAACCAGAAGAGGGATTCTCTCTACGGTCAGTTCAATCTACGACCCCTTAGGAATCTTGGCACCTGTGGTCTTATCTGCCAAAAAGATCCTTCAAGACTTGTGCAGAAAGGATCTTGGTTGGGATGACCTTATACCAGACTTGTTTGCACAGGAGTGGAGAAGTTGGCTGAAAGAGCTCTGGGAGCTTGAAAGGTTTGAAGTTGACAGATGCCTAAAACCAATGGATTTTGGGGAAGTGATTTCTGCTCAGTTACATCACTTTGCAGATGCATGTGAGAGTGGCTATGGAACAGTGACTTATCTGTTATTATACAACATAGACAGACGAGTTCACTGTGCTTTCATAATGGGTAAAGCCAGAGTGGCTCCATTGAAACCAATCACCATCCCTCGTATGGAGTTGACGGCTGCCATGGTTGCAAGTCGAATGGATGAGCTGTGGAGGAAGGAGCTGCAGATGCAACTTCAGGACTCAATTTTTTGGACTGATAGTACTTCTGTACTGAAGTACATCAGCAATGAGACCTCAAGATTTCGTACCTTTGTAGCCAACCGTGTTTCAAAGATACTGAGTGTATCAAAACCATCTCAGTGGAGATATGTTAACACTGCAAGCAATCCTGCTGATTTAGCCTCCAGGGGAGTAAAAGTGACATCACTCCTGAGAGATAATATATGGGTGTCTGGACCTCAGTTCCTTGTTGGGCTTGAAGAAGGGTGGCCTGAAAATCCAGATGGCTCTATAAGAATCCTGCCAGATGACCCTGAGGTCAAGATGATTTTGATTGTGAATGCCGTGCAGGCTGAAGAGAAGATCGATGCAGTCACTCGCTTGATTAATTACTTCTCCTCTTGGATCCGTCTGAAGAAGATGGTTGGTTGGATCCTTAAGCTGAAGCGTTTACTATTGTACTTCAGTCAGAAGAGGAAGCAACTGAGCGTGACTCTTGCTCATTCTGGCTTGGATAAGGATCAACAGGGAAAAGAAATAGAGAAGGAGATGCAGAGTATCAAGGCTCAGACTGGCAGTGGTCTTCTTTCAGTTGAGGAACTCACAAGAGCTGAGATGGAGATTATTAAGTTTTGTCAGAGAAGGAGGTTTCCAGGAGAATTCAACAGCTTGCAAAAGGGAGAAAGTGTGAAAAGGACTAGCCACATTTACAAGCTCAACCCAATACTTGAAGATGGTATTCTGAGAGTTGGAGGACGACTTAGCAGAGCGGCTATGCCAGAAGAAGCTAAGCATCCTGCCATATTGGCAAAAGATTTACATATTTCAGACATAATTCTTCAGCATATACATCAGGAGGTGGGACATAGTGGTCGTAACCACATGCTAGCTAGCCTGCGCCAAAGATATTGGATCCCTGGGGCTAGTGTGGCTATAAGGAAAATCCTGTCTAAATGTATTGTCTGTCGACGACTGCATGCAGCTCCAGGGCAGCAGCAGATGGCAGATTTACCTCGGGACAGAGTTTCCCCAGACGAACCTCCATTCACTCGGGTTGGAGTTGACTACTTCGGACCTTTTGAAGTTAAGCGAGGGAGGAGTACATTGAAGAGGTATGGGGTTCTCTTCACATGCCTTTCCATAAGAGCAATCCACATCGAAGTTGCATCGTCCTTGGACACAGATTCTTTTATTAATGCTCTTCGACGCTTTACAGCAAGACGTGGACAAGTATCTGAACTGCGCTCAGACAATGGAACCAACTTTGTCGGTGCAGAGAGAGAATTGAGAGAGGCAATGGAAGGTTGGAATCTTGCTTTGATCAACAACACTCTCCTTCAGAAAGGAATTAAGTGGGTTTTCAATCCCCCCACAGGATCACATCATGGAGGGGTGTGGGAAAGGTTGATAAGGTCTGTGAGGAAGGTCCTGAATTCTACCCTGAAGTTGCAGACACTTGATGAGGAAAGTCTTCACACAGTTCTCTGTGAAGCAGAAGCCATTATTAACCCTCTGGAGTCGAGAAACGCGCCGGCGCGTTTTGCGCGATTTTTTTCACATAGCAGCAAAATAGACTTAAAATACTCAGTCACCTTTGGTCATACACACTTAAGAAATATGAAAAAATAAACTATTAAATGTCTACTTTTTTATGGGTCCACTTACAATCGAAATAAAATATTGTGCTTTTGTAAAATAAAGAAAATAAACAGGGTGTGCCTTCTGCCTCTCCGTCTCCGTGAACTTTTTTTCTAGAGCACGTCTCTAAACATAAACAAAACTCCGCAAATACTAGTCACACAGGCATGATCAATATATCTTTATAATCATTTAAGTGTGTACTTTTAAATTATCTAATTCAAAACTAAAACAAATATTCTGTGTTTATGTAATCTATATAAAAAGAGAGAGATGCCAGGCGTTCTCATTTCAGCTAATTATCTTTTAATGTGACCACGCCCACAGAGAGCGCGCGCTATAGAAACGCAAATGATCTGAAACTTGCCAACGCCCACACGAGCTCGATAAAACACCAAGTTCAGATTAATGTACCGGTAGTCTGTGTCGTTTTTCGAGGCTTTGAGGAATAATTCTGGATAATTTACCTCAGTGCTGGATTAATTTCACTTCGAGGAGCCATGGATCCAGGATCATAGTAAGTTTATTCTTTGTTCTAATCGCGAATACTGTTTTAAAATGAATCGCGTGTCTTTCTCTGTGTGATGAATGAACGGAATTCGCACTGTTGTTGTTACAGACGAAATATGAAAGACAACATTTAGTTGACTAGTTTGGGATAGATTATAAAGATTTTTACTCTAAAATAGACATCAAATAAGCTTTAGTTAACCAGTTTCTGCTCATATGTTAAATATATAACGTTAGAATGTTTTGTCAAAAATAAGCTCATAATCTAAGATGTTATTATAGTGTTTGTTCCAATGTAGACTATATCAAACTAATGAATCCTTAACTTTGAAATATGAATGATAAAATCCAGGCTATAGGCCTACTTAAAAAAAAAAAAAAAAAAGACAAGATAGATGTAAAAAAAAAATCTTAATATTATTGTTTTTTATTAGTGACACATTTGAGGAGATTCCAAAACTTTCTGAAAATACAGTATGAGAATTAACTGCATACTAGAAATGTTTACCTTGGAAATTATACAATTTGAATGTATAGAAAATTTGTGAAAAAATACCTTTTTTTCCTCTCTGAGAACTCTAACTTTCTAACTCTAACTAATTCTGTAGAATGGTCCATATAGCCTATTTGAACAGGATTTGTTTCCAGGTATGACTATGTACTAAAAATGTGCTTTTGACTTTCATTTATATTTGTATTTTATATATATATATATAATTTATTTATTTATTTTTGTCCTCGCATTCTTTCTTGTGTGACACACCTGAATGAATGGCTCATTAGTATGCAGGCTCATTAGTATGCAGGCTCATTACTATGCAGGGTCTTTGTCTTCTCAGGTGTGAATCACAGCAAGTCACGCCCCTGCGCATATTGCCTTTGGAAGCAAAAACTGTTTTAAAAAATTTAAATCAATGTATTGTTTTATGTGAATGATTAGGCAGGGTGATTTTCAGATAATTTTGAAGCAAAAACACTAGGCAACTACATCCATTAGTCAAAAGTCTTGTGGACACATATTAAGTATGTGTTTTGTGGCCTTTTTTCAGAAACTTTGATTTTTAGTTTTTTGAATAACCATGCATAAACATTATTCCCTCAAAAATACAAATATGTAAATAGATGTTGCTCGCATATTATGGTACCCCTATTTGTGCTAAATAGAGTGTAATTACACCTTTGCCATTAATATGTTTATAAGCAACTGAAAAAAGCACAAATGTCAGGGCATGTCAAAACATCTCACAGACCTCAAAAACCCCTTAGACTCCAGAGGGTTAACAGCCGTCCTATTACCAAGGCATCCACTGATCCCAATGACTTGGAACCACTAACCCCTAACCATCTGTTGCTGCTCAAGATCATGCCATCTTTGCCACCGGGTCAGTTCAAAAAGGAGGACATCTACGCTCGACGCAGATGGAAACAAGTTCAGTATATATCTGACTTGTTTTGGAAACGTTGGATTAAGGATTACTTGCCTCTTCTTCAGGAGCGTCAGAAGTGGTCTGGTGTCAAGCGCAACTTCCTTACTGGAGATATTGTACTCATAGTTGATGACTCAGCACCTCGCAACTCATGGCTTACAGGAAGGATTGTGCAAACTATCTCTGACAGAAGAGGACTTGTTCATCAAGTGCGAATTAGGACGAAAACCAGTTATTTGGACAGGCCTATTACCAAGATTTGCCTTTTACAGGAAGCAGAGGAGCCATGAGGATATCCAACTGACCTTTGAACTTCATAGACTTTGATTTTAAACTTGACACTGTCATACGGGCCTTTTTTTCTTCTGCATGACTGACTGAGTGATTGTGAAGATTATTCTTTACAAAGATAATGACTCAGTCTCTCTTTCGCTTGGTCTAAAGAAGAAAGGACACTTTTAAACTGACTGCCTTATCCTAAAAAATACATATATATTGTTGATCTCCTACATAATGTGCAGTTGTATAATTA
Organism: Semotilus atromaculatus; assembly: GCA_031834385.1. Classification (NCBI taxonomy): domain Eukaryota; kingdom Metazoa; phylum Chordata; class Actinopteri; order Cypriniformes; family Leuciscidae; genus Semotilus; species Semotilus atromaculatus. The sequence continues at coordinate 9,118,130 of JAULUF010000030.1, forward strand.
TTGTGTTAAAATAATTAGGGGCCGGAATGTAGGAGCCAGCGTAAGTCTCCCATGTGTTCTATGTTTATGGTCTCATTCATGGTAGTCACGGCACTCTTGTTGTGGGTGGTGGGCGTGTCCGCCGGAGTTCGGGCGGAAGTGATAGTGGTCTATATGTTTGCTTCACCGGGTGACCTGGGTTCATTGGCTTTGACAGAGAGAGGGGGTGAGCCTGGGAGCGAACACTTTCTGTTGACCGCACTCGCGCACTCACGCACTCACGCACCCGCACGGCAATCTGATGACTTGGTAACTGCAGTGCCAGTTGTACTTTTATGTGTTGAAGTGCAATAAATGTTTGAAATGAGATCGCCGAGTGGATCTGAATCTTCTGCGCGTCACAGTGTTTTCAGTCTCTCAGTGTTTAGCCCCTCGCGGCTGCAAGTTTTGTTTTGCGTTGTCTACAGCCGCAATATCCAAGGTATTTGATTTTTCACTTAGCCATGTTCATGTACAGAGAGAGACTCATGTGAATGTCAGCAGGACTCATCAATGCTGGTCCCTGTAAAAAAAACAATGTATTGGGAATACATTTTAGATTTATCTGGTTAAAATTATGAAATTTACTAAATACATACACTATATATATATATATATAAATCATTAAAAAGGAACACTTCAGTAACCACACTAGAGAAAAATATATGGATTGTCATATGTTACTTGGTTATATGTTTTGTGCAGGACAGCACAAACACAACGCGTCTTCCAAACTCTACGAAAAGCAGAGTTAGGACTGAAGACTGAAGTCGCGGATCCTTTGTTTAGAGCTAAGGCAGTTTCGCGTTCCTCCACGTGGATCATTAGTATGTGAACAGCTGTTGCGCGTGGGCGTGGTCACATTAACTTTAATGAGCTCAGGTTGGAGAAACTGTACATGTCGTTGCTTTCATACAAATTACTTAAACAGAGAATATTTGTTTTATATGATATGATTTACATCATTTAAAAATGGAGACTTCAAGCGTTGTAAAGACATACGTTTCATATCACAGTGACAAGTATTTACTGAGTTACAGATAATGTTCTGTCGCGTTTCAGAATGAACTTCACATTGAGAGAGACGTGAGAATGCGCATCATGTTTATTGTCTTTATTTCACGAAAAACACAACATTTCGTTTTTATTATTAGTGTACACAAAGAAAAGACATTTAACAGTTTTGAATGATGTATAACACTTACCTGTATGACAAAAATAGACGGAGTTATTTGAGTCTATTTTGCACTGATAAGAAAAAAAGCGAGACAATCGTGCCGGCGCGATAGCCGACCCCAGGGGGTTAACTCTGAGCGATTTTGAAGTTAGGGATCAAATATTCAGCAACCCAAGCTTTATCATTTGCTCATCTGTATTATATCTGTTTTTAATTTGTTGAACATCAATTACATTTTTAACCTGACGTTTTTTGGATTTCCAAAATTGGGGAACAGACACAGTCTCTATATGATAATATCTAGGTGAAAGAGGCTCTGTGTGATGGGATTTATCTGACGCGAGGCCGCTAGCAGACGGTCGGTTTAGCCAGTCTGTCTGCTTCCTGACCTGAGCCCCAGATTGTTATGTTTTATCTCTAAGACTATGAGCCAAATTACTAGAGAGAAGAGCAGCACCAGCCCAGGAGGGATGAATACCATCTCTTTTGAACAGGTCAGGTTTGCCCCAAAAACTTTTCGAATTGTCTATGAACCCTATATTATTAAGCGGACACCACTTAGACAACCAGCCATTGAGTGAACACAATCTACTAACTATCTCATCACTCCGGCGAACAGGAAAGGGGCCAGAGCTATTTACAGTGCCTGACATCGTACTTGCGAGTTCACACTTTAATATTCATTTTGGTGATCTCCAACTGGCGGAGTCGAACATCATTAGTGCCGACATGAATAATGATCTTTGAGAATTTACGATTAGCATTAGCCAGCACTTTTAAATTTGCTTTGATGTCAGGCTCTCTGGCTCCCGGCAAACGTGACTATAGTGGCTGGTGTCTCTATTTTCACGTTCCGTGTGATCGAATCACCAATTACCAGGGCACAATCAACAGAATTCTCAGTGGGTGTTTCACTGAGTTGGGCAAATCGATTTGTTATGGTAATCGGAACAAAAGAGTGTTTTTTTGATCCGTGACTAGAGCGATCTCTCACTGGGTGGATTGCACAGGCAATAATTCAGCCAGAACCGAATCATGTAAAGAGTTCACTATGCTAGACGCATCCAAAATAGTATCTAAAGCTCTAACGTTAGCACACTTACTATCCTCAATTAAAGTTTGGATTCGTGTCTCTAGTTCTGAAATCTTCTCCGTCAGCCTGACTGTCTCCTTGCATTTATCACATATAAATCCCATATTGCCATCGGAGAAGGCTATACTAAACACGTGACACAGGTGACAATAACAGGAAAAGACATTGCTCACCATGTTTGTTGACTGATTCTTACTCACCTGGGCTTTTTATGAACTCAAATAAAAAACGTCCCATAAAAAACGGGCAAGAAAAAAACAACCTAATTATAAGTACCTTTTCAACTACATGTCAACTAACTCTCATTAGAGTATTAGTATATTATAGTAGACTGTCAGTAGACTGTTAGGTTATGGTTAGGTGTTAGGGTTCGGGTTAGGAGAATAAGTTGACTTGTAGTCGCCAAGTTACTTATAGTCACTCGAATGTCTGTTGGGGGACCAACAAAATAAAGTGTTAGCAGATATTAAGCTGACAGTCTACTAATACTCTAATGACAGTTAGTTGACATGTAGTTGAAAAGTTACTTCTAGTTAGTAGAATGTCTAAAGTGGACTATCGAAATAAAGTGTTACCGAAACTAGACTTCTGAGTAATACTGAAGATTTTGCTATAAATTACAGCAATACCTCCCTCTTTTCCTTTTAAATGAGCCTTGTTTTTATAGTAGTAATCTTGCGGGGTGGACTCATTTAAAGTAATGTAATTGTCTGGTTTAACCCAAGTTTCTGTCAAACACAGCACATCTAGTTTATGGTTTGTAATTATATCATTAACAAAAAGTGCTTTTGAAGAAAGGGATCTTGTATGTTCATCTGCATTAAATTAGTTTTTTAATTGTTGAACATCAATACAATTTTTACCATTAAATGGGTTTGGGAGTTTTTTGTACTTCCTAGGGAACAGGCACAGTCTCTATATGAGGATGTCTATGTGATTTATTTGACCTCAGTGACGTGAGACAGCTAGCAGACAGTCGGTTTAGCCAGTCTGTCTGCTTCCTGACCTGAGGATTGTTATGTTTGAGCTCTAAGACTATGTGCCATATTACTAAAGAGAAGAGCAGCACCATCCCAGGAGAGATGAATACAATCTCTTTTCAATAGGTCAGGTCTGCCCCAAAAACTTTTCCAATTGTCTATGGACCCTAAATTATTTTTGCGGAGACCACTTAGACAGCCAGCCATTGAGTGAGAACAGTCTACTAACTACTTCGAACAGGAAAGGGCCAGAGCAAAGTACAGTGTTCTTGCAAGTTCACACACCTCTTTAATGTTAATTTTAGTGATCTCCGACTGGCGAAGTCGAACATCATTAGTGCCGACGTGAATAATAATCTTAAATTTGCTTTAATTTCAGGCTCCCGGCAAACATGTGACTATGGTGGCTGGTGTCTCTATTTTCACGTTCTGTGTAATAGAATCGGCAATAACTAACATGATTCTCAGTGGTCTCAGTGGTGTTTCATAGGGGAACCGGTTTAATGTTGTAATCGGAACGGAATAGCTGTGTTTTGTCCCGCGACTACAGCGTCTCACAGTCACACAGTTTCCCTGCTACACGGGCTCTACAGCCGGAACCGAACAATGTACAATTAACATCTAAAGCCCTTGCATTCTTATTATCCTCGATTGAAGTTTGGATACGTGTCTCTAGTTCTGAAATCTATAGAGCAGGCTATACTATACATGTGAGACGCAGTGCAAGCAACATTAAAAGGAGAAGACATGACTCACCGTGTCTGTCATGTCATGTTTGTCAATGCATGAGAGAAAAAAACCCCGGAAAACACGGATGGCAGATTAACTATGCTAGTGTAGTGATTTAGATTAAAGCTAGCGAAGTCAGATCAATGTGACAGACAAAATTAGATAATATTGAAATTTTATTTTTGAAGGTAAAAAAATGACAGAGGTCCGGACCTCGGTGACCTCATAGCTGGCTACGGCCATGAGCACAGTCTGACTGTCTCGCATGCACGCTCGCTCTAGATTCCGGGAGATTTTAACTAATTTGCGGTATAACTAGTCGATCACGAGTGGCTCAACAAGATCTATAGAAAACTCATCTTTCAGGCATTTGACCGACCGGGTTGACACTTCAGCGTGAGAAATCGGGGGTGTGAGCGTGTGAAACGATTCAAATGCAAGTGTCTCGCGGCCAATGCGTGAGAGTTGGCAGCTATGTGTTAAAGCTAGGGTATACGATTATGAAAATCGGTCGAGAAAGCCTGAGACGGTTGGGAATTTTTTTTAAACTCATCCCGCCCCTCCACACACACACCCCTCCCCTCTGTGCTACCTGATCCCTCCCACCGGGAAACGAACTGAACAACGTCACTCAGTCAAGCTGTGATCACCGGTAGTAACAAAGCAGTGAACACAAAGCCTTGAAGTAACTAACACTTACAATTATGACTGATTGACGTCATTTACTTTCACAACATTGCTTAGTCGGTGGGGTGGAGACGTGAGCGCCAGGCGGAGTTTCAAGTGGAGCTGGTGATTGGATGAGAGCAGTTGACCAATGTAAGCTGTCCGGCCGGACAGCTTACATTGGTCAACTTCTCTGCGGCTGTACAGCCAATAGAGTGAATGGATTTTTTTCATTCTTTTTTCTATTCATATTGTTCGGATTGTACTATATAACCATAACCAGCATCTAAACGAGGATATTAATAATGAACAATCTTTGAAATCGTATACCCTAGCTTTAACGAAGTGATTTCCAATTGAGCGGGAAGGGAATAAATATGGCGCTCAAAATAGCCTAAGCACAACAATACAGAAAGATGTGTGAAACAGCACGAAAAAAAAAAAAATCGGTATAGAAAAATTACATTTTGATAAATGGAAACAAAAATTTAAAGCAACAAACTAAATTCCCTGATATTCCATGACTTGGACAAAAAAGTAGGGCTGTAGTCAACCAAAGAAATCCTTAGTCGACCAAAGTCTTGTCCTGCGCAACGATTAGTCGACTAAAAAAAAAAGAAAGAAAGAAAAAAAAGACGCGATGTTTTGATTGAACATTTTTGAACAATTGTCATAGAGCATTTATAAAACAACAACGAAAAAACATAAAAAATACATAAAACTACAATAATAATACAATTCTTTGAAAATTAAGTGATTTTTTTTAACTGCAAAAAGTGAGGAGCACTGTCCTCCTAGGTCTAGTAGCCTAACAGTCACAATCGCGCACCTGACCACACCACACGCTACAAAAAATATAACTGCTTTCTGCCACAGTAAAAAATCCTAACAAAAGCTCTCGTTTATACAGGCTGTATATTCTTCTTTACTTTCAAAGCTATGGGTTAACTTTTGTCCAGCCGATCTAGGCGTTTTAAAACAAACACACAAAAAAACCCAAAGAGCCTAAAAAACAATCCTAATAATAATAGGCTGTAGGACCGCATATAGGTTTATTTTCGTTTTGTTACATTATTTAGGCTATTTTCAAATGCGTCAAGTGTACAAATAAAAACAAAAACATATCAAGAAAACACAATCTATTGAGTCAGCATGATAAAGCCGTTAAAGGGACTGCTCACGTCTTTTGCGCGCTCAAGTTCGATTTCAAATGTAGGTGCGCGGTGTGCGCGCTCATGATGGAAGCAACGCGGTCGCGGTGCGACGCGCTCTTTTTTTTCCAAGTGCGTCCACGCCGCATCGAGATAAAAACATAGTGTATAAAAGCATAAAAACCGAAACAAGTAGCGTTCTAACTGAATGAATACAGCTAAACTACCTATATCCCTTACTGAGCACGAAGCAGCAGCGCAGCCACAGGTGCGAACCGAGTGTTCTATGTGTGTGCGCTAAACTGTGGCGCTGTTACAAAATAGCCTAACCCTTTAAAGCCGCACGTATCATATTTGATACACGAGTTTCTAAGACATATATTGAATCAGTGAGAGCAATACTTTCTTTGAAAACCTGTTGTATCTATTTTGATACGTGTATTCTGCCATCTTGTGGAATTTCACTGTACTGCAGGCAGTAGAGGGGTGATTTTTTAGCTTTTCAAAATGGCGGCTGCGATTGGATCAAGCCAGACGCTTTCGGCAGGAAAATAAAGGCTAATTTCAAGTTGTTAAAGTAAAAAATTATATTGGATTGCGCCTGATATAATTAATTTAACACTTTCTGAATTGAAATAATGCATAATTACTTAATAATTTAATCGTTAAATTACAAGTAATTCGTGTTGGAAATTGTGTATCAAATTTGATACAGCAGGTATTAATGGTGCTTTATGTCTAAACAGTAATGTCAAATTGTAGTAATGTTATCTAATTTATGACTACCACAAAGTAAAATAAAAGGACTGGAAAAAAGATCTATGAAAAAAAAAGACTGAAGACTGAAAAAGACTGAAAAAAGTTTTCAAACTGTTAACCCTTTCACGCATAGTGGTCACTACAGTGGACAGCTATTTAAAAAGCATTTTCTTGAATTTGCAAGGGTTTTGATGGCAAAGTTGCACATCAATCTCTTCAGTGGACCCACCCTGGTGCATCATCCTATGCATTGCAACCAAGTTGTAAGCCATTGTGTTTTGATTTTTCCACCCTCCAAACCAGATGGCCAATGGCCTGTCAGACATGCCAAGTTGCTCCGGAATATCCACCCATTCCTTCTATCCTAGGAGACTCTTGTAGGTAAAAAAAATATTGTAGCATCAAGCAATATTTAATGAGACATATCACAGTAAAATTTTCCAAATTTTGATTTTAGATTGGGAGAAAAATCTGATTAATCACCTGTCCACTATAGTGGACCTCATGCATCAATGGCTATATTTTAGCTACAATTCATACTTTTACTGTGAATATTGTTTTTGAAAATACTTAATCTGCAGTAACTTTTTTTTTACTTTAAATAAGTTATGTAATTACATAATTTGTGACTTGTAATGCATTACTTTTCTCATTTCATCAAAAAAGTAATCTAATTGCGTAATGCATTACTTCTTAGATCAAAAAATATCTGTTTACGTAATGAATGTTACTTGTAATGCATTTATTTACTCGTAACATCAAAAAGTAATCTGATTACGTAATGCACATTATTGTAATGCGTTTTTACTCGTAACATCAAAAGTACTCTGATTACGTAATGCATGTTACTTGTAATGCATTACTTGTTAGATCAAAAAGTAATCTGATTACATAATGCATGTTACTTGTAATGCATTACTTGTTAGATCAAAATTAATTTGATTACGTAATGCATGTTACTTCTTGTAATGCATTACTTGTTAGATCAAAAAGTACTCTGATTACGTAATGCATGTTACTTGTAATGCATTACATGTTAGATCAAAAAGTAATCTGATTATGTAATGCATGTTACTTGTAATGTGTTTCTTTATTCATAACAACAAAAAGTAATCTGATTATGTAATGCATGTTACTTCTAACACATTACTTTACTTGTAACATCAAACAAGTAATCTGAATGTGTTATGCCTGCCCCAACACTGCTCATTTCAGATGAGATTGAAAAAAACGTAGGGTTTCTCAGAAGAGGGCTATGTTAGAAATGTGTCCATCTCTAACATAATCAGAATTATCAGCTAATAAGGGTAAATCTCCATACTCTGGCACACTGGAGAGAGCATCTGAGTGTTTCCACAGTTGTACCTTGACAGGCTGTAGACATTTCTGATGGAATCAAATCCTCATGTTCTGATATCTAAGATACACGGAGTGCAACTTGTATGAAGGTCAATTGCCTTTGCAATATTTCGGATTTATATATATATTTTTATATATTTTATAGTTTTCACATGATTTGATGTAATTGTATTGATTAGTTTGTTAAATACACATACTTTATCTGTTTGATTATTGTATTATGTTTAATACAGTATCTCTTCAGTTTAAACCATAAATGCATGCTGTCCACTCAAGTGGACATCTGAAAATCTCTTTGAAAAATTTGTTTAAAAAAAAAAAATAATCAAATCAAATCTTGTTTTTCATGCCCTAAGAGCAATAAAAACACAAAGAAAAAAAAATCCTGACTGAGGTTATCATAATTCATGCATGAAAGGGTTAAAGGCATAATAGATTTTTTGTATCTGTTGTAAGCAAAACGTTCCCCAAAAGCCTGATGTATCAAATGTGATACAAAAAATATATCAAACAAAATGAGTTGGCATAAATTTTTTTTTTGATTTTGATTCAAGGCTTAATAAACATCTAATTTCCAAAAATATATAATTTTCTGCCATTTTTTTAATGTGTCAGGCTTTAAAGGGCTAAATTAAAGCATTTAAAGTTGGGGATAAACCATAGGCTAATTATATTTAGAATACAGTAATATATAACTGCTTATAAAGGAATAAATATCAAGGAGTAAATCATTGAAAAATTCTTTCTATTGGTAAAAAAAAAAAAAAAAAAAAAAAAAAGCAACTGGTCGACCAATGAGAATGTCAGTCGACCAAGACGGCATCGACCGATTAGTCGACTAAACGACTAAAGTTGACAGCCCTACAAAAAAGATATAAAATTCCCTGACTTTCAATGTCTGGAATAGACCTTTTAAAATTCCATGACATTCCAGAAATTCCATGACCCGTGGGAACCCTGTAAGTATAATATATTTAGCGATATAAACAACAAGGAGTGATAGTAAATAGAGATTCAACACGGAGCCTTCAGACGCAAACCACACGGCAGCAAGACAGACCGGAGCAATTGATCGCAGAATATCCCAAGCTCAAAGGATATCTCAAGCTCAAAGGAATATCCCAAGCTCAAAGGAATAGCCCAAGCTCAAAGGAATCTACAAACTGGTCCCTGACGTTTGACAGCTCTTTTGTATTGCCCATGGTGGTGGAGAGGTTGGAATGGAAGATACAGATTCTGTGGACAGGTGTCCACTGACATTATGACATTAGGAGTCTTTTCTTAAAGTGACAGGACTAATAACCACATAACCAATCTGTGTGAGGCAAAATTCTTGCTGGTTGGTAGGGGATCAAATACTTAGTTCACTCGATCAAATGCTAATCAATTTACAACCTTTATATAATGTGTTTTTCTGGATTTTTTGGTTGATATTCTGTCTCTATCTGTTAAAATAAACTTAGACCCTTAATTTCTTTGTGAGTGGGCGAACTTACAAAATCAGCTGGGGATCAAATCATTATTTCCCCCACTGTATGATAAAATGCAGCAGTGCAAGTTTTGTGCTCCTTATATGTCTTTACTTCTGTCTTCCCGAAATGAATCCCCTGCCACAATTTCCTCAAAACTCAACAGAAAAACAAACAAATTTCCTCAAAACAAACCTCTTTAATATATTTTTCATAGAAAGCAATAAAATGAAACAGAAATCTTAAAAATCAGGTGCATTTCTACAAACTGGTCCTCTCATAATATAATCATCACTTAACATTCTATAAGCTCCTTTATTGCTATCCATGTGTGTAAGCTGAAGTATCAGTACTGAATATAACTTATGAAGGTATTATCTTGATTAATAAATCTTAGTGTAGCAGAAAACTCATCGGACCACACACTATTATCAGACCATGCACTCCATCATCAGGCAAACACTGATAAATCCCCTGCAGTGAAGCTGCACCTCTCCCCTTTGAAGAAAAAAGGCCTCGCTTTGTCAAAGACTGACACCTCATTGCGGTGAGTCACAGTCAGGAAGGATAATTAGAAACATTTCCACAGGAGTGAAAGCAGTGCAAAGGCCAGAGCCGTCGCAGTGGAAGAGAGCAGGACTGACGCTGTCAAAACGTAATACTCACAAGGATGATACAGCATACTGCCAAATTTCACATGCTAAGTACCTTCATAATGCACACTGAACATTACTCCTGTCTTTTTCACAATACACTTTGTCTTGGCTTTGAGAGGAAGATTCTGACAGACCATCAACCGACAGCCAGCCAAACACAAAAAAGTCTGGTCTCATTTGCTTTAGGCCTGGTGATGCTGGAAATTCAGCCAGGTCAGATTATAAACATTGCCTTTCAGGATTCATTAAATTAGACAAAAAATATGACAACATCAGCATAAAGCAAATGTAATGCTTCTGACTCAATGTAATGCTCAAATGTAAAGACTCTTTCGCCTAGATATCATCATATAGAGAGACTGTGTCTGTTCCCTGAACTAGGAAATACAAAAAAAAACTCAAACTAGTGCTGTACAATTACGATTTTTTTTTAATGCTTAACAATTTTTTTAAATTAAAAACAAATTAGGGCTGTTGACGCAATTAACGCAGCATCGATTCTTTTTTGTCATCCTTTGGCAAGTGTTACATGATCCCGTTCTTCTTCGTGCAAATGCTTTTAAACCATTCATGCACGACAAGTCAAAAGAGACTTTTCATACACCAGAACCATTCATACACAACAAGTCAAGCTGCTTGTGAATGTCCTGACCATAGACCTGACTGACTCACAGAAAGACAAGCGCCAGTATCATGTGCATGCACAGACCGCGTGCCAGAATACAGTTCTCTTTCGTGCTTGAACGAACAACACACACAATTATGCCAAAATGTCATTTCATCGAGTATCTTCATGACATAAGAGCAGTCTTATCATGGACGTAAAGAGTTGTGAGAGAATGAGGCGCGTGTGAGATTCATAAAGCTTTCTGTCAGTAAAGTTAATCAAAGAACAAAGGGAACAGAGAACATTACTCACTGCTCTTGACTAAAGAACTTTTGTAGCTTTAATAAGGATTAGTCTATATATAATTTATGCAGAGCAGACTGTTTGATAACTTTATTCAATTTCTGTATGTCCTACCTGTTAGACATGTAAATATGGCATTTAGGCTATTATGGGTTTATGTGAGGATTGTTTATAGTTCACTTAAATTAAAAAAGCTGTTATATTTTATGAAGCCTAATAAATCTTTAAAGAAAATTGATAGCTTTCAATTGTAATGACGGAATCACTGTAATGTTGGTTGGCAATGATTAATGTTTAAAATGATCATTCAAACATGATCGATCAATGTTTAAATCGCAATCGTAATATTGACCTCAATAATCGCAATGTGACATTTTCCCCAAATCGTGCAGCTTTATCTCAAACCCATTTAAGGTTAAAAATGTAATTGAAGTCCAACAAATAAAAATGAAATATAATACAGATCAATAAATGACAAAGCTCGGGTTGCTCCTTTCTTCACAAGCACTCATTGTTAATGATATGATTACAGATCGTAACCTAGATGTGCTGTGTTTGACAGAAAACTGGCTAAAACCAGACGATTACATTACTTTAAATGAGTCCCCCTCCCAAGATTATTGTTAACACAAACCACCTCTTAACAGGAAAAGGGGGATGTGTTTTACTGAGAAGTCTAGTTTCAAATATAATTCTTTTAATTCTGCTTGATGTAACACTATCTAATGACAAAGATAAATCTGACACGTGTGCTGGCTACTGTATACAGGCCACCATACAGACTTTATCAAAGAATTTGCTGATTTTCTATCAGATTTAGTACTGCAGTGCTGCAGATAAAGTCCTAATTGTTGGTGATTTTAACCTTCTGGAGTCGCCCGGTCACGCCGTTGCGACCAGCTCACTTTTTTTTTATCAGTGCAAAAGAGACTCAAATAACTCAATTTTTGTCATGCATGCAAGTGTTTTCATTCAAAACTGTTAAATGTTTTCTTTTATTTGTGTACACTGATAATAAAAAATAAATATTGTGTTTTTCGTAAAATAAACATGATGCACGTTCTGCCGTCTCTGTCAATGTGAAGTTCATTCCGAGACTCGACAGAAAATGACCTGTAACTCAGCAAATGTTTGTCACACAGATTTGAGACATACTGTATGTCTTTACAAAGCTCTCTATTTTTTAATTATGTAAATCATATAAAAAAAGAAATTCTCTGTTTAAGTAAACCGTATGAAAGCAACGATATGTACAGTTTCTCAAACGCGACCTCATTAGCTCTAATGTGACCACACCCACGCACAGAGCTGTTCACATGCAAATCCATGTGAAGGAATGCAGAGCTGTAAACGCCCTCATCACCTCAAAACAAAGAATCAGAGACTTCAGTACTCCTCTGCTTTACACGTTGTGTTTGTGCTGTGCTGTTTACCTTGGATTTACCTCAGAAGAATTAGAAGAACATGATTTGAAGATGAGAAAGATTTTTAAGGTAAGATATTTCCACTCATAATAGTAAGCATGTTATTGTTGCATAAACTTCATATTGTAGCTACAAGCTAAACTGGTACCAGACTAAAATGTATGTATACACTGTGTGCACAATTATTAGGGCAAGTTGTATTTTTGAGGATTACTTTTATTATTGAACAACTACAGTGCTCTCAGTCAATCCAAAATGCTAATAAACCTCAATCCTGAAAATAAATTAGATATATGAGGAGCCGTAATTTATCAATTTGCAACAAGAATATTTTCATACTCCTAAGGCATGTTCAGACCTTTATTTTGAAATGGCGATGAACATGAAAAATCATGAAAGAATGGTAGAAACCTAAGTTTGTTTTCATGTCAAGATTTCAAAAGATAACATCCATTCAATTTCTGAAAATGTTTTAAATATAAAGAAAAAAAGAATAGATTCACCATTTGTGATGTGGCAGCGAGCTATAATGCACATACGTGTTATTTTTGTGTTTATTAGATGTTGAATAATTCATATCAAAATCTACCAAACTCCCCATACTACTTTTGAATTGGCTGTCTACTTCATAAAATTGTATGAAAAGGCATTCTTGAATTACAACCATTAAGTTGCCAGAGTGTGCAATTTCATTGGTTGGGGGGGGGGGGGGGGGTATGGGGGGTGGGGGTGTAATTGGGAGTAAAAGTGAGGTTTTGACTTTCTTAAGAGTATATCTAAGGCTGCGTTCGAAACCGCATAAATCCCTACTATATAGTTGGGGGAAAAGAGTAGTCGAGCTAAAAAGTATGTACGAATTGTTACGTTCAGTGGTTGTGCTATGGCAGTGTTGGGGTTTTGTGTGTGTTTTCTCTTCTCTCCCTCTCTGTAACTCTGCAGCTCTACCAGGTGGGGGAGAGAGATGATTGATCGCACCTGCTGCTCGTCATACCGGAGACGCTACACATTGAAAAGAGACTTCGGAGGACATTCAAACTGAAGCCTGCCTTCCAGAGTGTTGTGATTGTTCCTCACTTGTTGGGTTACCTGCTGTTGTGTTGTGTAGCATTAAGACTGTTCTTATTGTCCACCTAGCTAAGGCTTATTGTAGCCTACGACCACATTGTTTTTTTTTGTGTTGATTGATGTGACTCTGTTTTGTTTTGTATACCAAACGGTCTGGAAGCTGTAGGGAGGTGGGTGCCTATTTTTATTTTTGTAATACCTTTTCTCCTGTTTTTGGCTAGTTAGGGAGTTAGTGTAACTTTCTGTCGTTTATTTGTTTACTTTTGGCAGACTAAGAAGTTTTACTCCCCAACTAGTCAGAGGGTACTTGTGTTTGTTATTTTGGCTTTAACCCCCCCTCCTGAGGTACTTAGTTTTCTCCTTTTTGTTTAATTTTGTCAATTATACCTATATATTCTGTTAATAAATTTGAGCTAAAATTTGATGTGTCTGTCGTACGGGGCTGGGAACAGGCTCAGGCACATTTATTTTCTCTTCACTGTCTACTCCCTTAAACCTAGACAAATTTACATCAGGGACGTAACAGAATCCTCAGTATTCATAGAATATTATAGTAGGCAAGAATTATCTGGGTGACCTACTAATTATTGCGAGATTTGGACGTACGTATACTAATAGTGCGTTCGAATCTGTCTACTTTCCTACTATATAGTAGGCGAAAACAGTACGTGAAAGTAGTACGTTTGAAACATCAGTATTCATAAAAGAGTAGGTGAGAAGTTCCCGGATGGCTTACTGCTTCAGGCCAGATTTTTGAGTGGTCAACCGATGGATTTCATCTATCCCAGGAGGCCACGGGAGAGGATACGTCATTATCGAACATCGCGGAGATCAGCACAGGTTTTTTCAAATGTGAGTAAACACGGTTCCTTGTGTTAAAGGGGTCATGCCATGGTTTTTGTTTTTTGTTTTATTATGTTCCCTTAGGTGCAATTATAGTATTACTATAGTTTTTTGGACAAAAAACTTTTAGAATGTAGTGATTTCTGACCTTTTCCCACCCTGTTTCTCATCCTCTGATTCAAACAGTCTGTTTTGGGGGTGATTCCCCTTTAAGAGTTCAGTGTTAACGCCTACTGTTATGATTGGCTAAGGTCAGTACTTATGCATAAAAAGTAGTTTTAAGATGAAATAGGCTACATTAGTTACAGGTTGCGGCATCGTTGTTGGGCCCAGAATAGCAGGCACGGCCTAATCTTTAAGCAAAGGTTTTCTGGCAAAGCCAGCATCATACTGCGATTTGTTCTCAAAATAGTCATCCTTGAAATGTAGAGAACACACGCTTAAATTAACACTGCCGTGAGTGGGACATGTATTTCTCCCTGCCGTCAGCGTATTCAAACATGTTGTTTGTCCACAGCCAGGAACAGCACATCTGCGTGGCATCGCAATCTTCTTGTAAACCGACCCACTCGCTGCACGTCGACTGAACACCTGTGGGCACGATCCGCACGACAACGATGCGATGATAATAATAATAATGATAATAATAATTAATTACATTTATATAGCGTTTTTCTCGGCACTCAAAGCGCTTTACATATAGGGGGGAATCTCCTCGACCACCACCAATGTGCAGCATCCACCTGATTGATGCGACGGCAGCCATATTGCGCCAGAATGCTCACCACACACCAGCTTACTGGAGGAGAGGAGACGGTGATGAAGCCAATTAGTACATATCTATATATGGGGATGATTAGGAGGCCATGATAGAAAGAGGCCACTGGGGCAAATTTGCCCAGGATGCCAGGGTTACACTAGGGATGGCGAAAACTAAAAAATTTCTTGACCGACCAGAGCCTCATTAGCCGGTTGAAACCGGTTAACCGATTAGTTTAAAATAATGCTACGCTATTTGAAATAACAGCCATTTCGAGCCGCGCCTGCAATTTCGCAACTCTGTCGCATCTCTCTGCCAGTCTGCCTCCCGCTCAAGGGGGTCGCACACCGGACAAGAATAGCAACGCTGCGTCGCGCATTAAAATTCGAACACATTTTTCTCTATGAGTGTACACACCGCGGCGGTGGTGCCATTCGGCGTCTGTCCCTGGCGCCCAGCTACGGCTCAGGACTTTGTTCAAAACCCTGCCGCGCCACAGAGCGCCATTTACATAGTTTTATATAAAATTTACATTTATTTGTCTCAAATCGTCGTTAATGTACATACTGACTTCACCATGTGCTGCAATATACATTTAGTTTTACATTAATTTAGAGAAATCAGCTGCTTGAATAGATTTTCAGGTGATATTCTCAATTCATTCAGTTAACGGACGCTCTGAGGTAAAGTGTTCAGACCAGTGGTCGACCGATATGGTTTTTTTGATGGCCGATGCCGATATCTTAGAGATCAGGATGACCGATGGCCGATATAAAGCCGATATATATATATATATATATATATATATATATATTAGGGCTGGGTAATAAATATCGATTTCTCGATATTAATCGATTCTCATTTTTATGAACCGATATCGATTCTTAAATCTCAAGAATCGATTAGTCATCCTGTTTCATTTGAATGAATGGAACATTGTAGCGCGCATCCAAAACATCGCAATAATCGTTGTCCTGTGTTACTATTGATATGAAACAGTGTACATTTTCAAATTACATCCATTTTCTTTCGAAATTCAAAAACATATACCGTTTTGGCGCTGTGGCGAGATCGCTCTGGCGCAGCTCAAGAGAAGCAGCAGCGCGGAGCGCTTTGATCTCTTCCGGCTTAATACCAATACAGCGCGAAATAAACATGAATGAGCATCTGAAAGTGTGTTAAAAAATAGAGTACAACTTATCGAAATCCGTATCATGTCACATTGATTCGCTCAATCAGTGTTTCAACCGTGGAAAGACGTCAGTTAAGCTTGTAATCAATGTCATGTATCGTCATATTTACCTCACAAAAAACACATGTGACCATAAACTCGTTAGTCAGCCAGAAAAATTAACTCTATAGAGGAGCATTTTGTTAAATATATGCACCATATTACATATGCATTTTAATCTTACTGTTCTTCAATATTTAATGCATATTTGAATAAATCTGGCAAGTTTTTATGACAGCCACCATTTAAATGTTTATATTTCATATAATCTTCTTATTATAAAAATAAATAAAAGTGTAATTTAAAGTCCCTGTAAAGGCAATTTAATTTTTTTTTTTTATAAATGTTAGAAATGTATTGCTAAAATATATTACAAAGACTGTGAACTGTGAGGTACTGTTTGTATAGCTACAAAACAGTTAATTATTACCTTCATATTAGGCTAATGAAGCCTAGTAGGCTACAACTAGACTCCCATAGTTTACAGCATTAGTTAAGAGATTTGATTTCCTTGAGAAAATTTGCCATTTATTGTAACTAATATCCAAAATAATCAATATTGAATCGAAATCGAATTGCAAGCTTGTGAATCGAAATCGAATCGAATTGTGAAATTTGTGTCAATACCCAGCCCTAATATATATATATATATATATATATATATATAGGCCTATACACACACACACACACATATACTTTATATATATATTTTAATCAATATTTCACAAATTTGAAATAAATTTGAAAAAAAATCTTTTTTTCTAAATGAGAAAGTATTTTAGCCTGATTGTTTGCCACTTCTGTTACAAATAATATAAAAGCAAACACATTACTTTTTTGCATACCATTTACTTTCTTTGATTACTAGTTCTGTAGCCACCAGTTCTGTCTAACAAAGTATTAGATATGACTGACAGAGATCGTAAATTAATGAAGACGGAGAATGTGAGAGAGCGCTGTGTGTGTGGATCAAGCCCTGCCATTCTCTTTTCAGGTGCTGGTGTTCTCAGCGCCACACGTCAAAATAAAAGTCCCGCTTACAACACATCGGCCAATCAGAAAAACTTATCGGCCAATGCCGATATAAAAAAAAGGCCAAATATCGGCCGATATATCGGTTGACCGCTAGCTCAGACTGCAGACTTAGCAACGAATCATAACATAGTAGGCTACAGACATTATCTTGTAACAATTCCCCTCACACCAAAACAGCATGGGAAAAGCACAACACGCAAAACATAAGGTAATGGGCGGATCTGATACCTGCCGGGGTAATTACAACCAGTGGTCAACTCACTTTTGTGAGCACAACCCCTAAATAAACAAAATAAGCAATCAATCTGCACATGTATGGACTTAAAATAATCATACATTAACACAAAAAAAAACATAAGACACCGGTTCAACAAAGTGTATTGGCAGATATACCAGGATTATACCACAGTTGGGCAACACAGACATTAAGCGCTGGAGGCGCGGCCGCACTCTGAACATTGCAGACGTTATCACAATGTCCTACACACGCACCTTAACCCGCAGAAACCCAATGTCCCCCCAGATCAAATGTTCATTCAATCAAAATAAACTGTCCGGAATTAACTAGATGTCCTCCGCGGTGAAAAGAAGGGAAGAAAAAGAAACAAAACAAAAAAATACCAGGCGAAGCGTGGCGAGACGCCGCAGTCAATCTATTCCTCGGCAGACTTTCGCAACCTCGCCACAGTCTGTTTATCCGATAGGATGCTGTAGTAGTCCAGAAAAAACCCGTCATATAATCCACAAGAAAAAGAGTTCCTTTGTCGCGTTCCTCAAGCGACCATTCCACAGAGCCCGCTAAACTCAGACCGCTTCCCCGATTGAACTCGTTTATTTTTTACGTCACTTCCACCATTCTCTTTTTAAAACCGGTGGCAAAATAATGACAGGAAAAACAAAAAGTCACTACCACCATCCGTGAACTCCACATGCATATGATATAGTTCTTTTTTTTTTTACATGTGAGGAAAAAAACAATACCCACAAAGTATGTTTACCAAAACTATAAAACACTGTGCATGAAGGCAGAATAGGTGACTATTACAATCTCAATTCCATAATGTCTTTAAACATAACAATATTGCTGGCCATAAACTGAGAAAGAGTGCGTGTCCGGTGTGCGATACCTCGAGTTGTCCTATGCTACGTCCCAATTCGCATACTATCCGTCCTAAATAGTATTCGAAAATAGAATTAGTACGTCCCAAATCGTAGTATGTTGAAATGAGTGTTCCAAAAATACCCGGATGGTCTACTATTTCCGGTCAGAATCCGAAGTGCAGATCGATGCACATTCTAACGGCTGATTCTGCCCACAACCCATCGAGAGCTAGACGAGGATTCGATTAGAACTACAAACACGAGTGAAAAGTGTTAAAAAAACTACAGACATGTACAGACGGTTATGTAGAGAGGTTTAGATAAAGGGGTTTGAGTGATTAATTATCAGTATCTAACCTGACGAAAATGTATTTATTCAATGTATTTATTCAATGTTGTCTACATTATATTGCATCTGCCGCAGCATTGTGAACTTTTGTAAAGATATGTTTAGCCAATAACTTTTAAATGCATCATTACATTCAAGTAGCAAACACGTGAGGAGAGTCTCCGCATGAAAGACCCACGACTGGCAGATCAACGTGATACAACATTTCACATCTCTCCGAAACGGTAGGGAATTAAATTAGATTGAACGGAGGATTTTAACTGTGACAAGATGATTGACAGGGCAGTTTACGGTGACAGGATCCGACAGGATCACGCGACAGATCTGTCCGTTAAACATGACGAAGTAGTATGTCCCAAAGCTTGCCTACTCTTTTGCTACACACTCAAAAGTATGTACTTTTTCTTCACAAAAAAAATAACATACTTTTAGGGCGTGGTATAAGTAGGCGAATTGGGACGCAGCCCTAGACGCGACGCGGTCGGCGCTTCTCGTCCGGTGTGCGACCCCCTTCACACACACACTGCCCTTCCACTCACGTCACTTTTTTAAAATCCCCTACAGCGCGAACATGAGTCCCGAAAACGTGCCGCCGAGGAGCTTGTATGTGAGTGAGTGTGAGGGATTTGTTCACTTCACAGAAGTTCACACAAAAATATCTTGGAACAAGATGGCTAACTGTAGTAGCGTTTAGTCCACTGTCTATAATAGCCTAATTTAGAGATCACACTTTTTTTTTAACCGACTACCGACAACTTTGATCGGTTAACGTTGATACGGTCAACCATCGGTCAAACGGTCATCGGTTAACATCCCTAGGCGGAGGTGCACCATATTAAAAATATATCTAAATTACAGCAAATGCTTTCAATGTAAAATGCGAAACCGTTAGTTCATGTGTTCATGACCTCAAGGCTAGATTATTGTAATGCTCTACTGGGTGGTTGCCCTGCACGCTTAATAAACCAGTCCAGTTGTTCCAAAACGCAGCAGCTTGAGTTCTTACTAGAACCATATTAGCCCGGTTCTGTCAACACTGCTTTGGCTCCCTAATAAACATTGCAATAAAATATTGCTGATTACTTACAAAGCACAAAATGATTTAGCTCCCCAGTACTTGAGCGAGCTCTTAACGCATTTTAGTCCTTCAACGAGCGATCTTAAAATTCTGGTCAGTTGATAATACCTAGAATATCGAAATTGACTTTTAGCGGTAGATCCTTTTCTTATTTAGCACCTAATCTTTGGAATAGCTGCATAAACTAGGTCAGCCGGAACCGGGAACACTTCCTAAAACACCCGGTGTACTCGTTACATCATAAGAAGAATGGCATCTATGCTAATGTCTGTTTATTTCGAGTTTTTAGTCAGCCGGATCCGGGCTGTATCCAGATCAGATGGAGGACCTCCACACCTAGACACGACCACAACGCATACCTGAAGTGTCATCAGAGATTGTGTCAACTAGACTCTCCCCTGTGAAGGCCTCATCAACACGACAGCCATCGGCTCTTATCCTCAAAAAACCTCCAAAAAAGTCTCTATAACGACTGACTTCTGAACTGTAATGCTGCCTGATACACTGTTCGTTCATTGGCCAAAGGAGAACTTGCCCCCCGACTGAGCCTGTTTTTTTCTCCATTCTGTCACCTGATGGAGTTCTGGTTCCTTGCCACTGTTGCTTTTTTTGCCTTTGTCTTGCTTAGAAGGGAACATTTAACATTTAATATCCAACAATATTACTGATCTGCCTGCATTGACACCATTATATGAGAACTGAACTGATGAGCTGGATGATGACATCACCATTTTCTCCAGAGAGGCTATATATCACGATTAATCACATCCAAAATAATTTTTTTTTTTACATAATATATGTGGGTGCACTGTGTATAATTATTTTGTATATATATAAATACACACACATGCATGTATATTTAAGAAAAAAATATTATTTATATATAAAAAATTTATATTTATATATAATATAAATTATATATAAATCTATATACAGTATATACATGAAAATATTTCTTAAATATATACAAGCATGTGTGTGTATTTATATATATAAAATAATTATACACAGTGCACCCACATATATTATGTAAAAAAAACTTTTATTTTGGATGTGATTAATCACGATTAATCATTTGACAGCCCTAATATATATATATATATATATATATATATATAAATTAACTAAACTTTTTTACAAAAAAAATAACCATCACTGAACTTACTTAAGCTGGAATGTGACACTGTTTTATTCTAGAAACAAACTGTGTTGCATGATTTTATCTCTGTAAAGCTGCTTTGAAACAATCTGTATTGTAAATAGCACTATATAAATAAAGGTGACTTGAATTGTCAAAGTGCTCTCTAGTATACCCCCGTCTGGCTATATGCCTGGTCATATATGAAGAGTTTGGTTCCAAAACGCAATAAATCCATTTTGATGAATTTGAGTAAAAATGTGTTTTCTTTACCAAGAAAGTGGAAAGATGAAAACCACTATTTTCTGTTTAAAATTTTCACATAGCATTTGTAGGTTATAATAACAATAAACAATTAAATCCAGGTTTTGATTTTCAAAGATTTATTATAAAAACAGATTTTTTTTTCCACAAAATGCAATAAATCCAATAATTTTTTTCCCCAAAATGCAATTAATCAAAATAAATCAAAATAAATTCAAAATAAAATAAATTTTATATACATTGAATTTGTTGTCTTGTGCATATAAATCCATTGCTTTAATGTTGTTGTTTAATGAACAACACCTTAATTAAAACATTAACTAAGATGAGCACATCATCATGAATTATGATTTATTACGCATGATCATGATGTTTTCACATAATTCATGTACCCTTACCGTAAAGTGTTACCCAATATTCTTTGTAAAAACATTCAAGAACTTATCATTCATTAAGAAATCAGTGAATGGTCACTCTCAAAAGGCTGACAGAATGGGCAGCTACTCTTCATGACTGTCAACGTCGTTCGTCTGTGACTGAGAGAGTGCATTATCATAGAAGGCACGCACGGTTCTCTTACGAGAGTATCTCTCGTACTGCGTAATATCTTACGCTACGGGGAAAACTCTTTTCCACGAGATATTGAAGCCAAAAAATTATCCTTAATTTTTTAATCAATGTAAAACGCTTTGTGGCAGCAAGCAGACATAGGCGAGACAGCTCGCGCGCCTATTGGCTGCCCTGCAGCAAAAGCAGCAGCCTATCGGGAGAGGCTCTGCGTGACGCCATGACGAATGAGGGCACTTCGCGCCCATATCGTCACGTCCCGCCAGAAAGGGCGTGGTCTCGCCCTATAAATAAGCTTGATAGGCTGCTATACACTGATTTTCAACTCTTCAGCGAAGCTCACGCATCGCTGGATCCGGAGTGAGAAGCCGCGCCGTCGACCTGTAGCCTTCAGCGGGACGTGCCCTTGAGTCTGGAGTCGCTGGCCTCGCCGCCTTCAGCTGCCGTACCTGCTGCGCTTTCCGGCGTACTATATCCTTTACTCTGCCTAGAGTGCGTGTTTGCTTACGTGACGCAACACACATCTCTCTCTCTCTAAAAGAGCTGCGTCTTTTTAAAGATGCCATCCTGTGGCTCGTGCCGCTCTCAACTCAGCGAGTAGGACCGCCATGTCATCTGCGTGTCCTGCCTGGGTGAGGATCACGCGGCTATCGCGCTCGCTGACGGCGGATGCCCTCATTGCGAGGTATTGCCCATGGTATGGCCGCCGTCTGCCGCCGCATCCGCCCCCGGTTTTGACGAACCTACTGAGGTATGCTCTCTCGTGGCTTCTGATAGCGAGGATTGGGCGAGCTCCGTGGACCTCCCCTCTGCTAACGTTTCCAGCCAACCCTCTGGGAAGAGAGCCGGCATTGAGGCTGAGCTGATGCGTCTGCTCACCCAGGCCGTGGAAAGCATCGGCCTCGATTGGGAGGCGCCCGCGCTACCACCGCGCAACAGGCTGGACGGACGCTTTCTCGGGAAAGACGAAGCTCCGTCAAAGTCCAGGGCCGCTCCCTTCCTCCCTGAACTTCACGACGAAGTCTCCAAGTCATGGAACGCCCCCTTCTCCGCCAGGCTGCGTACCTCTACCTCCGCGGCATTCTCCACCGTCGACGGTGCGGGAGATAGAGGGTACCTCTGCATCCCTCCTGTGGAGGCAGCGGTAGCGTCGCATCTCTGCCCGCCCTCCGCTGGACGGCGCGCGCAGACAACGCTCCCATCTAAAGCCTGCCGGGTGACGTCATCACTGCATGGGCGCGCTTACACCGCCGCCGGGCAAGCAGTTTCAGCGCTGCACACGATGGCTGTCTTGCAGATCTTCCAGGCTGACCTTCTCCATAAACTGGACGAGGAAGGACCCGGAGCTATCTGCGTGGCGGATTTAAGAAGCGCTACAGACCTCGCTCTACGCGCCGCCAAAGCCGCTGCACAGGCCATAGGGCGAAATATGGCCTCTCTCACTGTTGCCGAGAGACATTTGTGGTTGACGCTGTCAGAGATGACGGATGCCGAGCGCTCTGTATTCCTCGACGCGCCCATTTCACCAGCGGGCCTCTTTGGATCTGCCGTCAAGGACTTCGCGGACAGATACACAGAGGTGCAGAAAACTTTGCAGGCTATGAAGCACTTCCTGCCGAAGCGCTCGAGCTCCGCTACAGGTCGCCCTAAACAGCCGCCTGCTCGCAGCTCTCAGCCGCAGCCTGCACCGCCCGCCGCCGCCGCTTCACAGCGCCGCCAGGCCCGGGACCAGAGACCGCGCTCTCGCTCTGCTGGACGCCGCCCCCCTCAGCGCGGGCCCCGGCCGAGGATTGAGATCAAGCCCGAGGCCTCAAAGCCTTCCTAGCAATGCTAAGGAAGCTACGGTGTTCAGATCCCGCTGCGGCCGGATTTCCACCAAAACTTCTCGCTCGTTCAGTTCCATGCGTCGTGACTGTCCCAGTGTATTTAGAAGTGAAGCAGCCGGTGTCTCAGCCCGCTTGCCTGCGCACAAAAGCCGTTTTTACGGCTACCCAGATAAATCCAATAAAGAGTGTATTTTCTGGTGTTCCGGCCATGGCCGATGGTGTTTTGAGTGTTGTAAGAATGCCCACGCCCCAGTGCCCATTCCCACGCCCAGACACAGCCCGCCACGGTGCAGGGCTAGCACACATAAAATCGACTCAGGTCGATTGTGCAGACAATGTAGTGAACGCGCCCATACAATGCCCGCTTACACTATGCGCCGCGTGTCCCTTGGTTTCTGTAAAAACGAAACCAACACACATTCAGTCGGCTCCAGCCGAGAGCGTGTGCAGTGCAGTAAATGTGCCCGTAGTTCTGCGCCCACATTCCCCCACAGACACGCTGAATCCCACGGGATTCCCCCCGCTCACTCTCGCTGCACGTCCCGCCATAGAGAGGTTGAGCGCGGCCAGGCTGCCCGCTGTGATCAGCGCGCCCCCCGCCTCGAACGCTGTAAACACGGCGTCGTGTTCCCAGGACACCGGGGCTCTCGAGCTGCCGTCTTGTCACGGCCAGAGCCCGGTTTTCATTCTACCTCTAGCTATTCACGCAGACGCGTGGTCAAAGCTTCCCGGGGTATCAGAATGGGTGCTGAACACTATAAAGAGAGGCTATTCGCTACAATTCGCTCTACGTCCCCGCCGTTATACGGCGCGTGTCGAGACTACGGTGAAATACGAAGTATCTCATCTACTTCGAGCCGAGATAGCGAAACTACTGAGCAAAGGGGCTATAGAACCCGTCTCTCAGGCTCAGAGCGAAGGGGGCTTATACAGCAGATATTTTCTGGTACCGAAAAAAGATGGGGGTTTCAGACCCATTCTAGATCTGCGGCAGCTGAACAGAGCACTTGTGAAGCGCCAGTTCAGGATGCTTACGACCAGGAAAATCCTCGCGCAAGTGCGCCACGGGGACTGGTTTATGTCAATAGATCTGAAAGACGCCTATTTCCAAATACAAATAGCGTCCCATCACAGGCGATTCTTGAGATTCGCATTCGAGGGCCAGGCATATCAATACACAGTCCTGCCGTTCGGCCTGTCCCTAGCACCCCGTACATTCACGAAGTGCATGGACGCGGCTCTCGCACCCCTGAGACTTCGGGGCATGCGAGTTATGAACTACTTGGACGATTGGCTGATTCTAGCTCGATCACGATCGGAGCTCATAGAACACAGGGCCGCATTACTCGAGCACCTCGAGAAGCTGGGCCTTACAGTCAATTGGGCGAAGAGCTCGCTGTTTCCCAGCCAGAAAATTTCTTTTCTGGGAACAGTGTTAGACTCGCTATCCATGACGGCACGCCTGTCACCGGAGCGCGGACTAAACATTCAGCACGTCGCGAAATCCTTCCGCCACGGCTCTATAGTCCCACTCAAAAGGTTTCAGAAAATGCTGGGCCTAATGGCCTCAGCAGCCTCTGTACTCCAGCTGGGCCTGCTTCGCATGCGCCCACTGCAGATGTGGCTAAAAGCACGGGTTCCACCCCGGGCATGGACCAAGGGTCTGCTCCGCCTCAGGGTCGACCTACAGTGCGTTTCAGCTCTGGAACCTTGGAAAGTAACCGACTGGTATCAGTCAGGTGTGTGTCTGGGGACCGCCTCGAGTGTGAAGGTGGTGTCTACGGACGCCTCCACCTCGGGGTGGGGAGCGCTGCTCGAGGGCAGACCGTTGGCTGGCCTGTGGTCAGAACGGGAGAAGCTCCTTCACATAAACTGCTTGGAAATGATAGCAGTCGACAAAGCGCTACAGCGCTTTTGTCCCCAGATAAGAGGCCACCACGTCTTGGTCCGGTCAGACAACATGTCAGTGGTGGCATACATAAATCGCCAGGGCGGCGTCAGGTCCCGAAACCTTTACAGGCTGACAGAACGCCTCCTGGTCTGGGCTCAGCACAACCTGCTCTCGCTGAAAGCAGCGCATGTGCCTGGTCACCTGAATGTGGGACCAGACAGACTGTCCAGAAACAACGTCCCAGCAGGAGAATGGTCGCTGCACCCGCAGACGGTCCAGCTGCTGTGGGAAACGTTCGGCAGAGCGCAGGTGGACCTTTTCGCGTCCCACGAAAACGCTCACTGCCCAAAGTTTTTCTCGAAAAGCAAAGACGCGCTGGCCCATGTCTGGCCCCGCTGTCCCCTATATGCTTTTCCCCCTGTCTCGCTCCTACCTCAGGTGCTGGAACGAATCAGGAAAAACGGATGCCCAGTGCTGCTCGTAGCTCCGCTCTGGACGAACCAGACTTGGTTCCCTGTCCTGATGCAGCTGACCAGCGCTGCCCCTTGGCCTGTACCATTGAGGAGAGACCTCCTCTCGCAGGCGGAGGGCTCGATTTGGCATCCTCGCCCGGATCTGTGGTCCCTGCACGCATGGGCCATCAACGGGTACCCGCTAACCTCCCAGAGGGAGTGCTAAACACGATCGCGCAGGCTAGAGCTCCGTCTACTAGACGGCTCTACTCCTCTAAATGGTCGGTGTTCTCTGCTTGGTGTCAAGCCCAGGGCTTTTCACCCGTAGACTGCGGGGTTACGGAAGTGCTTTCCTTCCTTCAAGAGCTGCTGGATAAGGGCAGGACCCCATCCACGCTCAAAGTATATGTGGCGGCCATAGCAACGTTTGCAAAACCAGTGTCTGGCCAGTCGCTAGGAAGGAACGACTTAGTCGTGCGTTTCCTTAGGGGAGCTCGGAGGCTAAACCCCCCCAGGCCCCCTTCAGTCCCGTCATGGGACCTTTCCACGGTCCTGGAGGCCATGAAAGGTGCCCCATTCGAGCCAATCCAGTTGTCGGACATGAAACACCTGTCTCTCAAGACAGTGTTTCTCATGGCTCTCGCTTCAGTGAAGCGCATAGGGGACTTACAAGCGCTTTCTGTAAGCGCGTCATGTATGGAGTTTGGGCCTAATGACTCAAAGGTCATTCTCATACCTAAACACGGCTATGTGCCGAAATCCCTCAATACACCGTTTAGGGCCCAGGTAATTTCCCTGTCTGCCCTTCCGGTTCTCAATGAGGAGAAGGACGCAGGTCTCCTTTGCCCCGTTAGGGCATTAAGAGCTTATGTGTCCCGCTCGTCTGGTTTCAGACAGACTGAGCAGCTTTTTGTTTTGTTTGGCGGGCGTTCCAAGGGACTTGCCGCTTCAAAACAGAGCCTATCCAGATGGATAGTTGATGCCATAGCGCTGGCTTACACTTCTAGGGGCCTGCAGTGCCCCTTGGGTGTCAGAGCGCACTCCACGAGGGGCGTGGCCTCGTCGTGGGCATGGTCTAGCGGGGTCTCCCTGCAAGATATCTGTACGGCCGCGGGCTGGGCCTCGCCGTCTACATTTATAAAATACTATAACCTGGAGGTACCCGCCTTACAAGCCAAGCTTTTGGCGGTCTAGACTTCAGCGTTATCTGACATATGTATGGCCACCCAGTTTAGGCTGAAAGCTTTCACCCTAGCTGCGTGGTCTGAGGGTCATATAATTAGCTCCCCTGGATGCTATTTTTATATGGAAAGACGCTTTTTAGCCTCTACTTCTCTACTCCCTGTGGGTTTATCTATAAGGAGTGATGCTTCTAGCCTCTCCTCCTCTACTCTCTGTGATTATGCACTATATGTGCCCCGGGCCTCGGCCCCTGGGACGTTGGTGTTGGATCCCTGTCCGCACGGCGTGTTACACTGTGTTCCCCATAGCGTAAGATATTACGCAGTACGAGAGATACTCTCGTAAGAGAACGTACTCGGTTACTAACGTAACCTCGGTTCTCTCTAGAGAGGGAACGAGTACTGCGTATCTTGCCGTGCTTGGAATACGCGCTGGTTCGCTTCAGCGTTGAAAAATCAGTGTATAGCAGCCTATCAAGCTTATTTATAGGGCGAGACCACGCCCTTTCTGGCGGTACGTGACGATATGGGCGCGAAGTGCCCTCATTCGTCATGGCGTCACGCAGAGCCTCTCCCGATAGGCTGCTGCTTTTGCTGCAGGGCAGCCAATAGGCGCGCGAGCTGTCTCGCCTATGTCTGCTTGCTGCCACAAAGCGTTTTACATTGATTAAAAAATTAAGGATAATTTTTTGGCTTCAATATCTCGTGGAAAAGAGTTTTCCCCGTAGCGTAAGATATTACGCAGTACTCGTTCCCTCTCTAGAGAGAACCGAGGTTACGTTAGTAACCGAGTACGTTTTCGTTGACTTTGAATAAAACAATTGAAAGTTTTTCAAAAGATCCCCTGGGGTCAATGTGTCAGCGTGACAGAAGTTTGATGCGGTCGTGTGAGAACAAAAGCAACAGCCGATATTTTTCCTCCTCCCGAGTGCCTCATCTTCTTAATCTCCTCACGTAAATGATTCGATTTCGATGCCTTATGTTTTCTTACCCACCGCAGAAACCACCACAGGTTCATCAATGCCGTCAAAATGATTAATTTTTTTGTTTGTTTGTTGATCGATAAGTACAAAATAGATAAGAAAACCTAGGAAGCCGGGTGTAGCTATTTAAAGCGCTGCCGTTACTGTTTACATTGCGTGGAATGGTGCGTTGTGATTGGTTGAGCGGATGTATCGCATTTTGCAGAGAAGGGAGACTGGCGTTTGTCACGGTTTGGAAAGAAAGGGAGAAAACATTACAGAATAACACAGCGGATATCGCATTTTACGAAAAATTAAACATTGACTTTTCAATACCGATTAGATACAATACAGATTTTTGCGGCGTTTATCGCGTTTTGGAACCAAACTCTTCATATGTAACACTATATAATTATTGAAAATTAAAAACAAACATCTCTTTTAACCCTATAAAGCCTACTTTATCATATTTGAAATGCAAATTTCTAAGGCCACTAAATTATCAACATGAACAAAACTCAACTGAAAAACCTGCAGAAAAGTTTATATTTTTAGCAAATAAACGGTATAATTGTACTAAATGTCCACTTGCAGGTCAAGGTACACGTGTCTTTTTGCTGTGAAATCTTTATTTATTTGTATAAGGTAAATGTAAGAATAACTTTTATATTGTAGCTAATATTTCAAAATGAACACTCCCTGGACTGAAGCAAATTGGGTTCTATACTCATTCGTCCGTCATACTTTTTTTGTGCAAATTCATTTTAAAATGTGTTCAGGCTTTTGAAAACCGTTGATTTGTACATCTCTCAATCATCATTATGTTTTGCCCCAAATGCCAGAATAATGCAGAGCTTCTATCATAAAACTAAGCGTTTAAATATTTTACTAATAGATATTACTGGGCAATATAGAGTGAAAACTGTTACTTACATTAATTTGTTGTAAGTAGTCTGCTATACTGTTGACTGTATACTGAAGATCTCATTGATTTACCCCAAATTTTATCTTATAAAAACTGTACTAAATTGCATATTTCTGCCCAGTTTGGACCTCTGAATAAAATTAAGGTCCTCCTCAAGGGTATGAATTCCATATCCTCTTATATATGAGCCAAAAAGGCTGATGTATCAAATAGCATGCCTAAAAAAAACATGTATAGTATGTAACCCTTTTAAAAATAGTCTAAAAGGTTCAATAAACAATGATTAGAAAAATATATTTTTTAGACTATTATTTTAAAATGTAAGGCTTTACAGGGTTAAATTTAATTGAATATACATCTGCTTTCTGTGGGTGGTAATAACATCAGGCAAATAGGGTTGAGTTTCGTGAATAAGCAGCAATCTAATAAGCCTAATTTACAAAGTAGGAGTGTGTTGAAATAACAATGATTCAATTTAAATATACATTGGGCGGCACAATACCAGGACATAGTGACTGGTTTAAACTGGGCTGCAGGTGGTCACTGAATAAGAGGCAGAGGTTTATGTGCATAAATACAACTTGAAAAGTGCCAGTAAAATGGATAGTTCACCCAAAAAGTAAAATTAGCCCATGATTTACTCACCCTCAAGTCATGATTTACTCTTTGTTGCATTATTTTCCTGTTATCACTGTAAAGCTGCTTTGAAACAATCTGTATTGTAAAAAGTGCTGAAAGAATGACATTCTTTCAGACGAATACAATCAGAGTTATATTAAACAATATCCTGGCTCTTCAAAGCTTTAGAATAGCAGTAAATGGCCGTTTCTGTTTTGAAGTCCATAAAAGTGCATCCATCATAAACGTACTCTCACACGGCTCCAGAGGGTTAATAGAGGCCTTCTGAAGCGAATCGATGTGCTTGTGTAAGAAAAATATTAATATTTAAAACTTTATAAAGTAAAATAACTAGTTTCCGGCCAAACAAATATACAGATTCGACTTAAGTCTATGCGCAACTTGCGCGAATAATGTGACGTACTGCTGATATTTACTCTACGCCATGACGCACTACGCTTTGATGTTACAAATTGCCTAAGTTTCGCTTTAGACGCGAGTAGACTACGTATGTCCGTTTGGCTGGAAGCTAGAATTTTACTTTGTAACATGTTAAATATGAATATTTTTCTTAAACTCATCGCTTCGCTTCAGAAGGCCTTTATTAACCTCCCAGAGTTAACTTTTATGATGGATAGAGGCACGTTTATGGACTTGAAAACAGAAACGGACACTCACTGCCATTATACAGCTCGGAAGAGCCAGGACATTTTTTAATATAACTCCGATTGTATTGGTCTGACTCTAAAAGAACATTTACACCTAGGAGGACTTGAGGGTGAGTAAATCATGGGCTAATATTAATTTGAGTGAACTATCCCTTTAAGTGAATTTGCCCCTTTTACACATTTCAACAACAGACTGGGCCAACAGTCACATAGTTGAGCTAAACTAAGAATTTGCTCTGAATATCACCCACACTTCCAAACTACCTGGGGCAATGGAAAGAGATTAGACAGGAGATGATACCATTCAGTATGGATATGCATAAAACATGAAATATAAGATTGTGTGAAATGAGATAAGTAAAGGTCTGAAATACCTAATAAAGATCACACAGAGATTATATGAAAGAGGCAGGGGGGGAACATTGAAAAACAAGAGATTACTAGGAATTGCTGAAAGAAATTCACTCGGTTTAGTTTTGGCCTTTCCTTAAAATCTTTTTCCTGGAATGTCACCATGCCACTCACTGCGAGAGCAATCATAATCTCAACACAGGGATTTGAATCTTCTTTTGAACTTTACTGAATATTCAAGTGATGATATGAGTCCCCCTTACAGGTACATATTAGCAACAATCTCAGCATGAGTTAACACAAAAAAAGGTGTCTTTATTTTAAGGCCATATGACGTGATTTAGCAAAACAGGAATTTTACAACCGGATTATATCAATCTGGAATAGATCGTATTGTGAAAAATGGTTGTTACAAGATTGAAGTCAGGTGGATGGGAGGGGAAGGGTTCAAGTAAAAGGGATGCGTGAAGACAGCCAAAAAAAGGAGGGTTGTTTCAGAGGTGGAGCAGGTAACAATTACATTTTGATTAAAGATTATTAACACTTTTTTCTTTGTTTTAATTTCATGCTGACATCCCATTGATGCTTATCATGCCTTTTTAAGGAATTCAATCTGTTCAAACACATGATTCAGATTCAGATTATTTTATTTAATCCCATGACAGCATTCAAAGCTATTTTCAAAAATTTAATTACAAAAATACAAATATCACATCAAACACATGATAACTGACTGTCTGCTGATTAGGGATGAGTGATTAATTACAATCAGAATAAGAACATGCATTAAAAAAGTAGTTAAAATATTAAAAAGTAAGATTTTGATTTCATGTTTGTTTTTCGAATGTTCCTATTTGAGCTGTTTTTCATAACAAAAAAAATTTGTATTTGATGTGTTGTATGTTCCTATTTGAGCTGTTTTTCATAACAAAAAAAATTTGTACAACAGTGCAAGCAAGCAGTCGTACTCAAACTTTACTTTTACAGACGTGACCAGGTGGTGTCTTTGCACAACAGAAAATTTTAAAAGTCTTGTGTGATTACATGAGCATTTATTAACACTAAAACATATACTTGTCCAACACAACTGGCTGGTCGATTGCTGCTGATCGATTGATGATGAAAAAAGTTGTACTGTATCACGTGCCGTTTGAGCTGAGGCGCTACAGCGGTCTGTCACATTTAAAAGCACCAAAAACGTCTCTGGTTACTCACTTTCTTTTACAAAGAAAACTTGTCGGCAGCGCGGGGAGCTTGGCAGCGAACGCAGCGTCTCGTTCCCTATTCAGAGAACATAGGTTACGTGAGTAACCAGAGACGTTCTCTTTCATAGGTTCACTCAACGCTGCGAAGCTTTAAGACGCAGTGGGAACGAAATACCAAACTCGCCAAGCTAAGCGCTGCCATAGCTAGTACAAGACCAGAAATTTTTCACAACCAGTTCAAGCAGATAAAACCTGGGAACCTGGAGTCATGTCAAGATCCAAAAAAGTGTGCGGAGAGGACCAGCCTGCCGCTACACAAATATCTTCCAAGAGAGCCCCTCTAAAAAGAGCTTGAGAGGAAGCCACACTTCTAGTGGAGTGTGCTCTGATGCTAAGAGGTGAAGGTAGCCCACGCACCTCATAAGTTAGTGAAATAGCGTCCGTAACCCAGTGGGAAACCCTCTGCTTTGATGCGGCAAGCCCGCGGCGGCCGGCACCAAAACATACCAAGAGCTGGTTTGATTTCCTCCAACTGCTCGAGCGATCCACATAGAGCTTCAAGGCTCGAACCGGGCAGAGCAAGTTAAGTTTCCTATCCCCCTCAGAGGCAAAAGGAGGAGGATGGAAAGCGTTAAGGTTAATAACCTGAGCGAAACGTTGTGGACAGAACCTTGGGCACATACCCTGGTCTTGGCCTTAAGGTAACTTTGACCAGACCAGGAGCGAAGTCCAAGCATGACTCGCTAATAGATAGAGCCTGTAAATCCCCTATCCGCTTCAATGAAGTCAAAGCTAACAAAAGGAGCAACCTTAAGAGTCAGAATCCGCTGAGGGGCTGACTCTAAGGGCTCGAAGGGAGCCTCGGTCAAGCCCTCCAGGACGACTGACAGGTCCCACGAGGGAACTCCAGGGGAGCGTGCCGGTTTTAGGCGTTTAACCCCACGCATAAAGGCTGAAACCAGCCTAAGTTTAACCAGGGAAATCTCATCCGACTCCCTATGAGAGGCAATAGCCGCAACATAAACTCTTAGAGTGGTGGCGGCCGCTCCAGAAGCAAACTTCTCTTGCAGGAATTCCAGCACTGAGCCAACTGGGCAGCTAACTGGGTTCCTAGCATGTGCTGAGCACCATGACTCAAACACCCTCCACTTGGAGGAATACAGCTTCCTAGTAGAAGGGGCTCTCGCACTTGCAATGGTCTCCTGAACATCAGCTGGGAGACCAAAGCTTAAAGCTAGCGGCCTCTGATGGGCCAAACGCACAGTTTCCAAATGTCGGGGCGAGGATGCCATATCCTGCCCTGAAGTTGGGAAAGTAGATCCTCCCTGATCGGTATCTCCCAGGGGGAGGATTCCAGCAGAGGAATAAGCTCCAAAAACCACAGCTGGGACGGCCAGAATGGGGCTACAAGAAGGAGACGGACTCCGCTCTCCCTCACCCTGGACAGAACCACCTGGATCAACTTGATGGGCGGGAATGCATAGAGCTTCCGCATCGGCCACGGGTGGGCGAATGTATCTATCCCCAACGGAGCTGGAGGGCTCAGGGAGAATCAGAGCGGGCGTTGGGACTAGGGGTGTCACGATTCTCCAAATCCTCGATTCGATTACATTTTCGATTCTAAGGTCACGGTACGATTCTATTCTCGATTTTTTCATTTTTTTTTTAAAGCACAGTTTGCTATGCCATTTTTACACTTTTTTGAAATATAATATATGACCTTTGTTCGCAATGTACCACACTACATTGTCAAATTTAAAACATTTATTAACAAAATAATAATGTCACAATAACTTATATCTTCAGTCAATTAGAAACTTAAGCAAAATAACCTGCCATGTAGTTTCTCTTTTGTAACAGCAGTCTTATTCACAGAAGATGACATTCAAGTTCACAACAAAACAAACACGGTTTAACAGATACATCTATGTTTTCCTTGCTTTACCTCGGTCTTAAAGTAAAAACATGACTGTGAAAAATATTATTTAATGTAGTATTTAATTAAATGCATTTATGATGAATAACATTTTCATGTCAAATTATGTTCATTTTGAGCACGAACTGTGCGCTGTCACTTTAACTGCGCATGCAGCAGAAATAGACTCGGTGCGGAAATGAACAACACTCGACTCATTCGTGGAGTGGAGAATCAAGTTATTTGTGCCATGCAAGATGTATTGTATAAAGATTCATACTGTTCTGAGTCTGAGTCTGCTGTTTTTGTCAATTTAAAGTTTTAATTTAAAAAGTGTAAGAATATGGTACACGCACCGCAGAGCTTGCAAACTGTGGCTTTTTTGAAGCGCAAACTTTGAACGCGAATGTGAAAGTTGTCAACATAACTCACTGAAAATCACAAATACTCCAACTGTCCCACACCGGCGACTTCAGTGAAAGAGGAGGGGGTTCAAGTCCTGTCGATGGGTCTCCTGCGTCTGCAGTTGCCATGCTATCTTTTGACTGGTTGTATACATAGGCTGTATACTATAGCTAGGTAGAGGACTCGGACTCGCAGCACTTCAACACGCGTGTTTTTTCCCGCTTTGCAAACCGACTGGACGTGACATGGGGGCGTGGCAGTATCGACGATTCCATTTTTGAATTCGATATTCGAGATTGTGAATTAATTTCGATCGATTTCGATTTAAAATCGAAATCATGACACCCTTAGTTGGGACGACTCCTGAGATGCAAAGAGGTCCACCTCCGCTTCCCCGAACACCTCCCAGATCAGGACCATCGTCTGGCGGTTCAACATCCATTCCCCTGACCTGAGCTTCTGCCTCGACAGGAAATCTGCTGCGAGGTTCAGAATTCCCGGAACATGAACTGCTCTCAGAGAGAGGAACTTGTCCTGGGACCACAGGAGGAGGTGACGCGCATGCCTTTTCAGGGTGCGCGATCGTGAACCTCCTTGCCGGTTCACATGTGAGACCACCACCATATTGTCTGTTCTGACAATGACATGGTGTTCTTTGAGAAACGGGAGAAAGTGATGCAGAGCCAGGAAGACTGCTCTCAGCTCCAAGCTGTTTATGTGCCAAGAGAGGGTCTCGCCAGACCAGATCCCACATGCTGGTCTGCCTTCAAAAACCGCTCCCCAGCCGGTCAGAGAGGCATCCGTCGTAATCATCTGGCGACGGAATACCGCACCCATGCTGATCCCTTTCCGAAGGAAGAGGGGGTCCCACCAAATTGATAGGGTGCGGAAGCAACTGCGGGACACCTTCAAAAGGCGAAGGGCTGGACCCGTGGGCCGAGCCCCTGAGAGCTTCATCCACCACAGAAAAGGTCTCATGTGGAGCAGACCTAGGGGTAGCACAGGGGAGGCTGCGGCCATGAGGCCCAGAAGCCTGCGGCAAGTGCCTACAGAAACATGATGGCCTAGCGTGAAGCGGGCCAGACATGTCACCAAACTGGAAATCCACGCAGGAGCCAAGCGGGCCCGCATAAGAACGGAATTCATGTGCACCCCTAAGAAAGTTGTGTGTTGAGCTGGTGTAAGGACGCTCTTCTCCGTATTTAACCTCAAACCGAGAGACTGAATATGATGAAGGACAATGTCCCTGTGGTGAGTCACTAACTTCCTGGAGTGGGCTAAAAGGAGCCAATCGTCCTGGTAATTGAGAATACGGATGCCCTGGAGCCGCAACGGGGCCAGAGCAGCATCCATACACTTTGTGAACGTCCTCGGTGCCAGAGCGAGGCCAAAGGGGAGGACCCTGTATTGGTACGCTTTTTCTCCAAAGGCGAATCCGAGGAACCTCCTGTGTCGTCGTACGACCTGGATGTGAAAATATGCATCCTTGAGGTCTACTGTCACAAACCAATCTCCCAACCGAATTTGAGACATGATAGCTTTCAGCGTCAACATCTTGAATTTCCCTTTGTAAAGGGAGAAATTTAGTCGACGGAGGTCCAGTATGGGTCGCAGGCCGCCGCCCTTCTTTGGTACTAGGAAATAACGGCTGTAGAAGCCCTGTTCGATTTCCCCCGAAGGAACCTCCTCTATCGCCCCTTTGAATAGAAGGGACGAAATCTCCTGCTGTAGCACAGAAGCCTCTGCGGCGCTGTCGACTACAGTAGGAAAGACCCCGTTGAAGCAGGGGGGGTTGCGGCAAAACTGAAGCGTGTAACCGAGTCGAATGGTGCGAAGGATTCAAGGCGATACCCCTGGTAGGCACTCCCATTCTTGAAAGAAATGTGATAGAGGAAGAGGGGTGCTGCAGTGCAGAGGACATACCTGAGTCAGGGTGTCGAGCTGATTCCCGTGGGGTGGCATGACTGGCCGTGGAGGAGAGCACCTGGCGTCCTGACACGTGATGGGAGGCACCACTGCTTGGATCAGAGTGACTGGGTCTGCCTGCTCCTGAGGAAAACGAAATGTGCCTCCGAGGATGCGATCGGCAGGTAAAGACTGCATCGGGGGTGAGGGGAGAGAGCAAAGTGCGTCTCCTTCCTCCCGCGCCGGACTGAGTGAAAAGGGGAAAATAGGGACTGCACTTCGAAACACGCTGGGTGGTGAAGGTGACAGGGTAGGAAAAGGAGAGCGGGGTAGAGGTGGGCAGAGACGCTTGCGCGGTCTGTCCCAACCTCGTAGATGGGGTGGAGCTCTCCTTTTTCTGACCAAAGGGTCAGGAACGACTCGAGGAGGCTGGAGCGGCCGGTTTGTTGGACCGCTTCAGCTCAAGACGTCTGTGAGGTCGCTGGCAGGGAAATGGGCGACCGCAGGCTCCCCAAACCGTGGTTGGTGGGGGATGAGCCGGGTCACTCCTCCTAGTAGGGAACTCCGCTCTAAGAGAGTGGCGTTCTCTGGGTCGAGAAGGGGAGGGGTTGGAAGATTCCCTAACCCTCCTAGGCATGAATTGCTTAAACGCCGCCGACTGAGACTTAGCAGCTCGGAATTTCTCAACCACTGTGTTGACCGCCTCCCCAAACAAACCAGACTGTGAGATGGGAGCGTCTAGGAGAAAAACTTTCTCCTTGTCACGTATCTTTCAGATTGAGCCATAGATGGCGCTCCGCTGCAACCGCACCCGCCATAGAACGGCCTATAGCGCGTGCGGTGTGCTTGGTGGCTCTTAGAGCCAGATCAGTGGCTTTACGAAGTTCCTTGACCGCTTCAGGAGTCACTCAATTTCCCTCATCCATTTCCTTCAGGACGTCCGCCTGGTAGGCCTGAAGAATGGCCATGCCTGCCTGACCAGCTGCCATGTAGGATTTCCCAATAAGGGAGGAAGAAGTCCTACACGCTTTAGAAGGAAGGAGGGGACGCGACTTCCAAGACGGCGCGGACGACGGAGCGAGGTGGTTAGCCAACGTGTCCTCGACCGATGGAATGGCAGAATAACCCTGCTCCACAGAACCCACGAGGTTGGTGAAGTCAGCAGCTGCCGCATTAGTCAGAAAGGCTGCTTCCAGGATCTGGAAATCTCGTGATGCAGATCACTGAAAAAGGGCAGCTTTCTCCGCTCTGACCTAGAATTAGGGCCACTAAGAAATCTCTCGTCAAGTTTAGACGACTGTGACTCGCGGGGCTCGTCAGGCCAGTCGATAGCGAGCTTTTCCGTAGCGCGCGAAAGCACGTCTATAAGCTCCGTGTAGGCCGCAGTAGGCTGCGTTTCCTGGCTACTAGGCGGGATAACGTCGTCGGTTAAAGCAGGCCCGAAATCCAAGGAGTCGGAAGCTGCAGTAAAAATTACGTCTTCCAGCCCGAAAGAAACCGTATCGCGTGCTCCCGGGCTGGGGCATAAATAATCATGCGCGAACTCGACTGGCATGCCATGTGCGTGGTCGGGAGAAAAAGGGCGAGGCCCGTCTGCTCATACTCCAAATCCTCAAGCTCTACATCCGAACCCCAGGTCGCGGATCCTCGAGAGGCCTTGGCGGTCTCGTGAGTGAGACGGGGGGGAACAAACGACTCCTTCTCAAAAACCGCGAACCTAGAGCGGAGGGTTTTGAGAAGCAGATTGTCACAGAATTTACATTTAGACGATCCTAAAACAGCCTCACGCGCATGTGAAAAACCCAAACACTTAACGCCCTTACTGTGAGGGTCGTCGCTCGCAATAAAGCGAGCACATGGCGGAGAGCAACGACGATACTCCATTGCACTTCACCGTAAGGAGAACAGAGTTCCCCTTATTACAGTCGCTGAAGTGCAGAAGACGACGAAGTAGTAGTAATCCGAATTCGGGCTCAGAAAAACCGAAAGCGAAGGGCATGAAATGGCCGCTTCGTAAAGGCAGAGAAATCTGAGGAGCAGATGGCGCACGCGCATATATAATGTTGCGACGTAGGAGCGTCGGGGAGGCGCCCGCGCCATCAGCCAATGAATCGGCGTGATTCTATAAGGGCTTCAGACAATCGGCACACCCAGAGGGCGGTCCCACTGCGTCTTAAAGCTACGCAGCGTTGAGTGAACCTATGAAAGAGAACTGTATTTATTGTTTGAATCTCGTCAAAATTGCCAATGAGAGCAGAGAATTTGTTCCATATCAAAAGTAGCCTATAACTTTCTCTGTCTTGTCTGTCGGTGTCAGTGTCCTCTTTGACTCACGATTTAATGTAGAATTCATAGACAATTGGAAAAGTTTTTGGGGCAAACCTGACCTGTTGAAAAGAGATGGGAGGTATTCATCCCTCCTGGGCTGGTGCTGCTCTTCTCTCTAGTAATTTGGCTCATAGTCAACCCCACTCAAATTAGTCAACCCCACAAGATTACAGTTATAAACATGAACCCTGTCTGAAAGGCAAAGGGGGAGGTGTTTCTGTAATTTATAGTAATATTTTCAAAACCACTAAGAAATCTAGTTTTAAATATACTTCTTTTGAAGTGTTGGTGCTTAATGTAAAAATATATAATGTAAACGATAAATCACGTTTGAGAATTCTGCTGGCTACTGTATACAGGCCACCAGGGCACCATAAAGATTTTATCAAAGAATTTGTGGACTTTCTATCAGAATTAGTATTGGCTGCAGATAAAGTACTAATTGTTGGTGATTTTAATATACATGTAGATAATAAAAAGATGCATTGGGATTGGCATTTAAAGACATTGTAAACTCTAACTAAATTGGAGTTAGACATGTCAGGACCTTCTCATTGTCGTAATCATACTCTAGATCTAATACTATCACATGGAATAGATGTTGATACTGTTCGAATTCTGCAGCAGAGTGATGACATCTCAGATCATTATCTAGTCTCATGTAAATTACATTTAGCCAAGGCTGCAAAGCCGACTCCGTGTTATAAATATGTTAG
Organism: Semotilus atromaculatus; assembly: GCA_031834385.1. Lineage (NCBI taxonomy): Eukaryota > Metazoa > Chordata > Actinopteri > Cypriniformes > Leuciscidae > Semotilus > Semotilus atromaculatus. Next base: position 9,157,300 of record JAULUF010000030.1, read on the forward strand.
ACCTATAACTTCTGCCACTAAAGATTGCTTTGTCAATAATCTTCCTAATCAGTTTCATCATCTCAGCATCCCGTATAGCTTAGAAGAACTTGATATTGCAACAGAAACTTTTAACTCTCTCTGTCTTTTCCAGCACTTTAGACACAGTTGCTCCGTTGCGCTTAAAGAAGATTAAAGAAAATAGTCCAACGCCGTGGTACAATGAGCACACTCAGGCCCTTAAGAGAGCAGCCATAAAAATGGAGTGCAACTAGAAGAAAACATAACTAGAGATATTTCAGATTTCATGGAAAGAGAGCTCAATTGCTTACAGAGAGGCCTTAAAAGCTGCTAGATCTGCTTATTTTTCAACCCTATTAGAAGAAAAAACATAATCCTAGGTATTTATTTGAAACAGTGGCTAAACTAACGAAAAAGAAAGCTTCAAGCCCAGATGTTTCCAAGCAGCACAGCGGTAGTGACTAAGTGAACTTCTTCACTTATAAGATTGATAATATCAGGGACAAAATTATAACTATGCAACCGTCTACTACAGTATCGCAACAGGGAGTGCATTGTAGTCTCCCTGAGGAAATTTTTTATTAATTTGATGCTATAGGAGAGGAAGAATTTTGCAAACTCGTTAATTCATCTAAATCGACAACTTGTATGTTAGACCCTATACCGACTAAGCTAGAGATGCTTCCAGATGTCATAGATCCTCTTCTTAATATCATTAATTCGTCTTTGTCCTGTAGGATACGCACCAAAAACCTTTAAGCTGGCTATGATTAAACCGCTTGTTAAATTTCACCATATTAGAATCCGAGCCTACTGTTATATCATGCTGTGTTTATCGAACATAAAAACATTCTTGTGTCGTACATGTATATACATGTAGCATTAGGCTTCATGTTATTACTCCAATCTCATTTCGTAACATACATTTTAGTCTGGCACCAGTTTAACTAGTAGCTACAATGTAAAGTTTATGCAACAATAACAAGCTACTATTAGTGTCTTACCTTAAAAATCGTTCGCATAATCAAATAGTGTTCTTTAATTCTTCTGAGGTAAATCCAAGGTGCACAGCGCAGCACAAACACAGTCTTCCAAACTCTATGAAAAGCAGAGCAGTACTGAAGTCGCTGATTCTTTGTTTTGAGGTGAGGAGGGCGTTAACAGTTTCACGTTAGTTCACGTGGATCATTTACATGTGAACAGCTCTTGCGCGCGTGGGTGTGGTCACATTAGCACTAATGAGCTCGGGCTGGAGAATCCGTACATGTCGTTGCTTTCATACGAATTACTTAAACAGAATATTTGTGTTTGATATGATTTACATAATTTAAAAATGTTTTTAACAGTTAACTAAAATATTTAACAGTTTTGAATGATGTATAACACTTGCCTGTATGACAAAAATAGACTGAGTTATTTGAGTCTATTTTGCACGAATAAGAAAAAAAGCGAGACAATCACGCCGGCATGATAGCCGACCCCAGGGGGTTAATGCGCATGTGAACGCCATCAGCGTTTATCAGAGGTTTGCGTTTAAAGTCTGTTTAGAGAGAATGGCGTCGTCTTAGCAGCCCCTTATTTAAAAACAAATGATCATTTCGATGGAAGTGAATAAATCAAAACTAACTTTAGCTGGAAATAAAATTATTCAATTACCGCTATAAAGCCAAAATGTTACTTTATAGCGGTTTCTCTGTTACCTTAAATTAGCCTATATGTTTATCTCTGTAAAGCTGCTTTGAAACAATCTACATTGTTAAAGGGCACCTATTATGGCATTTAAAATGTTCCTGATATTGTTTTGGGAGTCCCCAACAACAGTTTTAATATGCATTTATTTTTACCTGATTTGCTCAGTTACTCCCATATGAATCGTTCAGAGATTAATTTTATCCAAAACCTGCCTTTGCGTGACGCTAATCTGCGGTGATTGGTCAGATTACCCAGTCAGTTGGTTAACACGGAGTACAGTGAGTGTACAATGCCTTTATCAATTACGTTGTGTTATAATAATGATTATAGTGCAGCGCATTGTAGTAAAAAATTCAAAATAAGAGAAGGAATTTAAGTTGAGTTATGTTAGCGACCATAGACAAAGTTCAGTGGTAAAAGCACATTCAGTCTTTGTTTGCGTTAGCCCAACGCATAAACATATTGATAATGCAGTACTACGAGGTATTGCTCTATTCTTTATGACAACTCCAATAACAACGACAAACACTTCACATATTTCAATACAATTGACATTGAAGACTATAGAAGCTGCGCTGTGCGTACACAACACACAAAATAATTATTGAGCATGCTACATAAAACATAAAAGAAACAATTATTAATATTAATAATACTTACAGGTTGTGATTCGGAGGAGGAACCTGATCCATATAAACTTGGTACTGAACCTTCCTTCAGTATCAGCCAGCTCACGAATCCATATTTAATAGCATTTATGTTTGTGAAGCAATCATCTTCAAAATGACGCAAACAAAGCACAAGGTCCGGGCTATACTTCTGTGGTATAGTTGTATATATGAACTGTAGCCACTTAGTCTTCAAATGCTCCTCCCTGGGCAGATGAAAAAAGTTAGCTTTTGCGTCGCACTTCAGAACACAGCGTCTCGTCGCCATGATGTTTTCAAGTTTTCCCTGGCGTCTACGAGCGCAATAAGTGGGCGTATCTTATTCAAATAACTTAATCCAAATAAGTTGCCATCATCTAGACAGAGAAAAAGCATTGTTCGTCTATCGATTCATATCACCGACTCAGAGTCGACTCTTACTTTTGAGAGACAATAACTTTGTATACGGTGAACTTTCATATTTAAAACTTTGCAGGACGTTTTCGTTCACTTAGATCTGTTACACACTACATGAAAGGTAATTTTCAAAATTCCATAATAGGTGCCCTTTAAAAGCGGTATATAAATGAAGATGAATTGACAACTTTGCTTTTACCAATTTAAAAAATAACTATTTAAAAATACCAAAATGCTCTTGCTTCTCAAACTACCTGCATTATCTTGCCATAGCTGTCCTTCAGTGAAACATCCTACCTTATTAAGGTACAACAAAAATCAACATAGGCTTGTAAAGCAGCCGGTGTGACAAACACTGGCCATTATATTTCCCAGCGGCCCAAAGGCCAGTAGAGTCATTAATGTCAGTGGAGCATTATCACAACAGCCTGGACTGATCTGCTGCTGCCAGTGTGAGCTACATTATGCAGCGGAAGGGACTTTCACCATTAGGCCAATGGATAAGCTGCCCATGTCCTGTTTACTTGTTTATGGTTTAGCAGGCAGTCAAAATCAGAGGCAAAGTGTCATGTAAACAAGATTTTTAATATCACTGAAAAATGCCCGGAACTTAAATGTAAGAGTATAATGTGATTTATACTCATTAAAAAAAAACTGACAACTGGTTAACTGTAAGCTACTTTACCAGTACCAATCAGCTTTGCCACCACATAAATAAAATTATATTTTCAAATGTATTAAAATAGAAAAAAAAGGTTGTTTTCAAACATAATATTTTCACAATATTACACTTTTTACTGTATTTTAGATCAAATAAATGCAGCCTTAGTGAGCATAATAGAGCATAATAGCAACAACAACAAAACAAAAAAATCGCCCAAACTTTTAAATGTTTTGAAGTTAACTTTTACATTAAAATAGTTTTTACTCGTAAAACAAAATCCTCCCCATAATAGTTTGAAGAGAAAATAAATAAAAGGACAAGAATCACATTTTATTTTATATTATTTAAAGAGTTATGTTTCTTCTTTCTTTTGTTATCAGTTAATGGCCTAAAGTACACTGGGGTGTTGATTAAAGCTGTGCTAATTTCTGTCCTGTGTACTAGTGTAACTGAACAAAACTGCAAAAATAGCTTAGAGTGTAAAGTGTTTTCTCCAACACGCACCAGTCTTCAACAGGTCACTCAAACAGCTGTAAAAGTGCATTTCAGTCAGTGAAACTGTAAGCAACAGTAGTGTTTGAGATTTATAACTACCTCATGGTGTCAGAAAAACATCCATGTCTACGTTATTTCTTGACTCCACCTACGCTACTGTAGGTCAGGACTCAAAGATTGTAAGTGAAGGTCACTGAACACTATGGCAGCTGGACTGCAGCCCCAGGGCAGGACATTATTAAGCACAGCTGATCTTAATAGAGTATGACATTCACAATGACATATTAATGAAGATTCTTTCCCTAGAGAGGGGCTGACTGACAGGATACTGGCTACTGGACCAACCGGAAACATTTCCTACCACCGCATGACGACCCACCAGTGAATGTCTGCTACAGCAATGCAGCTGGATTTGTGGAGTGTACCACAGACTTACACAAACACTTTTGCAAAAACACAACCTCGCGGCCCAAAAGAAATCTGTGGACTGATTTGGTGCTGATTTCAGAGAAAACTTTAACCATGGAAAATACATCTGGTTGTACCACACTCTGAAGTGTGCTTAAAACAAACTTTTTGGCCTAAATATTTCTGGGGGATGTGTAAAACATACGGTGCATTCTACAGAGTTCTGTGGGCACAGATTCCTGTGTGCCTGAATATCCCTGCTTTTGTGCTGTTCCTCTTCACTAGAAGACCAAATACTGTAAAGGGTTTATCAAATATTAAAATCACATAAATTACAGAACAAAAATTCACATTCACCTTTGCATTCAGTATGAATGAGTTCCAAAACTAAAGGTGCTATTGACCAAAAAAAAAGAAAATCCAATTTAAGGTCCTTGAACACGGAGTTCGAAATTCACTTCCGAAATTTTCGCACATTAAAGAATAAATATGACCCCATGTTTTTAGGATTCTTAAGTCCCAAATCAATTTGGGATAATTTGGGATACTTCAGTCACTTTACATTATCCTATCTTACAAAATCTCATGTTATCTGTAGTTAGGAAATCTTAAACCCCTCCATCGAGTTCGGTAATCAACTCTCAGGTCTGTTACCAAGCAACCAACGACACGCAAACAGCTGCTATGAAGTAAAATGGAAAAACTGGACAATGGAGAAACAAAAGTAGTGGTGCTTTTCATTAAGTGAAGTTTTGATAAGCTTGGAAGAAAAGGCAAAGCCTAATCCTTTTATTTCATAGGAGTCTGTAATTATTTGTCAGATGTTTGTCATCAAAGTGCAGCACATCATTTGAGTGTTCATAATGTCTTTCCACCATCAAACATCGGTGTTCTTCATCTTGTATCATTAATGTGACGCCATTCTCAGAGAGGGCTATGGTGTGATTTTTACAGTTGGCTTTCAAACAATTTTGATGTACCTTTGGGGTTGTCCTAAAGTTAAGAGTTTTCAGGATTTTTGTGGAGTTAAAGGTGGGGTGTGTGATTCTCTTTTTTGTCAATTTTTTCAAAATCACTTGAAATCCTATTCATAACCCACTTACAGCCACTGAGTTAGAAGCACTGAAATGAAAATTAAGCAATTTAATCATCTGTGGAACGGGCAGGACTCGAAAAACTCCAGCCAATCATTTCCAAGACCACCTAGAATCATTGGACAGAAAGTCCGTCAATCAAACGGTCGTACCATCCCCCCCTCCCCCCATCCCCCTCGCACGAATCAGGGCCAGCGTTGGAGGAAAGAAGGTAGGACCATTTGAGTTGTGTATTTTCAAAATCTGCCGGCCTTTTTGCAAATCCCATACCCCACCTTTAAGATGCTTCTTTACTACCCTTTTCCTATCTGTAGTTAAGATAAGATAATGCATTTAAGAAATGTCATTTTGTAATAGCTTTTGTCCTAAATGAGGTCCGAACTGAAATTGCCATGGTTACCAAAAAGATAAGATTCTGTAATGCGCCCCCTGATCTCTGCTCAGCACAGCATTTTCAGACAGCTACTTTAATCCTCAACAATTTCACTTGCTTTGTTTTCTTTCGGTTTTCAAAATGTTGCAATCGGCTCTACAAAATAATCACTCAGTTTGTTCCGATATTAACATAACACAGTAATGAGATTAAATTGCCCTAATATTCCAATCATCCTAAAAATTACTGTGCCACATCTTAACACCAAAGCTAAAAAATTATTTAAAATTACATAAAGGTACTCAATGCATTCCTCTCACATTTCATTATTCCTGTATTTTACCTCAGTCACTTTGCATTCAGTGAGGCTCATTTGGCATGAGAGTTTTTAAAACATTGCTTTCTCACCACAGCATGATAGATCTTGAAATGTCACACACAAAAAAATCATGATTAGGGCTGCAGCTATCGATTCTTTTTGTAATCGATTAATCTAGCTCTTAAGTGATCGATTAATTGGATAAAAAATCTTTGTGTGGGGTTTTAAACAACCAAAACAAATAATGCGTAACGAAAATGATGTGGCTGTAAAATGATCAAGCATTTGGCTTTTATTTCAAAAAAAAAAAAAACAGAGGTAGGCCTATTGATTCCAACTCCAACATTTGGCTCCAAAACTAAGCCTATTTATTGCAATTTTTAGCCATTTAGTGTTTATAAGTGCCAGTGCCAACAATTATATAATACAGTTAAGTAAACTTACTGTAAAACATGTATAACATGTAAAACTATGAATTAGGGGTGTGACGGAACTCTATAACCGCCGTGTTATTAAAATATCTTGCAGAAGATTATACTATTATCAGTGTTGGGGAGTAACTGAATACATGAACCGGCATTATTCAGAATACAAATGATGAGTATGACTGTAGTCTCCACAGAACATAAAACAGGCCTATTCATTTTATTTTATTTTTCGTGTTCGCATTTATGAGGAAAAAAACAATCAAACAGAAAGCACAAAACCTTTCTTTAAAGTGAACTTTGTTTTGTATTAATTGTATCTTAATTTTAATCAACCACTTGCCTGGATTTAATAAATAATAAGTAAATATAGCAGAGGATAGATAATCACGAAACGGAGGCGCCTGTGAGTGAACTGGAGCTCATCTCATAAATGAACCGAAACTCAGCGTATAAGGTAGCCTACTCTCCTTCATAGACATGTCTACTTTTAAACAGAACATTTCAAAACTAAAGAAAACAGACACAGTCTCTGCTTATGTGATCCGTATGAAATGTGAATTTCTCTTTTTTTGTTAAGGATTTGTTTACTCCGTGTGATTCATTTAATGGAAAGCACATTCACTGCTAGTTGTCTTGCTGTTAATTTTAAATAAACGTAGAGCAAGTAGCTAATCAGTGTCTGCTGTTCAGTTGTCCAATAACAGACAAACATCGTCTCTTCCTTTTTAAGTATGTAATGATCCCAAACTTCAGACACTTTAGACAAAAATGTATCACGCGCTACGGTGTGCTTCCTAAACATTGAACAACTGTCAGTGTGAAACAATCAGATCCCTGCGCGTATAGTGCACGTCATAGGAATTTAACGAGGCTTCGAGGCAGAGTTTTTGAATCGATGAATCGTTTCAGCCCTAATCATGATATTATAATATTTCATTCTAATAATTATATAGTACTTTTTTCTCAGAACTCAGCATTTGGTGTCAAAATAGAGTAGCCAACAACATTAATTTTCCACATAACTTAAATTGAAACACATATGAAGTGCGAAACACCAACATACTTAAAACCAAATATATTCAGCCGAAACAGCATTTTTGGCCAAAATAGTTTTGGAAGGCAGAAATCATCATCCAAAACAGTGACATTTAATTATCTATTTCGTACACACAAGGAGGATAAGCTACAGCAGGTAAACATGTCAGCAGTGTGGATGCATATTTTTTGCTAAATGAAGTGTTTAAATAAAAAAGTCATTTTGGTGCACCCCTTATGGAGAGACAGAACATTAAAAATTAAAGAGGTAAATGTTACTTGAACTAGTTTATTGTCTGTTTTGGGTGGGTTTCAGGTCAGTTTGTTTCCATGGTTTTACATCGTTCGATTATCAGTTGAACCTGTTCTCTATTTCGTTGATTGGTTTGCCCTGTGTATTTAAGCTCTGTTTCTCTTTCATTTCTTTGTCGTTCTCATCACGTGTTCCAGGTTGTTCAGTTCGTGTTTTGAGTCTATTTTGTGCTCTGAGTTTAATAGTTCACAAATTATTACTGCTAGCAATAAGATCCAGCCAATCTCATCCTTTGCAATGAGTAATGAGTCCCAAATGGACCACTTGCACTGAACTTTGTGACGCACTTCCGTTTGGAAATAGTACGTCTCACTTATTTCTGGTAATGTTTACTTTTAATGTACTGTGGTCAATGAGTTAAACAAACGAAGTGTGTAAATAATCAAAAATGAGTGTCCGCAATAAGATTTAAAAATTTGCCAATTTTTATTGACAGGAGAAGGTATATTCTGATGTTTACTGTGTGCAGAATTTTTCAAACTTATCGAAACGAAGTTTTAATCCAACCCAAGCCGATCTGAAAAAGCAGCGGGTGTTAAAAATACACCATTATTTCACCACAAGGTTTCAGTGTTCGTCTATGCTAATGACCACGACGCTAAAGAGTATGAGAACAGATGAATAACATCAGTACGAACGACAAACATTTATTTATTTGGATTAAATATTTTAATCATTGTGTGTCATTTCTCAATGTCAATCTTTTCACTATTTACATGTTTATGCCCAAAATGCTATACTATTCAAAGTAGTTGACTGTCATTCTCCTCTACGCTGTGTGTGTTACTGATTAAATAGCCTAGCCTTTTTAACATCGTTACAGGCACCTTGCGAGCATTTATTCATTCAACTATTTTAAAAGACTGGAATAAACACCAGCGAACACAAGCAATCCTTTTAATAGTCAATTTCATTTAAAAATGTAAACCCAACAGGTATGTAATGTTTTAAAAAAAGAGAAAAAAACCCGTTAATTAGAAGATGAGCATATAGGACTGCAGCAGCTTAGTGAATAAATATATTTAACCTATTTATTATTCAGAATGCACAGTTGGAAAGAAAATATATTTATAGGAACATTTCAGCAGGCTCAAGATAATTAATACAGAGATCATTATTCATGGTTTTAATGAATTGGCAGCCATAAAACAGTGATAATCTGCATTCTCATGTAGGTGCGCAGAACCTCCCGATATGTACTAACTAGAACTAGAAGTGGAAGTAGTTGTGCAAGTAATCCAATGGGAGAGAAAAAAGAAAAAAAAAAAGAACACGAATGATTCCTGGAAAATACCTAAAAAACATTATACTTCTATTTCCAGTTAAATTAAACAACTAAGCCTAGAATTACAGATGACAAATAGAGATGATAAATGCACAGAGACAACAATGACTATCCAAAGCTGAATTACAGCAGGTCATAAAAAGGGCCGTTAACTTTTATTACTATATTGTTCATAGTTTTCTTAATGTTTGCTTTTCTTCTGTGTTGTCTCGCAGTAGGCGTTTAACAGACCTTAACCCAGTTTAACAAACATATGTTGAGATCTACGGTCAGTCACGGCAGGAATTATGGGGAAACTGAGACAATTACACCCACCAACTGCCTCCTGGACATTGACTGATCATTCTAGACACTCAAGAACTGAGAGTTCAATATGAGATCACTGTGGGTGGTGTTGGGATGTCTGACCGTGGACCTTGGTGTGGTCACTATCTGAGATGGACTGGTCATAGCAAACTATAGGAATTTAGGTCACTGACTGACGGAGCATTTGTGAACTCCTTGATGGGTCATACAACCTATTTTAACACAGTCTTCATGACAGTTGTGAAAAATACTACAAAAATACTACGAAAACACACAGTCTTTGTGGTAGACTGTGGAGTGGAGGGGGAGAAGGGAAGACACAGCACTGCGGCTTCAGATCCAGTCACTTAAGTAAAAGCATCAAAGTGTACTTAAAAAAATGTAAGCTGCAATTCGCAATTGCACACATCAAAATGAACAAATATATTAAACATGGTTTTGTAAACTCACAGGACATTACACAAATACACACATTATGTGATAATTTATCAATTATATAGGTATTGATAATTTAGATTTATACTTAAATACATTTCTAATATAATGTACAAATGTAATGTACAAATTTATGTATAATAGCTATAATTTCATGAACAAAGAAATTCACAGACATTGGCTTTTTTTTTTTAACTCAAAAAAGTTTTTGCTTGCTATGTGAGCACAACAGTCCAAGACGTCTATTTGGCACATTTACATGAATGGAAAAGCAGAGCAGGGGAATGTGAAAATGCCCCTTAGGCTGTATGATCACTAGTGTCATACTGGTATTAGTCCAACATCAACATCTCACAAATACTCATAGTAGAAATATTCTTGACCCATGATTTTCTGTGCAATTATTTGAAAATTAAAATCAGGGCAAACTGATATTTGAGCTAGTAATGCACAAAAATGAAGGTTTTGCTGAAACACCAAAAAAAAAAAAAGTGTTTAGTCAAATAAAGTTTCTGTAATAAAAACTTTGGTAATTTAACTATTCTGTGCAGGGTGTTGTGTTCACAGGTGATAAACCAGTTAGTAAAGTTATATTGGCGAGCCATCTTTCAATATTTCAGGCAAAACAGTTTTAGATTTTAATTGTCTAGCATAATTTTTGGTCATGGTGAAGTGTGTCCACACTGCTGATGTTTACCTGTTGTGTGCACGAAATAGATGCTGACATTCAAAACGAGTCACCTGAAAAGCGCAGTTTCTGTAAATAATTTTGGCCCTCCAAAACTTTTCTGGCCGAAAACCAAAATTCTGTATTATTTACATTTCAGCCAAATATTTTCAGTTGTCAAAATGTCGATGCATTACTTCTAAATTTATATCCAACTTCAGCCAAACATGGTTAAAATAATTTTTTTTAGGAGCTGTGTGGAAAAACTGGATTTGAAATATTTTATATTGTTGCAGACATTTTTGGGCAGTATTTAGCAAACTCCCTTCTACCTGAAAAGCCTTTCGACTGCTTGGAGATGACACACATGTGACAGACCGTTGGTCCACTAGGTCCAATGCCTGAAGAGCACAAGGGCCAAATACAAATCGCAATCTGAAACAGACAGAACAAGAGCAAATATACTTAGGATTTTAACACCTGTAGATTGTTCGTTTTGTTCCAAAACAGGGATTATATTGTTACAATGTAGCAATTTCTTCTAGGGGTGTAAGGACACACTCATGTAACATTTGTTACAATTCACGGTACACAGCTATCGCGATACTTGCCAAAATAAAGAAGAGCTTGCTTGCCCTCTGTCACTTATACATTATATTCAACATTATATGCAGATGTTCAATTTAATTTGTAGTAGTTTTAGTTTACTGTCACTGAACCTCTGTAAACTTTTATTTTGTCTGAAGCAGTACACTCACGCTTGCAGGCTACGGCTGGATCTCTTAAACAGAAAAGCTGCGGGCACACACACTCTCCTGCTATTCGCCTGTCTCTTCCTCTAGTAATGCACTTATATAATGAGAATAAACCATCTAAAACTCTTTGAATCATCCTATTGTAAAGTCAGAAACGATTTAGGTGCAATTTAAGTGAACTTGGAGACTTATTCGGAATGACTGGAGGAGCGGCAAATATGTTACGTCAGAGGAAAAGCTACAGAAAACAACAAATTATTTATATATATATATACACTCACCGGCCACTTTATTAGGTACACCTGTCCAACTGCTCCTTAACACTTAATTTCTAAGCAGCCAATCACATGGCGGCAACTCAGTGCATTTAGGCATGTAGACATGGTCAAGACAATCTCCTGCAGTTCAAACCGAGCATCAGTATGGGGAAGAAAGGTGATTTGAGTGACTTTGAACGTGGCATGATTGTTGGTGCCAGAAGGGCTGGTCTGAGTATTTCAGAAACTGCTAATCTACTGGGATTTTCACGCACAACCATCTCTAGGGTTTACAGAGAATGGTCAGAAAAAGAAAAAACATCCAGTGAGCGGCAGTTCTGTGGGCGGAAATGCCTTGTTGATGCCAGAGGTGAAGAACAGGAAACTGAGGCTACAATTTGCACAAGCTCATCGAAATTGGACAATAGAAGATTGGAAAAACGTTGCCTGGTCTGATGAGTCTCGATTTCTGCTGCGACATTCGGATGGTAGGGTCAGAATTTGGCGTCTACAACATGAAAGCATGGATCCATCCTGCCTTGTATCAACGGTTCAGGCTGGTGGTGGTGGTGTCATGGTGTGGGGAATATTTTCTTGGCACTCTTTGGGCCCCTTGGTACCAATTGAGCATCGTTGCAACGCCACAGCCTACCTGAGTATTGTTGCTGACCATGTCCATCCCTTTATGACCACAATGTACCCAACTTCTGATGGCTACTTTCAGCAGGATAATGCGCCATGTCATAAAGCTGACAAGTTTCTTGAACATGACAATGAGTTCGCTGTACTCAAATGGCCTCCACAGTCACCAGATCTCAATCCAATAGAGCATCTTTGGGATGTGGTGGAACGGGAGATTCGCATCATGGATGTGCAGCCGACAAATCTGCGGCAACTGTGTGATGCCATCATGTCAATATGGACCAAACTCCCTGAGGAATGCTTCCAGCACCTTGTTGAATCTATGCCACGAAGAATTGAGGCAGTTCTGAAGGCAAAAGGGGGTCCAACCCGTTACTAGCATGGGGTACCTAATAAAGTGGCCGGTGAGTGTGTGTGTGTGTGTGTATATATATATATATATATATATATATATATATATATATATATATATATATATATATATATATATATATATATATATATAGATCAGAAAAATGCCTGCTTGTGTTGAGACGATTTGTATTCTAACAGAAGTTTTCTGATTCATATTGTGTATAATAATGTTGAATTAGAGTGCATATAGTTAATTAATATGTGTACTATTAAGTGCACTTAGGTGGCTTTTCCACTGGGCTCGTTTGATGCGGGCCGAGCCCGAGCGCGATCGTTCCCGGCGCCCCCCGCCGCGTTGGTCTGGTTTCACACTCAACTTGATTCTATCGAACCCTGGTGCGTTTGTGTGCATCTTACGTCATCGCAAACGTGCAAGCTGCATGATAGAAAACAGAACGTGGGTCAATGATTGTGCTATTTCTTAATTTGGTGCAATTATGCGCAGTTGAGTGAACAATACAGGTTTACTATGAGTGTTTGTCACATAAGGTGGCTTTCTGTTGCTTGCAAATTCTTTTGAGGAGACAGTGGATTTCAAAATGTGTTGCCCTGATTCCACACGATATGCGCAAATACAATGCAGGCTCAGTGTATCCAAGGTAAATCAACAACACTATCATCCCTTACATGTGTTTTATTTAAATAAATTATTTATCACAATCAGCTAAAACGCATGCGCAGGTCACTTTACTTCCTGAACAAGTGCGCACCCGAGTCCGTGTTGCTTGCACATTGACGTGAGCCGCGGCACGGTTCGGGAGCAACCAAACTCAGACCACCTCCTCCAGGTAGTCTCGGGTTCGGTTCCCCAGTGCGCACCCGGGTCCCATGACAGCGTTCACATTAGTGGTTTATCATGCGAACCGTCCCCCGTTCCGAACTAAACCGCCAGAGTGAAAGCCCCCTTAGTGTTCATAGTGTGTACTTGTTTTAATGCACAAGATGTTATGTATATGATTGTTATTAGGTAGTATTCTGTTCTCTTACGAGAGGTTCTCTCATACTGCGTAATATCTTACGCAAGGGAAAACCTCTTTTCCACGAGATATTGAAGCCAACAATTATCCTTAATTTTGAATTAATGTAAAACGCGTTGCGGCAGCATGCAGACATAGGGAAGACGCCTCGCGTGCCTATTGGCAGTCCTGTGACAACTGCAGCAGCCTATCGAGAGAGGCCCTTCGTGACATCAGCGCCACCATTGGATCTTCGCGCCCACTATGTCATGTCCCGCCGAAACGGGCGAGGCCTGGGCCTATATAAACACAGCTCGATAGGCTGATATAATCTGATTTTGTATCGCTGGATCCGGAGTGAAAAAGCCGCGCCGTCTGACAAAAGCCTTCTGCGGGACGAGCCTCTGCGACTGAAGTCGCTGGCCTTCATCTCGCCGCCTTCAGTCGCCGTACCTGCTACGCTTTCCGGCGTATTATATCCTTTTTCGCCGCCGCGACTCACACTCTCTCTAAAAGAGCAGCGTCTTTTTCAAGATACTTAAATCCTGTGGCTCGTGCCGAGCCGCACTCAGTAACGGGGACCGCCATTTCATCTGCGTTTCCTGCCTGGGTGAGGATCATGCAGCTCTCGCGCTCGCTGACGGCGGCTGCCATCATTGCGAGCTGTTGCCCATGACGACTCTGATGACTCGTCTGGCATTCTTCTCTGAGCCTGCACTTACGCCCGTTATAGTGCCGCGCCGTAAAAACGACGTACTCAGCGTCCCCCCTTCTCCAGCCCGCGAAAGCTCGCCGGTTCGCCCGCTAGCTTCGCCAGCTTCACCTGAGTCACTTACCGACGGACAGCGGCCGCCGTCCGCTTCCGTCATTGAAGATGAAGAGGTAGCTGCATCTGTGGAGGAGGCCAGTTGCTCTATCCGAGCACAGTTGACCTCCCCCTTTGTCCGCGAGCCATCAGGAAAATGAGCCAGCATAGAGTCGGAACTGATGCGTCTGCTGTCACAGGCCGTGGCGAGCCTCTGCCTCGAGTGGGCGGCGCCCGCGCAGCCTGCGCGCAACCAGCTCGCAGCTCCCAGCCACAGCCGCCATTTCACAGCGCCGTCAGGTCCGGGACCAGAGACCACACTCTCGCTCTGCCGACCACCGTCCCCCTCCACGCGGGCCCCGGCCAAAGATTGAAATAAAGCCAGAGGCCTCAAAGTCTTCCTAGCCCTCCTAGGAAAACGACGGTGTTCAAGTCTCACCAAGTCTCTTTGGTGTCCCAGACTTCCACCAAAACTTTCGCTTGCTCAGTTCCAGTGTACTTTGCAGTAAACAAGTCGGTACCATGGCCCGCTTGCCTGCACACAAATGCCGTTTATACGGCAACCCAGATAAATCACATACAGAGTGCAATTTTCCGGAATTCCGGCCACGGCTGATGGTGTTATTTGTAATAAAAATGCCCACGACTCAGGTGTTCATTCCTACACACAAGCACAGCTCATCACAATACAGGGCTCGCACAAATCAAATCGACTCATGTCAAAAAAAGAAAGACAAGATAGATCTTAATATTATTGTTTTTTATTAGTGACACATTTGAGGAGAGGATATATTCCAAAACTTTCTGAAAATACAGTATGAGAATTAACTGCATACTAGAAATGTTTACCGTGGAAATTATACAATTTGAATGTATAAAAAAAAAACTTTTATTCCTCTCTGAGAACTCTAACTTTCTAACTCTAACTAATTCTGTAGAATGGTCCATATTTGAACAGGATTTGTTTCCAGGTATGACTATGTACTAAAAATGTGCTTTTGACTTTCATTTATATATATATATATATATATATAGATAGATAGATAGATTAGTGGTGGGCATAGATACATTTTTTTAATCTAGATTAATCTCACTGTAAACTTGGAATTAATCTAGATTAATCTAGATTAGAATGGCTCATTTGAATTCTGCCGAAGGCATTCAGAATATGTGTGCTCCCCAAAAAATGACTAAAAGTCTTTGAGAACGGGTTTCCAGGTGGGAAAGGGTTTCCTTTATTAGACCGCCATTATTTATTTTTTTTAATCAAGTAGAATTTCTATAACTCTGTGTGTGAACTGATAATCACTCTTTTGTGTGTTAAACACAAACTACTTAATACAGACGTTACAAAGAAATACAGACGTTACAAAGAAAAACAACAAATCATAAAAATATATTATCATAATCTATGACAAAAATGCTATTATAAACTACATTAGTGGATAAATAAATAAAACAATAAGTGTACTAATAAATTTGATAAAACGTTACACATTGCTCTGTGTTGTTGTAAAATACATTCATGAAAAACAAGATAAAAAAAAACAGAAAGGCTATTAACAAGAAAGGCTATTAATAATATTTCATTGCGCAAAAAAGTATTATGATATGAAATGCTCCAATACAGTGCGGCACAAAGCGCTTATGCGCATCCCGAGCGCAGAATGATGCGCTTAAAGCAACAGGAGTCGAGGCGCGTCGAGTCCCGTCCGTCCGCATTGAAAAGTTCTATTCAATCTTTATGTGCGTAGTCAGTGCGTAGTGGTATGCGATGTAGAGATGCTCCGATCAGCATTTTTGGGGCTGATCACCGATTACCAAAATCATGATCTGCCGATTGCCGATTACTGCCGATCACAGAATGGCAGGGGCATGGGAATTTTTTATCTATAATCTAGCAGAGTTTGCACCATTTATAGAAATGAAACTATGAATTATGAAATATTTGAAATATTATGAAATATGAAAACTGTATTAAAAAAAAAAAAAACAGTAGAAATAAATATGCTACAGTCAAGATCTTGAAGAACCACCAAGTGTTTATTTAATTGTACTATTTAGAAAATGAGATGACTTAAGGCTACTGTAGGCCATCTTCCCCAAATAAGACAAAATTATTCCAAACAAAGAGGGGTCAGGTAGATCAACACACATTAGATCAGCTTAATGGGATGGGATCAAGTTACACTTAGGGATACTTGGAAATTGTAGCCTCTTAATATACTGCAGTGTTAATTTTGACAGCAAATTTTGATTTAGTTTTAGTCATAGTTGTTACGGGCGGACGGACACCACCCTTAACATAGAGGAGAGACGCACACAGGCCAGCTCGTGTCAAAAATAGGGGTATTTATTTAGTAGGTCGGTTAACAGATACTAGATAAGTTCACGAAACAGACAGAATTACAAATGCGGAACGCTTCTGATTCCCGGGGTGGACAGCAAAAGATCCCACAACAGACAGCACGGCAGTGCATCGACTCCGTTCTCAGGCTCTGTGTGCGCCCTCAGGTGTGGTTCCGGAAAGCTTTTGTAGCTCAAGTATACGGCTTGGTTCAGGTGTGGCTCATCTGTAATTAAGAGCAAGGGAAACTCAAACACATGTAGAAATACACAGCGGAGCTGGGGGACGTAACAATAGTCTTTTGACTAAAATGCCATTTAGTTTCAGTCATATTTTAGTCATCTGAATTGTTTTAGTTTTAGTCTAGTTTTAGTCGACAAAATACAATAAGAATTTAGTTAACTAAATCTACAGTAGATTTAGTAGACTAAAATATAATGGGTTTAATTAAATTGTAATGCATTAATTTAGAATTTCTCTAAAATTTCCAAACCCATTATATATTCCTGTAGAAAACCTGTTAATATGAATAATTTTTAAAGATTGAACATGCAATACAGACACAGATTTAGCACTGTGACATAAAATAATATCTTAAAATTAAATAAAAACACTTTTTTATTTTTAAGACTAAAACAGTCTTTTTTTCTTCAATGAATGATGCACTCTTTAACATAAATCATTCTTTATTCTTTCAAGCAGACATATTTATTTGTAGCCTATGAATTAAATATAATTAATCCTTATTAAAGCTATTAAAAGAGCAGTGAATGCTTTTCTCTTTTTATTTTGTTGTTTGATTAATAAGTGTACAGAAGCACTGTCACTTTAAGACCGACGGTGCAGATCCAATTGCACTGATGCACGTCCGATATTCTCACAGGCTGCTGTACGCTCTGTAAAGACATAACCGACTGTGTTTACGCGAATACTCTCCAAAACTGACATTTAGACATAATTGTGTGTGTATTTGCCCATTCAGACGCGAAAGAGGGCTCAGTTCAGTCCTCGCGCGCTGTATAGCGGCCTATGTGCAGGGCTGCACGCTTCGCGTCGGTTGTGTGTGTGTGTGACGTTATGTGTGTGTGTGCGCACAGAAAAACATACCGAATAAAGCTCTTTCGCGTCTCAACTTGTTATTCAGATAGATAGATCTATATGTCTTCTCTTTCTGCCAGACGTTTAAATTTTTTAACGATTTATGAGACGTGCATCAAGCGCGTGCAACTCGTGTCCCGCGAACATCGGACATCTAATTAATCTCCAGTTAACTAACGTTAGCAGAGCGTTCATCAACCGCATGCAACTCGTGAATAGAATTAGAATACACGCAACAAATAGTTAAATATATGCATTTACTCTCGCCGTTAGCAACGTCTCTGTCAGACACTTTGAAAAACTTCCAGAAGGGAGAACTCATGTTGACACTGGCAAGCTCCGCTCTGATGTTGTGTACCCGTGCGCATGCATGCAGGTGGAAAAAAGTCGCGCGAGTAATTTACGTCACGTGATCGGCTTTTTTGATCGGTGGTTTTGGGGTTCGCCGATCAAGCTATTTTTAGCCAATATCGGCCGATCATGATCGCCGGCCGATCAATCGGAGCATCACTAGTGCGATGTATATTGTCTATGATGCTATTGTAATCATTGTTTTAACGATTTACGAGGCACTGTGAGGTGACATCGCTTTTGTGTCTCGTGCTTTCACTGCGTGACGTGTGCAGTTATATTATGTCCCGAGTTTTTGTCTTATAGACTATATATCATATGTTGTTATCATACAATATCACATCAGCAAAAGGTAGCACAATAGCAAAAGGAAGCACAATAGCAAATGTGATATGTTTATATAACAGTTAAATTAAACATTTCGAGTCTTAAAAAGCCTTATATTTAAATTCAAAGTGTGCAGAAACAAGCAACGCAAAGCAAAGCAGCTCATTTACATTTAAATGTAAATGTACTACATAGTAGTTTGACGCTAAAATATCAATGTGAAAGTCATCATAGCTTGCATAGTAACGTTATAGACCCAGCTCCCAACCCAACTTTGAGAATAGATTAACGGCGATCTTTGTTTTATCGCGCGATAAGAGTCTCACGTTAACGCCGATAACGGCCCACGACTAATAAATATATATATATTTATTTATTTTTGTCCTCACATTCTTTCTTGTGTGACACACCTGAATGAAAGGCTCATTAATATGCAGGGTCATTAGTATGCAGGGTCTTTGTCTTCTCAGGTGTGAATCACAGCAAGTCACACCCCTGCGCATATTGCCTTTGCAAGCAAAAACTGTTTTAAAAAATTTAAATCAATGTATTGTTTTATGTGAATGATTAGGCAGGATGATTTTCAGATCATTTTGAAGCAAAAACACTAGGCAACTACATCCATTAGTCAAAAGTATTGTGGACACATGTTAAAGGAGAACTCCGGGCAATTTTTAAGTTAATCTTGATCGCTAGACCTTTGTGAGTACTGTCTATAGAAAAAAAAACTAACCGGATTGGTGCTTGCGACGCGGAGCTGCGACAGCGAATGCCAAGAGCTCCCACTCAGCTATAACGGCAGCTCTGGGGGCATATACATAAAGAGCGGGAGGAGCGAGACTTCAGCGCGAGACTACAGCTTGCCGTCTAAAACACTATTTAAACCATGGCTAAGTTGCTAAACGCATCTTGTTCACAGGTAAGGCCCCTGTTCATGTTGGACAGACATTTTAATTGCATTTTGTGTCTGTTAAGAGGCACAAAAACGCTCTTTATGTTATGCCCCCATTGCTGCCGTTTTAGCTGAGTGGGAGCTCTGGGCATTCGCTGTCGCAGCTCCGCGTCGCAAGCACCAATCCGGTTCGTTTTTTTTTTCTATTGACAGTACTCAAAGATATAACGATCAAGATTAACCTAAAAATTGCCCGGAGTTCTCCTTTAAGAATGTGTTTTGTTATTTCAGAAACTTTAATTTTTAGTTTTTTGAATAACCATGCATAAACTTTATTCCCTCAAAAATACAAACATGTACATAGATGTTGCTCACATATTATGGTAGCCCTATTTGTGCTAAATAGAGTGTAATTACACCTTTGCCATTAATATGTTTATAAGCAACTGAAAAAAGCACAAATGTCAGGGCATGTCAAAACATCTCAAGGACCTCAAAAACCCCTTAGACCCCAGAGGGTTAAGCCCCACGGCGCTTGCCCCACTCTCTCAGCAAGCTGTCATAAGAGTCGAGCGCGGCCAGGCTACACGCTGCGTTCAGCGCGCCCCCCGCCTCAAACGTTGCAAGCACAATCTTTATGTTACAGCACACCGAAGCTCTCCGGTCGCCACTATGTTACGGCCAGAGCCCAGATCTCATTCTACCCCTAGCTATTCATGCAAATGTGTGGGAGATGCTTCCCGCAGTATCAGAATGGGTCCTGAACATTATAAAAAGAGGCTATTCGCTTCAATTTGCTCGACACCCCCACCGTTACACGGCCCGGGTCGAAACTACGGTAAAGAACGAAGTAGCTCATCTGCTTCGAGACGAAATAGCGAAACTATTGAGCAAAGGGGCCATAGAGCCTTTATCTCAAGCTCAGAGCGAAGGGGTCTATATTTTCAGATGTTTTCAGCAGATATTTTCTGGTACCGAAAAAAGACGGGGGTCTCAGACCCATTTTAGATCTAAGACAGCTGAACAGAGCGCTTGAAGCGCAAGTTCAGAATGCTCACAACCAGGAAAATCCTCGCACAGATTTGCCAGGGGGACTGATTTATGTCAATTAGGGATGTCAATTTTCACAAATTCCCATGATCGATCGTCGTTTAAATTAACGATCAATTAATCGATTAATCGTTAGCCTTAATACTGTAATATGCATCTGCTGCAGTGGCATATGGCCAACAGCATGGGTCTGCAAATGCTGCTCAAAACGCTATGTTCCTCACCAAATTAATGAGAATGGTTTTTAATCTAAATAAAGGGCTTGTAGGATTGTAAAAATGTTTCGATGTGATTGATAATTAAATTAAATTAATTATTTAATAATCAAATATAACGACTACGTGTCACCAGCGCCGCCTCAGATGCGTGCTTGTCAGAATGTGACTGTTGTGGACGTGCTCTTCCTGGAACAACGCGCTGGAAACGGCAACTAAACCCAATGAATTCACCACGATTTAATAAAATAGCGTTCTCATGTTATGTAATATGACAGTCCCAAATTAATCATCGTTATTATTAGTCGTGCATTCTGCTTGAGAGGCGCGCGCTGAATGAATAACCGTTGAGCACTTTGCTCGCGCGTTATTTAACTCAAAGAAACGTGAGATTAATCAGATATATACAAAATAAACATAATATTACAAATTATATCTACACAAAATGACGTAAATGCACAAGTGAACTTGAACTAAGTTAGTGCCATTCAGAATGACTCATGTTGTGGATGCGATCTTCCTGGAACAACGCGACACGGCAACTAAATAATTCACAATGTTTTATTACAATATTGTTCTCTTTATAATGTTATGACAGTCCCAATAGTCATTATTAGTCGTGCATTGCCGTTTGAGCTGCGCGCGCTAAAGATCAGGCTTTAGCGTCAATTCTTAACGCATCCATATGAATATGAGATAAATCAGATATAGATAGGCGTACACAAAATAAACAGTATTACAACTTACATTTGCAGAAAACAAAAGGCTGCGAATGCACACACAAACTTATAGTCATGATGAAGGTATAAAATAGTCCCAAACATAACTCCGGCGCGCTCGCTCACATGTTTCACGGTTCAGCAGCATGCACGCGCATGAACCTGCTTAATCGATGATCGATAAGGTTTATCGATTAAATGTCTTATCGACAATTAATCGATCGTCGATTAATCGTTGACATCCCTAATGTCAATAGATCTGAAGGACGCGTATTTTCAAATACAAATAACGTCACGTCACAGGCGATTCTTGAGATTCGCCTTCAAGGGCCAGGCGTATCAATACGCAGTCCTACCGTTCGGCCTGTCCCTAGCACCCCGTACATTTACAATGTGCATGGACGCAGCGTTTTAAACTACTTGGACGATTGGCTGAATCTAGCTAATCACACTCAGAGCTCATAGAACACAGGACCATTTTACTCGAACATCTCTAGAAACTGGGTCTCAAAGTCAATTGGGCGAAAAGTTCGCTGTGTCCCAGTCATAAAATGTCCTTTCTGGGCACAGAACTGGACTCGCTGCCTATGACAGCGCGACTGACACCAGAGCGCAGACTGAACATTCAGCGCTTCACAAAATCCTTCCGCAGCGGCACTATAGTCCCGCTCAAAAGGTTTCAGAAAATGCTGGGTCTGATGGCCTCAGCATCATCAGTACTCCAGTTGGGTCTGCTTTGCATGCGCCCGCTGCAGTCGTGGCTAAAAGCGCAAGTACCAACTTGGGCATGGGCCTCCGGTCACAGCTCTGAAACCTTGGAGAGCAATCGACTGGTATCAGTCAGGTGTAAACCTGGGGACTTCCTCGAGTGTGAAGGTGGTGTCCATGGACGCCTCCACCTCGGGATGAGGAGCGCTGCTCGAGGGCAGACCGTTCTTTGGCCAGTGATCAGAACGAGAGAGGCTCCAACACATAAATTGTCTGGAGATGATGGCAGTTGACAAAGTGCTGAGGCGTTTTTGTCCCCAGATAAAGGGTCACCACGTCCTGGTCCGCTCGGACAACATGTCAGTGGTGGCCTATATAAATCACCAGGGTGGCGTCAGGTCCCGAAACCTTTATAGGCTGACGGAACAGCTCCTGGTCTGGGCTCAGCACAATCTGCACTCACTGAGAGCTGCTCACATGCCTGGTCACCTGAATTTGGGACCAGAAAGACTGTCCAGAGACAATGTTCCAGCAGGAGAATGGTCTCTGCACCCGCAGACGGTCCTACTGCTGTGGGAGACATTCGGCAGAGCGCAGGTAGACCTGTTTGCGTCCCAAGAAAACGCTCACTGTCCGAAGTATTTCTCAAAGAGCAGGGATGCACTGGTCCATGTCTGGCCCCGCTGCCCACTCTATGCTTTCCCCCCCGTCTCGCTCCTACCTCAGGTGTTGGAACGGATCAGAAAAAAAATGGATGCTCAGTGCTACTTGTGGCTCCGCTCTGGAAAAACCAGGCTTGGTTCCCAGTTCTGATGCAGCTGACGAGCACTGCCCCATGGCCAATACCGATGGGGAAAGACCTCCTCTCTCAGGCCAAGGGCTCGATTTGGCATCCTCGCCCAGAGCTGTGGTCCCTACATGCATGGGCCATCAACATGCACCCGCTAACTTCCCGGAGGGAGTGTTAAACATGATCACGCAGGCTAGAGCCCCGTCCACTAGACGATTCTATTCCTCAAAATGGTCTGTGTTTTTTGGCTGATGCAAAGCTCAAGGCTTTTCACCCCCAGACTGTGGGGTTACAGAAGTTCTCTCCTTCCTTCAAGAGCTGATTAGGGCAGGACCCCATCCACGCTCAAAGTTTATGTAGCGGCCATAGCAGTGTTTACAAAACCAGTCACTGGGAAAGAACGATCTGGTCGTCCGCATCCTTAAAGGAGCCAGGAGGCTGAATCCTCCTAGACCCCCTTCGGTCCCCATGTGGGACCTTTCTACGGTTTTGGAAGCCATGAAAGGTGCCCCGTTCGAGCCAATCCATTTATCGGACATTAAACATTTGTCGTTCAAGACAGTGTTTTTTTATGGCTCTCGCTTCAGTGAAGCACATAGGGGATTTACAAGCGCTCTCAGTAAGTGCGACGTGTATGGAATTTGGGCCAAATGACTCGAAAGTCATACATAAAACCAAGACACGGATACGTGCCTAAATCCCTCAACACACCGTTCAGGGCCCAGGTTATTTCCCTGTGCGCCCTGCCGGTTCACAATGAGGAAAAGGACGTGAGCTTCCTTTGCCCAGTCAGGGCATTAAAAGCCTGTGTGTCTCGCACGACTGTTTTCAGACAGACTGAGCAGCTCTTCGTATCGTTCAGCGGAGGTCCTAAGGGACTAGCCGCATCGAAACAGAGTCTTTCCAGGAGGATAGTTGATGCCATAGCGCTGGCCTACACTTCTAAAGGCTAACAGTGTCCTTTGGGTGTCAGAGCGCACCTCCACGTGGCCTCGTCGTGGGCTTGGTCTAGTGGGAATTCCTTACAGGATATTTGTATGGCGGCAGGGTGGGCCTACCCGTCTACATTCATAAGGTTTTATAATCTAGAGGGTCCCGCCTTGCAGGCTAAGCTACTTTCGGTCTATACAGTACTGTCTGCCCCATTGCTTCGGCTCAGAATACTGAAACTGCTTGAGCACCGCTCGCTGATCGATAAAATAACTCCATGGGCTATAGTAAGACCCATACTGTTACCCAGTTCAGGCTGAACTTTTCACCCTGGCTGTGTGAAGCACTGTTTATGTGATTAGCTCCCTTGGGATGCTACTTATTAGGGAATGACGCTTCTAGCCTGTCTTCCCTGGACTCTCTGTGAGTCCCTGGTGATTTTGCACTATATGAGCCCACTGTATCCACAGATGGGCCCCTGAATTCGCCACTGAAGTAATAACATCACTGCGAGATCTAGTGAGAAGCATTCACATTTCTCCGTAACGGATCAAACAGCGTTGATGTGGAAACCAGGAAGAAACATTGTGCCATGAATTAACTATCCAGTGTCCACAGATCAGCAACATTCACCATGGATTTACTGTAGTAACCATGTAACTGTAACCATGGAATAGTAGGCTAATGCTTTCAAGTAACGTTACTTCGGTTATATTTGACATTATAAATAAAATTACTGCCCTCAAATGTTAATCTGAAATAAAAATAAACCTCTTTAGAACTACTACAATATTTTTAAAAAATTCAAGGAGCTGTTTTTGTTCATTGCTCAAAGTAAAAAAATATCATACTTTATGATGTTAGATTTAATAAAAAAAAATAAAAAAAGTAAAATCAAGAAAATTTCTCTGGCATTACTTTCTTTTTGCTGTATTGAAAACGTACCGTGAATTTTGTGAACCGTTACACCCCTACTCACAACACAACCAAATACAGACACGTGCTACAAAATTTCACAACACAATCAAACACATAAACGCGCTTCAAATAATACAAACCACAACGGAAATGTTTCCAGGGGACCCCAATAAGTGACGAACCCGGCTGGGACATGCTTATTGCTCGTGAGCATCCCTATGTCCTACTCCCTTCAAAGGGCAGATGGCAGAGCCCTTGAAGTGAGGACTATGGAATGAGCAGGGCACTTGTGTGCCATTATGTAGCCGTTAGGAACGACTCAGTCCAGCTAAGGGTGGGACACTTCCTGTGGGAAAGTGACGTCAATGCATACCCTCTGTTGTTTGTAGCTGTCATTATATTACTTTGTCATTTTGAGCATGAATCATGCCTTTATCAGTATTTTAAGCGTTTTGGCCAGTTGTTCTGAAATACAGTAGTGGCCAAAAGTGATGTCCGGCCTAGGAAAATCTACATCTTCACCCTTTATTTAAAATGATTAAAAAAAATTGATTAAAGATTTTGTACGTATATTGCATAGTTGTGCTTGAAGGCAATTGTTTTATTTGTGATAATGAAATGAAAATTTTGAACGTGCATAAATGAGAGAACCAAAGAAATATAAATAACTGATTATGTTGCACACAATGTATGCTTTTTCCTGTGAGCTTTTTCTTTTTCTATGTATTTTTTGCATAGTAAAATAAAAACCTGTAGCTGCAGTTTTTTTTTTTTGCCAAATAAAAAGTTGTCAGATAAATACCCTGTCAGAAATACCTTAACCAAGTTTGGTGTTTTGTTTTTTCCTCATATTTAAAATATAAAAAAATACTCATATTTTGATGGTTCAATCAAACTTGTAGGGTCATAAAAAAAACAAATACCCCAAACCAATCCCCTCTGGACATCCCTTTAGGCCACTATATGTTTGTCCAACTAAATTTCAAAACAGCATTTCAATTTGTTTCTAAGAGTTAACATGGGAATTCATCTCTCTACCTACAGGAAACCATGCTGGGTAAGACTGACAAGAACACAGGAAGCTGGGGCAACAAACCTCAGCACTAACTTTTAACCCAAAGCATGGGCTGTTTCCTGTCTTCACAAAAAAAAAAATTTTACTTGTGAGCCAATCTGGTCCTGAAATTGCATCTGAAATGCATCCACTATTACCACATTCTAATCGGAGAGAAGCATACATTAAGCAAACATATGGCATGATGATGACACTAAAACCACAATCAATCACCTAATAAAGCAAAAACTGCTGATCTGTGAACAACCATTTGTGGAGGAACGTGATTCCTACATTACATCCCAGAAGAGTAATTACTGTGGTTTAGTGCTTCTCTCTGTGGTGGCCTGATGACTATCATTGTGAGTTTAAGGACGCTTTTAAAGTCATGATTTATTCAGACAATGACGTCTGTAAAGAGAGTGATGTAAAGACATGCGTGTGTGCTTGAAAAAAGCCTGTGCTGAGTACATCTGATAGTTAAGAGGTGCGAGCTGGTTTCGGAATAACTCAAAGGTCAACAATTGACCTCTCAACTCAATGGGTCAAGAGCATCCAAAATATTTACCAGTCTGTAGTTTAAGCCCAAACATTATAATATTGTAAATGTAACTTAAGAGGAAGAAGAGGATAAAAAAAAAAATGACTTACGCTATTAGTAGGTCATCTGGTACTATACGCAAGAGGGAAAAAAAGAGATATATTGGTAACAGTTTTATAAACCTGAGAAATGTAAAAGCACCAAGAGAGATTTTAAAGCACAAAAGCAACATAAACTGGCAGTCAAAAGTTTGGAATAATTTAGATTAGTCTCTTATGGCGCTTTTCCACTACACAGTACCAGCTTGCCTCGACTCGACTCGCCTTTGTTTGGTTTTCCACTGTGTAAAAGATGTACCTGTACCTGCTTTCGGGTACTTTTTTTCGTATCACCTCCGGCGAGGTTCTGAGCGAGCTGAGGCGATACTAAAATGTGACGTGTAAACACGGCAGACTGCTGATTGGTCAGAGAGAATCGTCACTATTCACTGCGTCATCATTGCTCGCGCCAGACGGAGTATCCTTAATAACCCCGCCATTTTTAAATAGTTTGGTCAGAGATTGCGTGATATACCCATTACTACTATTATTATGGCAACTCGGAAGAATACGCCGTGGTCAAACAAGGGGTGTATGTCACGACTCGCGTAGAAGATTACATCACGGCAGTTTCCTGCGGCGTCGCTATGACGACCAGGTATTATTGTGGAGGGGGACTTTAAGCAACAGCTGCTGATGGAACGGCAACGGCAGCTGGATCACTAAGCAACAGTAAAGAGTACGGCGTAGGGGATAATTTAATCATTTGACAAAATACAAATAAAGAAAGTGATTTTAAAAAACAGGAGAGGGTTGCTTTGGACATTTAATGACATACATAAACAATTTCAATGCCACATACTATAAAACATAACATTATATTTCTTAATATTTCATGTAGTAACGACTACGGCAAATCAGCTGTTCTCCCGTAGTGGACGGTTACAGTAGAACGTCGCGAGGTAGCAGTTAAAGTCGCGCATGCGCAATAGAACGCCAGAATGCCATTGCCGTTCCACCAGAGGCTGTTGCTTAAAGTCCCTACTATCTGCAATGGAAAACGGAGCGAAAAGCGAGCCGAGTCGAGATGAGCTGGTACTGGTAATGGAAAAGCGCCATTAGACTAGCACTAGATAGTCTCTTCTGCTCACCAAGGCTGCATTTATTTGAACAAAAATACAATAAAAACTGTGATATTGTGAAATAAAATATTACTACAACTTAAAACAACTGTTTTGTATTTTATATATCTAAAAATGTATTTTATTCCTTTTATGGCAAAACTGAATTTTCAGCACCATCACATGATTTTTCAGAAATTATTCTAATATGCTGACTTGGTTCTTAAGAAACATTTCTTATTGTTATCAATGATGAAAACAGTAGTGCTGTTGTATGATAAACTATCATTCAAATGTTTGGGACAATAGAAATTCAAGGACGTATTAAATTGATTCATATGTAGCCTATACTCGTATGTTACAAAATATTTCCATTTCAAATAAATGCTGTGCATTGAACTTTCTATTCATCAAAGAATCCGGAAAAAAAAAATTGTTTCCACAAAATGATTAAGCAGCAAAATTGATATATATGATGATTTCTGAAGAATCATGTGACACTGAAGACTGAATTGGCTGCTGAGAATTCAGTTTTGCCGCCACAAATTACATTTTAAAATACATTAATAATATTTCACAATATTACTCTTAACTGTATTTTTTTGACCTTAGTAAGTATAAGAGATTTCTTTCAAAAACATAAAACAAAATCTTAATTATTCTAAACTTTAGACAGCCAGTGGTAAATGAAGTAGGCTACAACATCTGGAAAATATAACAACTAATGGTACATGTTAAACATAGTAATAATAACCAATTATCAGTCATCCAAAACATCCTAATTTGGTTGTTTATTTTGGCCACCAATTAATGTTCTCTTGAGAATGACCCAAACAAATACAAATTGAAACGACATCTCAATCTCAAACACACTCCCGCGATCATTACTCATCCTCCCTAGATATTTCTCTCTGGCATTGCTTAACATCAAAATACCAGCAGAATAATGTCATTACTCTTATCCAGATGTTCTGCATTAGGTATTTTCCACGTTACACATAAGGGTTTCACAAAAACTCTTATGAGCTTATTGACATTGACACATTTAAAACAAGGATTTAAACTGTCATTAGGTTCTGAGGAACATAATGCTTTAGGACATATTTTAACCGAAGTCCCTATATTTTGAATGTTATATTAAAGGAAGCCTCAATACCATAGGCCATAAGACACATATTAAAACAACCCCACAGTGCATGTTAGCTGTTTTAAGCAGTTGTGAACTGCAGCAGTTGTGCTTGAAAGACATGCTGCTGTGATAGACCATGGTATTAATGCGCTACCCTGTGTCAGTATTAGAAATTGCAGCTATTGCTACTCTCTTGTCTTCTAAACTAAAGAATCAAAATGTTATTGTTAAAGTTCACAAACTTCACTGTTCACTTCATACATATTTATTATTAGGCCTAAGCTATGTTTATGTCTGAGACCACACTGAAAATCTTTTACCTAGAAATAAAGTGAAATTTTAGGGTCTAGGTGTTTTAGGTCAAAAGTGAACCATATGGAACCATATCCAATTGTGCTGAGCACATGATTATCATACCAAATACTAAACCTACTATCCAAATACTGTAAAACTCTTATTTTGTATTGTAATTACGAACTGAAAATTATCCCCTCGACTTGTTACACAATTTACTTTTATATTATCATTTGTAAAGAAAATAAAATTATTATATTAGAAAAAAAATGCACATTATGTACACTGGGTGATCAGAGACTTCTGTACACTGTGCTTGTGTGTCTGTGATCAGCTTATTATGTACTGTGTAGTGCCATGTATATTAACTAGTTCTAGTGAACTGCAAATGTTTCTATGTTTCATCAGTCAATGGCTTCATCCAGCTGACTCGATATCAGTGAGCTTGAGCTTAAGACTTACCCTTATTCGTCTCAGAGTACGTTCTCTGAAGGTCTTTCAAAAGCTGCTCAGCAACAGAAAGCAGAGATGAATCCATAATGTACCTGAAAATAAAAACACGTTTAATTTGTCATTGTATAATAACGCCTGTAAATGATTTTACATTTTGGAAGCTTTTCATTGAGATTTGTAATTATTTATATTATATAACATTAGTATATTATTTAATTACTTGTCTTAAGTATATATTTTTTTCTCTTGCAAAACTAATGTGGAGTTAATCACTGGAGTTAACACCTAAGTTAAAAGTGTTCATATTTAGAATGTATTCTCTAGTAAGGTGCTTCTCAAACCTATCCTGACCTGGGGTCTCCAGCACTGCATATTTTGCTCTAATGAACTGGTGAGTGGACTGTACAAAATGTGCAGTGATGGGGAAGGTTTGAGAAGCACTTAAATGATCTAAACTACCTGAAATAAACCAACCAATAAAATTAACATCTAAGTTGTAACTATCTGAAACAAAAACTTCCGAGACGATTCGATGGCCGATTCTAAAAGCATCAACTCCCCGAATATCTGCTTGTCTATCTTGTATATCTGCTGAATATATATAAAGATTTAACGTGCAGCCTTTAACCAATACAGATATTTACCGTGTTCGCGTAGACAGTAAAAGAAAACTGACCGTGTTCGCGTTTCGCGCAGCACTCATTTGACGCTCTTCTTCTTCAGTAATATGTTAGATGTATAACATACTGTTGGTTTTTACCGCCACCTATGGTACTTGGACAGCATGGACAATTCATTTAAACCCTTAAAAAGAAAAGAATAAAACCCCAATAAATAATAACTACTAAAAATAATAATAATAATAATGATAAATAAAAAAAATGAGGAGAAAAGGTTTCTTCTTCAATTTGAATTATTTATTACCATAATTTCCTCTGTAAAATGTCTGCACTGAAAATGTTATTGGGCCTGATGTAGCCTATACGTTGCATGTGCACAAAATTAAATGTCACATTAATGGAGTTAAGCACTGAAATGTCATGAAATCCTTATCCAGAGGTTACAATATTTGGTAGGCTATTCATTTAAATAAAAATAATTGTAGTGGGTGCGCTGCTTTTGAGCACTTTTCCTGTGGCATGCTGTGTTTTAATGTTTAGCACAGCGAGGTGTGCTTAGCGCATGATCATTCGTTTTGTGCACAAACAGACAGTATAAAACGGCAAAATATACACGTTTTATTTTTAAAAAGTTTTGTCAGTTTGTCTTATAATTATTTAAACTGGAAAAAATAAGACCTGTTTCCATTAAAATATATAAACATCCTAAAATATATGTTTACCTTATGAGCAAAATTGCATGAATTTGATTTAGTAGAAGTAACTGAATTTTAATTGACTACACTAGTTAAATACTATTTGGCCAGTGGAGAAGACTGAGAATAACTCTTCTCTGAAATGTTATAAAATTGTTATTTATTTATTTATTCATTCATTCTAAAACAATGCAAGAATACTGAATGATTTTTAGCAATGTAATGTGACGCCACATAATCATTAGGCTTGTTTGAGATGCGCCTTACATCACCTAAAATGTAGGTGAGAGTAGGCTTCGTTGCAATCACATTTGTTACAATTTGCCGAAAAAAGAAATTGAACTTCTAATACAAAAATTATTTAGTTACAGTTCACGTTTTCATAGAGAATAATAAAAAAAGAATACACATCAGTCAATAGATAGAGAATTGAAACAAATAGCATATAAGTAACAAAAAATCTGTATAAAAAGAAGTATAAACAACATAAAAGTGCACCCAGAGAATCAGACAGTAAATATCAGTTCAATTAATTATAAAGTTAAACTAGATGTAACATTGAGGCAGGAATGAAACGTAGAGAGAATCCAATTGCAAGCACTAATTTAATAATAATAATTATAATAAAAGGTAATTCAGGGTGAACAAAGAAACTCAGGACAGGAACAAGAAACAGCTACAAGCAACAACGACCGACAAACAACAACTGAAGCACAGAGGTTTAAATACACAGGCAAACAAGCTAAACAAGACAACAAGGATACTGTTAGAAACGGGCTAATTAAAAACACCCGGAGAGACTAATAAACAAGATAAAACTACAAAGGACTACAAAACATGGCACAGAACAGGAAATAACAAAAGTCCACACAAGACAAGGAGAACACAAAACAGGAATCATGGCACTAGATAAATATTGCATGCATTTTGAGGCAGATTTACCGTCTAATCCAGAAATACAGTCTATATAACTTTTCAAGTCAAGTTTAAAAACATTGAAAAGAGGTTTGTTGTTCATAAATTTCGGTTTAGAACAAAGAATTTTCCAAGCAAAATTAATAAGTGGACTAGGCCTATATATTGTACAGAGGAGTAAGAGTCAGAAAAGTAAAATATGTCAAGAACCAAAGTGTCCATTAATAAAAGATTGTATATCATTCCACAGAGCAGAGCTATGTGAACAGCTATAGAATAAATGGTCTGTTTCCAGAGAGCAAAAGCTGCATTTTTCGTCTACAGTAGGGATACATTTTGAAATGATCTTGTTACAGGGGTAATAATTGTGAAGAATTTTAAATTATATTTATTTTACTTTGTTTGTAATTAAAAAATGTATGTGGGTTACTCCATGCTCTACTCCAATTGATATTTTCATACAAGGGGGACCATTTGTACCTGGAGGCAGGGATAGATTTTGCACATAAAAGGTTTTTTATCTACTTTGTTGACTTTTATGTCAAGAAAAGATAGACCATTTATTGAAACACTGCTGGAGAAAAGTACATTAATTTGATCCAAATCTGTCTCATCTCTAAGGGTATAATAGCTCCGGTTACAATATCGAATTCTTTTCTTGGAAATTAAGGAAATTAAAATTAAATGTATGGGTGAAGTCGTCATAAGTTAAACATTTTTTATAAAATTGTAAAAGTTATTTAATAATTGGGATACCAGTAGAATATCATGTTTAAACCAGTTTTCTAGAGTCTTGTTTTATGTATGATGTTCTTGTTGTTTCAGATAAAACATTTGTGAGGGGAGAAATTGTGTTTGTACAAAAGTGACCAACAAGTTAGAGCCTGTTTATGGAAGTTTGACTGGCAGTCTGTCACGTATCTGGTCCATTCACTTTCGGACAATCACCACCAGAGGTCTCCCACTCACAGCATGGACTCTTGCACTTCACTACAATCCCCATCATTCATTGCACTGACGATTCACACAGCTGATTCCACTAATCACGCTCACACCTGAGAACCATCACACACCCTCTCAAACCCCTTTATAAGCCTTGGACTTTCTCTCTCTGTTGCTGGATATTGTATTGTATTGTCATAGCGTTTAACACTCCCCAAGTGTTAGGCTCAATGGAAGGCTCAGTAAAGAAGCTAAGGGTGTATTCACACCAGAAAAGTCCGATAGTTCACTTGCTTTGGTCCGGACCAAATAAAATGTTTATTTTTTTGTTTTGGTACGGTTCCCTTTCACACTGCTCTTTTTGCAAGTGAACCAAAATTTGTGAACAAAACCACACGTGTGCTAAGGTCGTCCATTCATTGGACAAGGATTCTCAAGTAGGGAAATCATGAAGTGCCAGAAAGGCTCAGCCTGGAGATATTTCGTACTGCAATATTTGTTCTTTTACAAATTTTGTGTTATTCTGTACAAACGCAATATGAAGAAACTAATGAGTATCATATGATACAATGTCATCTATACTATGTTGTAATTCGGATTTTGAGAAGACGACGATGTGCGACTAGCTTTCGTGAGGCTGCCGTGCGCGCGCTGTATATTCTGTCTCGCATACGCGCTCCTGAATCCGGAAGATTTGAACTAATTCAGGGAGACGCTATCAATATGCGGGAGATTCCCGGAACTTCCGGGAGACTTGGGATGTCTGAAAAGGCAGCTCGCGCAGTGCTTTCTTGCAATTGGGTCGGTTCATGTTCACACCGTAAACGAACCGTACCAGAGTTCGTTTGGAACCGTACCGAGACCACCTCTTCAGCTGGGTCTCAGTTCGGTTGTTTGGTCCGCACCCGAGTTCGATTGCTGTATTCACACCTGCCCAAAAGGTCCGCACCAAGGGGGGAAACGAACTAGAGTTCTATTCAATCGAACCAAACAAGGCAGGTGTGAATACACCCTAAGTCTTGCCTTGTTCTTTGTGTTTTGACTCCTGCCCGTGTTACTTGGATTCTCCCTCAGCCTAGCCCTTCAGACTCTGTTTGCACCTCGTCTACCCATGCTTGCCCTTAGGATTTCTCTGTGCTATGCCTCTGCCATGCCTGTCTGCTGTTTATTGACCTTGCCTGTACTACGACTAAGTTTAATTAAGCCTTGCGAATGGATCTGCATGTCTCTCCTCTGGTTCGTCCCGTTTCACAGTCTGTGGATGGAGTATGGGCACCAGTACCCATACTAGTCTTGATAGTAGCAAGAATGTGATTTTGCAGTTTTTCAAAGGTAAAGTTTGGAACAATGTTCCACAAACTGTTTGGATTTGTCAGATTTTTTTAATCCAGTTGATTTTTAATATCTCATTGAAAAGTGAGAAGTCAATTACCGATAAACCCCCCTCCTCAATTTTATTAGTCAAGATGTGATTAAAAAGAGAGCCTTGGTGCCCTGGGAGGGCGATAATAAAATCTAGTGTGATATTGGACCAGGGTCTCGAAGGGACAGGCAACGGTTGAAGTAACCCATCTGGGGGTCGATTGGAAGTCTTACTAGTGGCACAACCCGAGCAAGCCAAAACAAAACTGTGAATATCGCGAACCATAAGTGGCCACCAAAATCATTGCTTGACCAAAAAACTAGTGCGACTGACTCCTGGATGACAAGCCACGTTGGAACAATGCCCCCATTGAATGACGTCAGACCGTAATCCCTCCAGCACAAATAACCGATTCGGTGGGCAACCGGGCGAAGGCGTTACCCCTTATTACCCTTTACCCCGTCTTGACCTTCGATTCGACCTCCCATGTGAGTGTGGAGACAACAGGGTCTCAGGTAAATACACTCGGGAGTAGACGGGCATTCGGAACTATCAAAAATGCGTGATAAAGAATCAGGCTTGATGTTTTTGGAGCCCGGGCGATACGAAGGAGAAAAATCAAAACGACAGAAAAAAAGTGCCCCCCGAGCCTGCCTAGAGTTCAATCTTTTGGCGGTTCTGACATATTCCAGGTTCTTGTGATCGGTCCAGACGATAAAAGGTACCCCCGAGCCGTCTAACCAGTGACGCCATTCCTCCAACGCTAACTTGACTGCCAACAACTCCCTGTTACCAATGTTGTAATTACGTTCGGCCAGGGATAAACGATGGGACAAAAACGCGCAAGGGTGCATCTTGTTGTCTACGGCAGCACGTTGAGATAGCACTGCACCTACCCCCACCTCTGACGCGTCGACCTCCACCACAAACTGACGTGAAGAATCAGGGGATATAAGGATGGGGGCTGAAACAAAGCAGCCTTTCAGTTTGGTGAATGCAGCCTCGGCTGTGTCTGACCACCTGAACGTAGTTCTGGGGGAGGTCAAGGCGGTCAGAGGTGCGGCTAGTTGGCTGAAGTTGCGAATAAAATTTTCAAAATGCCCCCTGGGGGTGTTAAACGCAGTCTTCCACTCATCCCCCTCCCTGATGCGGACCAAATGATAAGCATTACGTAAATCCAGTTTTGTGAATATTGACGCTCCCTGCAACCTCTCGAAAGCTGAAGACATCAACGGCAAAGGATAAATATTCTTTACCGTGATGCTGTTCAGCCCCCGGTTATCAATACAACGATACAATCAATACAATACAATACAATACAATACAAGAGAACCGTCCTTCTTCCCCACAAAAAAGAATCCCGCCCCCGCTGGAGAAGAGGAAGGGCGGATGAATTCTGTTGCTAGAGAATCAGAAATATATTTCTCCATAGCCTCCCTGTTACGATGTAGCAGGAATGAAGCAGAGAGTGAATCCAAACGCAAGCATTTTAATTTAACGAACAGGTAATCCAGGGAAAATGACTTCACATGGAACTCTAGACAAGAACTTGGAACTCAAGACAGGAACATGGAACTCAAGACTAGGAACACAACACACCACTACAAGCAACATAAAGCAACAACCGACAGCCAACAACTGAAACACAGGGGTTTAAATACACAGACAAACAAGCTAAACAAGATAACAAGGGGGCGTGGTGAAAAGAGACACCTGGGGAGACTAATAAACATAGACGAGGAACACCTGTGGACACTGAGCAACAACATAACAAAAGACAAGACACATGGCAGGCTCACATGACAAACATGGAATCACGTGATATACAAGACACAACAAAAACCCACATGTAACATAGCCCCCCTCCTATGGGCGGCTCCCGACGCCCCTAGTGTAACACCAAAACAACAACAACAACAACACAAGTTCAGGAGGGAGGTGACGCGGAGGTGGTCTTGGGGGAGGGAAGGAGGGCCAAGTCTGTGCAGGGGAATGGGACCAGGGCTTTGCAAGGGCGCGCAGGCGGCCAGGGCGGAGCAGGAACTGCAGACGACCAGGGTGGAGCCAGAAGCGCAGGCGACCAAGGCGGAGAAGACCCCTCGGGCGGCCACGGCGGAGAAGACCCCTCGGGCGGCCACGGCGGTGAAGACCCCTCGGGCGGCCACGGCGGTGAAGACCCCTCGGGCGGCCACGGCGGTGAAGACCCCTCGGGCGGCCACGGCGGTGAAGACCCCTCGGGCGGCCACGGCGGTGAAGACCCCTCGGGCGGCCACGGCGGTGAAGACCCCTCGGGCGGCCACGGCGGTGAAGACCCCTCGGGCGGCTCAGGAACTTGCTCGGGAACAGACACACACACTGACACTGGTTCGGGAGAATGAACAGACACACACACTGACACTGGCTCTGGAACAGACACACACACTGACACTGGCTCGGGAACAGGCACACACACTGGCTCGGGAACAGGCACACACACTGGCTCGGGAACAGGCACACACACTGGCTCGGGAACAGGCACACACACTGGCTCGGGAACAGGCACACACATTGGCTCGGGAACAGGCACACACACTGGCTCGGGAACAGGCACACACACTGGCTCGGGAACAGGCACACACACTGGCTCGGGAACAGGCACACACACTGGCTCGGGAACAGGCACACACACTGGCTCGGGAACAGGCACACACACTGGCTCGGGAACAGGCACACACACTGGCTCGGGAACAGGCACACACACTGGCTCGGGAACAGGCACACACACTGGCTCGGGAACAGGCACACACACTGGCTCGGGAACAGGCACACACACTGGCTCGGGAACAGGCACACACACTGGTTCGGAGGCGGCCATCTTGTCCGTAGACACTGGCTCAGAGGAATTGACGTGAACAGTCTCTGGATCGGCCATCTTGTCCGTAGACACTGGCTCGGAGGCGGCCATCTTGTCCGTAGACACTGGCTCGGAGGTTGTGACGTGAGCAGTCTCTGGATCGGGCATCTTGTCCGTAGACACTGGCTCAGAGGAATTGACGTGAACAGTCTCTGGATCGGCCATCTTGTCCGTAGACACTGGCTCGGAGGCGGCCATCTTGTCCGTAGACACTGGCTCGGAGGTTGTGACGTGGAGCGTCTCTGGCTCGGCAGAAGTGACGTGGAGCGTCTCTGGCTCGGCAGAAGTGACGTGGAGCGTCTCTGGCTCGGCAGAAGTGACGTGGAGCGTCTCTGGCTCGGCAGAAGTGACGTGGAGCGTCTCTGGCTCGGCAGAAGTGACGTGGAGCGTCTCTGGCTCGGCAGAAGTGACGTGGAGCGTCTCTGGCTGTGCAGACGTGACGTGGACAGTCTCTGGCTGTGCAGACGGGACGTGGACAGTCTCTGGCTGTGCAGACGTGACGTGGACAGGCTCTGGCTGTGCAGACGTGACGTGGACAGGCTCTGGCTGTGCAGACGTGACGTGGACAGGCTCTGGCTGGACGTGGCTGACGTGAAGCTCTGGCTGGACGTGGCTGACGTGAAGCTCTGGCTAGACGTGGCTGACGTGAAGCTCTGG
Organism: Semotilus atromaculatus; assembly: GCA_031834385.1. Lineage (NCBI taxonomy): Eukaryota > Metazoa > Chordata > Actinopteri > Cypriniformes > Leuciscidae > Semotilus > Semotilus atromaculatus. The sequence continues at coordinate 9,194,767 of JAULUF010000030.1, forward strand.
CTGGACGTGGCTGACGTGAAGCTCTGGCGGGACGGTCTCTGGCTGGACGGTCTCTGGCTGGACGGTCTCTGGCTGGACGGTCTCTGGCTGGACGGTCTCTGGCTGGACGGTCTCTGTGCTGGACGGGACCAGCGGTGAAGGCTCTGTGCTGGACGGGACCAGCGTCGAAGGCTCTGTGCTGGACGGGACCAGCGGTGAAGGCTCTGTGCTGGACGGGACCAGCGGTGAAGAAGTCTCTGGGCGGACGGTCTCAGGCTGGGCAGGGCTGACGTGGAGCTCAGGCTCGGCTGACAGAGAATCGGTCAATAAAAGAGCCTGGACAACATATTCCCCAAGACTACAGCCAGGGTGATGGAGTGGCATAAGGGAGTAGAGTGGTTCGGATAGCCCTCCCCTGAAGAAGATCATCAGGCATATCTCATCAAAAGATGAGACATGTGCCAGTTCAATAAAGTCAATAATGTACTCTCCTATGGACCGGTCTCCCTGGCGGAGGCACATAATCTGTGCTGCTGGATTCATTTGGTTGTGTCGGTTGTTCTGTTACGATGTAGCAGGAATGAAGCAGAGAGTGAATCCAAACGCAAGCATTTTAATTTAACGAACAGGTAATCCAGGGAAAATGACTTCACATGGAACTCTAGACAAGAACTTGGAACTCAAGACAGGAACATGGAACTCAAGACTAGGAACACAACACACCACTACAAGCAACATAAAGCAACAACCGACAGCCAACAACTGAAACACAGGGGTTTAAATACACAGACAAACAAGCTAAACAAGATAACAAGGGGGCGTGGTGAAAAGAGACACCTGGGGAGACTAATAAACATAGACGAGGAACACCTGTGGACACTGAGCAACAACATAACAAAAGACAAGACACATGGCAGGCTCACATGACAAACATGGAATCACGTGATATACAAGACACAACAAAAACCCACATGTAACACTCCCTCTCTGGAACAGAAAGTGAATATAACTTGCTTTTACGCAGAGATTTACCTGGCATTAACTCTATTGCACAGTCATAGGGACGATGCGGAGGAAGAGAAGCAGCTTGGCAACTTGGCTCCTTCAGGTCGAGGTACTCCGCAGGCACATTAAACAAATCAACTGCTTCCTCCTGAAACATAGAAACAGAAACAGACAGACAGGCAGACACCAGACAAGACCCATGACATTCTTTACTCCACTCCAAAACAGATTCTTGTTGCCAGTCCACTTTAGGGTTATGATGAATGAGCCAGGGATGTCCGAGAACGATGGGTGCAAGAGGTGAGTCCAGTATATAAACGAAAATTGTCTCGGAGTGGTTGCCTGATGTGATATCTGCAGTGGTGAAAGAAATAGTGGGAAGTTCTTGACCATTGAGGGCGTGTACAGGAATCTTGTGTGTGAGGGGCTTGAGGGGAACCTGAAGTCTGCGTGCAAAAGTGTGATCCATGAAATTACCTTCCGCCCCGGAGTCCAGAAGTGCCTGACAGTCGTTGGTGTTGATTGACCATCTCAGTCTTACCAGGAGGAGCGTAGATGTGGATGAGGTCTTCTCGGCGGAGATCCCACACTAGTAGCCTCATAATTACTATCGGGCTTGGCCTTTTACCGGACAGTTGTAAGCAAAGTGGTGTAGCGAATTAGCTCAATGAAATATTAATAACCAATCATAACTTATAATTGATTATGAATATTTGGATCAGTTAATCGGATTAACTTGAGGTAGCTACATATTATGGTGGAGAATGCATAGGGCATGATTAAACAAAGGTTATGAGCTTAAACCACTGTCAACCTAAAAGTGTGCATATGATAATTCCGGTAGAATAGGACACGACATGCAAAACGGCATTTAGGTCACTAGTTGCTGGCTTGTTTGGATGGAGATAAAGTGATCACTTGAATTGACATATCTACTGTAATTGAAAGAGTCTTAACACATTTTAGCATACATTCAAATGGTATCAGTTTAAGTTTAATAGGATTTTAGAAAAGAAACCCTAATTTCAGTAAAGGGCACCTATTATGGATTTTTGAAAATTACCTTTCATGTAGTGTGTAACATAGATCTAAGTGAACAAAAACATCCTGCAAAGTTTTAAATATGAAAGTTCACCGTATACAAAGTTATTGTCTCTCAAAAGTAAGAGTCGACTCTGAGTCGCTGATATGAATCGATAGACGAACAATGCTTTTTCTCTGTCTAGATGACGTCAACTTGACAAGAGCAAAAGCAAAAGCAAAAGCTAACTTTTTTCATCTGCCCAGGGAGGAGCATTTGAAGACTAAGTGGCTACAGTTCATATATACAACTCTACCACAGAAGTATAGCCTGAACCTCGTGCTTTGTTCGCGTCATTTTGAAGATGATTGCTTCACAAACATAAATGCTGTAAAATGTGATTCTGATATTGAAGGAAGGTTCAGTATTAAGTTTATTTGGATCAGCTTCCTCCTCTGAATCACAACCTGTAAGTATTATTAATATTAATAATTGTTTCTTTTATGTTTTATGTAGCATGCTCAATAATTATTTTGTGTGTTGTGTACACACAGCGCAGCTTCTATAGTCTTCAATGTCAATTGTATTGAAATATGTGAAGTGTTTGTCGTTGTTGTTGGAGTTGTCATAAAGAATAGAGTAATACCTCGTAGTACTGCATTATCAATATGTTTATGCGTTGGGCTAACGCAAACAAAGACTGAATGTGCTTTACCACTGAACTTTGGGCTATGGTCGCTAACATAACTCAACTTAAATTCCTTCTCTTATTTTGAATTTTTTACTACAAAGCGGTGCACTATAATCATTATTATAACACAATGTAATTGATAAAAGCATTGTACACTGTACTCCGTGTTAACCAATAGAAGTATTATCTCTGTAAACACATTTTACACACATATTGTCAATCACAACTGACTGGGTCATCTGACCAATCACCACAGATTAGTGTCACACAAAGGGTTTGTGCAGCCATAAAACTGCACAAGTAACTAGACATACTTTCCTTCTTGACTTTGTTTATTTTCAATTTTATGAGCCAGCTACACAAGTCATCTAGACGATTGCTATGGCATAATTTTGAGCACCACTAATAAACACAATTGTGGCGTGGATAAAAAAAATGGAAGCTATCATTTAAAGGGTTTTTTCTTTCTACTTCCTGCAACCGAAACCAGCAATACGGTTGGTACAAAACCCCCATTAACTAAAAGTAGCCGACTACGCCACCTGGGCCCAGGACCCACGTTCACTTAAGTCAATTATTCGCTGAGGGCAGTATTGACACTCAACCGGTGATAGATTGGTTACAAAAGTATTTTATTACCATAGAATCAGAATCTAAATCTTAAAAACAGTTATGAGAAGAACAGGGAGTGTAGTCATCAGCACAGTGTGGTACAACGTCCTTAAAGTCAATGAATGAATGTCCTTGGTTGGTCCCACCGCACGTAGGCCTCCACAAATCCAGACAGTATAGTTTACTGGAAAGACATAAGAAACAACTACCAGTATCTCCAGTCCAATGCAACAAAATTATAATTACCACTCTCACTTGCACACACAAATACCCACACCATGTAATATACACTGCAACCCAAATAAATCACAGAAACAAGAGCTATGGATAGTACACTCTTAGAAGAAAAGGTTCTATCGGCGCTACATATTTGGAACCCCTAAAAGGTTCTACACTCTTAGAAAAAAGGGTTAATTTGGGGTTCTATATAGAACCATAGGGTTCTTTACTCAACTCCAAAGAACCTTTTATGCTAAAAAGGTTCTATAATGATTTATTTTGGCACAAAGGTTCTTTATAGGCTATTATTCATTAATATATTACATTATTCTGCAACATTTTGTAGTTGTAATTAAATTATTGTTTATTAAACTGTAGTAACTTAATATCACATTTTAATCATGCTGATTTTTTTAGGAGAAAAACTTAAATGGCACTCTTCGTGTGATATTGATTAACTATTGAAAATGATATAAATATATACATTTTCTAACCCCCATATCTTGAATCATTCACATGCATTCATAAATACATTTTAGGGTCTTGATGTTTGTCAATAATATTAAATATTTAATCCGGAAAGGACAAAACAAATGATAATGAATGAACCCCTAAAAAGTTCCATAATAGAACCTTTTAGGGGTTCCAAATACGTAGCGCCGATAGAACCTTTTCTTCTAAGAATGTAAGTTATACTGGTATTTAGTTCCTAGTCTATCTTATGAATTAGATGCAAAATGGTCACACAATATCCTTCAGACGATCTTCATTGGTTTGTACTCACAATAGGACTGGGTAGCAATGTCCACTACCCAGTCTAGCCAATTTCCAGCGTTGTGCAAACCTCCCGCGCCGCCTCACTCGACCCCGAACACGCTGACTCACTCGTCTTCATAGCTGTGCAATGTGACTGCTCTGTTATCTGCCGTCGTGCTCACCACCCGCTGTTGCCTCATCTCCAAACGATCGCCGACTCCTTGTCTACAAACGGCTGGGCTCGTGATGGCTCTGCTTCGCCGTCTTCAGGTGTGGTTTGGGTGTAACATGAAATAAACCAATCAGAGCGTCATCCAACATACCCTTTAAGAGCAGGTGCGCATGTTGCATGGCGGATTGTTATTATTATGGCGGATTTACCAAGCCTTCAGATTTTTTTTTTCCTGGTTCTTGACGGACAAACTAATTTGTCAGATTTCCTTATATACATGTGTCTTGCCACTATTGGGTATGATGTATGATTTTCAAAAATAAAAACTGCTGCATCTGTGTTGATGAGTGAATCAAAGTGTATGCCCGTTGTGCACCCGTTACATTATGGCCAAGCATGCGCGCTTAAAATAGCATTATGAACAACGCGCAACTCGCCACTGACTTTAGACTAGTTTTTTTCTGGTCAGTGGCGGAATTGTTTTCTGGAACTGCGAAATAGCACTAGGGAATGTTTGCGCCGAAACACGCCTCCTTTTTGCGCTGACCCGCCCAGGGAGCGCAAGTTCATTTCTTAGTTTACCGACGTGCGTCTGTGGAGGGAAAAGCCCGCTTTGCGCGGGTGCAAAATAGGAATGATACATGCGTCAGTGTACAAAGTCATTTGCGCCGGGTGCAAGATAGGGCCCAACGACTTGCACGGAAATGACGCAGTCCAATCAACACACCCAACAGTCTCTCAAGCACGAGTTCTTAAAGGGCAACAGTCTCCACCTTTTCCTGAAACAGCTTATGACACTAGGTCACTCATTAAATCTCTCAACAGGGTTGTTAGGAAATAAGCATAACCATACAAATAACTTAATCAATGAACAAATCATATAACATAAAATGTATATTAAAAAATACATTGCTCAATTCGCTCCCATTACACAATCTAATAGGAAAGCTCTTTTCTTCCTCTTTCTTTCTCTTCTTCGTTTGTTCAGAGATCAAGCCTGTTGTATGCAATCAGTAAGTTCTGAGAAATAATTTGACCCTAAGAACCATCTTAAGTCATTTATTAAATCTAGGCTCACGCTCCTTTAGCAAAGCCACTCAGATCCACACAAATCTGAATAATAATCGGGTACACATTGCACTTGTTAACCACACCTGGCAAAACGTAGCTGTTCATTATACACCTAGCGGTCTCACTTTGCTTTTAGTTCCAAATTCTGTTTGATCTTGCATTAGTCTCTTGCCCTTAGTCTCACCACAAGTGTGCCAGAATGTTGCAGATGTTCAGCCTAACTACCCAGATGGCAGACCAAAATGACTGGCTAGGTGTTATGAGAGGTATGACCAGAGGTATGACCACAAATATCTGAGGTTATCTTCCTGGCCCACAACCTCACAGATTTGAAACGGGAGGTAAACAACCTCAAACGCCAGATCACAGAGTCCCAAAAGGAGTTGACACATGCTAAAAGCCGCATAGATCAGCTAGAGATGGAGGCTCAGGACAGACACAAGGAACCTGGCAGAAGGGAGTCACAGGAGGAAATCCACAGACTTCAAACGGCCCTGACAGCTGCTAAACAACAAGAGCAGTTGGAAAAGACAGCCAGAGAGGACTTGAAAAAGAAACTTTTTCAAAAAGAGTCACTGTTAAAAGCAGCAAATTCTGAACTCTTGGACAAAGATGCCAGAATCATGGCCAGTGAAAGTCAACTGAATGTGTCCAGAGCTGGAATCGAAGTGCTGACCCAGCAGCTGGACAACACCAAAGATGAACTTGACATGGTCCAACGAGAACTGAGACACTCTTACCTGCTACAAAAAGAAGCACAGCAGGAGAGACATCTCACTCCCCCACTTGCAGTCAGCAGAGAAACCTCCCCCATGAAGCACAGAGCTACAAAGGGGGGAGACAAACCCCTCTGCTTAACCTGTCATCAGACAGTTTCATTAAAGCTTCTGCAGCTGCAGAAGGAGAAGGATTGATTCAGACGAACAACACGTGTAGTGACACTCAAAGACCTCAACCGAATGGCCAGACATCTCCCTGCATTTACACCAGAGCTTGCAGGAGACCACGACGTCCACTCTTACCTGCGAGACATTGACTTTCACCTGCAGTCTTTGATGAGTGTGAACCATCAAGATAGGCTCTATCTGATCTGGATCACATCCAGCCCAGAGTTGCGATGCTTTCTGGCTCGGCAACCAGAAAAAATTCAGTCTAACTACCAGCAGCTGAAACAAGCCATCATAAAGGAATTCTTAGAGTCTAAAAACAAACTGATTGCTGCCCTAGACACCAAACAGGGTCGGCATGAAACTCCCTGGGGCCTATCTTGCACCCGGCGCAAATTACTTTGTTCACTGTATCATTCCTATTTTGCACCCGCGCAAAGCGGACTTTTCCCTCCACAGACGCACGTCGGCAAACTAGAGAATGAACTTGCGCTCCCTGGGCGGTTCAGCGCAAAAAAGGAGGCATGTTCCGGCGCAAACAATCCCTGGTGCTATTTTGCAGTTCCAGAAAACAATTGCGCCACTGACCAGAAAAAAAACTAGTCTAAAGTCAGTGGCGCGTTGAGCGTACATTCAGATGCTAATTTAAGCGTGCGTGCTTGGTCATAATACAGAGTGTGAACAACGCGCATACACTGTAGATTATTCCCACAAAGTTACTTGCGCTTTGTTCTTTGACACTTGCGTTTCAGATCGTTAAAATAGGGCCCCCTATGTTTACTACCACAGACTCAGACGAGCTTACTTCGGAGCTCGCAACGAACTTAGGATGGAGGAGGACACCAGCTTCAAGAGCCTTTTCCTCCGAAACCTCCATCCTATTGTCAGTCACCATTTAGGCACTTTGGCCTGCCCCCACACAATGCCTATCCAACAATTGCGTGACCTGACACAGAAAGCCTTCAACAAACACAAGGCCTCATCAAAAAGGGTTTGTGAGACCCCAGTGATTGTGAACTGCAAAATTCAGAATCCACAGCTGGCACCAGAAGGCACCCAACATTGCCACAAAGCAAAAGCCATCAACAAAAATCTCCTAGCCAGCAGAGGGCAGAACCGTCACCATGGCCATAGACTTAGACACAAGATCAACTGCTGGGAGGAGCCACGGAAAAGAACGTCCTCACCCAGCAAACACCACAGGATGTCCCACAGCAGTCTGCAACAACATCCTCCTCCACACCTCTCACACAGGTGCCAAACTGAGGCTGCACAAAGACAGCTGGACACGCCTGCTTCTGAGTTACAAGAGCTGCTAGCACTAGCTAAAGAGCTCCTTGAACAGAACTCACCTGAGCAGTACTGAAAAGAACAAACCTCTGACTCTTGCCCAACACAACTCAGGCAAGCTCAAGTCAGTACTGCCACCAGAGAAGAGTAACACTGCAGACTTCAGACGCCTGGTTGACTGGATGCAGAACCAAGGGGGAACGACCACCTGCTGCCCTTTTGGTATCAGTACTAGGTCAGTCTGAAACTCTCTCCTTACGCTACACAACACCCATAACCACTCCCTGCAGTCACAAGCAACCACCTGCCTCAAACGACAGGTGACACACTGCCAAGGCACCTGCTGCCTCGGCACCTGCTGCAGAGACCTGGACTTGGCTACTGTCTACATCACCCACCGTGGAACAATCACCACTCCAGGAGACACAAACCGGAAGGGTGTCCGATCGTTCTGCACCTTTGACGTCGCTCGTTGTCTATAACACGGACAACAATGTTCGAAAGGGGGGATCTGTAGCGTCTGAACCAATCAGACACACACTAACTATTCATTATTGTAATACAAGCCCCTGTCGTGTGAGTGTGAAGGAAGGAGACCGGGGTCAGCTGGCTGAGACTCGTGGATATTTTATTTAACAACTCAAAGCTCTGGCGCCACCTGCGCACGTCGAACATAAATCTCATAGACAGTTTCAAAATACTCGATCAGGTTCGTCTTTCTCAAAGACCTCTTCCCACTTCCTACGAGTCCTCAGCCCTCCTCTCTCCTCGATCGCTGGTTCCAGTCTGCTTTATACGGTCTCCCCACGCCAATTACTGCAACGAGACACAGGTGTCAGTCATTTTGCACTTGACCCACTTACCGCCGCTCGTCTCTCCACTCTCTCTCTCGTCGCAGACCTCGCTGAACCACGCCTCCCCCGCCACATACCCCCACCGCCCGACTCAGGCCGGGGAGCCATCCGGCCTGCAGCCCCCCCCCCATTCCTAGAGAGGAAGTCCGCCACAGCCATCTGCGCCCCCGGCCTGTGGATCACCTTGAACTTAAAAGGCTGTAAAGCTAGATACCAACGGGTGATCCGCGCGTTGGTGTCCTTCATGCGGTGGAGCCACTGCAGGGGCGCGTGGTCCGAACAGAGGGTGAACTCCCGCCCCAGGAGGTAATAGCGCAGGGTGAGGACCGCCCATCTGATGGCCAAACACTCCTTCTCTATGGTGCTGTACTTAGTCTCTCTTTTCGAGAGCTTACGACTAATGTACAGCACCGGGCGGTCCTCCCCCTCCACCTCCTGGGACAGGACAGTGCCCAGCCCCCTGTCCGACGCGTCAGTCTGCAACAGAAAAGGGAGAGAGAAATTAGGAGAGTGCAGGAGCGGGCCACCACACAGAGCAGCCTTAACTTGGGTAAAAGCCTGTTGGCACTGCTCCGTCCAGTGGACCGTATCTGGTACCTCCTTTTTAGTGAGGTCAGTCAGCGGGCTGGTGAGGTCCGAATAGTCAGGAATAAACCTTCTGTAATATCCCGCCAGCCCCAGGAACTGCCTCACCTCCTTTTTGGTCTTAGGTCTAGGACAGGTTGCAATTGCTGCTGTCTTGTCAATTTGGGGACGCACCTGCCCATGACCCAAGTGGAAGCCCAGATACCTTACCTCCACCCGCCCAACTGCACACTTCTTCGGGTTGGCCGTTAGCCCCGCCTGTCTCAGCGCCCCGAGGACGGCCCTTAAATGCTCCACATGCCGCTGCCAGTCATTACTGTAGACGATGATATCATCCAAGTATGCCGCGGCATATGGAGCATGGGGTCGTAGAATTCTGTCCATGAGACGCTGAAATGTGGCCGGAGCCCCGAACAACCCGAAAGGAAGCGTTACAAATTGGTGTAACCCAAACGGCGTGGTGAAGGCTGTTTTTTCTTTGGACATGGGAGACAAGGGGATCTGCCAATATCCTTTCGTTAAGTCCAGCGTCGAATAAAAGCGAGCCGTACCTAACCGATCAAGCAGCTCGTCAATCCGCGGCATTGGATAAGCGTCGAATTTCGACACTGCATTCACCCTGCGATAGTCCACACAAAACCGTACCGAGCCGTCCGTTTTAGGAACTAAAACTATCGGGCTCGCCCAGTCACTGTGGGACTCCTCAATTACTCCCATCTCCAGCATTGCCTCTAATTCCGTCGGAACTACTTTTTTTTTGTGTTCAGGCAATCTGTATGGCCGGCCGCGAACTACCACGCCCGGCTCTGTCTCAATATGGTGCTGGATCAGATTAGTACGACCAGGCAGGGGTGAAAACACATCGGCAAACTCTCTTTGCAACCTTGTGATGTCAGTGAGCTGCGAGGGCGAGAGGTGATCCCCCCCCGGGGCCAGGGCGAGAGATTTCCCTTTGATGACCGCCTCTGGCCCGAGATCCTCCTCTCCGCTCACTGCCGTCGCAAGCAACACTGACTCCTCCTCACTCCATTTTTTTAGGAGGTTGAGATGGTAGATTTGCTGTGAATCACCCCTGTCTGTTCGTATTACCTCATAATTGAGATCCCCTATCCGCTGTGTGACCTCAAAGGGTCCTTGCCACTTCGCTAACAATTTGGAGCTGGAGGTTGGCAGTAAAATGAGCACTTTATCTCCCGGTGTAAACTCTCGAAGCTTAGTTCCCCTGTTATACAGCCGGCTTTGTCTGTCCTGAGCCTGAAGCAAATTCTCCATAGATAGCCGCCCCAGTGTATGGAGTTTTGCTCTCAGGTCCATGACATACTGAATTTCATTTTTGCTATCTGAGCGTCCGTCCTCCCAAGTTTCCTTTAGGACGTCTAACACCCCACGGGGCTGACGTCCAAAAAGAAGCTCGAAGGGGGAAAACCCCGTGGAGGCTTGCGGGACCTCTCGCACGGCGAATAAGAGGGGTTCCAGCCACCTGTCCCAATTTTTCGCGTCCTCTTGTACGAATTTACGAATCATTGTTTTCAACGTGCGATTAAATCGTTCGACCAGTCCGTCCGTTTGTGGGTGATAGACACTGGTACGCACCGATTTAATCCCCAATAATTCGTATAATTCGCTTAACGTGCGTGACATAAACGCGGTGCCTTGATCCGTGAGAATCTCTTTCGGGATTCCCACGCGGGAGATTAAACGAAACAGGGCGTCTGCCACACTCTTAGCTGATATAGTGCGTAGCGCCACTGCTTCGGGATATCGCGTTGCGTAGTCTACTATGACTAACGCAAAGCGATGTCCCCGTGCCGATCGTTCGAATGGCCCGATGAGGTCCATACCAATTCTCTCGAAGGGGACCTGCACAAGAGGTAGAGGGCGCAATGGCGCTTTTGGGGCGGCCGGTGGATTTACCAACTGACATTCCCGCCACGACGCGCACCATCTGCGTACGTTCTCGTGAATGCCCGGCCAGAAAAATCGGGTCATTAAACGATTTAGTGTCGCTGACATCCCTAGATGCCCCGCCATCGGATTACAATGTGCCGTCTGGAAAAGCATTTCCCGACGGCCCCGTGGTACTAACAATTGGGTTATATCTTCTTTTGTCTGAGTGTCTTGGGTCACCCGATACAACCTGTCTTTAATAATGGCAAAATAAGGATAGGAGAGCGCGCGGTCAGGCTGGAGGATCTGCCCATCGATGGAACGGACCTGTTCAAACGCATGTTTGAGCGTCTCATCCTGGGACTGTTCCAGGGGAAACTCATCGCGGCTGGAGAGGTTTAACCTCGCCAAGCCGCTCGGTTCCTCTGAAACAGTCCCGCTGGGTCCAGGAACAGTCTCTCCAACCTGAGCGCTCGCCCCCCTTCCCCGCCTTTTCTTCCCAGAGGCATCCGTTGTTAAACATCCCAACAATTGTTTAAAAGCTGGCCAATTCGTTCCCAAAATTAACGGATGCCGGAGGTGCGGGCTAACTGCGACCTCCACACAATGATTTTGTCCCCTGAATTTAATAGTGATGGCTCTTAAGGGGTACTCCACTATATCCCCGTGCACACACCTCACCTTAACCATGCGGCCGGTATCCAATGCCCCGGACTGTATCAGGCTTTGATGGATGGAGGTCTGGTTACAACCTGAATCCACCAAGGCCTGATAGGTACCCCCCTTAATACTCACAGGTATCTGGTATAACCCGGCTTGATCGGGGGCGGCCTGCGGAACGTCCGGGATCCGGACCAGTGTTCCAACCTCCATGACCGGGCAGCGGTCCATGAAATGGCCCGGATCCCCGCAACGCCAACAGGCCGGCCCAGGCTTCCCCGCCGCTCTAGTGGCAGGAAGTGGGTCAAGGGATTGGCGTGGGGAGGGCGCAGGACCCGCGTCAAGCCTTCCGGGTGTCCCGGCCCCCCTCCCCTGACGGAACCTCGCGATGCGGCTGGGCCCTCGGCTCCAGCCCTCCAGCGGGGAGGTGCCCTCGGAGGTCCATTGGATCGGGTCCTGGGGAAAGGAACGGGTTTAGGGGAATGGAGAGAGAGAGAGACAGGGGGAGAGAGAGAGATAGATGGCAGGGGTTCGCCGCCCCCGGAGCACGCCGCCAGTTGATCCTCCGCCAGTTGGATGGCCAGATCCAGCGACGCCGGCCGGTGGCACTGGACCCACTGGGCAGTCTTCTTCGGCAACCTGGAGATGAACTGCTCTAGCACCACCTGGTCGATGATGGCCTCGGCGTCGCGTCCTCCGGCCAACAGCCATTTGCGGCACGAGTCCCGGAGCTGCTGCACCAAGACAAAGGGTCGGCCTGCTTCCGCCAGTTCCAGCGAACGGAAGCGTTGACGATGTTGCTCAGGGTTGAGGCCGACCCTTTGGAGAATGGCTCTTTTTAAATCGGCGTATACCAGGAGGTTCTGGACGGGCAGTTGTTGAGCAGCCTTCTGGGCTTACCCCCCCAGCAGCGGAATGAGCCGAACCGGCCAGCTGGCTGATGGCCACTCACATGCCTCGGCCGTTTTTTCGAACAAGTCCAAGAAGGCCTCGGGATCATCGGAGGTTCCCATCTTCGTCAGAGACATGTGAGCGGCTGGGTTGGAGCTGGGGGAAGCCCGCTCCGCCCGAACCTCCCGGTCCAGCAAGCTCCGGAACAGCTCGCGGTCCGCCTGCTGGGCTTGCATCAGGGCTTGGAACCGACCTTCCTGATCCGCCCGCAACTCCAGCAGGGCTTGGTGGTTCTCTTGATGCAGTCCCGCGAGCGATGAAATGATGTCCGCAAATGGCGTCCCCGATGTTGCTGACGGAGTTTGCATCTTGGCGGCGGCGTTCTCCTTCCTTCCCGGGTTTCGGCACCAGTGTAATACAAGCCCCTGTCGTGTGAGTGTGAAGGAAGGAGACCGGGGTCAGCTGGCTGAGACTCGTGGGTATTTTATTTAACAACTCAAAGCTCTGGCGCCACCTGCGCACGTCGAACATAAATCTCATAGACAGTTTCAAAATACTCGATCAGGTTCGTCTTTCTCAAAGACCTCTTCCCACTTCCTACGAGTCCTCAGCCCTCCTCTCTCCTTGATCGCTGGTTCCAGTCTGCTTTATACGGTCTCCCCACGCCAATTACTGCAACGAGACACAGGTGTCAGTCATTTTGCACTTGACCCACTTACCGCCGCTCGTCTCTCCACTCTCTCTCTCGTCGCAGACCTCGCTGAACCACGCCTCCCCCGCCACAATTATATTTAATGAATAATCCAGCAAACTTACTTTCCCAACAAACGTCTATGAAACTTCCCCCAAAACTTACATCCCAAATTAAGCTAACACCCTGGCAGAACCCGGTGTCCTGTTACAGACTGATAAGACTTTACGACCCCAGAAAGGAATTTGAAGAGGGCTGTTACACTCAGAGTTAGTTCTTACTGAGAATGAGAAATAACCCTATTAATCCTATATATTCTATTATATATCCACTTGAGAATTGTATAAACATGTATCTAGTTTCCCCAATCTCTCTTCTCTTAAACACCCAATGAAATTAGAGATTCAAATGCCTTGCTATAACACAAAGGGTCGTAAAATCTCCCTCCAAAGGGACAACTTCTTATTGGCTCAAACACCTCCAGGGGGTGTGACATCTTCACGCTTTAAAAATCACTGATCAAAAGATTGGGCTCTTACTCCCTTAGTCCCTAAACGAAATCCTGATGTGAAGATAATGCTGAACTAGAAGTGCCCCAAGGACCCCAAGCTTGTGCCAGGCTGTGGCCTTGTCTTTTCATTCACCAAAGATCCTCTAACTCACAATGGTTCTCTCTCATCAAGACCACATCAGCAAAGATCAACTGGAGCCTCAACAAATTGCATCAGGACAGTCTAATTCAAATGGGCGAGACATGCAAGTATCAAACTTAGTCTCATTAAGTATCCTTACCCCTTTTTAAAAGGGGCGTGTTAGAACTAAACTGATGGTTTGCTCAGGCTGTTGATCTGCTGAACTTCAAACAATGCTATAACTTCATGCTTCCCTATATTCTGTTTCTCCTCTCTTTCCCTTGGTAAACTGCATGCATGTATGTATGTGTATGTTAGAGTAGTTTAAATGTTTAGTCTAGTTAATAAAGTCTTGTTCATATCACACTTAAAGTTGTCCGTGTCTTTAAGCTCATATCCTAGGTCACTAATCATTATGATCTTGACTACTTGCTCTTAGTAGTACTTAGTAAGAAAGACATTTCCCATGCCCCGGAAATGTACATTTTTATTAATTCATTACGTAATAAGCAATATTGAGGGTTCACAGGATGAATCCGATTAACTGATCCAAATATTCATAATCAATTATATCAAGTTAGGATTGGTTATTAATATTTCATAGAGCTAATTCGCTACAGCATTATGGCTACTTTTTGAATGACTGAGCAAAAATGTCTGCTTTCTTCAGTTTGCGACTGCAGGAATGCCAGCTCTTGCCTTCTCATCTCTCTTTCCTCAGCCTGGCTCTTGAGTAACAGCTGCATTTATTTGTCACGCTGTTCTTGTCCAAGTTGCAGGTTAGCATCTAGGTTAGTTGCAGGTTAGCATCTTGTCCCAGTTAGCATCTTCCATGTCCCTCAGTGCATCTAGGAAGTCACAATCCCTTTTCCTCTTCCCTAAGTGAAGAAACACATGACAATAAATATACAAGCCCACCCTGAAACAATGAAAACATAAAATACTTATTTTAAGTGTTGGGCCATCATGCTCCATATTTGTTTATGGTCATTTAAGTTTGCAATAAAAAAATAAGACAATGACCCAAAACCATTAAGATTACAATAAGGTCAGTTTTGAAGTATAATTTTTGTCAACAGACAATGTGGTTTTATACCTCTGTGTTTGTGCGTTTCGGCTGGAGACATGGGCTTCTGGTGATTGCAGGGGAAAACATGCTGGACATCATTGCCTGCAAATCATTGGGGCCAGTCTTTTGTCACCGGCACACCAGAAAAGAATGCCCTGCGTCACAACAACGCGTCCAGGCGATCAAACTACTTGGTACGCCAATCGGAACAGCTTCTATTGTTGCAATCCTTTAATTTCTTGTAATTTTGTTTTCATTTTTTTAACTTCTCTCTGTACTGTTTTCCAGTGTGAACAATGCCCAGCTCACATAAACGACTCAATATTTTCAGGTATACCTTTTCAATGTGGATTGCCGTTTCCAGTTCCCGCTGGATTTCCTGTGTGTTAAAGGGTGGAAAGAGCACAGCAAAAGTGGCCCAATACTGAAGCGATACTGGGCAGAATGTGCTCTCTTAACTTTGCAGGATGACCTGTTGCTGAGAAACGGTGTCCGTAGAAAGTTGCAAGAGGGGCACTTGAAATGCAGAGAGCGGGCAAGACAATCAGTATGGTTGCCAAGATTATGTCATCAGCTGAAGGAAATGGTGCTCAACTGCAGGACATTCCTTAAGGAGAGCAAAAACCCCAAAAGAACCACTCATGCCCACTCAGCTCCCAGACAGGCCCTGGCAAAGGTTAGGGGCAGATTCATTCATGCTGGGAACTAAAATGTATCTTTTTGTGGGTGATTACTATTCTTCTAGGTATGTGGAGATTGCTCAGTTATCACCCAGCGGGTCTACTGACATCATTGTCCACATGAAGTCCATATTCGCACGTAATGGAGTTCCAGAGACACTGGTTACAGACAACAGGCCACAATTCAGTGACAACTGGCACTCATTTTCATCCTTTGCTGCTTCATATGGATTTGTCCATGTTACTAGTAGCCCTAAGTTTCCTCAGAGCAATGGAGAGGCTGAACGTGCGGTCAAGACAGTAAAGAAAGCCAATGACCCTTACCTTGCTCTACTAGCATATCAAGCTACTCCCTTGCAGAATGGGTACAGCCCAGCTCAGCTTCTTATGGGCAGATGGCTGCGAACAACTGTACCCTCAATCTCATCATTACTAGATCCAGCACTCCCTGATACTGATCCAATTTTCTCAAAAGAGAAGGGAAGAAAGAGTGCAGATGCAGAGTGCTTCAATAAACATTGCAGGGCTAGAGCACACTACAGCCAAGAGAATAAGTCTGGGTGTCTGATGCTTAAAAAATCAGGAACAATTGTTGGCAGTCCCTTTTCTCCACAGTCCTACCTTGTGAATACGCAGTATGAGATTGTGAGAAGTAACTGTCACTATCTGGTACCTATGCAAGCATCAGCTAAGGATGATAAAAGTGGTTCACAAGATCAGTCCTTGGATACATTCACTGAGCCGCAGCCAGTCACTCAGGAATCAGAGGAGCAGGATATTCCTGATTTGGTGTCTACACCTAGAACTAGGTGTGGGAGACTGGTCGTGAAACCTGTAAGGTTGAATCTGTAAACAGTTGTGTTTTATTATTGCATTATTGTTACAGATGTACTGCCCCTTAATGTACATATTTGGGAAAAAAAGATTGTTCGAAATACAGTATGAAGACAAATGTCATAATTACTTGTTTTGTTTAAGAATTAGATAGGAGCAGACCTGAAAATAAATAAATTTTTAAAAAATACACGACAACAAACTTTTCCATTAAGAGGTGGCATTTCCCCCCTTAAATTGATTTCCAGGGACATTTTTTTCTAACCTTTTAAAATAAATGCATCATCATGTATATGTCAATTTCTTAATTTTAATCGATGAATTCAGTTATATGTATATGTATTCAGAATAATAATCCACAGGCTGTTACCAGTAAACTAAAATCAGTATCAACAAAAGCAGAGTTAAAAGTGTAAACAACTTGCGCGACCATTGCAACCTGGAATTATCAGAAATGAATAGGCCTATAATAATATTTATTTTTAATTAAGAAAAATAAATTATTATATTTACATATTGCCCATTATATTGCGTGGATTTGCAATAAATGGTAAACGAATATGCCTATATTTAGCAGTGCTTGTTCCTGGGTAGGGTCACTGACCTGCAGACCACGCAAGAAATGTTTTTTAAGCCTAAAAACACCCTTCTGTGGAGATCTGGGTCGAGTGCGCCCCAGTATGTGCACTGGTTCTACTGTGCGACTCGCACTGCACTTTTGGCTGAAAAAAGCTTATGGTACGTGTAGAAGTCCCCTCACCCATAGGACAGCAAAAGCCGTGGTGAAGGGCTGGGCCTCGTCGAGAGGTGGGCGTGGACCTGCCATGGTGGAATCTGGGGGCGCGACCCAGGCTCACTGAAGACCTGTTGCTGCGGCTCGATGGGCGAAGCGATCCGGATCTTGTGCGGGAAGACGATGGTGATGTCTGGGGAGGCGATTTTTGGACCCTGCCGGCTTTGCTCTGCCTGTGAGCCAACTTGGGAGTTGGTGCGGACTTTGGAGAGAGGTTGGCTGATGTAAGGTTACATTCATGTCAGGTCATATAGCTCCGTTTTGTTCATTTTTCGCGAAGCCTGTACGTCCGAATTACCCAGCGCTTGCCTCAATCCTGCTACGGTCCACTTGCCGATAGGGTGGGATCTTTGGGATGGCCAAGCGATAGGAGGAGGCCGGGGAGGACGATGGAAGTCTTGCCAGGGGCGGCGAAGACTAGCCTCGACGTCATCGAGCGCAGGGCTGTTTGGGCAGGCGTGTGGCCGCGCGAAGAAGAAGCCTGGGGCTCAGGTGCGATGTCCGGCATAGGAGGAATAAACCTGGGGCCAGCAGAATGCGAAGGCGGATCCCTGGGGATGTTTGTTTCTTCGTCAGATGAAGAACTTTGACGTTGCGACATGGTAGCAGAACGGCGAACCAAGATGCTGCTAAACTGTCAATGGATTGAGGTGAGACTGCTGAAACTATATACACCTCTTATCATTGATTGCTGGGTGCTCTCAACCCATGTTACTTATCTGAACATGCTCCTCCCGAACTTTGATAAAGTGAGATGCCTCTGCTGTTGCTGCAGTCGGTTTTGCCTCCCTTCAGTTTATATATTGTGATGATATTTACATCCTTCCACTGCTGTGGTATTTTGCCGGTGGTCCAAGCACTGGTAATAAAATGGTGCAAGCGATGCAAAAGACGAGGGCCTCCATGATTAAGGATTTCATCAGGAATGCCATTGTAACGTAGAAGTGGTGTGTGGAAGTGGCTTTTATGTGTGTGTAAATGAAGTGCAGGTGTGTGTGTAATCAGTGCAGTGCATGTGTTTGGTGTAATCAGTCCAGGGAGGTGTATGATGTGAAATGTGGTCCAAGTAAACTCAGGAAGTGTGTGGCTAATCGTGACAGAGCCCCCCCTTTAAGAGCGGCTTCCAGACGCTCATAAACAAAAACCACAAGAGTTCAGGAGGGTGGTGAAGCGTAGGTGGTCTTGGGGGAGGGAAGGAGGGCCAGGTCCATGCAGGGGAACAGGTCCCAGGGCATGCAATGGCCCCATCGTGCAGCGTGGGCGGACCTGGGTCGTGGAGCGTGGGCGGAACCGGCTGTTGTGCAGGCGACCAGGGCGGATCAGGCTGTGCAGGGACCCAGGGCGGAGGAGGCTGCGCAGGCGACCAGGGCGAAGACCCCTCGGGCTGCCACGGCGGTGAAGACCTACCTTTCTCCTACCTTTACTGTGTTCCGTATAAAAAACTTTGTTATGTCCATAATAACTTCAGCCGTTAGCCAGTAAGCTAACTACGACGCAGGTGAAACATACAACCTATGCATACAGCCCGCCAGCCCCTGATGACAACGACGAAGATTTATATTCTTCTTCGTTAGTTTAGCAGTTGGCAAACAAGCTGAGTGATGCGCGATGCATTACCGTCTGCCACCACGCACGTCGCACGGTAATAGAGTTTTTGTTTCATTTTTTACCGCTCCAGTCAGAAAGGGACCAGTCAGAAAGGGCTAAAGTTTCAGTCAGAAAGGGCTTTTGACAAAATATTCGGGGCTTAAGCCCCATAAGCCACCCCCCCCCGCTCTGCCCCTGGTTGGCGGGATCTCACTCTTGCTAAACTTCACCGGAAAAGCTTTTCGTGGATGTGGATCAGGGATCGGTTCAGGGCTGCCAATTGCGGAGGCTGCCAGTCTGTGATGGTCCCGGTGTGGGAACATGTAGACCGCGAACCATCTTGTGAGTAGTTTAAGTTGATCCTGGTGTACAGCAAGTAGACCTGCATTGGCTGACTGGAAAGCATACAAGGCTGCTTGATCCTGTGGTGGCGAAGTCTTCTGTAACGAAGGCTCAGAGTCGTGCAGATTCATGTGCAGTAACTTTATTGTGAATAACAGACAAAGGGAACACAAACTGGGTCTCAGGGAAAGTCCAGGCTCTGTGTCGATATCAGGCAGGGGTCGAGGCAGGCAGACAGGTTCAACGAAAGATTCCAGGCAGGGATCGAGGCAGGCAGCAGACAGGAACATGGAAACCAGGAAAGCAGGCAGGGATCAAGAAACCAGGAGAACTATGGAATGTCACGCTCAGAAACGTAGGCCGTAGCAAGTACAAGACTTCGCAGAGAAGTGGTGTGTGGAAGTGGCTTTTATGTGTGTGTAAATTAAGTGCAGGTGTGTGTGTAATCAGTGCAGTGCAGGTGTTTGGTGTAATCAGTCCAGGGAGGTGTATGATGGGAAATGTGGTCCAAGTAAACCCAGGAAGTGCGTGGCTAATCGTGACAGCCATTGGGGCCTGCAGACTTTAGTCTCTTCACAGCGTTGCATATTAGGCTACCTCATAAATAGATGGAAGGGCATCGAGTTTAGTAAGAGGTGGAAGCTGCAGAAGTTTGTCATGGTAGCAGTTAACAGAGTTATCGCAATTAAGCAATTCCCTCAGATATTCTGCCCACTGCAGGAGAATATCATTGTGATCCTTGAACAAAGTGGAATCATCCTTTGACCTTACTGGGTGCACAGAATGATGTGTTGGACCACAGACTGCTTTAATGGTAGAGTAGAAGTTGTGCATGTCATTAGAATCAGCATATTGTTGGATTTATCTCGCTCTTTCTACTCACCAGACACTTTCCATCTGGCACAGATCCTTCTGAACATGATTGCGAGCATGTTTCCATTTGTTTCAAAGATCGGCACAATTTGACGAGTGGAGTAAGGCAGCATGTGACTCATTTTTCAATTGCATTAGAAAGTGCACTTCTGATGGTAAGCCTTGATATTGTTATGTCATCTAGGTTTCTGTCTTTGAACAGCCGATCGTATGCACAATCTCATAATTGTACGCACTAAGCTGTGGTATGTCCAGCATTCGGCACCTCACATTTGTATTGTAAAAAGCGCTATATAAATAAAGGTGACTTGACTTTGCTCTGGTGGACAAGATATCATGCATGTCTGAGAGACGTACAATCACATAATTCCATAAATGGGGTTGCATCCAGGTGGTCCTTTGTTGATTCTCAGCTGAACTTTCTGTTGGTGATTGTTAGATTGAATTGAGCACATGTGTAAACGGTGTATAGTCGAAGGCCATTGTCAATGGTATTTCCAACCCCTAGTCTTCCTATGACCCCACTCCAGACATGGTAGTCACGTCCGACAAGCACATTAAAATCACCAGGTAGAGCGAAGTACTGCATAGAGAGCTACGTAAAAGTATCCAATTCTTGGATATATCGTCAGATGTAAGAGTGGTGCTGTAACAAGTGCTGATGATTGTCAAATAACGATGCTTGATCAGTGGGATGCATGGCGTCATTAATCTTGCTTTCAGCTACTGGAGTCTCTGTAAGTTTGTTTAACAGAGAGGTACGGATGGCGAGACCAACGCCGTGAATTCGTCAGGAATCAGGGATGCCCTGTGCGGAGCGGAGCGGAAGCCCGTCTGGGGGAAGTGGAACAGACAATGTTTGTACCACCTTTTCTTGTTACCTCTTCATCCTGAATAGAGCTGCTCAGCCACTCTGGAAGTTGCCATATGATCTTGCTGTTCCTGTCCTGCTGTTCCAGCGGCCATCTGACCGTAGCCACCTGCATGCAGCTCATGGACTTTGAAGACTTCCAGCTCCATCCTGAGCCTGTCTCCATTGCCCATGAGGTCTTAAAGATATGGTAACAATGCAAATTCCCAAGCTCAGATTTTTGAAGTGGAGGACGGTTGGTGTGCAATCCTTAAGGCGAGACACGGCAGGCAAAAACTGGTCAATTTCACTGGTCAATTTTGAGATTTTGGCTTATTTGTCTTCAATAACATGTCTTCTTTCAGACTTGTGCTGAAAAAAGTCCAAAATACACATTTAGGTCTTTATTTTACTACACGTTGTCTGTTTGCGTGTGTAGATTTCGCCTAGATTGTGCTGTTTATTTTTCCAAACAATTTACAGGGTTAAGTTAAATCTATTTTTGTTTAATTAAATGTATTTTCAAGGTTATTTGCCGATGCTGTAAACATATTTTGACATATTTTTGGTAACTCACTTTAAAGGTTAACTCAGATATTTTGTAATATGGAGTTATATCTGACCAGCTGATATTATTCCTAATTGTGTAGTTCTTAGAGGGACATTATTATGTTGTGCAAAGGGAAAATAATATGTTTAAATGTGATACTGAGTAAACATGTTACTATGCTGTTCATGGTAAATACATTACAACATTGGACTTGACTGAAGCCACATCGTGTCCGTGTCGTATTTTCTATTTCCCTTTTTACAGGGGCGCAACATCATATACACCGTTGGAAAGCTCTCTCTCTCTCCTCTTCAATGCTGTCGGATCCAATTATGGTCATTTCCTATTTATCAGCAACGAATCATGAAAGTAAAATGGGCCATTTACTCGAAATGCGCAATCTCATTGGCTGATGCCAATTTCTGACAACCTGATTCGTTCATAATCGTCACGTGAATCGTCACGCTCTGACATTTCCGCGGTAGTTCAAAATGTGGAAAGATATGAGTTCATTTAGCCTACTATTTGTATTTATAAGTGATTCTTTCTTATACGATAGGTTTAAAGTTTGTTGTCATACCTTGACAGTTTCGACTGCTGACTCTGCAGTCATCTTAAGAAGCGTAACGTGATTTTTCTGTGACGTCTACTATAGGTGTGATATATTTAGTTTTTGTTATTCCACCTGTGTGATGGACTGTTGATGTGTTGTTTTGGATGTTATTGTCACGGTTCATAGATTCATTGACTCTCTCGCTATGTGTGTGCGTGTCGAGTGTATGGGTGCGGCTCATCAGCGGGCTCGTTAGACTGATGAGCCGATCAGCGCCAGCTGTTCTGAATGAGGATGTCCTATATATTGTTTGTTCACTCGTCTTGTCTCTGTCAGATGGTTGTGGAGGTTCTCTTGGATCTAGCCTGTTCTCCGGTTCCAGTCCCGCTTCTTCAACGTCTTCCCGAGGATCTTATGCTCGACGCAGTTTCTGCATTCCGTCCACTGAGTCCCTGCGTTGCCGAGCCTGCCCGAGTCTTCCCCGCGTCTGCCTGAGGATTATCTGTTTCGTCTACTTCGAGTCTGCCTGAGGATTATCTGATACGTCTACTTCGAGTCTGCCTGAGGATTATCTGACACTTCTACTTCGAGTTTATTCTGAGAACTGTTATTCAAATAAATACCTTTTGCACTCGCATCTGAATCCTTGTCTATTTCTCAACGCCGTGTGACAGAACCATCTGACCACCTTCTCATGGATTCAGCGAGTGATCCCGGAATCGAGCAGATGTTCGCAGGAAACCAGGCTCGGATGGATCGCCAGGATGAGCAGATCGGAGCTTCGGGAAGGGCGATACAGGCTTTGGTAACGCAGGTGTCCGAGCTCACCTCTCAAATCCAACGCCTGAGAGTTCCCACTGCGCCAGCAACGCCCCCGCCTGTTCCCCAAAGGATTTTTCATCAACCAGAGCCGCGAGCCCTCGCACCAGAACCACGCATCCCAGCACCTGAGAGGTATTCTGGTGAACCCAATCTTTGCAGAACGTTCCTAACTAAGTGTTCTATTTATTTCACGCTTCAACCAGTAACATTTGCTTCTGAGGAATCGAAGGTAGCCCTGGTGATGACACTACTTTCTGGGCGCGCGGCTCAGTGGGGAACAGCGGTGTGGCAGAACAAACATCAATGCTGCTCCTCGTTCCAGGCACTCGAGCTAGAGATGACACGAGTGTTCGACCGCGCCGTCGCTGGACGCGAGGCGGCCCGCCAACTCGCCGACCTTCGCCAGGATCAACAGTCAGTCTCTGACTATTCCATAGAGTTCCGGACATTGGCGGCCGAGTGCAAATGGAACGAGGAGGCGCAGTGGGACATGTTCCTGCCTGGGCTGGCTGACCGCGTTCAGAGGGAGATTTATACCCTGGAGCTGCCCAAGACACTGGATGGACTGATCGAGCTAGCATTACGGGTCGATGTTCGTCTTCAACAGAGAGAGAGCCGACCGTACCGGAGGCCTACGACCGATTTCACCATAAGTTCCAGTACCCAGAGTATGAACGCGGTCAGTCCCCTTAACGATCCTGAGCCCATGCAGGTAGGTCGAGCTCGGCTTTCCCGGGAGGAGAGAGAACACCGCCGCTCGAGGGGTCTATGCCTTTACTGTGGGGAGGCCGGCCATTTCATCAACACCTGTCCTTTAAAAGGCCAAGCCCGGCGGTAGGAGGGCGGCCACTGTCGGGCGGGCTCTCCATGATCGGACCCTCGAGCGCCACTCTCCTCCCGGTTAGACTCCAGTGGGCGGACACTCCTTCGGCTGTCATGCGTTGGTGGATTCGGGAGCTGAGGGAAACCTTATGGACTTCTCACTGGCACGTAAACTTCACCTTCCCATCACTGCATTAGAGAACACGATCACTATCAACGCACTCAGTGGGCAAGAACTCCCGGGTATCACTCATTTCACTGGACTCATTACACTCATCACCTCTGGTAACCATACTGAAAGGACTTCACTCTACCTCACTCAGTCACCCCACGCTCCTATTGTCCTGGGTCACCCGTGGCTGGTTAAGCACAGACCGAGGATAGAGTGGGGCCAAAACTCTGTTTCTACCTGGAGTAATGATTGTTATGCCTCATGTCTTTTGTCTGCCGTTCCGTCTGTTTCTCGTTCTGTGTTGCAGGAGGAGTCGGTGAATCTGTCTAACGTGCCACCGGAGTACCGCGACCTGAAGGAGGTGTTCAGTAAGTCTTGGGCTGCTTCTCTTCCTCCTCATCGTCCCTATGACTGTGCTATAGACTTACTGCCAGGTACGTCTCCGCCTAAGGGCAAGTTATATTCACTTTCTGCTCCAGAAAGGGAGGCTATGGAGAAATATATTTCTGATTCTCTGGCTACCGGGTTCATCCGCCCTTCCTCTTCTCCAGCGGGGGCGGGGTTCTTTTTTGTGGGGAAGAAGGATGGTTCTCTGCGACCTTGTATTGATTACCGGGGGTTGAACAACATCACAGTTAAGAATACGTATCCTTTGCCGTTGATGTCTTCGGCCTTCGAGAGGTTGCAGGGAGCGTCTATCTTCACAAAGTTGGATTTACGTAATGCATATCATTTGGTATGGGGGGTGAGTGGAAGACCGCTTTCAATACTCCCAGGGGACACTTTGAATATTCGGTGATGCCTTTCGGGTTATCGAACTCCCCAGCGGTCTTCCAGGCACTCGTCAATGATGTGTTGAGAGACATGGTTGATCAATTTCTATATGTTTACCTGGATGACATATTGATTTTTTCTTCGTCTCTCCAGGAGCACGTTCAACACGTCAGACGAGTGCTTCAGAGGTTACTAGAGAATGGGCTTTTTGTCAAGGCGGAGAAATGCGCTTTTCATGCACAGTCTGTTCCTTTCCTAGGGTACATCATTTCGTCTGAGGGAGTACGCATGGATCCTGAGAAGGTTAAGGCTGTGGTGGAGTGGCCAAGTCCAGATTCCCGTAAGGCCCTACAGAGGTTTCTGGGGTTCGCCAACTTCTACCGGCGTTTCATTCGCAATTTCAGCCAACTAGCCGCGCCGCTGACTGCCTTGACTTCCCCCCAAACTGCGTTCAGGTGGTCAGACACAGCTGAGGCTGTGTTTGCTAAACTGAAAGGCTGCTTTGTTTCAGCTCCCATCTTGATAGCCCCTGATTCTTCACGTCAGTTTGTGGTGGAGGTCGACGCATCAGAGGTGGGGGTAGGAGCAGTGCTTTCCCAGCGTTCTCTCACGGACGGCAAGATGCATCCCTGTGCGTTTTTGTCTCGTCGTTTATCGCCTGCCGAACGCAACTATGACATTGGTAACAGAGAGTTGTTGGCTGTTAAGTTAGCGTTGGAAGAATGGCGTCATTGGTTAGAAGGGTCGGGGGTACCTTTTATCGTCTGGACCGATCACAAGAACCTGGAATATATCAGAACCGCCAAGAGACTGAACTCCAGACAGGCTCGGTGGGCACTTTTTTTCGGACGTTTTGATTTTTCTCTCTCGTACCGCCCGGGTTCCAAGAACATCAAACCCGATTCTTTATCGCGTATTTTTGACCGTTCCGAACGCCCGTCTACTCCCGAGTGCATTTTACCCGAGACCCTATTTGTCTCCACACTCACATGGGAGGTCGAATCGAAGGTCAAGACGGCCTTAGAAGGGGTAACGCCTCCGCCCGGTTGCCCACCGAATCCTTTATTTGTGCTGGAGGGATTACGTTCAGACGTCATTCAGTGGGGGCATTGTTCCAACATAGCTTGCCATCCAGGAGTTAATCGCACTAGTTTCCTGGTCAAGCAACGATTCTGGTGGCCACTTATGGCACGCGACATTCACAGTTTTGTTTTTGCTTGCTCTGTATGTGCCACTGGTAAGACTTCCAATCGACCCCCAGATGGGTTACTCCAACCGCTGCCTGTCCCTTCGAGACCCTGGTCCCACATTGCGCTAGATTTTATCACCACCCTCCCACCCTCTCAAGGGTACACGGTAGTTTTGACCGTGGTGGACCGATTCTCGAAGGCGGCTCATTTTATTCCCTTGCCCAAATTACCTTCAGCCAAGGAGACAGCGGTGATCGTTGTAGATCACGTCTTTCGTTTACATGGCCTCCCGATTGACGTGGTTTCTGACAGAGGACCCCAATTTGTGTCCAAATTTTGGCGAGAGTTTTGTAAATCACTGGGAGCGACCGTTAGTCTGTCCTCAGGGTTTCATCCCCAGAGCAATGGCCAGACCGAGAGAGCCAACCAGGATTTGGAGAGAGTGTTGCGTTGTTTGGCCGCCAGGAATCCTTCCTCTTGGAGCCAACATATCTCTATGGTGGAGTACGCCCACAACACATTACCAGTGTCATCCACGGGCCTATCTCCGTTCGAGTGTAGTTTAGGTTACCAGCCACCAATTTTTCCCAGTCTGGAATCCGAAGTCGCGGTCCCCTCCGCTCACGCGTTCGTCCAGAGGTGTCACCACACATGGACCAGAGCCCGTGAGACTCTGCTCCAAGTGGGGGAGCGCACCAAGGCTAAGGCCGATCGCCACCGGTCGAGGCCACCCGTATACGTCGCTGGTCAAAAGGTGTGGCTTTCTACTAAGAACATTCCTCTCCGTTCCGTCTCTAATAAGTTAGCTCCTAAATTTATTGGCCCGTTCACTATCACCAAGATTATTAGTCCGGTGACAGTCCGCCTCAAACTACCTCTAGCGTACAAGAGGATTCATCCCGCATTTCATGTCTCCAAAATTAAACCCGTTTTTTGATCGCATCTTAATCCGCCTGCTTCGGTTCCCCCCCCGCCGCGACTCGTAGATGGGGAGCCTACTTATTCGGTTAACCGTATCCTGGACTCGAGACGGAGGGGACGCGGATTCCAGTACTTGGTGGATTGGGAGGGTTACGGTCCGGAGGAGAGAAGTTGGGTTCCTGCCAGAGACATTCTGGATCACTCCCTTATCGATGATTACAATCGACAGGTAAGGGTGTCTGGGAACGCCAGGCGGCGTTCCTAGGAGGAGGGGTACTGTCACGGTTCATAGATTCATTGACTCTCTCGCTATGTGTGTGCGTGTCGAGTGTATGGGCGCGGCTCATCAGCGGGCTCGTTAGACTGATGAGCCGATCAGCGCCAGCTGTTCTGAATGAGGATGTCCTATATATTGTTTGTTCACTCGTCTTGTCTCTGTCAGATGGTTGTGGAGGTTCTCTTGGATCTAGCCTGTTCTCCGGTTCCAGTCCCGCTTCTTCGATGTCTTCCCGAGGATCTTATGCTCGACGCAGTTTCTGCATTCCGTCCACTGAGTCCCTGCGTTGCCGAGCCTGCCCGAGTCTTCCCCGCGTCTGCCTGAGGATTATCTGTTTCGTCTACTTCGAGTCTGCCTGAGGATTATCTGATACGTCTACTTCGAGTCTGCCTGAGGATTATCTGACACTTCTACTTCGAGTTTATTCTGAGAACTGTTATTCAAATAAATACCTTTTGCACTTGCATCTGAATCCTTGTCTATTTCTCAACGCCGTGTGACAGTTATGATCTGTGATGGATGAAGCAGTAATGAGTTTTGGATGTTAAACAGTGTGATACATGGATTTTACTTGGACCTAAAGCATATTTTGTCTGTAATTCATGGCTTTCAATAGAAATCAGTGGAATTTTGCCGTAAAAATCTTTAAAGGCCGTTTTCTCAAAATGAGTTTTTTCTCACACTCCTAGTGACGATTTTCCACGTCTGTAGCACCTACATACACCAAACTTTACAGCCATATTCCTAACTATATTGTGAAGGTTTGTTCAGAGGGATATGTTGATTTATCATTCTTATCAGATTTATATGACATTTTATGCCTAAAAATAGAGCAGAAATCATTTTTTTAAGGCTATTGCCAGTATTTTCTGATTTACAGGGTAACAAAAAGAGATATTAATAATCCCCTCTGAAAATGTCTTTTCATTGAATATATCAACAAAATGCATAAATAATTTTGAACCTTTTTTTTTCAATGGTCAGATTTGTCACTTCAAAATATATGCAAATTAGCACATTTAATTAGATATAGCCTGATTAGCATTTTTAAACATAAAATTACAGAAAACTTGCAATACATTTTTTTCTCCTATTCATGCAAGTAATCAACTGATAAAGTTTCATGGTGATATCTGTAAGTTAAAATTTTTAACCTATTCACCTGCAGTGTCTCGCCTTAATCCACTACATTGGCCGCCATGGCATTAGTACAATGGCACGGGAGAATGGGGTCTGCCAGCTCCTCACAACTAAAGCGGAAAAAGCTGCCTAATGCCTGACCCCAGTCCCACACAGTTAAGACAATCATTCCACAGCTGAAGCCTGTAATATGGGTGAGGAACACGTTGATTCACCACGGAGTCATCCACCTTCCATTCACCAGCCGCAGATACTGCCCTGCATTTAGGCCAGTAACCCCAGGCTCAAAGGAACACCACCTGCGTTGGCCACCGATTTCCGGGTCTCAGTTGAGCTTGCCCACCTTGCGTTACACCCACGGTGATCCTTCGCCCGAAGCCTTCTTCACTGAGGATTTAGCCTCAATGAGCAATCCCCTACTTGGTGTTAACCCCCACACCATGATGAGGTGCAGGTTGGATTTTGAGGGGGATACTTAAAGTATATTTTGTAAATACTTGAGCAATAAAGTTTTGACTTTATAACTGTATTTCTGTAGACTATAGACCTATAGTGATGATAAATTGGTGTGTTTTCATTTGTAGCCCCTCGGTCATGGAAGAAGTTTAATTTTGTGCTCAGTTACCCATTTTTGTGTTGATTTTGATGTTTATTTTGGACCGCTGTCCTAATGGAAGATCCAACCACGGCCCATTGTAAAATTCCTAGCAGAGGCAGTCAAGTTTTGATTTTTATCTGGTGACATATGCTAGAATCCATAATACCATGTATTGGCAAGATGTCCAGGACTTCCAGCAAAAATATAGGTCCCCAACATTAAAGATCCAGCAGTATATTTAACCGTAGGCATGGGGTACTTTTTATCCCTGTTTGCACCAAACACATCTGGTGTTTTTTTTAGTTTAATCTGACCACAGGACCAGGTCCCTTTTGAAGTTTCAGCCATGTCTGACAACTGAATATGCTGAGGTTTATTTTTGGAGGACCGACAAGGATTTTTCTTGAAACCCTCCCAAACAACATGTGGTGATGTAAGAGTTGTATGATATATTTTTTTCGGCTTTCTGACCCCCAAGACTTAAGTAATATCTGCAATTCTCCATCTGTGATCCTTGAAGAGTCTTTGGCCATTCAAACTTTCCTCCTCACCGTGCATTAAGATAATATAGACACACATCTTCTTCCAGGCAGATTCGTAACATCTTTAGTTGATTGGAACTTCTTAACTATTGCCCTGATAGTCAAAATTGGGATTTTCAATTCTTTAGCTATTTTCTTAAAGCCGCTTTCTATTTTGTGATGCTCAACAATCTTTTGATGCACATCAGAACTATATTCTTTGGTTTTACTCATTGTGATGGATGATTGGTGGCGGACGGTAATGCATCGCGTATCACTCAGCTTGTTTGCCAACTGCTAAAACTAACGAAGATATAAATCTTCTTCTTTGTCGTTGTCATCAGGGGCTGGCGGGCTGTTGTATGTTTCACCTGCGTTGTAGCGAGCTTACTGGCTAACGGCTTAAGTTATTATGGACATAAAGTTTTTATACGGAACACATAAAGGTAGGAGAAAAGTGACCAGTAGTCAAACAAAGTACCGCAACATAATAATATATGGTCATTGTAATGACTCAGGGGTGGATCTGATTACGGGGAATTTGCATATCATAATTAATAATTAATAATTAATAATTATTCATACAGGTTTGTATCAGATCAGTCTTACATGTTAATACATCTCACGATAAGGGATGATACGTTACTTTACCTGCATACAAGACTGCATGCTTGCATGTGTATGGCAGCCAACCGCAAGTTGATTGCGATTAGCTACACAGATCACGTTTTACAAATAGGTAACATTAATTAGCTCAATTAATTTATAGAGTTTAGGAAAATCAATTCTGTGGCCACAAGAATTAGTCTTCCCGCCCTATAAACCCATACTCTTTAAAGTATCTTTAATTTGTAAAGCTCGTAGCTTTTGGATAGGCATTTCAGGGACCCGAAGTATGAGCAGACAGTCAATCCATCAAATGAGTATCATGAAATTTGTATCATGAAAGAAATAACTAGCCTATGCATTTACTAAAATTACATGGGATATATGTATTTACAAGCATAATAAACAACGAAACACACAAACATTACAAACATAATAAACGACAAAACACAATAAGGCATCGATGAACGAGAAATGCATAGAGACAGAGAGAGAATTTTTAGCAAGGTGAAGTTATGCACGAGGGAGTTTTATAAAGACCCGAAGATCTTACTAAATAGCAAATTCGCATAGACACGGGACTTTGAGAGACAACAAGACTTCAACACATCTTAAAAGCGTGATCAAACACGGATACTTGCACAGGCAGGTAAACTCTTTGCATGGCTTGTGAAGAAGCCTGTGTGTGTCTCTCGGCCCTGCGCGTCATGCGGTCACCTGCGCGCGTTTCTCCTTCAAAGCGAGCGCGCGCTCGTTTAAATGTCTCTTGTTAGATGGATTTGCTGAAAAGACATGTTC
Source organism: Semotilus atromaculatus (assembly GCA_031834385.1). NCBI lineage: Eukaryota > Metazoa > Chordata > Actinopteri > Cypriniformes > Leuciscidae > Semotilus > Semotilus atromaculatus. Next base: position 9,225,442 of record JAULUF010000030.1, read on the forward strand.
CGCGTTGTTCTTTTCGATCGTCGATTGGAATTACACGGAGACTTATCTAAGACTGAAAAACATAACCTAAACTAGAAGCAAAACAAAAGAAAGAGATCCCCAAAGGGATCTCCCGAAGAAATCACATTCTGGCGAGAGTGAGATAGTAAGACAAGAGAGAGAGAGAGAGAGAGAGGGAGAGAGAGAGAGAGAGAGCGCATTGGAAATCTTCACCCAGACAATAACCTCTCTGAAACAACACGAAAAACATCATCTTAATGCTTCCTAGAAGCTGAAAGATACTTGCAAAGTTTGGTCTCTCTGTGTCTTGTTGCGTGTTCCTAAAACGGCCTGTCCCGGCCGCGTGCAGGAGCGGACGTTCTTTGTTCCGTGTGCGCGCGTCACGTGGCGTTCGGCGCGCGCGCTTTGAATAGAGGTTTAAAGTCTTTAAGGTAGCATTACCAAATTCGGCTGAATTCATCTCCTCTCCTGTGAGATGAATTAGGTTGGAAACTTAAAGAAAACAAAACTTTTAAACAAACAAAAGAAAGAAAGGATTTCCCGAGGGGGAAATCGTATCGGAGACTAGCTACATGACTAAAACAGACATAGGCAAGCAAGTTCAGAGCGCGAAAAAGAGAGAGCCCCTTGGAGCTCAGAAGCGCCATTTATCACCTTGGCGAAATCCAGCCTCTTCCTTTGGGCTTGTCCAATGAGAGGGTTGGAATTCACAGGCGGGATTTTGGTTTTTATTGCTCTTTGTCTGCAAAGAGGGAGCTCCTGCATGCATGCTGGGGGGGGGGGGGGGGGGGGGGATTGGGTTTGTCAATCGCTGAAGAACCATGAACTATTCTTGTAATACTAATATGTTGTATCATATTTCATATCTACCAACGTATCATATACACAGTCTGTTAAATCTTCAAAGTACCAATTTAGCAAAACCAAACACGCTATAGGTGAGATTTGGTTAACCCTACTTGGCAGAGTTTGAAACATTAAGTATTAGCGCTTACATGAAACAAACCACATAAAAGGAAAAATCATGTGATGGAACATTAGGTGCATGTTAATACGTTTATCACATGGTTATATATATATATATATATATAATATATATATATACATGGAACATATAGGATTGAACGGGTTTCATTTCTCCTTCTCCAGGACTCCAGTCCCTGGACATTCCTTTGGGGTCGTAAACCTGTAAGCGGACACTTTCAGCCAGTGTTAGCTGGATTTGGGGGGAAGTTTCACAGACTTGTTAGGAGTGAAAATGCTGGATTATTCATTAAAATGCATAATACAAGCATTTATCGTTCGTTTAGAACTACCATGCAGTCAGGTATCTTCTGGGCACTCAGACCCACATAACAACATATAACATATATCTCATTAAGATGTCCTTAATGGGGAAATTCATACCAGTTTGTGTATGTGCGTGTGTGTTGAAGTCCCAGGGTTTATGGGAAGAAATACATTTAGTTATTTGGATGATCCTTCATTCCGCTCAGTCCTTACATCATGTTTGTTTATCATACTGTGCTATTTCCCAAATAAATATAATATAATTTTAGAGTACTGAAGAGCACATTTACTTGGCACTGCAGCATTTGATGATTACTAGCAGCCTAAATTATTATGGCATGGATTCTGTAGCAAATTTGTCAGCTAAGCACAAATTAAACAGAACTGAACTCTTAAGATTAGTAATGATGTTTACACCAAATTCCAATTTTACCTATGTAGGCTAACTTAAAAATAGTTAGATTGTCACGGTGTGGGTTTTGTGTCTTGTTCCTTGTTCTTGTTTGTCATGTGATTCCCTGTTTGTCATGTGATCCTGCCATGTGTCTTGTCATTTTGTTTATTGGTTGCTCAGTGTCCACAGGTGTTCCCTGTCTCGTTTATTAGTCTCCCCTGGTGTCATGGTTTACCACGCCCCCTTGTTATCTTGTTTAGCTTGTCTGTTTGTGTATTTATACCTCTGTGTTTCAGTTGTTTTGTTGGTCGTTGCTTGTTGTTATGTTCCTAGTCCTGTGTTCCTTGTTCTGAGTTTTCCCTGGATTATTTGGATTTTGGTTTGTTGGATTATTAAAGTGCTCGCATTTGGATTCACTCTCTGCTTCATTCCTGCCTCAACGTAACACAGATAATGGTTGCCTCTTTTTAGTTGCCATAGGTGAAAATAAGTCATCCTTAACATTTTTGGTGTTTTGGATTCACTACAGCTGGAGAACAATTAAATACAAAATAGGTTGTAGGCTCTATAGGCTACTGGGTGATTTTTTTTTTTTTTAGTAACTATCATATTTTCCCAGATAGTGTAGGCCTATAGATTTTTAGGAATTCTATTATAATAATAATAATAATACATTTTATTTAAAGGCGCCTTTCATGGCACTCAAGGACACCTTACAAAAATCATAAAAAAGACATTAAACAATCAAACCAGTACAGCAACAAACATTAAATCACATAAAAGCCTGCCTAAACAGATACGTTTTAAGGCGAGATTTAAAAACTGAGAGACTAGACCTGTTGCGAACTTCTACAGGAAGAGAGTTCCATAAATGGGGAGCAGCATAGCCAAAAGCTCGTGACCCCATAGAAGTTGTTCGAGTGCGTGGCACAACAAGTGTAAGTGCAGAAGCAGATCTTAGAGTGCGGGAAGGAGTGTGTATATGAAGAAGATCTTGAAGATATGAAGGAGCCAGATTGTTAAGTGCTTTGTAAGTTAAAAGTAAAATTTTAAAATTTACACGGAGCTTAACTGGGAGCCAATGCAACTTCTGTAAAATGGGAGAAATGTGTTCAAAAGTGGAAGTTTTGGTAATGACTCGAGCTGCAGCATTTTGTACTAACTGTAATTTATGGACAGATTTGGAAGGAAGCCCATAAAACAAAGCATTACAATAGTCAATTCTTGATGTTACAAGAGCATGCACAAGTGTGGCAGCCTGAATCTAGGCTTAATTATCTCAAACAGCCTGAAAAATAGTGCATTTAGCTGACGTTAACGGCAAAAATATCTTCCCGGGGGAGCATGCCCCCGGACCCCCCTAGGTTTGGGCTAAGCCCCGAATGTTTAAATCGTCTGGCTCCGCCCTGATCCGGACCCGGAGAGAAATCAAACCCGGCTCAATTTCGTATTTTAAGAGCACTAATTGTGTGTAAGGGATTAAAAGTGTGGATTTCCTACTTTGATAAACGTTTGTTAAAATCATTTGTTTCGGGGGGGTTTTTTATGTATTTTTGGAGATGGTCCGAAATGAAAGCGAAAGCGAGATATTTAAAGTTCTCTTACGAGAGGTTCTCTCGTATTGCGTAAGCTAGCTTACGCTACGGGAAAGATGAATCTTTTCTGAGAAATTGAAGCCAAAAAATTATCCTATAATTTTGTATCCATTGTCAATGCAGTTCAGCTGCAGCAGACCATGAGCGGGCTAGCTAGCAGCTCATTGGTTCGCTCACAGGGAACTGCTTAAGCCTATGAGGAGACGCGAATGAACTCTCGGCCAATGAGAGTCAGACAAGCTCTCATTGCGTCAGAACCCGCCGAGTAGGGCGTGGTCAGAGAGTATAAATATCGGCGTCATAGGCTGTAACTCTGATTTTCATCTCTTCAGCGAGGCTACACGCATCTGCTGATCTTGAGAGAAGCCGCCGTCGTTGAAAAGGCAACTTAGCGAGCATCTGGGAGACTGAGGAAGCCGGCCGTCTTCGCCACCTTCAGCCGTCCTGCGAGCTAGCGCCATCCGACGGATTTGTATCCTTTTTACAAAAGCTTCCTATATTGTATCCTAAAGAGCTGAGCGTCTTTTTCAAGATGTCTCTAAAAATTTCCTGCGGTTCTTGCCGCGCTCCCCTCGAGGGTGGAGACCGCAACGTCATCTGCGCTCTCTGCCTCGGATTGGAGCACGCCGAGCTCGCCCTCGCCGATGGCGGCTGCGAGCACTGCGAAAACATGCCGTTGTCGACCCTGCGGGCTCGACTTCAGGTCACTAAACATGCTTCCGCGCCGCCTCTGACTTCGCCGCAGAAGAAGAAACGCCGCTCTCAGAGGCCGCCGGAACCCCAGCCTGAAACGTTCATCCCGCCGGAGCCTGTCGCCTCTCGCTCTCCGTCTCCGCCGCTTCCGGACATACAGCTGCCGCAGAGTGGCCGCTCTGTTGCCTCTGATGACGCCGCGGACATCAAGGAGACATGTTCGCTTCTCGCTTCAGACAGTGAGGAATGGTCCGGTTCTCACGCCTCCTCGGCCCGAGAATCCACCGGGACCCGCGCTGGTATCGAGGAGGAATTTATGACGCCTCCTCTCTCAGGCCGTCGAATGCCTCGGGCTCGAGTGGTCCCCTCCCCCCGAGCAGACCACCAACCGTATGGACGGCAGCTACTTCCGCCAGCGTTCGACTCCCGCCACTAAGCGGGCCACGCCCTTTCTGCCTGAACTGCACGTGGAACTCGCGAAGTCCTGGAATGCCCCGCTCTCTGCTAGAACTCGCTCTGACTCTTCCACCCCGCTTCGCGTTGTGGATGGAGCCGCAGAGAAGGGCTATCTCTCCATTCCCCCTGTAGAGGACCTGGTCGCCGCACATCTGTGCCCGCCCTCCACGAGATGGCGCTCATCACCTGTGCTTCCCTCTAAAAGCCTGCAGAGCGACTTCTAGCTTTCACGCCCGCGCTTATTCAGCCGCCGGCCAAGCAGCCTCTGCACTTCAATCCATGTCCGTCCTGCAGATTGTACAGGGTGACAAACTTCGCGAATGGGATGAGAGTGGAAGAAATTCCCCTCCAGTCGCGGATTTGAGGAGCGCCACGGACCTTGCCCTTCGCGCTACAAAATCTGCCGCTCAAGCCCTGGGGAAATGCATGGCCGCCATTTGTGTGTCTGAGAGACATTTGTGGCTCACACTCGCCGACATGGGAGATTCTGAGCGCGCCGCTTTTCTCAACGCCCCGCTCTCTCCATCCGGCCTCTTCGGATCTGCCGTCACGGGTATCGTCGACCGTTTTTCCGAAGTACAGAAAGCCTCCCAGGCCATGAACCTCTTTCTGCCTCGTCGCGCTAGCTCCTCTGCAGGCCGCTCACGTGACCAGCCTCCTGCACGAGCCCCACCCCAGCGCCCAGCTCAGCACAGTCAGACTTCTCAGCGGCGCCAGGGCGGCCGCCCTCGTTCTCGCTCTGACAGCCGCCACAGACCGCCGCCGCCTCGGGGGCCTCGGCCCAGGAGCGCGCTGAAACCTGATCACTCGAAGTCTGCCTAACACAGCTGAGAAAAAGACGGCGCTCTCCCGCAGCGGCCGGACCGCCGTCAAAGTTTCGCCCTCTGTTAGTCCCCGCTCACGCGGCTACTACAGCAGTGTATTCCGCCATTACCAAGCCGGTCTCTTTTCCCGCTTGCATGAGCACAAACGCCGTTTTCACGGTGACCCAGAAAAATCGCAAAAAGAGCATAAAAGCCTCTTGTGTAGAAAATGTGCCCACAACACAGTGTTCACTCATACACAAAAGCACTTCAGTTCCCGTGTCTCACACAGAGTCCACTCTCATAAAGCGGTTCCAAATCGCTCGAGTTTCAGGGTGCATAAGCGCGCACACGGGCTCGTGGGCGCGCTTATGCACCCTGAAACTCGAGCGATTTGGAACCGCTTTATGAGAGGTCCCCCCCTCTGTTCACTCTGTTACACGGCCCAAAAACTCCTCTCTGAGCATAAGTCCTGCTGTCTTAAATACTATGAGCGCGCTCACGCAGCCCGCTATGTGCAGCGACGGGGACCATGTAGCCATTCACCCCCTAGCGTTACGCTTCAAGCGTGGGAAGCTATTCCGGGAATTTCCCAGTGGGTACTAAACACAATAAGGCTAGGCTATCACTTACAGTTTCACCGCCGCCCTCCACGTTTTCGAGCACGGCTAGAAACTACTGTGAACCCAGAAGCAGTGACGCTGCTCCGTTCAGAGATAGCAAAGTTTTTGTGCAAAAGGGCTATACACTCACCGGCCACTTTATTAGGTACCCCATGCTAGTAACGGGTTGGACCCCCTTTTGCCTTCAGAACTGCCTCAATTCTTCGTGGCATAGATTCAACAAGGTGCTGGAAGCATTCCTCAGGGAGTTTGGTCCATATTGACATGATGGCATCACACAGTTGCCGCAGATTTGTCGGCTGCACATCCATGATGCGAATCTCCCGTTCCACCACATCCCAAAGATGCTCTATTGGATTGAGATCTGGTGACTGTGGAGGCCATTTGAGTACAGCGAACTCATTGTCATGTTCAAGAAACCAGTCTGAGATGATTCCAGCTTTATGACATGGCGCATTATCCTGCTGAAAGTAGCCATCAGAAGTTGGGTACATTGTGGTCATAAAGGGATGGACATGGTCAGCAACAATACTCAGGTAGGCTGTGGCGTTGCAACGATGCTCAATTGGTACCAAGGGGCCCAAAGAGTGCCAAGAAAATATTCCCCACACCATGACACCACCACCACCAGCCTGAACCGTTGATACAAGGCAGGATGGATCCATGCTTTCATGTTGTAGACGCCAAATTCTGACCCTACCATCCGAATGTCGCAGCAGAAATCGAGACTCATCAGACCAGGCAACGTTTTTCCAATCTTCTATTGTCCAATTTCGATGAGCTTGTGCAAATTGTAGCCTCAGTTTCCTGTTCTTAGCTGAAAGGAGTGGCACCCGGTGTGGTCTTCTGCTGCTGTAGCCCATCTGCCTCAAAGTTCGACGTACTGTGCGTTCAGAGATGCTCTTCTGCCCACCTTGGTTGTAACGGGTGGTTATTTGAGTCACTGTTGCCCTTCTATCAGCTCGAACCAGTCTGGCCATTCTCCTCTGACCTCTGGCATCAACAAGGCATTTCCGCCCACAGAACTGCCGCTCACTGGATGTTTTTTCTTTTTCGGACCATTCTCTGTAAACCCTAGAGATGGTTGTGCGTGAAAATCCCAGTAGATTAGCAGTTTCTGAAATACTCAGACCAGCCCTTCTGGCACCAACAATCATGCCACGTTCGAAGTCACTCAAATCACCTTTCTTCCCCATACTGATGCTCGGTTTGAACTGCAGGAGATTGTCTTGACCATGTCTACATGCCTAAATGCACTGAGTTGCCGCCATGTGATTGGCTGCTTAGAAATTAAGTGTTAAGGAGCAGTTGGACAGGTGTACCTAATAAAGTGTCCGGTGAGTGTAGAGAAAGTTCCTCTGTCTATGAGCGAGTCGGGGTTCCTCTGTCTTTCTTGTTCCCAAGAAAGACGGCGGCCTCAGACCAATCTTAGACCTCAGATTTCTGAACAAAGAACAACCGTTCAAAATGCTCACTATCAGAAAACTCCTCGCGCATGGGCGCCAGGGGGACTGGTTCATTTCACTTGATCTGAAAGATGCGTACTTTCAGATTCAGATAAATCCCCTTCACAGGCCATTCTTACGTTTCGCCTTCGAAGGCCAGGTTTATCAATACACCGTCCTTCCGTTCGGCCTATCGGCGTATAGGTGCTACAAGGACAAAAAACTCTGTTCGGCCCGTTCGGCGTATGTTCACGAAGTGCATGGATGCGGCGCTCGCCCCCCTGCGGAGTCAGGGGCTGCGAATACTGAACTATTTGGACGACTGGCTGATTTTGGCACAATCACAGAGAGAGCTACTGTCTCATCGTACAGTTCTCCTCGACCATCTGAAAGCCCTGGGCCTCTCTGTCAACTGGACAAAGAGCGCACTACAACCCAGTCAGACTATCTCCTTCGTGGGTATAGAGTTAGATTCGGTCATGATGACGGCTCGTCTGTCAACACAGCGCGCGCGCCGTGTTCAGTGTCTCGCCGCATCTTTTCAGATGAACAGACTCACACCTCTGAAAACGTTTCAGAAGGCGTTGGGTTACATGGCCTCAGCCTCCGCGGTGCTCCAGCTGGGGTTACTGCGCATGCGCCCGCTTCGGTTCTGGTTGAAGAGCCGTGTGTCTCACCGCGCGTGGACCACGGGCCGCCAGCTGATAAAAAGTAACGCAGACTTGTATCACAGCTCTGCAGCCATGGACTGTGGCAGAATGGTTTCAGCGGGGCGTTTCCATGGGGACCTTTTCTCGCCGAAAAGTTATCTCGACAGACGCATCCAACACGGGTTGGGGTGCGCTCTGCGAGGGCTCACCGGCCTTCGGCCCCTGGTCAGCTCAAGAGAGCCTCCTCCACATAAACTGTTTGGAGATGTTGGCGGTCGCGAACGCGCTCACGCGCTTTCTCCCGCGCATTCACGGTCACCACGTGCTGATCCGTTCGGACAATATAGCCATGGTCTCCTATCTAAACCGTCAGGGCGGAGTCAGATCCAGAAATCTTTTCAGACTGACAGAACGCATATTAGTTTGGTCGCAGTGTCACCTGCTCTCGCTCAGAGCGACGCACGTGCCGGGCCATCTGAACGACGGTCCAGACAGTCTGTCCAGGAACCCCATTCCCCCCGGGAATGGTCCCTGCACACTCTTACAGTCCAAAAGCTGTGGAGAATATTCGGCAGAGCAGAGGTGGACCTCTTCGCCTCAGAAGAGAACACCCATTGCCCAACATTTTTCTCAAAGAGCAACGACGCACTAGCCCAGACCTGGCCCAGCCGCCCGCTTTATGCATTCCCTCCGGTTTCTCTGCTACCACAGGTGCTTCAGAGAATCAGGGAAACACGCCACTCGGTGCTCCTCATAGCCCCGCGTTGGGAGGGTCAGACTTGGTTTCCGGAGCTCACTCAGCTGTCACAGACAGCCCCGTGGCCCATTCCAGTCAGAGCAGATCTCCTCTCCCAAGCTCGCTGGGCGCTACACGCGTGGGTGATCAACAACTACCCGTTGCTTTGCCAGAGGGAGTGTTAAACACGATCATGCAGGCTAGAGCGGCCTCTACGAGAAGGCTCTATGCGTCTAAATGGTCTGTGTTCTCAAAATGGTGCACCAACAGAAATTTGGACCCACGGTCATGCGAGGTTCCTTCCTTGCTAAACTTTCTCCAAGAGATGCTGGACAAGGGCAGGTCCCCGTCCACTCTCAAGGTGTATGTGGCAGCCGTCGCAGCGTTCGTTGAACCCCGGCGCGGCCAGTCACTGGGCAAACACGGCTTGGTCATCCGCTTCCTCAGGGGAGCTAGAAGGATGAACCCCCCACGCCCCCTTTCAGTGCCGATTTGGGATCTTTCCATAGTTCTCGAAGCTATGAAAGCCCCCCCATTCGAACCACTAAACACCGTGGACCTCAAATACCTTTCGCTCAAAGCCGTTTTTCTGCTTGCGCTCGCATCAGTAAAACGTGTGGGAGACCTTCACGCGCTGTCCACTAGCGCTTCCTGTCTTGAGTTTGGGCCCAATGACTCCTTAGTCGTTCTCAAACCTAGACATGGTTATGTCCCAAAAGCGATTGGTACCCCGTTCAGGGCACAAGTTATTTCTCTATCGGCTCTGCCTGCATCCGATAACGAATCTGACTCTAATCTCCTGTGTCCGGTCAGGGCCCTGAGATTATACATTTCGTACTGCTCCGGTCAGACGATCTGAGCAGCTGTTTGTTTCGTTCGGTGGGCGCACCAAGGGGTTGGGCGCCTCGAAACAGACCCTATCCAGATGGATAGTTGATGCCATTGCAGCCGCATACGCGTCAAAAGACCTGCCATGCCTTTTGGGCATCAGGGCTCATTCCACTAGAGGCTTGGCCTCATCGTGGGCATGGTCCAGCGGAATTTCCATTCATGACATTTGTGTGGCAGCAGGATGCTTCCCCTTCCACCTTTGTCAGATTTTATAATATCGAAGTTCCCGCCTTGCAGGCTAAACTACTAGCTATTTAGTATGTTACAGCTTCTCTGGTGAGCTGCACTAAAAAAGAGTTATTCACACAGACCGGTTCCCGCTCTGTCCCTCTTATCAGGTGCTTAGTACTACACAGTCACCGGCCCGCTCCGCTGACCCTGTCACATGTACATATATTCATTCCCACTATCAAGGGTTCCCCCGGGTCTCCCCTGGGACTCATAAGTGGATGCTTAGCACGCACGGCGTTGACCAGGTGTTCCCGTAGCGTAAGCTAGCTTACGCAATACGAGAGAACCTCTCGTAAGAGAACGAATCGGTTACCTAACGTAACCTCGGTTCTCTCTAGATGAGGGAACGAGTATTGCGTTCCTGGCCGTGCTTGTGCTACTAGCGTTTCTCGCTTCATTCTATGAAAACCAGAGTTACAGCCTATGACGCCGATATTTATACTCTCTGACCACGCCCTACTCGGCGGGTTCTGACGCAATGAGAGCTTGTCTGACTCTCATTGGCCGAGAGTTCATTTGCGTCTCCTCATAGGCTTAAGCAGTTCCCTGTGAGCGAACCAATGAGCTGCTAGCTAGCCCGCTCATGGTCTGCTGCAGCTGAACTGCGTTGACAATGGATACAAAATTATAGGATAATTTTTTGGCTTCAATTTCTCAGAAAAGATTCATCTTTCCCGTAGCGTAAGCTAGCTTACACAATACTCGTTCCCTCATCTAGAGAGAACCGAGGTTACGTTAGGTAACCGATTCGTTTTATTCATATCAGATACACATTGTGTAAGTAGCTTTATATTTTACCCTATTCCTCTCCCAGTTCACCGGCCACTTACTTTCGTATTTCGTGAGAAGTTGAGGTATTGACGTGTTGTAAAATAACATCGCGCAGCCCATCGCACATACAGCTCAACTAACGCGAACGTTATAATACATTGTTTTTTCCTCATAAATGCGAACACGAAAACAATTTTATTTAAAGATGTGGTAGCATTGGATCTGGACGGGTTAGTGATAATCCATGTCGTGATTATCTATTGTCTGCTATATTTTCTTCTTATTTGTTAAATCCAGGTAATTGGTTGATGAAACATTTATTAAAATTAAGATACAATTAATACAAAACGAAATTCACTTTAAAGAAAGGCTTTGTGCTTTCTGTTTGAGGTCTTTGTGGAAGTTTTAGTGCCGCTTTCAGAGAACTGTCACATATTTGACAGTCGGAATATAGGTGTTTCTTGTTATAGCTAATACATTTGTGAATATTTTGAATAAAGGAAAAATGACATAGAAGCAGATCATCATTCATTCAGCGAGTTGTGGTTGCGCTGTTTCACGTGACAAGCAATGACGCGTCACCATGGAAACATTAAAGTGACAGGTTCTAAATAACGGTCGCCTAGATTAGAAAAACTCACAATATTTTAACTTTACGTGTATGAAAGGTTTAAAATGTAATTCTAAATTTGAAGGTTATGGTGATCTTGTAACATCTAATTTGTAACACAAAAACGTATTCAAATCTTTTGTCGCTCTACAGCTGACTGCACGCACCAGTAAAATTATGACGGCACACAGAGAGAGGACGGCATTTTTGGTTTGCTGCCGGTGGATAATTTAAGTTCGGCGTTTTTTCATAAATTTAGACATTGAGTATTTTATTTTATTTTACTTGAAAGTAACCTTCAAGCCAACGTCTTTTTTTCGGAGTTCAAAATGTTTTTGTTGCATGCAGAAATGTAATTTCGTTTTCTCTGCAGTCGTTCATTGATTTAATAAATGCTACACATTATAGTTTGTTTATACATAATAAAGACAATAAATAAATAAATAAATAAACTTATGCAGTGTTATTTCATTGGGTTTTGTTGCTCCCAGCGTTTTCGTTACTGTGGGAAACGGGTCCGAATGGCTCATTGCGTGGTAAAGGTTGCCGATCCCTGGTCTAGGATTCTATAGGGTGTGAGAGGTCCTGGGTTTAAATCCCGGACGGACCTGATTTTAGGCTTTGCTTTTAATCTCTTCAGCCTGATTAAGGCAACCAGGATAAAAGCAAATAAAGTGGAGCCAGTTAGCTCAGTTGGTTAGAGAGATGTGCTAATAATGGCAAGGTTGCTGGTTTGATCCCTGTGTGGGCCACTCTTTTTCTCTCTGGGAACTTTAGCTCTGCTCGTCAAGAAAGTGTCCAAGTCTCTGTGTTTAGATCTGTCTCTGTTCAATAATGTGCTTTTTTGTCATTTGTTGTGTATCTTTGGATTATGTTGTGTTGGAAATAAATCCAAACAATCAAAAAGCCATTCTTTAAGTCTCTCCTAATTCTTTGTGCAAGGCTCCTCATAATGATAGTACCTGATAGCACCTTATAGGACCATTATGGGAGGGTCTTTGTCTTTCCCATGCTCTTTTGGCAGGACTTCCATCATGTGCAACTAAACCTCTACAAAATATCCAGAATGCTGCAGCTCGTCTTGTCTTCAACGAGCCCAAAAGGGCCCATGTCACTCCTCTGTTCGTCTCACTGGCTACCACTCGCTGCTCGCATCAAATTTAAGGCTTTGACGCTTGCTTACAGATCTACCACTGACTCAGCTCTGTCCTACTTCCACTCACTCCTACGAGTTTACACCCCGACCAGAAACCTACGATCGGTCAAGGCTCGTGGTACCCTCACAGCGAGGCATAGAATCATTCTCATTCACGGTTCCATGTTGGTGGAATGATCTTCCCACCCTCATCCGGAATGCAGAATCCCTGTCAGCATTTAAAAGTCAGCTGAAAACTCATCTCTTCCGTGAGCACTTAACATAAAAAAAAAAAAAAAAAAATCCCTTCCCCTTGTCTGATTTTTACTACTCTGAGCAATGCCTGAACTTTGTATTTTGAATACCTCTTGTGTTGTTCTTTGCGTCTTCCCGATGACTCGCTTGCTTTAGTCCTCAGTTGTAAGTCACTTTGGATAAAAGCGTCTGCTAAATGACTAAATGTAAATGTTCTCAGGTGTGAAACATTAAATATTAATGGGTTGGTTTAAGCCCTCCCTGCATAAAGCGTTCTTACACAAAACTTGTCTTACAAATTTTAAATCATTATATTGTTTTATTTGAATGAGTAGGCAGGATGATTTTCACATAGTTTTGAAGCAAATATTCTAGGCTACATGATACAATTTTCAAAAGTCTTGTGAAGAAATAATCAGTAAGGGTTTCATGACCTTATTTAAGTGACAATGTTTTTTTGTTTTTTCACAAACCACGCATAAACGTCATTATCTCAAAACTAAAAACATTTACATACATGCTGCTGACATATTAGTGTAGCAGAGTTGTAATCAGACTTTAGCCATGAAAATGTCACAGAAATAAGTTTCAGAAATAAGCACAAATATCAGAGCATGTCAGAACACTTCTGGGGCCTCATGTATCAACACTGCGTACGCACAAAAACACGGCGTACGTCAGCTTTCACGCTCACGGTCGGATGTACTAACAGTGAAATTAACGCGAGAATGTGCGTTCCTCCACGCCAATCTCATGTCTGGCGTACGTACATTTCTCATAGTTTTTGTCCGTTGGCGACTCTTACAGGCAATGTACACAACGAATTGTTCTACAAGTCTATCGCACCACCACATGTGGGAAGCATTGCTATTAATTTGCAATTTATAAAATAATTATAAATTATATAAGATCTATAATTCCGCTCGAAGGGGGTCTCGCCCAGGGTGTAATTCAATGTAGAACCGCCACTGTTTGAGTCTGTTATTAATGGGTACACGCATTTGCCAAATGCAATGGATACGTAAAATCTCTGGTGTAGCCTACTTTTGGTCAGCATTAATGCATTTGAAAATTAAATGGGTAAGCTATATGTGTACCAAAGTAAAAACAAATGAGAAATTGGTTACCTTCGTGGCAGTCCTGTAGTAAATCCGAGTCTCACAGCAGCATATACTCCAGAGACAGTAAACCCACAGAAATGTAATATATGTCAATATATGTAAATTACATATATAATGTCAGTGCCCATGTAGGCCTATGTCTGCTGCCTATATGAGAATATATGCAAAATTCATATATTTAAAACACATAGACATATATGAAACATATGTTTCAAAATATAGCAAAAATGGCCGTTTTCATGTAAGTGACATATATTTTCCCGTATGCACATAAATGTTAAATAGCCTATATGTAAGACGCATATATGTATACATGCATATATGTACTTATTTCCATAGTAGCCTACTGTTTTATATCATAAATGTTAAATATATGTAAGACGCATATATGTATACATGCATATATGTACTTATTTCCATACTGTTTTATATAATATATCTGAATACCTTGTAATTAAATGCCTGTAGTTGGAGATTTTGTGTCTGTATGTGAATACCAAATATAGTATTTTTAATACAATAATGCAGTGTTTTCTGTCATTTTTAACAAATACATCCACAAAGTACCATAACCATATGCCACAGCTTTAAAAATGCATCAGTATCACATATTATATACATTTATTAAATGTGGAAAACAAATATGTATGTCACATATTTATACTTAATGTTGTCCATATATGCAAGAAACCAATACTGTAATATATGCAGATATATGGTATCATATATGGATGAACTCAAATATTTTCTTCACATGTTTGGACACATAAATGTTCATATAGCCTATGTTGCAGGCATATATTGTGTTCTCAGATAAGTCAAATATATGTATAGAATAGATATATGTCATGCTATTTAAAATATAAGTACATATATGGCCATATATTACATTTTTGTATGGGAAGTGTCACCCATAATTGAGGCAACTGCTCAAAGGGTGTAAGTTCATCGACCCCTTTACCACTGCCTGTTCTGTCCACACTTTCGGTGCGCAGCAGTTCTCCGTTTAACGTCCACCTTTATATCAGACCATTTCTATTTAAGTTCATTTACAGCGACTTACAGATCCAACGCATTGACAGCATCAGCCAAACTCTCACACTCATATTTTTTTCCTTTTGTTATTAATTCTGGAGTACAAAGTTCCGAATAAAATATTTTTTCTCGTTTCTACCTCCGATAGTAGCACCTCCAATTCACTTTCTGTAAAGTTTCGTTTCTTTCCGCTTGCTTTAGCCGTTTTCTTACTGCTTTCTTTTGCCAAAGTGGACTCATTACCATATTTAAATTGATTTAATTAAGGGTGGGGCGTTGTGCTCGTGCATGTGCGCTAAATGTTACGTTAATTGGGATGTACAAAGAGAATATGCGTGGGATCCTTCGTACGCAGAGATTCATACATCTGGTTTTTTTGGTGCGTACGCACATTTACAGCTTTGTCCGTACGCAATGTTTTAGTATGAATTCAACGCAAGTCTTTGTACATGAGGCCCCTGGTCATTATGAAATTTTTAACTGAGTATCACCGGCATAACAGTGGAAATTAATTGCATGTCTTATAATATTACCAAGTGGCAGCTGTAAAGGGATTTACAGTCAAAGACCCAGAACCAAATATGATCAATGAAGACCCAGAATCATAAGAAATTAAAGTTTTACTGAAGATATTGTAACAACAATCAGATGGCCAAATTCCACCAGTTGATGAAATTAACCAGATTAATTTTTAACCACCCCTTACCCTCCATTTGGAGTGATACACACAAGGAAAGGATTGTCCTATCTTGACTGAGTCACTGACTGCAATTCGCACACACAGCATTTCTCTCTAATAATTAAACAAGAATGCCCTGTTTTACCGACATGTGATCGACATGGGACCACAAGGCCCATTTGTCGAGATCTTCGGGAAACCCCCCCCCGAGAGTTCTTGTCTGAAAAAGTACCTTTCAAGGACAAAACTATCATTGTATTCCATGATAAACTAATCAATTCAAAAACAATACGATTCCCCGAGGGGGTAGAGCACGAGCCTACCACACTGATGGAGCACGAGTTCGCCACACTGAACGCTCAATGAACTCTGAACACACACACACACAATCCTTTTGTGACAATCGTTCATGCTTTAAATGTATGAAAAGTTTTTCTTGTTGTGTTTTATTATTCCCATGTAACCAATCCTATAATCATGATCTTTATGGTATGTAATCAACCCTGATATGCGCTAATCACGAAGAAACCTGTATCTTTGCCTCGCTAGCTTACAATTATACTATGCGTGGTATTATTGTAATCAGAGAAATCTAATGGTACTGAATTCTTGACCCAAAGTGCAACATTAGGCATTCTTTTATTAAATACCCGTTTAGAAGTGTATTTCGACTTAGTTTTATCTTCTCTGCACATTGCCCGGAGGACGTGTATTTTGCAAACATAGAAGGTTGCCGCCACGCCGCCTCCCAAACGATTGGACCAGGCGCGCAAGAAAGGCGTGCCTCTAGCTCCTTCAAAATATGGAGCGTCCCGTCTGTTCGTTGCAAGTTTCTACGCCAGAGAGAGTTACAACTTTCCTGAACTCCAGCTGGAGTTTCTCTTCTTATTCGTCGTTTTTCTACTTTGTTTTAATCTAAGTTTCTTTCTTTTCGATCTACCTCAGTTTGATAATTTGCCTTCGTTCAGTGTATTCACGAACGAAACGAGTTTAAGATTAATCATCTACCGTACGGGCCGCAGCTGAAGCACTCGCAAACATCTGCCTCCTATCGGAAGACGCTCCAGACACTGCGACCAAGCTGCCTTTATGAACGCAACCGCACAAAAAGGGGCCTAAAACGCAAGTAACGTACAATCTAAATTCAAGTGCTGTTTTAAGGTTGTTTAGAGCTTACTAAGCCTTTGGGTCTCGTGTTGGAACTGTTTGAACTGTGTTCTCTCTCACTCTCACTCTCTCTCTCTCTCTCTCTCTCTCACACTCTCACTCTCTCACTATCTCTCTCTCTCTCTTTCTCTCTCTCCAAATATTTCGTTTATTTTTGTTAATTGTTTGTTTTGCTATGCATATTTACTCCTGCGTGATTTAATAGTTTATGTAATCTTTAGTTGTGTTTATTAAATTTCATAATCATTTGAATCAAGTCTGTCTCATGGTTCCATACTTTGAAGCCTCTGAAAGTGTCGATATAAGTTACCTGCTCTACCTGATTTAACTATTGAAATATTTTTAAAGTGCCTTACACGAAATATCATTCTTTTGTGGCCACAGAAATGATATGATCGCTGTTTACAGGCCGAGAAATTGTGATAAAGAATTAAGTCTCGCTCCAGTCCGCCGGACGGACAGATTGCTTGATAGATTGTAATCACATCAAAATTTACTCCGATAATTGACCGAATCTTACCTATAGGAATAATTACTACGAGCAATCGTGTTAATTATTCATATACGGTGAGGTTAGCCTCGTCCCTATTTGGGATAATCAAATTCGTGTATGCGATAATACATATTCATTATCTCATGAATAGTATTCCCCATTTGAGTTAACAATTTCCCCAAAACAAAAGTCATTGTCGCTACATAATATGGTGGAGAATGCGGGCATTTTCAAACTTCATTTTGGGACCAATATTCAGATACATATTCATGTGTGTTTGTGGAATTTAATATTGTACGCGCGTTTTGCATTGTGTAATAAGTCGACTCGAAAACTGAGCAAGGCAAAAGCTGCTTCAGTAGCCTAACACACCAATATTGCGGAAAGAAGCCCAAAGCACTTCTTTTTGCAAGACTGGATGTGAGAAAAACTGCAGTCTCACAGTATTGCACGGCCCAGCTCGGAAGAAAATAATAATTTTCTGCTTGGCTGCGGCACATTTTAATACTGTCCAAAGTCCTGGTGAACGAAGAAATCTTCACTCAGGCCTATTACCGATGTGTAACTGCCTGGGGCGAGATTCCCCCTGACAGTAAAAGATCTTTATTTGATTCGTTAGCAACGAATAACTTCGGGTTTTCAAAACGCCGGCTTAGCTAACCGGTGAAAAAAAATCCCGTTACATTTTCTGTGCCAACCAAGCACAAAGAGACCTGCCGTGGTCTTCAAAGGTATACTTGTAAATGTGTATATTTGTTTCTTTTTAAAAAGGAAATCTGTGTGCATTGAAAACTGTTGTGTTCCTTAACCAGATTTAAGCGCGTATCAGTTTCAAAGTAGCAGGTAAAGAATTTGCTTCCTTCTCGTTGCTTCTAATTTGCTTCCTTCTCGTTGTGTTTCCTCCAAATTCACTGCGATGATTATCTAAAGCTGACTAAATACATTTGCAGCTTGCTAGTTCGTAAAACAAACCTCCTGTTTTGGACTGAGAACATTTTATTTTGAGTTCAATTCACAGAAGTGAATTAGGGCTTAAGTCATAGAATTTCTCAGCCCAAAATCACTGATAGTTCACGTGGAGAGAAACAAGCGCCCCTAGCGGCCGCACTCCTCCAGGTCAGCTATCATTCTGCTGCTCAATTCATCTTCTGCTCTACCCTGTCCCATCTCTACTGGCCTCGGTGACACTGTCTGTTTGTAAATTTTTTTTTATTCATTGCTAATAACTTCAGCGGTATGGTGATGTATTATCAGAAATCATTCTGATTCCCTTGCAAAACTTTTATTTTATCCTTCCCCAGAGTATCTAGATTTGATTTGAATTGGAACAATATTTTATTATGATTAATTTTTTTTTATAAAAAAAATTGTATTAATTATTTTATATGTTAAGATTTAATTTCTCCCTGTAAATCTCTCACATTTCAGTCATTTGATAGCCAAGTCCGCTATCAGCCTCCCACTGAACTTTGTATGAAATTACATTTTCATTTATGTTTTTCCCGATGAGTATTTTGTAATCATTACAAACAACCTCAGTGTTGTTGTGATTATTATAAGAGATCATTCTAATTCTGTCAATTTCCCCCAGGCTTATTTGGATTTGAGTTTAAAACCATTTGAATTAACTTTAAATTGTGCCAAACAGTCAAGGTGAACCACAGAGAGGAAGTGCGCCCCCAGAGGCTCCAAAACCCACTACAGCGGCCTACCGCTCCCCTTCCTGGTCTTCACCTGCATTGGGTTATTGCTAACTTCCGAACGGGTTAGGATATTTTCAATAACTACCATCCATGTCTAATCACTTTCTGTGCTATCATTAGTTGGCAAAAGCCGTTCATCTCTTAATTTGGTTTTTCCTTTCCAGGTTAAATAAATTTTTTCGTCAAAGTCATATTGATTATACTTTATCCCTTTTCAGGTTGATCATAGTTTCTGTTTTATTTCTACATACCTAAATTACTCAATTCGGTTAAGCAAGAAAATCTTAATTCACTTTAAGCCCCCTTGTTCATTCCATCTTGCTGTTGTATAGGTAAAAATCCCAGCACCTGCGGTGGATTGCGGTGGTCCCTGGCTGATCTCAGCGAGCGGGTCTGCCGACTGACGTCGCTGGCACTGACTGTGCGGTGGTTCCCGAGTTCTTTTATCTCTGCCACAGGTTGCGGCACGCAGTAAGTGACATCAGCAACTTGGTGCTTCGAAGGTTCAACCACCAAGCCGACGCACAAGTCAATTGTTGGGACAGGGGCACAAACCATAGGCGAAAGCGCCACTCCAGTTCGCTGGTGGGTTCTGGGCACCGCCCACCTTTGCAGTGCGATTGGCCGGTTGATACCTAGAAGATTACCAGGTTGTGTTTACAGTCACAAGCTGTTTGAGAGGGCGCAACCGTGACACAGAGCAAGGAAGAGCCGGGGTCACGGCGGTCGGGTGTTTGGTGGCGCCGGAGAGTTTGACCACGCTCGCTGGGGCCAGCTGAGTTCGACCCCAGTTCACCTCAGGTAAAACTGAATTTTGATAAAACCCTGCCACTTAAAATAAGCCACAGAATATTAGATATTTCCCCAGATATATTTTCTAAGTGTTTGGTTTACCTCTTTCTCCCTAAGACAGTTATTAGTGGTTACACAACAGCGCAGGTCAATTCACTTAGGTGTTATTTTCACTGCGATATTTTCTTGTCTTGTTTTTCCCTCTATCTTCTCTTCCTTTTGGTTTGTTTTGTTCTGTTGTGATTTGTTTTCTTTCAGTTCACCAAGAGACCCCAAGGAAGCTAAGTAATAGTGACAACCGAGCAGCCACTATTTCGGGTCCCACGCTGACCCGCGTAAATTGGCCCACCTAACTGTCTACATCAGTTAGCCAAATTTCTATAGACGGCACGGCCGTACTACAGCTCGTTAGCCTCAAAACAAATTTGCATTGGCCCTGTTTTTTTTGTGTGGTTGTGTTTCTCTCGCCCCCAGTAAGCCAGGATGTCACGCGCCTCCAGTCCCGCGGCCCATTGGAGCAATCTGGATGCTTGGTTAAGTGCCATGACAACCGGCTGTCTGCCCAAGGACACTGGCGATCCAAAATCCCTGACCCGACAGGAACTGGACGCCGACGTAGACCGGCTAATGTCCAACGACCCCACACAGACCTACAGTTCAAAGGAATGGAGTAGGATAATTGGAAGTCTCGCTCACAATTTAGTGGCACAGGCACGTCTGGCAGAGGAGGACAACGCCAATCTGGAAAAGGAAATCGCAGGACTAAAGACTCAACTGAAGGAGGCCCGCAAACAGAAGGACAACGCGCAGGAGCATCTGGATCAGCTACGTCTGGAGGTTGAAGCCAAGGACGAAACACACCCAGAATTACAAAAGGAAGTGGAAAGACTGCAAAAGGCCTTGGAGGATCTGCGCACGGACACAGACAAGAGAATGCAGTCGGAGAAATGCACCACGGAGGGACTCCAGGACAGACTGCAGCGTGGCGACGCTCTGTTAAAAAGAGCAGAGAGTGAATTAAAGGACAGAGAGGCCAGGGCCAAGGCCTGTGAAAAACATTTACAAGCAGCCCGAACTGAAATTAACGAGCTTGTCCAACAGAGACATGATCTAAAGTATGAACTTGAGGTGACTCACCGAGAACTCAAACATGCTTACAAGCTGCAGGGCGACCTGGCGGGGGAAACACCCATCACTCAGTTTCCCCTCACCAGCGAGCCTGCACTTTTCAGCCAAGAACCCAGAGCTGAAAAGGGGGGCGAAAGCCCACCGCTAAAGACATCACTAGCCAGTAGGGATGCACCGATCCGATATTTGTATCGGATATCGGGTCTGATACTGCCATTTTTGCCGGATCGGGGATCGGTCAGACGAGGCCGATCCAAATCCGATATTGTGCGTATACTATTCTGTGTTGTTGTTAAGCCCCACAAAAGGCACACAAACATTATAAGCACCATAAAGTTTTCGTGCACTATATTACAAGTGTTCTTAAGCCATTATAGTATAATGTGAGATAGAAATGAACATTTAAGTCATTAAATTCGAGATCACGTAAACTTTTCCCTCTGCTGCGGCTGACAGTCATTCTCCATTCAGCATTCCAACAGCGCGTCGCGTTCGGTTACGAGTCAGTCAACGATGAAACTCTCTACAAAATGATTCAATGTTACTATTATTATACTTGATCTGTAGATAAAGCTCTATGGTTTTGCATAAAACAACTTTATCTTGCTAGACTTTATTGCTATAACTTAATCCTGTTACTTCCTACCGGGTGTCGGTTAGATCACAACACTAGAGTCAGCTACAAGGCTACACTATAATTGTTCTTCACTCGCACAGTAACTGAAATTTAAAACTGTTAAAAGAAAAGGCTCAGTGAACTATTGCAAAGATAGATACTGTATAATACACTACATATCAATATGTCTTTCGTTTGTGCTTTGAACTTTTCAATGCGGACTCGACGCGCTGCGCGCTGTGACTCTGTGTTGCTTCAAGCGCATCATTCTGCGCTCGGGATGCGCATACGCGCTTTGTGCCGCACTGTATTAGAGCCTTTCATAATCATAATACAGTGACGCAATGGAAGATTATTAATAGCCTTTCTTGTTCTGTTCTATCTATCATATGTTGCTGCCTCATTAAACAGCAGTGCTATACATTTAAAACATGTCTCAATTGTATAGTAGCCTATAGCTATATATAAAATAATTTATCTTTTTGATTTTTATCTTGTTTTTCATGAATGTATTTTACAATACAAAGAGCAATGTGTAACGTTTTACCAGATTTAGTGTTACAGGTATTGTCTCTTATTTGTTTTTTTCACTAAATGTTCAGATTTTATACAATTATTGTCAACTCATGATTTTTCTAGACAAAATTTTACTGTTGAATTATCCACTAATCTAGTTTATAATAGCATTTTTGTCATAGATTATGATCATATATTTTTTTGATTTGTTTTTCTTTATAATGAAGTTGTCTGTATTAAGTAGATTGTGTTTAACACAAAAGAGTGCTTATCAGTTCAACACACAAAGAGTTACATAAATTCTACTTGATAAAAAAAAAAACTGTTGATATCGGATCGGTATCGGGTATCGGTCGATACTCTGAATTTTTGGTATCGGATCGGATCGATTCTGAAAAAAGTGGTATCGGTGCATCCCTACTAGCCAGCCACCACGAGCCCCCACCAGCTGAAGAGGGGCGGGGTCGGGCCATCGGTCACAACACGGCCCATAAAGAACTGGACAAGCTGGCTAGAAACATCCCGACCTTCACTCCCAACCCAGCAGGAGGTCACGATGTTCACTCTTACTTACAAGACATTGACTTTCACCTACAAACTGTGGCCAACGTCACCACTTGGGATAAGTTATATCTTCTCAGGATCACTTCAAGCCGGGACGTGTGAAGTTTCCTTGACCGCCAATCAGAAACGGTCAAGAGGGACTACCCGCAATTGCGGCAAGCTCTGATTCGCAAATTCTCCGATCCAGAATCGGACCAAGGTATCATAGCAGCAATGGATCTGAGACAAGCCCGACTGGAATCCCCGCAAGCTTATTACGGACGATTCAGACAAGCCTACTTCGGATCTCGTAATGAATCCGGCATGGAGGAAGACTGGAATTTCAAAACTTTGTTCCTGCGGAATCTCCATCCTACCCTATCACACCACCTCGGGGTTTTAGCAGAGCCACGGACTATGTCAATCCAACAACTGCGTGACCTGGCACACAAAGCATACACCAAACAAAAGACTGTCTCTGAAAAGACCGTGAAAAACCCCACAATCTGCCCTGTCTCTGAGCACCGTTCAGAGCTGTCCCTAGAGGGCACACAGCACCCCAGTTACAAACCTGTCAACAGAGAGTCACGATCGTTCCAACCCAGCAGAGGTCAGCGTGGTCGTGGGGGTGCCCGCCCAAGGCAGCAGAACGACCGCTCTGGGGAATTCTGGGACCGGCCTCGCACCTCCCACAACCAAAGGGGAGGGGGCACCTGGGAAACCGGCCGGCAACCCAGAAGGAACCGACCTCCATACCCCCGAACACCAAGCCCAGACAGGCGGCTGGGGGACCCCTCTCGACATGACACTGGTAAGCTGAAGTTGGAACCTAAATCCAACAGAAACAACCCAGCCACGTCTGAAGCTGCAGAACTTCTGAGCATCCTGAGAGAATTTCTCCAAAAGAAACCTCGCAAGGAAGACAAGGATAAACCTGACACCGCATGACTGAACCTGAGGCCGGAAGCCAACTCCACTCCCAACGCTTCTCCCACTGACAGCCCCACAGACACTGTCAAACCACAGACTATGACACTCGCTGCTACATCACTAAGTAACAGCACCACTCACCCCCTCCAACTGACAGCCCCCCAGAACACTGTGTCTCACTGTTCTGACAACATCTCTCACTCACTCCAGCTGACGACTGCACTTCCGGAACCAAACACTGCACTTCTGGAACCAAACACTGCACTTCCGGAGCCAAACACTGCACTTCCGGAACAAAACACTGCACTTCCTGAACAAGACTGCAGCAGCGCTCACACAAAGGTACCAGACAGTGCTGTCTTGGTGATCTGCACCCACAACGAGCCACACGAAACATACCCGCACTGTTTATCGATCAACACACAGGACCCCACACCAAAACTCCTTGGAAACCTGATCGAAAGAAGAATGGCACGCAAGCTCTACCTCACCATCACTTTGGAAAAGGAAATGAGACTCGAAGCGCTTGTGGACACAGGCTCCGATCTCACGCTCATATCGGCTGAACTCTTTGAAAAACTCAAATTTGAAGCTCAAAGACAGAATCGAACTCTTAATTTCCACACTTGTGAGCTGAATGTGCAGTCGTAGCTCCCATTCACTTGACAATCGTTCCGATGAGCATAGTCCATCCGGTCTATGTCTCACCAATGAACATTTATCCATTCCTAATAGGCAAAGACCTGCTGGATCGATTCGAGCCGTTACTGGATTTCAAACACCTGCAAGTTTGGGCTCAAGTGCGTGAACCCCTCCCCCTCCAGCCAAACAAATCTGCTGAGGCAGACTGTCAGGTCACAGGGTTCACGGGAACTCCCTCAGCCAGACATGGCGACCCAGCCACAACAGCTGA
Organism: Semotilus atromaculatus; assembly: GCA_031834385.1. NCBI lineage: Eukaryota > Metazoa > Chordata > Actinopteri > Cypriniformes > Leuciscidae > Semotilus > Semotilus atromaculatus. The sequence goes on from JAULUF010000030.1 coordinate 9,249,656, forward strand.
TCAGGAGTCAAGTTCACTACTCTGCACTTTCAAAACCAGCCAAGGCTCCGATATCTACTGCCCCCAGGTCAGGACTGACCTGCAGCTGCAGGATATAACCACAACAGACATCATTCTGGCACTATGGGCTGACAATTCTGCCATCAGTCTCTCACTATTCAATCAAATCATTGACAACACACCAGAATTGCCCTATACCAGCAAACGCACACGTTTCCCTCTCAACGCACATCCCTCCTCCATGATATCTGCCAAAGGGATCTGTGCTTTGCAATTAAAGTGGAATCACCGGTGCCTGACCCATTACTTCCTGATCCTTCCGGACCCAGTCCACGATGTCTACATTGGAGCAGACGTTTTGATTCGCCTCAAAGCTCATGTGGACTTGTTGAATCAGGTGATATGGGCCCCAATGACTTTACAGCCACCTGTTCCCAGCAATCATGACAATCTACTGTCGGGGCAGACCATCCCAGAAGTCTGCACTCTAATCAACGAACAAGCAACAGTGGTACCAGCTTACACTAAAGGTGTCGCTGTATGCCTGAACATACGATCTGGCCAAACATTAAACCACTCGCTGGGTTTCTTCCAACCTTCACCTGAATGTAGGAACCTCGGACTCACACTCGAAGCCACACCCCTCACGGAAGTGTCCTCTCGGGTAATCTACATCCTGTTCAACAACTGCACTGCAACTGACATCAGCATTCCAAGGGCCTACAGGCTAGGATGGCTAGTGAGCCATGACTTTCATGACTTTGAACTTATATTACCCGTCATCGGGCCCCTCCCACCTGCACTGATACCTGAAGGGCACACAGACAACACAATGTTCACGTTACCCTTCCAACTCATTGCCATCACATCTGTCATGCCAGTGGCCAAAGACCATGTATGCAGAACTGAGCTGACAGAGGACCAACACCTCGCAGTGTACACAGTCTCCCACCAGCCTGTGAATGAGACTAATGCACCTGCTACGCCTTTAAAGATCAACCCAACTGATGACACAACGACAGAGGAGCCGTATCAAGGTTTTGAATCTCAAGTGCAGCAAATTCTACAAGATGCTGATGCGCTTCAGAACGACGCAGACCGCCAAAGACTAAGACAAGTCCTTTACAAGTTCAAATAATCTTTTGCCAAAGACTCATTAGACTGTGGCCTTACCCACCTCCACACGGTGCGCATCCCCACGCATCCTGAGGCTCCTCCCACTTTCGTCAAGCAGTACAAAATTCCCATCGCCTCGCACGAACCAGTGCAAGAAATCATCGAATCCATGCTTGAGAAAGGTGTCATCCGTCCCTGTAACAGCACCTACTCTGCCCCCATCTGGCCCGTTCTCAAACCAAATGGGAAATGGCGGCCCACCATTGACTATCGAAAACTGAATCAACAGGTGCCGTTATCACGGTGGCCCATGACCCAGCTGGAACAGGAAATACCCCGAATCAGAGAAGCCACCATCTTCTCTACACTCGATGTGGCCTCTGAATTCTGGACCATTCCAGTGCACCCAGAAGACCAGCACAAGCTGGCATTCACATTTGGCAACCGACAGTTCACCTTCAACAGATGCCCGTTCGGGTATGCCAACTCACCAGCTGAGTTCAACATCTTCCTGAACAAAGCCTGCCCAGACGCCAGGATGAGAGGTAACCTGATTTACGTAGACGATGTTCTCATGAAGAGCACGACGGTGGCAGACCACCTGAAAGAAATAGACTATGTTTTGAACCAGTTAGCTGTGGCCGGCGCAAAAATAGCCCTCCACAAGGGACAGTGGTGTCGCACCAAGGTCAACTACGTGGGCCTGCTCATCGGATCCCAGGGTATCGAACCACAATCAAACCGTATCCACGCCATTCAAAACATCAAGCCTCCCACTAACGTCTCTGAACTACGAAGTTTTCTAGGAGTATGCAATTACTCTCGACAGTTCATCGAAAACTATTCGGACATCGCCAGGCCCCTCACAGCTCTGCTGAAAAAGGATTGCCCTTTCGTCTGGTCAGACGCTCAAGAACACGCCATGGCGGCACTAAAAAGACATTTATGCTCAGCTCCCTGCCTTGCTTACCCCGATCCTCAAAAGGAATTCTACCTGGAAGCGGGTTTTTCTGACCAATGTCTCAGTGCTGGCCTATACCAACGGCACGATCAAGACAAGAAGGTGGTCGCATATGCCAGCAAGACACTTCTCCCTCCAGAGTGCAAATTCTCTGACTGCGAAAAAGCTTTGCTCTGCACAGTCTGGGCCATACAGCGTTTCTCCAACTACATTGGAGCACAGAAAGTTATCATAGACACTTGCCACCAGCCTGTAATGTTCCTCAACAGCCAACGCATCAGAAACGGCGTGGTAACCAACGCACGCATAGCCACGTGGTTAATGACTCTCCAAGGACGTGATGTCGAGGCCCGATATGCACAGAATCACAAGTCGGCATTGGGAAATGGCCTGGCTGCATGTCAAAACTGCTCTGACAACTCACCTGCTGCGATGCTAGACACACCAGAGCCCCAACAGCCACAACTGACCTGTCACAGGTACTTCGACAAGAATGTGTGCGAAGGCATGCCCACAGCTTACATCGACGGATGCTCCTACAACCACGAGGGCATCCTAAAGGCAGGTGCAGGTGTACTGTGGGTTGACAACCACCCATGCCCACCACAACACTTCAAACTGGGCCCCCAGTCCTCACAATATGCAGAAATAGCAGCCGTTCTCATAACTCTGCAAAGCGCATCAGTCCATAACATCAGAGAACTTCTCATCTGCACAGACTCTAACTATGCCAGACTCAGTTTTGTGTGCCATCTCCCGATCTGGAAACAAAATGGCTTCAAAACAGCAAACAACAAGCCTGTCAAACACCAACACCTGTTCCAGGAATGTGATAACATCACAAGAACACACGATGTCACCGTGTACTGGAAGAAGGTAAAAGGACATTCGAAACTGCCAGGCCAAGACAAAGACTTTAATGACCACACCGATGCCCTTGCCAAAACGGGCGCCCTCCACGGTGAGCTGTGGTCTCCCCCGGACCCCACACCTACCCCCGAAGTGGCGGTGCTAACCCGCAGCAAACGGCCCTTGCCTGCCACAGCGCCAGCTTCACAGCCGCTATCGCTAACTCCGCAAATCTCCAACAACGATATCGCGGATATGCAAGCCACGGACACTGCCATAAAGACAATTCTTGACCACCTCTCTGACCCCACCTGCCACCCTATCTCACCTTCTGACATCGCTACTGACTCATACCTCAGACACCTACACAACTCCAGACACATGCTGCGTGTGCGGGACGACATTCTATGGTTTGACCCCGATGATACCACATCGCCTAGGCTCGTGGTACCACTGTGTCAGAGGGGGGTGATGCTAATGCACGCCCACAACACACCCTATGCTGGACACCACGGTACCAAAGCCACGTATGAGACACTTAGACAGGTGGCATACTGGCCAGGCATGCAGCAAGATGTGGCAGAGTATGTGAGAGAATGCTTGGTCTGCTGTCAATTCCAACCATCAAACCCAAATCACAGAGCCCCACTGCAACGCAGAGGAATCACGTTCCCATGGTCAGACCTCCAAATTGACTGGGTGGGACCTCTGCCCAGGTCAACAAGAGGCAACAAGTACTTCCTTACGGTGGTGTGTCAGTTTACCAAATGGGTGGAGTGTTTACCAGCACCTAACGACAACGCCCAAACAACGGCATATCTCTTGATGAACCACATCTTCTCCCGGTTCGGATTGCCACTAAGAGTCAACTCAGACAGAGGTACCCACTTCACTGCTGAGATCATGCAAAAGATCTGGAGATGTCTAGGGGTACAAGCTAAACTTCACATTTCACATCAGCCAATCTCATCAGGACAGGTAGAGAAATCGAACCAGACGGTGGTCTACATGCTAAGGAAGTACGTATCAGCTAATCAGAAAGACTGGGACGTGAAACTCCCTCTTGTGCTGATGGCCCTCCGAGCCACACCGCAGGAATCCACACGGGTTTCCCCGTTTGAACTAATGACTGGGCGGCAGATGACCCTGCCGTTACACCTGTTGTATCAACCAGGAGACCACAACCTTGTCACCGCCTACACCACGTCCCAGTACCTGGATGAGCTCCATAAACACTTGAAAACAACTTTCGCTTTCGCCCAGCAACACCTGAAAACCAGCGCTGAAGGCCAGAAAGCATATTACGACCGAAAGGCATCACACCAAGAGCTCAATGTGGGCGACAAAGTCCTGTATTACAATTTCGCCCTGCCACCCCAGGGGTTGTCCAAGAAGTTCCTGCCCCACTGGACGGGACCTCACGAAATTGTGAACAAACTCTCCCCCGTTGCATACCAAATCCAGCTGAAACGGGGAACGAGAGAACCCGATCTCAAATGGGTTCACCGCAATCGGATTAAGAGACATGTGGCCACTAACAGGGACAGACAGGGAGAGGCCAATGCAAGCTAAACCCAACCGCTGTCATCGCAGAAAAAAAAAACTGTCCCACACAACCCTGGACAAACCTCACTGACCTGTGCCTTCTCTCTCTCCCCCTTCATCCTCCATACCTCTCCCTCTTGCCTGTAACAGGATGCTGCTGTGGATTGCCATCATGTGCCTTCAGTCGACCAGAGGCCAGCCGCCAGCCGACGTCATTTCACCAGGACCGGCCTCGGGCATTGTGTTGAGGGATCAACCTGGATTGCTGATTACTAACTGCCGAACGCACACACAGAAAGTATACGTGCGACTCGACCCTCGAAATGTCTACCTTGCACACTACCCAAGAGCGGTAGCCCAGTACACCTGGTCAGGTGCCCGATGGACAGAAACCGCCCTCAACCACGCCGAAGCCGATGTCGAGCACATGCTGAACCAACTCGAGAAGATGACCGTCACCCAAGCTGAGTTGGGAGGACACAACAAACGTTCCAAACGGTTCCTGGGAGCGCTGCTAGGGGCCGCTGCGGCCGTAGGCACGCTGTTCAACATTGGAATGTCCAGTGTCAACGCCGTGAACATAGCCACGGTGCGACGGCACGTGGCCGAAATTCAGACAGAACTTCCACAGTTAAAAGAACAACTCAACACACAAAGCGCATCCCTGCAAACCATCGGCAAGACACTGAGAGGAACCGTCACAGTCCTCAACACTCATAGCGTCATGTTGAATCAGACTGTGAGCTCCATGAAACAGCTGTTCACAGTTTTCCAGAATGACTTTGCCCAAACACAGTTGGTCACGGCATTAATGACCGACATGCTCCGTGAAACAAGCTCCTCCATGGACAGCTTAGCCATGGGTAGGATCCCACCCTACCTGATACCCCTAAGCCTGGTGCAAGCCGTGCTGGCTTCTGCCATAACAACACCCACTGACCCGTTACAAATCCACCTTGCCTACTCCTTGGGCAGTGCCATTCCACTGTATGTTGACCCTGCACAGCGAGAGGTAGGCTTCCTCTTAAGTCTACCCATCATAGAATCAAGCCGAATCTACCGACTAAAAGATATTGTCAACGTGGGATTTTGGCAGAGCAACACCTATTTTAAGGTACGGACACCCGAAGCAGTAGCTTACCACGACAGCAACACACAGCTGTACTTAGCCCCAAACTTGCACATGTGTACCCTCACCAAAGACATTCACTATCTCTGCCCAAGCAAACCGTTTCTCAGAGACAACACTGATGGGATTTTGCGGGGATTTGCGGCCTGCAACATCTGGCCAGCGACACACGTTGCCCGGCGGATGCTAAACCTCGCAGCCAAGTCACAGAGACGCAAGCCGAGATAGTGGGAGACCGGTGGCTCGTTAACACTCCAGTACGGTCGGCGACACTGACCTACGACCAGCACGACACCGCTACACCTGTCAACCTGCTGAACCAGACCATGTGGATTCAAGTCCCACGAGGAGCCATCCTCCACCTGGACGACCTAGCCTTGTATCACCTCCCGAGTGAAGAGTACCAGTCCGAACTGGAGATTCCACCCTTCTTCAGGGATCGCAACTTCACTTTCGATCCAGAACTGGAAGAATGGATTCAGAAAGGGGGGTCACAGATCATCGACATCGCACCCCTTGACACAGCCCTCCAAGCATTGTCCAGAATGCCCATCCTGAACGCCTCACCTGTTGTCCAAGCATGGACCGCTGCTGACACTGCCGTGTGCATTGCAACAATCATCGGCCACACCCTAACCTTGGGCCTGGCCTACGTCCTGTACCGGCGAATCAACGAGACGCGAGCCTCTACAGCCAGGCTCACCAAAGCCGTGTCTGTAGGGTTCCGGAAGGGCCCTCGGAAAGAAGACTCCCCGCTAGAGAACGCGGAGGACCTCATCGAGCTGAGCCCTCACTCCTAACCGTCACCTACAGCAGCCCACTTTCAGGATTCACCTGCCATCTGCCCAGTTATACTCGTGATGGTTCGACGAGACCCACACACGGGCCTGCCAAACCATCAAGGGGGGACTGTAACAACAATCAGATGGCCAAATTCCGCCAGTTGATGAAATTAACCAGATTAATTTTTAACCACCCCTTACCCTCCATTTGGAGTGATACACACAAGGAAAGGATTGTCCTATCTTGACTGAGTCACTGACTGCAATTCGCACACACAGCATTTCTCTCTAATAATTAAACAAGAATGCCCTGTTTTACCGACATGTGATCGACATGGGACCACAAGGCCCATTTGTCGAGATCTTCGGGAAACCCCCCCCCCGAGAGTTCTTGTCTGAAAAAGTACCTTTCAAGGACAAAACTATCATTGTATTCCATGATAAACTAATCAATTCAAAAACAATACGATTCCCCGAGGGGGTAGAGCACGAGCCTACCACACTGATGGAGCACGAGTTCGCCACACTGAACGCTCAATGAACTCTGAACACACACACACACAATCCTTTTGTGACAATCGTTCATGCTTTAAATGTATGAAAAGTTTTTCTTGTTGTGTTTTATTATTCCCATGTAACCAATCCTATAATCATGATCTTTATGGTATGTAATCAACCCTGATATGCGCTAATCACGAAGAAACCTGTATCTTTGCCTCGCTAGCTTACAATTATACCATGCGTGGTATTATTGTAATCAGAGAAATCTAATGGTACTGAATTCTTGACCCAAAGTGCAACATTAGGCATTCTTTTATTAAATACCCGTTTAGAAGTGTATTTCGACTTAGTTTTATCTTCTCTGCACATTGCCCGGAGGACGTGTATTTTGCAAACATAGAAGGTTGCCGCCACGCCGCCTCCCAAACGATTGGACCAGGCGCGCAAGAAAGGCGTGCCTCTAGCTCCTTCAAAATATGGAGCGTCCCGTCTGTTCGTTGCAAGTTTCTACGCCAGAGAGAGTTACAACTTTCCTGAACTCCAGCCGGAGTTTCTCTTCTTATTCGTCGTTTTTCTACTTTGTTTTAATCTAAGTTTCTTTCTTTTCGATCTACCTCAGTTTGATAATTTGCCTTCGTTCAGTGTATTCACGAACGAAACGAGTTTAAGATTAATCATCTACCGTACGGGCCGCAGCTGAAGCACTCGCAAACATCTGCCTCCTATCGGAAGACGCTCCAGACACTGCGACCAAGCTGCCTTTATGAACGCAACCGCACAAAAAGGGGCCTAAAACGCAAGTAACGTACAATCTAAATTCAAGTGCTGTTTTAAGGTTGTTTAGAGCTTACTAAGCCTTTGGGTCTCGTGTTGGAACTGTTTGAACTGTGTTCTCTCTCACTCTCACTCTCACTCTCTCTCACACTCTCACTCTCTCACTATCTCTCTCTCTCACTATCTCTCTCTCTCTCTCTCTCTCTCTCTCTCTCTCTGTCTCTCTCTCTCTCTCTCTCTCTCTCTCTCCCTCTCCAAATATTTCGTTTATTTTTGTTAATTGTTTGTTTTGCTATGCATATTTACTCCTGCGTGATTTAATAGTTTATGAAATCTTTAGTTGTGTTTATTAAATTTCATAATCATTTGAATCAAGTCTGTCTCATGGTTCCATACTTTGAAGCCTCTGAAAGTGTCGATATAAGTTACCTGCTCTACCTGATTTAACTATTGAAATATTTTAAAAGTGCCTTACACGAAATATCATTCTTTTGTGGCCACAGAAATGATATGATCGCTGTTTACAGGCCAAGAAATTGTGATAAAGAATTAAGTCTCGCTCCAGTCCGCCGGACGGACAGATTGCTTGATAGATTGTAATCACATCAAAATTTACTCTGATAATTGACCGAATCTTACCTATAGGAATAATTACTACGAGCAATCGTGTTAATTATTCATATACGGTGAGGTTAGCCTCGTCCCTATTTGGGATAATCAAATTCGTGTATGCGATAATACATATTCATTATCTCATGAATAGTATTCCCCATTTGAGTTAACAATTTCCCCAAAACAAAAGTCATTGTCGCTACAATATTTTGCAGTTTCATCAGGCAGAAGTCAGCTTCAAGACTCAAAGAGTTCGTAGGTCACCCCACTTACACTTACAAAGATCAAAGGAGTTATACCTTTCACCAAGGTCTAAGCTACATCCTTGCTTCAGGTTGAATGATACTGATTTGCTAAGAAATAGATAAACGTAGTAATTTTCCACACATATATAGATAGACTAAAGCATATCTCCATCGATTATGCAGCAGACACTAGTTAAGCACATCATAGATTTAGGTTGCTGGGCACCGGCATGTGCAGAAGAACAAGTCAGTCAATCTCTAATAATGCAGTTGTTCCTTAACCTTTAACCAAGGCTAACACACACACACCACTACACCGCTTTTTCAAGGTTGGATTTGGCCAGGCTCTAACTATAAACAGGAGAGTCTTCTCACAAAATCAAGAAAATACATTTTTTCTCTCAAGGAGATAATGTCAGGATGTGGGTTGATAAAAGTAGTGAGACCCCTCTCATTCTCCACCAGTTGATGGGCTCATCAAGGGCGTAGCTAAATAAATCCTTAAGAGTCGTATCAAGCGCCAGTCCCTCTGCAGCAGCAGCGCTGAATTCCAGGACAAACGCCCTCACGTCAGTCCCCAGTGTTTACGGAGGGAGCTCTAGGTCCTGAATTGCAGCATGCATTGATAGAGAGGGCTGGAGACAGGGTAGACCAGTGGATGGTAAGAGCCCTTCTTCCACTGAATCCTCATTATGGCTGGTTCGTTCTGGCAGGATGTGGGTTGATGAAACTAGTGAGGACTGAAATGCAGAGTGATGGGCTTTTATTAAGCATACTGTAAAATAAAACAAAAACTACCCCGTGGGGGAAACAAAACAGGCAGTAAGACTTTACAAGAACTGGACTTGGCAGGAACAGGAAACATGAGGGACCTTAGATGACGAACTAGCACAGGACTGAAAACACAAGGAGAATAAATAGGGAGAGCAAACAAAGCAGGTAACGAGGGAGGACAGGTGGGGCAAATGATCAGGTAACAAAATTGGAGGGGCTAGACAATAGACAGGAGAGCACATGACACAAGGAAACACACGACAAGCCATGTGCTCACACCAAACTTGACAAAATACACAAGCACATGGCCAGTAAAGCAAATCACAAGCCATGTGCTCACACAAAGCGAGACAACATGTTAATAACACAAGCTGCATGCAACATAGACAAGACAAAACATGACATTAAAGCACATGAAACAAGGCACACAGACAAGACAAAACAGGAGTGTCAGGGCTCTGTCACAAAACCAAGAAATAGACTTGACAGAAGTGACAGAACCCTGACAGAGAAGACTTTAATCTAACTGGAAAGTAAGGCTTTAACAAGTAAATGGTCCCTTAAACTATAGACTCCAATGACCATAGTTGTCAGGGTACCCTAGAAAAGCAGATGGATGTATTGAGGTGTTAAAGAAGTCTATAATTAATTTCTGAAAGCCAGGCTAAATGAGCAAACACTGTTACTGGATTCCTGGCATTTGAGCCAGACCCTCAGTCACTTCTCAGATTTTTAATACAGACATGAAAGAATACATTAAAATAACATTTAAGTAATCACACTAGTAACTTCTATAACAAAGTAAAATCTTGAATATTGGATATTTAGAAGGAAAAATATTAATTAAAACCTTGATTATAATCACTCATTAGATATACATTGAATCAGCAGTGGATTCCAGAATCTACCCCTTACAGAAGACATATTGAATGCAAATGTGTTTGATATCTCTTTGCTGCAGGAAATGTTTGAACTCTGATGACAGGAACTGAGGTCCATTGTCTCCAGTGGATTACCCTTTTGGCTGAAGACTGATCTCAGAAAACTGGTAACAGTAGACGCAGTCACGTGAGGTGCAAATGCGACCTCTGGTTATTTTGAGTGGTAGTAATGGCATATCTGCAGCTAAATATCATATCTGCCGATCCCAAAAGGAGCTACCACATCAATGCCCAGTTTCTGCCAAGGACCAGCTGGATACTGAACTGGGGTCAGTGCATGTGAGGTTCTAGCTGTCTTAAGTTAGCAGGTGACACAGGTTGCAATTGGGGACTGTATATGCAAATCCATCTTTGGCCACCAATATAAATCTCAAAGTCGTTGTTTGGTCCTCACAATTCCTTGACCAAACGTGAATGTAAGCTAAGTGGCACAATAAGTCTGTGGGTTCCTCTTAGCACATATGGATAGATAGTTTATGTCTTACTGGGAAGTAAGGAAGCCCATCAGCAGACAGGGTTTTAGATGTTGCAGGTGAGCTGCTCTCAATATATTGACAAAGTTTGGTGAGCATAGGGCAGGAGGAGCTTTCAGGGTAACACTTTATTTTGATAGTTCACTTTAGACATCCTACTAACTAGAAGTAACTTTTCAACTAACTGTCATTAGAGTATTAGTAGATTGTCAGCTTAATATCTGCTAACACTTTATTTTGTTGGTCCCCCAACAGACATTCAACTGACTATAAGTAACTTGGCAACTACAAGTTAACTTATTCTCGGAACCCAAACCCTAACACCTAACCATAACCTAACAGTCTACTATAATATACTAATACTCTAATGAGAGTTAGTTGACATGTAGTTGAAAAGTTACTTATTAGTAAAACATCTAGTATCTATCGAAATAAAGTGTTACCGCTTTCAGCAGCAAACTCAACGACAGGAACAACTGACATATGAATGGGAGATATGGAGATGGCAGCTACAGTTTCGGAATCAAAATCAGAGTTAATTTCATTTGCCAATGGCAGACGTGATAGACAATCTGCTACCTGGTTGTCAGCCCCAGAAACTTGTGCATTTTGGTGGTCCATGTGAAGTTTTTGTTTGCTCTGAGCTCTCATAGGCTCAACAACTGCTGTATAGCTCAGAATAAATGTAGCATACCAAGCAGTGAGACCTAGAAATAATCTTAGAGTGGACTGTTGTGGCAAAAATTCTTATTAAAACATCACTGCATAAGAGACACTCAAGAGTCAAATTAGTAAAAAGTAGTATTTATTCTTGCAAGAACAAACAGGTTCAGTCCAGTACACAGAAGTTACCTGTGCAAAGGAGTGAAACATTTGAAGACAGACCAGAGCAATCTTTATACTGTTCTTTCCAAGGCTGTTTTCCCCCAGGCCTGCCTCCCCAGTAACTTTCTACAGACATTATTATTGGTAAAAACAAAAAGGACCTATTTGCTGGTTTAGATTTATTACTAACTAACCCCTTTAGCACCCCTTGTCTGGATGACCTCTGGCCTGGTCCATTTTCTGGTGTCATACTCCTGCCTCCCCAGGCAATATGAACATACATAAATGGGAAAGTCCCCAAATAACAAAAATCACATGACATTCGTTTGCATTATCTATTGTAAGTAAATGAACAGAAACACATGACCTAGTAATCTATGATCAATGTAAAATAATTTTCCCATAACAGTTCCACCTGTTTGTCATTCTCTGATAATTGATTGATCGGACATATTATTCTTACAAAAATTATGACTAATGCAAGTTCAAGTCATTACACCACACTTATGCTCTTCATCTCTAATTGTCACATAACTGATCACTCTTCTTAAACTTGTGAAAAAAAGATTTTAAAAGAAGAAAGCTTTAGGCTGTTTTTGTGGGGTAAAGCCCCGGTATTATTTAGCAAGCAAGTAAAGAATTTATCTGAAGCCAGGATAAATGAATAAACACTTATTGCACTTCCGACAAAATCAGACCCTAGGTCACCGCAGTATAAACAAGAAATAGTATAATCACAGTAGGAAAACCATAGCAATTCAACCCCTGGTTGATTCTATAATAAAAATTCAAAAAATTTTATTCTACCAATAAAAATTCAACGTTTAATTTCAAACCCTGCCCTTGTACGTCATTCTCGTAACACGGAAGACTGCTGCTTTTGACCCTCATTTCTTATTGCTTTCAGAATGAAAAAGAAAATGTATCTTAACACAATACATTTCACTGTAGCTTCCACTACTTTGAAGGCAGACACGAAAGCACTTAGAAATTGAACGCAGATACGTAGACACTTAAATAGCAATACCGATCTGAAAATACATGAACTGAGAGCAGACTTGAATGAACTTCCAACATGAATGTAGAGAAGAGATACGAGGTCCGTAGATGCACAGAAGAACTCGGAGAATCAGGCTGAAGATTCCTTAAGCACCGCCACACACAATGGCTGCTTGGAAATACACACGGGAGAGTGGTTAGTGATAAACTTGCGTATACTTGCTGCAAGAAGTCAGCGTGAGTCACACCATCAATAGATGAGACCAGACAGAGAACAATGGAGAGACTGAAGCTTAAATCCTGTGTGCAGCGTGGTGAGTTCGTGATGCAGTGCAGGTGGTGAGTAAGGGGATGATGAGCGTGACAGGTGTGCTGAGTTGATGCTGGTTGGGGTGTGCTAGGTGTATCCGTGACAATCAGGAATATTAAAACAACAAGAAAATTCCCAGCATTTTACACATCCCACCTTTCTCTGCAGTAAGCATGTCCAAGATCAGTCTGTTTTGAATGACTGCATCTCTTAAGTGTTTCATCTCATCATTTATATTAAGTCAATCCCTGTTAATCTTACTCAATGCCTCATTATTTTAATCTGAAACTCATTTTCATACCATTTCAACTTAATTTGACTTAACGGTCATAAATAGTTCCATAAATTCTATCAGAAATGTTATTTTCATAACATACATTTTTCTACTATATTTCTTCTCGTCTTTTTCCTCATTTCCCTACATGCCAGTTCCTTCTGCATCCTTTTCTCTCTGCCACATCTAACCAGTACATGATTGTTTGTTTACAATCCACCTACATATCTCTCACACAATCCTTTTGTTTTTCACTTCCCTCTTGCACCATGTCTCTCACCCGTCATCATCTCAGTCCCACTTATCTTTACTGTTTTTCACAAACCAAAATATTATGTTACTCAGATCTCAAGCCCTAAATCACACAGACAGCCATATAGCCGCTTCATCCTTCAACCTTTATAACATAAATTGTAATTCTCTTAGACATCTAATGTCATAGCATTTTCTGTGCTATTCGCTATTGCTAGTAGACTCCATGCTAACCCATTTATCTTATTAATCGTTACCTTTGTACCCACCTCTAAGAAAATAGACTAGAAAAACTGATTACCCTATGTTCGCTCCGGGTGTCGTCCATTGATCAGATAATGTATACCCTGCATAATTCCGTTCATCCTTGGGATAGACCTGTTGATCGTTGCCCCATGGACGTTCCGTCTTCGCCAGTGTGACTCTTTGCGAGCCGTTGCACACAAACCCTCATGTTGTGCCCAAGTCTTAATACATCCAGCACAGGAAGGTCATCTTTTGAATATGTGACAAGACGCACATCAGACTGTTCCAGGGACAGCTCAGAAAAGTACTGCTTATACACTCTGGAAACAAAGATACAAAAGATCCTGTATCAACAATTAATTATTATAGTGCCTGATAATGTGCCCACTTCAATTTACACACAATTTTGTTTGCAGCAGGAGATGTGCGAGTCATGTACAAAACAGGAACTTCAGGAACTTCAATTTCACAGATGTTGTTTCCAGGTTATGTGCAGGCCATTCCAGTTTTATCATTTCTATAACAATCTCACTTCTGAAAAAGAAAATTATTAACTAACTTTGTGATAATGTTGTGTATTTAATGTAGCATTGCTTGAGCATGTGAGCACGCTGCACTTTATCTAATTGATTATCACTGGATTTTTATATGCTTTTTATATGCCATGCTATAAAATATTTATCCGGTTTTACAGCTATGAACTGTGCATGTTTTTTTTTATTTTTATTTTTACTTGTGCTGTAATGGACTCCAACAAATTCAGTTTTAGATAGCTCTGAGCTCTCATAGGCTCAACAACGGCTGCGTAGCTTAAAAAAAAAACTGCTGAGTAAAATCATCCCACACAAGCATAAGATTTTTGGCTTAAGACATACCTTTTAATAAAACAAAAGACATGCTGTGCTCAAGGTACAATTTTATTTATTTTACTAAAAACGGGGGGAAAAAGTCACATCAACATTTACCCTTGTTAATACAGTATACTCAATATCTTTCCAACAGAAATACAATACACCAGGTTATCATTTCCTTTTAATCTTATATTAAAATATCAGATAGTTTGCAATCTAACCAGATTTTTTTGTTTTTGCCTCTGCTCTGCCAGTGGCCTTCAGCAGTGAAGTAAAAACAATAATAATAATAATTAAATAAAATCATAATAGAAAAATGAACCTTTGTGTTTTCCTACCTACTTTTTATCTGACAAGCTGAACATGCAAAAAAGGGCATTAACACAGATCTTTCTACACAGTACACTGAAGCATCACCAGACACTTCAAATTGTAAAGGTGACATTAACAATGTTACCTGATAATATTTCCTCAAATCAAGACACAAAGTTTAGAATTTTCCAAGTATAATCTTACTACATTGCATATCATGACTTCTCCCAAAAGCTGGCTCATTTAACTGTTATTTTCTCTCTTCTAAAGTATAACCAAGTCTATACCGAAATAGGCCAAAAATCCCAAATGAAGGACTCTATAGAGTCTCAAAGTGTACTAGACTGTACAGGCACAATTAACAGTATATATTCATAATAAATATGTAAATTTTTGGCCTGGGTGTATTGGACAACGAAGGGTTTGGAATTTTCAATGTTTTGCCCATAAGGAAACACTTGCAGCAGATTTTATTTTGAACAAATGCATTTTGCTCTCTCTCTCTCTTACACACACACAGTTCACTGCCCTTGTATCACATGCACAAAGCTTATGAAACAAAACAAAAACAAATAATATTTATAAAACATGGAAATGCTGATGTTTATTGGAATGTCTCTTGGGGAAGGGAGCAATTGCAGTTCACTTCCAGCCTCGGGATCACTCAACTGGGCTTTAGAGGAGCCATAACAACAGATGCAGACATCCCAGCATGCATCTGCAACTCTGACTAACCAACATCCCAGGACACTAATCTTCAGATCGGACGGTAAACAGGGTGTTTAATGTGGTGGGAAGTGTGTTTGTGTTTGTCAGGACTGTGTGACCAAAATGTGTGATAAGTACATTTCTATAAGGTGATACCGAATCCTGGGCTCGCTCCAGATCACCATCCTCTCGCTGCAGTTCTTCTCCATCCTGGAGTGAAGCTTAAGCCCCCTTTACACATGAACATGACTGGAGACAACAAATGCAGGGGAGAGCGGGCACAGTCTCTCAGTGTCCCCCCGCTGGACCATTGGCTTTGTACAGAAGTTGTGGGTTAGACGTCAGTTGAGAAATAGAGTGTATTCTTCTTCAGCTCAGCGAAGGATATTGGTGGATGCTGCAGGTAGTACAGCAATACCTGAACCTGTGACAGAGGAGGAAGAGAGAGGATGACTACAGTGATGCAATGATTATACTATCCTGACTAACAATCTCAAAAAACTGTCAGCATTATTCACATGTACCACTAGATAGTGTTCAAACTCCTGCATGAACACCACTGTGAGTTTATTCGGAATAAACTGATAAAAAATAAATAAAAAAAACCTGGAAACTACTACTTTTTAGTATAAAACATGCTAGATCTGTTTAGAATCAGTTTAAAACCAATACTGACTGAAGAAGAGGGAATGAGCACAATAATATGTTCCAACCAGGCACAACAAAAGAAGCCACAATATTTATAGTAATAGCAATAATGGTTTTCAAGGACTACAATCAGAGATCTCACTTATCAAACAATATCTTTATTATCTTTTAAATAAAAAAAATAAGTAAATAGATGAATAAAAATATACTAATAAAAAATACTAATAAAACAAAATGGTAAAAATAAAGTGCAGCACATGGGAACATTAACAAAGCCCTAGAACCTTCAGTGCATTAAAGAGCAAATAGAAAGAGGGAATCAACTAATTAACCTGCACACCCCCTTTTGAGCCCAAAACAGGAAAATGACATGCTTGAACTCAAATGGTTGTCTTTCCTATACCCTTTGGAGTATGAGCATAGTTGTGATATTATTTGAAAGAAGACAAATGGAGCTTTATTCTCAGAGTTTTCAGAATTAATACAAAATAAAAGTTAGACAAGCTGAAGTATAATGGAATGAAAATGTTTTTTGCAACTTTTTATGCAACTTTTTTTACAACTTTTTAGCATTAAAATGTGATAATAATAACGATGCTTGTGACCACTAGAAATATGATGGGTACAAAGAGACAAGTCTCTTTATGACAAGAAGTTATGTTTAAAGTTTGAGGATAATATAACAAAAAATTAGGTCCCTGCAAGGTTTTTGAAGGATGGAAACTTCTCCTGTCACGGCTGGTTAAGACCTTTAGCTCATGCAGATTGTTCAGTGATGCAGAAGATATGTCATGCACAAACCAAATGGCAAAACAGTCAAAGTGCCTCTTCAGTTCCAGTGACACAGTAAACACACTGGTTTAAATGACACGTGACCGCATGAATAAACGAGTGAACTGAAGATGGCCTGGGGTCAGTGTGTTATGACAATACGGAAATCTGGATAATGGATTAAACACAGACCACATCAGTTTCACTGTGATAATGATACACTGAAGGCTATAAGCAGAGCACTGATGTGCATCTTCATACTGTTATACACACCAAACCACAACCCATTATAGTGATATACAATCTATCCACGCTGGGCAAGACTCCACGAGTCCTTTCCATTCATTGTAAAACTCTTCACATGAGGATTCAATGTGTAAGCCAGGACTGACCTGTGCCATGACATCATGTGACCAGATGTCGGAGGCCAGCGTGATGTGGGCCTTACTGCTCTCGGACTCTGAGGGTCTCAGCAGAGTTGGGCCAAACACTGTGGCCAAATTATGCAGAGACATCTTATTAACCGGCTCCTTCTCTGCCACCCTAAAATGAGAGGAAACCAAACATCAATACATGAATGTTTCACAGTTTATGACGACTCAACACGTGCACTTTAGCTCAAGTGTGATGTACAGAGTTGGTCAGCAGGCGTCTACAGTGAGCAGTGTTCATAATGTGCAGCGACTGTGAGGTGTTAATTGGTGGCAGTTACAGTCGGCAATAACATCTCTAGAGAGATTATTTGTGACAGTGTTTATAAACCCAGGCCCTTGCTTGTTAATTCCTGACGTTTCAGAGAGATTTGTGTGAGTTGCGACAGCAGTTTCACACACACTAAAATAAAACAGAACCCTGTGAATTTATGATGGTGACTGAAGTGATGTTGATATAAGCTGTCTGGCTTTAAAGAGTCAATGTAAACAACATTTAATCCAGACCTCTCTTAGGTTTGAGTCTGACCTCATGTAGTAACTTTGTTGAATATTAATGTGTTTAATGCACTGTGATAAGAAGTTTGGGGTTGGTAAGATTCTTTAATTTTTTTAAAAATAATTATCTTGTACTCACCCAGACTGCTTTTACAGTAGGTAGTCAACCAAAATGCCTATTCACGGCGTTAAAATATAACCCATTCACGTGACACCACATGTGAAATCACCACCAGGTGGCACAAATGGGTGGTTTGCAACATTGCTCTGTGCAACTGTGACATTTGTAGGTGACTTGTAAAATGAAGATAAAATAATTAAATTACTAGTAATAATAATAATAAAAGCAATATTGTATTATAACATTTAAACTTGGCTAATTATTTATCATAAAAGTGCTTAATGTTCCAGTTGTTTGACTCCCTTTACAGTGAAATATTACAGTGACGGCAGTGCATGGTGTGCTTACATTTTACTGTTCAGTACTAGCCAGAATTTTAGATTATTACACGAGGTGTGCATTATGCCATTAAATAAAACGACAGAAAAGGTGTGCTTACATTTTACTGTACAGTACTAGCCAGAATTTTAGATTATTACACGAGGTGTGCATTATGCCATTAAATCAAACGACAGAAAAGGTGGATTTTAAGGTGGAAGAGAGCTATAGTTTTCTAACGCGTGGATTTATTTACTTTGTCAATATTGTGACCAAATCAGTGTGACTAAATGATTTAAATATAAAACGTTCAAAACTACATTTAAGCTAATTAAGCCTAATTCACTGATGAATTTCAACAAGTCACGCATGCACACAGACCACATCAGTTTCACTGTAATAATGATACACTGAAAGCTAGCAGAGCACTGATGTGCATCTTTAAACTGGTATACACACCAAACCACAACCCATTATAGTGATCTACAATCTATTCACGGTCCACAAGTCCTTTTCCGTACGCAGTAAAACTCTTGACATGAGGATTCACTTCGTTAGTCAGGACTGATCTGTGCAATGACATTATGTGACCAGATATCGGAGGCCAGCTTACTGCTCTCTGTCTCAGCAGATTTGGGCCACACTACAAACGTACTGCACCCGAGCCCAAATGAATCGCGAACCGCGCCCGTGGACAGTACGGAGTGATCACACTAGTTAAACTTGCTGAAAGAGATCCAGCGTGTTCGAGAGAGAGGCAAAGAAAAACTTCTGCTCTTAATTAATGCTGTCAGACAATTTTATTAATCTATTGCTGTCGGCAAACATCGTTGAATGGGAAATATTTAAAAATGTTGTTGTCATTAAGTATCAATAAAAAATAAACAGAGCTTACTAAAAAATTACATACAATGAATGAAGCTTTGGAAAGTGTTTCGTCAATAAATGAATACGTTTTTATTTGTGACGAATATTAAACTAGAGACAAAATAATGATGTAATTCCAGGAGCCTGAACCTCGAGCCCGGGAGTCAAACTTGAATAATTTTTTTTTTAAACGGGGTATTTATTAGTACCCTGCCATTAGTACTTAGTCCATGAAAAAGTAAACACAATTTTGACATTTAGACTACTGTTCTGTTTGAATTCATTCTAAACAGCAAATGCGTACATTGGTTTTTGATAACTAAATGTGGTTATGTGTATGTAATTAAAAAAAAATCTTATTGATAGTGTTTATTTTTTGTAATCTCCAAAAGGCGCAGTTGACTGCTACTCGCAAAAACAAACTGTGAAACGTCCACTCCATAACATGTGAAATCTGGTTATAGTGCCTCTTAGCGGTCAAGAGCAGAAATGCATTTCCTGCTGCAACCACGGCGGTACACTTGGTGGCCAAAAAAGCATTCTGGTTGAGTATCATCTGTATTTGTTAAAAACAGTAATATTGTGATATTATTTAAAAAAAACCTGTTTCTCTATTTTACTATATTTTGTGGTGCTAAAGCTGTAATCCAGTGTCACTTTAGAAATCATTCTAATATGCTTATTTGCTGCTCAAGAAACACTGTATGTGCGCTCTTACCTCTTTAAGTGTTCCAATAGGGAAAGGAAAGTGATGAGATTTGGGTCTGGTAGTGACCGCAGCAGATGCATCATGCAGTTTTCTTTTGCTGCAGGATCTGATAGAGCTGTGATGAAGAGTAGTGTGATGATGTTATTACACCTCAATCATATGAATTCGAAATGACCCTATTTGCTACCTATCACACCGTAATTATGTTTTAATACCATTAAGATGTTGAAACAATAAATGTGAAAGATCAAAGATGAAAAGTCATACCAATGCCCTCCATGAAGGCCGGGTACAGCCGGTCTGTAAGAAGAGGTTCTGGTAGCTCTCTGAAATACAATTTCAGTGTCCCTGCTATAGCATTAATGTCCATATCACTTAACATCATCAGGATATCTTTGGTATCTGAGTAAGAGAGAGAGAGAGAGAGAGAGAGAGAGAAAGAGAGAGAGAGAGAGAGAGAGAGAGAGAGAGAGAGAGAGAGAGAGAGAGAGAGAGAGAGAGAGAGAGATTTGCCATCATCATTTTTTAAATGATTTGCCACCACAACAAATGCAGGCTGAGTAATAAGCTCCTAGCATGACACGTGACATAATAGTGAGTAACCGATGTATGTTAGCTGAAGGTACGACTCTGGATACTTCCTGCAGACTCTGTGTGTTTATTGAGTCAGCTGACAGCTGGAGGGGTCAGACCTCTGCATGGCCTTTCCCACAACACTGTTGCTGCTTTTAGATTCAGTACACAGACCTCACAAAACCAAAGAGAGTGTAAACAGACTGATGGGAAATCATCAAGAAAAGTCAAAGCAAAAGAAAATGGAAAAAAATAAGGGAAGGGATCTGTTTTTTTGCACCAGATTAAAAACCACTCTGTGCGATGCTGATACAAACTGCCATGCCATCCCCACCTACAACCAATCAGATTGCAAGATACCACCATATCAACATTACAAAATAAAAAAAATTAAAGTCATCCTGTAGTCAATAGTTTTTGTAAAAAATTCCTATGAAAAGAATTTCTTCATGCATAACTTGAATGTAACTCTACACCCTTGAGTCATTTAGTATACATGGATCCACGAATATGCATATTAGTCCCCGCCTCCACTCAATCACACAAGCTCAGAATACCTGATTCACTCAGTCATATTTACTGTAGTAAACTCTACACAATAGCAAGTGGAAATACTGGTTTAATTCAGCCATATGTTTGAACCAGAAACTGATTCAGAAGAAGTGGAAGATCATTTTGTAATTCTGCATATATAGTAGTTGTTATATCCTAGTTTGACTGTGTGAAATGTGATTGGCTAAGAGTCTCTTACTGGCGTCAAATGCAGCTTTGAGAGCCTGGATGTCTGTGGCCACTCCAGAGATCCTGTAAATGCCAACTTCATCAATACCTCTCTTCTCCACCTCCTCAATGCACTGCCGCACAATGTAAGGCACCTTGGATCGTTCGCGCCTGTGGAACAACAACAGGCAAAATGCAATGTAAAAGCAGGCTTTTTTATAAATGACAAATATTGCTGTTCAGCAGGGCTGGACTGGGGATAAAATTCAGCCCTGGACAATTCCAGCCCATCTGGCCCACAAGTTACCATGTGAATGTTTTGCTGGGTTATAGGGCCTTAAATTAGAGTAAATAAATGAATAAATAAAAAAGAACAGAAACAAATAATGATGTTTATTGTTGAATACATGGTAAATGCAGTTAACAAACGTAATGTTGCATTTTTGTGACATAGAAATTAACTTGACTGTAAAACATTGATTTTGAGCAAGGATGAAGTACATTTACTGCTATTAAATTCTGTCATCATTTACTCTCCCTCGTGTCATTTCAAACCTGTATGACTTAGCCTACTTTCTTCTGTGAAACACAAAAGAAAATATTTTGAAGAATGTTGTAACCAAACCATTTTGGTTACTCTGGACTACTAATGTATGAAAAAACAAAACAAAAAAACAAACAAAAAAACCCCCCAGACAATCCTCAAATTATCTTAATTTATGCTTCACAGAAGAAAGAAATTCATTCAGGTTTGAAGCGCCACTTCGTCACTCTTTTGCATCGGGTAGTGCCATGTCACACTATTGCTATTTGAGTATTTGCTTTTTGCAGTTTCGTATGCGCTGTAATTTAAAGTCCCCCTATTATGGTTGTTTGAATACTCCCTTTTAATGCAGTGTGTAATATAGCTGTCTGTGAATGTAAACATTCTGCAAAGTTGTAAAGTCGAAAGTGCACGATAAATTAAGTTATTGGGCCCTATTTTAACGATCTAAGCGCATGGTCTAAAGCAAGTGAACATAGGATGAGTCAGAATCCACTTTTGCTAGTTTAACGACAGGAAAACTGTCTGCGCGCGTGGCGCATGTTCTAAAAGGGTTGTCTCTATTCTCTTAATGAGTAATGGGTGTGTTCTGGGCGTAACGTGAAATTGTGCTCGCACCATGGCGGATTGCTATTTACATGACGGAATTTTTAAGCGGAAAGACTGAACGTGTCTCCAGAGTGCAAATGGATCTGCTCGTGGGCGAGGTTAAAGCGCGCAAGCAGACCATCTACAGGACAAGCCGGATTCCACCATATCTTTATGTACGCAATATTAATCTTTTACATTGTAATCCATTTAATATTTGGCATGCTTGTGTGCTGCTGTCCCTGTGTGTGTGTGTGTGTGTGTGTGTGTGTGTGTGTGTGTGTGTGTGTGTGTAATAAGCAGAGTGTACGCGCGTTATGGATCCGCCTATAGGCGTACATTACTAACGTGCTTTTCAATAGGCCTGTAGCGGCGTGTCGATGACGTCTATATTTTTTCGTCGACACTTCTTTATTTATTTATTTATTTTCACCGTTCCCAGAGGTACAGCTCGCCACCATAGACAGTAAAAGAAGGAATGGCGGAAGGCAGTGACCGTGCTCGGGAGATTTTTCAGCCTTTTAAGAGGACAAATCTGAGGTGTGGTCATATTTTGGTTTTTACAAAAGTTCTGAGGGAAACTTGATCGTCTTGAGTGACCATCGCCCACTGTTGTTGTATAGCAAACGCAAGGCAAGTTAACTTTAAACTCAATACCAAAACTACGTCTGAGAAATAATTGAGCACAAAATATTAATTTGAGTTGAAATATTTTATCTCACTCACTTGATACAAACATGAAGCTTCCGCGAAGAAAAGTTCGCAGCAAGTGGATTTGAGCCAAAGACGAACGAACACGTTCAAACAAGATGATTAAGAGTGACATTTAAGAGATAATAATCTGTATATTTATTGTAACTTACACTTCTTATACCGATTTTTATTTTTTTTTACCACATAATTACGGGGACATATTGAATTGAGATTAATGTTTTAAATCTTACCTGTTAAATCCATTTTGTACAGCACACAAAACTCATCCAGACAAGATGATCACAACAATATGATCAAACTCCGGAAAGAATAAATCATCTCTGATTTAATTTCCAATACAATCAAAACGGAGATGCACGAGTCAAGACGTCAAGTTGTATTTGAAATTTTGAATGAAGTATGAGAGCGCGTGATACAAGGATGTGCTGTGTTAGGCTGAATCCCAATTCTCTGTCTTACCCCTTCCCCTTACCCCTTCCCCTTAGTTTTGCACGTTCATGTGAGAGGAAGGGCTATCCCAATTCTCATTTTGATAGGGCTAGGGCTAAGGGGAAGGGGTAGATACCCCTTTAGACCAAGAATTTTCGCGAGCTTACGTGGAACCAAGGGGTACCCAGAATGCACTGCGCAACCGGCAACAATGGCGGGCATACCATCCAGAGTGTTCCATAAATGTAGTATTTTCGGCTTAAATGATTGATAAAAAAATTATGACAGTCTTGTTTTGTGCTCTACACAGTTATGTACATATATATTTGCAACTATGTTGTTTATTGAAACGTTTTTGATGTTTTTTAAAAATCGCTAGTTTGCTATGCTAGGCTATGCTATCGTTACATTGCTGATTTGCACAATCAGTCCCACATTTCGAGATCACAAGGTGTTGTTTCAATCGGACTGAATTCATTCATTTAAATCGGTGAATCTGAATGTACTGTTTATCTAATATTCCCGTGTTTTCGGGATCCGTTTGAAGCTGAATGCATCACCTGAAAAGCTGGCACGTATGTGTGAGTGAGACGAAAAACACGGGAATATTAGATAAACACTACATTCAGATTCACCGATTTAAATGAATTAACTCAGTCCGATTGAAACAACACCTTGTGCATGTAAACATAATGAATAGTGAAGGCAGAAAGCAAAATAAGCCGAATCCCGGACATTTTGAGCGATCCCGAAATCCAGGCGACATGTCCGGTAAAAGGAGGACGTTGTATGGTCACCCTGGAGACATCGATACGTGCTTTATACTGTCCTGTATCACACAACGACGCATGAGGAAACCAGGCAGCTGATCCACTTTCGGGATGAAAACGAGCTGAAGTTTTTAAGAGCAAAATGTGTTTTTTATGTTTACTTTATTGGTTATGTAATAAAATATATTTTTTATCTAATGTATTTGCCTGTTATGTTTACTTTATTGGGCAATAAAGACAGATTTTTGTCCAAGTGGTGTCTCACCATGACGTAACCGAGTGGTGTCTCATTTCATAGGGGTATGTTTGTACTCCTAGCGTTACCACTCGGTTTCGAGGGACAAGGGCTAGGGGTAAGACGAAGGGGTAGGGGTAAGGGGAAGGGGTAAGACAGAGAATTGGGATTCAGCCTTATTATGCGTTGCAATTGACAACAGTCATTATAAGCAAGGAAATGCCACAGAATATAAGCTTGCTTTAAAAAGTGCATAGAGCTGCTTGTTTTATTTGTTGTTTGTTGATTTTCAAATATAAAACTTTTTGAAATGTTACAAGTACATAACAATAGATTAGTCGACTAATCGATAAAATAATCGCTAGACTAATCGTTTAATTAATAATCGTTTACCCCAGCCCTACTTTTCATTTAACAAAAAAAAAAATCAGTTGCCTCAAAATGCACCAACAATGAGCCTAAACACACCTCGTTTTCAGACCATGGGCGCACAAATGGGCACAAAATGCATTTGCTATTTAAACAACGTGGCTCAGGACGTAAAAATGATAACTGCGTCAGGCTGAAACTAGTAAAACACACTTGCGTCGTGCCTGCCGCTGCATTGGCCCGGGTGTATGATAGGGCCCATTGTCTCCCAAAATAAATAATCGACTCTGAACCGCCTTAACGAGTCGTTTATATTTAGAATCCCAATGCATGACAGTTCTGTCACTAGAAAATACATTTGTATAATGCCCACGTGTTGTACGTTGTCTGGCCACAAACAACTTGACCAGCCCTCAAACGTCATTTTACTCAAATCTCATAGTTCAACACGGAGTTCAACAGGACCCAGTTTATCTGGACCAGTTTGCTCCTCAGAATCACAACCTGTAAGTAGGGATGGGAATTGAAAACCGGTTCCACTCAAGAACCGGTTCTAAGTTTTATGAACGCATCTGTGCGTCATGATGTCAAAGCGATTTGAACAAAGGAGGGAATCATAGAGAAGAGGAGACGATCTAAAGCTTGGCTTTATTTTACTAAACGAGACAAATGCTGTTTGCAATAACAGGGTTTTTCCTCCAACATTTTTTTGGCGGCCGCCAAATAAAATATTTGTCCAGCCAATGTCTTATTTGATCAGTGAGTAATGTAGATGAACTGCTGTGATTGTGACAGGGTGCATGTTTAACTGAAAAATGAGAAGAGAGAGAGCCCCGGTCGCGACGCGCACTCTTTCTCTTCGGAGCCAGGCGGAAGTATAAATGGCTTCACCGTCTCCAAACTAAGCGCTGTCTTGCTCTCTCTCCCGCACACATATTAATCTAAATAAATCAACACAATGGTAAAAGGTCAGAAGTTACATGTGGAGCATTCTTTTTTTTTGCTGAATTACTGCCAGGGTGTAAATTGTGCTAAAATACCTTTTCTTCTCTGAAAAGCGTTTCGCACATTCAGCTGACATAAACCAGCCTTTCTCAAACTTTTTTCAGTCAGGGCACCTTTCAAAAGTGCATAAAATCTCAAGGCACCCCAGTGTAAATTATAATTTAAAAACACTGCATAAACCAAATGTAAATTAGTGGTCGACCGATATATCGGCCGATATTTGGCTTTTTTTAAATATCGGCATCGGCCGATAAGTTTTTCTGATTGGCCGATGTGTTGAAAGCGGGACTTTTATTTTGACGGCGCTGCGGACTTTTATTTTGACGGGCGGCGCTGAGAGGACCAGCGCGCAGCGAGCGCCTGAGAAGAGAACAGCAGCGACTAATCACCTATGCTAATCACACAGCGCTCACTCACATTCTCCGTCTTCATTAGTTTACGATCTATGTCAGTCATATCTAATACTTTGTTAGACAGAACTGGTGGCTACAGAACTGGTAAACGAAGAAAGTTAATGGTATGCGAAAAAGTAATGCGTTTGCTTTTATATTATTTGTAACAGGAAAGGCAAACAATCAGGCTAAAATACTTTCTCATTTACCGTCAACATTCAGCAAATTCGCATCTACATCATTTAAACACATCTCTGAATATCCAATAAACATTTAATTTCACAAACCTTGCAGATTAATCGAATCCAGCTGTGATATCTTGTGAAGTGTGCATTTGTAGCCTGCATAAACGTGTTACTGCGAGTGACGGTCCGTGTAAGTGAGTGAATGCGAACAGAAGATCAGCTTCACAGGAGACGCGATCGAACACTTTAAATCCTTCATTTTAAAATATGCTGTGCTATATCCAGTTGCCCACTGTGTCATATTCATGTCGTTTTAACTGTGTGCTGTATGTAAACTTAGCGTTACCTTGTCAAAAGTCAAAGTCAAAAAAAGTTGGGTGCTCGAGCCCCTGCCCTATTTCAAAATTAATCAAAAGTGCCCTTCTCAAACATATATCAATGATAATATTGTGGTCAATAAAAAAAATTATTTGCTTATAATTTACATGACAATGTGTACAAAACTAAAGTGGCCTAAATTCACGTTTATTTTTACGTTTCTGTCAGTCTGAGGTGTTGTTGCTATAACGCGTTGCTATGGGTTGGGTCACTTGCGTCAAGTTGTGTGTGTGTCTTGCTTCGGTCTTGTGAGACGGATTTTTATGGTTAATTATATATATATATATATATATATGTTCATATGTTTAAAAAGAAGACGAATGTATTTATGTAAATTCAAATATATTTATATATGAAATGTCAGATTTAAAAAAAAAAAAATTTAGCCTACGTCATTTTTTGGCGGCACCCCTGACACAGTCAGGGGGCACCCCAGTGTGCCGCGGCACCCACTTTGAGAAAGGCTGACATAAACCACTCTATGCGAAAAAACCTATGCAGTGATGAAATGTTTTCTGTGTTGACACAAATCTTGTGGGATGTCCTAACTGCCGGGATAATCACACAACGCGTACACATCCGATAATGACACGTCCAATTCGCAAACTAGTGACTCATTTGAACCGATTAATTTTAATGAATGGCACTGAACTCACAAGACGTCTGAATTGGTGTATAACTAATCGGTAACACAATCGGAACAAGGTTCCATTTATTACATAAACTAAATTAAAAGTACAGTTTGATTACACATATTTGAAGTGTAGGGTTTAAAACAAATAAAACCACTTGGTTTTTTTTGCCGAAAAATTTGGCTTTTTTCCACATGGTGCTATCAGAAATCGATAAGAGAATCGTTAAAGAATTGGATTAATAAGCAGAATCGTCAGTGGCATTGATATTGATAAAATCTCATCAATTCCCATCCCTACCTGCAAGTATGAATAATTATTGTTCCCTTTCGAACGGTCACTTCATATTGCGTAGCTATACGCAGTGGGGAAACTCCTTTTCCTCAAATTTACTGAAGCCTATATGTAAAGCGCATTTGCAGCTGCACAGTTAGCACATTGAGTGTCTGGCTCGCACATTGGCTGTGCTGCGGGCGCCTCTGACCAATGAGCTAGCACTATGTCATTACACATCAGAGCCCACCAAGGGGGCGCGGCCTTAGCATATAATAATCCCCAGAATTCGTCATTATAGCAGATTTTACTCCAGCGACAACTTCACATCTCTGACACCTCTGAAAGCCTTCGCCGTCGAACAAACCCTTTCAGCCTGAGCAAGCATCACTCAGCGGACTACGCCTTTTATGTAGTTTTCTCCTGACGCCGTTCACATGTGGCTATCCGCCGTCGACGCATATCCTTTTTTCTGATATAATTCTGTGATTTTAGGATCGCGAGGCATTGTTTCAAATGCCTCACTCCTCTTGTGTCACGTGCAGATTCCGCTCCGAACACACAAGCTGCATCTCATGCCTGGGAGTCGACAGCGCCGAGATTGCACTCTCTGCCGGCGGCTGCTCGGCCTGAGAGAGCATGCCCATCTCCGTGCTGCGAACATGGCTAGCTCTCTCACAAGACGGTAACGTCACTTCACCCACTCTTCCTTTTCCGTCTCAACTTCAGCCAAGGAATAAGAAATGCCACAGCCAACGGCAGCCTGAGAGTATGGATGTTAGCGAGCGCATGCCGGCCATGTCCCCGCGTGCTTCACTTTCTCCCGCTCAAACGCCCTCTCCGGTCATGTTCGCGGGAGATCAGTGCCCCCCCACCCACATGGCGGGGCTTGTCTCCTTCAGCGGATCCGTCGAGGGACAGGACGACAGCCTCTCCATCGCCGCATCTGAGGAGGAATGGCCAAGCTCTCTCGACTCCACCACCGCTTCCCAGTCTGGCACCTGCGTCTCAGCCACTAGGACCAACTCTGACGCGGAGATGCTTCGGATCCTGACGAAGGCCGTCTCGGACCTCAAGCTCGAGTGGGAATTCTTCAATTTCTCCCAAAATACATGAAAGTAAGTGGTCGGTGAACTGGGAGAAGAGAGTAAACTTTATAGTCACTTACACTGTGTATCTGATATGAATAAAACACGTCTGCAAATATATTTGAATGGATTGTTATTGCTGCTTCCATAGACACCATTGTGTATTTTACAAACTATCAATGTATTGTTTTGCTATAAATCATATGTTTTTAAATGTCTGAAACCTAAAATAAACATTATGTGATTAAAAACACTGAATAGTTGTGATATATGACATGCGCTGAGCGCGTCCGTCTTTGAGTGTACACAAATTTTTCCCCTTTATTTGTCCGTGTTGACCATGCCCCCGGCCACTATCAGAGGCCCGGTGTTTAATTGACTACTTTTAATTTGAGGAATTATGGTACTTTCACATTCAGATAAACCCTCGTCACAGGCCAATCTTGAGATTCGCATTCGAGGGTTGTTCAATACTGTTGATTTCAATTCTGCCGTTCTGTCTATATCTAGCACCCTGTACATTCACGAAGTGAATGGATGCAGCGCTCTCTCCCCTGAGACATCAGGGAGTGCACATGCTAAATTATCTCGATGACTGGCTGGTGCTGGCACAGTCGAGAACCGAGCTACTGTCACAGAGGGATTTGATTCTCGGCCATTTGTAATGTCTGGGTATCAAAATCAATATAACCAAGAGAAAACTGCCCCCCAGCCAGAGCGTGGTCTTCCCTGGCACAGTTATAGACTCTATGACAATGACAGTGTGGCTCACACGAAAGCGTGCGCTCTCTGATCGAATGCTAGCAGCCTCATTCAAGGCGGGCGAGCGCACACCCCTAAAGAAATTTACTAAACTTCTCGGTTTCATGGCAGCAGCATCACCAGTACTCCGTATGGGATTACTGCGCATGTGCCCGCTGCAGCGATGGCTAAAACGCTGCGTGCCAACCCATGCATGGCAGTCAGGCCGCCTGCGCATCATGGTGAATCACGGTTGTTTACGGACTCTGATTCCCTGGCGGGCTCAGGACTGGTACCACGAGAGTGTGACCATGGGAGTAGTTTCCAGGAGGAAAGTGGTTTTTACAGAAGCATCCAACCTGGGTTGGGGAGCGCTGCACGAGGGCAAGCCTGACTCCGGCCTCTGGTGAGCACGGAGCAGAGTTTAAATATCAACTGTCTGGAAATGAAAGCAGTTGGTTTGGCCCTAAAAGCATTTCTGTCAAACCTCAAAGGTCACCACGTCTTAGTCCGCATGGACAACACGTCAGTGGTGGCCTACATAAGCCGCCAGGGAGGCATCAGAGGTCAGGCAACCTGTATGTAATGACGAGAGACCTCCTCTTGTGGGCACAGATCAATCTTGAGTTCTCTGAGGGCAGTGCATATCCCTGGTTTTTGGAAACTGGGTGCGGATATGCTCTCACGGGGCAACACTCCCCTAGGCGAGTGCTCCCTGAACTCACAGTCAGTCTCATATGGAGTGTGTTTGGCAAGGCAGAAATTGACCTTTTCGCCTCGAGAACCAACACCCACTGCGCAGTGTTCTTCTCTAAGAACGGGGACGCACTGGCCCATCTCTGTCACAGCCGCGCCCTTTATGTGTTTCCCCCCGTTTCAATGATTCCCCAGGTCAACAAACAGGTCAGGGAGACCTGGCCTGTTCCACTGAGGAAAGACCTCCCCACACAGGCCAACGGGGCGATATAGCATTTGCGACCCGACTTATGGGCCCTCCACGTATGGCCCTTAAACGGGTACCCAGGGATCTTCCTGAGAAAGTCTTAAACACTATCTCTGAAGCTGGTGGTCAGGTTTTTCCAGCTGGTACTCGAAAAAACTCTTTGACCCAGAGTCATGTGAGGTATCTGTGATACTCTCCTTCCTACAGGAGTTGTTAGACGCGGGCTGCTCCCTGTCCACGCTCAAAGTGTATGTAGCAGCCAGTGCAGCGCATCATGCTCTGGTTTCTGCCCAATCACTAGGAAGAAACGACCTAGTGGTACGGTTTCTAAAAGAAGCTAGGAGGATTAACCCCTCCATACCTCCTTCTGTGCCGCCTTGGGACCTCTCCACAGTCCTTGGGGCTCTGAAGGGTCCACCTTTTGAACCGCTCTAGTCGGTTGATCTTAAACCTCTCTCGCTAAAGACTGCTCTCCTGCTGGCACTGGCATCTATCAAGCGAGTGGGAGATCAGCAGGCTCTCTCTGTGAGCCCTTCATGTTTGGAGTTTGGACCAGATGACTCCAGGGTCATCCTCAAACCCAGACATGGTTATGTACCCAAAGTGCTCTCAACGCCGTTCAGAGCAGTCAGCGTCCCCACTAAGTACAGCTACGCAATATGAAGTGACCGTTCGAAAAGGAACTACATGGTTACTATCGTAACCACAGTTCCCTGAGAGTAGGGAACGAGTATTGTGTAGCCAGCCGCACTATAGTAACCTGGCGAGCTGTCGAAACTTTTTTTGCCTCTTTAACCATTTTCGGGTTTTGGCCGAAAGAGGAAAAAAGGCAGACAATATGACCCTCCTTGTTCGGCGATCAGGTTTTATTCTTGCGCAGCTTTAGTAATTTCACGAGAGGTTCTTTTCCATTCTGTGTGTGCGCCGCACTCACTGTTCGTGTGTGTGTGTGTGTGTGTCGGCGCGCTGCACTCTCTGCTCAATGTTCCACTCCGTGTAATGTGCGCCGCACTCTCCATTCGGTGTGTGTGTGTCCGCTCGCTGCGCTCTCTACTCAATGTTCCACGTGTTTGCACTGCGCGTTCTGCTCTGTCGTTCACGGCCCAAGCGCTCACTGGAACCGTACCAATCACACACTGGAAAAGCAAAGTCTGCTCAAATAACGTGAAATTTCTCAGTAGGCCTAGTAGACTTCTTTTTAGCCATGCTGGGCAACAGTGGTAAAATTACCTGCTCTGATCAAATGCTCTGATGATAATAATAGCTTTGTAGGACTATACTTTATTTTGATAATTAGTCAAAAAATAAATCTGTTATCACTGTGTAAGACGAGGGACAGAGAGAAATCATTCAAATTGAGTTGGCAGACACAATCCACCCACGAGAAGAACAATTAGCCTGTGTTGACTTACCTGGCAATTTTTACCTGTTTTTTTTTTTTTGTTACGTTGTTGGTGCATAAATATAAATGATTTATTTGGCCAATTGGCTTAAGTTCTAAACTAATCTAGACTTTTTGATGACCTTGATGGTTTTAATATTCAACTTACACTTTTGTTTATAATGTTGCTGCACACATTTTAGTTGATGGGAACAACTAGGCTACTCTGTGGTTCTGAGGAGAGTCTGTTTACATTTCACAAGATGTCATTAAAATATTATTTAAAATATACTTCCTTTGTGTTGTTTAATTTAATTAGGTGATTCTACATTTAAATATTGATGATTACAAGCCTGGGGGAAAATGCGATTAATTGTGATTAATCACAGCAAATTGTGCGATTTTTTTTTATCGATTCCCAGCCCTAATTTATATATTTTCTACCAGGTGTTCCTAATACGTAGTTTTGTGTTTTGTATTGTGTAAGTTTCCGGCTAACCAGCTAACTCAAGTTACTGTCTTACTGAAATACTTCTGCTAATCAGTTGTGGGCCACTATTACCTAAAACTGTGTCAGTTAATGCAGATTGTCTGTTGTTCTTACAACTTTGAGTAAAGAGAAAGGATGGAGCAAAATGTGTTTTACAAACGTTTGTTACATCAGTCATTCACGTTAGAGCTCGGCTAACGTATGCACTGTTATTGATACAGTTCCCGCATGTGCACCTCAATAAATTGGAAATAAAATAATTGGTTTGTTGATGGACATAGCCTTGTTAATGCTGATAGTGAGGAATTAAAGTTGCAACATCTGATAATGTACTTCAAACTGAGTAGTGCATCACTGAGAAACATCCTGCTCAAGTCGTCCTTGCAATGGCGAGGTTCGGGTTAAATAACTAACATAAACAAATGTTTCATCTTTAGACTGCTCGGATTGATATGGTAAAATCAACGTCATCGTTACTGTCTTTACAGTGTGTACAATCAGTGAGCTTTATGAAGCCTCTGGAGGGAGCTTAAGTTTAGTTATGGTAATGGGCGTTTAGCTTCTGAAATATGCTGTAAGCAGAAGATCAATCACTACAGACTGGGCCATCTGGTCAATCAGAGAGGAGTAGCTTCTGAAAAGGAGGGATTAGAGAGATTGATTCATCCATCGAGTCATTTGAGAATCATTGAAAAATGTGGTGATGTGCAATGTATATTGCTCGTTTATAAATTTGATGGAAAAAAGTTATTAAAAAGACTAAATAAAAGAGACATCATTGAATAGACATTGCACAATGATGGTGGTAGTGCAAGCTTGAGTTTCTCCCACGGTAGAAAAATATTTATTTATTTAAAGAAAGAAAAAAATGCATACTTGAATTCAGCAAGGATGCATCAAAAGTCACAGTAAAGAACTTTACATTGTTACAACAATTTGATTTTCTTTCTTTTAAACTTTATTTTCATTAAAGAAGCCTAAAAAATTCATCCACACAAGATATTTACTGTTTTCAAGATAATAATGAGAAAAGTTTCTTGAGCATCATATTAGAATTTCAAAGACTGTGAATCCGTGAATCCGAAGACTGGAGTAATGGTTACTTAAAATTCAGCTTTGCCATCAAAGAATATATTGAAATAGAGAACAATTTTAATTTGAAAATATAGCTGCAAGCAGCCATTACCGGGGCCAAGCGCAAAAGCAGACAAGACATGCCAACATGGCTGGGAGTTTCAGACCAACTGCAACAATGAGCAGTTAAAGATATTTAAAGATGAATTTTGGCAAAATGGCTGAAAAATCACATTCATTAACTAAAAATATGATTTAATGGATTATCACAGCCATGTTCACTCCGGTATTTCGCTCGCATCATCAAGTGTTTACAGCAGGTTTACAGTGGAAGTTCGATCATAGATTTGAGTTCGATGCATGATGTCTGTGTTTAGATGCGGCTGTGTCGGCGCATAACATAAACTTATCTGATTGGCTTGCGGGTAACCAATGATTTTAAACTTCAGAAATCGCCCCCTAGCGAGAGAGAAAACACTTCTCTATTATGCTATTCCAGACTCTGTCTACGAAGCAAAGTGAAGTAGCAGAGTCTGGTATTACCAGGCTAGTAGTCTTTAGCCTCTGGCACAAAAATCCTCCGATGACGCAAAAATCTTCATTTTGCGTCATCGGAGGATTTTTGTGCCAGAGGCTAAAGGACTACTAGGAGGATTTTTTTCCAGACTAAAAATGTATTTTTCTCTCATATCAGGGGGATATGAGGGGGGGAAGCACGGTAATTCGAAAATACTACTGGTTTTCTACTGATACAAAGCTTAATGCTAAATCCTGGAGTATCCCTTTAAGTGTACTAATAATTGGAGAAGTCCTGCATACGTCACCAAAGAGAAGTCTGTGATTTTCACAGAAATTTGACATGTTATGACATTTTTATGAATCATTATGTGGTAAAAATAATAAAACAAATGCACAGACAAATCATTCACAATGAGATCAACAGCATTCATTTAGAAAACAGATAGGGTGAATTTTTTTTCATTCCGACCTTAAAGGTGATACAACTTTTTTGCGCAAGGTTCCCGGGCAAATTGTTGCTTTGGCACTTTCCCGTTGATATTGGGCAACTAATTTTCTATCTGGATACTTTAGATCGGTCATGGGCCCTGTTGTCTCACCTGGATACCTGTTGATGGCAACATTGCCCAGCAATGTTGCTCAAAAAGTTGCCCCATGTATCATCACCTTAAGGCTCGGCATTTCACTTACTTTGTTACCACGCTGATTTTGACACCAAACACACCACTCTGTTTCTTTGATGGTGTCCGCTTCAAACTTAAGTCCCGACTTGTAAACTTCATGGAAAACTCCACTTTAATCTAAGAAGGGATAAGTAATGAGATAAATCCCACATAGGTCACAGGGAATACGTGTAATGCAATAATGCAAAAAGTATCAATATGTTTAATGAGAAATCTATTAGTACCCCATTCATTTCTATGACATCCATATGCCAGTTTTTGGACTGCACTGTCTGTGGGTCCAGCTGTAAAGAGACAAAGAGAAATGAGAGTGAGGATTGCTTCATCATTAAGCACCAAAAATGTATGATGCAATTATTGCAGCTCAATGCAATGCAAACACAATGGCCTCACAGAATACTGTCATAAGTCAAAGGTTAGTGCTAAGGAGACCAGAGCGGACCATGAATGCTGATGGATTATTAAATTAAATGCATAGTCCCCCAAAAATGAAAATACTTTCATCATTTATTCACCCTCATGATGTTCCACACCTGTATGACTTTCTGTCATTAAAAAAAGAAAAAATATATTTTTGAAGATTGTTTAAACAGTTTTGGTTCCCATTAATAATTGTGGCGAACAGGACGAGGCCGAGGGACGTGAGAGAACGGCGCGAGGCCGGTGGCTTGAGTGCTAATGAACGTCACCTGTGAGACGCACCGGTCTCGCATCTCTCAGCGTTGTCGCTCCTCCTTTATGCCTCCGCTCCTCCGTGAGAGATGCGAGACCGGTGCGTCTCACAGGTGACGTTTGGCCAGGCAGCCGGGGTTACACGCCTACTCTTTCGTAAAACATCCTGGGATTTTTTGTGACCACAGAGAGTCAGGACCTCGGTTTAACATCTCATCTGAAGGATGGTCTTCTTTTGTGTTCATCAGAAGAAAGAAATTCATACAGGTTTTGAATGAGATGAAGGTGAGTAAATGATGAAAGATTATCCCTTTAAGGTCGGTGAAAGAAATTAGAAAAATATTTTAACAATAAATACCAATAAATTGCCTCCTAAGGGAAACTGTACCGAGACTCAGACAGCCCCAGGTTTTAGTCTTTCAGGACAAATGTGGTTTATCAGGGTATGAGGGTATTTCAGGATTGCAAATTTTTTAGCGATATATCAGTAAACATCTGCACTGTCAAAATTCAAATGTGTTTATTTGTACAGCAGGTTTCACAATACACATTGTTTCAAAGCATCTTTACAGAAAATCATGATGTTAATGTTTATAATAACGTAATATCTTCATGCCTTGTAGTTTAGAAGTAGTTTGTTTCTATACCCATACTCCTCAGGCAACCATTTTAAACCTACCACAGATCCTTATTTGTTCTAATCTATTTCCTCTCTCTCTTTAAGGTTTTTTTTATTGTTTTATTATTTTTTTATAAAGAAAAATCATCTAAAAATCCCCAGGCAGTCCTTTCTATAAAAAAACCCTGGGAAACGGACAGAAGTTTTTCCCCTAGTTATAATATATCCAGACCATAAATGTGATCAAGTTAACTCTACTACACAGCAGAATAAGAGTCCAGCATGGATGAATCAAACCTGAACACTATAATAAACACGGTCTTCGCAGTAACACAGCACTACAAACACAATATGAATCAACAAAGCAAGAAATAAGAGTCACTACCGCAATAAACTTGTAACAGTCACAAAACGGTTATATTACAAGATTAAGCCATTAGTGTCATATATTCTAGAGTGTGTTTACTATTACGCATAATTCACACTACGATATTTAGGTGCTTTACTGTCCTGTGAACATACTGTATAAGGAGAACTACTCTGGGCAAAATCTGTGCTGTTTCCATTAACAAACAATTCTCTAAGGAGAAGAAACTTAGTCACACACACACACACACACACGCTTCCCAAGCTACATGCCACAGACAAGATGGATGATGGGAAGGGCTCTTTAGGGAAGAACCTCCCTACTCTTAAACTAACCTGTCAATCAAACAAAAAGTGAAAGTCAAAATAATAAACAACCTGACAGTCTTGACCATGTTTCAAACCAGTTCTCTACCACTGATCACTGTTAGAAATCATATTGCATTTAATTAAACTTCACTAAAAATCAACATGAAGTAGGAACATATAGGAGAACACAAATAGCACAAAATGCTGACAAAACTCCCATAAAATGAACATGTTCATTAAAACATGCCTTAGGTTGAATATCTTTTTATGAGCATGTCTAATAAAGTCTGTCAAGCACATACAACTGCATTAGCTTGTATCACTAAAATAAATTCTTTCAATGCAATTAGTTGGCAATCATCATTACTGATGCTGTTTATATCCACATATTAGGGCTATAATTAGATTATTATTGGATATATGGAATGTTGGAGCCTTGTTATTATCCTACTAAACCAATATGACAATATGACATGTTTACACCAATTACACCAATTAAATTAGCAGGGTAATAAATGGATATTTTGAGACCAACAGTGGCAACATAGCTAGCTCAAATTCTCTCATAGAGACATATTGACCATGACACGCAATCATGATGGTCTCTTTGATATCATTTGCCGTTACTCATTTATTTATTTTACCCAGTACATTTCTGCACTACATCCGTTTGATTTGATGGACAAAAGTTTGAAAATTCTTAAAAACGTTATTCTTTTAATTCGTTTTTTTCAGTTCATTTTTGACTGTATGCCTCAATAAATTATCAAAATGTTTTGTTTTTTTCATTTAGAAATTAAAAACATGTTCATCAGGTGTATTCGAATCAAAACCCTGTATAAACTGCATTTTAAGTATCTATTTTTCTAATAACTTAATATATCAGGACAAAAAGGTGAGAGTCATCTCACTGACCCACTGATAAACACATACATTACGTATGTCACTCTGCTTCATGAACTGTTAACATAACCATATTTATCACTCCAAACATTTCTGAAAGCCTCTCCTGTGAATGCAGCCTCACAGCACCCAAATTCACGTCAAGTCAAGTCAACAAGCATTTATGAAGCGCTTTTAACAGTATGGATTGTTTCAAAGCAGCTTTACAGTGATAGAAATTACCGCAACAGATTGTTTAGGCTTTACCACAGCCCTAGAATAAAGTTATTTTCCAGCTAAAGATAGTCTTGATTGATTCACTTCCGTTGCGAAGATCATT
Organism: Semotilus atromaculatus; assembly: GCA_031834385.1. Taxonomy (NCBI): domain Eukaryota; kingdom Metazoa; phylum Chordata; class Actinopteri; order Cypriniformes; family Leuciscidae; genus Semotilus; species Semotilus atromaculatus. The sequence goes on from JAULUF010000030.1 coordinate 9,287,412, forward strand.
AGTTATTAATAAGGCTGGGTATCGATTCAGATGATCCAATTCGATTCGATTTCGATTTGCAAGCTCTCAAATCGATTCGATTTCGATTCTCGATTCGATTTCGATTCTCGATTTCGATTCTCGATTCGATTTTCAATTCTCGATTCTCGATTCGATTCTCGATTCAACTCAATCAAAATAGATTTAATACAAATACTAAATTAATAAAAAAGAACAGTGAACATAAGTTTACAAGTGGATAATTAATAAAAAGAAATTAAGCTGTATATTAAGCTTTTTATTTTATTTTGATGCAAGATGAAAAATTTATGCTGAAAAAAAGTCAGAACAGTCCCATTCCTTGATCAAACAGGATCAGGTTATTTTATTTTTAAGATAAAAGAATCATAAAATCGTACAACATTAGCTGTAAAATGGAGGCTGATGAACAATGTAGGACAACTAATACTGGCTTATTGGTGATAGTTCACCCAAAAATAAAAAAAATTATGTCATCATTTATCACGTATAAAAAAAAATGTTTTCTGTTGAACGAAAAGAGACGATATTTTAAAGAATATGGGTAACCAAATACTATGGAAGTCAACTTTTGTGTTCAACAGAAGAAAGATATTCATACATGATGAATACATTCATAAACGGCACTTTTACATAAAACGAACACTTTAACACTAGTAGCCTACTAACAGTAGGCTCAAAGTACAGTAACACTGCCTCATTGGAAACTGTCATTTACATAGGTACATACATTACATTACTATTAATCCTGATTCCTTACAATTAAAGCGATATTATGTTGTTTTGACAACTAAATTAATGGCAGACACATATGGTTGCGTTCACTTTAAGAACTAGTGCACGGACATTACTGTTTCATCACTGTCTGTCACACGCGTTTTATGCTTATTTAAGACATAACCGACTGTCTTTACGAGGTTACTCACCAAGACCAGAGTTTTGACATCAAGACATTGTGTTTTTGACCGTTAAAGCGATATAATCCGCGAAAAATAACTTTTGTTACTGGCGAGCTGTTTGTGAGGCGGATTTTGGCTTTACATGTGCACACATGTGAAAAACATCTCTGAGAGCGCGTGAGCAGTGAGCACTGGATAGTTTAAAATCGCCTGAATGTTTAAACTGGTAAAACTTAAAAAGACGTGAAAATGATAAACGATGCAATGCTGGCCCGATTGTACAAGTGAATATTCCGTCATGACGTCCCGACTCCAAAACGCGAGTGTGTCGACGCCTGCAGCGCTTGCCTTGTGTAGAGAGAGAAGACGCAGCACCGCTGAACACACGCGGTTTGGGAAATTGCGACTCAGAGAAAGTTTTAAAATAACTGATTTGATTGTATAATTTGTGTGGATACAATTTACTCATACAAAAAGTGAATAAATGTTTGCGTGAATTTCCCACATGGGAGACCTGCGGGAATTAATACAATTGTGCGCAAACCCCGGCTGCGCAGAAATTGAATATGGAAAAAATCGATTCGTGGCCGTTGAGAATCGATTTTGAATCGACCACATTTTAAAAAACGATTCATCGAAAAATAGATTTTTTTGCCCAGCCCTAGTTATTAACTTAGCTAACACGACACCGTTCTAACAGAAAAACCCTTAAAGCGCTCCGGCCGCCCATTCGCACAAAACAGTGCCTCGTGTCTTGAGAACCTGAAATAGGTTTGAAGGTGCAAACGATTATCTGTTTTCTCTGTGCAAACCTCAAAAATGCAAACCCGCGAAAACGCACATGTACATCATGTGTTCAGTCGATAGTTATGCTTGTTTTAATATATATGTGCACAGGTGTGTAGTCCTTCACAAATCAACCCTCAACAAACTACTTGTCTGGCCTTAAAAATGTATAATACATACATTTTTGTTGCGTCTGCATAGCCACGCGAACCAGAATTATCCAGACAACGTTTTATCTGTACAGAGGTAAAAGGAAGAAGGCCTTCACAGGGGAGAGACTAGATGACACTTCAGGACTGTGCGTTGTCTTCGCGTCCAGGCTTCTGGTCCTTCCTCAGATCTGGATACGGCCTGGAAACGGCGGACTGCAGTAGACCTCTGGATTAACAGAGAGACTAATATTAGAGTAGACGCCATCCTTCTTATGATGTACCAAGTACATCAGGATTTTTGGGAAGTGTTCCAGGTCCCGGCTGATCTAAACTATGCAGCCTCACATTGAATTATAGAGGTCTATAATGTGTTATGTGTATACTGGTCCAAAGATATGTGTTTTTAGTCTAGATTTGAACTGACAAAGTGTGTCTGCTTCCCGGACAATGTTAGGAAGATTCCTAATCTTAGGAAGTTTCTGCTATGCCTAGAGGAGGTGAAGGCATGGCTGGCTCAAAACTTCCTCTCTCTAGATGATGATAAGACCGAGGTCATTGTTTTCAGTCCGAGTGAAAGGTCCCAGTGTATAAGCCCAGACTTGGGGAGCCTATCTCCCTTTAAATCTACAGGAGTGCGGAACTTAGGTGTTCTTGTTGACCAGTCTTTAAAATTTGACAAACACATATCAGCTGTCATCAGCTCCGGATTCTTCCAACTTCGCTTATTATCTAAAATCAAAGGCTTTCTTACTCCGTTAACTTTGTAAATGGCGGTTCATGCATTTATCACGTGTCGGCTAGATTACTGTAATTCACTTTATTGTGGGATATCAGTTTATCAAATTGCCTGTTTTCAGTTGGTCCAAAATGCTGCAGCCAGACTTATTTTTAACTGTCGCAAATATGACAATATCTCTCCAATTCTTAAATCGTTACACTGGCTGTCAGTCCGGCAGAGAATAGATTTTAAAATCCTCTTATTTGTTTTCAAATCTTTACATAACTTAGCTCCAGTCACACTACCAGGCTCTGCTGGTAGTCCCTCGTGACAGACTTAAGCGTAGAGGGGAGCGTGCTATTTCTACTATTTTACAATGGAGTCTCTGATAAGGCTACCCGTAGCTTTTCTGCGTTTTATGTGTTTTATGGGTTGTTTTGCTGTTTTTACTTTTCTTATTTGTATTTTCTGTAAAGCACTTTGGTCTGACTAAGTGGCTGTTTAAATGTGCTATATAAATAAATGAACTTGAGGAAGATTATTACAAAGTTTTGGTGCTGAATAGGAAAAGGATCTACCGCCAGCTCGCTCAAGTACTGGGGAGCTAAACCATTTAATGCTTTGTAAGTAATCAGCAATATTTAAAAATGTATACGATGTTTAATAGGGAGCCAATGTAGTGTTGACAGAGCCGGGCTAATATGGTCATACTTCCTAGTTCTGGTAAGAACTCTAGCTGCTGCTGTAGTTTGTTTATTATGCGTGCAGGGCAACCACCCAGTACAGCATTACAATAATCTAGCCTTGATGTCATGAACGCATGAACTAATTGTTCTGCATTTTTCATTGAGAACATATGACTTAATTTAGTTATATTTTTAAGATTAAAAAATGCAGTTTATCAGATACTAGACAGGTGACTTTCAAATAAAAGATTGGTATCAAAGAGCACACCCAGGTTCCTAACCGACGACGAGGACTTGACAGAGCAGCTATCATGTGTTAAACAGTATTCTAGGTTATTAAATGAGGAAATTTTTTGTCCAATAATTAGAAACTCTTTTTTCAGAACTAAGTGGTAGGAAATTGCTAGTCATCCAGATTTTTTATATCTGCTAGCTAATCTGCTATTAATTTTGTGAATTGGTAAGTTTCATCAGGGGGTGAAGAAATATAGAGCTGAGGATCATCAGCATAACAGTGAAAACTAATGCCAAACTTCCTAATTATATCTCCTAAGGGTAGCATTAACAGAGTGAACAGCAACGGTCCTTGTACTTAGCCTTGTGGTACACCATACTGAACTTGTGATCGATAAGACATCTCTTCATTTACTGCTACAAACTGACAACGGCCAGATAAGTATGATTTAAACTATGGTAATGCTATTCCACTAATGCCAACATAATTTTCAAGTCTATTTAAAAGAATGTTGTGGTCGATAGTGTCAAATGCAGCACTAAGATCGAGTAACACTAATAGAGAGATACAACCACAATCGGATGATAAGAGCAAATAATTTGTGACTCTAATGAGAGCTGTTTCAGTACTATGGTATGGTCTAAATCCTGATTGAAAATCCTCACAGATATCATTTCTAAAAAGGAACATAGCGACAATGAGATCGGCCTGTAATTGACTAATTCTGTAGGATCAAGTTGCCTTTTTTTAAACAAGCGGTTTATTCATAGCCTGCTTAAAAGTTTTTGGTACGTATCCTAATGACAACGGTGAATTATTAATGATATCAAGAAGAGGATCTATGACCTCTGGAAGCATCTCTTTCAGTAGCTTAGTCGGTATAGGGTCTAACATACATGTTGTCGATTTAGATGATTTAGCGAGTTTAGAAAATTCTTCCTCTCCTATAGCAATGAATGAATCAAATTTTCATGCTACACATTACCTTATTTGAGCCTTTCTCTAACCTTCTGGCACCTCCTACAGTACTTTATTAAAAATATATGGAATAAAATTTTCCATGATATGTCTAGAAAAAACTTTAATATAGCTAAACGGCTTACCCACTCAAAGACTCGCCTCATCTTCCCAAGTTCTTTCCTCCAAACTCTTACTAAAGGTCCCGGGGGATCACCACACCAACAACACTTTTCACTTTCCTCTGGGAAATTTTGTGATGAAAGAGTCCAAACTGCATATCTATGCTATGGGATTATTTCAACAGCGTACACAATTGATTCCCTATAAGCCAGCCTGGATATCAAGATAGAGGTGGGGTGAAGGTCAGAGTGGAAACTTTTGTTCTCATCACTCTCTGCATGGAGCACCTATCTTCAAGATAATACACCAGTCAGTAGTATCTTCAATGTCCTCATTTAATCGTTCAGGGATTATACACAGAACAAAACAAAGATGTGAGCTTCTCTGCTCTGAATTGGTTTAAATTTAAGACAGACCTGTGCTGACATGAACATGAGGTTTATGTTTCCTGATCAAAGAGTTTCTGACGAGCTCTGGTCCATCACAACCTCGTATTGCCTCTAATATCAGCCACATGGAGATTTATCTTGAATATGGGAGTGATTACAGAAATTTACGGTACGAAAAAAAGGTAAAACATTATTTAACAGTGTTCTTGTTACATGTTACACATGTTATACTTATAGTAATAATAGTAAAGTATGCATATTTACAAGCAACTAACTATAAACCAAATCCTACAGTAAGTACATGTTTTGAATTAATATTACTTTTTATTTATATAATTACACTGTAACAAGAACACATTAAAATAAAGTGTAACAAAAAAAAAAAGTACTGTGGTAGGTACAGTGATGGTATCAGATGAGAACATCATAGTATTTAAATTATTTAAAATGATGACGGTAATGCCAATGGTGCAAACATCCAAGGTACCAACATGATTCATGTGCAAAACAACATGGCATTACCATCGTAAATGTCCAGAAAACATAGTATCATCAATATAAATATAAAAAGAACATAATACCATAGTACATGTCCAAAAACATGATATTACAACAGGACATAAACATGATATTACCATAGTAAATATCCAGCAACCCTAGTATTACCAAAAAATAATTATAAAAACAACATTATAACAACTAGTATATAGCGCGCATAGATTGAACTTTGGAGAGGGGGGGGGGGGGGGGGGGTGATGATGAAAAAAAAAGTTGTACTGTATCACGTGCCGTTTCAGCTGAAGCGCTACAGTCTGTCACATTTAACCCCTTAACTGTCACCGTCCAATAAAACAATAATATCTTAGTAAAATCCTAAAGTAATATTGTGACCTTTATTTTGAAATGGCAATAAATATGAAAAATCATGAAAGATTGGTAGAAACCTCAGTTTGTTTTCATGTCAAGAGTTCAAAAGATAACACCAATTCAAGTATTAGAAAAAAAGGTCTGAATATGTTTCAAATATAAAGAAAAATATTATCGATTCTCGATGTGTGATGCGGCTGCGAGCTATAACGCACATGTGTGCTCTCTTTATGAGTTTATTAGAGGTTGAATTCAAATCAAATATTGTCAAACCACCCATACTACTTCTAAATAGGATGTCTACTTCATAAATTGTATGAAAATTATGGAAATACATGGTTCAGATTACTCAAAACATGGAGGCGCCCTTATATGGTCAGTAAGGAAGCTTGGCTGTCCTAGTGAAAGAAATTGGTACTGCGCCCAAATAAAATATTACTAAAAGATTATTTTTTGAGATATTAGCCTAAAATTTGGAACACAACTGCTTAAGATTTTTGTCTTTAATTTTCTTGCAGTTTTAGAGTAAAATATATTTTGTAATATATATATTTTATATAAAATTTAAATAATTATTTTTTTACATTGTTCATTTTCATAAACTCAAACTTAAATAACTTTTTTTCTATTTCACTTTCATCATTTATTTCACTTCTACAACAATCAGGCAAATGTCTTCTTTAAAACAAGACCAACCATAGGTCTATATTCCAAAGCATTCTTGAATTACAACCATTTAGGTTTGCATAGTGATTTTCATGTCTATGCGAAAAAAGTGGGAGTGACAGTTAAGGGGTTAAAAGCACCAAAAACTGTATTTATTGTTTGAATCTCGTAAAAATATTGACAGAATATGAGAGCAGAGAATTTGTTCCATATCAAAAGTAGCCTATAACTTTCTCTGTCTTGTCTGTCGGTGTCAGTATCCTCTTTGACTCGCGATTTGTCTCTGCTTGAGAAAGATGTGTGCCGTGAGCGCGTGTGAAAAGGGTAAATTACGGTCACGGACGTCACTGACGTAACGACGACAAATGTTTCCAGCGAATCGACAATCAGAGAAAGGCATTAGACACAGCAGTGGTCCAATCAGTAGTTAAGAGCCTGAACTTGTTTAGTAATTCGGAAATTAGCGCACATGAGGAAAACATAATAATAATAGAGCACAGAAGAATGTCTCATTTAGCGTGAGATTTCTTTGTCGAGCGTGAGAGCGTGAGATTGAGGCTGAATGCGTGACTGTCACGCCAGATGCGTGAGAGTTGGCAACCCTGTATATATATATATATATATATATTCACATTCACACAGTATATATCCATACTGAGTCAGTTCATAAGAGTCAGTTGTTCATGTACCCGACTTAAAGCAAATTAATTCTGTATATTCGGACAATAAAATCAAACGATGAGACAAGGCGGCAAGCTCACAACTAATACAACTATTTATTTTATCACAGTACTGTAGATTCAGTAACAGTGCAGACAACTTTATCAAGACATATACATTAAATTTACATTTAAAGGTGCAGTAAGCATTTTCTGAGAAACGCTGTTCAAAGTGGATCGGCCCGAGCACCACAACACACTTGAAGCCAATCAGCAGTAGGGAGTATATCTACACTCATGATGGGGAAGGAGAGAAAGTGAGCTAGAGGGAGATTTGAAGAAAGACTGTAGAGATACTTTACAAAATAAAAAAAGGTCAGAGGAAAATCACTGGAAAAAGGAGGGTTATGATCAGGCAAGAGCTTTAGGACTAGCGTTAACCCCTGGGGTCGGCTGTCACGCCGGCGTCACCACCTAGTTTTTTTTTTCATAGTGCGAAAGAGACTCAAAATAATATTTTTTCATACAGATATATTATACATCATTCGAAACTGTTAAGTGTCTACTTTTATTTGTGTACACTAACAAAAGCAACAAAACTTTATGCTTTTGTAAAATAAAGTAAACAAACTGGGTTTGTCTCATCCCAGTCTCTGTGAAACGTTTAAAAAATTAACTGAAACTCAGCGAATGCTTGCCACTTTTAAAATGAAGTCATATCGAAAACAAATATTCTCCGTTTATATAATCCGTATGAAACCAACGAGAGGTACAGTTTCTAAAGGGTCTGCTTATTATCTTTAATGTGACCACACCCATGATCTGCACAGCCTTTTACATGCTAATCGTCCATGTGAACCACGCTAAACAATCACCTCAAAACAAAGCATCAAGCTTCATCATTCTTCTGCTTTTCATCGAGTTTGGAAGAAGCACTGTGAGGAATAAGCCTGGAATTTACCTCAGAAGAAGAAGAACTCGATTGATCCAGCAGAGGTAAGTAATTTATTCCCACTTACATTAGTTCACATGTTATTGTTACATAAACTTGTACACATTTTACTAAAACATGTTGATACATGAAATATAGGCAGGCAGGCAACCGTTCAATGCTAAATAAATATACAACCTAAATTGTAGATTAAATTGTATATCTAAATGAGCAAATATGCTAAAAAAAATAACACAAATAGCTTTGTTCAACAAGCTCTTAGTAAAATATCACGCAGACACCCAAAGTTACCCTACACACATCTCTCTGTAGCATGAGACCAGTAGTTACAACTCTAACTTTGGAAACGTCTTGGCATTTGCAGGAGAGTGTGTGTTTGTTCAGTGTGTGGTGTGGGAAAAAACTGTAATTACTGTGGTATTCAGAGTTTGGCGTGGAGGTCAGGCTGATGTTTGCTTTAGTGTTCTGATTCACTGGGCTGATGTCACAGACTGGGCCTGCTGGGCCTCTTTCAGTAAACTTAATCACACAGGAATTGCCAATAATCTGCTGACTCATAAGCAATGGTCATCAATGACAACCATCGTACACATTTTGTTGTATAGCATATTTAAAGCTCTTCCATATAAGGTAAACACAACACTTGACCATACTTAAAAATGTACTGTGGTAGTACCATGGTACGGTGACAGTATCAGATCACTATAGAACTTTGATAAATACCATGGTATTGAATGATTATCATATATGGTAACTAAAAAAAAAAATTAAAAAAAAGATAAAAGGCACTGTTACTTTTATTTCTTTGAACGTCGTATGGTATTATTGGAAGTACCTTGGAGTACCATTCAAGTACCATGGTTCATGAATATCAAAGTACCATGTATTACCATTATACTGCCAGAGTACGTTTTTATATGGGAAGGTTCTTCAAAGAGCACGATTGTAGAAGTCCAAAAAACATGATAAAATAGTTTTAGTTTGTGTGACTACTAAAAATAGAACTAAAGTAACTAAAAACAACAACCCCAGGAGCCGTGAAATCCAACTATCGTAAATACCCTGATAGTTATGGAGCATAAGATATATTTTAAACAGACGTTTATTATGGCAGTTACCATTAGATGATAATGTCTCTGTTGCTAATAAATGCAAAGCAGTTAAACTAAAAGAGGACAGCATCATAAATCAAGCTAAACATCTGCTAAAAGAGAACCATGAATAATATTAATAACTCCTCATGGACCCTAAAATGCACAAATCATAAGACAAAACATGAAAGAAGGTTAAAGAATTCCAAAAAGCATCACGGTTGCTCTTTATTTTACAGTACGTGCACTTACAAGGTCCTTACCTAAGGTTCAGGGTTAGTACCTAGTTATTGTATTTACTATAATAAGTACATAAGTACATAGTATGTACACGGGGAACAGAATAAAGTGCTACCAGCATTATTATGTATTTTTAACATGCTACAGTGGAAATTGTTTATGTACCATGCACAGTAAATGCCACTGTATAGGAATATAAGAACTTTAATGTAAGGTGTTAATTAACAACATGTACTTAATATTGGGTTAGGGTTTAGGCTTGTAATTACGCATTAATTACTTAAGTCTACTTATTACTATAGAAAGTACATGTAAAAACAATGTAACAAGGACAATAAAATAAAGTGATACCCATGATATTTATCAAAGCACCATGGTGTTCTCATCGCTGAACCACAGTACTGCCAAAGCACTTTACTCTGAAAAGAAATACAAGCAGGTCAACATTTGTTGTGTCCAGTCTCAGACACTACCATCACCCTCCTCCACTTCATTAGCCAAATAAGCAAGGCCTTGTGGGGGTTCAGTAGCCCCTCAAAGGTTTCTGATGCCCTCACATTGGCAGCAGAAGATTTATGTGGGTGATTAAAGCATCCATTAGCATATAGCTGGCATTTAAAGAGAAGCAAGGTTCATATCAGTGCTTCAGTCATTAGCATGTTAAGACCTGGAGCACCATTTGTGAGGCAGTATAGGCTGGAGAGAAGTTTCAGAGGATGGGTTCATCTCTGGGGACATATTTTTCTAGTGCATAATACATCTCTTTAACACAGACCCTCCCTCCTTCTGTTCTATCTTTCTTTTCAAAAGAGGAACAACTGCCACAAGGGTCACTATAAAAAGCATTTGTGTAAACTGTGTTCTTCTATAGTCAGTTTTCTCTTTCATGTGGCAACAGTTTAGCAAATTCAGTACAAAACTCCTACACAAACTCCTTGAGTACTGAGGTTTGTTAACCCCTCAGGGTTAACCCCATTGTTTGGGTTTACCCCAAAACAAAAATTCTGTCATCATTTACTCACCCCCAATTTGTTACAAAACTGCATAGACTTTCTTCAGTGGAATATAAAAGAAGTCAATGAAAGTCAATGGTCAACAATTTTTTTAGTTTTTGTTTCGCAGAACAAATAAAGTCATACAGTAAATTACTGAATGTTTAATTCTGGGTGGACTATCCCTTTAATGTCACAGTAAGGAAAAAAAGTGCTCATAAAATACTGTACAAATGAATCACACTAGCATTAGGTTAGCAAAGTATTTGCATCTGTGCTTGCATAAAGAGCAGTGATACTTGACTGATTTTGCTTCAGGACTAAGATTTTACATTGGACCTTGAGTGATACAAAAGTTATTTTCAGTCAATCTACGTAATTTGACTAGTGACAGATTAATTTGCACCGAAATACGGAAGAGCATGTCACCTGTCATATTGAAAACTAAATATTCAAGACCAAGGTGATGAGCATATTTATATCTATTTATTTATCTATTTATATATATTTATATATATTCTCCTAACTATATATAATTATACTGTTATTTTCATTTTATTATTTACCACTTTTTTTTTTTTACCCATGCTGCCCCAAACAGACCCACAAACCTGCAATCCATTCAGTTCAGAACCTTTGCTGTATTGAGTATGGCTTTATATGAAATCACTCCATACACCCTTTAATGTACCGTTCCCTACATTACTTCATTGCATAAGTATTGAATAAAAAATAGTAAGCGAATTCAGACATTGAGTGCATCGGAAGTGCTGCGGACGTCATCTGACGAGATGTGGGAATTCCTTCAGTACAGTTGAGAGTATATGTTGTTGTAAGGACTGAGCGGAATGAAGGATCATCCAAATAACTAAATGTATTTCTTCCCATAAACCCTGGGACTTCAACACACACGCACATACACAAACTGGTACGAATTTCCCCATTAATGACATCTAATGAGATATATGTTATATGTTGTTATGTGGGTCTGAGTGCCCAGAAGATACCTGACTGCATGGTAGTTCTAAACGAACGATAAATGCTTGTATTATGCATTTTAATGAATAATCCAGCATTTTCACTCCTAACAAAGTCTGTGAAACTTCCCCCCAAATCCAGCTAACACTGGCTGAAAGTGTCCTGTTACGAGTTTACGACCCAAAAGAATGTGCATAGACTTGATTCTTTGCTGAGAAGGAGAAATAAAACCTGTTCAATCCTATATGTTCCATGTGTATATATATATATATATATATATATATATATATATATATATATATATATATAACCATGTGATAAATGTATTAACATGCATCTAATGTTCCATCACATGATTTTTCCTTTTATGTGGTTTGTTTCATGTAAGCGCTAATACTTAATGTTTCAAACTCTGCCAAGTAGGGTTAACCAAATCTCCACTATAGCGTGTTTGGTTTTGCTAAATTGGTACTTCGAAGATTTAAAAGACTGTGTATATGATACGTTGGTAGATATGAAATATGATACAACATATTAGTATTACAAGAATCTTTCATGGTTCTTCAGCGATTGACAAACCCAATCCCCCCCCCCAGCATGCATGCAAGGAGCTCCCTCTTTGCAGACAAAGAGCAATAAAAACCAAAATCCCGCCTGTGAATTCCAACCCTCTCATTGGCCAAGCCCAGAGGAAGAGGCTGGATTTCGCCAAGGTGATAAATGGCGCTTCTGAGCTCCAACGGTCTCTCTTTTTCGCGCTCTGAACTTGCTTGCCTACGTCTGCCTTAGTCATGTAGTCTCCGATACGATTTCCCCTCGGGAAATCCTTTCTTTCTTTTGTTTGTTTAAAAGTTTTGTTTTCTTTAAGTTTTCCAACCTAATTCATCTCACAGGAGGAGAGATGAATTCAGCCGAATTTGGTAATGTTACCTTAAAGACTGTAAACCTGTTCAAAGCGCGCGCGCCGAACGGCACGTGACGCGCGCACACGGAACAAAGAACATCCGCTCCTGCACGCGGCCGGGACAGGCCGTTTTAGGAACACGCAACAAGACACAGAGAGACCAAGAAACTTTGCAAGTATCTTTCAGCTTCTAGGAAGCATTAAGATGATGTTTTTCGTGTTGTTTCAGAGAGGTTATTGTCTGGGGAAGTTTACCAATGCGCTCTCTCTCTCTCTCCCTCTCGTCTTACTCTCTCACTCTCGCCAGAATGTGATTCCTTCGTGAGTTCCCTTTGGGGATCTCTTTCTTTTGTTTTGTTTCTAGTTTAGGTTATGTTTTTCAGTCTTAGATAAGTCTCCGTGTAATTCCAATCGACGACCGCGTGACATGTCTTTTCAGCAAATCCATCTACAAGGGACCTTTAAACGAGCGCGCGCTCGCTTTGAAGGAGAAACGCGCGCATGTGACCGTGTGACGCGCAGGGCCGAGAGATACACACATGCTCCTTCAACAGCCATGCAAAGAGTTTACCTACATGTGCAAGTATCTGTGTTTGATCACGCTTTTAAGATGTGTTGAAGTCTTGTTGTCTCTCAAAGTCCCGTGTCTATGCGAATTTGCTATTTAGTTAAGATCCTCGGGTCTCTCTAAAACTCTCTCGTGCATAACTGCAACTTTCTAAAAATTCTCCCTCTCCCTGTCTCTATGCATTTCTCGTTCATCGATGCCTTATCGTGTTTTGTTGTTTATTATGTTTGTAATGTTTGTGTGTTTCGTTGTTTATCATGTTTGTAAATACATATATTCCTGTAACGTTGTAAATACATAGGCTAGTTATTTCTTATTAAAATTCATGATACTCATTTGATGGATTGACTGTCTGCTCATACTTCGGGTCACTGAAATGTCTAGATCAAAAGCTACGAGCTTTACAAATTAAAGATACTTTAAAGAGTATTTGTTTATAGGGCGGGAAGGCTAATTCTTGTGGCCACAGAATTAATTTTACTAAACTCTATAAATTAATCGAGCTAATTAATTTGACCTGTTTGTGAAATGTGGTCCGTGTAAATAATTGCAATCAACTTGTGGTTAATCGCAAGGATTCACATGCATGCAGGTAACAGGACATATCATCCCTTATCGGGAGATGTATTAACATGTAAGACTGATCTGATACAAACCTGTATGAATAATTATTAATTATGAATTATTAATTATGATATGCAAATTCCCCGTAATCAGATCCACCCCTGAGTCTTTACATTGTACACTCGTTATTGTAGTGCATTAAAAGGCATATTGCAGGTTAGAGGACCCAACGAGTCAATGTATAGAAAAATAATGTAGGAACTATATTTTCTTTAAAATATACTTATAAATACACTACAGAAGCTTCTGGAGACGTTTTTGTGAGAAAATTTTACTTCCGCGTCTGAAAATGGGCGTGGCAGCCTACAGGCAGGCGTGACGTAACGGGCGGGAGAGCGGTCGATTCAGACAACAGGAAAACAATGGATCGCAATGATATTTCGGACGCTGAGGAAATACTTACTCGTATGACGGACCACAGCCGTACAATTATGAGCCTGCTATACTGCCAAGAGAGCAGGGACAGGCCAGGATTAATGTTAGACAGAACGGTCAGAGACTAATTGAGTTGTGGTGTGAGGAGAACCAGTGGAGAACAGGAGAGGTGTCTTGGTGAGAGAGACCAGTGTTGGCTTATAACTTAGATACATACACGTTCGCTAACGATATACACTGTTCTCACAATATTGTACAGATTATTACCATCGTATATCAGGACAGCAGACATGTTTAGGGTAAATATACACTATTAAATGTATAAAAACTATACTTGAGTGTGTTTGTATTGTACTAAAAACATACCAAAGTAAATTTTTAATACATATTTTTCACCTGGGTTATAACATAAACAGAAAATTTAAGATTTGAATATTTAAACAACCTAGTAATTTTGTTTTTCAATTACAAGTTGCCTCTATTAAGGGTATGACTACCTATATCAGATTATTTGATGCCATTGGTACAGTATAAGACGATCAATATTATTGCTTCGGCATCACATGTTAAACTCCATCATATCGCCGGGATGATACCGTATTTTCCGGACTATAAGTCGCTCCGGAGTATAAGTCGCATCAGCCCAAAAATGCGTCATGACGAGGAAAAAAACATATATAAGTCGCACTGGACTATAAGTCGCATTGATTTAGAAATTTATTTAACAAAATCCAAGACCAAGAAAAAGTTATTTAAACAGACTTTAATTCATTAAAACAGAAGGCATTTAAGTTATTTAGCTACACACAATAGCACAAAGAACAACAGGCTGAATATGTGTCCGGTATGTTGTTAACGTAACACATCAACAGTTAGCTACACAATAGCATAAAGAACATACCTGAGAGGCTGAATAGGATAAAATAAAATAAAATAAAATAACATAAGACAGCGAGTCCAACAGTTATCGGTAAAGCAATTTCACCAAGCTCCCGCGATCTTATTCCACATCACTGAACCCGTTGAATTCTTCATCCTCCGTGTCGCTTCTGAACAACTCTGCTATTTCCGGAGGAAGATGAAGCGCCGTCTCCTCTTCTGCGGGGCTGTCGTCAGACTCGGCATCAATTCCGGTTATTCCAGCCTTTCTGAATCCCGACAGGATGGTTTCGGTTGTCACTTCAGTCCATGCAGTGTCGATCCATCCAAGGACTTGCTGGAAAGTTGCATGGCGCATCCTCCCGGTTGCCGTGAAGCTGTGCTCTCCATCCACCATCCACTCCTCCCACAGGCGACGCAAGACTGCCTTAAAGCTCCGGTTCACCGAGATGTCGAGTGGCTGGAGTACTTTGGTTAAGCCTCCAGGGATGATGACAGGTATGGAGTTGCAAGTTTTTATTTTATCTTTGAATTGTGGCGTTATGTGCGCTCGCATACTGTCCATCACAAGCAGGGCTTTGCGTGTTTTAAAGAAGCCATCAGGACGCTTAGTGTAGCACTTTGTAAGCCAAATGTTCATCATTTCTTGATTCATCCACCCTTTCTCATTCACGGCCACGACAACTGTGGGGGGAGATTCGTCTTTGGGCATGGTTTTCCGTTTGAAAATGACCATCGGTGGTAATTTCGATCCATCTCCACAACATGCCAGCACCACTGTGAAGTGTGATTTCTCATGACCAGTTGTCACTATATTCACACTTTTCTGCCCTTTCTCTGCGACACTTCGGCCCATGGGGATGTCAAATGTGAGGGGGACCTCGTCCATGTTGATTATATGATCCGGTGACACGTTGTGTTCAGTTACCTGCTTTTCAACAAACTCACGGAAACTGTCGATCTTAGCTTGGAAGTCTGCTGGCAGTTTCTGACACAACGTTGTCCGTGCTCTGATAGAGAGGCGGTTGCGTTGCATGAAGCGGTAACACCAAGAAGGTCCGCCTGCAAAGTCACTTATATCCATCTCCTTGGCAACTACCAGGGCGTGGAGACGCAACTGCACCGTTGACAAGCCTCTCCCGGCAGCGCGTTGTTCAAGCACCCATCTGTGGACTCGTTCCTCCAGTTCTGGCCATCTTGCTTTCAGCCCGCGATTAGCTTTCTTTGTTTTCTTCAT
The DNA here is from genome assembly GCA_031834385.1 of Semotilus atromaculatus. Lineage (NCBI taxonomy): Eukaryota > Metazoa > Chordata > Actinopteri > Cypriniformes > Leuciscidae > Semotilus > Semotilus atromaculatus. The sequence goes on from JAULUF010000030.1 coordinate 9,303,407, forward strand.
TTCAGTTAAAGTAACCTCTGCTTTTCGCCAGTCCCTCACAAGTTTCTCATTCACTCCAAACTTTCTTTCTGCTGCTCGATTACCATTTTCGGCTGCATATTTTATTACCTGCAGTTTGTAATCGGCAGAATATGATTTTCTTTTTGGGGGCATTTTGTTTGCGTTCAGTCTAATATTTCAGTTAATATCAGTTGTTTTCAGTTAATTTTTTCAGCGGTAAAACTACCGTAGCTGTAGTTTAGAGCGCATAGAGCGCTCTCTCGTGGCTGTAGACGGTAATGTCTTGGTAAATTTGATATATAAGTCGCACCTGACTATAAGTCGCAGGACCAGCCAAGGTATGAAAAAAAGTGCGACTTATAGTCCGGAAAATACGGTAATCCTCCGATCTGAAGTGAACGCTAGACACGACCGCGTTTTTCGAAGCCGATGCGGAAGAGAAATCCCGTCTCTTCACCTGCACAAACCGCACCAGGCACGAAAGATACCGTCCTTTTTCTTGTTATAGAAACCTGTGGACTCGATGTCCTGACAGGCCAGAGTTTTTGCAACCTCCACAAACACAATAATTGACCATGACGATGACAAATTAAAATACAAAAACTACCGAAACCACACTGACTCACGACAGCTCTCACCAGCCTACTCTGCACTGAGCCGAGGCTAGACTCCCTGTCGTGACGTAAAATGACGCGATGTTGAAAAAAAAGCAGTTTTTACGAGCAGTCCAAGAAACGCTCACTTTATCTACTAAATTAGTGCCCTTGTGTCGTTTTAAAACATTTTATATCCTGCATTAACTTTTCATATGGTATTTTCATAAAAGGTTATATATTAATTTAGATTTTTTTTTAACCTGCAATATGCTCTTTAAGGAATTGAATGAGCACACTCAATGTCCACTGTGGTTTGAACACCTCTACAAATGGCTGTCCCAAAATAGTGCACTTATATAAGGGTATAGGGGGTGCTTTCAGACACAGCCTGTTTCTGGTCTGAGTGGTTAAAGTGTTCTGATAAGGTTTATGTTTATCAAATAAAAGCGCATTTGTGGAGGTCAGACATTATGAGAAGGTCATAAGACAACACTGGGATCCTTTATGACCATATCAAAGGAACACACTCACACAGATAAACACACACACTCTCTTGGCCACAAAGACTCATTCAATATTCAGTCAATGAGACTGGCCATCTGTGAGAGAGTTCATAAGTGTGTTTCAAAGCGCTTGCAAAATGAGGTTTGTATAAAAATGTAATTGGCAGTAAGTGGCAATTATGCGTGTATCTATTACACCTGTGAGTATATACATATATATATATATATATATATATATATATACACTCACCTAAAGGATTATTAGGAACACCATACTAATACTGTGTTTGACCCCCTTTCGCCTTCAGAACTGCCTTTATTCTACGTGGCATTGATTTAACAAGGTGCTGAAAGCATTCTTTAGAAATGTTGGCCCATATTGATAGGATAGCATCTAGCAGTTGATGGAGATTTGTGGGATGCACATCCAGGGCACGAAGCTCCCGTTCCACCACATCCCAAAGATGCTCTATTGGGTTGAGATCTGGTGACTGTGGGGGCCATTTTAGTACAGTGAACTCATTGTCATGTTCAAGGAACCAATTTGAAATGACTCGAGCTTTGTGACATGGTGCATTATCCTGCTGGAAGTAGCCATTAGAGGATGGGTACATGGTGGCCATAAAGGGATGGATATGGTCAGAAACAATGCTCAGGTAGGCAGTGGCATTTAAACGATGCCCAATTGGCACTAAGGGGCCTAAAGTGTGCCAAGAAAACATCCCCCACACCATTACACCACCACCACCAGCCTGCACAGTGGTAACAAGGCATGATGGATCCATGTTCTCATTCTGTTTACGCCAAATTCTGACTACCATCTGAATGTCTCAACAGAAATCGAGACTCATCAGACCAGGCAACATTTTTCCAGTCTTCAACTGTCCAATTTTGGTGAGCTCTTGCAAATTGTAGCCTCTTTTTCCTATTTGTAGTGGAGATGAGTGGTACCCGGTGGGGTCTTCTGCTGTTGTAGCCCATCCGGCTCAAGGTTGTGCGTGTTGTGGCTTCACAAATGCTTTGCTGCATACCTCGGTGGTTATTTCAGTCAAAGTTGCTCTTCTATCAGCTTGAATCAGTCGGCCCGTTCTCCTCTGACCTCTAGCGTCAACAAGGTATTTTCGCCCACAGGACTGCCGCATATTGGATGTTTTTCCCTTTTCACACCATTCTTTGGTAACCCTAGAAATGGTTGTGCGTGAAAATCCCAGTAACTGAGCAGATTGTGAAATACTCAGACCGGCCCGTCTGGCACCAACAACCATGCCACGCTCAAAATTGCTTAAATCACCTTTCTTTCCCATTCTGACATTCAGATTGTCTTGACCAGGACCACACCCCTAAATGCATTGAAGCAACTGCCATGTGATTGGTTGATTAGATAATTGCATCAATGAGAAATTGAACAGGTGTTCCTAATAATCCTTTAGGTGAGTGCATATGAGTAAATGTCTTTGTCTACCTTTGACACACAGTCTTTATGTGTCAGTACCTGCGGGAACTCAAAGGCAGGGTGTGTCTACAGTACATGTATGTGATTTACATGCAGAATTCCTTTATATAAAGAAATATGCTACTAGAACAAAACAATACAGAATGATGTTGGAGAAACAACAGAAGAAGAGGAAGTCAGAAAGACAGACAGGAGGAAAAAAAACAAAAGAGGTAGAGAACTTCAAAAGAGCATGGGCTCAGCAAATGGAAAGACAAGTGTCCTGCTTTGTTGTGTATCACTACCAAAAGCGATTCTCTATCCTACACTCTTAAAAATGAAGGCTACAAAAAAAGGGTTTTTGCAGTGATGTCATAGAAGAACCATTTTTTCTTAGTCTTAAAAACATTTTAATTTGTAGAACCTTTTGTGTAAAGGAAAGGTAACATGGATGTTAACGGTTCTTCATGGAACCATATATGCCAATAAATAACTTTTTTTTTTGTAGAGTGTAGAGTGAAAATTATGTGTTACAGCTACAGGATCATGACCAAGGGGTCTTTGTCTGTAATCTGTCTGTCTCTACGGTCAGTCCTGGGTCAGTGGATCAGGAAGAGGATTAACCCAGACTGGGCAGAAGACACACATAAGTACAGCAGAGGCTAAAAAGCTTTGTTTTTACAGCCAGAAAGACTATGCACATAAATTACTGCTTTTGAATAAGTGCTGGCAGGGCAGATACCCCATGTGGAGACACCTACATTTCTTTCTCACTCACTCACTCACTCACTCACTCACTCACTCACTCACTCACTCACTCACTCACTCACTCACTCACAACACATAACCGCTAGAGCACCAAAAGTTACGGACAGCAGCTTTAACATTTTGTTACAAAAGATTTCTATTTCAAATAAATGCATTTCTTTTCAACTTTCTATTAATCCAAAAATCTTGAAAAACTATCATGATTTCCACAAAAGAATTCATCAGCACAACAATTTTCAACATTGATAATAATAAGAAATGTTTCTTGAGCATCAAATCAGCATATGTTTAGAATTATTTCTGAAGGATCACGTGACACTTGAGACTGGAGTAATGGTTGATGAAAATTCAGATTCAACTTCACAGGAATAAATACATCTTTAAAATATATAAAACAATTATTTTAAACTGTAATAATATTTCACATTATCACTGTTTTTTTTGGCGTGTTTTTTTTTACACTGTACTGTAAAAAATGGTGGCATGGTGCATGGTGGCATGTTCTTACTAAACCCATGAAAACAGCATAAGAACCGGAACATTCAAATTGGGAACATTATTGATATTGGTTGCAATCGTAATTCAACGGACAGGTCTACGTGACATAAATTAAGCCTTTAAAGGTGCCCTAGAATGGTTTTTATTTGTTTTATATAATGTTTTCTGGGTTGCCCTTATAATGTTATTATGTTTTTTAGATAAAAAATAGTCTTTAATTTAGAAATAAAAGGCATTTTTCCTAGCCTGATTTTAGCCTCTGATTTAAAAGCTCTGTTTCAAGGGGCGTGTCTGCTGTGTGTAACCGGCCTCTGCTGTGATTGGCTGACATGCTTGCATGTGAAATAGCTACGTATTACATGTGAAACTCTCTTGAATACTTTTACTACAGATATTATACGTTTTTACTATTACAGCTATCGAGATTAACGAATCGTGAGATGTTTTTAAAGTATTTAGATCTATTCCCATCACATAAAATGTTGCCATGATGAGCAATGAGCAAACAGATGACAGTGTGTTGATCGCGAGAATAAAGATCTTATCATTGCAACGCAGTTTCTGCACTCTCTCTAATGCTTTCACCAATGCAAACACGATGATGTAAATACAGTATTGAACGATTTTGAGAGAAAGATTACTGAGTCTGAACTTGAACAATTACACATCAGAAAGTGTTGCTTGGTAGCTCGATCGATTTATTTTCAGACGTTCATCGAGGACAGCTCTGTATTGGAAACAGTCTCATCAGTGAAATGTTTGGAAATTTCCAGAGAAAATAAAATTAACCCATTGTTTCTTAAGAGGCTCGGATGAAGGAACTAAATACCTTTGTGTTTATTTGTACATCCAAACACTGAGCAACTGCCATGCCGCGGCTGCGCAGTTCCGCCTGTCATTGAACATGCATATGCAAAATTTTGGAGTCGTACATATTAATGATCCCGACTGTTGCGTCACAGTCGGTGTTATGTGGAGATTCGCCAATTTTTCAGGGGTGTTTTTCAAAAACGGAGAAAACAATGGTGTTTGAGACTCACTGTATGTCATGTCCATGTACTGAACTCTTGTTATTTAACTATGCCAAAATAAATTAAATTTCACATTCTAGGGCACTTTTAAAGAAAAGGGTTATTGAGCGGTTTACACTGTAATTTACAATAAAAGAGCCTGAAGGGCAAGAGGAAATACAAATTGCTTTCTGCACGCATGTTTTAAAGAACATTATTCAACATATAAATAACACTTTTTTAATAACCCACTTCAAGTGTTTATCACAAAAAAATTACTAAATGCTCAAAATTAATGAATGTAAATTACCAAAATGTTTGGAACCCTTGACTGTTCTAAGCTGGTGGATTGACCTGGCAACTCAACCCGACCTTTTGTCCAAAATTTGACCCATTAATACTAACACTTACTATTCTATATTTACAGTGAAGAAAATAAGTATTTGAACACCCTGCTATTTTGCAAGTTCTCCCACTTAGAAATCATGGAGGGGTCTGAAATTGTCATCGTAGGTGCATGTCCACTGTGAGAGACATAATCTAAAAAAAAAATTATAATCCAGAAATCACAATGTATGATTTTTTAACTATTTATTTGTAAGATACAGCTTCAAATAAGTATTTGAACACCTGTCTATCAGCTAGAATTCTGACCCTCAAAGACCTGTTAGTCTGCCTTTAAAATGTCCACCTCCACTACATTTATTATCCTAAATTAGATGCACCTGTTTGAGGTCGTTAGCTGCATAAAGACCCCTGTCCACCCCATACAATCAGTAAGAATCCAACTACTAACATGGCCAAGACCAAAGAGCTGTCCAAAGACACTAGAGACAAAATTGTACACCTCCACAAGGCTGGAAAGGGCTATGGGGAAATTGCCAAGCAGCTTGGTGAAAAAAGGTCCACTGTTGGAGCAATCATTAGAAAATGGAAGAAGCTAAACATGACTGTCAATCTCCCTCGGACTGGGGCTCCATGCAAGATCTCACCTCGTGGGGTCTCAATGATCCTAAGAAAGGTGAGAAATCAGCCCAGAACTACACGAGAGGAGCTGGTCAATGACCTGAAAAGAGCTGGGACCACCGTTTCCAAGGTTACTGTTGGTAATACACTAAGACGTCATGGTTTGAAATCATGCATGGCACGGAAGGTTCCCCTGCTTAAACCAGCACATGTCAGGGCCCGTCTTAAGTTTGCCAATGACCATTTGGATGATCCAGAGGAGTCATGGGAGAAAGTCATGTGGTCAGATGAGACCAAAATAGAACTTTTTGGTCGTAATTCCACTAACCGTGTTTGGAGGAAGAAGAATGATGAGTACCATCCCAAGAACACCATCCCTACTGTGAAGCATGGGGGTGGTAGCATCATGTTTTGGGGGTGTTTTTCTGCACATGGGACAGGGTGACTGCACTGTATTAAGTAGAGGATGACCGGGGCCATGTATTGCGAGATTTTGGGGAACAACCTGCTTCCCTCAGTTAGAGCATTGAAGATGGGTCAAGGCTGGGTCTTCCAACATGACAATGACCCGAAGCACACAGCCAGGATAACCAAGGAGTGGCTCTGTAAGAAGCATATCAAGGTTCTGGCGTGGCCTAGCCAGTCTCCAGACCTAAACCCAAAAGAGAATCTTTGGAGGGAGCTCAATCTCAGCGACAGCCCAGAAACCTGACTGATCTAGAGCAGATCTGTGTGGAGGAGTGGGCCAAAATCCCTCCTGCAGTGTGTGCAAACCTGGTGAAAAACTACAGGAAACGTTTGACCTCTGTAACTGCAAACAAAGGCTACTGTATATATTAACAAATATTAACATTGATTTTCTCAGGTGTTCAAATACTTATTTGCAGCTGTATCTTACAAATAAATAGTTAAAAAATCATACATTGTGATTTTTGGATTTTTTTTTTAGATTATGTCTCTCACAGTGGACATGCACCTACGATGACAATTTCAGACCCCTCCATGATTTCTAAGTGGGAGAACTTGCAAAATAGCAGGGTGTTCAAATACTTATTTTCTTCACTGTATATACCATACATACATATACATATATATATATATATATATATATAAATAACACACACACACATACACACTTAACACATTAATTTAAATGTTAGTATATAGTAGTTAAAGAATTCAAATAAAGTGAGACCAACTATTTTTAGGATCAACTTTCTGCATTTCGAGACAGCATGAAAAAGTGCAGTTTGCATTCAGTGACTTTCAGTGAGTTAAAGGCAAGCAAACAGACAGAAAACTGATGAAAAGAATGAGACCAGAAGCTGCAGAGAGAGGATGTAACAGTCGGAGATAGAATGAAAGAGAGAGTGACCTTTTGCCGGAGCAGTTTACTGCGCACACGGCCCCACAGTTTGGCGCCACTGTTGGTGTGTTTTTTGATGGCTGAAGGATCGTCCACACAGCAGTGCTGCTCCACGCGCTCACACACTGAGTTCAGATTACAGTCCGTCACCACGATCTCTGTCATCCTGACTTTGTTCCTCTCGCAGCCACGCACAGAGAAAGAGAGGGGGGCGCTGACCCCTGGAACGCCAGTACAACGACTCCCAAGGTAAAATCAAACTCTTCCCAAATTCTTCACAGCAAAAGGATAAAAAAAATACTTTTCTAAAAAAAATTAAAACAAAGTAAAACACTTTTTTTCTTGTACCTTTACTAGGAGATCACAATTTTCACTTCTTCTGTTAAGTGCCCACAAGGACTCTGAGGACAGAGTGAAACAAAATGATAAAAAATCAGCAGAAAAATGGACCCTGTGAAATAAAGGGCTCATTTCTGGAGGCAAGTAAACATTGCCATGTTTTTGCCTTTTCTCAAGCTTAATATTTGAACTATAGATCCCTCAGTGTATGTTAAAGTAACGCTCTCCTCCGCCTGCATCTCTCTCCTGCTGCGCTCTCCTCAACATCTGATCCCCAGAAAACAGAGAGTGAGAGGAAGAAAGAGTGGGAGGAGAAAAGGAGAGAGGGAGGGAGACTAGGGAGTGGGTGAGCTGATTCTATCACAAAGCAGTTTTTAAGTCTCCAGATGCGCTACGGAGGGAGAGGAAGACAGAGCCATAAAGGAGTAATGTTCTTTGTGTGCTGAGGTACTTCAGTATCATCAGAACATTTTACCCCAAATCAAAAGAACTATTATTTTTTGCATAAAGAAAATAAAGCCTATTTGTAGAATTATAAGCACATCTCCCACAATCAGATCAGATAAATTTACAAAATATTTTATTTCGAGTAAATGCTCTTCCTTTACACGTATGGTTTTCACAGAATTATCAAGCAGAACAGTTTTCAACATTGGTGATAATAACAAATTTTTCTTCAGTACAAAATGTCATATTAGAATGATATCTAAAGGATCATGTGATGTGTAGTAATGGCTGCTGAAAATTCAGCTTTTGCCATCACAGAAGTAAAATAGAAAACAGTTATTTTAAATTGAAATTATATTTCACAATATTGTTTTTACTGTGTTTTTTATAAGCCTTGGTGAGCATAAGAAACAAGAAAAAAATATTTTAAATAAATTATTTATTTATTTTATATTCATATTTCTACATAATTGTCACTTTTATACAGTATTTAAAGTGTTGATTTAATTTAAAAAATCATTGTATTAAAGTAATTTTTACTGTAATACTTAATTTACAGTATTGTGAATTTACAGTATTATAAATAATTTGATGGAAGACTTACTTGTCATAAAAATAGTGTAAATAGTGTAAAGTAATGGTCCTAAAATATACGGCAAATATTTCTTCTCAAATTTCTGTTTTGACTTTGCCATGAAATGTGACCTGGACAGGTTTTCCTCACACTTGCCCAAAAACTCTGTCATCTGAGAACTGACCTGATCCACCATATTCTCTACTTCACATACACAAAGTTAAAGACAAAAATACTCTAAAAGTGAAGACAAACATATTTCATCATCTGACACTATTGTTACAGAGCACATTCTCTGCTTCTGTAATCTCAGCAGTGTGTGTCATTGGGAGCCTGGGGCGGCTGCATCTTGTGGGTGTTGGTGCATAGTATATATGTTGATTATGTAAGCAGGAGTGGGATTGTTCTGCATCTTCTGTCCTCGTGCTTAGTCTCTGGATCTGCACGCAATGGTGTCTACCAGGTAATTTTTTCTGTTTCTTTCCATTTGTCCTCATACCACCTTTCCTCCATCCAAATCTTATTGCATAAGACCGGAAAAAACACTGTATTACTAGTTCTTTGTGAAAACCTCACAGGCGCTGCAGGAACTGTGCCTGGTGTAAGCAAAGATCAAAAGGGTGTACTTAAATACACCCTTTAAAAAAATAGTGGTACTAGTGCTGCACCATGCACCTAAGCACATCCAGTTACCTAGAAGTCATCTGAACATACTTTTCAGGCCCCCATGGAATCAGCATCCACAAAACCCGACGGCACAATTCAAACACAAAAATTTCACAAAGTTCCATGAATTCCCTCGCTTCCTGTGTGCAAGTTTTTTTACATTTTATTTTATATTTGGCTAATTTGAATTAAATCAGTGTAGAAACTGTTTAGCACAGAAAGTGTACAGAGTCCAACTGGCTTGGGATTATCAGAGCTGAGACATCAAGACTGAAGTCAACATTCAAAGACATTTAAAATGATCAAGCTGTTGTTGGTTTGGCAAAAATGTACGGTTACACTTTATTTTAAGGTGTCCTTGTTACAGTGTAATTATATATTTAAGTACAGAGTAATATTAAGTAACTACATGTACTTACTATAGGGATAGGGTAGGATTAGGATTAGGTTGAGGGTTAATTGCATGAAATTATGCATAATTTACTGTTATTACTATACGGTGAGGCCGTGTGTCCACCAAAGCGTTTTTTTCACACGGCTGGCATGTTTTTTCAATTGTTTTCAATGGGAGCGCCACGTTTTTAGAACGCCATGAGCGTAACGAGGCGCTGAGCGTTTTTAGAACGCTAAAGCGCTGAGCGCCCGGCGTTTTTTTACTCGTCGCCGAGAGTTGAAGAATGTTCACTGTCACTTTTTACTCAACCGTCCAATCACAGTGGAGAAGAGGCGGGACTAATACCACACCGATCAACTGTCACAACATTCTTTCTGTCCAACGACATCAACCAGCAGAGATAACCGAACAAAATGAATGAAAAATACATTTTTAGTATGAAACTAATTATCTGCGAAATCAGTTACAAGTAAACTGTGCTACGGATATTCTGTATAATAGCAACGAAACGTCTCAACTGAAAAAAACGCTCTCAAGCGCACAAAGCTAGGCGTTTTCAGCAGAGCGTCTAGCGTTTTCAGCTGGCTAATAACGCTTTGGTGGACACACGGCCAAAGTACATGTAACATTTGTAACAAGGACACCGTAAAATAAAGTGTTACAATAAAGGTTTCATTTCTTAAAGTCCCCCTGTGATGAAAATCAAGTTTTTAATGTTGTTTATATGTCTGTGGTGTTTTATGCTTTAAGACAAACCATGTGCAAATTCATGTCAACAACATTTTCTCTTTAAAACTGCGGTGAACCAATGACAGTCTCAAAAACGCGATGTGGCATCATGAGAGGGTATGTCATAGAGGCAAGGTATGAGCCATCTAGGTGGTTGCAGCATGGGGAATACAAACAAAAATGGCTACCTGGTCCCGGACTACAGTTACCAAGTTCTTCAGTGATGTTCACAGCTGTTACGAGTGAAGGAGAAAAGCTGTTAATGAGCTGAGAACAGAGAGACTGGCTGTTTTTTTGTTATGATGGGTATATACCAAAAGATTTTGTACATCTTATAAGATTTTCACAATGTGATAAATGTGACCCAAAATCAGCCCGATTATCTTTTGGTGTGTACCCAGCATTTGGTTTGGTTAAAACGTTTTGGAGTTTTGAGTTAGTTATTAAAAAGAAACCAGTGACTTGATCTCTGCCTGGACTCGATTTGTGAAACAACCCACACTTTGGTGATACCCTACCTCTCACGATGCCACAGCGGTTTGAAATCGCTGGTGTTTCTGACGTCACAAACCACCTTCTAACTACTCACGTCAACACGCCGGCGGGCTTTAGCATATCATTAACAGAGAACTAGCAGGGGAGGGATAGCATCAAACAGATAGCTGTTTAATAACATAGTCAAACAAAAGGCTAATCATATTAATTACCGTGATGTGTCCGATGTTGTAAAGAGCGAAATCATTGTGCAGCGTTAACAATCAGTAAGTTGGCTGAGTAAATCTCTGAGCGCGAGTGGAGGCAGGGCTAATCAGCATATTCATGAATCCACGTATTTTAAATGAAGCAAGGGTGTCGAGTTACATTTAAGCTATTTTAAGGCATGAAGAGCATTTTTTCACAGGAAAAAACTTCTAAATATTTGATATTGGTGATCAAAGATGAGTTTTAAGGGATAAAATTACTGACTACAGGGGGACTTTAACACTAGATAAGTACATTAGTTAACATGAACTAACAATGATGAATTCTCCTAAAACATTTATTAATCTTGGTTAATGTTAACATTTAGTAATACATTATTAAAATCAAAAGTTGTGTCTGTTAATATTATTAAAGCCAGGGTAGGCAATGCTTCTTTTTCATAAACATATTTTGTAATACAGTTTGAAACGTCACATCCTAATAGCAATCAATTATACAAGTGGTCTAAATATTAAAAAAGACATCTGTGGAAGTCTCAGGAGCAAAAAATGTTTGTCCCATCATTGCATTCAATCTGAATACAATGATAGGATGGCCTACCTGCCTGTCATCCTATATTTGCACCGTGCACCCTGCTCACGCAGATATCACACGTCATCAGCGCTTTTAAGCCGGAATCTCGTAATTACACTAATTCTGACAAGTGAACGCACCTTTACAAAACTGTTTTAAGTTATAAGAATAACCTTAAATGTGTTGTTTACGTTCATTACTATTGTAAAGTTTTGTGCTTTGAGACTTGAGGTAATTTGAAAGTAATGTGTTCCTCCCTCGACCAACACAATCTCTGGTTAAGCTTTGCAGACTCTGCTCTGGCTGTGTTTTGGAAGAGGTGTGGGTTTGGAAAGAGCTCTTGAAGGGACGGTGGGATCTTTTCCCTTTTTATGCCTTCAAAGCTAGCTTGCTATTGCTAGCCTCCATGAAACAGCACAGCCTGCAAAGCTATTGTACCTGAGCTAACATGAGCTTAGGTCATCATTACATTTTGGGGGTGTAATGTAAAACATGATCTAGCAAAAGCTAAAGCGCATTACGTATGGGCTTTGACCAACTAACCATGTAAAACCAGCTATCATTAGCAGGATCATGACATGAGCACACAGAAATGTGTTAATGTTAAAGCCTTAGATTATAGTATTATCTAATCTAACAAGACAAAAGAGTGAATTAAAGGCAGATAGTGAGAGCAGTGAACATCTGTCTGTCCTTGGATATTGAAGATTTTATATTTTTAGCTTTGGTATTTACCACATTTTATTGAGAGCAGCGCAGCAACAAAAAAGACAGGGAAAGGGAAATGACACACAACAAATTCAAACTTGAATTTCCCATTTGAGCACCACAACTCAATATGTCAGAGGTGTCTTAACCAGCCTGACAAAAACCAGGTAACACTCAGAAATTTCATTAGAATTTGTATGTCTGACTTCAGATCAATGTACCAAAGACCAATGTACAGCATACTAAATAGCCTCCAATCCGAGGGCACGGCATTGGCCTCAGGGCTTCTTGGAAGAAGATTTAATGGGCCGAAAGGAGACAGAAGGATTGAAACTGCTGTGACGTCAGTGATATAATTACCAATTAAGATGCATTGGCTTTTCTCGGCAGCTTGAGCTTTCTACCTCTCTTTCTCTCTGTCTCCAGAGGTTTGTGGCATGCAAGTACAATTTCACAAAGGTTTAGAGAAAATTAAAAGTTAGTATTACTCATACTATAAAAATTTATATTACTCCACCCTAATTATTTCTACTCTGTTTTTTGTTGTTATTATGGTACCAAATGCAGTTACTCAGATATACTTAATTTTTTTACTTAGATTTACTCAGAACTTAGATTTACTTATACGGTATATGTAATTGATTTAATTAAAAAATATTTTTAAAATATAAAAATGTTTCACCAATTTTTTTTTGTAATTCATAGTAAAAGTGCACCTTGAACTCTTGAACTCAGAAATGTTTCCCCTGTGGTACATCTCTTCTACAGAAGCTTCATAACCAGAGCTCATAACTAGAGCCAAGTGATTTTGAAAGAAACGTTAAAAAAATAAAATTATTATTATTATTTGCACGGTAACCTGAAATGACAAATTTGGCCGGTCCATTTGAGTCACAGCTTCCCCATCTTTTGCTCAAGTTTGACTTTTTTCCTGTGGAGCAGGAACATATTCAAATGATCAAAAGGGACAGATTTATAATGTTACAAAAGATTTCTACTTCACAAAAATGCTGAATCCTGCAAAAATACAAATATTAAGCAACTGTTCTTGATCACCAAATCAGCATTTTGGAATGATTTCTGAAGTATTATTAAAGACTAGTTTAATGGGTACTGAAAATTCAGCTTTGCCATTACAGGAATAAATTAAAAAAAATTTTAATTATTAAAATAGAACATTATTTTAAATTGTCATAATATTTCACAATATGACTTTTTTGATCAGATGAATACAGCCTTAATGAGCATAAGAATCTTCTTTCAAAGACGCAAGAAAAATCTTAACCCCAAACTTTAGAACAGTATACAGTACATTACTGTGCAAAAGTCTAAGGCACATTAGTATTTTCACCAAAAAAAAAAAAGCCTGTTATTTATATCTTTTGCTGTAGTTTTTTTCTGAGTACTGAGTCTGTATGCTCCACACAGATCTGATCTCACCATCATCATGTCCATCAGGGATTACATGTAGAAACAGAAAAAAACTGAGACAGACTAAATCAGAAGAACTGCAGCAACATCTCAAAGACGCTTGAAGAAATCTACCTGCAAATTACAGACAGACTCGATGATGGTAAGATCAGGTTTCCATGTAGAACATGCCGGCTGTTTTCAGACTCCGTGTGCATACAAAAATCTCACTGAATTATTTTAATTATTGGCAAGAGAAATGTTTGGTAATGTAAACTGATATTTCCTACTGACACACTACAGTAAAATATATAAATAACTGGCTTAAATTTTTGGGGTGAAAATACTAACTTGCTAATATATATATATATATATATATATATATATATATATATACACACACACACTCACCTAAAGGATTATTAGGAACACCTGTTCAATTTCTCATTAATGCTATTATCTAATCAACCAATCACATGGCAGTTGCTTCAATGCATTTAGGGGTGTGGTCCTGGTCAAGACAATGTCCTGAACTCCAAACTGAATGTCATAATGGGAAAGAAAGGTGATTTAAGCAATTTTGAGTGTGGTATGGTTGTTGGTGCCAGACGGGCCAGTCTGAATATTTCACAATCTGCTCAGTTTTCTGGGATTTTCACGCACAACCATTTCTAGGGTTTTCAAAGAATGGTGTGAAAAGGGAAAAACATCCAGTATGCAGCAGTCCTGTGGGCGAAAATGCCTTGTTGATGCTAGAGGTCAGAGGAGAATGGGCCAACTGATTCAAGCTGATAGAAGAGCAACTTTGACTGAAATAACCACTCGTTACAACCTAGGTATGCAGCAAAGCATTTGTGAAGCCACAACACGCACAACCTTGAGGCGGATGGGCTACAACAGCAGAAGACCCCACTGGGTACCACTCATCTCCACTACAAATAGGAAAAAGACGCTACAATGTGCAAGAGCTCACCAAAATTGGACAGTTGAAGACTGGAAAAATGTTGCCTGGTCTGATGAGTCTCGATTTCTGTTGAGACATTCAGATGGTAGAGTCAGAATTTGGCGTAAACAGAATGAGAACATGGATCCATCATGCCTGGTTACCACTGTGCAGGCTGGTGGTGGTGGTGTAATGGTGTGGGGTATGTTTTCTTGGCACACTTTAGGCCCCTTTGTGCCAATTGGGCATCGTTTAAATGCCACGGCCTACCTGAGCATTGTGTCTGACCATCTCCATCCCTTTATGGCCACCATGTACCCATCCTCTGTTGGCTACTTCCAGCAGGATAAATGCACCATGTCACAAAGCTTGAATCATTTCAAATTGGTTTCTTGAACATGACAATGAGTTCACTGTACTAAAATGGCCCCCACAGTCACCAGATCTCAACCCAATAGAGCATCTTTGAGATGTGGTGGAACGGGAGCTTCGTGCCCTGGATGTGCATGATGCATCCCACAAATCTCCATCAACTGCAAGATGCTATCCTATCAATATGGGCCAACATTTCTAAAGAATGCTTTCAGCACCTTGTTGAATCAATGCCACGGCGAATTAAGGCAGTTCTGAAGACGAAAGGGGGTCAAACACAGTATTAGTATGGTGTTCCTAATAATCCTTTAGGTGAGTGTATATTTCATGTCTTATCTTGCCTATAGTACCAAGTGAGCCATGACTGAAACTGGTGAACCCTCCAAAAAACAAAAATAGGTGTAGGATGCCCTTGTTCTTCTCTAGGAAAGTAGAGGAAAACCAATAAATAAATAAATCTAGTCGACTTTAGCATATAAAGGAGGTGGTAAGTGCTTCAGAAGAGTTCTCTCTTTCATCTTTTCAGAAACAAGTGACAGTGATGCTCATTAAACAGGTAAAGCTAAAGGCTGAAAGAGGGAGTTTAGATGAGGGCAGACACTCTATTCTCTTGCTTGTCTTTTTCTTCTCTGTCAGAGACTGGCAGCTTACAACAACAATGCATGAGGGAGGGGAACGGTTTTCATCTCACAGCCGTTTTTCTTTCTTTTTTTTCTCATGATTGTTATGATGTCCTGCTCTATGTGGTTTTCCATTACACTGGTTGAGGGTGATCGGGTTCAGCATCCCACAACCCTATATACGACAAGTGGCTTGGAGAATGGATGGATGAGGGTTGTCGCTGAGATAACCACAGGTGGATGTTCAGCAGTGGATAAAGTAAAGCTCACAATGATTAAACTAACCTATACCTATAAACTATTATAGGTGACCATGAATAAACTTAAACCAGAGGTACAATGATAACCTCAGTCCACAACCTTGACTCACTAGTTATTCATGGACTCAATGACTACATCTGCATGAGGCATTCTGACCAAAGCCACACACATAAAGACACAAAAAGGGCGGTAACCATACGCTTATGTCTAAACCACATTCATCCATTTTCAGATGCCACTTCACAGTAATCCCAAACATACATCTTTTACTGTTTTCATAATCACAGAACTCAACTCTATGATATAATAATGGTTGTATACAATGGTGCTTTACAAGCGTCCAAAACATACTGTATAGCAATAACCAGACATACTGTAGTAGAAATTACAAGACACCAACAGTTGACATTTAAAATGGTGTTTAATTTTTTTTGTTTGCTTTTTTTAATGCTTAAAATGTCTCTTACAAAGAAATGCTCACCAAGGCTGCACTTATTTGATCAAAAAGAATGTAAAATACAACATTATTGCAACTTAAAATGCCTGGTTTCTTCCTGTAATTGCAAATCTGAATTTTCAGTCTTCAGTGCCACATGATCCTTCACAAATCATTCTAATATGCTGAATCGGTGCTCAAGGAGCATTTGACTCCAAAGATTTAAATAGTAGTATATTTAACCAAGTCTTCACCCTTTAAAACAATGTACCATTGCAAATATTCCTTAAACATTCACATACATTTCCATGTGTTTTCCATGTTTAACAATAAAATATTAATTTTTTTTGCTATTTTGTGCCTGTTGTGCTATTATTTTTGTGGGATGATATGAATATTTTGGTAAGGTGCCAAAACCATTTGTCTAACTAGTTTGTGTAAATTGATAATATTGTGTATTGAATAAGGAAAGAAAGAAAGCTTAAATATGTGAATGAACAAATATTGGGACAGTTGTATGTGTTAAAATCTTTATTTACATTGTATTTGTTCACATTTGAAAGTATAATCAGAAGTAATGATGTATCCTTTTCTTTTCTTTGTTTTTCTTTGTTTTCTTCTTCTCTTTAAGGTTATCAACCTTAATAAATCCATTTGAGGCAAACTGTTCAATTACTGTATAACCTGGCAGAATTTACAAATACAAGAAGCTGAAACGTGATTTGGAGTTGTCCCCTGTGGTTGGCTGATGCTCTTTTCGAGTTAGAAGCAGATACTGATGCACAAAATTCCCAGATAACTCGACACTCTGAGTGCATTAGCAGGCCCTGCTTTCATGTGCGGAGAGCAGAGCCCGTCCCATATCAAGCAAACTCTAATGATGGTTTTTAAAGGGGATATCGGATGAAATTTTAACTTTTTTTAAAAGCTTTTTTTTTGCATGTAGTTAGATATCTGATTTGTCTGCCAGCTCAGGAAAGCTGAGAAGAAAAAACATAGGCAGTTTGTTGTGGGCTGTCTAAAACTGTGTCATCTAGCAAGCAGTTTTAATTTACAGCCAGTTTCTACGTACTCTGGTAGCTATTTGAATAAGACCCAACGACTGCTGACGGATTCTGACGGATTCTGTCGTATTAGACCCCGCCCTGAGCGAGTTGTACACTGTCCGCCATTTTCTCCAGGCCGGAGCAGCTGTAGCAAGTAGTGACAAGAATGTCTCGTAAGCAACTCAGGGTGTTTTGTTGTTTGATGTAAGAGTGAGCATAACAGTCTTAATATACTCCCGACATCAGAGGCGCAGAAGACGTTTTATTCTTGATGATCCGTTTTATTTTTGAAGGGATTACACCCCCATATACCTACATTAGTTTATGTCAGCGCGAATACTTTTACACCAGACTGCTTTGTGAACGAGGGTTAATACAATGGGAAAATACGAAACAAAAAGTTGTTACTTAAAGGAGCAGTATGTAAGATTGTGGCCAAAACTGGTACTGCAATCACTTTCAAATTACTGACTCAAGGTTGCCAGATAGGCTGCAGGATCCGATTACGACACGTTATTAGCTGCAGCTGTGGGAACTAGAGCAGAGCTGGCAACCCGAATGCTGCAACACTACAGACTTCGTGATTGGTAGATCGGTGGAGGGTGGCACTCAGACCAAAACACAACATGACAACATCAACATCAGTTGAGGGCTGCAACTTCACTTTTTAAATGACAATATCCTGGCCGGACTACTGTTGTCAGTGATATAAGTATTTGAAATGAACATGATTTCTTAAAGGTGCATTGCGCAGGTTTCTGAGTTTTTGCAGAACTACGCCCCCTCTGGCGACAAGCGAAACTGCAACCAGAGTTGTGCACGCTCATGAACCAGACGCACACGCATGCATGCACGAGCACGAGCTGTTCATATAACTAAAGGAGCATCTGCCGCACAGATCTTTGGTGTACAGCCAAAAGGTCTTCAGGGGTAATAAAGTTATAAATCTGCAAGTCATTTCAAATATATGGAAGGAAAGACATTTGAGTAAATTACTCTTATGTGTGAGGGGAAAACGGGGGTAGTAGAAAACTTTGTTTATGTGTTTACTGTATCCTATGATTGTATTGTTATGAAAACACGTTCATGAACAATATAATTGATTACTTCGCAATAGCTCAAAATAATAATCATACCGTACACGGTTGGTCAACAACGTTCACTCAAATGTCTCAAGGTAATAAACAATCAAATGTCACCATGACGTTTTCATAAAAGCAGGCAAATCCGCCGAAAGACTTGCGGGGTTCAGCCTGTTTTATTGATCTGCTAAGTAGAATATTCCAATAACAATACATCCTTTTTCTGTTAGAATTTACTCAAAATTTGTGTCTAATTATCGGTCATATTTTTCAGCATGTTATATCACACTCAAGAATCTTGAACTGTTTTGCTAATCACTAAACTACATGTAGCGCTGATTTATTTAGTAGATATTTTGACAGGGACAATACACACTGACAAACATTAATGTGAAATGTGTCAATACTTTATTTAGTAAATAGGCTAGTTAGTCTGCTAAACAGTATGAGTAAAGTAAAAATATTTACCCCTTTACCATTGTATTTCCCTTCCTGCAATGTTCAGAATAAAACATGTATTTTATCACAATACCAAAATATTTTACGTTTTCCTCGTTTTGATAGAATACGAGCTCTGACCAATTTGATGTTACTGTGGAGAGAAGCACTCGATCTCGTCTTACTCCGACGCCTGTCTGACTCCAATTTGGCCCTTTTGGTGGCACTAGACAACATTTTTCTTTTCTTTACTTTACGTGGAGTTTGCGTTGGGGTTTGGAATGGACTACAAGCCGGTCTCTTTGAATCGATCTACCTTTGACGCACGAGTTGTCTTCGCTGATGCGGAGAATGGCGGCTTATACACAAACCTGCGAGACATAGCCTGGTGAGCGTGAACGCGCATGACGTCACGCCCAGTCTCAAATTCGAGCCCGAATCCCTCTTATATATTTTACTGTACAGGATTATAGAGGCAATCTCAGTGAGCAGAGAAGGGCTCATTCAGCCCATCAGGCAGTTCTTTAAGCATGTATAGGATAGAAAACAGGTATTTTTAACATGAAAAGTTGCGCAATGCACCTTTAATGTCTAGTGACATATCAGGGGAAATGTATGATTAATTGAAATAAATTTCTTACATACAGCTCCTTTAAGGATGGATCAGTACCAACTGTTTGTGATCCAGCTTAAAGTTTCCGGAGCGATACTGTTACGGCAGTAATGAAAGGGAGAGCACACAGTTTATTACAGTTTAACAACTGTTGTTTTACGAATATAAAGTTTACCAGTTTATTTATCTTTTGTGTGATAATAAACTTCATAAATTTCATCAGTAAAGTTTTGGCCATCATTCGGACGGGGTCTGGTCCAACAGGCTTGTACTAATAGTGGATTAAAGTAAGATGACAACATAGTTTATAACTAATTAAACTAAACTATACCTGTTATATATATTCTCTGGTTCTGCAGGCATAATTGTCCGACTGACCAATTCGGTTCGAACTGAACAGTGCTACTGACAGTTTTTTACATTTTCAATGCGTGAGATTGTCCTGTTTTGATGAGCTCTTGAAGCACCACCCTCTTCTAGAAAGGGGGCCGGTGTGTTTTTGCTCACCCCCAAAAAGTGGCAATTTTAACATGCTATAAAATATTATCTGTGTGTTTTGAGCTAAAACTTCACATACACACTCTGGAGACTTATTTTACATCTTGTAAAAAGGGCATCCAATGTCCCCTTTAATAACAAAAGCAGCCCCACAGTTATCATTAATTAACTCTTTCTGCATATGTGTGCAGCACCTGAGGGGCAGAAAAAATATTAGAGCAATGCCAGGTTGCCACAGTAACTGTATGCGCTACTATAACCATTTTAACCAAATACATTTTCAGAACAGCCTAACTCTGCCGTGCTGCAAGTGGAAAAATTTAATTTAATAACAGCTCTGATACAAGCATCATCAGATATGCAGCAATCATGTTAGAGACTAACAATGACCTTAATAACAACAACACCACAAAACACACTCTCCACATCTGTGTTCACAAATGTCACTGTAGTGTGTGTGTGTGTGTGTGTGTGTGTGTGTGTGTGTGTGTGTGTGTGTGTGTGTGTGTGTGTGTGTGTGTGTGTGTGTGTGTGTGTGTGTGTGTGTGTGTGTGTTTTTGCTGAACTCGAAAGATTGTCCCAGTTTTATCTCATTTTAGCGTCATGTGGATGATATTGTATCATCTGATATTCCACAGCAATGATTAAGAATCCTAATATTCTGTACAGGGATTCTCTGTGATTTCTTCTCATAAATAAATATCTGGGTCATATTAAGCACAAAATCAACTAAAATAATAAAATAAAAATAATAATAAAAAAATAATAGGAAGAATAAATAATAAAAACAGAAAAAAAGAGAAATGATATTTTTTTCATTAAAAAATTTAAGCATATTTTAGGAGCTATTTTAGCATGAATAAAAATGTACAAATGTATACATAGAATATATTTTGTTGTTCACATAACAGCACTGCCAATATGATGAATATGTGTAATAATAACAGCAGAGACCTAATCCACGCTCATATCATACAACAGCATCTAAAAATTGTTTTATAACATAAAAAAATATTTTAAAAAATAAGGAAAAAATAAGGAAAAAAAAGAAAAAAAAAGAAAAAAAATTCCCGTAGTCCCAAAAATTTTTTCTGTGTGTCATGTGAGATTTCCATGGGGTTGTTCTATATCTATTCAATCATGCATTAATGACCTGCTATTTTATTATTATATATTATAAGTGTTTTTTCATATATTAATTAGCTTTTAGCTATTTAAATTTAGTTTTTAAATATAAAAATAACCTTTAGTTTTATTTTTTTATTTTTAGATTTCATTTATTCAGTTTTAATTTAAATAATTTTTGTAGTTCAACTTAAACGTATTTAATTCCAGTTGGTTGCCAAGGCAAGATTTAATCTAATATTTGTATTTTATTTTAGCATTTTCAATTAACAATTTAGTTTAACAGTACCAAGCCTCATGTAGACCCCCCATTGACAGACTCTCACCCAGTCAGAGTGTCTAACTGCAGCTCTTTGATACATAAGGTAGGTCGGGGGAAGATGACCCTCTGGGGAAGATGACCCTCTGGGCAAGATTATTATTAACTAAATTGTCAAAATAAAATTTTACATTGATGAAATATAAGTTGAAAGAAATACACTTAAAATATAAACTCAGAAATAATTATAATAATATCAATAATAATTATACCAAAAGTAATTTATACATTCTTACCCCAGGTAGGGCGCAGTCTAGCCCCTCTTTTAATATGTGACATGTTGAGCTATAACAACTAAAGTAGCAAATGTTTCTATTAATTTCCTATAGTAACACATTGGCTGATACATCTTCATCCACCATATGCTAAACTTTTATCTAAATATGTTACAGTTTAAAAGAAAATCCACATTGTTCTTCAGGGGGCATCTTCTTCCATCAAGATTTCATGGGAAACAATCAGTTCATCAACCCTTCCGATCTGACGCTGGGTGGTTGTCCATCTGTTGGATTTGATGACCATGCCAGGATTGTTGCCTTTGAATCAGCTCTACAAGGATGTGGAAGCACACTAACGATGACTGAGGATTCACTTGTTTATTCCTTTGTTTTGGTGTATTCACCTTCACCTCTTCCTAACACACCCATTGTGAAGACCAATGAAGCTATGGTTGCAATTCACTGCATCTACCCATGGAAACACAATGTAAGTAGTAATTCTATGTCTAGAGTAATGAAAGGAGAAAACTCTCTCACATTCTCTTTCTCTCAGAGTAAATCCAATAACCCTCGAGATGAGGCAGGAAGAGGTAAACCTCTTGCCAAAGGGATGGAGGTATGAACGGAAATAAAGAACCTATGAGCATGAGTTTGGTAGAGTAAGTGTATGAGGAGATGTGAGCTTACAGATGATCTTGGATCAGATGAACTCTACTGTATGGATCACTGTACACCAGGGGCGGAGCCAGACGATTTAAACATTCGGGGCTGGTCCGGGGGCATACTCCCCCGGGGAGATTTTTTTTCCCATTTACGTCAGCTAAATGCACTATTTTTCAGGCTGTTTAAGATAATAGAATGCCTAAAAATCTATACTATCTGGGAAAATATGATAGTTACTCTGATAAAATTCACCCAGTAGAGCCTACAACCTATTTTGTATTTAATTGTTCTCCAATTGACTCCAAGAGTTCAGTTCTGTTTAGTTTGAGCTTAGCTGACAAATTTGCTACATCAGAATCCATGCCATAATAATTTAGGCTGCTCTACTAGCAAACAGCAAATGCTGCAGTGCCAAGTAAATGTGCTCATCAATACTCTAAAATTATATTATATTTATTTGGTAAATAGCACAGTATGATAAACAACATGACCATATATTATTATGTTGCGGTAAGTTACTTTATTTGTTTGAGTACTGGTCACTTTTCTCCTACCTTTAATGTGTTCCGGATAAAAAACTTTATGTCCATAATAACTTCAGCCGTTAGCCTCGCTACGACGCAGGTGAAACATACAACAGCCCGCCAGCCCCTGATGACAACGACGAAGAAGAAGATTTATATTCTTCTTCGTTAGTTTAGCAGTTGGCAAAGAAGCTGAGAGATGCGCGATGCATTACCGTCCGCCACCACGCACGTCGCACGGTAATACAGTTTTTGTTTAATTTTTTGCCGCTCCAGTCAGAAAGACAGAGAAAATTAAACAAAGTTGAAGTTATTTTAAATAACCTAAAAGATTCGGGGCTTTTGACAAAACATTCGGGGCTTAGGCCCCATTAGCCCCCCCCCCCCCCCCCCCCCCTCAGAAATTAATAATTCAGTCTCACTCCAAAGAACAGGCACAGAACTGCCTGCCACTGAGAGAAAGAGAGGCATGAGAATTAAAGGCTCTGTTCCAAAATCTAGTGAGGTCCCCTTTTTTTTTAAATAAGCTATTTATATATATATATATATATATATATATATATATATATATATATATATATATATATATATATATATATCACGAACAAAACAAAACAACTTGAATTGCTCTGTTAAATTAGCTTGAACTCTTCTGCCATATAGCTTCAAAATTAATCAAGTATCCGCTTTTTATATAAATGACAAAATTACTTCCTTGTGAAAATAGCGTATTTTTATAGCGATATTTATAAAAATGCATTATTGGGACAATAAAGCCTACACCTTACCCCTACACCTAACCTAACACCTAAAAACTTTATTATTAAACAAACATTTGACACTATTACCACTTTATTTTAATTTTTACAACAATATATATATTTTTTTATTGAAAATAAATGCCTTTCCGTTCTGATATTTGATGGGAAAAGAGAGTAGAACGAGTTCGGTAAAAGGTGGATTCGAACACGACTCGATTTGCGATATGTCAATGCAGCGTCTTTCATCATTTTGTCCAGCCCAACTAGACGTCAGTGGGCGGAGTTAGTATAAATAGTCTCTGCCAACAAGACTGACTATTTACACTTAGTGTTAATAGACACCATTATTTTTTCAGTCATATTCTTACAATTGATGTATATGTTAAAGGTGGGGTATGTGATTCTCTTTTTTGTCCATTTTTTTTCAAAATCACTTGAAATCCTATTCATAACACACTTACAGCCACTGAGTTAGAAGCACTGAAATGAAAATTAATCAATTTAATCATCTGTGGAATGGGCAGGACTCGAAAATCTCCAGCCAATCATTTCCAGGACCACCTAGAATCATTGGAAAGTAAGTCCGTCAATCAAACGGTCGTCCCATACCCCCCTCCCAGATTCTGCATTTATTTATTTATGAAGAGAACAGATGAACATAGACTGTGCATCACTTCTCATGTTTAACACCCCACAAAGCAGATTATAGTTTGTTTGTTTTCACGCAGTGTCAGTGGAGGCCACTAAAACATGACTTTTTGTGCCTGAAAAGGCAAATATTAACTATGCAATATATTACAAAATACAATTCCGATTATAATATGAACAAACCATAAAAAAATAACTAAACTAAACTCAACGGATGCTCTGTATCTGAATGAACTCAAATCTTCCTCCTGGTCTGCATCGACTTAAACCGGGTGCTCGTCTGTGGGTAATACAACGCATCAAGGGAGACTGATGCAGAGGCCATTGTGGTTAGCATTTGCTACTTTGCATTAGAGAGACGACTTCTTGTGGCAGGTTTAATTTTGTCCGAGAGGTTGAACCCGCGCTATGCTGTCACACTGGTGCACACGCCACCAACTGGACAGGTGTGGGAATTCTAGTTACAAGTTAAGGCTTTCAGATTTTTCTGTCACTGCTAAAAAAACTCAATGACATAAAATATTCAGTAAATGCGACCTCTGGTCTAGGTAGGCAGCTCACTAGAATTTGAAGCAGAGCAGCAGACAGAGGGATACAGACAGAGAGCAATTATCTGTGATCATAGTGAGCAAACAGAGCCATTAGCATGTGAAAGCTCATTGAAAGCTCATCTAAATGTGAAAGCTCATCTAAACACAATCAATATGAAGCCTGAAAACCCAAGCCATACATTCACATAATGAGCTTCTCCACAGAGCCGCACACGGCGCTAACATCATTACAGAAGTGCTGAGGAGAAAGAACCATCCTCAGGCATACAGCACACATATAACATGGTTATACACATTCTGCGTGTTTATCCATCTCTCTCATATGAACACACTTAAGTCATGGGTTTGAATGATTACACTGATTTCAGTCACGGCAGCTAGTGCTATTTGAGGTAAAGTAAATAAATAATAATGTGCAGACTAGTTGAATGATATGTATGTATGTATGTATGCATGTATGTATGCATGTATGTATGTATATATATATATATTTTATATATATATATATATATATATATATATATATATATATATATACATACACACACACTTTACTTTTTTTATGTCAGATACCGATTACAATATCTAGAGAACATACACAAAAAATACACAACTAAAGTTTAGGGTTAAGATTTATTAAATTTTTTGAAAGAAGTCTGCATTTATTTGTAAAAAAAAAAAAAAGTTAAAAAAAAAAAATACACTCACCGGCCACTTTATTAGGTACACCTGTCCAACTGCTCGTTAACACTTAATTTCTAAGCAGCCAATCACATGGCGGCAACTCAATCTCCTGCAGTTCAAACCGAGCATCAGTATGGGGAAGAAAGGTGATTTGAGTGACTTTGAACGTGGCATGATTGTTGGTGCCAGAAGGGCTGGTCTGAGTATTTCAGAAACTGCTAATCTACTGGGATTTTCACGCACAACCATCTCTAGGGTTTACAGAGAATGGTCCGAAAAAGAAAAAACATCCAGTGAGCGGCAGTTCTGTGGGCGGAAATGCCTTGTTGATGCCAGAGGTCAGAGGAGAATGGCCAGACTGGTTCGAGCTGATAGAAGGGCAACAGTGACTCAAATAACCACCCGTTACAACCAAGGTGGGCAGAAGAGCATCTCTGAACGCACAGTACGTCGAACTTTGAGGCAGATGGGCTACAGCAGCAGAAGACCACACCGGGTGCCACTCCTTTCAGCTAAGAACAGGAAACTGAGGCTACAATTTGCACAAGCTCATCGAAATTGGACAATAGAAGATTGGAAAAACGTTGCCTGGTCTGATGAGTCTCGATTTCTGCTGCGACATTCGGATGGTAGGGTCAGAATTTGGCGTCTACAACATGAAAGCATGGATCCATCCTGCCTTGTATCAACGGTTCAGGCTGGTGGTGGTGGTGTCATGGTGTGGGGAATATTTTCTTGGCACTCTTTGGGCCCCTTGGTACCAATTGAGCATCGTTGCAACGCCACAGCCTACCTGAGTATTGTTGCTGACCATGTCCATCCCTTTATGACCACAATGTACCCAACTTCTGATGGCTACTTTCAGCAGGATAATGCGCCATGTCATAAAGCTGGAATCATCTCAGACTGGTTTCTTGAACATGACAATGAGTTCGCTGTACTCAAATGGCCTCCACAGTCACCAGATCTCAATCCAATAGAGCATCTTTGGGATGTGGTGGAACGGGAGATTCGCATCATGGATGTGCAGCCGACAAATCTGCGGCAACTGTGTGATGCCATCATGTCAATATGGACCAAACTCCCTGAGGAATGCTTCCAGCACCTTGTTGAATCTATGCCACGAAGAATTGAGGCAGTTCTGAAGGCAAAAGGGGGTCCAACCCGTTACTAGCATGGGGTACCTAATAAAGTGGCCAGTGAGTGTATATATTTTCATAGTTTAAAAAAACATTTTTCTATTTGAATATATTTTAAAATGTCACTTATCCTGTATTGGAAAACCTGAATTTTCAGCAGCCATTACTCCAGTGTCACGTGATCCTTCAGAAATAAGAAATATTTCTTATTTATCAAAGTTATAAAGTTAATATTTTTGTGGAAACTGTACTGCTGTTCAAAAGAACAGCATTTATTCAAAATAAATTTAGTATAGAAGCTTGTTTCTGCCACAAAAAAAAAAAAAGGTAATTGCAATTTTTTATCTCACTTTTTTTTTTTTAGCAATTCCAACTTTATGTTCCACAATTCTGTTTTTAGAAATCGCAATTGCAAGTTTATATCTCACAATTGTGAGAAAAATATTTCACCTTTTGTTTTGTTTTTATTACGTGGTAGAAATAAGCTTTCATAACAAATTATTTAAAAGTATATAAAAATGATAGCAAAATTATCACTTGAGCCCAAACTTCCAGGAAACAACTTTAAAAAGAAGCCACTCACAGTATAATTCCACCTTCACCCTCATGAGAAAGACACAGACAATGGTGATTTAGAAAGACTTCATAAGAACGAACCCCTGTGCCCGATCTGTCCTGCACTTTAATAATAACAGACATGAATGCTGAAACGGGATGTCTGCAGGTGATATCTGTGGGTTGGGTTTTGTACGGAGGCTGACAGATGCTCTGTCTGAAACATACTGATGTGCAGAGAGAAATAAGGAAAGAAGGGATGGGAAAAGAGAGGACTAAAGTATGAAAAATATACTGTGCTTCAGTGGGTGTGCAGTGGGCAATAATAACTCTGTGAATATGTGTGATTACCAGCCACTTACTTTCAATCTCTGTTAAGCAGCAGTTTGTTTAAATACTACAGCATGTGCTCTACTTTTCAGCTCAAGTCTCATGTCTTCATACAGGAGTGCTAGAACGAACACACACACGTCTGGTCCGCTATCTTTGTGGGGACTCTCCATTGGCATGATTTTTATACAGTACAAACTGTATCTTCTATCCCCTGACACTAAGCCTACCCCTAAACCTACCCATCACACACAACTTTCTGCATTTTTACATTTTCAAAAAACATCACTTAGTATGATTTATATGCTGTTTTCCTCATGGGGACCAAAAAATTTCCCTCCAAGGACAAGGATTTCAGATATTGCTATCTTTGTGGGAACATTTTGGTGTTTCTTTTCACCAACATGGTGTTTCTTTTCATCTATACGCCGACTATACACAGCTCTACCTGCCCTTGCAACGTAACAACAAATATACTCTTCAGCCGCTGCTAGACTGTCTAAATGAACTGAAGTCATGGCTTTCAAGTAATTTTTTTAACTTAAATGAAAATAAATCTGAGCTTATTATTTTCGGCCCCAAAGAAAACTGTGTTTTCGATTTTGACCAGGGTTGTCTCTCCCCTTATTGTCACATACCTGTCCTGTCTTGTGTTGCACATGGGTGTTTGTTATGTTGTGCCATGTGCTGTTGTGATTGTTGATCCCTCCCCCTCGTTACCTGATTAGTGTTTGAGTTGTTCCACCTGTCCCCTCTTGATTTGTTCCCTATTTAAGTCTCCTCTTGTTTGCTGTCTTGGTCGGATCTTTGTCTTATGTTGTTCCAGTTCCTAGTGTTTATGTTCTTGGTTCTGTTCTGTGTTCATTTAATATGTTTTCCCCCTTGTGGGTTTTTGCTTTGTGTTTTGTTTTCATTTATTAAATATATTCCCTTCACTGCACTTGAGTCCTCCTCTCCACTTTTTGTATGCGTGCCGTGACAGAAAGATCCGACCACTGAGGACTCAGCAGAATGGAGGACGAAGAGTTTGGCTGGGGGAGTCCGAATTACGATGACGACTACTTAGATTGCCCGGATTACTTCATTTCCACATTTGGATCAACCCAGTTCTCTCCGATTGGCGGTGTCAGAAGGACTCCGCCAAACCTGGGTTCCACCGGGGGGTTTTCGGACTTCTCGTCCCCAACCAAGGAGCGGGAGAGGAGAGAATTTCTGGGGACCCGCCAGGTAATTTTTCGTGGGACCCGGGGAGGTTGTAAAGGAGGAGGAGGGGGTCGTGAGGAGGGTCAACATCACTCGCCATCCTGGCCTCCCTTCGATCCTGGACCGGTGGAAGGCAGCTCTGGGACGGCTTCTCGCCGTCATGGACAGAGGAGGAGAAGACACCCGTCTGCCCAACGAGAGAATGTCCACGTCCCGTCTGCCCAGCGAAGGACTGTCCACGTCTCGTCTGCCCAGCGAGAGACTGTCCACGTCCCGTCTGCCCAGAGAGAGACTGTTCAGGTCACGTCTGCCCAGCCAGAGACTGTTCAGGTCACGTCTGCCCAGCCAGAGACTGTTCAGGTCCCGTCTGCCCAGCCAGAGAGTGTTCACGTCCCGTCTGCCCAGCCAGAGAGTGTTCACGTCCCGTCCGCCCAGCCAGAGACTGTTCAGGTCACGTCCGCCCAGCCAGAGAGTGTTCACGTCCCGTCTGCCCAGCCAGAGAGTGTTCACGTCCCGTCTGCCCAGCCAGAGAGTGTTCAGGTCACGTCCGCCCAGCCAGAGACTGTTCAGGTCCCGTCTGCCCAGCCAGAGACTGTTCAGGTCCCGTCTGCCCAGCCAGAGACTGTTCAGGTCCCGTCTGCCCAGCCAGAGACTGTTCAGGTCCCGTCTGCCCAGCCAGAGACTGTCCACGTCCCGTCTGCCCAGAGAGAGACTGTCCACGTCCCGTCTGCCCAGAGAGAGACTGTTCACGTCCCGTCTGCACAGCGAGAGAATGTTCACGTCCCGTCTGACCAGTCCGAGACCGTTGGCGCTCCGTCGGCCTTCCTGAGCTGGGACTATCTGGAGCGTCTGGCCCGGATTCTGGACATGCCGGTGTTCGGCGTTTCGGGGTTGGAGCCGGTGCCTGTTCCAGAGGCGGAGCCGGTGCCTGTTCCAGAGGCGGAGCCGGTGCCTGTTCCAGAGGCGGAGCCGGTGCCTGTTCCAGAGGCGGAGCCGGTGCCTGTTCCAGAGGCGGAACTCATGTCGGTTCCGGACCCAGTGTTTGTGTCTGTGTTTGTATCTGTCCTTGTGACTGTGTTTGTCCTAGTGTCTGTTCCCGAGCCGGTGTCTGTTCCCGAGCCGGTGTCTGTTCCCGAGCCGGAGACAGTTCCAGTGTCTGTTCCCGAGCTGGAGCCGGAGCCAGTGCCAGTGTCTGTTCCAGTGTCTGTTCCCGAGCCGGAGCCAGTGCCAGTGTCTGTTCCAGAGCCGGAGCCAGTGCCAGTGTCTGTTCCAGAGCCGGAGCCAGTGCCAGTGTCTGCTCCGGAGCCAGTGCCAGTGTCCGTTCCCGAGCCGGAGCCAGTGCCAGTGTCCGTTCCCGAGCCGGAGCCGGAGCCAGTGCCAGTGTCCGTTCCCGAGCCGGAGCCAGTGCCAGTGTCCGTTCCCGAGCCGGAGCCAGTTCCAGTGTCTGTTCCCGAGCCGAAGCTGGAGCCAGTTCCAGTGTCTGTTCCCGAGCCGGAGCCAGTTCCAGTGTCTGTTCCGGAGCCAGTTCCAATGTCTGTGCCCGAGGGGTCCTCACCGCCGTGGCCTCCCGAGGGGTCCTGGCCGCCCGAAGGGTCTTCACCGCCCTGGCCGCCCGAAGGGTCTTCACCACACTGGCCGCCCGAAGGGTCTTCGCCGCCCTGGCCGCCCGAGGGGTCTTCGCCGCCCTGGCCGCCCGAGGGGTCTTCGCCGCCCTGGCCGCCCGATGAACTATGTGTTTCTCCCTCACCGCCCTATGAACTCTCTTTTTCGCCCTGGCCGCCTGATGTCCCTGTTCCTCCCGTCCCGCCCTGGTCTTTCCCTCCCGTCCCGCCCTGGTCTGTCCCTCCCGTCCCGCCCTGGTCTATCCCTTCAGTCCCTCCAATCAGTCCCTTCCGTTCCGCCCTGATGTTTCCTTCCTGCCCTGCCCTAGCCTGATGGAGCGTCTGGTAGCCGCTCCGTAGGGAGGGGGTTTTGTCACATACCTGTCCTGTCTTGTGTTGCACATGGGTGTTTGTTATGTTGTGCCATGTGCTGTTGTGATTGTTGATCCCTCCCCCTCGTTACCTGATTAGTGTTTGAGTTGTTCCACCTGTCCCCTCTTGATTTGTTCCCTATTTAAGTCTCCTCTTGTTTGCTGTCTTGGTCGGATCTTTGTCTTATGTTGTTCCAGTTCCTAGTGTTTATGTTCTTGGTTCTGTTCTGTGTTCATTTAATATGTTTTCCCCCTTGTGGGTTTTTGCTTTGTGTTTTGTTTTCATTTATTAAATATATTCCCTTCACTGCACTTGAGTCCTCCTCTCCACTTTTTGTATGCGTGCCGTGACACTTATAACACAAAGTGTGCCAGAAATTTGGGCTTCCTTCTTGACTCCAGCTTAAACTTTGATAAACAGATCTCCTCGGTTGTCAAATCATGCTTTTACCAACTTCGCCTTCTCAGTAAAGTAAAGCCCGTCTTATCCAGGAGAAACTTGGAAACAGCTGTTCACGCATTTATTACATCGAGGCTTGATTACTGTAATTCTCTGTATTATGGTATCTCTCAGGCTTCCATCTCGCGTCTTCAGTTGGTCCAAAATGCTGCCGCTAGACTACTTGAAGGGAAGCGAAAGTTTGACCACATAACTCCTATCTTAATGTCTTTGCACTGGCTCCCAGTAAAGTATAGGATTGAGTTTAAAATCTTATTATTTGTCTATAAAACTCAGAATAACTTGGCTCCACGATATTTAACTGATCTTCTGACTCCGTACACTCCTTCTAGAAACCTGAGATCCTCTGACCTTGGCCATCTTACAGTCCCTAAAGTTAAACTCAAAAAACGTGGTGAGCGTGCTTTTGCTGCTGCTGGGCCGAAGCTGTGGAATAGCCTTCCTCCTGCACTTAGGCAAGCTCCATCTATCTGTATTTTTAAATCTCAACTCAAGACTCATCTATTTACTATGGCTTTTAACACCCCGTAATCTGTCTTCCTGTTTTTTCTGATTTTCTGTTCTTTTATTTATTATTATTATTATTATTATTACTTTTTTACTATTGAGTGCCTTCTTGTCTCGTTTGGTTTTAAGTTTGTATTGCAGTTTTATATCTGTGTCTCTTTTATTCTTTGTAAAGCACTTTGGTCAACTTTGGTTGTGTTTTAAATGTGCTCTATAAATAAATGATTGATTGATTGATTGATTTTGTCCCCATAATGTAGGGTTTACCAGACGCACACACACACACCTACAAGATATGTTCTTTAGTTGTTGTGCAGCAGCACTAACGCACTTGAATGCAGCATGATGTCTATTATGTAAGACAGCACTGCAAAAAGCGAAATCCAAAAAAACCTGCAGAGACGGCAGACAATTATAATTGCTCAGTACAATTATATCTGGAAACTTTGACTGTTATTGCATTAAGCGAGTCTTCAACAAAGGGTCTGACAATTATTGTTTGCCTTTAAACAAATTTTGTGTAGAAATTAAAAGTTCAAAATGAGGTTAACAAAAAGTTTAAACCTTAAAAAAAAAATTTAAATACATTAATTAAAAAATGTTCGACTGTATGCATCAATAATGATGATTACTTTAATGACCTAAAATATAATTTACATAAACGCAAGGGTCAGGATTAAAATGCAGTTTCAAACATTACATTTTCCCTTTTGTGTTTCTCTACCACAATAGGGTCCTTGGACTTTATATTATTTATATCTTATTTGAAGATGTTTTCAAATGGTAAAAATAGGAAGGCTTTAAAAAATTTTCAATACTGAGAAAAAAATAAGGATGTTTTCAAACATGTGAAAACAAATAATATTATCTATATAATCCCTACAATCTTATTTTACAGCGCAATACAACTTTTTTAATAATAATCCGAGGTTCGGGTTGAATGAATGGTTATTCTTCTTCTAGTGTTTCATCATCGGACTTGCGCTCGGATTGATATGGTAAAATCGGCGTCATTGTTCGTTACTGTGTTTAGTTTACGGTGTAGGAAGCCTCAGGACACGCAGAACTGTCATTGTTAAGGCAATGGGAATTTTTGTTTTCGACGCGCGCTGTACACGGTAAACCAATCACAATAGACTGAGTTGTCTGGCCAATCAGAGCTGAGTAGCTCACGGAAAGGAGGGAATTAGAGAGATTGATTCATTTGGCGAGTTGTTTGAGAATCATTGAAAATCTGGTGATGTGCAAATTAATATTATGAGAAAAATGAAACAGTTTTTGACATTTGATGCATGTAAACCTGTTGTAGGAGACTCCAAAACAACATTAGGAAACTTTAAAATATCATAATAGGGTCCCTTTAACTCCTGAAAGAGGTCACGGTCATGCTATAATCAAGCCCGGCTAACATGGAAAAGTAGTCACAGGATCAGAAATGACCCCCGTCTTTGTTGGGTTGGCAATGGGAATTTGAAGGGTGCAAGGTGAATGGCAGTGTGTGTAGACTATATACCAGTGGTTCTTAACCTTTTAGAATGAAAGCATTTAAGCATTTTAATTTAAGGTGACATATTATGCCCCTTTTCACAAGATATAAATCTATGGTGCCCCCAGAATGTGTCTGTGAAATTTCAGCTCAAAATACCCATTTATTATAGCTTGTCAAATGTTCCCCTATTTGGATGTGAGCAAAAACACGGCCCTTTTTGTGTGTGTCCCTTTAAATGCAAATGAGCTGCTGCTCCCCGCCCCCGTTCAGAAGATGGACAATGTTTTACACGGGCTTTGGATACTCCGGCAATGACAAAACACACAAATCCCACACATCCAAAACCTCAGAAATAACCAGTAGCGGAGTGCAGCCTTACGGAGAGACTCAGGAAGAGGTTGCAACTTTTAGATGCACCTGGACATTGGATTAGTGGTTAGTGGATACATTTATGTAGTTGTTGTGGAGTTCAGGGTTGGGGAGTAACGGAATACATGTAACGGCGTTATGTAATCAGGATACAAAAATCCAGTAACTGTAATCCGTTACAGTTACGTCAAAACACGTAGTAATCAGATTATAGTTACTTTTTGAAAAAAGGGGAAATACTTTCAGGATTACAATGGTTTAATTTAAAACTAAATAAATCTTGATTTATGACCCGCGACACGACTCGTGTGCCACCCGCTGGTGCACGCGCAAAATAACAGCTCTCTACAATCTCCTCAGACACGGATCGAGTCGCTGCTGCTAGAAACGATGCTGCCACGGTAAAAATGCTTTCATTTCTTGGAAATTCCGCTGCTATTTTGTTTTTAAAGAAGAAAATGCCAACAACATGGTTGTACAGCGCAAACTGTGCCTTCCAGCAACGAAAATTGTGATTCAATCTGTCTGAGGAGATTGTTGTAGAGAGCTGTTATTTTGCGCATTCAAAACGAGTCGTTTTTTTTTTTTTGCGCATTTTACGAGTCGTGTCGTGAGTCATTAAAGCAACGCTTAATATAGTGTTATTAGTATATGTATATCTATTTTCCTGTTGAAGAAACATTTCCATTTTATTTTTTTCCGTGTATGTCAAGTTAAAAATAAAACAAAATAATCTGTAATACCATACTGTAGCCACTAGATGTCTGTATAGTCCTTTATATAGTCCATAAATATTTATTCAGGGCTGTGAAATTCTTAATAAATAAAAGTTGTTGTTTTTTAAAGTAATATCTGTCCTTGAAGTAATCCAAAAGTAATCAGTTACATTACTTTCATGTTGTGGTACTTGGATTACGTTACTGAATACTTTTTTTATGAAGTAATTTGTAACTGTAACGGAATACATTTTTAAAGTAACCCTCCCAAGCCTGGTGGAGTTACATTGATTCATCTCATCCACTTGCATGTACTGTCATGTTTAACTTTAACCATGAGGTCTTTATAAGACAGCTATGACATTTTTTGGTCAAATAGTGTTCTGTGCTCGTCTGTGGAGCCAACGACAGAACAGTTTGCATGCTTTGCTCAAACTTTTGCCATTGATTTGGAACTGGTTAAACTGTTGTCGCTTGCAAAAAACAAATGGCGGCGCCGTGGGTGGAAACGTGCAGATTAAGGGGCGGTAATATTATAATAAGATCCCCTTCCTACATCAGAAGGGAAGTGAAATCTGACCAGCTTATTTTGTGACATGCTTGCTAGGCTTACTAAAACAAAGTTACTGGGTTGTCACTTTTCACGTTTTCTAGGTTGTTAGATGCACCGGGGACCCGATTATAGCACTTAAATGAAAAAAGTCAGATTTTCTATCAGATATGTCCCCTTTAAATTAGAGCTTTAAATTGTTTTAATATTAATCCATTAATAATTGTCATTCTTTTAAGTCATCCTGCGGCCCCCTTGAAAGTTTGCTGCCCCCTTGTTGAAAACCACTCTTATATACCACTCGAAAACAGGGTTTCAAGGGTTTTGAAGTAAAATACAGGAAACTAGAAATTATTTCTTACAGCCATTAGTAATACGAACAATTACTTCTCACTTTACAATAAAACATCTGTAGAGACGAAAAAGTTGTAGTTTCAATTTCAGGCTGAGTACATCAACATTCAAAATAAGTCTAATAAGATAAGCAGTGTGAATGGAATGTGTGCCGAGATGACCTGGACTGTGTCATGGAGTTCCACAAAAATAAGATATGTCCATAACATTGAGGTCACACAGTTAGAATGCAAGATTGATCTGAAAATCTGTGGTGGAAAAGAAAAAAGAAATCTGTAAAATACAGGAAAAACCTGTATAGTTTGCTGATTTTGGGTCCATCAGACACATATTAGAACAATTTGTAGCAATATATGGATGCAAAGCACAGCCTTACAATAGAATGACTGATAAATATTTTTTTAAATGGACTAAGACTACATCTACATTAATCCGAATACATTGAAAAATCAATCATTTTAAAATCATCGTTTCAAAAAGCTCTGAGGCCACACTAGCGTTTTCCCAAAAGTTTCTCATTAACACTGAAACATTGGAAAATGCTTAAATCGCATTATGTAATAAAATGTAAAATGTAAACGTAAACGCAAAAATGTAATAAAAGCTCACTGAGATGATACAGAGAGAGCAGACATAATAAAGCTCTCATGCAATTCTTCAGGCACAATCATTTTATTAGCAAAATATCTCAACACTTGTGCGTTCAGGGGCCGATTTCATAAACATAGCCATTACGTTAAGACAGTGTCTTAAGTTCAAGTATGACCCACTAGCAGTTAGTCAGGGGAAGTCAGTTTTACTTTTGGTATCAAATTAGGCCAATCTACGTTTTTATGTAACTGATTTAAAAAAAAGCTATGAACAGTCTAAAAGAAACAAATTTGATGTCTAACTTGTAAGACTAGTCTTAGAGGTTTATGCAACCGGCCCCAGGTTACACTAAATCGTCACTGCATGTATTGTCTAAAATGCGGCAAAATATCAGGACAGCAATTGCAAGTAAATTTTCTGTCATCTTTGCAGAAATATAAAATTAAGATTGCACAAAGTAACATGCATCTTTAGCAACACTGAAAGTGAAAAGCACATACCAGTAAACAGAGATATCTATGGGCACTACATGACTAAACATGCATCATTGTTTTCAAATTCCCATGTTTTCAGTCCACACTAATATGCATTTGGGAGAGCGTCTTCAAAAAGCTACATTTTCAACATGATGCCAATGAATTGCCGAACTTGTGCAAACTGCTGCTTTCTCGCAGCTTTCATTTTTGTTGTGTTTTTATTGTTATTGAGAGGAAAGTGTATAGCACATTTACATCTAAACGTTGCTTTCAGCAGCGTGGATGGCGTCTAGATGTTTGTTAACAGTGTATCGGTGCAAAGGTATTTCATTTACATTACATTTTTGCAGAAAAAAAAAAGCCATCTCAATTTGGATGGAAGTAAATGAAATTAAAAGCAAAACCAAAATGTAGAGAAAAAGATGTGTTTTCAAATGTATCCGGATTAGTGTAGATAGCACACAATTTTATAGCACAAAACAAACAAAAAAAGATCATTAGTCATAGTAGACAATGGGAAAGCCTACAGTAATAGGTACAATTCTTGACATTTACTGTTGAAGTCAGTGAATTTTTTTTTAAAGAAGTTCTACTTTGATGTTTATAGTGCTGGTGCTTTACCAGGGATGAATTTAGTGATGCAACTTCTCAGAGAGGGTTTTAGCATCCTTAATACTAAATATTTAGCTGATAATATATATATATATATATATCATATATTATATATAATACTGATATTTAGCTAGAGATGAACTATATTTTAATGGCTATATTTTGATAGCTAAAACAGTCTGCCGAGAAGCCTCTATATTGATTCTTTAAAATATTCGAATTCTAGTCAGAGAAAACACCAAATACCCCTTTAAAAAGCAACACGAAAATATTGTTATAGTACCACTGCTACACATATAAAAATGCAGATAAATACATAAAACAGATTTATACATCTCACAAAGCTGTGTAACAAAGAGCTGTTTTATGGTTCATTATCACGATTCATATCAAGTTTTTATTTAATATTCCACAATATTATTGACCTGACTGCACCGACGTTGTTGTATGAGAAGTGAACTGAGCTGGATGATGACATAACTTACTCTAAGATCTGGTTGTTGACGCATGGCAAAGATAACTAAGAGATTATCACAAGGTCTCTGGTAACAAGATCTATTGATTCTGTTTTTGGTTCTCTGTGGTGCGGTAGTAGGTCTGAGAGATTACAGTCAGCTGATTAAACAGATTGTCTTGTGGTGCCTCCAGAGAGTTTATTTGGGTCTTGACCCATTTGGATCAGAGTTTCTGGGCGCAAATAGAGACCAACTGTCATGATTCTGCCTTAGTGTTCTTGATTTTCCCTGGTCTTGAGGCAGGATCGTGACAGAATCATGTTTCATGTGCAGCACATGGCCTATTGTTTGGGCCATGTGCTTGCGTTGTCTCGTTTCGTTACCCCGCCCCCTTGTTATCCTCGTCTCGTCATTATTGTCTAGTTAGCTTCACCTGTCCTTGTCATTTGTGTTCCCCTTTATTATCCCCTTGTGTTTGCTGTCCTGTGCCGGTTCATTGTGAAACTTTGTGTATCTTTCCTGCGTGTTTCCATACCAGTTGCCATCCCTGTAAGTTTCTTGTCTAGTGTCTTGTCTAGAGAGAAGATTACTTTTTCTACGTTTTCTGTTTGTTTACTGTCAAGTCTTAGTCTAGTCGTTCCTGTTCCAGTCCATGTTTTGCCCCCTTGTGGGTTTTGTTTTCCCTGTTTTTGTTAAATAAATTACGTTGTGTGATTGCATCCTGTCTGCGCCTGGGTTCATCCTCCACGATCATAACACCAACCCAACCCTTCTAGCATTTAGAGGAACATTCAACATACACTCATTTGCAGAGATCCACATGTCCAAAAACACACAGACAAGAAACAAAAGTGTCAGTACACGCAATACAGCAAAGAAAAAACAAATAATAGTAAAACGTACATACATTATACTTATACTACAGGGCCGTTGAATGCTTGAATCTGAATGTTCTAAGGTGTGCAATTATTTTCAGGGAAACGCACAGCTGAAGTAGTTCCAGGCAGGTCTTGACCGCATTAAAGTTCCATATCACACACACACACACACACACACACACACACACACACACACACACACTGGTTTCTCTGTGTTCAGGTTTGACTGAAGAAAAAAAAAAAATTACACTTCAAATCAACATTTAAAACAAAATATATTTCAAACTTGACAAAAAATATAGTCTTTGAGAATGTCTAAATATAAATCCAAATCCAAAGAAATGTAAGACATTACTTTTAAAAACAACTAAGGAATTCTCTAGAACAGGGGTTTTCAAAGTGGGGGCGCCAGGGGGGCCTGCAGGAAGTTGGAAGAAAAGCGGAAAAAATATATATATATTTTTTTTTTTAAGTACAAATAATTTATATTATTATGAGTATTGTTATGAAATAGCATTATAATATTGTCGCATAGCCTATCTGAACATTAGACTTGTAATGCTAATCTTTTAGAGATGCACCGATTGATTGGCTGGTGACCGGAATTGGACGATCTTCATGTGATCGGGCGCTGCATAATTAACATCGCGCAACATCAGCATCACACAAGCACATGTAGGAAACCTTGTGAATTATACGGCCGTTTCAGATCGCAAGCGCGAGCGGCGGGTATTTTTTCGGTGTGCGTGTTATCAATGAGTACATTCACACCGCGAGCAGGAGCAGCGCTGAGCGCTTGTATTATCAGTTCATCTCTATAATCTTTCTGATAGGCTGGTATCAAACACATAATCTGATGTTCACCTAGAGGTTTTATTTATTTATTTCTACATTTGCCGGTTTAAAAACACATCCTGCAAAGGGGGGCCTTAATTGGCCAGAACCTAATGGTATTTGGGGGGCCTTGTCATGGAAAAGTTTGGGAACCCCTGCTCTAGAAAACTCTAAATGAACACATAATGAATTTTAGATGACCTGTCAACCAACATTCACATGTGACTCTCATGGTATCGAAGAAATAGTAAAAATCAAAGAAATTGTATGTGAAGTTAGTTGAGACACCTGTACTGAAACCAAGCCCTGGATATCTCTGGATGACGTACACTTTTGTGACATCCGATGCAATGTATATGCGACACCAAGACTGGAATCCTGGATTCATTACAGAGAGTGTCTTTATATCTTAAGAGAACAACCTTCACCATATCAAACCCTTATTACACACAAACATTCTCATCATAACACACCACATACCTTAAAAAGAACAGAGAGAAAAAAAAAATTTCTAAGTTGAAAAGCTGTAATATATATATATATATATATATATATATATATATATATATATATATAAAATATACACAGGTAAAACTCAAAAAAAAAAAATATATATATATATATATATATATATATATATTTCTATACACATTTTATGAGATTTAGTTTTTTCTTTCGGGGTTAAAATATCACCAAGACATTTATTCATGAGATTCACCCAAATCAACCTCAAACTACAGAAGACTGCTGAATTTAGCTTTCAGTCAGGCTGCTGATTTAACTCAGGAAATGACATTTGAGTGTGTAACAGACCCAAATAAGCTGATCTTCGAGGGAAATTGAGGGAAAATGCATGTGTGTGTGCCATTAAGAGTTGTGTCAATAGTAAATATCTTATGGGCTGAGCATGTGTGTATGTGTTTTAAAGCAATAGCCTCATGGCTAAATAGTTAATCCACTCATCCACTGGGGCTGTAGCTACAGATAAGATGCAGTTAAAGCCCAGCTAAAGCTGGCCAGAGGCTGAGCTATTAACTACTTCTCACTCAGTCTGTGCACATCTGAATAAATAAGCATCAGGGAATGCATGAATTAGGAAGTGCATGTATGAAAATGCTGACTCGACTACTGTTTGATGTTGTCAGTTTGACGCAGTCGGGTACTGGAATAGTGACCAGGAGAATCACAGCAAAATTCAAGCAAAACACACACACACACGTTATTATCTACACAAATGTATGTGTATTCCTTAAATCCTATAATACTGACATCTGAAATTATGTCTCTACTGCCACTATAAATTAACTATTGGTGCTGAGGTAGCAAAAGTAAGTGATTGTTTGATGGTTCTCTGAGGAGCATACAGCATTGATCAGACCTGACCACATGTGGACAACAGCCACAGTTTAAAACAATGGTAACATTAGAATAAAAAACACATCACAGCCATCTGCGGGGACAAAGAGATCTTCTGCTGTATTCTATTAAATTGTCCCTATTATGCTATTTAAAAGGATCCTAATTTAGTTTTGGAGGTCTCCTACAATAGGCTTAGATGCATCCAGGGTGAAACAACACTTTAATATTCTCATAATACACAGAACATTAAAATTGGTAAAAAAAAATCATTATTTACAATGGTAAAATAAATTAATAACGAACAAATGAATATATCCACACAAAAGAGAAGACTGCCACAGGAATAAAATTTTTCTAGGCCAAAACCTGAAAACGAGTTAGCATTTTAGCTCTTCCGATTCCATCTTCCTGAAGTCAGTGGGTTTTTTGGTTCAATGCCTAAGGTCTGCGGTTGAAGACTTAAAATCTCATCATTTAATATTGTTTTTATTATTGATCTGAGTAAGCTTAAAGAAGGGGGAAAAAAAACAAACAAAGAAATTAATCTGAGATCAAATTAAAAACTTTAAAAAGAAAGAAGAAAAAATAAACTGATTTGAGTTAACTGAAAAACAAAAAACACTGAAAATCATTGGAGTTAACTTTTCTTAACATTTTTCTTTTCTTTCATGGCTCAGAATGGGGGGGGGGGTGATGATATTCCAGCGGGGGTCCTGTTTCTATATCAGTGATTGCACACGCAATCCACAATCCTCGCTCGCTTTCCCTCACTTCTCTGCCGTGCGCGCGCTACGCGGTTATGAGCACAGTCTCTGTCTCGCATGCACACTCGCTCTAGATTCCGGGAGATTTTAACTAATTTGCGGTATAACTAGTCGTTCACGAGTGGCTCAACAGGTAGATCTATAGATAAACTCATCTTTCAGGCATGTGACAGACCCGGTTGACACTTCAGAGTGGGAAATCGGGGGTGTGGCGTGTGAAACCAATCAAATGCGTGCGTCTCTCTCACGGCCAATGCGTGAGAGTTGTCGGCTCTGGAATCTTGCAGCTATTAAAGACTTTGTCTTAGGTTTAGCAACCTATGAAACTAATAATGAACAATTTGAAACTAAAACGACATAAGCTTAATTAAAAATGGCTTAGGAACTATAGGCTATTTAGAAGTGGATAAACGCAATTTAGAGGTGGTTAAACGCAGTTTGGAGGTGGGTAAATGCTATTTCCGAATTTTGGGAGGTGCGTAAATGGCGTTTACGTGCGTTTAGCCTCCACTACATCCCTGGTTATTAGATAGAACTGTTATACATAGAAAGTAGACAGTAATGAAAAGTTATTAGCATATCCTGTGTGGTTGATGTTCAGCGTTTCTAGCTGAGCAGAAATACATAATCATGTTTGGCTTGGTCCCCTCAAAGTTACGTTGGATGTTCTCCTCCGCGTAAAGGTTAAGAGGACCATCTATCACTGTTTTCCATGTTCGTAGAGTTAGTTTCTGGAGAAAACATATAGGCTATAATCTGTGTGTTTACACAGCCTTTTTAAAAAATGGCGGGTGCTGGTGTTTCGCCTGTGTTCGGCCAATCAGTGTACACTAACATCACGGATAGTTCCTATAGTGATGGTTTAGACCCTACTCTGAAGTAGGAGCTAAATTAGTTCCTCCAAAAGGAGTTCCTAGAACTAAAATCGTTCCTAGTTCCTGCGGCGCGAACGCGCCAAAAACCGGGAAATTTCGCCAATAGTTCTAGGAACTATGAAAAGGTTCCTCCGGTGTGAAAGCCCCTACTGTATCATGGTGGAGGGTCAGTTTGAAGAGAATTTTGCTGAGCAAGCTACTCAAAGTTGGCCCGTTTACAGAAAGCAAGTGGAATAATGTCACATCATTTTTAATGCCACAGACATTTAATGGAAACTCTATCACTCTCTTTAAAATACTGAGGATTGTTACTTCTACCGCATGCCCTGATAACAGCATACATTTTTGCCACTACGCCACACCACCCACCTAAACATAATTTTAAGGTTGTGGGTGTCTGATCAAAATCTTCTGTGATGGTTCTTTCCGGTGATCACTACAAAGAACATCAGGCCTGACCAATGCAGAGAGAAACTGAGACAGAAAAGAGGATCAGCAGGAAATTAGGAGTAGGAGATAGGAAATGCTCAGAGGGCCTGACCAGAAAGTGAAGTATTGGAAAAAAGACAAGAATAGCTGAAACAAGAACCAAAAGAGAGAGATCTCCAAGATCCTCAAGAGTGGGAAAAGCAAGGGACTCAAAATGTTCTGTCCTGGTTCCTCAAGGTACAAAAAGAGAAAAGACAGATTACACTGAGGGCAAAAATCTGGCACGATTAATAAAGGGAAATCTGATTAGCTGGTTGGCAAAGAGAAATGGCAGCCCAGGGCCATGTGCATATGAACTCACTATATATTCAGGAAAAACTAACAGAGGCCAGCAAGAATGCGAAAAGGAACAAAACAAATTCAACTTCACATACAACACACAGTGTCTTCTATATCTATATCTGTAACACACATTAAAAATATAAATTATGGGTGTCATCATACTGGTATTGACGATAGCTGTAATATATATATCAAAAAAAATAATAATATGTTGATACTACACAAAATAATATACAGTATATTATGTACAGATAATCCAGTGGCATTAACTATCTAGTTGACACTCCAACACTGTAGGTGTCAGTATTGCATCTTAAAGGGGTCATGACATGTTTTTTTGTTTTGTTTTATTATGTTCCCTTAGGTGCAATTATAGTATTACTATAGTTTTTTGGACAAAAAAAAAAAAAACTTAGTGATTTATGACCTTTTCCTACCTTGTTTCTCATCCTCTGATTCAAACAGTCTGTTTTGGAGGTGTTTCCCCTTTAAGAGTTCAGTGTTAACACCCACTGTTATGATTGGCTAACGTCAATGCTTATGCATAAATTATTAACACCCCCTAGTCAGAACATGTGCGGATTCCGCGGAACTGTTTACAATAGTAGGCCTAGCGGGTGCTGCCGATTGGTGCGAACGATGCGATGACTCTTGCAATGATACAACCCTCTATGTTTGAGCCAGAATCAGATGAGGAATCAGAAGAAAATGAACCATCACCACAACTAAGAATGGATCAGCCCGTGTCCACATGGAAAGTGTAAAACTATTTTGAATCAGTGACCCATACAATGTATTGTTGGCTATTGCCACAGATATCCCCGTGCGACTTGTGAC
Organism: Semotilus atromaculatus; assembly: GCA_031834385.1. Lineage (NCBI taxonomy): Eukaryota > Metazoa > Chordata > Actinopteri > Cypriniformes > Leuciscidae > Semotilus > Semotilus atromaculatus. The sequence continues at coordinate 9,346,986 of JAULUF010000030.1, forward strand.
TGGGTTTGTGATCCAGGCCTAATATGTCATTTGTAACCCGAGACACTTGAAAACGGGTTATTGTTGCGTAATTATCCTATAATTTTCTAACAGTTGAACATTATTTAACTAATTTCAATGAAATTATAGGGTGTAAGCTACCACGGACAAAATGCATGCACAGGCCATATTTGAAGATGCAGCATTGATATGGCAAAAATTTTAATTTTGTATCACATGTAGGCTGCACAATGCTCCACCACGTGAAACTTCGGTCTTCCGAACTTTTACCATTGTGTCAGTCCTCAATTGATTTTGATTCATATTCTTGTAAACAGACCCACTCGCTGCACGTCAACTGAACACCTGCGGGCATGACAACGATGCGATGATGCGAAATGAGGCGTAGTTGTCTTGCGCTGGAGGCGGTCATATGCAAACAACTGGTACATCACTTCGTAACGTGACGTCACCTCATACCATGGATCCACAACGAGCTGTATTTAGAGCTTGATTAAATAAATGCTTCGTTTATAATGGGGAGGACATCTTAAGCTATGAAACTTGCAGGAAGTTTTAATAGTACATAGATCTCTTATATACCAATAGATCAAGGCAAATTCGGTTTCTCATGTCATGACCCCTTTAACGGTGATTGCCACCCATCAAAAACCATAAAAAAAGAAGACAATGAACGATGCAGTGCGTAGCACAGACTACCACATAAAATAATGTTCCAGAAGATGACTGATGAAAGCATGATCCTTTTGTTCGGCACTAAAAAAATTATTAGCAATAATCATGTGCATTGATTTAAAATACCAAAAATTAAACTGATAATCCAAATAAGCATGAAGAAAATCTGGGAAAATCTTCTTCACAACTTAATACTTTACAAGTTTAAAGTATATACATAAAATAGTGTACAGGTGCAAAAAAAATTACAAAAAATACATAAATAGTGAAAGCGCACTTGGTACATGGATTGTTTTTGCTCTAGTCATGAGTACTAATATGAATTGAGTGTCTTTGTGACACAAACAGGAGAGAACAACTGCTTTAATTCACCAAGCCTTCATAGCAATATCATCTGCTATTCATGAAGAGAGAAGGACAGGAATTCTCTTTGGCTTCATCGTGTCAGTTCTGCATCAACCATCTCTGGTATTCAGAACAACATTTAGTCCAAATGTGCTCTCATGGGCCCTGTGTTTCCTGTAGAAAGCCATACAAAGGGGTTTGGACACACACACACAGACGTCCCACTCTTTTCTTAGCCTTTGTGTACATAAACACAATCCATACATATTGTCTGGTTGTCTTCAAACTTTCTGAATTTAAATGAGAGCAAAACAGAAATTATTTTATTTAGACCCTCTGACTCCTCCACCATTCCAAAAGTAAATTTTGGTGGTCTGTCTTGTGTGAAGCCGTGGGTGAGAAATTTGGGTGTAGTATTTTATGAATCTTTGAAATTTGAGAGGCAAATAAATTTAGTAGTGAAATCCTGCTTTTTTCAGCTGAGACTACTATCAAAAGTAAAGACATTTCTTACTTTTCAAAATTTTGTAATACATGCATTTATTTTTTCAAGGCTGGATTACTGTAACTCTCTCTACGTTCGGATTAGCCATTCAGCAATGTCACCATTACAATTAGTACAAAATGCGACAGATAGACTTCTGACGGGTGCAAAAAAATTTAATCATATCACGCCAATTTTGCGTTCCTTACACTGGTTACCAGTGCGTTATAGAGTGGAGTTTAAACTTTTACTTTTCATGTACACATCTCTAAATAGTCTAGCTTCACCCTATTTGACTGCTTTATTGACTGAGCATCATCCGACTAGATCACTACGGTCATCAAATCAGAGACTCCTGTCTATCCCTAAGTCAAAATTTAAGTTTAGGGGGGACCGTGCCTTTTCAGTAGTTGGCCTTAGATTATGGAATGACTTGCCCATTTCAATTAGAGTGGCCTCTTCGTTTTTTGTTTTTAAATCCAAGTTAAAAACATTTTTGTTTGATAAGACATTTAACTCATGCTAAAGTATGTTTCTCATCATCATCTTAAAATTGGTGAAGCACTTATTCTATGATATTCTACTTAAATTTATATTTGTACTGCTGTTGTATTGTTGTTTAGTTTGCTGTGTGACACAATGGCCTGTTCTGTTTGCCACAAATCCACAAGAGGAAAGCATCTACATGATTTCTTTGTCAAAGGGACAATATATTTTAGAAAAAAATAAGAAAATAATATTAAACACAGTGTAATATATACAGCTTGAAAATTCTCTCAATTTACACGAAAATTTAATTTTTTAGCCTGAATGTATCATTACTGAAAGGGTGGGAGAATGTTTGGTGTGAATGAAGGATGTGTATGAGATGAGGTGTGTTCCTCGGGGGTCTCCAGAGCAGTGTGTGGGGGCAAAGTTGCGGGTGGTAGGTACATCCCGCTTTGATTTATGTTTTCAACACGGGGACATATTGTTTTATTGAACCACCTGCCATCACTATTTCTTTGTTCTCATATTCTTGTGCTCTTTCTGTTGATAAAAACTGCCACCTGTGATCTCCGATTAAATACCGTGTTAATTTGGCCAAAACAATGTTCTGTCATAACTCTTCAGGAATACATTTGAGTGGTTTCATCCATGTCTTGCAAAGAGACGATTTCTATAGAAAGTGTTTTAATTATATATGGTGTGGCTCAACCCACTCAATGTAGTATTTCACCATGTTGAAATGACGTGAACCAGAGTTTCACAATATATGTTAGAGAGAATCCCCAGGCTCATTGACTGCCATCTCTGTAGATACACTAATAGCGAAATGTCGTTTGGTTATGTGAAGGGCAAAATTTTTACAATGGAACACACTTATTATTGTTCTTTACCAGACAACCAGGCAATCAGTATCTGTACAGCTGAAGAAGCAGAAAAGATCTAAAGCTAGAGGACAGAATAGAAGACCAAAAAAGAGCTCAAACATAAGTACGGCATACACAAGGTGGAAGATTTGATTATGAGAAAATTCTAAGTAGGGATGGACTTAAACACATACAGTAGCATGTAGACTAACTGATGCCATTTATACGCAACAAATCTGTCCCACCAATTTGTTAGTACAGTATGTGCCCCCTCAGAGAGTTTTGTGTGTGCATGCAAATGTATCTGCTTGCACCATAAAACACCCATCTGTTAGTGTTGATAGATTCTGGGGCCTCTGGGGATTGTAGGATGTTTGAGAGAGAATGAGAGAAACAGAGGAGACATGACATAATAAAAAATAACTTGATGGACGGAGTGGTCATGATTGATCACTGTCTGTAGTATTCAGATTACAACACGCTCCATGCATGCAAGCACAGCCACTGAAAAACAATAACGGTGCATCCACGCACACCATATCCACATAAAGACAACCCGAAGATGGCAAAACCAAGAAATCATGCATAATTGATTTTTTTTATAATTTATTTTGTAACAAACCAGATCCAGAGCTATTAAAAAGTCTAAAATGACACCAGACCTCCCGTGGGTTACTGTGAACCTTTCTATGAAGACAAATAAAGTGTAAATGCTCATAATGGCTGATGAAGCTGCTGAAAGTGTTGTGAACAAGCTCATTTGCAACCAGGCTGCCAGAAACTCAGTAGGCAAAATTATGTTTTGAGAAGGTGTGGGTTTGTGGACACACCTCAACGTGCAAAGAGAGTTAGTAGGTATGGGACCAAGAGATAATTGACCTATGGCTAAGCCACGCCCCCTCCACTCACTCGGACAAACATTCAACATTCGGCGACGGCGCTATGGCAGATTTCACAGTAGGAGACATTTCACAGGAGGCAATTGATGATTTTTATATAGCATTTTATTAGGAGTTATTACTCACACTAAATCAACACAAATCATTGACCTTTTGAACATCATGACCTCTTGTCTATTGACACTGTATGTAACGTTAAATAGTTTAAATATTTAGTTATGTGGAAGAGAGTGAAAAGGCTACATGTTTTGCTAAAAAAAAACACTAAGTTCCCCAGTTGTTTTGGTATAAAGTTGTATACAATATTGTGCTTCAATATGTAATTAATGGTTCATGATCAAATTAAATATGTACAGGTCTAAGTTGCATAACGTTACGTTTCCAGGACAAGCCTTTTTACCATCTTTATCAAGAGGACCTCTCCGTTAGTTTGGTGCTACAGTATTTACATGAATCATTCAGCACAACATTGCTAAAAAAAATTTAACTCGGTTATTTTACAAATAGCTGCTACGTTAATGAAGCTAAGTGACATGATGTACAACGCAGCTAGAAGCTAACGTTAACGTTTTCTAATGTTAGGCTAACGTTAGAGATGATAAAGATAACGTTCAAATACGTTGTTGACTTACATTAGAACAGATGTAGACATCCTTGTTTAATTTATCCACGTTTAGTTGGTGTTGTGGTCTAAGTTACCGCATAACTTTATCCAGAGCAGACCCTTATCTCGGTTAAAATGTGGCTTGGGAAAGGGTAAAAAATACACACCGCCGCCCAGCCTCTTGGGATACTAGTGTCGGAGTTGCATGTACCCCATGCACACCGTTTGACCATTTTAAACTTAAAATGACAAGAAAAAACATATAAAAACGAGTGAAAACCGACTAACTGCAATGCATTTCAATGGATGTGAAAGCATAGAATGTCCGAGTGTATTGGGTAAGCTGCGCACTGTGATTGGCTCATCGCGTTTTGGGGCGTGGCTTAGCCATAGGTCAATTGTTGGCTATTGTTTGTCTTGGTAGGGACCATGAGAGAGGTGAGATGTGGTCCTGAACTAATGGGGTTTGTTGCAGTTTAAATGACATACAAATCAATGTTTATTCAGTATTCAACCCATTGGTACAACTAGACATAATGAAACCACGAGGAGGATGGATAATATTATTGCATTTGTCACATAAAACTAAAAGGTAAAACAGTCATAGGTAGGGGTGTAACGATACGCGTATTCGTATCGAACCGTTCGGTTCGGTTTTCGGTACGCATTTTCAAACCGAATGGTTCGTTGGACCATTTTTCCTGCCGACCAAAATTTCGTTATTTTAAATGTAGGCGCGTGGGAAGCGCACTCGAGATGCTGGTGCGACCACAACATTGCCCAACATCAATGGCAAATGTAATGTAAGCGGAATGAAACTGAGCTACTCGTTATTATGACAGACTGTTTATCAGTTTGGACCAATGCAGCGCGAGCCGATCTCTGTTACTACACAGCGCTGAGACATCCAGTAAAGAAAGCATTTGAATTCGCTATTGAACTTGAAGTAATAACATCGCTGCGAGATCTAGTGAGAAACATTCACATTTCTCCGTTATTAACGGATCAAACCGCGACGTTTAAACCAGGAAGAAACATTGTGCCATGAAGGAACTATTCAGTGTCCACAGATCAGCAACATTCACCATGGATTTACTGTAGTAACACTAACTGTAACCACGGAGGTTTGGCAGGAATAGTAGGCTATATTGCTTTCAAGTAACATTACGTCAGTTTTATTTTGACATTATGAATACAATTGCTGCCCTCAAATGTTAATCTGAGCTAAAATAAACCTTTGTTTATAACTACTACAATATAACATTTCATTTTGTCCAAGGAGCTGTTTTGTTTTATATGCTCCTAAGAAAAGTCAAGTATAGCTCCATCATTGCTCAAAGTAAAAAAAAAAAAAAAATCATACTTTATGATGTTAGTTTTAATTAAAATATAATAAAATAAAAAAATCAAGGAAATTTCTCTGGCATTTCTTTCTTTTTGCTGCATGGAAAACGTACCGAACCGTACCGAACCGAACCGTGGCACAAGTGTATCGTATCGAACCGAACCGTGAATTTTGTGAACCGTTACACCCCTAGTCATAGGCTATATTATTACTGTTTTTGCTGTTTGCAGCCTAGACGAACAATAACATTTGACATCAGAAAATGCTAAAATGCTACTAAAGTAAGATGTGGCTCCCTTTAAATCATATATGTAGTGCAGCGTGTATTGTGTTTGACAAAACAGAGAGTAGAGGGGATACAACCCCACCCAGAGAGATCATTATAGAGTTTCCACAAGAACACTCAACATAAAAGCAATGCATAAAACGTAATGCATAAAAGCAATCTTACACACTTCCTCCCTGTAGAATGTTTTGGCTGTCAATGGTGGCATTATATAACAAGCCACTACAGAAAGCAGCAAAGCATCATATCGCTATCTACATCGATGTAACACTCTCAGGTCACTGTGTTTAATATGATGAAAGTGTTTAGAAAGTTAGACGATAACTTCTCAAAACAAACTTGTATTCACTAAACAAACTTTCATACTAGTACTGGTACTTTGGTATAGCGAAATTGGTGTCCAATAACTTTTATAAAGCATTAAAGATGCAAATACAAGTTTTTATTTTCCCAGAGAACTATTAGAAATTAGATATCATCTATAAGATAAACTAACATAATAATAATAACGTTATTAGATAGAAGATAGTTCTATACAGACAGACAGCATTCGATGTTACTTGTAATGTCATTTTAATTGTTTGTGAAATTTACTAGCAATTTCTGTGTGAAAACTTTCAAAATCAAATTTTAAGATGGACAGACTGATGAATGGATGGACAGACGGACGACAGATAGATAACACCTTATTCGTGTAAAGTGCAGGATTGACATTAAATGTTAATCACATTAAGTAATGTGTCTTTTCAATAAGCTCCCCAAAGCTTAATTTGACAGGACAGGACATGTCAACATGAGTGTTCACATTTGATTGGTCATACAGTGACAGATACGGATTAGTTTTCAATAAGAAGAGCTGGCTGGTTAACTCTCTACAAAAGGGTAACAGCACTTAAAATCTCTTTAATGGACAATAACAGACAAAAACCCTAGAGGTCAAAGATCAACTCCCAGTGGTTCAAAGCCAAGTGGATGTACTGAAATAAATGGCCTCAGTGATATTAATGGATGACTTCTGACTCAATAGGACGAACACCATGTCCTAGCCACGACAAGTGCCAGGGAGAGATCATGCTGATAGCAACAAACAATTTCATTGAGCCTTCCTCTGTCTATTAGGCATGCTTCATCTATCTCTACTTTTAAAATTCAGCTTAAGACTTATTTATTCTCTTTGGCTTTTAACACTATATAGCTATCTTCTGTTTGAAAATGATTTTTTATTGATTACCTATTTTTGTTTGTATTTATAAATGCTAGGTCTGTGTGTCTTAATCTTTGTGAAGCACTTTGGTCAACCTTGGTTGTGTTGTAAATGTGCTCTATAAATAAATGATTGATTGATTGATTGTTGTGATTGGCTGTAATTTTGTTGATTTGCACAGTATTGTGGTTTTTAATGTGGGTAGAAAAATTACTTGATGCAAGAAACATGATCTAATGTTGCTTTGTGGACAAGAATAGATTATAGATGAATTTAAGCTTTCCCATCTCCCTATAAAACATGGCTGCAGTAACAGGGTCCATTAAAATCAGGTGGGAGTTGCTACAATGTGACCATTTAAGGATTTTTACATGTTAGGGCCAGAAAGTTGTTAAATAAATCAGGACCTCTCCAGGGAATGAAGGGAAACATTTAGGCTCAGTTCACCTCAGCCAGAGCAGTTAAGAAAACAGACGCTCAGAGCGAAAGATTCAAACAGAAGATCAAGCTCAGATACTCATGACGACAACACAATAACAGCATTATATAATCTAAATGAAAGAGACTGATTAGTTTGGAGGATTGTGTTTTTTAGAGTATAAGATGGTCCAGATGTTGACCTAGCCCTCAATATCACTGATCACGGGAAAGTAAGTATATAGTAACAAAGTGCCTGGCACGAATCTAATACTATCTTTAATGCATGAATGACAGTTATTAAATAATAAAGTAGTTGTCTTAGTTTCACAAATCAAATCAGACAGCAATATGTGATATGTATTTACAGTTTGTTATGTGATATGTGAGAGATTAATTGTTTTCTATTAGCTACTGAAAATGTCATGTTGATGCGGCTACTGTTGCCAACTGAATATGAATGTGAGCAGACAAACGTGCCCACACACATTTACTTTTTAAAAATGGAGTCATGCAATAGACCTATATTGTTTTTCAATAAAAAAAATACGCAAGTAAATGGCAAAACAAATGAATTACAATAAAAAGAAAAAAAGAAAATTTTAAATATATTACAATTATTTTAAATTTTAATCATTTTTCACAATATTACTGTTTTACTAGCCTGGGTTTTACGCGATTTTATTCACGCTGCTAGGCAGCCTGAATTTCATGGACCAGATTTTCACCTCAGCGAGGGGACCAATCACAGAACAGGGAGGGAGCAGCAAGACAATGACAACATCTATGTGACACACCGAAGCAGTTTGTTTATATTTATGGATCCAACATGGCAGCAGACGCGAAGTTACCTTTTGATACAGCCTTAGATCATGTTCTAAGTAGTTTAGAATGTAAGTTCATTTTGAAAAAAGAGCAACTTTTCTGTCGCTCTACATACAGTACGTCATCTGATATCTAATTGAAACGATTGGCTATGAGCTACGTGGGCATTTGATAGACATTTGTAGCACCCAATAAACGGCTCTGGGCATTCGTAAACCACGTCTCAAATACGAGAAAATGAACATGTGGTTCCCAGACCACGTCTCAATGAGAAGAGGTCTGACGTTACCCAGGCTACTGTTTTACTGTATTTTCGATTAAACAAATGCATCCCTGGAGTAAAAACATAAAAGAATATTACTACTAACAATGTTATATATTTAGTTGACTGTACTTAACATTATCCAAAATGTTTTCAACGGTGTTTAAAGTCCCTGTGAACTGGAAGTTACAACTGATTTTACAATGCTGTGACGTATTTCCAAGTGAAACGGCGGGGTCTTTAGCACACCTCCTCAATCTCTCATAGCAGACTAATGGTTGGAGGAGAGTGGTTAAGCGTTTTCATCCCAAGTCTTCAAACTGATGTCATCGGAAAAGGAAAACATTCCAGACCGGAAGCAACTTTCATAAAAGATTACCACAACAAACTACAGTAGTCAACATTTGAAGTGGATCAAAACCTTTCATCAAAGTTATACATGAATTTGTAACAATACCTGTTCAACTCTGATTAACTTTTTTGATCCACTTCAAATGTTGACTACTGTAGTTTTTTTCTGTGTATTAACTTTCACGGATTAATTGTTCACCCTAAGACCAGTATTGTGTGTTAAAGTAAATAAGGTCAATTTTGGCTTCATGAGGACTTTAATTCCAAATAAATTTTAACCAGTGTTACGACAAGTACACAACAAGTACAGTACAAAAGTGGATCCATAAAAAATAAAACTGCAACAACTGGTTGAATACAATATACATCCAGTGTCACCAATTAATTGAAGACACAAATTATCTTAAAAAACATGGGTTTTTAACTGTTTCTTAAATCTAAAGTCATCTAGCTTTCATTAATATGATATTCTAATACCAATCTAGTTTACTGCAATGTGTAACAAGTGTCTCATACTAGCCACGTTAGTATGTAACGTTATAACACAACATAACATACTTGCGCCTATTTCATTAGAATGATATTAAATTTATGAAATTAAAATTATGTGAATTTAAGTAATCAAAAGTAACTGTAAAAAAGTTCAAGTTCAGGGAAGGAGGCGGATGAAAAACACAACTTTAATCTTAAAATAAACATACACAACAAAAAAAGGAGCAGCAACGTCCGACTGTAGCATATAAGAATTATAAAAACAGCAGAATAAAATGTCTCAGGCTCTTGGCCCTGCGCTGCTTCATACCACAGTACTGCTAATAAAACTTTAATACATTAGCTCATGCATGAACATGATTTCTGCCCTGTTGTCCATCGGCTGTGGAGGTGAAGATAACAACTCCCATGATTCCACGGTCATTCACAGCTTCATCAAGCTATGCCTTAGTTATTGTTTTGACTAAAACGACCTCTAGCGACGAAACTTACATACTGTGTCTTTAAATTAAGTTGAATAATAAAATATATACCATGGTACTTACATGGTACTCCAAGGTATTTATTTAAAAGAATACCTAGAATTACCATAAAAAATATATAATAATAATAAATAAAATAAAATAAATATACACTCACCGGCCACTTTATTAGGTACCCCATGCTAGTAACGGGTTGGACCCCCTTTTGCCTTCAGAACTGCCTCAATTCTTCGTGGCATAGATTCAACAAGGTGCTGGAAGCATTCCTCAGGGAGTTTGGTCCATATTGACATGATGGCATCACACAGTTGCCGCAGATTTGTCGGCTGCACATCCATGATGCGAATCTCCCGTTCCACCACATCCCAAAGATGCTCTATTGGATTGAGATCTGGTGACTGTGGAGGCCATTTGAGTACAGCGAACTCATTGTCATGTTCAAGAAACCAGTCTGAGATGATTCCAGCTTTATGACATGGCGCATTATCCTGCTGAAAGTAGCCATCAGAAGTTGGGTACATTGTGGTCATAAAGGGATAGACATGGTCAGCAACAATACTCAGGTAGGCTGTGGCGTTGCAACGATGCTCAATTGGTACCAAGGGGCCCAAAGAGTGCCAAGAAAATATTCCCCACACCATGACACCACCACCACCAGCCTGAACCGTTGATACAAGGCAGGATGGATCCATGCTTTCATGTTGTAGACGCCAAATTCTGACCCTACCATCCGAATGTCGCAGCAGAAATCGAGACTCATCAGACCAGGCAACGTTTTTCCAATCTTCTATTGTCCAATTTCGATGAGCTTGTGCAAATTGTAGCCTCAGTTTCCTGTTCTTAGCTGAAAGGAGTGGCACCCGGTGTGGTCTTCTGCTGCTGTAGCCCATCTGCCTCAAAGTTCGACGTACTGTGCGTTCAGAGATGCTCTTCTGCCCACCTTGGTTGTAACGGGTGGTTATTTGAGTCACTGTTGCCCTTCTATCAGCTCGAACCAGTCTGGCCATTCTCCTCTGACCTCTGGCATCAACAAGGCATTTCCGCCCACAGAACTGCCGCTCACTGGATGTTTTTTCTTTTTCGGACCATTCTCTGTAAACCCTAGAGATGGTTGTGCGTGAAAATCCCAGTAGATTAGCAGTTTCTGAAATACTCAGACCAGCCCTTCTGGCACCAACAATCATGCCACGTTCAAAGTCACTCAAATCACCTTTCTTCCCCATACTGATGCTCGGTTTGAACTGCAGGAGATTGTCTTGACCATGTCTACATGCCTAAATGCACTGAGTTGCCGCCATGTGACTGGCTGCTTAGAAATTAAGTGTTAAGGAGCAGTTGGACAGGTGTACCTAATAAAGTGGCCGGTGAGTGTATATATATATATATATATATATATATATATATATATATAAAAACCTTGCTAGTAGCATGTTACACGTCAAAATTATTTCATACTTATGCTGATGATACTTTTTGGTGCAAAAACACAGCAAATCTAAACTAAAATGGTTCTATATTTCACTACAACACATTTCCATACCATACCATTATCACATTAGAGGGATGTGATAAGGCTAGCGAACATGTGCAGTTTGACTTTAATAAAACATGATGAAGTCATAGTATCTTATTCTCTCTGAGTGATGTATATTTCCCAGAGCACAGCTGTGTAAAGTAGCCTACTCCACACTCATTACCCCTCTCATATTGCATTGTGCATGTGCCATCATTATATCCCCAGTACAGATTATCATTCCAGATTCATTCATGTCAAGTGTATTAAAAATGTGTACCTCATGGTGTTAGATACTTAAGTCGTCCTGAACTTCAGACATACAATTATTTAGCATACCCAAATAATTAAAGGAAATGGAATCGAAAAGTTTCATGGTCACACATTGACAGAAATATTACTGGAATATCTCAGTTATAACCTCTCAAAATAATCTAAAATAGGTTCAACTGTCTGCTGCACAAAGTCGCTTCTCACCACCAGTTTCAACACGTTCTTTAAACTCAGTTAAATATGAACAAGGCCTCTCACATGTGTAGAAAGGAGTGACTTTAGTTTCAGAAGTGGCTTGTCTTCTTGTCCAGGAAGGAAGGTATTAACTACTAGAAGGCCAAGCAATCAAATATATTTTTTATTTGCCAAGCAAAAATATATAGTTTACACCAGGAGAGAGTTAAGTGGGCCATAGGTCACATATACTAAAGGGTGAGTGTGAAGTGCACCTCTATAAGAGCAGCTGTGCCTTCTCACTTTGAAGAGGTTCTTGACTTGTTTTCTATTAGAGAACATAAGATGGTTGTTTGGTTTGCGGGCACACGCACGCACGTTTTATAGGTAGACAATGATTTTTATACTGTACAAACTGTATGTTCTATCTCCTAACCTTAAACCTACCCATCAGAGAACACTTTCTGCATTTTCAGATTGTCAAAAAACACTTATGTGTAAGCCATTTTCTCATGGGGACCAAAAAATTTCCTCATAGCATAGGGTAGGCCTACACAGTAAATCTACAGTATATGAAACAATGTGAATCTCGCTGCAAACAATCCATTGTTCCAACTAGAGCTGTCAAAATTAACGCATTAATTTGAAGATTTTTTTTTTGAAAATATTTTTCAAAACGTTGAAAATATTTTACGCAATTAAAGCAGCATCCCATGTTGTTTTTTTGTCATCCTTTGGCTGTGCTACGGTTTATGATCACGCTATCATTCATTCAATTGCCAATAAACCATTAAAGCACGATTAGACGCAAAAAAAAGAACTAAAATCTGTACTCAACTCTTGAAAACTTCTTGAAGTTACTACAAATGCTATACTAAGGTTAAGGTTTGGGTGTAGGTTAAGGTTAGTATTTGTTTCAACGTTATGTAGGCAATCAGCACTGTGATTGACATGTTCATCTTTAGAATCAACTCTGGGGTGGGGTTTGTGCTCAATAACAAAAGGTAATAATAATTCATTACTTTTATATTGAGTAACACAGTATTATAACATGAATTTTAAAAGTATTGATTCGCAACACAAGCCCTATGTCCGAATATGGCGACTCACAATGTAGTAGACAAAAAACAGTATGTGAGCTGAGTAGTAGTGTTAATTTTGTCAGCTATTTTTTTTTATTTAGTCCGGTGTCAAATGTACTAGTTATTACCATATTTCTGGGAATTTTAGTCTCGTTTTAGTGAAACGATGAAGACGTTCATCGTAGTTTTAGATGAAAACGTCATGCTGCATAATGGTTAAAGTGATAATCACAATTATTTTGCTCAAAATTATAACTATAATCGCAACAATTGTTGTCATTTGAGAAATGTATTTTTACATTTCATCATAATTATTGCACTTTCTCTTCCCAAATTAATAGAATGTCAACTCATACACATGATTTTATTTAATGTAGTTTCCTGATTTATTATAGGCTCTTTATCATATAAATGAATACTCTCTACATTATGAAAACTGGTAAAACATGACACGTCTCTCAAAACTTTAAATAGTAATTCCAATAATTCCAAATTATATTAACTTTTCTATTAAAACTTCAGCAAAAAAGACTTGTATTGGATTGTAGGTTGCATAAGTGTATTTATTCGGCAACCACAATCGCAAACAATATAGCCTAGTCAAGATTTTTGGATTTACAGTTCATCACTGAAAAGGTTTTATAGCAGATTTAGTCACAGCAAACAGCACAAGAGGCTCATGAAGGAACACAGACTGGCTGTGTGACACTTTCATTTGAGCAGAACACCTCAATGAGATTGCTAAACTCCAGCTATGTCTGTGTTTTCAGATAATCTGCACTTTTTCCGCAGTGTAGAGAGAGCATATGCGCATGGTTCCCAGATTGCAAATATTAAGTAAAACATGGGCCAGAAAATTTATCTTTTTAACAGGAAAACTTTGATATGGGGCATTTAAACTATTGACATCTGGCAACCGCAACCATGATAGCTTGTAGAGACTTGTTAAAACAGGCTGTATCCGAAATCGCATACTTCCCTACTATATAGAATGCGAAAAACAGTATGTGAGTAGTAGGTCCGAATTCCCAGTATTCATAAAAGTACCTATACTTCTTTCAGTGAGATTCTGAAGTGTGCATACGATGGACACTTTACTATCCCATGAGGCCACAGGACAGGATTTGTGAATGGCAGTGAAGCGATGCAACTGATGCTGGTAAGTCACATGCTAATGACAACATGGCGAATGTCGTACACCCAGACACATTTGTACAGATCGTACATTCATGCTTCACACATTCATACTATAAAGACATTTTTTAAGCGGTTGTGAAGTAATTACTTATTCAAATAAGTACTCAGGAGTATGCGATTTCAAACGCAGGCCCTATCTGTAATATTTTGTCTACTCTTTTTCTCTGACAAAAACAAAAGAAGAATCTGGTAAAGTTATTTTGAACTATAATTTTAATCTCATATTTTTTCGTCAACAATATTGCAAGTTGATATAGTCACAATTATCAGTTAGTCTTGTCATCGTCTCGTCTTAGGAAAAAAAAATTGTCGATGAACATTTTTCATCCTAAATTTCGTTAATGAAATTAACACTACAGAGTAGTATGTCTGAATTCAAAGTTCAGCAGGCAAAAAATACCTGGATGACTTAGGCTACTACTTACAGCGAGATTATGAAGTGTGCATACCATGGACACTTTTCTGTCCTATGAGGCCACAGGAGAGGAGTTGTAGTTAAAATAATAAAATGAATGGCAGTAAAGCTACACGACTGACAGTGACAACCTAGCTGATGTAATACATCCACATTTCATTCATAAAACACACATTTGAGAGGTCCTGAAGGCTCCTAAGGCAAGTCTCAATCCTTGATGGTGAACAGTATCTAGCATTTGCAAGTATGATTTTCTAGCAGAGCTATAATCAATTCTCCCATAATTCAGCCAGAAACAATCTATATAGCCGCAAAATAATTTGCAATCAGCACCCCATTTTGTTTTTGCTAGTACCATAATAATATTCAATGCTTTGAAACATCTGTTCCTTAGATACTTTATATGGGGAATAAAAGTCGTTTTATTATGCTAAATTATTCGAACAAAAATCCACTAATTTCCTAAATGCCTTTTTTCCTCTCATTCTGAGGAGTTTGTTTGCACCCTCATTGACATAAAGCATCTCTGCAAAGTCTTTATTTCCAAAATTAGCATTACTATCAGTGTTTCTGTCTGTAGAAGTGTGCGTGTTTAGCTTGTGGTGGTAACGTGTATATCTGTACATACTAATGGGAGTGACATACACTCTGTAAAACCACATTTTTCCATCTTAAAAATATATCTAAATTACATCATATGCTCTCAATGACAAATGCAGAACAATTAGTTCATGTGTTCATGACATCAAGGCTAGATTATTGTAATGGTTGCCCTGCATGCTTAATAAACAAACTACAGCTGGTACAAAGCGCAGCAGCTCGAGTTCTTACCAGAACCAGGAAGTATGACCATATTAGCCCGGTTCTGTCAAAACTGCATTGGCTCCCTATTAAACATAGTATACATTTAAAAATATTGCTGATTGCCTACAAAGCACTAAATGGTTTATCTCCCCAGTACTTGAGGAAGCTCCTAACTCATTATAGTCCTTCACGTCTATTGCAATCTCAAAATTCCGGCCAGTTGATAATACCTAGAATATCAAAATCGACTGCTGGTGGTAGATCCTTTTACTATTTAGCACCTAAACTTTTGAACAATCTTCCTAACATTGTCCGGGAAGCAGACAGACTCTGTCAATCTAGATCTCTAGAAAACACATCTCTCCAACCTGGCATACACATAATCCTATTATTCAAATCAGTTAAATTATTATTAGGCTGCATAAATGAAGTCAGCAGGAACAAGGAACACTTCCTATAACACCTGATGTACTCTCTACATCATAAAGAATGGCATCTACGCTAATTTTAGTCTTTCTGTTTATTCCGAGGTTAACTGTAATCAGCCGGACCCGTGCTGTATCCAGATCAGATGGGGAACTTGCGCTTGGACACGACCACAACGCATTCCTGAAGTGTCAGCAGAGATTGTGTCAACTAGACTCTCCCCTGTGAAGGCCTCATCGACACGACAGCCTTCGGCACTCATCGTCAACAAACTCAAATACGTCAAAAGTCTCCATTCTCGTGTGATGACTCCGGTCTTCAAACAGATGAACTGCATAATATAATCTTCAAATCCAATCTGACATCTGACCTGTAATGCTGCCTGATTTATAATCATACACTGTTCGTTCACTGGCCAGAGGAGAACTGGCCCCCCGACTGAGCCTGGTTTCTCCCAAGGTCACCTGATGGAGTTTTGGTTCCTTTTTGCTGTCACCTTTTTCGCAGTTTCTTCGCCTTTGGCTTGCTTAGTTGGGGACATTTAATTTTATATTTAACAATATTATTACAACATTATTTTCCTGTTATCTCTGTAAAGCTGCTTAAATAAAAGAGAGTTGACATACAGTACACACCACATTCTCTGTGAAAACAAAATCATCTCTTTTGCTGTTAATTCACCTCTGGCTATGATCCCAAGAGAATAACACAAACATAAAACCGAAACAAACCTCCTGTGGAATTAAATTCACCTCATTTTTAGTCCCCCCATAAACTGCCCCAGATTTAATGCAATACTTTAAGAAGAAGAATTTAAGCATAACGCTCAGATAAACAGGACAAATGGCTTGATAATGACAGTAAAAAAAGTAGCATCATCAATGAAGGCTTTATTCCAGTAAAACAAATTTTTTACTGGCATTTTTTTTTGTCATGGATCTTCTCAAAAATGTGTCTATTCTATGACGATTTCTAACGTAAGCTCCATACCGCAAAACACATGTGAACACACTGATCTCAACACAGATATACTAACTTAAGTTTAATTGGGGCATGTCCCATGTATGTGAAGAAAAAGAAATGTAAGCCATGGGTTCTCAGGCAGTAAAGCTGCCAATGTCAAAAATAAAGCACCACAACACACCATCTGCAGAGCACACGCTAAACTAGACAACAATAGAGATGACTCACATCAGGAAACCACCACAATTTAAATCTGTCCTTTTGGTCTAAACCAGTCTGGTGGAGCCTTACTCAGACCTGAGTGTTTACTGTTGCACACATGTTGTGTTTAACAATGTGTTTGTCTCTTTGTCCTACCTGTACTTGGCCCTTGCCCATGATCTTGTCCACAATCTCATTATCGTCCTTATTGATCTTTGATTTGTCGTAACACTTCTCATAGCACAGGATCCGCAGACACTGAGAGCCCTCCAGCTCTATTTCAAACTCCTGTAAGAGAACAAATAAATTAATTGACAGATACATGATGGTAATCATTGGTCAGGTGAATCTTTTTTATCATCATGACATGACAATGCTCACCTCGTTCCACGTTGGTTCTGTTGTGTCCCTGAACACGCGCGTTTTGGCCTTACTGACGAAGTAACCAAAAGAATCTACCTCCAGCGTACAGTACATATCTACAGAGAGAACACAATTATAATGACCTCATGAGGAAAAAAAAGAACATTCATAAAAAAAAGGTAATTTGAAAGCTGTTGTTACGTACACACCTGCAAAAACAAAAGAGATGAATTCTATATATTTTTGAGGTCCGAGGTTTGATACCCATAAACAGCCGCAGGAGAATTATTTATTTTTTATTAAAAAAAAAATCACATCACATATGTTCATTTTTATTTAGATTTCATACTAAAATTACTAATACTACTAAAATATATATTTTTAAAGAAATGAATACTTTTATACAGCAAGGATGCATTAAACTGATTAAAAGCGACAATAAAGACATTTCACATAAATGCTGTTCTTTCTATTCATCAAAGAATCTTGAAAAATATGCATCACAGTTTCCTAAAGATATTAGGCAGCACAAGTGTTATCAACATAACAGTAAGATAATAATAAGATAGCAATGTTTCTTGAGCAGCAAATCAACATATTATAATGATGTGACTGTAATGGCTGTTGAAAATCAAGCATTGCCATCACATTAATAAATTACATTTTATAATTCAATAATATAAATACAAAAATGAAACCTTTCATTTAAGTATGGGGGGGGGGGGGGGGTGTCACATTATGAAATAAATGTTTTTCTCCAAAACACGTATATATAAATAAGTATATTCCCATAAATATTTTTTTATTAACTTTTTTAGCAAACCAGGGTGACTAGGAACATGAAATTGTCTAGCTATGACTTCTTGTTCAGGAGTTTAAATATGAGGAAACACAAAGGCCAAATTCCCTTAATCATCCATCACAATCAGTAAAACCAAAGAATATAGTTCTGATTAGGGGTTAAACCGACTAATCGATTAGTCGACCTTAAAGCAATGCCGTGACGCTTTAAGCTTGACGTCGACTAGTCGCGTTGATCATGTGACACTATGATTGTGCTAAATTTGATACTAACAACATGGCCGTGTGCGCGTTGCAGACGACAACAGATGAAGAGCCCAGAGGGTCATTGCAGCAAGAAAGCAACAGTGGCACATCAAGTGTGTGGAAATACTTAACAGCGGGCTGTTTACACCTGGCCACTTCATGCGTTTCTGTGATAGCTATCCGATCGTGAAAAGCCCAGTAAATGCCCTCCGAAACGCATTCGAGGCGGATTTAAATCCTATCGCTCAAACAACTTCAGAAGGAGGTCTGGGCCGCATTTCAGAAAAAACTGGACAAGTGTAAATGTGGTTGTTGAAACCACATATGTACATTTTACTCCTCCCAACACTGCTAAAAATAAACGTGTGAGAGGTTGTTTAGAATATATGTCATGTTATAGTCATTATATGACAAACTATGGCAACACGCAACACCGCAAATGAGCAGCTGAGCATTCATCAAGCTAACGAGCAAACTATCGCAAATCAAAGTGAAAGTAAGTCGCGGACGTTAACACACAATCATCTTCATTAAAAGTAAAGAAACAAAATGATCTTACCAGTGCTGTTGCCGCTCTCTCTTATTGCGGTCTTTGATTTTGAAATTAGCTGATGATTAATAAAATGCAGCTCGAACTGTTGCTTTCGGTGACGTGAACTAAATCTGCACATAGCGCAGGGTTTGAAGGTCTGATTTATATCCATTTTGCGAAAACACATGCGACCAGGTGTAAATGGAATCGTTTTGATAGATCAGATAGCTATCCGATCTGAGAAAACGCATGAAGTGGCCAGGTGTAAACAGCCCCATCCCTAGCTGTCTTTCTGTATAATTTTCTGCTAATAAATAGCAAATTGTGGCATGTTGCAAAGCAGTCTCATCTCTTGTGTTTTTATGAATGACGTGAGTGACTAGTCGACGTCGACTCGACTTTGATGTCATAACTAGAGATGTTCCGATACCCTTTTTCCCTCCCCGATACCGATTCCGATACCTGGACTCAGGGTATCGGCCGATACCGAGTACTGATCCGATACCTGGGTGTGTGTGCATCTATACAGCTGCAATTCATACTAGCCCTGTATGAATTGATATAATTATTTTATGGTGTGCTTCAGACTCATCCCTTAATTAAACATGAACAAATACATACAGTGAACTAGAGTATTTTTATTATCTGACATACCTTTCACAGCAATATATTATTTATTTTTCTTAAGTGAAAAAGAACTTCAAATGCAGCCACACATCTGATACTGTAAACTGAAAAGGGTATTTTAGTTTTACCATATAACTGTATAAAAAAGTGCAACAAATAAATCTAGGAATCTAAAAAATGATATATGAATAATATAAGAAAATAATCTCTTTATGACTTAAAAGTCCAGAAACAATTTTGTTAAATAAACGGCATTTCAGTTTTGACAGCGGCTGGTCATCCAGAACAATAAACTCGATCATTTTGTCGGTTATATTTATTGCTCTTTGGCTGTCTTTTGAAAACTTTTCTCTTTGTTTGAATGAAGCTTCCAGAGATTGTTGATTCTGGCGCGTCTCATTCTTCTCTGCCCTTGCCTGTGTGTAACCCTCGTGTTCTGCGGGGTGACGCGTCTTCAAATGCTTTAGGTTACTCGTGTTGAAGTTGCTAATACTTGTTCCACCCCTCGAAATTGCAGTATGGCATACGAGACATGTCGCCGTTTTACTGGCTGGTTGGTTCAGTCTGAAATATTACTAAACAGCGGACGCACTGATAGCGCGCGCGTGTTTTCTTCTTCGCTGATCTAAACAGTGGTCGCTTGTGGCAACAGCACAACTTCCTGTGTCGCCGCAAGCAACAACTGTTTACAGCAGCGAAGAAGAATATTGATCTCCGATTTGCAGCGTTAAGCAAAGCTCGCGTGCATAACTAGTATTTTTTAAGAAAATGGTATCGGATCGGTACATGGATAGAAGTACTCGCCGATACCGATGCCGGAATTTTTATTGGTATCGGCGGCATTTCCGATACTAGTATCGGAATCGGAACAACTCTAGTCATAACAGTCGACTTAAAAAAATCTAAAGTCGTTCAACCCCTAGTTCTGATGTGTTGAGCATCACAAAATAGAAAGTGGCTGTAAGAAAATAGCTAAAGAATTGAAAATCCCAATTTTGACTATAAGGGCAATAATTAAGAAGTTCCAATCAACAAAAGATGTTACGGATCTGCCTAGAAGAGGACGTGTGTCTATATTGTCTTAATGCACGGTGAGGAGGAAGTGGCCAAAGACTCTTCAAGGATCACAGATGGAGAATTGCAGATATTACTCGAGTCTTGGGGGTCAGAAAGCCTAAAAAAATATATCATACAACCCTTACATCACCACATGTTGTTTGGGAGGGTTTCAAGAAAAATCCTCCTTGGTCCTCCAAAAAAAACCTCCAGCATATTCAGTTGTCAGACATGACTGGAACTTCAAAAGGGACCTGGTCCTGTGGCCAGATTAAACAAAAAAAGAGATTTTTGGTGGCAAACCCACCAGATGTGTTTGGTGCAAACAGGGATTAAAATATAATTACAGTTAAATATACTGCTGGATCTTTAATGTTGTGGGCCTATTTTTTTGCTGGAGGTCTTGTTCAGATACATGGTATTATGGATTCTAGCAAATACCAACAGATAAAAAATCAAAACCTGACTGCCTCTGCTAGAAATTTTACAATGGGCCGTGGTTGGATCTTTCATCAGGACAACACAAAAATGGGTAACTGAGCACAAAATGAAACTTCTGCCATGACCGTCACAGTCCCCTAAACTGAACCCTATAGAAAATGAGTGGGCTGAACTGAAGAGAAGAAGCACCAACACGAACTTGTGAATCTGAAGGATCTGGAGAGATTCTGTATGAAGGAATGGTCTCTGATCTCGTCAGGTGTAGAGTTCTCAACGGGTCGGGTCGGCCCGACAAACCCGACGGGACCCGCGGGTTCAGGCCGGGTTTGGGTCGAAAATATAAGAAACAAAAAAACAGGGTCGTCCAGCCTTTTTGTTATTGTGTGAAGATTTTTATTTAAGGCATATTTATATAGCCTATTTAGTATTTATATATTTAAAGTTTATTGTTTCAGTTGTTTGTATTGTTTGTATTGTTAAAAGGTGTGAACATTAAAGGTTGATTTGAATTCCCGTCTGCTGGTCATGATAATACGTGTATGAGAACAAAAAAAAAGGCGGCAGCGTCGGGCCGCAGGCCGGGTTCGGACAGATAATTCATGTTGATGCGTCGGGTTACATCGGGTCCGTGCTTTAAAAGCCACGGGCCGGGTCGGGTTGCAATTTTCAGGCCTGTTGAGAACTCTAGTCAGGTGTTCTCCAAACTCACCAGGCATTATAGAAGAAAACTCAGAGCTGTTATCTTGGCAAAAGGAGGTTGCTATTAAGTATTTAATAACAGGGAGCCAATAATTACAGCCAGTGTGTTTTGGAGAAAAGCATTTATTTCGTAATGGGATTTACCCTCCACTTTCAATTATTTTACTTAAAATGAAAGGTTAGATTTTTGTGAATTTTTTTAATGAAAGATCAAAAGAATAAACAATGCAGATTTATTTTTTACTGCCATTTTTGATCATATTAACAAGGGGTGCCATTAATTCTGACCATATATATATATATATATATATATAAACATTTTAATTGTAATTATTTCACAGCATTACTAGTTTTTTGATAAAATAAAATGCAGCCGTGGTGAGTACAAGAGACAAGAGTTTAAAAAAAAAATCGTATTGACCCCAACCTTTTGAACGGTAGGGTAACTTCTATTACAGTATATTGCTATTAATATAGTCCATGCACTATAGATTGAGACAGTTTAGGGGGTTTTAGGCATTCAAATATGAAAAACACCCCATACCCATGGTACAATCATTGTAATGTACAGCCTCTCAGCGTTTATTGCTTTCATAAACATGTTTATATTAATTTAGCACTTTAGCATTTCACAATTTAAAAAAATTGCAGACTTAATGGCACAAAAAAAACGTCGGCACAAATGATGTTCGACTTCGCCAGTCGGAGATCACCAAAATTAATATTAAAGAGGTGTTTGAACTGGCAAGTACGATGTCAGGCACTGTAATTTGCTCTGGTCCCCTTCCTGTTCGAAGGAGTGATGAGATAGTTAGTAGATTGTGTTCACTCAATGGCTGGTTGTCTAATTGGTGTCCGCAAAATAATATAGAATTCATAGACAATTGGAAAAGTTTTTGGGGCAAACCTGACCTGTTGAAAAGAGATGGTATTCATCCCTCCTGGGATGGTGCTGCTCTTCTCTCTAGTAATTTGGCTCATAGTCTTAGAGATAAAACATGACAATCTGGGGCTCAGGTCAGGAAGCAGACGGACTGGCTTAACCGACCGTCTGCTAGCGGCCTCACGTCACCAAGGTCAGATAAATCCCATCACATAGAGGCTCTTTCATCTAGATATCATCATATAGAGACTGTGTCTGTTCCCCGAATTTGGAAATCCAAAAAACTGCCAAAACTTTCTAAGGTTAAAAGTTTAATTGATGTTCAACAAATAAAAAACAGATATAATACAGATGAGCAAACGATAAAGCTTGGGTTGTTGAATATTCGATCCCTTAATTCAAAAGCGCTCATAGTTAATGATAAGATTACAGACTATAACCTAGATGTGCTGTGTTTGACAGAAACCTGGCTAAAACCAAACGATTACATTACTTTAAATGAGTCCACTCCGCAAGATTACTGTTATAAACATGAGCCTCGTCCGAAAGGCAAAGGGGGAGGTGTTGCTGTAATTTATAGTAATATTTTCAAAACCACTAAGAAATCTAGTTTTAAATATACTTCTTTTGAAGTGTTGGTGCTTAATGTAAAAATACATAGTGTAAACAATAAATCACATTTGAAAATTCTGCTGGCTACTGTATACAGGCCACCAGGGCACCATAAAGATTTTATCAAAGAATTTGCTGACTTTCTATCAAAATTAGTATTGGCTGCCGATAAAGTCCTAATTGTTGGTGATTTTAATATACATGTAGATAATGAAAAAGATGCATTGGGACTGGCATTTAAAGACATTATAAACTCAATTGGAGTGAGACAACACGTGTCAGAACCTACTCATTGTCGTAATCATACTCTAGATCTAATATTATCTCATGGAATAGATGTTGATGCCGTTGAAATTCTGCAGCAGAGCGACGACATCTCAGATCATTATCTAGTCTCGTGTAAATTACATTTAGCCAAGGCTGCAAAGCCGACTCCGTGTTATAAATATGTTAGACCTATCACTTCTGCCACTAAAGATGGCTTTATTAATAATCTTCCTAATCAGTTTCATAATCTCAGCATCCCGGATAGCTTAGAAGAACTTGATATTGCAACAGAAATGTTTAAATCTCTCTTTTCCAGCACTTTAGACATAGTTGCTCCGTTGCGCTTAAAGAAGATTAAAGAAAATAGTCCAACGCCGTGGTACAACGAGCACACCCGGGCCCTTAAGAGAGCAGCCAGAAAAATGGAACGAAACTGGAAGAAAACAAAACTAGAGGTATTTCGGATTTCATGGAAGGAGAGCTCGATTGCTTACAGAGAGGCATTAAAAGATGCTAGAACGGATTATTTTTCAACCTTATTAGAAGAAAATAAACATAATCCTAGGTATTTATTTGAACAAGTGGCTAAACTAACGAAAAAGAAAGCTTCAAGCCCAGAAGTTACCAAGAAACACAGCAGTAATGACTTTATGAACTTCTTCACTTATAAGATCTATAATATCAGGGACAAAATTATAACTATGCAACCGTCTACTACAGTAGCGCATCAGGGAGTGCATTGTAGTCTCCGTGAGGAACATTTTGATTCATTTGTTGCTATAGGAGAGGAAGAATTTTGCAAACTTGTTAATTCATCTAAATCCACAACTTGTATGCTAGACCCTATACCGACTAAGCTACTGAAAGAGATGCTTCCAGAGGTCATAGATCCTCTTCTAAATATCATTAATTCATCTTTGTCTCTAGGATACGTACCAAAAACCTTTAAGTTGGCTATGATTAAACCGCTTGTTAAAAAACCGCAACTTGATCCTACAGAATTAGTCAATTACAGGCCAATCTCAAATCTGCCTTTTCTGTCAAAGATACTAGAAAAAGCAGTATCATCACAACTGTGTTCCTTTTTAGAAAGAAATAATATCTGCGAGGATTTTCAGTCCGGATTTAGACCGTACCATAGTACTGAGACTGCTCTCATTAAAGTCACAAATGATTTGCTCTTATCATCCGATCGTGGTTGTATCTCTCTGTTAGTGTTACTTGATCTTAGTGCTGCATTTGATACTATCGACCACAACATTCTTTTAAATAGACTAGAAAACTATGTTGGCATTAGTGGAATTGCACTAGCATGGTTTAAATCATACTTATCTGACCGTTTTCAGTTTGTAGCAGTAAATGAAGAGATGTCTTATCGATCACAAGTTCAGTACGGCGTACCACAAGGCTCAGTACTAGGACCGCTGCTGTTCACTCTGTACATGCTGCCATTAGGAGATATCATTAGGAAATATGGAATTAGCTTCCACTGTTATGCTGATGATACTCAGCTGTATATTTCTTCAAAACCTAACGAAACTTACCAATTCTTAAAATTAACGGAATGCATAGCTGATATAAAAAATTGGATGACCAGTAATTTCCTATTACTAAATTCTGAAAAAACAGAGATTCTAATCATTGGACAAAAAACTGCCACACGTAATAACCCAGAATACTGTCTAACAATTGATGGCTGCTCTGTTAAGTCTTCGTCGTCGGTTAGGAACCTGGGTGTGCTCTTTGATACCAATCTTTCATTTGAAAGTCACGTGTCTAGTATCTGTAAAACCGCATTTTTCCATCTTAAAAATATATCTAAATTACGTCATATGCTCTCACTGACAAATGCGGAACAATTAGTTCATGCATTCATGACATCCAGGCTAGATTATTGTAATGCTCTTCTGGGTGGTTGCCCTGCACGCTTAATAAACAAACTACAGCTAGTTCAAAACGCAGCCGCTAGAGTTCTTACCAGAACCAGGAAGTATGACCATATTAGCCCGGTTCTGTCAACACTGCATTGGCTGCCTATTAAACATCGTATAAATTTTAAAATATTGCTGATTACTTACAAAGCACTAAATGGTTTAGCTCCCCAGTACTTGAGCGAGCTCTTAACGCATTATAGTCCTTCACGTCTATTGCGATCTCAAAATTCTGGCCAGTTGATAATACCTAGAATATCAAAATCGACTGCTGGCGGTAGATCCTTTTCCTATTTAGCACCAAAACTTTGGAACAATCTTCCTAACACAGTCCGGGAAGCAGATACAGTCTGTCAGTTTAAATCTAGACTAAAAACACATCTCTTTGGCTTAGCATACACATAACACATTATAGATTTCTATAATTCAATGTTAGGCTGCATAGTTTAGATCAGCCGGAACCGGGAACACTTCCCATAATTCCTGATGTACTTTGTACATCATAAGAAGGATGGCGTCTACGCTAATATTAGTCTCTGTTTATCCCGAGGTTTACCGCGAACCGCCGGATCCAGGCCATATCCAGATCTGAGGAAGGACCATCACATGGACACGATGACAACGCATCCCTGATGAGCCAGCCCATCAACACTGTGAAGGCCCATGAACACCTCAACACACTCATCTCCTCACCGGCCGGATGACCCAACCCAACCAGATGAACTGGATAAATATCATGAAAGTTCTGATCACATCTGACTCCTGACGTTATGCTGCCTAACTCATAATCATACACTGTTCGTTTGTTGGCCAAAGGAGGACTGGCCCCCTGACTGAGCCTGGGTTCTCCCAAGGTTTTTTTCTCCATTCTGTCACCTGATGGAGTTTTGGTTCCTTGCCACTGTTGCCTTTTTCGCCTCTCTTCGCCTTTGTTGCCATTGGCTTTTGGCTTGCTTAGTTGGGGACATTTAACATTTAATTTTGAATTTAACAATACTATTACAACATTGTTTTTCTGTTATCTCTGTAAAGCTGCTTTGAAACAATTTGAATTGTAAAAAGCGCTATATAAATAAAGGTGACTTGACTTGACTTGACTTGACTTCAATTGCTCGCAGCTTGTTGCTCGCTTGTTCTGCACCTGTGTGTAAAGGAGATAACTGTCTATTTAAGCATATATATTTGTCTATATTCGTCATTCAAAAAGGGAACTGCAGGTAAGCAAACCATAAAGTGCTGTTTTGCGTCACAAAGACAGACAGCATCCGACTGGAGCCAAAAACGCCCTAACATTGCCCGACGGCCGACCGTCTGCTTGGTGTGTCCCTGGCTTTACAGCAACATGCTTCAGTGCTTTCGCACTGGGTAGTTATAGGAAATCAGTTATAGGAACTAGCCATCAGGGCGGTCCCCCAAGAACAAAATTTTCCCCTAGAGCCATTTTTTGCTGATTGCATTCGCATCGCCAGTAGAAACACTGAAGCAACAGTAAACAGGTTTTGGCCGGTGTTGTAAACAGCAACACCGGCCAACAGCAATGTCATTTAAAGCCGCACTATGCAGTTTTTTTAGCTGGGACTGCTGTATATTCTTAGGTTTCCAGAAATAATTTTTTTGTAGGACCAATCAGGGAATAGAGGGAGTGGCTGAGAATGATGACGTTGATGTAGTAGTGCGTCAGTTTGAGTTGGAGTTCAGTAATGGCAGCGGAGAAAGACGTGAGAAACGGACCGAATTGCTTTGTTGCAGATCCGAAACGACCGCAGCGGCGTATTGTTAATGAATAGACCCAGCTTCGACAGTTGACGACGGAATACATCGCTGTCCTTAGTGTCAAATATACATTTAGAATTTAGAATTGACCGTTCGCAGGGAGCTTGATTGACAGGTGATCTGACCAATCATATTTCGCCATCCGCCATTTTGTCCGACAAAGCAGTCAGGAGAGATAGTAGATTAACATGGGAGCATTTTCACGCATTTCCACGGTTAAAACAACATTCCTTCTTATGTTCATTCATGTTTATTTGATGCTATACATGAACTAGAAGGAAGAGATGATCGGTCACAACACATTAAAGAGCCACAAAGTGGTATTTATTGTTTAAATTTAAGAAAATGACCAAATTTAAAAGGTGAGACTTTGTTTAATATGTTTAATATGAAAAGTAACTGAAAAGTAACATGTTCTGTCCTGTCTGTCAGCGTGTTGTCAGTCTCCTCTCTGCTCCGCAATGTATTTTTCACTGCGTGAGAACATGGTGTGTGTGTGTGAGAGCGGCGTAGCTTGACGGACGTAGCGACACTAAGGGGGGCGGGTCTTTGCGAACGGTCAATTGTTCCTTAAACACCTAAATTCGACGAACAAAACCTGCAGCTCTCATTGACAGACATCTTATTCTAAACATAATCCTCTGATCATTCCGACTTGTTTCCGGCCGGTTTCGGCGCATGACATACGTCACGACCACACGTTAGCGATTGGCTATGGCAGATCCTGAGTGACTCTGGGCAGATCCAATAGTTTTGAACTTTAACAGAGAACCCGCCTACAAGGAAGTAAACGTTTCTCAATGGAGAGAGGCCAGACTCTCTGTACAAATGAAATGAGAGTCTGGTAGAACCAGGCTAGAAACAATCTGCCCCTAGTGCAAAATAAGTACACTTTTGAATACTTTGAAAATTAGTACTTATAATGAATATAATATACTTTAAAATAATATATTTAAGTGTGAACTGAATGTACTGTTTCCAGACACTTAATTGCATGTTAATTGAAATTAAATGAAAATGTATTATAGCAGGGGTCTTTTTCAGGGCTTAGGAGATGGAGACATGGAGCAGGGACCCCTGATACAAAATGTGTCAAACAGAGTTTGTGATTAATGCATTATGCATCATAATAAATCAAATAAAATGTTGCAACAATTTATTAGTTTGCAGTTGTTTTGCGGAGTCACATTTTTAATTAATCAGATGGACAATTAAACATTTACCTGAACTTTAGTTAGTTTATTAAAAATTCACATTTTAATTTTACTAATCAGATGGGCATTTACTTGAACTTTAGCTTAAAGTTTACTAAACCTTAACATTTTAACTTTGCTGTGAGATGGACAATTACGAATGGAATCAATGAGTATGTGAACCGAGTGAGGGTTTTCTACTAATGTGCTGATATAGCAATATCAATGTACAGTGAGACATTTAAGTCATTATTTTTTACAAATAATTAGAAAAGAATTTAAAACAATATATTAAAAAGAATATTCTTCTAGCAATCTATTAGTCTGCATTTAGCCTACATTGCACGTATCTATTTTGACATACCATATTTTTGTCCCATGCAAGTATCACTGTTAATTGCAATTTCAAGAGTGAATCCTACATTTATGTGTAGATGTCATTTCCAAAACTTTGCAGCATGTAATTGGCCATCGGTTCTCTTAGCTGCATGAAAAACAAGTTTTATTCAATGGTTAATTCTACTTAGCCTCGAAAGCTGGAAAGAGCACAAACTCAAAAATGAGTTGCCAAATCTGTTTCATAATAATATTATATTATTTCAGTATCAACTGAGGATGCTCTTGCTTTCCTTTCAGAGTGCTTATATTTCAATTTGAATTTGTTGATGTTTAAATTTTTTTAACAAAATATTATTTGTGATCAAACATTAATTGGCAGACCCCTGAAGTACCACTGCAGAACCCCAGTTGAAGACCCTTGTATTATAGATAACATTTATATTACAGTTTTTTTCAGTCGCTAACAAGCGTTTGTCCAATCAGTTGTCACATTTTCAAAACTCTAAACACAGTTAGCACAGCATCGGTCTTTTGTGGCCATACTATTCACACATTTCATGTCATTTTCACACAATATGAAGTCAGTGAACACATTTCCACAATGCTTGTATTGGATTGTTTCTGTAGTATTTACAAATGTTAACACACGCCATCCCACAATAGCAAAAACAATATTCCAAACCTTAGATACAGTATAAAAACATCTTCTTCTGCAATGACATAAGTTCAAAAACAATATATTTCAGCTGATAATAAACAAACAATTGAATAATTGACACACATCTGATTTATGTTGGGTAAACTGGGCCAACCACAGCTGATTCCAGTTTGGCTTAGTCTCAGTGGCAGGGGTTATTTTTTCTATTACATTGACACATATACAGTAAAAGGAGGACTTTGAGAAGTGATGTTTTTGGAAACAGAAAGAGAAAAAGACAAACACTGTAATGTATGGACGAGGAAGAGTAAGAGCAAGGGGCCCAGGGAGAAGAGCAGGCCCAGTGAGAGATACAGTGAGAGATGCAGTGAGAGATACAGCAGCAGTGAGAGATGCAGGAGCAGTGAGAGTTGCAGGAGCAGTGAGAGTTGCAGTGAGAGATGCAGGAGCAGTGAGAGGTGCAGTGAGAGATGCATGTGCAGTGAGAGATGCAGTGAGAGATGCAGGAGCAGTGAGAGATGCAGTGAGAGATGCAGGAGCAGTGAGAGGTGGAGTGAGAGGTGCAGTGAGAGATGCAGTGAGAGGATCAGTGAGAGGTGGAGTGAGAGGTGCAGTGAGAGATGCAGTGAGAGGATCAGTGAGAGATGCAGTGAGAGGTACAGTGAGAGGAGCAGTGAGAGGTGCAGTGAGAGGATCAGTGAGAGGTGTAGTGAGAGATGCAGTGAGGTGCAGTGAGAGATGCAGTGAGAGATGCAGTGAGAGGTGCAGTGAGAGATGCAGGAGCAGTGAGAGGTGCAGTGAGAGGTGCAGTGAGAGATGCAGTGAGAGATGCAGGAGCAGTGAGAGGTGCAGTGAGAGATGCAGGAGCAGTGAGAGATGCAGTGAGAGGTGCAGGAGCAGTGAGAGGTGCAGTGAGAGATGCAGTGAGAGGTGCAGGAGCAGTGAGAGGTGCCGTGAGAGGTGCAGTGAGAGATGCAGGAGCAGTGAGAGATGCAGTGAGAGGTGCAGGAGCAGTGAGAGGTGCAGTGAGAGATGCAGTGAGAGATGCAGTGAGAGGTGCAGTGAGAGATGCAGGAGCAGTGAGAGATGCAGTGAGAGGTGCAGTGAGAGATGCAGTGAGAGATGCAGTGAGAGATGCAGGAGCAGTGAGAGGAGCAGTGAGAGGTGCAGTGAGAGATGCAGTGAGAGGTGCAGTGAGAGATGCAGGAGCAGTGAGAGATGCAGTGAGAGGTGCAGTGAGAGATGCAGTGAGAGATGCAGTGAGAGATGCAGGAGCAGTGAGAGGAGCAGTGAGAGGTGCAGTGAGAGGTGCAGTGAGAGGTGCAGGAGCAGTGAGAAGTGCAGGAGCAGTGAGAGGAGCAGTGAGAGGAGCAGTGAGAGGTGCAGTGAGAGATGCAGTGAGAGATGCAGTGAGAGATGCAGTGAGAGATGCAGTGAAAGATGCAGTGAGAGGTGCAGTGAGAGGAGCAGTGAGAGGTGCAGTGAGAGATGCAGTGAGAGGTGCAATACCAAGCGGTTTAATCCCAGGTGCATCGCCTTGGATAATATCAGATGTGATGTTGATGAAAACATGTGGCCTAACCCTGAAGATCGTAGAGATTAGATACAGTAATTTTGTGCTTCCCCCTCCCCCTTTTTTTCTGGGCTTTTTGCTGTTACTTTTTTGTTCAGAATGCTCTTGTGTGTTTCATGGATATTTTGTTCAATGTAAGCAATACTGTAAAACGAATCGGTTACCTAACGTAACCTCGGTTCTCTCTAGATGAGGGAACGAGTATTGCGTAAGCTAGCTTACGCTACGGGAAAGATTAATCTTTTCTGAGAAACTGAAGCCAAAAAATTATCCTATAATTTGTATCCATTGTCAACGCAGTTCAGCTGCAGCAGACCATGAGCGGGCTAGCTAGCAGCTCATTGGTTCGCTCACAGGGAACTGCTTAAGCCTATGAGGAGACGCGAATGAACTCTCGGCCAATGAGAGTCAGACATGCTCTCATTGCGTCAGAACCCGCCGAGTAGGGCGTGGTCAGAGAGTATATATATCGGCGTCATAGGCTGTAACTCTGGTTTTCATAGAATGAAGCGAGAACGCTAGCACAAGCACGGCCAGGAACGCAATACTCGTTCCCTCATCTAGAGAGAACCGAGGTTACGTTAGGTAACCGATTCGTTCTCTTACGAGAGGTTCTCTCGTATTGCGTAAGCTAGCTTACGCTACGGGAACACCTGGTCAACGCCAGTGCGTGCGTGCGTGCTAAGCATCCACTATGAGTCCCAGGGGAGACCCGGGGAACCCATATGAGTGGGAATGAATATAAGTACATGTGACAAGGCCAGCAGCGCGGGCCGGTGATTGTGTAGTACTTAGGCACCTGATAGAGAGGAACAGAGCGGAAACCGGTCTGTGTGAATAACTCTTATTTAGTGCAGCTAACCAGAAAAGCTGTAACATACTAGATTGCTAGTAGTTGAGCCTGCAAGGCGGGAACTTCCAGATTGTAAAATCTGACAAAGGTGGAGGGGGAAGACCATCTCACACACAAATGTCATGAATGGAAATTCCGCTGGACCATGCCCACGATGAGGCCATGCCTCTAGTGGAATGAGCCCTGATGCCCAGAGGGCATGGCAGGTCTTTTGATGCGTATGCGGCTGCAATGGCATCAACTATCCATCTGGATAGGGTCTGTTTCGAGGCGGCCAACCCTTTGGTGCGCCCACCGAACGAAACAAAAAACTGCTCAGATCGTCTGACCGGAGCAGTGCGAGAAATGTATAATCTCAGGGCCCTGACCGGACACAGGAGATTAGAGTCAGATTCGCTATCGGATGCAGGCAGAGCCGATAGGGAAATAACTTGTGCCCTGAACGGGGTACCAATCGCCTTTGGGACATAACCATGTCTAGGTTTGAGAACGACTAAGGAGTCATTGGGCCCAAACTCGAGACAGGACGCACTAGTGGACAGTGCGTGAAGGTCTCTCACACGTTTTACTGATGCGAGCAGAAAAACGGCCTTGAGCGAAAGGTATTTGAGGTCCACGGTGTTTAGTGGTTCGAATGGGGGGGCTTTCATAGCTTCGAGAACTATGGAAAGGTCCCAAATCGGCACCGAAGGGGGACGTGGGGGGTTCATCCTTCTAGCTCCCCTGAGGAAGCGGATGACCAAGCCGTCTTTGCCCAGTGACTGGCCGCGCCGGGGTTCAACGAACGCTGCGACGGCTGCCACATACACCTTGAGAGTGGACGGGGACCTGCCCTTGTCCAACATCTCTTGGAGAAAAACTAGCAAGGAAGGAACCTCGCCTGACCGTGGGTCCAAATTTCTGTTGGTGCACCATTTTGAGAACACAGACCATTTAGACGCATAGAGCCTTCTGGTAGAAGCCGCTCTAGCCTGCATGATCGTGTTTAACACTCCCTCTGGCAAAGCAACGGGTAGTTGTTGATTACCCACGCACGTAGCGCCCAGCGCTCTGGGTGGGGATGCCAGATCGTGCCGCGAGCTTGAGAGAGGAGATCTACTCTGACTGGAATGGGCCACGGGGCTGTCTGTGACAGCTGAGTGAGCTCCGGAAACCAAGTCTGACCCTCCCAATGTGGAGCTATGAGGAGCACCGAGTGGCGTGTTTCCCTGATTCTCTGAAGTACCTGTGGTAGTAGAGAAACCGGAGGGAATGCATAAAGCGGGCGGCTGGACCAGGTCTGGGCTAGCGCGTCCTCGCTCTTTGAGAAAAATATTGGGCAGTGGGTGTTCTCTTCTGAGGCGAAGAGGTCCACCTCTGCTCTGCCGAATATTCGCCACAGTTTTTTGGACTGTAAGAGTGTACAGGGACCCCGGGGGGAATGGGGATCCTGGACAGGCTGTCTGGACCGTCGTTCAGATGGCCTGGCACGTGCGTCGCTCTGAGCGAGAGCAGGTGACACTGAGACCAAACTAAGATGTGTTCTGTCAGCCGGAAGAGATTCCTGGATCTGACTCCGCCCTGACGGTTTAGATAGGAGACCACGGCTATATTGTCCGAACGGATCAGCACGTGGTGACCGTGAATGTGCTGGAGAAAGCGCGTGAGCGCGTTCTCGACCGCCAACATCTCCAAACAGTTTATGTGGAGGAGGCTCTCTTGAGCTGACCAGGGGCCGAAAGCCGGTGAGCCCTCACAGAGCGCACTCAAACCCGTGTTGGATGCGTCTGTCGAGATAACTTTTCGGCGAGAAAAGGTCCCCATGGAACGCCCGCTGAAACCATTCTGCCACAGTCCATGGCTGCAGAGCTGTGATACAGGTCTGCGTTACTTTTTATCAGCTGGCGGCCCGTGGTCCACGCGCGGTGAGACACGCGGCTCTTCAACCAGAACTGAAACGGGCGCATGCGCAGTAACCCCAGCTGGAGCACCGCAGAGGCTGAGGCCATGTAACCCAACGCCTTCTGAAAGGTTTTCAGAGGTGTGAGTCTGTTCATCTGAAAAGATGCGGCGAGACGCTCATCGTGACCGAGTCTAACTCTATACCCAAGAAGGAGATAGTCTGACTGGGTTGTAGCGCGCTCTTTGTCCAGTTGACAGAGAGGCCCAGAGCTTTCAGATGGTCGAGGAGAACTGTACGATGAGATGTTTAGTGACCTGAAGTCGAGCCCGCAGGGTCGACAACGGCATGTTTTCGCAGAGCTCGCAGCCGCCGTTGGCGAGGGCGAGCTCGGCGTGCTCCAATCCGAGGCAGAGAGCGCAGATGACGTGGCGGTCTCCGCCCTCGAGGGGAGCGCGGCAAGAACCGCAGGAAATTTTTAGAGACATCTTGAAAAAGACGCTCAGCTCTTTAGGATACAATATAGGAAGCTTTTGTAAAAAGGATACAAATCCGTCGGATGGCGCTAGCTCGCAGGACGGCTGAAGGTGGCGAAGACGGCCGGCTTCCTCAGTCTCCCAGATGCTCGCTAAGTTGCCTTTTCAACGACGGCGGCTTCTCTCAAGATCAGCAGATGCGTGTAGCCTCGCTGAAGAGATGAAAAATCAGAGTTACAGCCTATGACGCCAATATTTATACTCTCTGACCACGCCCTACTCGGCGGGTTCTGACGCAATGAGAGCATGTCTGACTCTCATTGGCCGAGAGTTCATTCGCGTCTCCTCATAGGCTTAAGCAGTTCCCTGTGAGAGAACCAATGAGCTGCTAGCTAGCCCGCTCATGGTCTGCTGCAGCTGAACTGCGTTGACAATGGATACAAATTATAGGATAATTTTTTGGCTTCAGTTTCTCAGAAAAGATGAATCTTTCCCGTAGCATAAGCTAGCTTACGCAATACGAGAGAACCTCTCGTAAGAGAACTTTTTCTGTTCTATCATACCGTGTTTCTACTGTACCTCCTGTAGTAAACAATAAAGGGAAAAAAAATTATTTGCTTTTTACTGGATTGCTTTTGAATGTGAACATTACTGTACATGTGGACATACAGTTCCCAACCAAGAAATTTTGTGCAAAAACAGTGGATTGCATGTTTTGCATGCAAATACCTATAAAACCGAAACATAAAAGTCTATGCAGTTTTTGTAATGTCAACAATAGCCAGTATTTTGAAACCTGGTGTAGTTTGATTCACTGCATGTACTTTGTGAAGTGAAAACAAGTGTTATTCTTTGACAGAATAATTTCATTTTGAGTCAGATTTCCAGTGTTTTGGAAAGTTTGTGTGTGCAGAGAAAGATGTGTTCTATTTTGAAATGAAGAGTTAGTATATATTTAACAAAATGTGTTTTTGAGAAGAAAATTATCCATTTGGCCAATTGTGTTTTATAGGTGTGAGTCTGTGTTAAGAGTTTAGAAAAAGTATCTGAAGTATGGGCAAGCGCTTGTTAGCGATTGAAAAAAAAACTGTAAACACAAGCTGAACTTTAGTGGGCTTTTAGACCCACTTAGGTAGATATTAAGTACATATTTATGTAATTTCATAATAACTTCTATTTTCTTTCAAATCTGATTAAAGTGTAAGTGCTGAATGTACTGATATGCATTTATGATCAACTAAAATATACTTTCATGTATTGTTTTTAAATAGAATCATAATTGCATATTTGTTATGAAGTTTAGAACATTTAAAACATTTAGTTAAAATTGTAAACAAGTACTTTTAGTTAGCACATCAAAATTATTACTACTTTACAATACTTTTAAAGCACAACAAAAGATTATTAAAACATGATTTGAAACATACTTCGTAAACCATTAACCTTTAGTTTCTCACCCTTGTCATTCCAAAATGTTAAAGGTGGGGTATGTGATTCTCTTTTTTGTCCATTTTTTCAAAATCACTTGAAATCCTATTCATAACCCACTTACAGCCACTGAGTTAGAAGCACTGAAATGAAAATTAAGCAATTTAATCATCTGTGGAACGGGCAGGACTCGAAAAACTCCAGCCAATCATTTCCAAGACCACCTAGAATCATTGGACAGTAAGTCCGTCAATCAAACAGTTGTACCATACCCCCCTCCCCCCATCCCCCTTGCGCGAATCAGAGACAGCGTTGGAGAAAAGAAGGTAGGACCATTTGAGTTGTGTATTTTCAAAATCTGATGGTCGTTTTGCAAATCACATACCCCACCTTTAAGAATTACTTTATTCCACAGAACATAAAAAGCTATTCTGAAAATGTGTCAGTGTTGTTTTTGTTCAAGCAATTAGAAGTTAATGGGTTAAACTCTGAAGATTACCAAAAAAAAAAAAAAACATTTAGCAAGTTTATAAGGGGCCTACTACGTTTCCCATCATTCTCTGAGGCAGCACAAATATAAAACAATTTTTAAAACTCAAGTAGGAACAACCTTCCTTCCTTCCTTCCTTCCTTCCTTCCTTCTATCCATCATTATTTATTGCTGTTATATTTTTCTCAGCTTTGATTTTATATTATGTGTAAATGAGAAGTAAAAAATCCATTCTTAAATGATTAATTCCTAAATGAAAAGACCTTTACCAGAACCATCATTTACTCCACGAACGGCCCATTTCCTGCAGCCCTACTGCCCTCGCTCTCAATACTAAAAACATGAAATAAGGGCAGCTATATCTCTCCTCAAGGTCAGATGAGGCTTTAGTTTTTAGTAGCACTAGGCACAGAAACCTAGTTTTCAGAGAACATGAAATGTATTTATAAAAACATATAAATATCCAAGAAACATGAATCAGGATAAAAAAAAAATGGAAACAATCTGTAAGGAAGGTGCTCAGGTTTGCAAATGGTGACCACTGAGTGACCACATCGAAACTCGATGAGAGTGGCACTTCCGTGCAGTGATTTTAAAAGGGTTCAGACATAAAAGTGGCCTCTTAAAGGAGAACTCCGGTCAATTTTAACATTGAGCTCATTTTTTTGTACATTTGGAGTGCTGTCAGTACAGACAAAAACGACAAAAATCGGTGTTTCCTACACCGTGTTATCCTCTTTTTAAAATTCGCACCCTGTTGACTTCAATGGGGCAAGTTCTAAACCTGCGTTTAGCCTGCTTTAACATCCTTGATTTGTCATTACAAGTGCACAGCCATGTGAGTGGTGTTATTAAGAGTGACCACGGTCAATCTGACTGCAGTTGATGTGAAAGATATAAATAAAAATGATGTTAATTGAATTCAGACAGCTCACATACCTGTGTTTACGTTCTGTTTTCGTTCGAAGTCCACAGTTGTCGATTGTCGAGTTTTTGCGCGCGCGATCATTGGTAACTAAGCAACAGTGGAGACTCAGACTGTCAGCTGTCAACAGATGACGGTGCTGTGTGGTGTTCTGAGAATATCAGCTCAAATGGATAGTTCCTCCGAATCAGATGTTGAACACACGGAGGAGTTTTTTGAGAATTTTTTTTAAGTACAGTATTTTTTAAGAGTTGCTTAGTTACCAATGATCGCGCGCAGCGCGAACTCGACAATCGACAACTGTGGACTTCGAACGGAAACAGGACGTAAACACAGGTATGTGAGCTGTCTGAATTCAATTAACATCATTTTTATTAATATCTTTCACATCAACTGCAGTCAGATTGACCGTGGTCACTCTTAATAACACCACTCACATGGCTGTGCACTTGTAATGAAAAATCAAGGATGTTAAAGCAGGCTAAACGCAGGTTTAGAACTTGCCCCATTGAAGTCAACAGGGTGCGAATTTTAAAAAGAGGATAACACGGTGTAGGAAACACCGATTTTTGTCATTTTTGTCTGTACTGACAGCACTCCAAATGTACAAAAAAATGAGCTCAATGTTAAAATTGACCGGAGTTCTCCTTTAAAGACTGATATAGGGCACCATCATTCCTGCAGCCATGCTTTTGACTCGCCATGTGAGGTTTGTGTATAGTAAAGCTCAATGAGAAGCTTCTTTAAGAGGTTGTCATTGAAAGGTTAGATAAAAACATTAGATAAAAAAAGTGCTGAATAAATAATCTCAGAGTAATAAAACAAAGAGGTTTGGCACTTTGGTGCATATGTAGAAAGAAAATAACCACTGATGGTTCTGTATTATACAAAGAGTGTAACTGTTTAGGGTTTTAAATTTGACACAAATGTTCATGGTTGCCACACACAATGGTAAATGGGAAGTGCCATAAACTGGGGGAGGAACCGCATCATCTGGCTGATGTTCCCAGATGAAATGAGCTGGTGATGAGAGCCATATGGTAGCTGGTCCATTCACACACACACACTGTATACTTGCAGATGAGTTTCTTTTCTACAGATTAGGAACCTTTATAGAGGGATATGTAGGGATAGAGTTATGCTGTTAAATTTAGGATATTGTATCCGTTATTTTTCTTATTATTATTAAAAAAAGAGATCATCCAATTCTGCTCTTCATGCTGATCCCATTCAACATCTTACATTAAGACTCCACCCATTACAGTAGCAGGCTTTTTTTTTAAGTAAAGTTTTTTGCAACTCCAAATCGTCTCCAATTCTTACGAAAATTGTGTCAGATGACCTTTTAACTAAGCCGCAAAGCCATGACAAAAACATTTTTTTATACCCCTTTGGGTAACACTTTATAATAACTGCACACTATTAATCATTAGTTAAGCATTAGTAAACAGTTAATTCATCATTTATAAAGCATTAATAGACATTAATAAGCAGTTTATAAATACAGCTATAAATGCTTTATTCTTGATTTAAAAGCATATATATAATGTGTTTAATAATTGTATTTTCATACTTTATTCATGATCAATTTATCATTTCTAAATGATGTATTGCATTATTTATAAAACACTTATTTAAGAGGTGTCAGTGGTTCATAAGATTACTTAGAAAGTGTAAGTAAATGATTAATAAACTATTTAAATGTACATTCATACATATTATTCAGACATATAGTAATAGTTACTTAATGTGTTAATAAATGCTTTATTACCATGTATTTATACTGTAATTCAGGGTTAATTCGGGTAGTTACTATATTTGTGAGCTCATCTAAAGTGAGGACTATTCATGCTTTGTAAAGCATTTACAACGGAGATGTGTTGTTTCACTGAGTTGTGTTTGTTTCATTTTTCTGTTTTGAAGATAAATGAGCATTTAAATCTAATTTATAAATGTTTTACAAGGCATGAATAGTCCTCACTTTAGATGAGCTCACAAATATAGTTAACTGACCACCACTAAATGCTTTATAACTACCTGATTTTACTCCATTTACTTACACTTTCTAAGTGATCTTACGAATCACTGACAACTCTTAAATAACTGGTTTGTAAATAATGCAATACTTCATTTAGAAATTATTAATTGATCATTAAGAAAGTATGAAAATACAATTATTAAACACATTATAGATATGCTTGTAAATCAGGAAAAAAACATTTATAACTATTTATATACTGCTTATTAATGTCTATTAATGCTTTATAAATTAAGAATGAACTGTTTACTCATGCTTAACTAATGATTAATAGCGTGCAGTTATTATAACGTGTTACCCATCTGGGTTCAAAAGTTATGATGTGAACAACAAGATCGACACAAAAATTGGTTCAGAGGCTGCATCTCGGTCAAACTTTGATCAATCAAAAATAAAAATTGCTGGGCTTCATTGGAACCCTGATCTGAGGATCCATGCCAAATCTGGGAATAGTGCCACCAACAGGTCATGAGAAAATGGCTCATCTGAAAAATGGCTATTTTTGCTAATAACTTTTGAACAATTTATCAGAATCAGAATCTTGGTTTCTATGGATTCTCTGTGTCATGCTAAATCCGTGGATACTGATTCTGCCAGGATTGGACGAACCACGTGTCCGCCATTTTGAAATTTTACATACATTGCAATATCAATTTGACATATCTTCACAAAATTTGGTAGGGATCATTGACCGCATATCCTGAAGGTATCTGAGACATTTGGACACAACGCCACCTAGTGTTCTAGAGATTTACGTTTTTATCTTACGTTATAACTTTGGAAAACCTTGTTCAAATTTAGATTTATCATATTTGATATATCATTTGTTATTTTTCAACAATGTAACTGTCCAACATATTGAATTATATGTTCTGCATCTGGGTAGACAAGGCAAGACATGCAGGCAGGTAGGTAGGCAGACAGACTGCAAACCAAGGAGGGCAGTGAAGGCAAGGCGGGCCGGGAGGGAAGAAAGAGAAGGCGAGAAAGTTGCGTTGCAGGCTTGGCCCCGTATAACTGCTTGCGGTTACTGTTACATCAATGTTCATTATTTTTACTATATTATAAAAAAATTATATTTATTATCATACCCTGCTGTTCAAAAGTTTACTGTGGATTCTAACAGTCTGTCTCCTATTTGCAAAGAAGACCAATAGCCAGTTGAATAATGCTGGACTCAGCCCGAGTGCCTCCAACATGTGCACCAGTGTTTGTGGTATGATTGTGTTAAAAGCAGAGCTAAAATGAAGAAAAAGCAGTCTTACATAAGAGTCCCAATGTATACCAGACAATGTATTCCAGGTGGGTGAGGGCCATATGTACTGTATAACATACGAGACGGCATCCGCAGTACATCTGTTCCCCCTATATGCATACTGGTGGGGGTCAATGCTGAAGTCAATTCCTTTTTTTTTTGTTCCATGTTCTCAAAGCACTTCATAACTATCGGAGATAGTGCTACGTGGCGGTAGGCACAAAACTGCTGAAATCTTTGTAACAGGGATAATGGTCGCAGATTTAAAACATGATGGTACCTTGGCTTGAAAGTGAGATGTTGAATATGTCAGTTAGTAACTCAGATAGCTGTAATGCACAGTCTTTCAGAACCCGGCCGTGAATGCTGTCTGGGCCAGCTTCCTTGCAGGGCTTGACTTTCAGGAGGGACCTCCTGACATCCACTATGGTTACACTAGGAAGCAGCACATCCAATGAGAATACAATTCTGGTGCTAGGGGAAGTATTAAGGGCTTCAAAACGAGCATAAAAGTTATTGAGAGCATTAGGAAGAGATGGATCCCTAGGGCATTCAGTGTCTCTGCTGTCATAGTCTGTGATGGCCTTGATGCTCCGGGGGTCGTTGGTAGAAAAATGACCCTGTATCTTTGCAGCATATGCAGTCTTGGCTCTTTTAAAACTTGCAGTCAATTTCCTTCTTGCTGCTCTGAGCACTGCTGCATCACCAGACCTGAATGCAGAATCCCGGGCCCTCAAAAGAGTTCTAACCTCTGCAGTCCTCCAAGGTTTCTGATTCGGATAGATAGTAATTATTCTCGTAGCGGTTACATCATTCACACTCTTACTAATGTACTGTAGCTCATACAATTGCTTCCACACTTTTTCTATGAGAAAAAGTCAATAGGGAGCTTGAGAAGCCGCTGCACTCCTGCGTGCCGCCATCTTGTGATGGTAAAGCTGAATTGTCAGCATCCATTACTCCAGTTAAGTGTTACTTAAAATTGTGGTTGATATTCTGGGTCAGTATTTACCCCCTAAAACTCTTTGTATCAGGAGGCCAATGTCAATGACCCAGTTCGCATTAATGGCCCAGAGCGAGGATTTGGCTGTGTTTCCTGTCAGAGTGGATGAAGGCATTTAATAAGACTCCAAAAGGAGGATTCAATCAGTGGCCGAGACTGAGAAAGTACATCCTGGTATAAAAAAAGATATTCAAACACCTTCATATCCTTCTGAAAAACACATTTGCTCTCATTGTCATATTCATGATGACCACAACACCACAAACTCCATGACAAAAAAATTTAAAAAAATAAAGCATCCAAAAACTTAAAAACTAACATAATGGCTCTTTTGAATCAGTCTTGAGGAAGTACATTGTGTGATTCATTGGGGCTTTAAAACAGACATCTGATTGTTACCTGAGCCGAGCTGATCTACAGAATCTGCTGGCCATATGAGTCCATTATGCAAATTCACATTAGCATACTTTACATAGACACAATTTCATTTGAGCCCTGACCTCATAAAGCAAAGAGACATAATGTAATGCAAATTATATATTAATATATTATATTAATATACACTCACCGGCCACTTTATTAGGTACACCTGTCCAACTGCTCGTTAACACTTAATTTCTAAGCAGCCAATCACATGGCGGCAACTCAGTGCATTTAGGCATGTAGACATGGTCAAGACAATCTCCTGCAGTTCAAACAGAGCATCAGTATGGGGAAGAAAGGTGATTTGAGTGACTTTGAACGTGGCATGATTGTTGGTGCCAGAAGGGCTGGTCTGAGTATTTCAGAAACTGCTAATCTACTGGGATTTTCACTCACAACCATCTCTAGGGTTTACAGAGAATGGTCCGAAAAAGAAAAAACATCCAGTGAGCGGCAGTTCTGTGGGCGGAAATGCCTTGTTGATGCCAGAGGTCAGAGGAGAATGGCCAGACTGGTTCGAGCTGATAGAAGGGCAACAGTGACTCAAATAACCACCCGTTACAACCAAGGTGGGCAGAAGAGCATCTCTGAACGCACAGTACGTCGAACTTTGAGGCAGATGGGCTACAGCAGCAGAAGACCACACCGGGTGCCACTCCTTTCAGCTAAGAACAGGAAACTGAGGCTACAATTTGCACAAGCTCATCGAAATTGGACAATAGAAGATTGGAAAAACGTTGCCTGGTCTGATGAGTCTCGATTTCTGCTGCGACATTCGGATGGTAGGGTCAGAATTTGGCGTCTACAACATGAAAGCATGGATCCATCCTGCCTTGTATCAACGGTTCAGGCTGGTGGTGGTGGTGTCATGGTGTGGGGAATATTTTCTTGGCACTCTTTGGGCCCCTTGGTACCAATTGAGCATCGTTGCAACGCCACAGCCTACCTGAGTATTGTTGCTGACCATGTCCATCCCTTTATGACCACAATGTACCCAACTTCTGATGGCTACTTTCAGCAGGATAATGCGCCATGTCATAAAGCTGGAATCATCTCAGACTGGTTTCTTGAACATGACAATGAGTTCGCTGTACTCAAATGGCCTCCACAGTCACCAGATCTCAATCCAATAGAGCATCTTTGGGATGTGGTGGAACGGGAGATTCGCATCATGGATGTGCAGCCGACAAATCTGCGGCAACTGTGTGATGCCATCATGTCAATATGGACCAAACTCCCTGAGGAATGCTTCCAGCACCTTGTTGAATCTATGCCACGAAGAATTGAGGCAGTTCTGAAGGCAAAAGGGGGTCCAACCCGTTACTAGCATGGGGTACCTAATAAAGTGGCCGGTGAGTGTATATGCAAATATTCATGAGTGAAACCCCCACAGGACAAATGATCCAATTATGGCCTGGCAGCCATAGTGACCATAGTGGTAACTTGTGTTATGAGTTATGTTTTTTTTACACTCAATACATTTAGTAATTTGTCCTGTGTGACAGAGCCGAATGGATTTGAGATTGGAGAGTTTTCAAATACAGATTCATCTCTGCCACTTTCATCTATACTGTAAGGACTGGGCGGAATGACGGATCATCTAAATAACTAAATGTATTTCTTCCTATAAACCCCGGGACTTGAACACACACACACATACACAAACTGCTAACACTGGCCGAAGTGTCCTGTTACGAGTTTACAACCCAAAAGAATGTGCATAGACTTGATTCTTTGCTGAGAAGGAGAAATGAAACCTGTTCAATCCTATATATTAAATTCATATATATATATATATATATATATAACCATGTGATAAATGTATTAACATGCATCTAATGTTCCATCGCATGATTTTTCCTTTTATGTGTTTTGTTTCATGTAAACGCTAATACTTAATGTTTCAAACTCTGCAAACTAGGGTTAACCAAAACTCACCTATAACGTGTTTGGTTTTGATAAATTGGTATTTTGGAGATTTGAAAGAGTGTGCATATGATATGTTGGTATATATGAAATATGATACAAAATATTAGTATTACAAGAATCTTCCCTAGTCCTCTTCATCAGAAACCAGTCCACGTTTAGGACAAAGACTCATAAATCAATAACAGAGCAACTTTCCCGCCTGGAACTTCTACCCTTCTTATTGGTCGAGCCAATGAGAGGTGGGACACGTTCTCTAAGGCTATAAATTGCATCCACACAACAAACTCCCCCGCTTCTCTTACGCTCTGACCTCCTTGCCTTCGTCTGCCTTAGTCATGTAGTCTCTGATACGATTTCCCCTCGGGAAATCCTTTCTTTCTTTTGTTTGTTTAAAAGTTTTGTTTTCTTTAAGTTTCCAACCTAATTCATCTCACAGGAGAGGAGATGAATTCAGCCGAATTTGGTAATGTTACCTCAAAGACTTTAAACCTCTGTTCAAAGCACGCGCGCCGAACGCCACGTGACGCGCGCACACGGAATAAAGAACATCCATTCCGCTCATGCACGCGGCCGGGACAGGCCGTTTTAGGAACACGCGACAAGACACAGAGAGACCAAGAAACTTGTGCAAGTATATTTCTGTATCAGCTTCTAGGAAGCTTTAAGATGATGTTTTTCGTGTTGTTTCAGAGAGGTTACGGTCTGGGGAACTTTGTCAATGCTTTCTCTAGTTCTCTCTTATCTTACTCTCTCACTCTTGCCAGAATGTGATTCCTTCGTGAGTTCCCTTTGGGGATCTCTTTCTTTTGTTTTGTTTCTAGTTTAGTTTATGTTTTTCAGGCTTAGATAAGTCTCCGTGTTTAATTCCAATCGACGATTGAAAAG
Organism: Semotilus atromaculatus; assembly: GCA_031834385.1. Classification (NCBI taxonomy): domain Eukaryota; kingdom Metazoa; phylum Chordata; class Actinopteri; order Cypriniformes; family Leuciscidae; genus Semotilus; species Semotilus atromaculatus. The sequence goes on from JAULUF010000030.1 coordinate 9,391,635, forward strand.
AACACCGCGTGACATATCTCTTCAGCAAATCCATCTACAAGGGACCTTTAAACGAGCGCGCGCTCGCTTTGAAGGAGAAACACGCGCATGTGACCACGTGACGCGCAGGACCGAGAGACACACACATGCTTCTTCACCAGCCATGCAAAGAGTTTACCTACCTGTGCAAGTATCCGTGTTTGATCACGCTTTTAAGATTTGTTGAAGTCTTGTTGTCTCTCAAAGTCCCGTGTCTATGCGAATTTGCTATTTAGTAAGATCCTCGGGTCTCTCTAAAACTCCCTTGTGCATAACTGCAACTTTCTAAAAATTCTCTCTCTCTCTCTGTCTCTATGCATTTCTCGTTCATCGATGCCTTATCATGTTTTGTTGTTTATTATGTTTGTAATGTTTGTGTGTTTCGTTGTTTATTATGTTTGTAAATACATGTATCCCATGTAACCGTAGTAAATGCATAGGCTAGTTACTTCTTATTAAATTTCATGATGCTCATTTGATGGATTTACTGTCTGCTCATAATTCCGGTCCCTGAAATGTCTAGATCAAAAGCTACGAGCTTTACAAATTAAAGATACTTTAAAGAGTATTTGTTTATAGGGCGGGAAAGCTAATTCTTGTGGCCACAGAATTAATTTTCCTAAACTCTATAAATTAATTGAGCTAATTAATTTTACCTGTTTGTGAAATGTGGTCCGTGTAATTAATTGCAATCAACTTGTGGTTAATCGCAAGGATTCACATGCATGCAGGTAACAGGACATATCATCCCTTACCGGGAGTTTTACTAAAATGTAAAGTTGATCTGGTCCGAACCTGTATGAATGATTATTAATTATGAATTATTAATTATTGTATACAAATTCCCCAAAATCGACTGGATCATTACCTTACAATACTAAGAAGAAACTTATGTAACAGAGGAGTTTCCATGTGCAAGAAATCAACTCCCACAATGTACTTATTTCAACTTTTGCAGAGGCCTTTGTCTGCTTGATTTACAATCAACATGAAACTGTGTTCACAACTCATTTTACTTACATAATGAAGTGTATTTGCATTGAAAATCTTTTTTTAATAAAGTTAAGATTAAAACAAATTAAAAATATTGTGTGAGACAATAGATAATGCTAAACACTTTAAACAGTAAAGTAAGTTAAGATATTAATTATATTAAGTTAATTATTTATTAGTGACATGACTTAATTACATGCATGTTAAATGCCAAAGTTAGTGTGGGAGGTTACCAGCAAGATATAGTGTGCTTCACTTGTATGCACAGCTCAGGCACTCAATGAGTGTTGTTTGTGTACATGCAAAACATACAAACTTACCTACCGTAAAACTTCAAATAATAGCCCGGGCTTTTATCGCCGAACTGCACCGGCTTGTATTTGAGACAGGCGTCTATATGAGACAGGCCTTTAATTTAGTGTTGAGATGTTGTTCATTGAGTGTAACGTTAAGTCTAGAGATAACGATCCAAATAGCATAGGCTGATAGATGGAAAGCATGACAGTAAGAGGTTACCAGACTATATTACGTTTTATTTATAATTCGAATGTGTTTAACAAAGTTAATGCAAGAATTAAGGGGGTCTCACACCGGACGAGACGCGCGTCTAGGACAGCTCGAGGTATCGCACACCGATCGCGCACTTTCTCAGTTTATGGCCAGCAATATTGTTGTTACATTATGAAATTAAGATAATGTCTGTACTATGTTATGATTGTGCTGTACAATTAAAAACAATCGTTGCTAAGTCTGCAGTCTGAACACTTTACCTCAGACCGTCAGTTAACTGAATGAATTGAGAATATCATTATACCTCGAGTTGTCAAAGACGCGCGGCGCTTCTCGTCCGGTGTGAATGAAGGCTGTAAACAACTACAATAATGTGATACTGACCCTATTCATCACTATCATCATCACCGCGATCCTCAACTACAAGTTCACTGGTGAATTCCTCCTCCACTTCTCCCTCTCCGGCCTCCGCTAACTCTCCCTGCCTTGCTTGCGCTAACAGCTCCCGCCCAGATGTGCAGGGCTTTCTTGCGTGCGCAATCTGCACCATAGAACTGGCTTAAACAGACGATCTGACGTGTTTTAGAAGATTAAATACAACCCGAAACTAAAAAACTGACCAGGCCTCTATTTGAGACCGGCCTTTATTTATCCAAACCTGTCAACACACCAGGCGTGTAAAAGAGACAGGCGTCTATTTGGGACTCGGCTAGTATTTGAAGTTTTACGGTATTAAAGTATACATCAATGCATGGGTAAAAGTTCAGTATTACCCAATGATGTTTGTTCTTTATGTTTTCAGCACAATGTCTAGGTTAATCTGGAAATGGTTTTGACAGTAAATTATGCATAGGAAAAAAATTAAAGATATTGTTCTAAACGTGACCTTTAAGCTATGCAAATTAACCTCATGCCAAAGAGGGGCCAATACGGTGACCACCTCTGACAGCATCAGCCAATCAAACGCTGAATCTGAAAGCCGCCAATTTGCAAATACCTCCTTCTCAGGAGAGTTTAACCCTCTGGAGTCGAGAAACGCGCCGGCGCGTTTTGCGCGATTTTTTTTCACATAGCAGCAAAATAGACTTAAAATACTCAGTCACTTTTGGTCATACACACTTAAGAAATATGAAAAAATAAACTGTTAAATGTCTACTTTTTTATGGGTCCACTTACAATCGAAATAAAACATTGTGCTTTTGTAAAATAAAGAAAATAAACAGGGTGTGCTTTCTGCCTCTCCGTCTCCGTGAACTTTTTTTCTGGAGCACGTCTCTAAACGTAAACAAAACTCAGTGAATACTAGTCACACATGCATGATCAATATATCTTTATAATCATTTAAGTGTGTACTTTTAAATTATCTAATTCAAAACTAAAACAAATATTCTGTGTTTATGTAATCTATATAAAAAGAGAGAGATGCCAGGCAATCTCATTTCAGCTAATTATCTTTTAATGTGACCACGCCCACAGAGAGCGTGCGCTATTCAAACGCAAATGATCTGAAACTTGCCAACGCCCACACGAGCTCGATAAAACACCAAGTTCAGATTAATGTACCGGTAGTCTGTGTCGTTTTGCGAGGCTGTGAGGAATAATTCTGGATAATTTACCTCAGAAGTGCTGGATTAATTTCACTTCGAGGAGCCATGGATCCAGCGAGGATCATAGTAAGTTTTTTATTCTTAAGTGTTTTGTTCTAATCGCAGCAAATGAAAACAGCAATAGAGATAATGACCACAAGCTTAGCACCCCCATTTTCAAGATCTTTTGCACCAACTTCAGAATCTTCTCTTCAGAGATCCTCCAGATCTGCATGTTCCAGATATTTGAATCATTTGAATAATTAATTCAAACACGGTTAAAACGAATTAATTCAGTGTCTCATTCATAAATACCTATTTAATTAATGGATGATTCACCGTTTTTTAATGAATCTCTAGAGTCTTCTTGAATAAATGATTCAATGGAAAAAAAAAAGTAACCGTTGATTTTTGCCACCTACTGGAGTAATAATGTAATCTTTATGTAAACAACACAATCTTTATTTGAAGAGACCCCTTTCACTTTAGCCATTTTATTGGTTATTGCTTCAAATTGGCAAGAATAAAAGGTAGAGATATTTATTCTTCAAGAATTTGCCCTTTTTTTTCTCTCTCCAAAAAATATTGAAATCGGAAACAAGAATCGATAAGAACCGGATTTGATAAGCAGAATCGGGAATCAGAATCGAAATAGTTAAAAATGAAACGATACCCAAGAGATTATTTGTTATCTGACATCAGCTATGCAAAATCTAATGCAAATTAGATAATCAACTTGTGTCCACTTACTGTAGGGTTCGAGGCTAAAGGAAACGCCACAAGGAACTGCTGTTCTATCCGCCGCCCTTTGCAGGACCTCGCAAAGTAGCGCCGTTCTCAAGGCCGCCGGAGCTTGTGGCTACCGCGACGCGCTCGCTGGAACCCTCCCTCGAGCTTCGCTCTCACTTTCTCCACCTCCCTCACAGACGCGCAGCTGCCGCCCACGAGCCGCACTGCCGTTTTTCTGAATTACGAGGCTGAAGGAAACGCCACAAGGGACTGCTGTTCTATCCGCGGCTAGCTTTCTTTACGTTACAAGAAAGCTACCCCGTGCGCATGCGTCACCGGTGATTGAGGAAAGAGTGTGCGGCTCGTGCCGTATTCAGATCCGGCTCACGCCGATGGTGTTTTTCATTGTAGAAAAGGTGCCCACTTCTCAGTGTTCACCCCTATACACAAGCACAACACTTCCCGTGTCATTCACAGAGCCCACTCACTTAAGCAGCTCGAGTTTTTAATGTAGGAATGTGTCCACGAGTCCGTGCCCACGCCTACTTTCTGCCCGCTCTATGACACGGCCATCAAAGACTCATATCAGTCAGATTATAAACGTAATTCCCGTGCCCGCCCACGAGCGCTCACGCTTACTAACACACCTCTCCCCAAGCGCCGCCCGCGCATTCCAGAGTTGTCACTAAACGCCGCCCATCCCAAGTGATCGCGGCGTCACATAACTGTAAGTCCCGTGCCCGCTCTACGAGCGCTCACGCTTACTAATGAACACTCTGCCCAAAGCACTGTGCGCGCATCACAGAGTTATCATGAAACGCCCCCCCCCATCCAAAGCGATCGGGACGTCAAATATGTATGTAAGTCTCATGCCCGCTCACAAGCGCTCACGCTTACTATAAACACTTGGCCCATAGCGCCATTCGCGCACCTCAGGGCTATCATAAATGTCTGGTTGTCCGGCTCACGCCGAAGGTGCTTTAAGTGTAGAAAATGTGCCCACTTCGCAGTGCTCACCCCTACACACAAGCGTTACACTCCCGAGCGCGCACGCTTTTACGAATAAACGCTTCACCCAAAGCGTCGCCTTTTGCCACAAGGCTGTAATAATACGTTCCCCTTCCCAAAAGATCAGGGCATCACACAAGTATGTAAGTCTCGTGCCCGCTCACACTTACAAATAGGCACCTCGCCCAAGGCGCTGCTCGCGCACCACAAAGCAAACACAAAATGCTCCCCATTCACAGTAATCGGGTCGTCAATCACAAAACAGTTTGTCACTGCTGTCTGCGAGCCGCCGTGTTCAAACACAGAGAGCGCGCGCGCTGCGCACACACCTCCGGTTCAGCGCGGTTCGAAACAACTGTAAATACAGAAGTACCACATCTACTTCGCACAGAAATAGCGAACCTGTTGTGCAAAAGGTCTATAGAGATGGTGCCGCCTTCTCTGAGCGAGTCTGGGTTTTACAGCCGTTGTTTCTTGTACCAAAGAAAGACGGTGGCCTCAGACCCATCTTAGATCTGAGACATTTGAACAGAGTGCTTGTGAAAAGACCGTTCGAAATGCTGACAATCAGGAAACTTCTCGCGCAGGTGCGCCAGAAGGACTGGTTTATATCTCTCGATCTGAAAGATGCTTATTTTTGGATTCAGATAATTCCCCGTCACAGGCCATTATTGAGATTCGCTTCGACGGCCAGGTTTATCAATACACCGTCCTTCCGTTCGGCCTGTCCTTAGCACCCCGTACATTTATGAAGTGCATGGACGCGGCGCTCGCCCCCCTGAGATATCGGGGCTTGCGAATTATGAACGATCTGGACGATTGGCTGATTTTAGCACAGTCAGAGATGGAACTTTATCTCACAAGACAGTGCTCCTTAGTCATCTGAAAAGTCTGGGTCTCTCAAACAACTGGACCAAGAGCTGGCTTCAGCTGCAGCAGTACTCCAGCTGGGTCTACTGCGCATGCGCCCGCTACATGCGCCCGCTTGGGTCGCCGGCCGCCAACTAATCAGAGTGGCTCAGACCTGTATTACAGCTCTGCAGCCCTGGAAAGTGGCCGATTGGTATCAGCAGGGAGTGATGATGGGTGCGATCTCACACCGAAAAGTCATCTCGACAGACGCGTCCAACACAGGTTGGGGCGTGATCTGGGAGGGCACACCGGTTTTTGGTCTGTGGTCAGACCGAGAGAAGCTCCTTCACATAAACTGTCTGGAAATGATAGCGGTCGAGAACGCGCTGACGCGCTTTCTCCGTCATTCGGGACCACCACGTTCTAGTCCGTTCGGACAATATGTTGGTGGTATCCTACCTGAACCGTCAGGGCGGAGTCAGATCCAGGAACCTCTGCGATCTGGCAGAACACCTTCTAGTTTGGTCTCAGCGTCACCCGCACTCACTGAGAGCGACGCATGTACCAGACAGACTGTCCAGGGACAACGTTCCCCCAGGGGAATGGTCCCTGCACCCCCAAACAGTCCAGAAACTATGGCGCCTATTTGGCAGAGCGGAAGTCGTCAAAGACGCCTTTTTGCGTCAAAAGACGACGCTCACTGCCCAGTGTTCTTTTCGAAGAACGCTCAAAGTATCCACGCTCAAAGTATAGGTGGCGGCCGTGGCAGCGTTCGCAGAGTCGACGCGCGGGCCGGTCGCTTGGGAAAAATTAGCTGGTCATCCGCTTCCTTAGAGGAGCTAGAAGGATGAATCTGCCGTGCCCCCCGTCGGTTCCTATGTGGGATCTTTCCTTGGTCCTCGGGGCCCTGAAAGTCTTCCCCTTTGAGCCACTGGACTCCGTGGAGATAAAATACCTGTCACTAAAAAACATTTTTCTGACTGCACTGTCATCAGTTAAACGTGTGGGGGACCTGGATGCGCTGTCTGTCAGCGTGACATGTCTCGAGTTCGGGCCGAATGACTCTAAAGTCATCCTCAAACCTAGACATGGTTATGTTCCTAAAGTGATGGGCACTCCTTTCAGAGCGCAAGTCATTTCGCTGTCGGCTCTGCCAGCATCCGACAGCGAGGACGATGTGAATCTCCTTTGCCCAGTCAGGGCGCTGAGGCTTTCAGAACAGCTTTTTGTTTCGTTTGGTGGGCGCACCAAGGGTCTCGCCGCCTCGAAACAAAGCCTGTCCAGATGGATAGTGGACGCTATGGCAGCTGCCTACGTGTCAATAGGTCTGCAATGCCCTCTGGGCATCAGGGCTCATTCCAGCTGCCTACGTGTCAATAGGTCTGCAATGCCCTCTGGGCATCAGGGCTCATTCCACAAGAGGCATGGCCTCATCGTGGTCCAGCGGGATTTCTATCCGCGACATATGTGTAGCGGCGGGCTGGAGCTCCCCCTCTACCTTTGTCAGGTTCTATAACCTAGAAGTTCCCGCCCTGCAGACTAAACTTCTGTCAGTTTAAGTGAGATGTGCGTTCTGCCCAGACCTTCGTGCTCAGACTACTCTCACGTGACCTAGCTCTCCTGGTTGAGCTGCACCAATAGGGTATGTGCTATATGCTTATACAGACCAGTGCGCTGCTCTGTATTCCCTATGTGTGCTTACGTACAAGTGTTGGCCCGCGTGGCTGGCCACCTTATATTTCCGCTTATTTGGGTTCCCCGAAAAGCTCGGGGACTCATGGGTGGATGCTTGGCGTGCACGGCGTTGACAAAGAGTTCCCGTAGCGTAAGCTAACTTATGCAATACGAGAGAACCTCTCGTAAGAGAACGTTACTCGGTTACTAACGTAACCTCGGTTCTCTCTAGAGAGGGAACGAGTATTGCGTAACCGGCCGTGCTAGCGCCACGAGCAACTTTCGCTTCAGTCGACAAAAACCAGGGAAAATCAGCCTACAGACCCTATATTTAAACGCTAAGCCACGCCCATTCTGGCGGGCTATGACGCTGTGAAGGCGCGGGCGCCTTAATCGGGCATGACGTCACGCCGGGCTCACTGGTAGGCTGCTGCAGTTGCCACAGGGCAGCCAATGAGCACGCAAGATAGCCTGCTCTAGGTCTGCTAGCTGCTGCACTGCGTTGACAATAAATACAAAATTAAGGATAATTTTTGGCTTCAATATCTCGAGAAGATGAATCTTTCCATAGCGTAAGCTAACTTACGCAATACTCGTTCCCTCTCTAGAGAGAACCGAGGTTACGTTAATAACCGAATAACGTTATTTATCGCCCCCCAGGTCAACTGGGAAGCTTTGTTGAGGAGCTGGATGTGCTGCTGTCCTCTTTCCCTAAGGATGGCACCCCAATCGTAGTCTTTGGTGATTTCAACATTCATCTAGAGAAGTCGTTTGTAACAGACTTTATCTCTCTTCTAGCCTCATTCGATCTCAAATGGCTACCACAGGTACCCACCACAGGTACTCACAAATCAGGCAACCAACTGGACCTGGTTTACACACGCAACTGCATCACGGACAACATTTTGGTTCTTCAACAAAACAACTACTATCAACAGTCAGTTCTCAGCTCCACACACACAGGACCATCCTCTCCCACAACCAAAAACTTTCTCTCCTCCGTCTCTCTATCTAAACTTCTTCTCTCCAGTCATCCTACCACCTGCCCTCTAGAACCTATCCCCTCACACCTTCTACAAGCCATCTCTCCCACACTTCTACCAGCACTCACACACATCCCTCCATACTGGCTTTTTCCCTACAGCCTTGAAGCAGGCACGGGTAACTCCACTGCTTAAAAAACCAACATTAAACACATCACTTTTAGAAAATTACAGACCTGTCTCTCTCCTACCATTCATTGCCAAAACACTTGAACGAGTTGCTTTCAACCAAGTGTCATCTTTCCTGTCTCTAACCAACCAGCTAGATGTAAACCAATCTGGCTTCAAGAAAGGGCACTCGACCGAGACTGCACTACTGTCGGTCACAGAAGCGCTGCAGGTCGCAAAAGCTGCTTCCAAATCATCAGTTCTCATTCTCCTTGATCTGTCTGCTGCCTTCGACACCGTGAATCATCAGATCCTGCTGTCCTCCCTATCATCACTGGGCATCACTGGAACTTCCCTCCAATGGTTTGAGTCCTATCTCACAGGTAGGTCCTTCAGGGTCGCATGGAGAGGCGAGGTATCCAAAGCACATCAAGTCTTTCGAAAAAGAGTAGGGGTGTAACCCCGACATCCTGGTCAAATTTGTCCATTGGCCTCTGTCCATCATGGCCTCCCCATCATCCCCATCCTGATTGGCTTCATCACTCCACCAGTAAGCTGGTGTGTGGTGGGCATTCTGGCGCAATATGGCTGCAGTCACATCATCCATTTGGATGCTGCACATTGGTGGTGGTTGTGGTGATTCATCCCTTCTATGTAAAGCGCTTTGAGTACCCAGAAAAGTGCTATATAAATGTAACTAATTGTTATTATTATTATTACAGTTCTACACAATAGTGTTTACAGCTAAATGATGGGAAGTTATGTGTAAAAAATGTGTAGTTTCTCAGTAACACTCTTCCTCTTTCATCCCAACATATGAAGCTAATTACTTGTTCTCAGCATAAAAAAAAAAAAAAAAAGTGTGGCAAAAGTTTGGGAAATGCTGATTTATAAAGCTGTTAACTATACTTATTTATTAACTATTCAAATGAACTATTATTCAAATTAACTACAGTATTTTCCTTTAAACCATCGAAGGTAGGTTTTTAAAAAAAAATAAAAATTATAAAGAAACTGAAATTTGCATTATTGATTTATTATGCAGGATAAATGTTTGTTCTAGTCTTACATTATACAAAACAAGACAATAGAAAAAAGCAAAACACACAGTCTGCTAAAGGCATGTAAAATGGACAAGACACTTTAACTTACTGGCAGATTCTTTCAAGCCCATGGCTTTATGGACAATCACATGCAGGAAGCCATACAGACCAGGAGATTCTTCATCTGGAAGAAACAAGAAACACTCAGTAAGTTTATGTGTGTCTGAGAGGGAAATTAGTGAATTTACAAAGTGTACAACTCAAACAACAGTTCTCAAAGGGAAAGACAACACCTGGTGTATTCCAAAGCACTAGTATCTAGTGATCTCGGTTTCCCTCTCTGTGCTCATCAGTAAGAATGTGAGCAGCTGGTGATTGAGTTTATACCTGTTGTCATTTTAACAGTTCTATTCTAATAGTATATCTCCTGTCTGTGTGATCCATTTCTCTGCTGGACTGGTGAAAGTAAATATCAGCCTACCTGACAAGCATTGTTATCAGTAAAAAGCCTATCAGTCAGTAATGTAAAGTCATATTGACTAGAAATATGACTGACTAAAAGTTTTGAAGGGCAGTGCTTTTATAATTGTGATGTCATGCACATGTGATGTCTTTGCAAGATCTATTACATACAGACCAGACCAAGTCAAGTGTCACAGCCCCCTGACTTAGGCTGGTCTGCACTGGAAACACTGATGAAGAACTCTGTAAATTAGTGCTGGTGGAAAGAATGCAGATGTCAGAGAAAATGAAAACAGTGTCACATAACTGAGAGCCTACAGCTGCCTGAACTAAAACCGTGAGTTTTGATATCCATACCAAAAGAGTTTAACATCCTGTGAAGTGGATTCAAAAAACATGATTAATGAAAACAATTTATGATATGCCCCAGAAAATGTGAGGATTCTTATGGATTTAAAGGCTCTTGTCCTGAGAGGAAACCTGGAACACGTGAGGAGTCTCCAGGGATCACAGAACCAGTCATCACTTCAGGGTGGCCTTGACCGAATCTCACACACACACACACACACACACACACACACACACACAGAGTGGCTTATTGTATCAATATTAGAAGCAGTGGGTAGCAGTGCTCAAGTTGCAGCCTCTTTTTCTCTACGTTTATTTAGCAGGAAGTGAACTAGCAGAGAACCTCTTTGAACCTACCCCGCCTCATCAGACCAACACAAGAGTGTAAACAATCATGGACCTGATGGTGTTTGTGGACATGCAATCATAATCCAGTCCAAAAGTAAGAATCAAATGTAATCTCATCAGTCAGTTTGATTAAACTCAAACTCACCTTAAAAAAAGCATCCCTAAGCAAGAATGTTTGAACTTCCCATTTACCATATTTCATGTGCTCTATGTTGTTGATCAATGTTTCTTTAAGCATCTTTATGGCCACACGCGTGAGCGGCGTAAATTTCTTTCGCCGTGCTGTGCATGTTAACCAATGAGCGCATTCACACTGGGAGCAGGAGCAGTGAGGGAGCGAAAAGCAGGAGTGTCGCGTGAGAAGCAGTGAGATGGGGTTTTGGCATAAGCCGCCTTTCCACTGCACACGACATTCGCATACGATTGTCGCATTTCGCCCCCTAGTGTCAGTTGCACGGAACTTTGAAATTGGTCGTGAAGCAACCGTTACCCTTGGCTATTCACAATGGTAAAGTTAATGAGTTTAATGAATGTAATGCATGCATGAATATATCCACACAAAACAAATGACTTTCAATACATCTACAATAAAAACATAGCAGTTTTTTTAGAGCTAATATTGATTTAATAATTATAAAAAATAAATTTTCTGCCATAAATAACCGACATTTTACAGAAATAGCATTTACAGAATAACATTAAAGAGTTAAAGTATTGGTAATTCTAGCCCTCCGTTCATAGTTTTGATTAGAATACATCACATCCGGTCAGCCGGTCGCATACGGTCTATTCGCAGAAGTTCAGATATTTCAATGGATCCAAAGCTCAAATCGGATCCGAATTTTCCGCATACGCATATGATCGGAACTCACCGCAGCTACCGCACGACTCTCCATTGGAAATTAATGACTTCCGGTCCGACGGCTGTCGTTTGTCGTGTGCAGTGGAAAGGCGGCTATAGAGTCTATATTTGATGCACTGCATTAGAAATTGAGCATGAAATTAGAAATAGTGAAATTTATTTTGTCCACACTTTTTACAGAAGATTTACCCATTTAAACTTGTTTTTAATTATTCAGTTTGGGTGAAAGAATGGTTTATTATAAATAAGTAAAAAACTAAAGTAAACTAGCCGGAAAATATGATGTATATAAACTTTCTTCTAGTTTATGTAATACACAGACAGGTATATTGGCAAGCACTACCCAAATCAAACCAGAGTGTGCATTTTTTTGTTTTGTTTTTTTTATCCGCAGAGTTTGCCGTCTTGTAAACATATCGAAGTATGACTTAAATGACAAAATCTGAGTTTTCTTGGTTGTTTGTGTTGTTTACCATTTACATGCGAATGTTGTACACATCTTAACAAACTTTCAAGACAAAAACAAATTAGACTTCTAAAAGATGACTTCTAAAAACAAATTTATAGTTCTGTAAATAAATGCTTGCTTAAATGTAGCCTCAGAGCTGCTGCTGTGACGCTGTACAAACTCTTCCAGTGTGAATACTCTTGCAGCTGTAGTGACGATGTAGTTACGCTGACGTGAAGCTTAAGCTCAAGGCCGTGTGAAACGGCCGTTACACAGCCATGTTAAGTGCTTTACAATCAAAATTGAGTGTAAAGATGCAATACTTCATTAAAGCCAGACTAAATAAGACCTGCTCTGACACACCTCAGCCCCTTGTACTAAAGTATAGTTGGAATTTCTATATAAACATCAATGCCACCTCTGACAAGCATTAAGCAGTTTATGTAAAGGCACCTAAATAGCACTTTAATAGCCTATCTGTGCTATCTTTGTAATGAAAAATTGGGCATATTTGAATTAAAGAAAAACATTTATCTGTTCATCATATAAAGCATTTGCATCCTTTCAGAAGACTTTTATTAAACCTCATGATTCAGATACTTTCACAATGAACTAAAGTGTCAAAGTTTTGGAGGGACATACATCTCTCAGGTTTCATTAAAAATATCCTTATTTGTGTTTCGAAGATCATATAGGTTTGGAATGATGTAAGGGTTGATCATTCAATGATGGAGAACAATCCACAATCCAGTAAAATTATGTCACCTACACCGTTGCCCAGAGTTGTGTGTGCGATAGTAAATTTCAGACTGTGTAAACTTTGACCCCATTGACCTTCATAAGTTCAGTCAATAGCCTTAGATTACAGATTTGCGCAAAACTTTTGCGATATTTTCTAAATGTCGATAAAAAACTATTGCGAAATGACGGCGTTTCAATTAATCAATGTTATGCGACTAAAACATCCTCTTGCGATATTAAGTCATTCCAAAAATCATAGTGACGGATGTTGGTGGGTTTACGTATACGTATATCCCAGCCACAGCACTGGCCATTATTATTAACCGAAGGAGACGCGCGCGTGTGCGTGTGTGTGTGTGTGTTATCCAAGCATTAATGACAAGGAAAGACTCTTATACTGTGAGCAGCTCATATGAGGAGTTTCTGGTGTTTCTCACTCATTTCTGCTTCAGGGTCTTGAAAAATTGTGGCATTTCTTTGAGGTTTAGAATCCAGTATTCCTGTAATACTTTTGTCTTTTTTGAGTTTAATGAAGTCTTCTGTCCAAACACACCGCGTCATCTACGTCAGGCGACTGTAAATGCGCAAAAACTGTTTCCATTGCAGTTTTGCTAAATATTCCTTTTTCGAATTGCCTGAAAAAGGCAGAGAGCGTAAAAACTTGCGGGCGTAAAAACTTTTTTGCGATAAATGGGAGTTTTTGCGAAATGGACAAGTTTCCATTGGGCGTATTTTCAATTCGCAATGTCAATTTGCGCAATTTAAAGAGTAATGGAAACGCTGGTTCAACTTTGCACAATTCTCACTGAACCGACAGATGTCGACCAATAACAGTGTTAGTCGATGCTTGCTTTCACCAATTGAACGTGTTCGGTCAGCATTTGCATGTCTGAAAAGTGTCATACTGTAATCTGTGTTGGTTGCCGTCTGCCTGTGCAATGTGAAGGGGCCTTTACAGTAAAACATAGTTGTGCACCACTTGGTTTCTTGAATTTTGCTTGGAATTTAAAACTAAATTTCAATTTAGGAGTTTAAAGTCAATTGTTAAAGTGTAAATTGCAGGTTAATTTTTTTTCGAGATAATGCAATGTGCTTAAAGAAAAGAACCCCCCACCATTGTTTTGTATGTTTTTTATACCAAAATGCTGACTATAATATGAAAAGTTGGTACTTTTTACAGTGGTTTTTAGCACTCCGCCTCCCTTCCGCTAAGCTGGGCGTGACGTCATAACAGGGACTCCAAGCGGCAAGCAGCCTAGAGTTACCGTCTAACGGCAAGCTTTCTTTTTAGATTCAGCAGTGATGAATGAAATAACTCAATTGTAAACATACTCGTGTGTGCTGGCTTCATGAGGACCGTGATCCTGCCTGAAATGAGAGTAAGATATTCGCAAAACAAACGGGCATGCATGCGTCAATACCAGGATGCTGCGTGAGGCACGTCAGATTTGCCGGTCGCGAGTCGAGCTGCTCCACTAAACTCCAAAACGCGTTCACCTGACGGCAGCACACCTCCACTGCTGATTCCATTGGGTGGCATAGCCCACACAAACACCTGTCTCTTTTTCTTTCTGACAATGAGCATCGCTAATTAGTTGCGTTTTAGCACAGGCAATATATCGCGTTCTGTCAGCAGATGCCAGCAAAAGCGCCATTGTGTCTGTGCATCTCTACAGCTCTGATTAGGACTAACGTTTCTAACACCATGTAAGTAAATAATGTCTTCAGTCGTTGTCCCTCCTTGCTATTCTACATGACGGCAAGATTTTGAAAAGACTTTGGCTTGTTCCCTAATGTTATCCGAGTTAGCTCCAGGCTAGCTCTAGCTACTCACCAGTCACCAGGACACCTGACCAACCCTCCACTCATTTTCCTCACACCAAGCATTTATTACTCTTTGAGGGCCATGATTTCTGGCAATTTCCTCCCCTCTCTCGTGCCTGACTAGTTCAAAATTATAAGGCTGTGGTCCATCAAAAATTTGATGGTTTTCCACCTCCTCGTCTCCATAGTCAAGCCACAAACAGTGGTAATCTAGCAGAGTATAGGTTGCGACTCCCTGTTATGACGTCATCACAGTTACTGTAAAAAACACGCTACCTTTGAAGAAACCCCAATAAATGATATTTTAACGCATTTTAAGACAGAAATGTTTAAATATATACATATTGAGCACTTTATTTACACATTAATTGATTGTGGTGGTTAACCTGCAATTTACACTTTAAATTTGAAATTTAATATAGGTAATAGAGTAGAAATGTAGAATGTAAAAATGCAATTCTAATCATAATATTTATTAAATTAGTTAATGAAAAGATATTAAAAAATTTAAATATTTAAAATGTTATATTAAAAAGTTTTAGCCTATAATGTAATCGCTACTGAACTTTTATGCAATCAATTACAATTAGTTTAACTACAATTCAACTTCCTGTGTGTTGTAGCCAATTCAGTTCAAATTGAACTCATGACTTAAGAGTCCGTTCTTAAATTCGGAATTTTGCCAAACCTAGAGTAAAAAGCAACAAATGTTTAAAAACATTCCAACATAAAGAGATCTTAAGCATCATAAAGCCTCATAATTTTAGAGTTTGTACCTCACATCCTAAATTAATTTAAATTCACAACAAGCATCCTTTTCTGATGCATCAAAGCAATAACTAGGACTTTTTCTGTTCTAAGCTCAAGCTCTGAACAGCAGCTGGCCATCATTTAATTACTGTTCCCTCCTTTTAAGAGCTCAGTGTCACTGTTCCTTTCATAATGAAGAGAAACACTTCTTACAGTCCTGATTTGTCAGCTCAAACTACTGGTATCCAGAGGAAAGAGAGTATTTGTGAGTGTATATGGGGTTCATCGGGATATGTATGTAGCAGGGGTTACATTCCTTCACCAGATGCTCCTCATTTCACCTCATTCCCTGCATCTTAAATTTCGTAGCAGGAGGGAAGTTGTGGGGTTCAGGGGATGATCAGAGGGGGTCTTTCTGTGTCAGGCATACAATAAATACATTAATTTTTGCTTTAAATCCACAGTGGTTTGTGCTTCTGTAGATGTTCAAGTTAAATAGTTATTATTATATATAATATATATAAAAAAGATTTTATATATATATATATATATATATATATATATATATATATATATATATATATATATATATTACACCAGAAAGACCGTGCTTTGCAAATAGTAATATTTTTTCTATGCTTTTTTTCATTAAGAGCCACAAAAAATACAGTATGTTGCATTTCATGTTTAAATGATTTACCAAAATTTGGTTGTCTTTGTCATCCAACACATATAAATATATTTGATTCTAATGGCTCAACCACAGCATTCTCCTCTCAAATCAATATTTAATTTATTATGTATTTAATGTTGCAGTGTGGTCAGAGTATTGATAACAAAAATAAATAAATAATAAATAAAATAAATAAGAATTCAGAATAAAAGAGGTAAAGAATAAATACATAAATTAAACAGTATTAATCTGATTATTAGTAATGTAATTATTTATTGAAACAAACAATAAATGTGTGGTATGTATGTGTGTTATGCATGTACTATATAGCAAATCTCCATTACTTCATTGTTTAATCATCGAAGAATGCAAACTATATTATTACACAGCTCTGTGAAATACTCTATTCTGATTAGTCAATCGCGCCACCCAGCAGTATGTTATTCCCCAATAACAACCAGTAAAAACTGATAACACATGCTCATCCGAGTAACCGAAGTCAGCGCTATACGATTTTCTTTTGTGGAAGTTTTGCCTTTGGTGAGCTAATAAAATATTAACTCAAATCAAGATGCGTACAATTATTTAATTATGTCATCCGGGTATGGACTCACTCTTTGCAACAATTGTTTTGTATACTGTAATGGATTATAAGATAACAAACAGGTAAGATTTAAAAAAAGTTTAATCTCAAATCAATATCTCTCATTCACATAATTTTTTATGAGGTGAAATATATTGTAATAAGGGGTATGCCTGTACCATATCCCTTAAATCTCCATCTAGTGAACTTGCCGCTTGCTAGCAACCGTTTTCTTCGCGGAAGCTTTACGTTAAAAAGCCAAAAGTCAATACTCCGTGTCTAATTATTTACTTACAGTATGTGGCCATGTAAGTAGCCATGTAATAAGTGAGATAATGTACATCCAGACAGTTGTTATCGCAGAATAAAATAAATCCCTTCAGTGTGATGCAAGACCTTATAGCCCTGATCACTTTTAGGGCTTTATTCTGCAATAACAACCGGCTGGATGTACATTATCCCTTACTTTACAAAAATTTAAACTGTGTTACAATACAACTCTATACTGTATATAAAGTTGGATTTATTATTTCCAACTTTATTTGCATACAGACAATACACTTAAATAAGGCAATATATACTATATAGCAAATCTCAAATGCCTGATATTAATATTATATGAACATTAACAACATGAACTTCTATTAAGCTCCTTTGAAACAATGTGTATTCTGAAAAGAGCTATATAAATAAATTTGACTTGAGGTTTTGCGTTACAGTAATTGTATCATGGGATAAGCAGGTTTTAGAAGAGGTTTAATGCATTTCATGGCTAAATGAGTAGTTATAACATACACCATGTGTCAAAATGTCAATCAAACTATGATTATGACATGATTTATGGCTCTCTGGTTTGGGTTGCTGTCGCTCATGACTGACAGTGCGTCTGTATCAAGAAAACAGCGCTGATTTACGACGCGCGCTGGCGTCTGTATGTCTAGGAAGCTTGGCGTTGTCCTCCTGTGGTGATATCCGGGAGACTTTTAAGGTGTCTGTCCGTATGTTTCCGGGGTCTATTGCATCTTTAGATGTTGACTATAGGTGTTATAACGTGTGTTAATTATGTCGGCGGGCATGCCCAGGAGTTCACACATACACCGAGCCGAACAGACCGCGTCAGGCCTCTGTTTTTTTTTTTTCAAACTATTTTCCGAGCCAGATTGTGTTGTTTTGAAACGTGAATGCAAGAAGATGGATGCCTGTCTTAACAGTAAGTGTGTTTTATTATTTAGTAATATTATTAAGAAGCTTTATCTGTTTAAATGAGAGTCACTGTTCTATTGTGTTACTTAAATAGGTTATCTGCGCTTCAGGTGAGGCTAGTTTTGAGGAACTTAAATTCCTGAATCACGCGACTGGCATGTAATTACGTTTTATGTTTAAATATTGCATAGAGTGTGTGTGTGTGTGTGTGTGTGTGTGTGTGTGTGTGTGTGTGTGTGTGTGTGTGTGTGTGTGTGTGTGTGTGTGTGCCACAGTAGGATGTAGTACCTGAACTATAGGTTTGTGTTAATACCTAAGACAAAGAATCAAATCGTTTATCTAACTCACTGTGAAGGTGTTTACAAGTGGAACTGGCGTGGGAAGAGTGCACCCTAAATGGGGTTTGTTAATGGTTTTACGACAGTTGCTTAGGCTAGCCTAGATGTTTAAAGAATGACACTTCATCAAAAGCTTTCTGGCGATTCTCTGGGACCTCGCACACAAAAACATCATATTAGTGTATATCAATTTGGTCGTTACTTTTGTTATTAAAAGAAACATTTTTAAAGAAAATGTTTTAGTTTTTAACCCATCCCATTTTGTGTGTGTGTGTGTGTGTGTGTGTGTGTGTGTTGCAAAACAACAGAATTACATATTTTACTTAAAAATTCACAGTAAATAAGACTCATAGGGATTTCAAGCATTTATACATTTGTTTGCCACAAAAAGCAAGGAAAGTTGTCTATTTTCTTTAAATAAAACTTTTACTTTATTTTATTCTTTAAAATAGATTGATGACCAGCAACTTTTATTAGTACTGTAGCCAAGCAGGGTCCTCACATGATTAAAACACAATTTTCACTTAGAAAACTTGTACTAGAAAATGAATGACTGAACCTTTTTTTCTTTTGACAAACCTACATTACCTGAGATGTGTAACAACCACAAGGGATACATGTTGATTCCTAAGTTTCGGGTACAGTGCAAACATGCAATACTCAAGAAATCTAATCTTAGTGTTATCTTTGTGAGGTCAGAACACAAAACTTTGTGTTGAGTGATCCAGACAAAGCTTCATGCTAGAAAATAGTTTTGTTTTAGGTGAACACCATTGGTGTTAGTTCATGTTATTCCACACATGGGAAGATGTGTGTGATGAACGCAGACCTTTCATTTAAGAGGCTTTTAAAATATATGACTGAAATATCTCTTTTTGACAAACCAGTATTTCATATTATATTATACTTAATATTATATTAAGTTATTTAACGTCCAGAATAGTTTTTCAAAAGCCCCGGGTAATATCAAGGTTCTATCAAAGCGTCACAATAATTAGTTAGGTGTGAGTGTGTGAGTGTGTGTGTGTGTGTGTTAATAGTTGGGGTAAACTCTTTGTGCGTATTTTTACACGCCAACATATTCTGTCAGGTATGTCACACCGCTGTGAGGTAAAGTTTTACACTCTTGAATAACTTTCAAACATAATCTTTATAAAGGAGTTACTGTGTGTCCAAAACACATGTACAATTCAAAAGACCAAATCAGTAAGAAAAGAGGGCATAGCATACATTGAAAAGTTACATTTATAATAAATACACAAAATCCATCTATGAGCCTTTGTGAAAGTTTGGAAATTTTTTATTTGCATGTGATGTTTTCATCACACAACTAGTGTTAGTCGTCTTATTCAGATAGCACTATTTAGTTTGTCGGACTCTTCTTTGAGAACTCAACATTCAGTGTTTAGGAATAAATGCAAATTAAGAATTTAAGTGATAGTCTTTCTGCATGAGAGTGTTTGACTAAATTTATATTTCTTTTAGGGCAACTGTACAGATATCTGTGATTTCAGATTACAGAATGCATCAACAACACAAAAAGTAAGTTATGCTGTTTTACACTTAATCTGATACAACTGAATCGCATCTGACTATTGCACTGAGAGCTGCACATTCATTAAAGTTTGAGGCTGGTAAACAAAGTTCCACACTCTGGTAAAACCAGCAGATAAAAATAAAAAAAGGACGTGCACTGAAAGCACCATGTAAATTCAAGACCCCAAATCACTAAGAAAACAAGTTACGCCAAACAAACATTGTTTATGGTGCATACAGAATATAGAAAACTCAAATGATGAGCAATTTGTAAATTTGTTACACGTTTGTAAATATGGTTTTGCAAACGACTTTGTATTACTCCACTAGATTAGTCGTCTGGTTGAGATGACACTGTCCCCATTTCTTTGTTTGTTGGTCTGTTTTGTTTTAGGTGAAGACAATACGATGTAAGCTCAAGCTATTCCTCACATGGGAAACCGTGTGTTTTGAACGCAGGTCTTTCATTTAAGAGGCTTTTTAAATATATGTCTGAACTTTCTCTTTTTGACAAACCAGTATTTCATATTATATTATATTATAGGCTACTTAATATTATAGTAAGTTGCTTAACGTCCGCAGAATAGTTTATGTCAACGTACCGCTTAGCATTAAAGATTAGTTTAGTTTTTAATTGGTATCATCATCTTTGACTCAAATAAAGTTACTATATGTGCTATAAATCTTCGTACATTTTTTTTTTTGCTCTTCTGTCAGATTTGGTTAGAGGAACGATGCCACAGTATTGTAATGCAAACACATTAAGAACAATAAAGTTACATGTCCTTGTAAAGACTATGAGTAAAATTCAAACAATCGTAATACAGGATTTATGTTTGTACAAAACAAAAGTAAATACAAGAGGTAAATTTACTATACCAGTGTGTACGGGGTATAAGAGGGTTGAAAAGCTCTGTTTATAATAAACACACAAAAGTGTGCAAATGACGGTTCTGTTACGCCAATAGATTTAGTCATCTTGTTCAGACAGCAGATGATACTGTTTCACATTATGTATGTAGGACTGTATGTTTTTAGGTGAAGACTTTTTCTTAAAGAGCTGTCAACATTCTGCGTTTTATAGGAATAAATGACAATTCATTTAAGTAATAGTCTTTCTGTTTGAGAATATTTGACTAAGCTGATACTTTGTTTAGGTCAACTTCCCCTCTATCTATGATGTGGTCTATATATGTTGTTTTACACTTAAAACTATATGGCAGAGTCACATTTGACTATTGCCCTGAGAGATGCGTATTCATTAAAGCATGAGGTTGTTAAACAAAGTTCCACACTTCGGTAAATCCTGCAGATAAAATTGCACAAAAGCAAATTCTAGAGGTCAAATTGCAACAAAAAAAAAAAAAGTAAATACAACATGAGCCATTTAAAACAGATACAGAAACCCTCTCTTCCGATCTATTGCTAAAGTTTAAGAATAAAATTGCTGTTTAAGAACAGCATAAGAAAATTACAAAAATTTAAACTGATATTATTTTAGGTCTGTCTACAGATTTTGTGTATTTATTATAAATGTAACTTTTCAATGTATGCTATGCCCTCTTTTCTTACTGATTTGGTCTTTTGAATTGTACATGTGTTTTGGACACACAGTAACTCCTTTATAAAGATTATGTTTGAAAGTTATTCAAGAGTGTAAAACTTTACCTCACAGCGGTGTGACATACCTGACAGAATATGTTGGCGTGTAAAAATACGCACAAAGAGTTTACCCCAACTATTAACACACACACACACACTCACACCTAACTAATTATTGTGACGCTTTGATAGAACCTTGATATTACCCGGGGCTTTTGAAAAACTATTCTGGACGTTAAATAACTTAATATAATATTAAGTATAATATAATATGAAATACTGGTTTGTCAAAAAGAGATATTTCAGTCATATATTTTAAAAGCCTCTTAAATGAAAGGTCTGCGTTCATCACACACATCTTCCCATGTGTGGAATAACATGAACTAACACCAATGGTGTTCACCTAAAACAAAACTATTTTCTAGCATGAAGCTTTGTCTGGATCACTCAACACAAAGTTTTGTGTTCTGACCTCACAAAGATAACACTAAGATTAGATTTCTTGAGTATTGCATGTTTGCACTGTACCCGAAACTTAGGAATCAACATGTATCCCTTGTGGTTGTTACACATCTCAGGTAATGTAGGTTTGTCAAAAGAAAAAAAGGTTCAGTCATTCATTTTCTAGTACAAGTTTTCTAAGTGAAAATTGTGTTTTAATCATGTGAGGACCCTGCTTGGCTACAGTACTAATAAAAGTTGCTGGTCATCAATCTATTTTAAAGAATAAAATAAAGTAAAAGTTTTATTTAAAGAAAATAGACAACTTTCCTTGCTTTTTGTGGCAAACAAATGTATAAATGCTTGAAATCCCTATGCGTCTTATTTACTGTGAATTTTTAAGTAAAATATGTAATTCTGTTGTTTTGCAACACACACACACACACACACACAAAATGGGATGGGTTAAAAACTAAAACATTTTCTTTAAAAATGTTTCTTTTAATAACAAAAGTAACGACCAAATTGATATACACTAATATGATGTTTTTGTGTGCGAGGTCCCAGAGAATCGCCAGAAAGCTTTTGATGAAGTGTCATTCTTTAAACATCTAGGCTAGCCTAAGCAACTGTCGTAAAACCATTAACAAACCCCATTTAGGGTGCACTCTTCCCACGCCAGTTCCACTTGTAAACACCTTCACAGTGAGTTAGATAAACGATTTGATTCTTTGTCTTAGGTATTAACACAAACCTATAGTTCAGGTACTACATCCTACTGTGGCACACACACACACACACACACACACACACTCTATGCAATATTTAAACATAAAACGTAATTACATGCCAGTCGCGTGATTCAGGAATTTAAGTTCCTCAAAACTAGCCTCACCTGAAGCGCAGATAACCTATTTAAGTAACACAATAGAACAGTGACTCTCATATAAACAGATAAAGCTTCTTAATAATATTACTAAATAATAAAACACACTTACTGTTAAGACAGGCATCCATCTTCTTGCATTCACGTTTCAAAACAACACAATCTGGCTCGGAAAATAGTTTGAAAAAAAAAAACAGAGGCCTGACGCGGTCTGTTCGGCTCGGTGTATGTGTGAACTCCTGGGCATGCCCGCCGACATAATTAACACACGTTATAACACCTATAGTCAACATCTAAAGATGCAATAGACCCCGGAAACATACGGACAGACACCTTAAAAGTCTCCCGGATATCACCACAGGAGGACGACGCCAAGCTTCCTAGACATACGGACGCCAGCGCGCGTCGTAAATCAGCGCTGTTTTCTTGATACAGACGCACTGTCAGTCATGAGCGACAGCAACCCAAACCAGAGAGCCATAAATCATGTCATAATCATAGTTTGATTGACATTTTTACACATGGTGTATGTTATAACTACTTAAATGCATTAATATGTTTGAATCTACCTCCAACCACTAATAATTCAAAAAGAGAGGTTTGGAGTATGTGTACACCAACACTTAGGAAGTGTTGTCCTTTGATAGTGATTAACTCCAGCTCTGCTAACTGGGGTTGTATGTGGGATATGCTGGACAAATCGGAAATAAGTCCACACAAATACAAACAGCCAAGTTCAGAAACTCTGCCCTGCCCTGCCAATGTAGCAGCCTCTACATTGCACAGGTTATCAGTAGAGTAGAACCAGACTGTAACTTAGATTTCTGAAAATCCCATTTGGACTTTTGCACTGTGATGGAAAGAGAAAGAGAGGAATGAAGAAACTGGGGTAGTGAGTATAAATAAAAACTATTGGGATGAGGAGCTGAAGGCATTTAACTGGAAACAAAAGGGAAGGGAACACTGGAATCGAGAATAAGCTTTGTACTGAAGTGCTCCGCAAGTCAAAGACAAATGAGATGTATGAAAAACTAATACTAACTAAACTAAATGCATTTCTGGACATTTGATATAAACTGAAATTGAATTCACTTACATATTTTACCCTAGTCTCCCCAGATTCAGACAGCATTTACATTTGACCCCTTTAGATATAATGTGAAAATATGTGTCACTTACCATCTTTGGTGCTGGTGACGGGAATGTTGTGGACAGTTCTGAGTTTGAAACAGGAGCCGGTTAACACTTGCAGCTCTACTGAACTCAACACACATGCCTGCAGGTCTAAAAAACACATACAAACACACAGTGAGCTCTAATGTTAAGAGCTCTACAGTTAAAGCAAATTAGATTGAAATAATAATATAAAACATTTAGAAAAAAAATGATAAGCACATAACTTTCCTAAAACAAAATTAAAACTAGTACTAAAACTAAACACATACATAATAATAATAATAATATTATATAAATAATAAAAATATTATTAAAAACTATATTAGTATATAAATAATACTAAAATAACACTGCTACACATGCATTGTTGAACGTTCAGGATGTCCACAGAAAGGTAAGACATTTTCAAGAATCATTATGACTCCAAATCCCCCTAATGTCCAACATATTTGAAGCGCACTTCCATCTTTGATGACAATACAAAAATTATTGACTTTTGGTAAATAATTTAAACATAACATGCAACATATGTTTTGTGCCTCTTAAAGTGCCCCTCTCATGGATTTTTGAAAATGACCTTTCATGTAGTGTGTAATATAGCTCTAAGTGAATGAAAACATCCTGCAAAGTTTTAAATATGAAAGTGCACGGTATATAAAGTTATTGTCTTTCAAAAGTAAGAGTCGACTCTGATTCAATGAAATGAATTGTTTTTCAAACGAGTCATAAGCCGTTTCGTCAAAACGAAACATTAGCCCGCCCACTTATTGCGTGCACACCAGGGAAACTTAAACCTCAAACCGGCAGCTGATCCTGTGGATACTGGAGAGCATCATGTCGAGGAGACGCTGTGCTCTACAAACTGACGGTAAAGACATTTTTTTCCACTGCCCAAGGATTTGTTTTACCAATGTTTATGTTACATCAGTCATTCACGCTAGAGCTCGGCTATTAGTTACCTCAAACTGAGTAGTGAATCACTGAAACGTCCTGCTCGAGTCGTCCTTGCGATGGAGGTTCGGGTTGAATGAATGGTTATTCTTCTTCTAGTGTTTCATCATCGGACTTGCGCTCGGATTGATATGGTAAAATCAACGTCATTGTTCGTTACTGTGTTTAGTTTACGGTGTAGGAAGCCTCAGGACACACAGAGCTGTCGGTATTATGGCAATGGGAATTACGTGGTAAACCAATCACAACAAACTGAACTGTCTGGCCAATCAGAGCAGAGTAGCTAGCGGAAAGGAGGGATTTAGAGAGATTGATTCATTTGGCGGGTCGTTTGAGAATCACTGAAAATCTGGTGATGTGCAAATGTATATTATGAGAAAATGAAACCGTTTTTTGACGTTTGATGCATGCAAACCTGTTTTAGGAGACTCCAAAACAACATTAGGAAACTTAAAAAAATCCATGATAGGGGCCCTTTAATGAAAAAAGATTACTATATGCAACTGGTCTTTCAGGTGTTAAAAAAAATGAAGTATAAAAAAATACAATCAAAAAAGATTAATTATCAAAAAAGTAAACAGCTTTGTGAATACAGACAAATGCAGGATTGCAGGAACAGGATCTAAAATAAGCAGAAATAACCAGTTGGAAATAAACTCATAGTAAGTGCATTTAATTTTAAATTAAACATTTTATTATAACCTATATTGTAAATAATTATAAATAAATCATCTTGCTGCCTTCTTGCTAAATTTGCTAAGGCCCTAAAGTGGTTTAGTTTTAAATAGTTTAAAACCTTAGAGAGCATTACTGGAGTGACAGCAAGGCTAATACAGAAATTATGGATTGTGTAATTTTGTAATGATGATTTAATATTGTAAGGGAGAATAATCTGATCTGTTTAAAAAAAACACGTTTTCTTACCTTTCTTCATCAGTTTCTGAATGCTTTCCCTCCATTCTGACCTCTCATAATCTGAGGACAGCAGGAACAGGTAGCTCTGGAGAGAGAAAGAGACAGTCAGTAGAATAACAATGGCTCCCCCTATTGGAAAGCTATAAACAACAGAAGCACAACATTTAAACTGAAAACATTTATGTGTCATGTGTAACAAGTGTTAAAAATATATCTTTTCACACATAACAGTGTTGTAAATCAGATGGTTCTGCGATGCGATACCTTGCCGTGCTTGTTGTGGATGCGGAATGGGATGGTGGGGGAGTGTAACAGTAGACATGACTCCTGCTCATTCATCTTCTTCCTTAGACGATCCACGTTACGACTCTGACCTTTCTGTGCTTTCTGTTCACACACAAATCAATCTGATATTAGTACATTAAACACGCACTTACAGTTGTGGTCAGAATTATTGGCACCACTAGTAAATATGGTCAAAGATAGCTGTAAAAATAAGTCAAGTCAAGTCAAATATATTTATATAGCGCTTTTCACAATACAGATTGTATCAAAGCAGCTTCACAGTATCAATCAAAACAACATAACAATGTTTGTTTATTACTGGAAAAAAGACATCCACGTTTGGTAGGGCTGATCAATTGTATTAATGATTGGTTATTTAATTTGAATATCCCCAACTGAGCAAGCCAAAGGCAACAGTGGCAAGGAACCGAAAAACTCCATCAAGTGACCCAGTGGTGTCCTAAAACTCCATCAGATGACCCAATGGAGAAAAAAAACCTTGGGAGAACCCAGGCTCAGTCGGGGGCCAGTTCTCCTCTGGCGTTCATGAACTAGAGGCCGGATTTACAGTAACTGTAAGAGAAAAAATTTATATGAATGCCTGGCTGAATAGATGCGTCTTTAGTCTAGTTTTAAACTGGGAGAGCCAGTCTGAGCAACGAACAATATCAGGAAGGCTATTCCAGAGCTTCGGAGCTAAATGTGAAAATGCTCTCCCTCCTTTGGTGGATCTGGATATCCTAGGAATGACCAGAGCCTCGAATTTAGTGATCTTAAAGAGCGCGATGGATTATAGGGCGATAGGAGATCCGTTAAATAGACTGGAGCTAAACCATTTAGGGCTTTATAAGTCAGTTAATACGGAACTTTATAGGTAACCAATGAAGTGATGATAAAATCTGTGTTATATGATCATATTTTCTTGATCTAGTAAGAACTCTAGCGCCTGCATTTTGGACTAACTGTAGCTTGTTTATTGAAGATGCAGGACAACCAGCTAATACAGCATTACAGTAATCTAGTCTCGAGGTCATGAATGCATGAACTAACTTTTCTGCATCAGAGACTGATAGCATATTACGTAGCTTAGCAATGTTTCTAAGGTGGAAAAAGGCTGTTTTTGTAACATATGAAATATGCTTTTCAAAAGACAGGTTGCAGTCTAATATAACACCCAGGTCTTTTACTGTAGCGGATAAAGTAACAGGGCATCCTGCTATGTTAAAGTTGTGCTGTGAGAGGTTTTGTGGACGGTTTTTAGAACCGATAAGTATTACCTCTGTCTTGTCTGGATTTAATAAAAGAAAATTACGCATCATCCTATCTTTTATATCTTTAACAAAAATAAATCTGCATTGTTTATCCCTTTGATCTTTCATTTAAAAACTTTGCAAAAATCTAACAAATCTAAATCTAAATCAAACAAAATGAAACCTGAGCATATAAATAATAATAAAAAATGATTAATTAAAAATGTTAATAAAAACTATATTAGTACATAAATAATATTAAAATAACACTGCTACACGTGTAGTGTTCAGGATGTCCATAGAAAGGTAGGACATTTTCAGCATTTTAAAGAATCATTACGACTTTAAGCTCACTTCCATCTTGGATGACAAAGACAACCAAATTTTGGTAAATCATTTAAACATGAAATGCAACATACTGTATTTTTTGTGGCTCTTAATGAAAAAAAAGCATAGAAAAAAGATTACTATTTGCAAAGCAAGGTCTTTCTGGTGTAATATATATATATAATCTTTTTTCTATGCTTTATATATATACAGTGGTGTGAAAAAGTTCGGGCACCCCTGTAAATTTTCATGATTTTCTTTTATAAATCATTGGTTGTCTGAATAAGAAATTTCAATTAAATATATAATATAGGAGACAGTTTATATGATTTATGGAAAGTGTGCAAGAATTATTTAAACTAAATTAGGCATGTGCATAAATTTAGGCACCACAAAATAATAATTAACTCAATATTTTGTGCATCCTCCTTTTGCATAAATAACAGCCTCTAAACGCTTTCTATAGCTTCCAATTAGAGTCTGGATTCTGGCGGAAGGTATTTTGGACCATTCTTCTTTACAAAACATCTACAGTTCAGTCAGGTTTGATGGTTTACGAGCATGGACAGCCCGCTTTAAATCATACCACACATTTTCAATAATATTCAGGTCTGGGGACTGAGATGGCCATTCCAGAACGTTGTACTTGTTCCTCTGCATGAATGCCTTAGTAGATTTTGAGCAGTGTTTTGGGTCGTTGTCTTGTTGAAAGATCCAGCCCCGGTGCAACTTCAACTTTGTCACTGATTCCTGGACATTGTTCTCCAGAATCTGCTGATATTGAATGGAATCCATGCGACCCTCAACTTTAACCAGATTCCCAGTCCCTGCACTGGCCACACAGCCCCACAGCATGATGGAACCGCCACCAAATTTTACTGTAGGCAGCAAGTGTTTTTCTTGGAATGCTGTGTTCTTTTTACGCCATGCATAACGCCCCTTGTTTTGCCCAAATAACTCTATTTTAGTTTCATCAGTCCACAGCACCTTATTCCAAAATGAAGCTGGCTTGTCCAAATTTTCTTGAGCATACCTCAAGCGACACCGTTTGTGGCGTGTGCTGAGAAAAGGCTTTTTCCGCATTACTCGTCCATACAGCATCTCCTTGTGTAAAGTGCGCTGAATAGTTGAACGATGCACAGTGACACCATCTGCAGCAAGATGATGTAATAGGTCTTTGGAGCTGGTCTGTGGGTTGACTGTGACTGTTCTCACCATCCTGTGCCTCTGCTTATCTGAGATCTTTCTTGGTCTACCACTTCTGGCCTTAACTAGAACTGTGCCTCTGGTCTTCCGATTCCTCACAATGTTCCTCACAGTTGAAACTGAGAGCTTAAATCTCTGAGACAGCTTTTTGTATCCTTCCCCTAAACCATGATGTTGAACAATCTTTGTTTTCAGGTCATTTGAGAGTTGTTTTGAGGCTCCCATGTTGCCACTCTTCAGAGAAGATGCAAAAAGAAGAAATACTTACAATTGGCCTCATTAAATACCCTTTCTCATGATTGGATTCACCTGTGTATGGAGGTCAATGGTCACTGAGGTTACCAAACCAATTTTGAGTTCTAATAATTAGTGCTAAAGGTATTGAAATCAATAAAATGACAAATTTATGCACATGCCTAATTTAGTTTAAATAATTCTTGCACACTTTCCATAAATCATATAAACTTTATTTCACTTCTCAAATATCACTGTGTTTGTCTCCTATATGATATATTTAATTGAAATTTCTTATTCAGACAACCAATGATTTATAAAAGAAAATCATGAAAATGTACAGGGGTGCCCAAACTTTTTCATACCACTGTATATACAGTACTGTGCAAAAGTTTTAGATCGGTAAGATTTTTTATGTTTTTAAAAGAAGTCTCTTCTGCTCACCAAGGCTGCAATTATTTGATTTAAAAAAAAAAAAACAGTAATATTGTGAAATATTATTACAATTTAAAACAGCTGTTTTCTATGTGAATATACAGTAAAGTGTAATTTATTCCTGTGATCAAAGCTGAATTTTCATCATCATTACTCCAGTCTTCAGTGTCACATGATCCTTCAGAAATCATTCTAATATGATGATTTGATGCTCAAAAAACATTCATTATTATTTTCAATGTTGAAAACAGTTGTGTACAATTTTTTTTTCAAAATTATTTGATGAATATAAAGTTCAAAAGAACAGCGTTTATTTAAAATAGAATATTTTCTAACATTATAAATGTCTTTACTGTAACTTTTGATCAGTTTAACTCATCCTTGATGAATTAAAGTATTGATTTATTATATTTCTTTCCCCCAAAAATAAAATTTTAATTCTTACTTACTGACTTTTTTAGTTTCTATTCATCATAGCATCATGAAATAAAAATGTAAAAAACTGTTTTCAACACTGATAACAATCATAAATGTTTCTTGAGCATCAAATCATCATATTAGAATGATTTTTGAAGGATCATGTGACACTGAAGACTGGAGTAATGATGATGAAAATTCAGCTTTGATCACAGGAATAAATTACACTTCACTATATATTCACATAGAAAACCGCTGTTTTAAATTGTAATAATATTTCACAATATTACTGTTTTTTTTTTGTTTTTTTTATCAAATAATTGCAGCCTTGGTGAGCAGAAGAGAATTCTTTTAAAAACATAAAAAATCTTACCGATCTAAAACTTTTGCACAGTACTGTATATAATTATAAATTATAAAAAATACAATAAAATGAATAATTATACAATTTAATAATCAATTTAAAAAGGAATTTATACCTCTATGATATTATGCTATACCCACATTAGACAAGGTCTATTGCTATACCCAATTACTCAATCATACCACATCCATACCATACCAC
Organism: Semotilus atromaculatus; assembly: GCA_031834385.1. NCBI lineage: Eukaryota > Metazoa > Chordata > Actinopteri > Cypriniformes > Leuciscidae > Semotilus > Semotilus atromaculatus. Next base: position 9,422,005 of record JAULUF010000030.1, read on the forward strand.
ATTCCTCTCATAGGGCCTTTATACACCTGGTCACATCATGCATTTTTATGGATCAGATAGCTATCTGATTTATCTAAACAATTCCATTTACACCTGGTCACATAAATGTGTTTTCGCAAAACGGATATAAATTCGATCCTCAATTCCCGCGCTATATGCAGATTTAATGGAGTTCACGTCACCGAAAGCAACCGATATGAGCTGCATTTTATTGATCATCAGTTATTGATCATAGGAGACAGCGGCAACATCACTGCTGCTAAGATCATTTAGTTTCTTTACTTTTAATGAAGATGATTGTGCGTTAAGCTTCTGCGACTTACTTTCACTTTGATTTACGATAGTTTGCACGTTAGCTTGATGATTAGATGCTTAGCTGCTCATCTGCGGTGATGCGTGCTGCATGTCTGCCTATAACATGACATATAGCCTATAAGACATGCAATGTTTTAAAAAAATAACACGCTCTCGCGCGTTTAATTTTTAGCATTGTTGGAATTTACATATGTGGTTTCAAAAACCAGATGTATTTACACTTGTCCAGTTTCATCTGGAATGCGGCCCAGGCCACCTCCTTATGTGGTTTGAGCAATCGAATTTAAATCTGTCTCAAATGCATTTCAGAGGGCATATACACCTGGTCTTTCCACGATCAGATAGCTATTCGATCACAAAAAATGCATTAAGTGTCCAGGTGTAAACAGCCCGATATAGTGTGCGATACTGAATTGCCCTTGAACTGACAAATACACACAAAATAAAAAAGAAAAAAAATTCTCTCCCCCAAAAGTGTAAACTATAGGGGCTTTCGCACTGGAGGAACGTTATCATAGAGCCTACAACTATTTCCGGAAGCACCCTTTTTTTTAGCGTGTTTGTACCACAGGAACTGGGAGCGAGGAATGCCTTTTGGTGGAACTAAATTGGCTTCTACTTCAGGGTCTAACCCAGCACAATAGGAACTACCAGTAATGTAAGTGTCTGTTAAATTGGCTGAACACGTGCGAAACACTGGCACCCGCCATTTTTAAAAAGCTGTTTAAACACACAGTTTATAGCCTATATATTTACTCCACAAATTAACTCTATGAACATGGAAAACAGAGATAGATGGAACAACGCAGAAGAGCAGGCACTTCTCAACCTTTATGCTAAGCAGGAAATCTAATGCTACTTTGAAGGGACTAGGGTTGCAAAATTCCGGGAATTTTCAAAGATGGAAACTTTCCATGGGAATTAATGGGAATTTAAGGGAATTAACAGGAATTTCTGGGAATAAACGGGAATAAAGTGGGAATTTTCAAAGTTGAGGGTTGGCTCTTCATAGGGAACTTAAATATAGTTGAGGAAAGTATATTTTAGCATAATCTTGACTAAAACAAACAGATACACTTGAATATCCATGCCATTCCTCAATCACATGCACATAGAACACTGCTTACTGCATGGCTATTGAAACCACACCCCCTACTGGCGCTGTGCATGCCTCCATCACATACAGAAGCCCAAAGCACAAGACTATTGAAGGCACACATTTGAGCCTGTGAACTAAACAAAGTAAAGTAAGTTTTGATGATATTATGGGGAAATATATTTATTAAATGTTTAAATTGCAAATATCACATACAAATGTATTCATCTAGTAGCAATGCTGATAAGTTAGATCCTAAATAAGCTATCATAACTTTATTTACCACATAAGGCAGATGCTAGCTACCTCATGTGGCTGTTTTTCTCTGCCTCCTGCAATATGTTTTCAAGATCATTCCAGTTGTTTAGCTAGCCTTACTATTTATGTATCTGTTCATGCCATTGCATTAGTATTCTTACTAGGGTTGGGCGATGGACGATATCATCATTTAGCTGACATCGCGATGCCCCCCCATGGTTTCCATGGTGACGCGTCATGCTTGGCACGTGATTCACCACAGCCAAACTAGCGCTGTATGACAGATTTAGCGCTTTTATTTCTAAATATTAACAAACTTGCTTACCATGTCATAAACTATCTTCTATTCCGATTCTCAAATATGTGTAAGTGAGTTTGTTTTGTAGTTTAAAAAACCTTTATAAGTTGTCTCTGTAACGTGAGATGGGACGCAGTGTTTGGGCCCCAGTTCAGAGATTCCTGTCTGTTGGATTTAAGTTATTACAGCACGGGAATTCAACTTGTTCTGTTCTACTTACAAATAAATCTGTTGAAATATCTGTTGAAAACATTTTGCATGGATGTTTTCTTATGACTTCTGTTTATATTTATGCTTGGATATGATACAATGATCAATTACATTACAATGAATTCCCAGTTAGTTCCCCTAAATTCCCATTAATTCCCATAATTCCCATAATTCCCATTATTCCCATGGAAAGTTTCTAATATGGAATATTTCCAAAATTCCCCAGCTTAACTTCCCATGGAAATTTACCGGAAACTTTCCGGAAATTTACCGGAAACTTTCCGGAAATTTACCGAAAATTTTCCGCCCCTTTGCAACCCTAGAAGGGACCAAGCGAAACATGATTTATGTATTTCTGCTTATTGAGCGACATTGGGCAACAACCACACAGTAAAAACTATAATAATTTTTCATATACCGTTTACTTTCTTTATTAGATAGGACTGTTAAACAGATTGTTATTTAATGAAGACAGAGACTGGGAGCGCTGTGTGTTCAGGCTCTGGCTAACCTGTTCTCAGCACCCTCAAAATAAAAGTCCACTGCCCAGAGTTCTTGACTCTGTGTTTTTTTTGCATGTGTTATACATAATTTCTTTGTATGACAAACTGGCCAAAAAAACAAAAAAAGCCACAATTTCGCATGTTTTATTGCATTATCACAAATAAAACAATTGACTACTCCAAGCATATAAAATAACATTTGAATAAAGGGTCAAGCGATGTATATTTTCCTCTTGTTACGTTCCGTGGTTGTGTTATGGCAGTGCTGGGATTTTGTGTTTGTTCGCTCTCTCTCTTTTTTTTCTCTCTCTCTGTAACTCTGCAGCTCTACCAGGTGGAGAAGAGAGAGAGATGATTGATCGCACAGCTGCTCGTTATACTGGAGACCCTACACCTTCAAAAGAGGCTTCTGAGGACATTCAAACTGAACCTTGCCTTCCAGAGTGTTGTGTTTGTCCCACACTTGTTGATTTACTTGCTGTTGTGTTGTATAACATTAAGACTGTTGTTATCGTTCACCAAGCTAATGCCTGGTTCAGATTACACGATTTTAGCCCGATTTTGGCACGATCCGTTTGACGTAGGGTGTCGTGGGGATTCGTAAACGACAACGGGCGTCGGGAGGCAAGATTCGATCGTATCATCTCGTATAGTGTGTCATAGTGGGCGACAACCTACGTCGCGTCTGCGATGCTTCACGACATCACGACAAAAAGACTAGCATGTTTAATTTTGTCAACGGTCGTCCACGACGGGTTCCGTCACATGTATGAGGTTTTAACCGTCTGTTTTTGTAATATGTTATCGTTGTGGCAAGCTAGCAACATTATTTTACTTGTACTACTGGCTAAAAGTAAAAATGTATAAGAAAACAATATTTTACCTCAAGTTCTCTTTGGAGCATTGACAGCCCATACCAGGCACGGCGCCAGGATTCCAGGTTTGGATGGGCCAGACCAATTGTGGGTAAAAAAAACGTTATCCAATCACTGTTTAACCTAATAAAAATTACTGACTAATATACTGTTATATTATCTGTACTTATACATAATATAGATTTTAGTAGCTTGATGCTCTTTAAATATTTTGTTGCATTGTTAAAAAGTTTTGGTGCATAGGAGTCAGGACGGACCTATGGGATGGACCTATCCGAGATCGCTCTCCTTGGTTCTGACCAAAGAAGAGCGCTTTGGAATCTCCATTACGCATCATACCTGGGCTGCGTTTCCCGATAAAATAAATTATATCTTTATAAAAGATATAAAGATGTTCTTTATAAAAGAAGCACTTAAAAAATTGTTGAAATTGCATTTATTAGGACTCATGGGATATTATAAAAAAATAATCTAAACTATAATAGCCTATATTTAGACTGTAAAAGAGGTCAGGAATGTAATATTTGCCCAAAACATATAGGCATATTTAGTTCTGCTCGTATAACATGAGACCGAATATTTCACAATTCTTCTTAATTGTTTTCAACAATAGCCTACATTACAGATCACCAACCCTGCCCGACAATTTCAATCAATACTCGGGAACAGAACTTGTTCATTAACAACGTCATATTTGTTAAACTATTATAATGTTATTTTTTTCCACATCTATGTTGATTATGGAAAGTGACAGCATGAGTAAGATATGATGTGCAATAGCCTATATCGAGAGACATGGTCAGACATGATTTTGGCCACATAATTAAGTTTTGTCTTGTAGAAAGCCTTTCTTTAAAGTGAATTTCGTTTTGTATAAATTATATCTTAATTTTAATAATTTTTTCATCAACCAATTGCCTGGATTTAATAAATAAGAAGTAGGCTAAATATACAATAATAATCATGATATAGAGGCGCGGGCGCCGTCCCAGCACGTGAACTGGAGCTCATCTCATCATAAATTAACCGAGACTCAGCGCATGCCTCACATAGCCTATGCAAAATATATCTATATAGAAAGCTTGAAATGTCTTTAGACGAAACAATTAAAACGAAAATAAATAGGATACTCTCTGATTATGTAATCCATAGGCATACGTGCATTCTCTCTATAGGCGCGTTCACTACAGAGATGCTGCTCGTCAATTTCATCTTTGCAGACACTGACACAGAAGACAGTTTATTAATACAAATAAAATACAAATTTAGATTTTTTAATAAATGTATTTAATTTCACCCCATACTGTCCTCCTCGATCAATCCAGGAACGTGCCCATTGTCGGGTTTTCTTTCTTCTTTTTTTGTACGTTTTTCTGAACACAGGACAGCCAATACAATACTCGCCGTCGTTAAAGACGGCACGCGATGACTGGTCAGGAAGCAACGTGTAGTCTGACATGTTTCTTGTCCACGACACGACAAGATTTTAGGAGTTAAAATCGCGTAATCTGACACAGTGACTATCGTAACAGACAAAAAAATCGTGTAATCTGAACCTGGCATAAGGCTTATTGTAGCCTACTACCACTTTTGTTTGTTGTTGTTGTTGTTATTTTATTCTTGAATACCTAACGGTCTGCTGTAGGGAGGTGGGTGCCTATTTGTATTTTTGTAACATCTTTTCTCCTGTTTTTTGGCTAGTTAGGGAGTTAGTGTAATTTTCTGTTGTTTATTTTGTTTCCTTTTGGTAGTTTAAGAAGTTTTACTCCCCAACTAGTCAGAGGGTACTTGTGTTTGTTATTTTGGCTTTACCCCCTCCTGAGGTTTGCTTTGTTTTTCTTTTTGTTTTATTTTGTTAATAAATCTTTGAGCTGGAATTTGATGTGTCTGTCATACAGGGCTGGGAACGGGCTCAGGCACATTTATTTTCTCACATCAAACCAAAACCTTTTTTTTGTTTTTTTTTGTTCACTGTTTACTCCCTTAACCTAGACCACTTTACATCTGGGACGTAACACTCTATATTCTCATCTTTTTGTTTTTAAGTATATTTTCCCAATTCCAAAACATCAATCTTTATAACTACTATGAATTTTGGTCATTGGCACAGCAGGGTCACAACATTATTTTTATTTTTTTTCACAAGTCCTCATTTAGATCGTACCTTCTCTTTCTGGATCTCGCTTTTGATGGTGGAGATCTTGATCTTCATCTCCTCGATCTCGTGCTCAGAGAGTGTCTGGACGTGAGGGAGAGAGTCTGTGTCATCCAGAGTCTGGAAGCTCAGATCAGCCAGAGGGATGTACCATTTACACTCATACTGCTGATGCCTCCTGACAAACACACAAAGAGAGAAACATACTTAAATGTCAAACAAAAGCATGATTTATTATGTTATTTTTTATAAATAAGCACACTAAATTAAATTGACAACATTAATATATTTATATATTAAGTATATAATTTGAGTGTATTAAGTGTATAATTTGTTCCTGCTCGCAAACACATGCTTCATGATATAATTTTCTTCCTGGCTCTGTTGAGACTAATGTAAGCTACTCTAAGCACTCACTATGGAGAATATATACAGTACACACACGCACGCACGCTTCAGGAATAAAAATGTGTTTCCACTGCAGAAATGCTTGGTAATGCACTCTTATTGTGAGATGATTGGGATGCCCAGCATGGCTCTGCAGCAGAATATAATCTGTTCATCATCATGCTTAACAACCAATTAAAATCATCTCCTGCTTAATTCAGTCTGAAAAACATGCTGAATACTTTACCGTCTCTGCCAGTGCTGAGAACAAAACCTAGAACTGAATGTCCCATAATGCCGAGCATTTGAGCCAAAGAAGATTATGGCTGCTTCTGAAACTTAAAAATGCTGCCCTCAGAGGATGCATTCCCAGGTTAATTCCAAATTAATGTTAGCTTCACTTCCTGTCTCCTGAGATACCTTCATGTGATCGATTTTTGAAAATAGCATAGATGTATCGTTCACTGCCTATGATATTCCACAATCCTTTGCATTCCATTACATGACAGTTGAGCTAAAAAAAAATATATATATATGACATCTGAAAGTTGTGGTTGGTGGTCAGTTTGTGTGTAAATGTACATTTATATTCGGTTAGTCCCAAATCTTGCTCTATTTTGTTGTAGATCATTAAACCGTTAAGAAATCAGTTTCATGAGGTATCTTCATGTGCAAATGCACAATAGTGTGTGTGTGTGTGTGTGTGGTACGCCTGTTATTCTGGGAAGGCTTAAGCTGCATGAGGGTAACAACAGCTATCAATCAGTATTACGATGTCTTTGACATAGTGACCATGACAACAACAGAGTGACAAATGATATTGCACCTTTGTAAATCAACACTTAATCTACAGGCACCAAACACACCACTGCCTGTAGTGTGATGTATGCATGTAGTGGTAATACATAACTGAGAGAGAAAGTGAGTTTGTGTAAACTCTAAACATTTTGTTTCAAAGTTGTAATTAAATCAAAGATTATTGGAGTACTATTTCAGTATTTCTACTTAAAATTTTGGTTTATTCAATGCGTTACTTGACATTTCTTTACAATTATTTAGTTAGCATTTTTTTGTTAAAATTCTTTGAACTGTCTATGTTCATACCCAACTGCTGTCTTTTTCATCTTGGCACAGAGCAGAAGGTCTGTGAAGAGGAAGACATGACGGAGTTTACGCGTCCCCTCCGACACCTCCACCAGGAAGCCATCCTTCACCAGCTGACGAGCCTGTGATATTTAAAAAATGAAATATTGATATCATGTTAATACTACACACAAAATTAAACACCACAGCCTACCATTGTTGTGGACCATGTCCATCCCTTTATAAACACAATAATGAGCCATGTCACAAAGCTCCAATCATTTCAAACTGCTTTCACTTTACTTAAATGGCCTCCACAGTCACCAAATTTCAATCCAATGAGCACCTTTGTGATGTGGTAGAATAGGAGATTTGCATCATGGATGTGCAGCCGACAAATCTTCAGCAACTGCATGATGCATGAACTTCATGTCAAATAAAGACCAAAATCTCTGATGAATTTTCACCTTGTTGAAACTAGACATGTGCCGGTATTCGGTAATGCGATAAATCGCGGTAATGAATATGCACGGTATTGTTATCGCGGGCACTTCAAAATACCGTGAAAAATAATAGATCCGAATTTAGATTTTTAGAACACGCATTATCTTATTTTCCATCAACACCTTAAGAAAACACTGCTTATATGCTGAGCAAAACACGTGTGCACTCTGATGTAAACAATCCCCACATGTATAAGCACTGTGTGCATGCAGCGTAGTGCGCACTGTAGTCTAATAAACAATCCTCACATGGAGAAGCAGCATGGCGGAAGGAGGAACGCTCCTTGAACTGCAACTCTCACGCATTCAGCTTGAGACTCACGCAGTCGACACTTTTCACACGCTCTCACGCCACACATTCATTTTCTCACAGAGAGAAAAATCACAGAGCAAAGAGGACACTGACGCCGACAGACTAGAGAGAGCAGGTTACTTTTGATATGAACAAAATATCAGCTCTCAGGGTCTGTCCATTTTATTCCGAAATTCAGACAATAAATACCGTTTTGGCGTTTTCGCCTCAGTTCAAGTAAACCGATCATCTGTTACTTTTAAAATAAAGATACAGTACAACTTACCGAAAGGTATGCCTCATACATAATATCGATCAATCAGTGTTTTTCTATCACGGAAAGAGGTCAATAAAACTGCAGGAGAACAATATGTCACAGAACGTTACATTTACCTCAGGAAAGCCATTTAATGACCAGCACGTTATTTGACTAGAGTATTAGCTAAATATGTGCACTATATTACATAGGCTATTTATTATGTTTTTACTTGTGTCATTACATAATTGTTATTATAATGAAAACCGCATTATATTTAAACTTTAATAATACCAGCTGATAGGGCTCTGTATGTTTACAGCATTATGTGAGATATATTTTTTTCTTGAGAAAAAATAACATGTTTATTAACATGCTTAAAATTAACATGTAAATTTACATCTACTGTAGCCTACCTAATATTTATCCAAATAGAGTCAATATTGAATCAAGATTGAACTGAAATCGTGAAAACTGTGTTAAGCAATAATACAAACAGTAGCCTACCAGTCATTGTACCATGTAAACATTGTAACATGTTGTCACTAAACTTAATAAAATTCTGTTTAGTTACCAAATGTTTTGACAATCACAATTACTCCTATTGTGATGCAAGATTTTAATTTTTTTACATCCCCCCCAATCCATTCGTTTCTCTTGTGCAATTAAAAAATATTGTGATAATACCGTAAAAGCTCAATCAATTAATCGCAGCATGAAAATGTTATACCGGCACATGCCTAGTTGAAACTATGCCACAAAGAATTAAGGCAGTTATTGCTATTTGCTCAAGAGAATGATCTATTTAAGTCCACATGTCATTCTAACAGGAAACTGTTCTTATAACCACAGGTTAAGAGCTGTAGTTCCACCCACACAACTTGTAAAGCTATTTGCGGCTATTTGTTGGAACTGTTTTCTGGAAACACTGAATCGTTATACTACTTGCAACCATAGTCAGCCAACAATGCTTGTAGGAAACGTACACCCTAACCAACAAGGCACTCAAAACGCAAATGTAGGGAGGCGGAAAGAGAGTTTGTAATCATAACTGTATAAAAACATCTAAAAAGGTGCAATACTGCAACCTATGTTTGATTATCAAAAAGATTACTGCCACTGGATTAAATAATGCTCAATTGGTACCAAGGGGCCCAAAGTGTGCCAGGAAAGTATCCCCCACACCATTACACCACCAACAGCAGCCTGAACCATTCATACAAGGCAGGATGGATCCATGTTTTCATGTTGTTTATGCCAAATTCTGACCATACCATCTGAATGTTGCACCACAAATCAAGACTCATCAGAACAGGCAACGTTTTGGTGAGCTTGTGTGAATTGTAGCCTCAGTTTCCTGTTCTTAGCTGACAGGAGTGGCACCTGGTGTCTTCTGCTGCTGTAGCCCATCTGTGTCAAAGTTATATGTTGTGTATTCAGAGATGCTCTTCTGCATACCTTGGTTGTAACGAGAGGCTATTGAGTTACTGTTGGCTTTCTATCAGCTCAAAGCAGTCTGGCTATTCTCTTCTGACCCCTGGTATCAACAAGGTATTTTCGCCCACAGAACTACTGCTCACTGGATATTTTTGCATCTAAACCCTAGAGATGGATGTGCGGGAAAATCCCAGTAGATACGCAGTTCTGAAACACTCAGACCAGCCCGTCTGACAGCAACAACCATGCTGCAAATGACATAATGAATACATTTATTCAGTAGAAAAGTTTAGCATTTTAAAAGGACAGTCATCTTGTCTTGTTGTTTATGTATATATCATATAATTTGGGGTCAATCATTTATTATTTTGTCACTGTTTAATTATCTTTAGAGATTGTGTTAAAGGACTCCAACCCTGTCATACTGTCCCAGAATAGTTATTCTTGTGTTGCTGGCACAGCACTGTGTAACCACTGTAAGGACTGAGCGGAATGAAGGATCATCCAAATAACTAAATGTATTTCTTCCCATAAACCCTGGGACTTCAACACACACGCACATACACAAACTGGTACGAATTTCCCCATTAAGGACATTTTAATGAGATATATGTTATATGTTGTTATGTGGGTCTGAGTGCCCCGGGGCCTATGAAGATACCTGACTGCATGGTAGTTCTAAACGAACGATAAATGCTTGTATTATGCATTTTAATGAATAATCCAGCATTTTCACTCCTAACAAAGTCTGTGAAACTTCCCCCCAAATCCAGCTAACACTGGCTGAAAGTGTCTTGTTACGAGTTTACGACCCAAAGGAATGTGCATGGACTTGAGTCCTGGAGAAGGAGAAATGAAACCTGTGTAATCCTATATTTCTATATTCTATGCATAACCATGTGATACATGCATCTAATGTTCATCTCATGATTTTTCTTTATGTGTTTGGTTTGTGCGTCCTTGAAGACTCTAACCCTCAAATACTATATATTTTGATATGCTTGTACACTCACCGGCCACTTTATTAGGTACCCCATGCTAGTAACGGGTTGGACCCCCTTTTGCCTTCAGAACTGCCTCAATTCTTCGTGGCATAGATTCAACAAGGTGCTGGAAGCATTCCTCAGGGAGTTTGGTCCATATTGACATGATGGCATCACACAGTTGCCGCAGATTTGTCGGCTGCACATCCATGATGCGAATCTCCCGTTCCACCACATCCCAAAGATGCTCTATTGGATTGAGATCTGGTGACTGTGGAGGCCATTTGAGTACAGCGAACTCATTGTCATGTTCAAGAAACCAGTCTGAGATGATTCCAGCTTTATGACATGGCGCATTATCCTGCTGAAAGTAGCCATCAGAAGTTGGGTACATTGTGGTCATAAAGGGATGGACATGGTCAGCAACAATACTCAGGTAGGCTGTGGCGTTGCAACGATGCTCAATTGGTACCAAGGGGCCCAAAGAGTGCCAAGAAAATATTCCCCACACCATGACACCACCACCACCAGCCTGAACCGTTGATACAAGGCAGGATGGATCCATGCTTTCATGTTGTAGACGCCAAATTCTGACCCTACCATCCGAATGTCGCAGCAGAAATCGAGACTCATCAGACCAGGCAACGTTTTTCCAATCTTCTATTGTCCAATTTCGATGAGCTTGTGCAAATTGTAGCCTCAGTTTCCTGTTCTTAGCTGAAAGGAGTGGCACCCGGTGTGGTCTTCTGCTGCTGTAGCCCATCTGCCTCAAAGTTCGACGTACTGTGCGTTCAGAGATGCTCTTCTGCCCACCTTGGTTGTAACGGGTGGTTATTTGAGTCACTGTTGCCCTTCTATCAGCTCGAACCAGTCTGGCCATTCTCCTCTGACCTCTGGCATCAACAAGGCATTTCCGCCCACAGAACTGCCGCTCACTGGATGTTTTTTCTTTTTCGGACCATTCTCTGTAAACCCTAGAGATGGTTGTGCGTGAAAATCCCAGTAGATTAGCAGTTTCTGAAATACTCAGACCAGCCCTTCTGGCACCAACAATCATGCCACGTTCAAAGTCACTCAAATCACCTTTCTTCCCCATACTGATGCTCGGTTTGAACTGCAGGAGATTGTCTTGACCATGTCTACATGCCTAAATGCACTGAGTTGCCGCCATCTGATTGGCTGCTTAGAAATTAAGTGTTAAGGAGCAGTTGGACAGGTGTACCTAATAAAGTGGCCGGTGAGTGTATGTGTGTGTGTTAACCAGGTCCTATGGTTACCTGTGATAGTATCGTAGTTCTAAAATAACTACAAAATGCTTGGAAAGTATGCCTTTTAAATGTAACTTTGCTGTGTCATCCAATTTATAAGTCGTTCTTCATATGTTTAGAATCCTCTTGATCTGACCAAACCATATATATATGTATACAAACAGTCAGATATGTGTTACTATGTTTTATCATCTCTGGAGTAAAATCGAACGCATTCTAGGTCACCGTCATAAAACATGCAAAGTCGATCTCGATGAGACAAAGGAAAACCTTTGCCGCGCACTTTTCTCCCAGCTGATTGGTGCATTCACGCCAGGAGAGGCGTGAACCGAAATGTCTTCAAAGAGACGCGCCGAGCCCCAACTCGGTCTCTCTTGCCTATAACTTGCTTGCCTACGTCTGCCTTAGTCATGTAGTCTCCGATACGATTTCCCCTCTGGAAATTCTTTCTTTCTTTTTTTTGTTTAAAAGTTTTGTTTTCTTTAAGTTTCCAACCTAATTCATCTCACAGGAGAGGAGATGAATTCAGCCGAATTTGGTAATGTTACCTTAAAGACTTTAATCCTCTATTCAAAGCGCGCGCGCCGAACGCCACGTGACGCGCGCACACGGAACAAAGAACGTCCGCTCCTGCACGCGGCCGGGACAGGCCGTTTTAGGAACACGCAACAAGACACAGAGAGACCAAGAAACTGTGCAAGTATATGTCTGTATCCGCTTCTAGGAAGCTTTAAGATGATGTTTTTCGTGTTGTTTCAGAGAGGTTATTGTCTGGGTGAAGATTACCAATGCGCGCTCTCTCCCTCTCCCTGTCTCTATGCATTTCTCGTTCATCGATGCCTTATCGTGTTTAGTTGTTTATTATGTTTGTAATGTTTGTGTGTTTCGTTGTTTATCATGTTTGTAAATACATATATTCCTGTAACGTAGTAAATACATAGGCTAGTTATTTCTTATTAAAATTCATGATACTCATTTGATGGATTGACTGTCTGCTCATACTTCGGGTCACTGAAATGTCTAGATCAAAAGCTACGAGCTTTACAAATTAAAGACACTTTAAAGAGTATTTGTTTATAGGGCGGGAAGGCTAATTCTTGTGGCCACAGAATTAATTTTCCTAAACTCTATAAATTAATCGAGCTAATTAATTTTACCTGTTTGTGAAATGTGGTCCGTGTAAATAATTGCAATCAACTTGTGGTTAATCGCAAGGATTCACATGCATGCAGGTAACAGGACATATCATCCCTTATCGGGAGATGTATTAACATGTAAGACTGATCTGATACAAACCTGTATGAATAATTATTAATTATTAATTATGATATGCAAATTCCCCGTAATCAGATCCACCCCTGAGTCTTTACACCACACTACTGTACCAAACAGCACATTCTCTGCTTAGCTGGCACAAACCCAGGCCAGAACAATGGTAAGTTTAAGTGAATTTCGAGAAGAATGAGATACATTATTAATGGTTACCCTGTGTTTTCCAATGATGTTCCTTGAGGCACAAACAGTACATGTTTCAAATTCAACTCATAAGCTGCTTACTAGACCAAGACCTAAAATGGGTGTTAGATAAGTGAGATCTCCAAGACACTGTGTTGGTATGTCTCTGGGAAAAGGGTTGGCTAACACTGGCTCATCCTAATATACCAACTTGGTATTCCTAGTGAGTGCAGCAAAGTCCTGCCAGTGGGAAGGTGGTTTTATATGCATGACCCTAAAGAGATTTAAATTGCACACTGCAATTAGTTACAAATTGAATGTAGTATAATAATATGAGATTTATCGCCATGTGGACAAAGAGATAGTTCATCAGTAAAATTCTGTCATTTATTGACCCTCAAATTGTTCCAAACCTGTATATCTGACTTCTGTGGAACGCAATAGGAGATGTTAGGGCAGAATGATAGGCTCAGTCACTAGTCACTTTCATTACATATTTTTTCCATACAATAAAGAAAATGAGTCTTTCTGTCTAACATCTCCTTTTGTACGAGTCTGGAATGACATGAGGGTGAGTAAATTACATTAAAATGTTTGGGTGAACTATGCGTTTAACTGGCTGGGAGAGATTTTTTAGGTAAAAAAAAAACAACCTACAACTAAAACTTTCTTTTGATACTACTTTTCATTTAAGCTGTACCCTGTACCCGAGCTGCCTAACCTGTGTGTAAGGATTTTCCCAGTGCTACATCCCCTTTAGTCACCACAATAGGGCTCCTGTGAGGATTAATTGGTGGATACGTAGGCAGTAGGCCGTGCATATAGTCTATTCCTCCAACTTATACCATGATTGTTAAGTGAGTTAGGCACCCACGAATGGCTGCAAATTGAATAATTGATCTGTCAGGTACTAGGAAAAAAAACCAGATACAGTATATATTGATGCAAAACTCAAGGTGAGGTGGTTTTGGTCAGATTTTTTGCTGTGGAATGCCCACACAAACCAAAACTAAGAAAGAAAATATACCAGGTTCCGAATAAAATGCTATTAATAAAGTAGGTGTGAAAACACTATTATAAAGCCACTGATACCTCACCAGTCTTAAGCCGTTACTTACAGCAAATGACTGCATATGCAAAATACAGTATACTTTATACTCTCTTCTGTCACACAAAGTTGCACAAACACACAAAGTCACACACCTCTCCCTTCGGTGTGGTCACGGCAGTCCTGCGTGGGTCAATCTCTTCATTGATGCTGGAAAGGAAGTTCTGGGATATTCTTAGAGCATCCTGCAGTAATGGGAAGTCTGGATGATCCTTAGGGGTGTGTTTCAACAAGTCCTTATATAATAAAACAAAAAGACAACATAAATGAGTTTTATGTGTATCCTTAAATTGATAATCCCACTACTAAAACAAAAATTATAAAGTTATAAACCTACACTACAGTTCAAAAGTTTGGGGTTGGTGAGACTATTAAAATGTTTTTGAAAAACTGCATTTATTTGATCAAAAAGTAAAGAACTGGAATACAGTGAAATATTTTGAACTTTTTGGTCATGGCAAAGCTGAATTTTCAGCAGCTATTACTCCAGTCTTCAGTGTCACATGATCCTTTAGAAAACATTGTAATTTGCTGATTTGCTGTTCAAGAATTTTTTTTGTTTTATTACTATCAATGATGAAAACGGTTCAGGTTACTTGACTGTAACCCTGTTCCCTGAAAAAGCGGAACGAGATGCTGCGCTGCTTAGCGTATTGGGAACATCTTTAACCATGACCAGCTGTGAATATAGTGTGAAAACACGTCAATAGAATTGACCCGGAGGTAATATAGCCTCGGTCGATGATGTTATCGGCGCGCACCCGCGACGCAAGGCTATAAATAGATGAGCCACAGGTGCATTGACAGGATAATTTTTTCTGAAGAGCAGTCCTGTGACATCATCAGCACGGCAAAGTAGCACAGCATCTCTTTCCACTTTTTCAGGGAACAGGGTCACAGTCAAATAACCCAAACCGTTTCCTTTCAAAAGCTACAATCGATGCTGCGCTGCTTAGCGGATTGGGAACGAGAATACCCACGCCGCTATGCTTGAAGGTGTCTGGACCCCTACGGTTGTGCAGGTGTGCTCACAAGAACGCAAGAAGGCCCTAGACACTAGCTTGTGAAGTCGACTCGAGGACATGAGAGTGGCATGAACATCCAAACTATTAAAATCTTATGAATGTGTGCGGAGAGGACCAGCCTGCCGCATCAAAAACATCTTGTAAGGGGGCACCCCTTAGAGCCCTTAGACCCGTTGGCGAAGCTTGGCCGCGCGCCTCATAGGCAAGAGCAATAGCATTCTTTACCCAATGTGACATGGTCTGTTTAGTGACGGCAGCACTCCTGTTACTGCCCCCATAACAAACGAACAGTTGCTCTGATTTACGCCACTGGCTGGTGCGGTGGAGATCTCTCCTGCTCTGGTGTCATGAATGGCGGAGAGCAGAAGGCCAGAAGAGTGACCGGATGTACAGTCGAGAAAGGTACCTTAGGCAGGTAATCAGGATGAGGATACAAAATCACTTTAACCATTCCGGGGGCAAAGTCTAAACAGGATGACAGAGCCTGCATGTCCCCAATTCTTTTTAGAGAGGTAATAGTCATAAGAAAAACCATCTTTAAGATCAGAAGTTTGTCAGACGCTGACTCTAGAGGTTCAAAGGGGGTCTCAACCAGAACCTCGATTTCCATTACACGAGAGTAGATGTTAAAACTTCATGCTGATTTGTACTCGGCTTTCGCCAAGATAAGCAACACTAAGACGTAGCTTTACAGTAAACTATGCTTCTCCATCCATTTACGCTTCTTTCCATATGAGGGTGTGACTCCCCTTCTGTCCGGCGTTAACGGCTGCAGTGTACTTGGCGCGTCAGCACACACGACGGCTGCAACTACAGTGTGGTCTCCCTAGTGGACCAACACGACAACCGTCTGGATTGAGCCGAGTAGGGGACATCTCTAGGGTCTTCAAGTGGGCACCTTCCGTCCTCAGTGTTTCGTCGACTAGCCCACGACACCTCAAGAGGGCTCGACAGTGACTCTGGCGTCCCAGAGTCACCCCCCTCCGTCCCCCACTCAACTCAGCCCAGCTTACTGACCTCTACATCCCTCCTGCTGCTGAGACCTAACCACAATCTCACTATCTCTCCGCAACCCAACCATACGCGCCAACCCGATTGATTAAGGCTGTCGAGCCCCACTGGTGCGTTAAAGCAGTTACAGTGGCAACGGTTCCGTATGGCATACCACCTAACGCAAAACACAATATCTACCCAACCACCCGTCATTCTATACTATACAACCTATACAAATTGTATAGGATACTATACAACCTATACTATAGAACCTATACAAATAAACCAACAGACTCTTCAAGTTTTTCAAGAATTCTACGAAACCGTAGCGTGGCGGCCTGTACCTTGCCAGCTAGAATCTTTCCGTCTCAACCACAGCCAGTTGCTGCTCCTTTCTGCTGCTTCAGATAAGTTCTTTACTGTGCGACGCAACTCTTGGCCGCTGAATCCGACGTCCCTGAGGAACCGGGTTGTAGAGTGTGCCACAAAACCTCGACAACCCACTTCCACTGGATAAACCTGGACTCTCCATCCTCGCTGTTCTGCTTCAGTGGCCAAATGAGCATACCGCAGTTTCTTCCTCTCATATGCCTCATCTACAGCATCCTCCCATGGCACTGTCAACTCTATCAGTTGAACAATGCGTGCTGATCCAGACCACAAAACAATGTCTGGTCGTAGGTTAGTGGTGGCAATCTCAGGTGGAAAAATAAGCCGTTGATCAAGATCAGCCAGCATCTTCCAGTCCCTAGCAGCTTCCAGTTGTCCTGGCCGAGAATTGGTGTTAACACCTTTTCTTGGTGGTTGCTCGCCTGGGCGGAGGAATGTTGTCTTCTGCGTGTAATGTTTTGCTAGAACATGCGGCAACTTATTGGTCATACTACGCTTGCCTTCCAATGCTAAAGCCAAACATCTCAGTACTTGGTCATGGCGCCAAGTAAACCGACCTTGGCTAAGAGCCACCTTACATCCTGTCAAAATGTGCCTTAATGTGGCAGGTGATGAACACAAAGGACAAGAGGGATCCTCTCCTACCCAGAGGTTTAGGTTCTGCGGTGATGGGAGAACATCATATGTTGACCTAATAAGGAAACTGATCCTACTCTCTTCCATTGACCAAAGGTCTTGCCAGCCCATTTTGCGTTGTTCCACACTCTCCCATCTCATCCACTCTCCCTGCTTGGCCTGGGAAATGGCCTTTATACTCCTCATCCTCTCCTCCTGCTTTCGCACCTCGTTGACTACCAGCTTCCTCCTTTGAGCTGGGGCTGCCTTGTGCCATTTAGGAGGAGCTAACCTGAGCCCAAAACCCCCTCTTCCATGCTGTACCTGTCCCACGATATCCCCTATTTGAAGGTCAGCCTTTGCCTCTACTACAGATTTCTTTGCTGACCACTTTCTACCAGTTTTTAACACAGGGGCTGCCTCCCTTACACATTTGTCACGTGACTCTACTAATGTCATTTCCAGTCTGACCTTGGCACACTTAAACTCCTCGGTTAAAGCAGAGACTGGCAGCTGCAATATTCCTTTACTATAAAGTCCCACTCTGCTGAGGCAGCGTGGAACTCCCAACCATTTCCTGATGTATGAACTTATTAACGCTTCCAGCTTATCCACTGTTGTCAAAGAAACCTCGTACACAGTCAGTGGCCACAGCAACCTCGGCAGTAGACCAAACTGAAAGCACCAGAGTTTTAGTTTGCCTGGTAGAGCACAGCTGTTTATGCTCTTCAACCCTTCCACTGCTTGTTGTCTAACTTCTCCCACTCGAACTGTGTCCTTTAGATCTCCATCGTACCATCTCCCAAGACTCTTCACTGGCTTCTCAGAAACTGTTGGTATTGCCTCACCATTAATGAAGAATGTTTTATCTACTACCTTTCCTTTAACTATGGAGATGCTCCTTGATTTAGAGGGCTTAAATTGCATTCGTGCCCATTCAATATTATCTGTTAACTTCCCCAATAACCGATTAGTGCAGGCTACTGTTGTAGTCATGGTTGTCATGTCATCCATGTATGCTCTGATTGGTGGTAGTCGCAACCCAGAAGCCAAGCGCTCTCCTCCTACTACCCATCTTGATGCCCTAATGATTACTTCCATTGCCATGGTAAAAGCCAGTGGAGAAATTGTGCATCCTGCCATTATTCCAACCTCTAAGCATTGCCATGCAGTGCTGAATTTTGGAGTTGAGAAACTAAATTGCAAATCTCCAAAATAGGCTTTCACTAAATTTGTTATTGACATTGGTACTCTGAAAAAATCAAATGCTGCCCAAAGAAGCTCATGTGGCACTGAACCATATGCATTGGCCAAATCCAGGAATGTCACATGGAGCTCCTTCCTCTCCTTTTTAGCTGACTGAATTCGTTGCCAGATAACATTGATGTGTTCTAAGCATCCTGAGAACCCTGGAATGCCCGCTTTTTGAACTGAAGTGTCAATGAAGCCATTCTTTAATAGGTAGGTGGACAATCTCTGGGCAATAATGCTGAAGAAAATCTTACCTTCGACGTTTAATAGTGAAATAGGACGAAACTGACTGATGCTTGTAGCATCTTTTTCTTTAGGTATAAAGACTCCACCTGCTCTGCGCCATGCTCTAGGTACAACCTGTTTTTCCCATGCCACTTTTAACAATTTCCACAGAATTCGCAGAACTCCTGAAGCACTCTTGTACACTCTGTACGGAACTCCATTAGGCCCTGGAGATGATGAAGCCCTTGCCTTTCTCACAGCCTGCTCTACCTCTTTCCACTTAGGTGCACAGACCTCCATTTGGTATTCTGGTGGGTTGATAGGTGGTATGTCTGATGGAATTGACATATGCTCATGCCTTTTTGCATCTGTATGCGTTTCCTCCAAATATCTCTCTAGCTCAACTCTAGATGCTTTTAAAGTGCCATTCTTCTCACTGGTGAATAACTTCTTTACGAATTTGAATGGGTCTTTATAGAAATTAGCCCTCGCACGTTCCTTCTTTTTGTAGCGTTTCCGTAGACGCTCAGCTCTGCGTAATGTTGCCAGCTTATCTTTTATGTCCCTTTGTAAGAGATTGAGTCCCTCCTTCTGACTTTGTTCTGCTCTTTTCCATTGCTTCCTCAACTGTCTCCTTTCTCTAACTAACCCTTCAATTTTCTGCTGCCGTCTAGACATTCCAGGAGCAGTTTGTACTTTTTCCTTCCTTTTTTCCACACCAAACCTCTCACTTCCATATGCGTAAATGATGTCCCCAAATTTATCCAGCTTCTTTTCAACTGTACCAGTTAATCTTTCCAATGCAAAGCATAGATCTGTGTTTACCGTATCCCATGCAGTTTTCTCACAAGCTCTTGGCCATCTAACTCCAGGCCTATGCCCGTTGAGGTTCTTTTCTCTCTTATGCTGGTTAGTCTGACCGGTTTCACAAGTATGAATATGTTCATCACTAACTGTGCAAGCCCTCCTCTCCTCTATGACAGGGGTGCTGATATCCTGCGAGCTGTGGTTTGCTTCCTGTCGCTGGATTTCATTCGACTGACTTGACTGACTTCGTAAGAAGTACTGATCAATGCGAGGCCCTTGTCCCTTCTCCCTCAAGCATTTCATTTTCCCTTGATGAACCTTCAAACCCCTGACCGTTGTCGCCTTGCTCCAGCCACAGACACAAACTTGGAGTTCAATGACTTTACTAACTGCAGATCTTGAACTAGTCTTACTCTCCATACTCATATCCGTTTCCATTCCTAAGTCGTTAACCATGTTGTCCAACATCGAGTCATCTTCCGCCCCCGCTCTCGCAGACTCTAGGGGTATTTTTCTCTTTAATTTCTTAGAAGCCTTGGGCGGGTGTCTCCAGCATCCTGTAAACACGAAGCTGGATACTGCCGACAAGGGTAGCTAACCCTTACCAGCCCCATTGGGGTCTATTTCCTCCTGTCAGCTGTCTCTCCAGGCTGTCACAAGGTCTTTCCCTTGTTGCCAGCAGCACTATTCACCGCAGTCACTGGACGTATCCAGATCTTCATGATTTCCATTACACGAGAGTAGATGTTAAAACTTCATGCTGATTTGTACTCGGCTTTCGCCAAGATAAGCAACACTAAGACGTAGCTTTACAGTAAACTATGCTTCTCCATCCATTTACGCTTCTTTCCATATGAGGGTGTGACTCCCCTTCTGTCCGGCGTTAACGGCTGCAGTGTACTTGGCGCGTCAGCACACACGACGGCTGCAACTACAGTGTGGTCTCCCTAGTGGACCAACACGACAACCGTCTGGATTGAGCCGAGTAGGGGACATCTCTAGGGTCTTCAAGTGGGCACCTTCCGTCCTCAGTGTTTCGTCGACTAGCCCACGACACCTCAAGAGGGCTCGACAGTGACTCTGGCGTCCCAGAGTCACCCCCCTCCGTCCCCCACTCAACTCAGCCCAGCTTACTGACCTCTACATCCCTCCTGCTGCTGAGACCTAACCACAATCTCACTATCTCTCCGCAACCCAACCATACGCGCCAACCCGATTGATTAAGGCTGTCGAGCCCCACTGGTGCGTTAAAGCAGTTACAGTGGCAACGGTTCCGTATGGCATACCACCTAACGCAAAACACAATATCTACCCAACCACCCGTCATTCTATACTATACAACCTATACAAATTGTATAGTATACTATACAACCTATACTATAGAACCTATACAAATAAACCAACAGACTCTTCAAGTTTTTCAAGAATTCTACGAAACCGTAGCGTGGCGGCCTGTACCTTGCCAGCTAGAATCTTTCCGTCTCAACCACAGCCAGTTGCTGCTCCTTTCTGCTGCTTCAGATAAGTTCTTTACTGTGCGACGCAACTCTTGGCCGCTGAATCCGACGTCCCTGAGGAACCGGGTTGTAGAGTGTGCCACAAAACCTCGACAACCCACTTCCACTGGATAAACCTGGACTCTCCATCCTCGCTGTTCTGCTTCAGTGGCCAAATGAGCATACCGCAGTTTCTTCCTCTCATATGCCTCATCTACAGCATCCTCCCATGGCACTGTCAACTCTATCAGTTGAACAATGCGTGCTGATCCAGACCACAAAACAATGTCTGGTCGTAGGTTAGTGGTGGCAATCTCAGGTGGAAAAATAAGCCGTTGATCAAGATCAGCCAGCATCTTCCAGTCCCTAGCAGCTTCCAGTTGTCCTGGCCGAGAATTGGTGTTAACACCTTTTCTTGGTGGTTGCTCGCCTGGGCGGAGGAATGTTGTCTTCTGCGTGTAATGTTTTCGAGGACTATAGCTAAGTCCAATAAAGGGATCTTGGTTCTTACGAGAGGCCTCAGTCTTCTGGCCCCACGAATGAAGCGAGCGAGCAGAGGATGCCTCAAGAGTGACACCCCATCCACCAAGGCGTGGCAAGCCGAAAGAGCGGCCACATAAACCCTGAGAGTGGAGGGGCATGTGCCTGTTGACAACTTTTCTTGCAGAAAGTCCAGAACTGAAGCAATCTGGCAGTTGACTGGATCTGCATTATGTGCTGTACACCACTTTTCAAAGACACCCCATTTATTGGCATAACTCTTTCTAGTGGAGGAGGCCCTAGCATTCAGAATTGTTTCAATAACATTAGGTGAAAGCCCAGTGTCCCTCAGTTGGTACCTATCATGGGGCAAACATGAAGGTTCCACAGGTCGGGCCTGGGATGGAATATTGTTCCCTGCGCCTGAGACAGAAGGTCCCTCTTCTCCAGAATCGCCCATGGCGAGCCGTTGAGGAGACATTATCTCTGAGAACCATAATCTGTTTGGCCAACGTGGTACAATCAGTAAGAGGCAAGATCCTTGTCGGCGAACTCTGGCTAGAACTCCCGGGAGCAGAGAGACTGGAGGAAACGCATACAAGTGCATTTTGGGCAATGTATGCGCCATCGCATCCAGACCCAGGGGGGCTGGGTGACTAAGAGAGAAGTAGAGGGGACATTACGCTGTCTAATGAGAGGCGAAGAGGTCCACCTCCGCTTTGTAAAATCTGGTCCAGATCTGTTTGACTACTTCTGGGTGGAGTTTCCATTCCCCTGTCGGCAGTTTTTGCCTGGACAGTAAATCTGCTCCCACATTCAGGTGACAGGAACTTTTCCTGGGACCAGAGAAAAATCTACTTCGCTATTCTGTTCAAATTGCGTGAGCGCAGACCTCCCTGGTGATTTATATAAGAGACTGCAGCTGTATTGTCCACCTAGGACATCGCAGCCTCTCAACTGAGGGAGAAAGTATTTCAGGGCCAGAAATACAGTCATCAGCTAGAGGCAGTTGATGTGCCACTCGAGCCGATGCAACTCCCATTCCCCTTGAACTGGATGACCACTTAAGACCGCTCCCCTGCCCATCAGTAGAGCTTAGATCGGGCTCAAAAAAACAAGCCCGACCCTACACGAGCCCGTGCACGTTGTGTCCGAGGCCGGCCCGACCCGACACATTAACTGTAATTATAAGCCCAAGCCCGATTTAAACCCGACCATTTTTAACACGTGAGTCGTTATAACTGACATTCTCAACTACTTTCTATGTTCCTTTCTCCCGCACGCAACATTCATGTTTTGTCCCGCTCCTGCCCGCAGCTGATTTTTTTCTGTACCTCCAAATACTTTCAAGTTAGCTTATGTGTTGCCACCATACACATCAGCATGCTCCTGATAAATTATTTGTTATTTAAGCATTAACATTTACAAACCACTGTTAATTTAACATAAAAGCATAGGCTACTGCGTGCATGGTTTGGCATGACTTAAGGGAGCGCGCAAAGGGCGCTCCCTTAATAATTCCTAAAAAGCTGACATCAGTTCATCGCGATCCCACACATTTCTGTTATTATCAATTAAGCTGACTGCACAAATCTTTCATAAAATCTACACTTTGTTTGTTATAATCAGAGGATTTGCCAGCATGCAGAATTCAGTACTGAACAAAAAGTCTTTTGAGTTTTGAGCGGTGAGGGGAGTCTATCTTAAATGCTTCTGATTGGCCATTGCGTTCAAGAAATCAACATGCAAACATGTTATAAATAGAAACTCTGGCCTGTAAATCGTTTCTATTTTGTTTTCGTTGTTCTTGTTTTTCTGCAACAGAAGAATAACAATTTATTCATTTTTAGATGTTTTATTCATAGATATTTCTATTTTGCGGGAGGCCCGCGAATCGTTTTATTCTCCCAAAACCCGCACACACTGAGTGAGTGCATTACCGCCCGCACTCGGCCATCAAATGTAGTCCCGTTCCGCACTCTATTGCGTTGGGAGTGCACGTCTCTAGATCAAGGGCCCGGGCCGAAGATAGTGGCGGGAAATATCGGCCCGACTCGGCCCGTGGACCCACGATGGTCGAAAAAGTCGACGTCGAGGGCAAAAAGATACGGGGATTTTATGGTTTACTCCATGACTTAGACAGCTCGTCATGGAGGTCCTCGAAAAAAGGGAGATACTGATGTTTTGGTCCCTCCCCCCTGCCACCAGACAGAAACCTATGCCCTAGCTTAGATTGTTTGGAAGTCTCTTGATCGCATGGCCAGTCAAGCTGCAACCTGGCCACCGTGCGAGTGACCACCTCGAGCAATTCCTCGACAGATTAATTTTCGCGAGAGGAATGCTCAGAAGACGGCCACTCATAGTCCTCAGACCCAAGAGACAAATCATTGTCCACCGCGCGAGCCAAAGAAGCAACGGAGTGCGCTTCGGGATCACGTGAGGGAAAGTGTGGATCTGGTGATACAGCAAGCGAAAGGGGAGGACCCATCTCTTGCTCATCACACAGATCCATGCGGGAGCCCCACGATGGTAATGTGGCTGCGGTCTGGAAATAGTTCAGACGAGCATTTCACAATGCTCGCACTCGCCTTTCTCTAAAGTCAGAGCCATGTGCTCCTCCCCCAAACAAACAAAGCAGTAATCGTGTGTATCCAGCTCAGACATAGGACGGGAGCATGGAGGAATACAACACTTACTCTGCTGTTGACTCATTTCTTTTCTTTTTATGACTTTTTAAACTATTTTAACAGACTTTCAGAGAAAAACATTTGAGAAATGAGAATTGTCTGCACACTGCCAGTTGTAAACTAACTACTAACAAAGATCTGAGACAGATATAGTGAGAGAGAGATGTGAGCGTTTTTGACGCACACATGCACAGAGTGATCTGAAGAAAAAAGTTCTTGACGATGCAACTGTGGCTCATCTATTTATAGCCTCATGTCGCAGGTACGCGCCGATTACATCATTGACCGAGGCTATAATACCTCCAGGTCAATTCTATTGACTTGTTTTCACACTATATTCACGATTAAAGACGTTCCTAATGTGCTAAGCAGAGCAGCATCGATTGTAGCTTTTGAAAGGGAACAGTTATTCTACTTAATATTTAGATAGAAACCATAATAAAAAAAATCCAGGATTCTTTGATTAATCAAAATAAAGGCATTTATCTAAAAATATAAATTGTTTGTAACATTACAAAATAATTAATGTGTCCTGATTTTATTTTTTTAAATTTTGCTGACCACAAAACTTTTGAATGGCTGTGTATATGAGGAAGTCACATTTTGGACTAAGATACTGGTGGAATTTTTATCCATTATCAAAGGTTATAGTACCTCTCGTCAAGGTTTTATGAGTTTTGATGAGATATTCTTCTACTGACATCTGGAATTGTAATGGCCTTAAGATCCATGATAAAAAATCAGGTCTGACATGTTGATACTTGAATCTTAATGGATATAATGATCTTTAAAAGGTAGAATTTAGTAGTGTTGGAGTGTCTCTTAATGGCACACTTAATTACGGTTTACAGATAAACGCCACAACTCTCAATAGAGTCTTATACAAATACAAACAGAGATTTATTAGAAACACTGCAAGCTCTATCATGCTTAAAATAATGGTAGGCCTAAAGTCACAGCTGATTGCATCTGGGTGTTTTTGTGAGTGTCCGACTCCAAAAAAAATACTAGCCTGTGCATTTGCCTTAGTAGAGATGACCATACGATTTTAAACCTAACTGTATAATCAATAGACCTTAATATTTTTTAGAGAGAACAACTCACATGCAGGACAAGAGTGCTGCGAGTCACACGGTCAATAGGCTTGTAGAGAAGAGCTGTAAAGACAAACAGTAAAGAGTTAATTAGAGAGTGATAATAAGTTATGGAATATTATTTTATAAGATAAGATATTTATAGATTTTAACTAAAAAAAAAACAATACTTTCAATCATAAAAATGCCGAACATACCCAAAGAGAGAGAGAAAAAAAGAAATACTCTTTCCCAAACTATTACACAGCTGACTGAGCCGCCAGATACTAGGGATAATAGCATCTCTGAGCACTGTACAAACATGAGCATCCAGGACAAATGAATCCAAACACTGAGAGGAGGCTCGGTTTATGTCTTTAGCTCTCTGTAAATCCCCACTCTCAGTAAGCTGACAGACTGAGAGAGAAAAGAAAATGCATATCTGTCAGCTTATACAGTATCATGCCCTCCCTGAACACTGCAGTGGGATATGAACACCTCATACCATACACTTTATACCAAGCTCTTGCCTGTTCCATTTACACAATGTGATATAGTTTTTAAGCTAACTGTAATTCCTAAAGACGGGTTCCGGATTTCTTTCTATGTCTAAAAGAAAACTTTCTGCATTTAAAAAAAAAAAAAAAAGATAAATAAAAGGCAGGTGGCGATGACGGAAAATTACTCATTATGCAAATATTTTACACCAGCATCATTTTTCACAAACATTGGATTGCAAGTCAAAGGAAAATTTACAAACTTTAATGAGGGGTTTAGATTTTTTCTATCAAGAAATAATCCATACAATACTGCTTTGCACCAATATACAGCCAAAATGTTATATTGCACTAAAGGTACAATTATAAGAGCTGGTAATTGAAAAATACTAGATATTCTGAATAATCCTGCACTAACCACTGAGCCAAAACTTCAACAATCATTTCTGTAATTTCTGTTGACCTCGATTACAAAAACACAGCTTATCAAAGTCAGACTATTGTCTTTTAAGAAGTACCAGCCAGGTACAAGGAGCACTGTTACACACAGTTTTGGAAAGTATACTGACATACACACTCCTGGTCTCTTTAAAGGTCTACCGTGAACAATCTTCAGGAAAAAGAGCTTTGTCTCTCATTTCTTTGACAGCACTAGTGAGAGACTTCTCCACATTCTCCTCTGTGCTCACTTGATCTGTCTTCATCTTCTGACAAGGTTATGATGGGTTCCTGTGGTGGTCATGCTGTCTCTCATTCTAATGGACGGCAATTCCCACAAGTCCGTACTCACTGATACTCAATTCATCTAATTATAGATTCACATCGCAAAAGAATGAAGCTCTCTGACAGGGCACATTTCCCATGTGCCTCTGCAAGGCTGAAGAATTAAAGTGGAGGGTGACAGAAATGTTTGAGGAGGAGGAGAGAGAAGTGAGGTGCACGAGTAGATTTATAAGGGAAAACTACAGTGTAATTTATCAATTAAATAACCAATCTTAACTCATATGTGCTTGTGTTCATTTGCATTTCTGTTTTCAGGGCTTTATCAGCATTTTCTATGGTGATTTTGGAGCAAAATCTGTGGAATTTTGTTGAACGGACCATGAAATCAACTAAGCACATTTTCTGAAGACAATATAATAGGTGCTTGTCCATGCATCTCCCATAGTTTGGGTTGTTGGAAGGGTGTTGTGGTCGTTAGATGTTTAAGTGTTAGTTAGCGTTTTGCTAGATTGGTTGCTAGGACACTGCAAAGATTTGTATGGTGTTCTGGGTTGTTCTTATAAATATGTTAGTGTGTGTGCTCTTTGTGGTTGCTTGGGTATTGCTAGGTGGTTTCTATAGGTTGTTGTGTTCTTGATGGTCTATAGGAAGTTGTTGATCAATATAGTGTTGCTAGTTGGTTGCTGGACACTGCTATGAGTTATGGTGTTCTGGGTTGTTGTTAAGGCCTTACTAGGTGATTGCTAGGTGGATTACTAGGTGGATTTTACTGAAAGTCATTATAAAGTAGGAGTAAGAGTGCATGAGAGCTCATTCTGGTCATCATGAATGAATACACAAAATCAATTTCCTTAGAGTCCACTGGCTCATTCCACTTCACAAAGCCTGACCAATCACAGCTGATTGGATCTGGAATTGAACAAATTAGAGCTGTGTTTGCCAAAAACATTGTATATTGGCAATGCCCTCTACAATCTATTTAAGTTTACGATGCTTTTGAGAAACATAGTCCTTATAAGTTGACCTTGAAGCACATCTCAGCACAGAGGCTTGCATACAAAATGAGTCCAAGACGCCCTTCACAGCCACACAGTCCCAGAAGAAACCCCTCTAGAATGAGAGAGCTACTGATTTCCCATATATCCATCCCACTGAATTGAGGAAAAGATGACTGGAGATGACTGTAGAAATGCACAGATATCATTACAAGGACTTTATATTTAATGACCCTACACGTTCAATTAAACCATCTAAATATGAGGAATACTGTGTATATATATATCATATATTATATTATCAGCAAAAGTTTTTTTAAAAGTGAACTAATCCTTTAACGCATTATAGTCCTTCACGTCCTTTCTATCTCAAAATTCCAGTCAGTTAATAATACCTAGAATATCAAAATCGACTGCTGGCGGTAGATCCTTTTCCTATTTAGCACCAAAACTTTGGAACAGTCTCCCTACCATTGCCCAGGAAGCAGACACACTCTGTCAGTTCAAAGCTAGATTAAAGACACATCTCTTTGACCTAGCATTCACATAATACATTATCGACTTCTATAATTCAATGTTAGGCTGCATAGATTTTTGTTTTCCCGCAGCCTGCTGGATCAAGGTCGTATCCAGATCTGACTAGGACCTTCGCCTGGACCCGATGACAAAGCAGTGCTGAAGTGGCCTCTCCCTATGGAGGATCCCTTTACCAATCTACAGATAAAGCGTTGTGGGGAAATTCGGTTCACGTACCTACCCCGAAGTGATAAAATCAAATTCTTTATCAAAATTTATAGGCAAGACAAGTAGTTAGTTTAGGCATAGTTTGTAGGGAATTACAAACCTGCGCACATATATTCAAACGCACATAACTATAGAATCGTTTTTTTAATGCGCATGTGAACGCCATCTGTGTTTATCAAAGGTTAAAGTCTGTTTAGAGAGAACGGCGTTGTCTTAGTGGACCCTAATTTAAAAACAAATTATCATTTCGACGGAAGTGAATCAATCAAAACTAACTTTAGCTGGAAAATAATATTATTCAAGAACCGCTATAAAGCCAAAACAATCTCTGTTACCTTAAATTATATGGTTATCTCTGTAAAGCTGCTTTGAAACAAACTACATTGTTAAAAGCGCTATATAAATGAAGATGACTCTACTTGACGATTAGTGTAGGGCTTTCACAAGGCCTCGATTAAATTCTGGTTAAATTAAATACCGGAAGTGGAGCATTCCATGGACGAGAAACCATGAACCCCATTATTAGACTAGTTTTCCAAGGCTTGCACGATATATTACAACAATTTTAAAAAATCATAATCCAGCACAGCGTGGTGCTATCATTTATTTAAAAATGTCAGTATCTTTCTAAATATGCAAACTGTTGTTCATCACAATTTAAAAATAAAAGTTTTAACCCTCGCTCTGAGTTTGCATGTTTGATGTCCACATGTTCTGGTTCAAGACATTACAGTGGCTATCGTAAAGAAGAGGCCAAATATTGAAGATTAGGTGGACACTTGAATTAAATATTGTTTGGGCAATATTAAAGCTGCACTCCGTAACTTTTTTGGGTTAAAAATTATCCAAAATACATTTTTATCATGCCATAGCTCGATTCAAAACGGTAAGCTTGTAATAATGTTTTTAATTCCAGTGGTACTGGTGGAGCATGTCTTTGCGTCATTACATTATATCAGTACACATAAACAAGGTGTCTCGCCTAGTAGACTATGTTGTATGTGAGGATGTTGGAGGTGGAGATTTATAGCCTTTTCTCACAGCACTGGATATACCGTAAAACTTCAAATAATAGCCCAGGATTTTATTTTCCCAAATTGCCGAACTGCACTGGCTTGTATTTGAGACAGGCCTATTTGAGACAGGCCTTTAATTTAGTGTTGAGAAGTTGTTTATTGAGTCTAAGCCTAGAGATAATGATCCAAATGGCATAGGCTGATAGACGGAAAGCATGCCAGTAGGAGGTTACCACATTATATTACGTTTTACTTATAATTCAAAAGTGTTTAACAAATCAGAATTGTAAGAATTAGCCTACTATATTACTGTATGTCTAAAGGGGATCACACACCGGACAAGAAGCACAGCGCTGCGCCATGTCGCGTCAAGGACAACTCGAGGTATTGCACACCGGACGCGCTCTTTCTCAGTTTATTGCCAGCAATATTGTTATGTTTAAGGACATTATGAAATTAAGATAATGTTTGCACTGTGTTATTATTGTACTGTACAATTAAATACAATCGTTGCTAAGTCTGCAGTCTGAACACTTTACCTCAGACCGTCCGTTAACTGAATAAATTGAGAATATCACAATACCTCGAGTTGTCATAGACGCGATGCTGCGCAGCGCGGCGCTTCTCATTCGGTGTGTGACCACCTTTAGATTATTGGCAGCATAAAAAAAACGAAACAATGTGACAGCCATGGGCTGAACAATACAAGTTACAGGTAATATGCATCGAGCCTACACTGTAAAAAAAAAAAAGCTGAGAAAACCTAAAAGTTTAAGGCAACCAGCTGCAGGACATTTTTTAGTTTTCTCAACTTAGGGTCAATTAGTTCAATTAGGGTCAACAAACTTTTTCATGTTAAATAGTTGAATAAACTTTAAAAACAGAATTTGTCAAACAAAATGTAAGTTGGATTTTTTACAGTGTATGAACTTGTTGCCCGAAACACATCAACAAGAAAGAATGAAGTAAACCAACTGCAATTATGTGATACAAAATGACCCTATTCATCATTATCATCATCGCAATCCTCAACTACAAGCACATTGGCGAATTCCTCTTCCCTGTCGCTCTCCTCCACTTCTCCCTCTACGGCCTCTGCTAACTCTGCCTGCCTTTCTTGCACTAACAGATCCTGCCCTGATGCGCAGGGCTCTCTTGTGCGCGCAATCTGCACCATAGAACTGGCTTAAACAGACAATCTGACGGGTTTTAGAAGATTAAATACAACCCGAAACAAAAAAACAGACCAGGCCTCTCTTTGAGACCAGCCTTAATTTTTCCAAACTGTCGCCACACCAGGCTTGTAAAAGAGACAGGCGTCTATTTGGGACTCAGCTATTATTTTAAATTTTATGGTAATTGAACTTTTCAATTAGATGGCGGATCCAGAAAGGTTCAAATGACAATCACCAGTGACAACTGGAGATTCACCCGTTGTAAAATGCAAAAGGACATCAAAACTTTAGACTTCGGAGTGGGTTCAGAAAAAAAGAGACTGCAACCGGCCCAAGCGAAAACAAAGATATCATAAGGGCTTTTGAAAGGTGGCGTGAACTCCGTGACGTGAACGTTTTGAAGGGGTTAAAAACTAACGCAGAGACGGCTATTTTTTTCTGATGGACAGGTAAGACATTTCAATGGTTCAATTATGTAACAGTAACTTGTTCGCTTAATTCATACAGTTACGGAGAAGCGGGAGTACTGAACTACAGGTAACCATAATACACATTAAATGTTGTCACGCAATGCTGATGTTGTTAATATTAACAATTTGAGTTTTAAAATTAATACAATTAACAGTTTGACGTGATATGATAAGCCCCTTGGTCAGAACAAAAGTGGATGTTTCTTGTTAAGATTACATTTTCCAGTGAAAATTCTTATGTTGGTCATACTTTCAAAAAGTAGAATCTGTGATTCCGCATGCCAGTATCCACACCAGCGAGATGAATGACAGCACATTCTCCTAAACATTGGATTCATCCGCGCTGTGCCATGCCGAGGCACAACCCACGTAAAGTTGATAATTCCGTGAATAACTGCAATTGCAGATTTTGAACAGAGATGTTCCTTCAAAGAGGAAAAGCTACGGACTGCAGCTTTAAACAAGGATTTGATCATGCTGTAAAGTGTAACAACAACAATCACCAGGCTGTTGGTGCTGTCTGCAGGTATTTGTTACAATACATCATGTATATAAGTTGATTGTTATAATATGTATATTATATTATGTATTTTAACAGTGTTGTTCAATAAAACTATAAATTACTTGATTTTGATACTTTATGTAAACCAATTATTATTGCCTCTTGGTTATTATACATGCTATTTTGAGTCATTTTAAAAGGTATTCACTTGACCAATTATTCGATTACCAAAATAATTGTTAGTGACAGCCCTAGATTAGTTAAATGATAAGTTAAATGCACCTACATTGTTTTGCATTTTGTGACTTTCAGTTGAATAAAATACTCTTTTTGCAGTCATATTTTTTCATTGAAGATTCCTTAAATATAATGTTTCTTAAAAATATTGTCTCGTTCTCGTAAACCCAATATCCTGTATCATCTTGTGAGCTAAATTGTATCATCACACCACTTGTAAATGGTATACAGTAGTTATGCGAAATTGTGTTTAGTTGTTACTACATCGTGTATTTTAGCATGACTAGAATTGTTTTATAAGTGCCATTGTTCTTAAGATCTTTCTTAACATTCTTAAGATCTTTTTTAACATTCTTAAAAATAAAGGTTCCAAAAGGGAGTTATCACAGCTATGTCATAGAAGGACCAACTTGGGTTCCCCAAAGAACCTTTCATTGAGCAGATTTTAAAATAAAAAAATTTTTCTTAGTATCTAAGAGATTATTTTAATAATATAAATATAAATTTCTACATAGATAACTTTTGTAGTCAAGGCTCCAAATATCAAAGTATATGCACAATTACCAGATATCCTGCTGCATTGAAATTAGATTACATTCTCCAGCAGAATTAAGCTCTAGTTTAACAGTTTAACCTTCTGATCAGATAGCATGGACACAATTAAAACAAAAACCAAAAACCAAACCACACAACAATCATGAATTGAGAGTCATCCAGATCATCAGCTTGTCAAAGCATTAAAATGCAATATAGTTACCATAGGTGCAGTTACAACACAGCCGGAGAACAAGAAGAATCTCCATGACAAACTTCCACTGATCCTGCAGTCTTCTCTAAATGCTCTCTCACTACTTCCTTCTCATTCTGCAGCCCCTTTTATCCATCCCTCACAAACACAGCCAAGACAGAAAGAGAGAGAGAGAGAGACTCATACACTCCTGCTCTCCCACACTCCAAAACACTCAGAATGAGCAAGCACGCACTCTTCCTCACACACACGCACACACTTGAGTTGTGGATGCTGCATACACAAGTAGAAAGATGCAGAGCTGAACTCATTCTTAAGAGACACTGCTCACAGCTCACTTACGCATACATGATAATTCACTCTCGCAATGAACCATCAATCAACACATCAAATCACATACAAACAGATTCAGGCTTTCACATACTGTCAATACGGTTCACTCATGCATGTTACACACACACATCACAGATCAATAGATACGCTCTTACCCTCCATGGTGGCGGTTGTGGTGCAGTCCTTGGATTCTTTTGGACCTTTAACTTTCAGATTCTGTCAACAGAAAAGATGCCTACTATAAGCACACACCAACACAAGTGCACATATATACAAAGCTTGCGTCTGGCCATACATCCTGAATGGAATAATGAAGAGAAATGTGATGCAGAAGGTGTGTGTATGAGTAAACGCATCAAGCTGAGGATGACAGCTAGATGTGATGTTAACATACCACCACAATGTTGTGGGCACTTGCATTGCAATAGGGTTGCTATGTGGTTTAAGCCTGTTGCTATGCAGTTGCTAGGTCAAAAGAGTCCAGCCCCAATTGTATTTTGGGGTCTTTAGATATGGCAAGGCTGTTCCAATTTATGTTTATATCATGTTGCCTGTTATCGTCCGTTTTAGTAATTCCTACAGATTTGGCACTCACACCAAAAGTGTGTGCACCACTCATAAAGCAGCCTCTCAAACAGCTTGAGAATACAAAAAGTTATTTTTCATGGCTTATTGCAATTAAATTGTTGAATACATACCAAATTGTCAAAATTCCAAATAAATACAGTGAGAATATTGGATATGTGTACTTAAAGTCACAGCAGCCTGATAAACTTTCTGCTAAAAATCACTTGCTGCTCTTGACGGAATAACTTTTGTACCAATTGAAAGCATTAATCTGTATTTCATTTTTATTAATGAATCAATGAAGACTATCAAGTGTTATTTTACATTTGATTACTTTAATTTCTGTATTATTTCTTACCTAAATACTACTTTTAGACCCACCTGAAAAACTTAAAGCCATGTTTATTTCATTTGTCTCTTTATTTCTATTGTATGTATTTGTGCCATAGTTTGCAATTTGTTTATTTGTTCTAATTTTATTACTGACTGTTTACTTTTCCTTTTTTTTTTATTTAGTTCAACGATTCAAATAAAGCCACCCTGTTTTATGTGTAAACGATTGCAACACAATGACCCAAATTATCAAAAAATGATAACAAAATTAACAAATTATCTGTATGGCGGTATATGAGGCAGTTTTCCCTGTGGTATTGGAAAATGGTTAGGAATATTGATCATTTTCAAGGTATCATTTCGAAGTTGGAAATTCCAGTATCGTGACAACTCTATTGCTGGATGGTCAGAGGTAGATGACCTCACCTCAGAGATCTTCTGAAATTGGATGTTGGCCTGGCTGCATTTCTCTGCTGTCTCCACTGCGACTTTATAGTTGTCCACAAAAGCTTTGTACACACCGAGCTGACTTGCCTGAGAAATAAGCAGAGGAAAAAAGGGGATAAATGCAGTACAAATACACACACACACGCACAAAAGGGCTTTTCACACTGTGCTTAACCACGGCTTATTGTCATTCTAAAGACTGCTTTTAACCCCGGGTAAAGGAACATTTCACATTTGTAATTTAGCACTGTGTGTTTTCTTTCCTTAAAAAGTAACTGAATGTGTGATGTGATTAATTAATTGTACGCAATTAGAATTTTTTCACAGACCAAATTTTATTTCTCTCTCTCTCTCTCTATATATATATATATATATATATATATATATGTATTTGTGGTGGGCCGTTATCGGCGTTAACGTGCTGCATTAACGTGAGACTCTTATCGGGCGATAAAAAAAATATCGCCGTTAATCTATTCTCAAAGTTGGGTTGGGAGCAGGGTCTATACTGCGCAAGCTATGTTGACTTTCACCTTGATATTTTAGCGTCAAACTACTATGTAGTACATTTACATTTAAATGTAAACGAGCTGCTTTGCTTTGCGTGGCTTGAAAAGCTTGCGCGCCACCGTCATTCATCAGGGTTTCTGCACACTTTTTTAATTCAAATTTAAGGCTTTTAAGACTCGAAGAAATTGTTCATTTAACTGTTATATAAACTTAATATCACATTTGATATTGTGGACGGGAAAACGGCCCTCTTGCTGATGTGATATTGTATGATAACATGTCTATAACTGCAAACGTCACGCAGTGAAAGCACGAGACACAAAAGCGATGTCACCTCACAGTGTCTCGTACATCGTTAAAACAATGATTACAATAGCACAATAGACAATATACATCGCACACCACCACGCACATAAAGAATGAATTTAACTTTTCAATGCGGACAGGACTCAACGCGCTGCCACTCATGTTGCTTTAAGCGCATCATTCTGCGCTCGGGATGCGCATAAGCGCTTTGTGCCGCACGGTATTGGAGCCTTTCATATCATAATACTTTTTTGCGCAATGAAGTATTATTAATAGCCTTTCTGGTTTTTTTTCATCTTTTTTTCATGAATGTATTTTACAACAACACAAAGAGCAATGTAGCCTAACGTTTTATCAGATTTATTAGTACACTTAGCTATTGTCTCTTAATTATTCTCCACTAAATAATGTTTTTTTTCACTAAATGTTCAGATTTTATCAAATTATTGTTTTATTTAATTATCCACTTATGTAGATAGAGTATAATATATTTTTTTGATTTGTTGTTTTTCTCTGTAACGTATTAAGTAGATTGTGTTCACACAAAAGAGTGATTATCAGTTCAACACACAGAGTTATAGAAATTCTACTTATATAAAAAAAAAAAATAATAATGGTGGTCTAATGCGGTACCTGGAAACCTGTTCTCAAAGACTTACTTTTAGTAATTTTTTAGGTAGCACACATATTCTGAATGCCTTCGGCATAATTCAAATGAGCCATTTTAATCTAGATTAATCTAGATTAATTCCAAGATTACAGTGAGATTAATCTAGATTAAAAAAATTAATCTATGGCCACCTCCACGAGATGCTGTAACCGCTTAACCGATCGCAGGCGGCAACGAGCAATTTGATCACTTGATTTAAAAAAACAGGTATTTCAGCGCTAGATCGCCTCTTATATAACAAACGAACGAAATGAATGCTCCGCCAGCTGGAGATATTTTATTTATTTCTATTGGTAGGCTACATCCGTGCCGCGAGAGGTTTTAAAAAGTGGTGGGGACAATATCGACCCTGGCAAAAAGTGGTGGGGACATGTCCCACCTGTCCCACCCGCAAATTACGCCCCTGGTTACGGGCCAGGAAGCAGCTGACCCGTACGGATCATGAATCACGGATCAACTATCGCACATCTTGTGATGTGACTATTGTGGATGCGCACATCGCGATATCGATGCTGAAATGATATATCGTGCAGCCCTACTGTACAGGCTACCCTTGGGAGATGCCATTAGGAAGCATGGCATTAGTTATCACTGTTATGCTGATGATACTCTATCTATAAAAACTCTCTATATATCTATATTTCTCTGTGCCCCAACTAAAATTACCAACTACCAATTCACAACAACAAAAAAAGTGTTTCAAATTATTGAGCAAAAAACCTTGGCACATAGTAACCTAGAATACTGTCTAACACTTGATGGCTCCACCGTCAAGTCTTCGTCATCAGTTAGGAACCTGGGTGTTCTCTGATACCAATCTTTCATTAGAAATCCACGTTTCTAGCATCTGTAAATCCACTTTCTTCCATCTTAAAAATATATCTAAATTACGTCATATGCTTTCAATGGCAAATGTGGAACAGTTAGTTCATACGTTAATGACCTCAAGGCTAGTTAATTGTAATGCTCTACTGGGTGGTTGCCCTGCACCCTTAATAAACAAACTCCAGCTGGTCCAAAACGCAGGAGCTAGAGTTCTTACTACGCAAGGTGTAGTCAGCCGGATCCGGGCCGTATCCGGATCAGATGGTGAACCTGTGCCTAGACACAAACACAATGCATCCCTGAAGTGTCAGCAGAAATTAGACTCTCCCCTGTAAAGGCCTCATAAACACGACAGCCATCGGCATTTATCCTCAACAAACCAACATATCGGCGTGATGACACCGACCTTAAACCAGATGGAACTGGATAATATTCTGAATGTTCTGATCCAATCTGACTTCTGACCTGTAAGGCTGTCTGAACCATAATCATACACAGTTAATTTTGTTGGCCAAAATCCCCCGACTGAGCCTGGTTTCTCACAAGGTTTTTTCTCCTTTCTGTCACCTGATGGAGCTTTGGTTCCTTACCAACGTCGCCTGTTGCTTAGTTGGGGACACTTAATATTCAACAATATTATTGATCTGCCTGCGTTGACACCATAATATGAGAACTGAACTGAGCGATGCCATTCCTGTTTTCTCCTAAGCAGCTGTATAGATAAATGGACTAAATTAATAACTTTTTTACTACAAAAATGATCTTCCTCTTCCTCCAGGTACATATTCTCTGTTGTTATTCATGACTTCT
Organism: Semotilus atromaculatus; assembly: GCA_031834385.1. Taxonomy (NCBI): domain Eukaryota; kingdom Metazoa; phylum Chordata; class Actinopteri; order Cypriniformes; family Leuciscidae; genus Semotilus; species Semotilus atromaculatus. The sequence continues at coordinate 9,459,437 of JAULUF010000030.1, forward strand.
GTAAAATTAAGGACTGTTGTATATTTGTGCACTGAGACATGATGAGAGCCTGTGTTCTCAATCTCCATCCCAGCATGCTTCTCTCTCCCACTGCTCGGGAGAAGTCTGGAACACAACACCATCACATGGACGTGCCATAGTCGCCTAGCAACCCTGCATCAAGCACTCTGACTTTTCATCAAGTGAAACACAGACAAGAGCTGATATGCACATACACGTCACCAAGACGCAAAAAGAGAAACGTTTGTTGTGAAGAGAGAAGCATTTGTGGGAAGAGATGGCCAGAGAGAGTGAGTAACAGAGAAAGAAAGAAAGAAGGGTGACTAATAGAGAGAAACTCTGCCTCCAATCCACTCCATCTGAATTTGCTCATCCTAAACCTTTCCTTCTGTTCAAAAACAAAACTTTTTTCCTCTGGTCTCTTTTATGTTTGGTCTTTCGTGCTTCTTTTCCTCTTTTTCCAGAGCAATAGGGAGCCTGTAATTAAAGCCTGCTAACTGAACCACTGTCACAATGTTTTCCTAATTACATGCACATGTGTGAGTGTGTCTGTGTGTATGTGTGTGTGTGTGTGTGTGTGTGTGTGTGTGTGTGTGTGTGTGTGTGTGTGTGTGTGTGTGTGTGTGTGTAAAACTCACATGTCAAAAATCATGTGTCATTGAAGTGAAAAAACCTGCCAACCCACCAAATGAAGGTGAAAATCCACTGTGGTGGGTAACGCATATCAATACACTATTCAATTTGGCGGGTTATGGTTCATAAATTATGTTTTATCACTTTGCATGGCATTGCTATTACAGCCCTTCTCCTAAAAGGAGCCTCAAACATTAGCAAAACAACGCATAAAGAGGGTCGCAGACTGAGAGAAACGCAGCACAAGCACCACATCTTTAAAATTCAAACACATTGTTTTTTATGACCGTACGCACATATAGGTACGTAGCCTACCAACTTCACCACAGGAGATTGTGTATTATGCATTTTTCAGTAACAGGTTTGTTTTTGTGGCTTGAATAAATATGATTCATATAAGCCTAGAGAAACAATATAGGTCACACTTTTGTATCTCCATTTGCGTGTTTTTTATTTTTTTTATACCTTTATTCAAACTCACTGACAGCACTTAGGAGACAATTAAGAGGCTACTTTTCCAACCTGTTTTCATAAACGTCGCATGTCCAAGACTTTTGGTCAAAAAGTGCCATAGCGTCTTTATTGCTACGTGCAGGCAAACTCATGACAATTTTGAGAGAAGTCAAAGAGAATTTAGATTTTATTTCCATTTTATGCTATTTGAATGGTATTTGCAAACAGTAGGGGCGTTTCCATTACAGATTTGCGCAAAACTTTTGCGTTTCCATTAACCGATGTTATGCGACTAAAACGTAATTTTTACTCTCGTGATAAGTCATTCCAAACATCATGGCGACGGATGTTGGTGGGTTTATGTATACCCCAGCTGCCGCACTGGGCGTTATTATTAATCACAGTAACCACAGTGTGTGTGTGTGTGTTTGTTTGTGTGTGTGTGTGTGTGTGTGTGTGTGTGTGTGCGTGCGTGCGTGCGTGCGTGCGTGCGTTTTCCAAGCATTAATGGCAAGGAAAGACTCATACTGTGAGCGGCTCATTTGAGGAGTTTCTGGGTGTTTCTTCCTCATTTCTGCTTCCAGCTCTTGATTGTGGCATTTCTTTGAGGTTTAGAATCCAGTATTTGTGTAATTATTTTGTCTTTTATAAATTGAATAAAGAACTCTGTTTCGTATTCTGTCCAAACACACAGACAGACAGTCTACGTCAGGTGACTGTAAATGCGCAAAAACAAAGTAAATTTCCATTGCAGTTTTGCTAAATATTTCTTTTTCGAATTGCCTGAAAAACAAGCGTAAAGAGTTTTTGCCAAATTGATGTGTTTCCATTTGGCGTATTTTCAATCCGCAATTTCAATTTGCGCAATTTGAAGGATAATGAAAACGCAGCTACTGATTGACTGTTTTAAAGGAAATCAATACAATGATTCATCTAAGCTGTTACTTTGATAATCTGGTTTATTTCGGATATTTTTGTTTTGGCTAGTAGAAGTTCTGAATGGCTGGTTACTTAAAAATTCAGTAGCCAAATTGGCTGGTGAGTGGAAAAGTTAATATCAAACCCTGGTCATATCCTCCAGCCATCTGCTTTTTGGTTCAGGAGATAAATTAAGTGCCTGTAATGATGAGCAGTAATGCATGCTGGGTAGGACCAAATAAAATCCATTCAGAGTGGAACAACACTCTGATAACAGCACAAGATAACAAGATAACTAAATGCATTTACACAGTAATCTGCATTTTGTTATTGTACTAATGAATATAATTGAACAATTTATTTCTTGCATTCATTTAATGATAGCCTAAACAGTGGGAAAAAAGCCTTGATAACCTTTTACTTTTTTTTACTTGCTTACTTTTTTTACTTTATTTTCTTTTTATGCATTAACCCCCCTGGGGTCGGGTCACATCATAATAAAAACAAAATGTTCTGCTTTTCGTAAAATAAAGAAAATAAACATGATGCGCGTTCTGCCGTCTCTCTCAGTGTAAAGTTCATTCTGAAACGCGACAGAAAATTGACTCAGCGAATATGTTTTTAGAAAGCTTGAAGTGTCTTTTTTTTAAATGATGTAAATCCATATGACAAAACAAATATTCTCTGTTTAAGTAATCTGTATGAAAGCAACAAGATGTACAGTTTCTCAAGCGCGTCCTCATTAGCCCATCTCTAATGTGGCCACACCCACACGCACACAAGCGTTTCACATGCAAATAGTCCACGTGAAGGAACGCAAAAACGTCCTCATCTCAAAACAAAGCATCAGACTTAATCTTTCGTCTGCTTTTCATCGAGTTTGGAAGACACACTGTGAGTTTACACTGGATTTACCTCAGAAGAAGAATACGATTTGATAAGATTTTTAAGGTAAGAAATGCATTATCATTTATAATAATTAGTGTGTTCTTGTTGCATAAACTTCACATTGTACTAGTTGAACTGGTGTCAGACTAAAATGTATGACATCGACGGAAACAAGTTGAAATATGAACTATAGACAGGTAGGCAACCAGGTAGGCAACCCAAAACACAGCATGATATAAAACTAGGCTAGTATGAGTGTTTACACTAACATGATGAATATTATAATGTTTGAAGTAACATAATAATCCGTATATGTTTCTCTAGTGTAGTGAAGTATTTTATTTAATTAATTTATAGTTATAAGCCGCCTGCATTTCTGTAAAGTAAAAATTATTATTATTTTATGCAGCCCTACAAGTACATAAGGCACAACAAATCTAGTGGTCATAATATATATATATTTGTGTGAATTTTAACATCGCAATTTTAACCAGAAAATCACAATTAAATGTTCTTCCCCAAATCATGCAGCCCTATAGTTTCTCCTGATGTCAGAATGTTCACAGTTGTCTTTATTTCATTTTTTTTAGTTTTTTATACAGGGAACAGATGACACTGATGAGCCCTGCTGACTTGAACATTCACACGAGTCTCTGTACATGAACATGGTAAAATGATGCAAACATCTTGGAAATGGGCACAAAGTGTGACTGTTCACGTCTCTCTGTTTAGATCAATGTGCTCAATAATATGCATTTTTGTCTTTTGTATCTTAGGACTATGTTGTGTTGTAAATAAATCCAAACAATCAAAAAGCCATTATTTTTTAAATCTCTCATCGTTCTTTGTTTATAGTTCCCTCACAGTCCCACCTAATGGCATTAGGTGAGGGTTTTTGTCTTCGCAAGTGTGAAACATAAATATTCATAATGATTCACGCTGCATACAACTTTCTCACAAAACATGTCTTACAAATTTTAAATCAATATATTGTTTTATGTGAATGAGTGGAGAGGATGATTTTCACATCGTTATGAAGTAAAAACTCTAGACTACGTGATAAATTTGTTAAACGTCTTGTGAACAAATAATCAGTATAGGTTTTATGGCCTTATTTCAGTGACTAAAATGTTTTGTTTTTGCACAAACCACGCATAAACGTAATTTTCAACAAAAAAACTTTTACATACATGCTGCTCACATATTATTGTAGCAGAGTTTTTGCTGAATACAGTGTAATCATAGCCTGGTTAAAACCAGACCCTTCTCAGTTTGAAACTGAGTTAGGGTCTGGCAAAGCTCCATAGACAAATCATTTCCAAAGGGGCGTCACCAACGGACGTCCCTCTTGGCGCAATTGGATAGACCTAAAAACCAATCAGAGCGATGAAGGAGATGACGTGTGCAGAGGGCTCTCGCTAAGACAGTCTATGGCTAAGACCCACCCATTCGTTTAGTATTGACGAACGGGGCTCGTTGTTATGGGAAGGAGGAGGCGGAAACCGGCGAACATTCACACATTTTAATGACTAAATAAAACAAATACAAAGTCCCTTACGGTCGACTGCCACCACACATAATAAAACAAAACATCAAATAAAATTCAGGCCTGTCCTCTCTCGATCTTTACCGTCGTCGCTCCTCCTTTTATGCTTCCGCTCCTCCGTGAGAGATCGAGACCGGCCTCACTCACGCCGTTCTCTCACGTCCCTCGGCCTCGCCTCGGCTTGCCACACTGGTATATCAGACTTTTGCCGAATCCAGTCGGTAAGACAGCGATAACATCTTTTTTAGACATGAAGGCTTTGAGTGTTGTTCTTTGCTCGGGTTTTAACGAAAAGAAAAACATTTAAATCGCTTAAAACAGACGCGATAGCTGATTCGAGTGATGTTTGACGGCGGCATCCATCTTTGTAATGTATCTGCTTCAAAATCCCAGCGCTGTCGTCATCGTGTAAAGCCCGCCCCAACGTTTCTGATTGGTGCCTCGATTTCTGCGGACTGGAAATGGGCTTGAATGAGCTCTTTGCCAGACTCACTTTCAGAGCAAATCTAAATTTGCCGGAAGTTGTCTGGGTTTTCCCAGGCTAGTGTAATCAGACTTTAGCCATGAAAATGTTACAAGTAACAGAAATAAGCATAAATATCAGAGCATGTCAGAACACCTCCAGGGTCCAGAAAACATTCAGATCCCAGAGGTTAAACATTTGAAATTTGCTTAGCAACAATATTTTTTTAACTGGATCAAATAGTGTCAACAGTCAACATTTTCACAAAACACCAGAATAATGATGTCCCACTTAACTCAGCAGAGATTTCCGCCTGTCATTCACATATCCTATTCTACATTTCATATTTTGGATAATGCTTTCAGGTATAAGTTAGTTAGTATAGTTTATTCATGGTTCGATTTAACACACACTACTGTTCAATAGTTTGGAGTCAGTAAAATTTGTTTTAAAAAAAAATTCAGCAAGGATGCATTAAATTGATTAAAAGTGACATTTTACAAAATATTGCTATTTCAAATAAATCCTGATATTTAATATTACGCAGTACAACGGCTTTCAACATTGATGATAATAATAAGCAATATTTCTTGAGTACCAAGCATATTAGAATGATTTCAGAAGAATTGTGTGACACTGAAGACTGGAGTAAAGGCTGCTGAAAATTCAGCTTTGTCATCACAGGAATCAGTTACATTTTAACATATATCAAAAAAGAAAATCGGACTGAATGACTCCGGTGGCCAACTAACATTACTATTACTAATTATATAATGACCAAATACAACCAGAAACAAATGTTCAGTCTTGTTTGTGAAAGGTAATTCCCCGAGACCTGTTTTCAATTGTGCAGTGATTTGTACAGCCCCAAGAAGCACACGAAGCAGGCATTTTTCTCAATTCCCGTTATGAGAGATATGGGAAAGTTGCCCTTCGCAATATGGTGGCGCCGTTGACGTACGATCCAGCAGCCAATAGGGCGTCTATGTATTTATTATGTCTATGGTTCCAAAAAGCTGGCAAACGATCTCAGCTTCAGCGCGGATAGTAAGGAGCTCCCTTGTCTCTGCTTCATTCCATTTTTTCGTTCTTTCTTTGTTGATGACAAACACAAACTTTCTTCTAATAGCAACAGAGTCGCGCAATGACACGTGCGTCATCACTACGACACACCCCTTACGGCATTGGTCCTGACTTTTGTTCACACAGGGCGCGTTCCGGGACCGATCCCGGCAATGTCACTAGGCCCCCATCCCAGGACGTGTTTGCGTTCACACAGAAGGCACTCTAGCAATTTTACGGCAATTTCCCAGGATCAACACGATGCGTGAAAGGGGATCTAGTCAGCTATCTACCTTGATAGGATTTATGGCCATCACAGACATGTGAAACATCTGTTTCTTTGGTTTCACACACAAGCCTGAATATAGCTGCTATTTTCTTCTGGCAGTACCTCTCGGCATCTCCTCTCTGTTCAACAGATGCTCCTCTATCCTTCAGCTCTTCATCTCGGAGGAAGATGATTCTTATCAGATATATTTATATAGTCTAGCAAAGTACTGCAATATGTATTTTGTCTTCTTGATATGAGCCCACATACAGTACAGTATATATACCCATATAAAGATAGCTCAATACATAATGCTGTGCATTCGCCTTTTTTACGTTAAAATACAGTAAAAACTGTAATATTGTTAAAAAAAATCATTACAATTTAAAATAACTGTTTTCTATTTTACTATAATCTAAAGTGTGTTACTGGCTCACCAACAACAATTCCAGATGACATGGCAAACTAGCAATACTCAGCAAAGAGCTTGGACTGGGCCTCAGTATCTGTGGTTTGTCAGAAACTAAATGGTCAGGTTCTGGACACTTGAAAATGGTAGATGGACATACAGTGGTGTTTGCAGGTGCAGACAAACGAGAGCATCATAGAGGGGCCATATGGCCCCATAATTCCTCTACCCCATGTTTGAAATCTTATAACCCAGTGAGTAGCAGATTAATCTCTGCTACATTTGCCTCGAAACCAAGAAATGTAACAGTGATATGCTGCAACAGCTGACAAACCTGATGAGGGCGATGAACAGTTTTATAATGAGATTGCAGAGACTCCCAAAAATAATATATTGGTAATTACAGGTAACTTCAATGCCAGAGTTGGAGAAAATGCAGAAGAAAAGGTTCTAGGAAAGTATGGGCATGGCCACAGAAATGAATGGGGTCAGGTATTGGCAAACTTCAGTGCAGAGCACCGTCTGACGATCACCAACCCCCTTTTATGCTGATTTTGGAGCTTAAGAAACATTCATTATTATCATCAATGTTGAAAACAATTCTGATGCTTAATATTTTTGTGGAAACCTTGATACATTTTTTCAGGATTCTTTAAGAATAAAACAAAAATAAAGTAGAAATCGAAATCTTTTCTAATTACAAATGCCTTTATTGTCACACTTGATCAATTTAAGGTATCCTTGCTACTTTTGAATGGTAGTGTACACTACATAGAGGGTCATTGTATGATTTAGAAACAACATCTAGGGCATTTGAACGGTGTGTTCGGCAGGTGGACTCACCAGTTTCTGGAAGAGATGTCCAACAGTAACCTTCTCATCCCACTGCTGAATGTTGGGGAAAAGAGCATCATAAAACTCCTTATGAACCTCAAAGATGTCTTGGATCATGAAGAAAATAGTGTCAATCTGCTCCATTGTCAGCACTGGCTTTGATGTAGTAGCTGTAGCTTTAAGTGGCTTCATTGGCTGAGAGAGAATGAAAGATAGAGAGTTGAATTAATACACGTTCACTACAATACATGTTGCATGTATTTACATATGGTGGGTCAATTTCTCTCTTCACTTCCTGCAAATTGATAGATCGACATTTACATTTGTTTATTTTGCTTTTGTAATGCTGTCCAGACTGAACTGGGTTCAACTTCAATCCCTCAGTGATTTTCTAAATTTTTTAAAAGAAAGCACATGACCATGCAGTGTAAATGAGATTCAAGTCGAGTCACCTTCATTTATAAGGCGCTTTTAACAGTATGGATTGTTTCAAAACAGCTTTACGGTGATAATAGAAATGACTGTAACAGATTGTTTAGGCTTTACCAGAGCTCTAGGATAAAGTTCTTGTCCAGCTAAAGTCTTGATTGATTCACTTCCATTGCTCAGATCATTAGTCATTAACTTAGGGGCCCTAACAGAAAAACCCTTCTGTTCTAACAGAAAAACCCTTAACGCACTCCGGCCACCCATGCGTACAAAACAATGCCTGGTGTCTCGAGAACGCACTCCCTGAAATAGGTTAGAAGGTGCAAACGATTATCCTTTTTCTCTGCGCAAAAGTATCGGTTACCTAACATAACCTCGGTTCTCTCTAGAAGACGGAATGAGTATTGCGTTAGCTTTCGCTACGGGAAAGATTAATCTTTTCGAGATATTGAAGCCAAAAAAGTATCCTTCATTTTTGTATCCATTGTCAACGCAGTACAGCAGCTAGCAGACCTAGAGCAGGCTGTCTAGCGTGCTCAGTGGCTGCCCTGCGGCAACTGCAGCAGCCTACCACTGAGCCCGGCGTGACATCACGTCCAATGAAAGGCGCTCGCGCCCTCATCGCGTCACAGCCCGCCAGAATGGGCGTGGCTTAACGTATGTAAGCGGGGCTCGGAGGCTGTTTCCCTGGTTTTCATCGACTTAAGCCAAAGTCGCTTGTGGCGCGAGCACGGCAGGTTACGCAATACTCGTTCCCTCTTCTAGAGAGAACCGAGGTTACGTTTGGTAACCGTTACATTCTCTTACGAGAGGTTCTCGCTGGGGAGCGTTTTGTGATAACACTGTGATGCGCGGGCGGCGCTTTGGGCAAAGTGTTTCTTATTAAGCTTGAATGCTTGTGAGCGGGCACGGAACTTACATTCATAACCTGACTGATATGAGTCTTTAATGGCCGTGTGACAGAGCGAGCAGAGAGTAGGCGTGGGCACGGACTCGTGGACACATTTCCAATATTTAACACTCAACTTTAATCACACACTTTTGCCCGCTTTATGAGAGTGGGCTCTGTGAATGACACGGGAAGTGTTGTGCTTGCGTGTAGGGGTGAACACTGGGATGTGGGCACATTTTCTACACTTGAAACAGCAACGGCGTGAGCCGGATAGCCAGATATTATACTCCTTTTGAGAATTCTCTGGGTCGCTGTAAAAATAGCGGTTGTGTGCAAGTGAGCGGGTAATGTTACCGGCTCATTGGCTGCCAAATAGTCTGCTGCAGTAGCCTTCTCTGAGGGGACTGACAGGATTTGATGCTTTGACGGCGGTCCGGCCACGGCAGGACTCAACCGTCTTTTCCTCCCAGTCGATGCTAGGACTTTGCTTGCTCAGGTTTCAACGTAACCTTTGGCCGAGGCGGCCTGTAATGGCTGGACGAGCACGATCTAGGGCGGCTGCCCTGTCGCCGCTGCGAAAAGGCAGGCTGGGCTGGACGCTGAGCAGTGCTTTGTGCAGGAGGCTTGTCACGTGAGCGGTCTGCAGCAGAGCTAGAGCGGAGGCAGGAAGAGGCTCATGGTTTGCAGTGCTTATATGTAAACGTGCACACTTCGTAGTGGGCACATGATCTACATTTACAGTGTGAGCTGGTGTGTAGGCATGCGCATTTTGTTATGGGCGCGTGAACTACGCTCATACCCAACCCGCCTGAACTGGCTTGAAACCGTGATGGCAGTGCTTATATGTAGACGTGCGCACTCCATAGTGGGCACGTGATCTACATTCACAGCGTGAGCTGGTGTGTAGGCGCGCTCATACCTGCCAGAACTGAGAGGGGGGCTTGAAACCGTGATTGCAGTGCTTATGTAGACGTGCGTACTTTGTAGTGGGCACGTGATCTACATTCACAGCGTGAGCTGAGCTGGTGTGTAGGCGCGCGCATATTGTTATGGCCGCGTGAACTACATTCACAGCGTGAGCTGGGGAAGGTGTTTATGTGAGGGCGCGTGCACTTAATGATGGGCACGTGACCTACATGTGCAGAGAACACCTCCGGCGTCAGCCTTCAATGCTCGTCTGGGTCATGCAGAGAGCTCGAGAGGGTTCTGCATGATGCGCGAAACGGGGACGCGAGAGCGGGGTAACTCTCTTGTAACGTAAAGAGAGCTAGCCACATGTGCGAACATCGCTCGCGTCCGTCCTCAGCTGTCAGTGGCAGTGTCCTCGTCCATTTCCGCTGTCTCATCCCCTGAAGCGCCGGCTGCGCGTCCAGGAGGGGGGGCGGAGAATGAGAGAAAGAAGCTTGAGGGAAGGGTTCCGGCGAGCGCCACATCGGTCTGCGGTGGCCTCTGGGAGCGGCGCTTCTTCTGCGCGGCCCAGCAGAGACAGGCGGAGTGAAAACTTTGTCATTAAAAGCTTCATGTCGAGCCCGCAGGGTCGACATTGAAAGCTCCTCGCACTCAGAGCGGCCGCCCGATAGAGCGTGATGGCTGCGCGCCAAGGCAGAGAGCGCAGATCACGCGGCACAAAAAGGAAGTGCGAGACATCTTTAAAAAGACGTCTCGCTGCTCTTTTAGGAAGGGGTGTCGCAGCGGCGAACACACAGAATAGAGCTCAGAAAAAAGGATACGTCGCCGGATAGCGTAGCTCGCACGAATGGCTGAAGGCGGCGAAGACGGCCGGCTTCTTCAGGCACTGTCCTAAGCTGGCTAGTTGCTTCCTCTACGGCGGCTTCTCTCAGAATCCAGCGATGCGAAAAGCTTTGCTGAAGAGATGAAAATCAGGGAAACAGCCTCCAAGCCCCACCTACATACGCTAAGCCACGCCCATTCCGACGGGCTGTGACCATACACTAAGCGAGTGCCTTTGGACGTGACGTCACGCCGGGCTCAGGGGTAGGCTGCTGCAGTTGCCGCAGGGCAGCCAATGAGCACGCTAGAAAGCCTGCTCAAGGTCTGCTAGCTGCTGCACTGCGTTGACAATGGATACAAAAATTAAGGATAATTTTTTGGCTTCAATATTTAAAAAAAAATATAAAAAATAATCTTTCCCGTAACGTAAGCTAACTTACGCGAACCTCAAAAACGCAAACCCAAGAAAACACAGATGGCGCACACGTGCACATCACGAGAAGAAACATTTCACAGCACAGGTATTCATGTTTGTTTGCCTTCATTTCTTTCTTCAGGGCTGATAACACTGTGTTAAAGTGCAGGACGGTTATTTTCAGATCAGTATGACTCATAAGTTGCTGCTCTTCACTGCCTCACGAAACTGCTTTATGTTTGCAGTTTTGTATTCCTGTATTGATGTATTTCTGACTGAAGCAGGAAGTTTGGTTGGGGCATGTCGAAGAGCTTGCCTCTTGAAATTGCTAAAAGCCTATAGTTTAAGTCACAAACCATGATTTCCAGCTTGTTAATACAAGTCATGTGCACATTCTCACTCTAGAGAGAATTTAATTGAACAAAAAAATCCTCATAATATTTTGGACATTTTCCCAGAAAAACTTGCAGTAAAATTTAAATGTATTTATCATTTAAAAGTTTGCAGTCTGTAAGAGTTTTGTTTTTTATGCTCACCAAGTCTGCATTTATTTGATCAAAAATAAAGTAAAAACAGATATATTGTGAAATATTATTACAATTTAAAATATTTGTTTTGTATTTTAATTTATTTTAAAATTTTAATATATTTTAAGATCTCTATTGAATTTTCTATTCATCAAAAATGTATTCTATTTATCATGAAAAAAATATGATTTCCACAAAAACATTAAGCAGCACAACTGTTTATAATGTTGATAATTATAAGAAATATTTCTTGAGCACCAAATCAACATATTTTAATGATGATTTGGTGCTCAAGAAATATTTCTTATAATTATCAACATTATAAACAGTTGTGCTGCTTAATGTTTTTGTGGAATACTTTGTAGATTGTATAGATTAGATTGTAAAATGCAAAAGACTTTGGAGTGGCTACAGAAAAAAAGAGACCGCAACCGGCCCATGCGAAAACTAGGATATTGAAAGGGCTTTTGAAAGGTGGCGTGAACTCCGTGTTTTGAAGGGGTTCAAAACGAAAACAGAGATGGCTATTTTTCTGCTGGAAAGAGAAGACATTTCAATGGTTGTAGCGCACTTGTTCGCTTAATTCATACAGTTACAGAGTACTGAACTACTGGTACAGGTAGCCCAATGTTGTTAACATTAACAATTTGAGAACAAAGTATAATTTGCACGGCTTGACATGATAGGATAAGCGATCGTTAGATTTAATCAGAGCGATTTACTTCAATGCTTTTTTCCCAGTTGGTCAGAATAAAAGTGGATGTTACTTATTTGTTCAGAAGACATTTTCCAGTGAAAATTCTTATGTTCATACTTTCAAAAAGTAGAATCTGTGATTCTGACTGACAGTGTCCACACCAGCGTGGTGACTGACAGCACATTTTAAGAGATGGCGACAAAGAGGAAAAGCTACGGACTGCAGCTTTAAAGAGATAGTTCACCCAAAAATGTAAATTCTGTCTGTAATTACTCACCCTCGTTGTGACAATGATCGGCTGGATTGCCCTCGAGTGCCACGAGTGGGCGCTCCACTTCTGTACTGTTATCCCTGGACTGTTTTACGCACACACCCTGAACTGATTACTGACACACCTGTTCCCATTGATCCCTCTCACACCTGCATCTAGCTCCACACGCAGCTCCACTCACAGGCTGTTTCTCAATATGCGTTCTTGTCTGTACTTGTGTTCTTGTGGACTTGTGAAACGTCATCAGTCGCTGCCCAAGTACTGTCCCAATTCAAAGTTCACATCTAGCCAAGTCCAGTTCAAATCCCCGGATGTGTTCTTGATCCGCCCCTTTTACCGAGGATGCACCGAGAGGTGACTTGTGCGAACTTGAGACAGCCATGTATCCCAGAATGCATCTCACACCAACCAGCAAGTGTCAATACCAGAGGAGAAAACCCGCGTAATACTACTGTTATTGTGTCATGAAATGTAATTTTAAGAGTGTTTCAGGCGAGAATGTTGTTGTTTAAAGCTCAAATCTGTGGTTTGTTTATAAAGATAGATAGTTTATAAAGATAGATTCAACGCGCATTAACCCCGACTGGAACAGCTTTTCCTCGGCTAGTGCTTCTGACGTGTGGCGCTGGCTCTGGTGTCTCTAGTCTAGTGGATAAACATGACGTGTATTCGTCTTGTGTCGATCTTTGTTCTCACTCATTAATCTATATTTGTTCCATGGCAAATCATTTTGGCTGAGGGCAAAGTGAAGTTTCATAACTTTATATATTTAGGCTATTTAACTTTAACTTTGTAGCCTAATTGTTTGCTTAATTTCTCATTGTAAGTTAGCTTCTTACTTATACCTTTTATACTGGATATTATTGATCAGTAAAAATGACATTTAACAAAAAGAGACAGGGTTGTGTAATTTTATTTTATATAGGCTACTAGATATATTTTTTAGATTTATTAAACATTTATATTCATTTAACATTCTCTTCACTATATGTAAAATAAAATGACACAACCCTGTCTCTCTTTGACAAATGTCAATAAAAATCAAGAATGTTTCATATTTTTTAAATGAAATAAAAAAGAAGCAGGGTTGTGTTTTAATATTTCTTGTTGTTATAAATATGCAATGAAGATAATTAATGTACGCGTTGCCTGAACCACAATTGTGTGGCCATTTAGGCTAATATGTTTTTTTTTTAATGAAAAGAGTGGTGTTTTATAAAATATTTTGTTTTATTGTTGACGAAAAGAGGCAGAGTTGTAGCATATTTCGTTTGATTGTTGCCTAAAATATATACAATTTCGTATGCTATTTCATCACTAAATTCACTTCTGAGAACATTTGATGCGAGAAATCAACTGTGAAGATTTCAAATATTGGCATTTTTACGAAAATGTGTGCTCGTCACCTTGTAAGTTCCCTTTCGAGAGTACTCTCGTGTTGCGTAAGCTAGCTTACGCTACGGGAAAGCCCCTTTCTCGAGAAGATTGAAGCCTAAAAATTTGCTTTAATATAAAACGCACTTGCTACAGCAAGCAGACCTAAGCCTGAAGCCGGGGGTCTGCGTCAGGCCAGTATAAGGCAGCTAGCGCGCTTATTGGCTGCTCTGCGGCAATTGCTGCAACCTATGGGGAGATGCGGCTAGCCTGTGAGCCAATAGGGGAGCAACGCATCCTCTATGGGACAGAGCCCGCCGAATGGGCGTGGCTTAACACTATAAAGGCCCGCGTCACCCATAGGTGCCTTGATTTCATCTCCTTCAGCGAAGACCTCCTCTTCGCTGACTCTGGAAGAAGCCTTCACGCCGTCGAACAGCATTCAGCGGGACCGCAGAGCTGAGGACGCCGGCTAGGAGTCTCTCCCCAACGCCGCCTTCACGCCGTTCCAGCTGCGCTATCCGGCGCGATAAATCCTTTTTCACTGCTGCTGTCTGTGTCGCCGTCGCGTCACTTTCAGTTTTTCCTAAAAGAGCAAATTGCGGGCGTTGTTGCAAATGCCCCGTGAGTCCTGTGCTTCCTGTCGGTCTCCCCTCGTGGCCGGGGACCGCCACCTGATTTGCGCCTCCTGCCTGGGGAAGGACCACGCCGAGTTCGCGCTCTCCAGGGGCGGCTGCCCGGAGTGCGACCAAATGGATTTATCGACCCTGCGGGCTCGACTAGCTTCCTTCGGCGAAGACACCATACTGCCGCTCTCTCTCGGGCCGCGCCGTAAAAAGCGCCGCTCTCAGAGAGCTCCAGAGGCCTCAGCGATCAGCGAGCTCACGCCGGCTCTCTCCCCGCGTGCCTCGCTATCTGAGTCGCCTTCACCAAGCGTTCCTGATGGCCAACGCTCCCCCGCCGCGCCCCTCATTACCTTCGGTGCGCCTGAAAATGAGGACGTCGACGAGGACTGCGGTTCACTCGCCGCTTCGGGAAGCGAGGGCTGGTCAGGCTCCATTCTGGATCCCGCCCCCTCAACCCAAGCCAGCGCTAGCGGAGTTCGGGCCAGCGTGGACACGGAGCTCGTTCGCCTGCTGACCAGGGCCGTCGACGACCTCGGTCTCGAGTGGTCTCCCCCCGTGGAGCCCACACGCAACAGGCTCGATGAATGGTTCTTACAGGGGCGCCGCCCGGAACCTCAACAAAGGCCCGCTCCGTTCCTCCCTGAGCTGCACGATGAGCTGACGAAATCGTGGAAGGCGCCATTTTCTGCCAGGCTCAAATCCTCCGCTTCCTCGACGCTCTCTACCGTTGACGGCGCCTTGGAAAAGGATACCAGCATCTTCCGCCTATCGAAGACGCTGTTTCGACGCACCTTTGCCCGCCCTCCTCTGGATGGCAGTCTAAGGCCGCACACCCGTCGAAAGCCTGCCGAACCACGTCAGCCCTCGCCGGTCGCGCTTACGCCGCCGCCGGCCAGGCTGCATCGGCTCTCCACACCATGGCGGTGCTTCAGGTTTTTCAGGCTAACCTTCTCCGCACACTGAACGAGGCTGGCTCTGACCCTGAGGCATTCAGAGACCTGCGCAGCGCGACGGACTTGGCCCTGCGGGCTACCAAGCCCACTGCGCAGGCGATTGGACGAAACATGGCGGTTCTCACTGTTTTAGAGCGTCACCTGTGGCTAACGCTCACAGACATGAAAGACGCTGACAGAGCCTCTTTCCTGGATTCTCCCATCACGCCAGCCGGTCTGTTCGGCCAGTCAGTAAAGGGTTTCGCGGAGCGCTTTACAGAAGCCCAGAAAGCATCACAGGCCTTGCGACACTTTCTGCCACAGCGCTCGAGTTCTGCGTCAGGCCGCTCTAAGAAGCTGCTTGTTCAGACTTCAAAGGCGCCGCCGCCTCCGCCGCCAGCCTTTCAGCGCCGACAGCCCTCCGACCCTCGCCAGCGCTCGCGCTCGTCGAGCCGTCGAAGACCACCTCCTCCGGGCGGTCCGAGACCGAGGACTGCGGTGAACCCTGAGCCTCCTAAGCCCTCCTAGCCACGGGGGGAAAAAGGCAACGGTTAAGTCTCGCTGCGGCCGGACCACCGTCGAAGAGCTCGCGCACCATTTCCCCAGTTCCCGCCGCGGCGGTGACTGCTTATCTCGCAGCAAACGAGCCAGTTACTCAACACGTTCGCCTGCACACAAACGCCGTTTTCACGGCGACCCAAAGAAATCTGAAAAAGAGCAAAATGTCTGTCTTTATTCCGGTTTATGCCAAATGTGTTATAAATGTAGGAATTGTGCCCACTATTCAGTGCTCACCCCTACTCAAAAACACTGCCCGTTCAGTGTCCCACACACACTCAGGGCCCCCCTTCATGAATCATTTCCCCGCTTCGGCGGCATGTGTAACATATGTAGAGCAGTCGCCCATAACACTATGCGCGCCGCCTCATATAAGCGCTGTAAACACAGTGTCACAAGCACAAACCGTTCAGGTCCACGGATCCCTTACACACAGCGATCCGAACCTAGACATCATTCTGCCCCTATCTATACGTGCAAATGCATGGGAAATCATTCCGGGTATATCAGAATGGGTGCTAAAGATAATAAAACGAGGCTACTCACTGCAGTTCGCACGCAGACCACCGCGCTTCCGAGCCGTGGTCGAAACTACGGTGAAATCAGAAGTAGCACATCTGCTTCGCGCCGAAATAGCGAAACTGCTGAGAAAAAGGGCTATAAAAGCCGTCCCTCTCACTCAGAGAGCGACGGGTTTTTACAGCCATTATTTTCTCGTTCCGATAAAAGACGGCGGTCTCCGCCCCATTCTAGATCTCAGACTTTTGAACAAAGCTCTCATGAGGCGATCGTTCAAAATGCTGACGACCAAACAGATCCTCGCGCAAATTCGCCCGGGGGACTGGTTTATGTCAGTGGATCTGAAGGACGCATATTTTCAAATACAAATAGCACCCCATCACAGGCCATTCTTGAGATTCGCCTTCGAGGGTCGAGCTTATCAGTACATTGTCCTGCCGTTCGGCCTGTCTTTAGCACCACGTACGTTCACGAAGTGCATGGACGCGGCGCTCGCACCCCTGAGACAACAGGGCGTGCGAGTTCTGAACTATTTAGACGACTGGCTAATTCTAGCTCAGTCAGAGGCGGAACTGATATCACACAAAATTTTGTTACTCAGTCATTTGAACAGTCTGGGTCTCAGAATCAACTGGAACAAGAGCTCGTTATCGCCCAGTCAGAAAATCTCTTTTCTGGGGATAGAGATAGACTCTGTTTCAATGAGAGCGCGGCTTACTACAGCGCCTAGCGGCGTCAGTCAAAGCCGGCGATATCACTCCTCTCAAAAAATTTCTGAGGATTCTGGGTCGCATGGCCTCGGCTTCAGCAGTACTACAGCTGGGGCTGTTATACATGCGCCCCCTCCAGCTATGGCTAAAGACACGAGTCCCGCCTCACGCTTGGACAACGGGTCTCTTTCGTCTCAAAGTCACTCAGCGCTGTGTCGAAGCACTGAAACCTTGGGTGGCAGCCGACTGGTACCAGTCAGGCGTCAACATGGGAACAGTCTCGAAATTGAAAGTAGTCTCGACAGATGCATCCAACCTCGGTTGGGGGGCCCTGCACGAGGGCAGGCCGATCTCCGGTCTATGGACAGACCTAGAGAAACGCCTACACATAAACTGTCTAGAGATGAAAGCGGTCGAGCTAGCCCTGGAGTTTTTTCTCCCACGTTTGAGGGGTCACCACATCTTAGTCCGATCGGACAACATGTCGGTGGTATCCTATATAAACCGCCAGGGCGGCATCAGATCCCGGAGCCTTTTTACGATGGCCAAACGCCTTCTCGTATGGGCTCAGCAAAATCTGCGCTCTCTGAGAGCGTCGCACGTGCCAGGCATTCTGAACTTGGGTCCGGATATGTTATCCAGAGGCAATGTTCCCCCAGGGGAATGGTCTCTTCACCCCCAGGTAGTTCAGTTAATTTGGAGCATCTTCGGCAGGGCGGAAGTCGACCTCTTTGCTTCAGAAGACAACGCTCATTGCCCAGCATACTTCACAAAGAGCAGGGACGCGTTGGCCCACAACTGGCCCAACCGCCTGCTTTACGCCTTCCCACCGATCGCGTTGTTACCACAGGTCATCACGCGAATCAGGGAGAATGGGTGCTCAGTGCTCCTAGTCGCACCGTTCTGGAGGAACCGTACATGGTTCCCGGAGCTGTCGCAGCTAGGAGGGACAGCCCCTTGGCCGATCCCAGTGAGGAAAGATCTCCTTTCCCAGGCCAAAGGGACGCTCTGGCATCCCCACCCAGAATTGTGGGCCCTGCACGTATGGGCCCTCAACGGGTACCCGTTAACCTCCCGGAGGGAGTGTTAAATACCATCACAGAGGCTAGAGCGCCTTCCACTAGGCGTCTTTATGCTTCAAAGTGGTCAGTGTTCTCGAGCTGGTGTTCAGCACGAAACTTGAACCCTAAAAACTGTGGAGTAACGGAGTTACTCTCCTTCCTCCAAGAGCTGCTGGACGCGGGTAGGTCCCCCTCCACGCTCAAAGTGTACGTGTCGGCCATTGCGGCTTTTCTAATGCCAGCATCTGGTCAGTCACTGGGGAAAAACGACCTAGTCGTCCGTTTTCTTAAAGGAGCCAGGAGGTTGAACCCTCCTCGACCTCTGTCGATTCCCGTCTGGGACCTCTCCACGGTCCTAGAGGCCATGAAGGGTCATCCATTCGAACCTATGCAGTCGACAGACTTGAGACATCTCTCGTTCAAAACCGCCTTCCTGCTGGCTCTCGCCTCAGTTAAGCGCGTGGGCGACCTGCACGCGCTCTCTGTGAGCGCTACCTGTCTGGAGTTTGGGCCCAATGACTGTAAAGTTATTCTCAAACCGAGACACGGTTACGTTCCTAAAGTGCTTGCCACTCCGTTCAGGACGCAAGTCATTTCACTATCAGCTCTCCCTGCATCTGACTGTGAGAGGGATGTGAATTTTCTCTGCCCTGTCAGGGCTTTGAGGATTTATGTAGAGCGCTCCGCTTTGTTCAGACAGACGGAGCAACTCTTTGTATCTTTTGGTGGCCGTACTAAGGGTTTGGCTACCACAAAACAGAGTCTTTCACGTTGGATAGTCGATGCTATTTCATTGGCTTATGCCTCCAAAGGTCTCTGCTGCCCTCTGGGCGTTAGAGCTCACTCGACGAGAGGCATGGCCTCTTCGTGGGCATGGTCCAGTGGGATTTCATTACAAGATATTTGTATGGCGGCAGGCTGGGCCTCTCCGTCTACCTTTATCAGGTTCTATAACCTATAAGTTCCCGCACTACAGGCTAAACTACTATCAGTTTAGCCGCGTTATAACAGTTATACTGCCGATTACGATTGGCAGACTGTATTACAATGTGTAAGCATTAATCATGTAGCACTTAGGGTCCATGTATTTCGGCCCCATCCTACACATTCCCAGTTCAGCCCCCCTGTGGCTTGAACTTATTTAATCATCTATGAGCCCCGGGCACTGCCCTGGGACGGTGATTAGGGTTTTTCCTTCTGAGCACACACAGCGTTTTACACGGGGTTCCCGTAGCGTAAGCTAGCTTACGCAACACGAGAGTACTCTCGAAAGGGAACGCCTCGGTTACTAACGTAACCTCGATTCCCTGAGATGAGGGAACGAGTGTTGCGTAACCTTGCCGTGTTGTGCTTAGTAAGTATCGCTTCAGTCGATGAATTCAAGGCACCTATGGGTGACGCGGGCCTTTATAGTGTTAAGCCACGCCCCTTCGGCGGGCTCTGTCCCATAGAGGATGCGTTGCTCCCCTATTGGCTCACAGGCTAGCCGCATCTCCCCATAGGTTTCAGCAATTGCCGCAGAGCAGCCAATAAGCACGCTAGCTGCCCCGCTTAGGTCTGCTTGCTGCAGCAAGTGCGTTTTATATTAAAGCAAATTATAAGGATAATTTTTAGGCTTCAATCTTCTCGAGAAAGGGGCTTTCCCGTAGCGTAAGCTAGCTTACGTAACACTCGTTCCCTCATCTCAGGGAACCGAGGTTACGTTAGTAACCGAGGCGTTCATTCTTCCAAGAACAACTAGCAAGAGCATTCTCCCCAAGAACACAAGTCCGTTCTTTGCATTCTTGGTTTTGAGAAACGGTCACATTTAAAACCCCAATCACACTATCACCTTTTGCGAAGTCTTGAATGACTGAATGTCACTGTTGTGTACAAATCCTAGCGTTTCCTAGTTTGATATCTGGTCTTGATTTCTAGTCTGCCTTAGAGCATTTCCTAGTCATATATCCTGTCTGTGTTTCCCGACCTTCTGCCTGTTTTCTGGATCCCGTTTTGCCTGCTGCCTGCCTCTGATCTGATCTCCTGCCTGGTATTTGGACCACGATTTAACCTTGTCTCCTATGCTGTGTCTGCTGTCTGTGACCATTGCCTGTCTGACTACCCTGCAATAAACTCACGCTGCATATGGATCTACTTATGTCTGGTTGTATTATGACACTCATGTTGTTCCAACCCCGTAAGACTTTCATTCATCTTCGGAACACAAATAAAGATATTTTTGATTAAATCTGAGATCTGGATCACTCCTCCATAGGCTTCTATGGGATTGAAACTTGCCGCCCCAGAAAAATTATTAAAGACAGTGTTAAAATAGTCCAAGTGACTACAGTGGCTCAATGTTAAGTTTATCAAGAGACGAGAATACTTTTTAATACTTTTTGTGCGAAAAAAAAAGAATGACTTTGTTCAACTATTCATTTTGTTCTCTGTGGTCCTCGATAGGAATGTCCCGATACCATTTTTTCAGAACCGATCCGATGCTAAAAATTCTGAGTATCGACCGATTCCGTATTCTACTTTACTCAAGTAGAATTTCTATATGTGTGTTGAACTGATAATCACTCTTTTGTGTGTTAAACACAATCTACTTTATACAGACGTTACAAAGAAAAACAACAAATCCAAAAAATATATATTATCATAATCTGATAAAAATGCTATATAACCTACATTAGTGGAAAATTCAGCAGTAAATTTACTCTAGAAACTTCACGAGCACACAATAATATGATAAAAATCTGAACATTTAGTGAAAAAAACATTATTTAGTGGAGAATAATTGAGCCAATAAGTGTACTAATAAATTTGATAAAACGTTACACATTGCTCTTTGTGTTGTTGTAAAATACATTCATGAAAAACAAGATAAAAAAAAAACCAGAAAGGCTATTAACAAAAAAGGCTATTAAAAATGTTTCATTGTGCAAAAATATTATGATATGAAAAACTCCAATACAGTGCGGCACAAAGCGCTTATGCGCATCCAGAGCGCAGAATGATGCGCTTGAAGCAACATGAGTCACAGCGCGTCGAGTCCGCATTGAAGCAACATGAAGCCGCCTTTCCACTGCACACGACAAACGACAGCCGTCGGACCGGAAGTCATTAATTTCCATTGGAGAGTCGTACGGGAGCTGTGGGGAGTTCCGATCATATGCGTATGCGGAAAATTCGGATCCGTTGAAATATCTGAACTTCAGCCGCTTTTCCACTGCACACTACATTCACATACGATTGTCGCATTTCGCCCCCTAGTGTCAGTTGCACGGAATTTTGAAATTGGTCGTGAAGCAACCGTTACCCTCGACTATTCACAGTAGTAAAACTAATGATTTTAATGAATGTACTGCATGCATGAACATATCCATACAAAACAAATGACCCTCAATACATCTACAATAAAAACATAGCAGTGAATCGTAATTTTTATCCAGACATCAATGGTTTATTGATAATTATAAAACGGTTAGTTCCAATCCTTGATTCTGATTGGTCAATAGCTGTGCTTTATTCACGATAAAACACGGCTATGACCGCTTCACCCAATAGTTCTATGAATCACTACACAACACCCCTAGCAACCACTCTTCGCATCTTAAACACATGTTTGATCTCATTGATATTGTTAATTAGTAGAGTAGAATATTGTGAGAGATGGAGTAAGCAGCTGTACCTGCATAGTAGACATAGCATTTTCCTTCAGGTCAGTCCTATATTCATAATAAAATTCGTTTGAATGTCCGCTGCGATATCTTGTCCTTTTAACAGTAAAGGGGTTTTCCGTGCCTATAGTCATCTGTCAGTTGCGTCTTTCTAAAGTCTTCTCTACTGACTGACTCACTCCTTAAGACAGTCTTTGCCGCCATCTATTGGCGAAATAATGTATGTAGTAACGTCTGTTGCTGTTTACGGTCGGGGACTATTTTTTTCCAGCGGAAGGAAGGCTTTTAGTGATTTTATTTCATGAAAGTTGCATAGATACATATTTTTTTGGCTTTTATAATTATATTTTTTTGGTGTGGTAACCGTTTTATAAAAGCAATAAGGTACTCGAGGCAAGTGCTGTATCGTGAATAAGTAACGGCTGAAGGGGTTGCAGGCACTCCGCTTCGCGTCGTGCCTAACAACGCCCTTCAGCCGTTACTTATTCACGATACAGCACAGCCTCTCGTACCTTATTGCTTACTTATAGGTGTTATCAATCATTTAGTTGTTGTTGTTAGTTTGAGTTGAGAAATACACATTAATACACAGAATTATCACTAATCTGTGTGTGCATTTTACTTTAGAACCAAGCAAGTTAACTCATGAAACCATTTGTTTATTAAATCGCAATCACATATCGCAATCGCAATATTGACCTCAATAATCGCAATATGACATTTTCCCCAAAATCGTGCAGCCCTAATCCCAAGGTATTCCCGCAGCCTGCCGGACACAGGCCGTATCCAGATCTGATGAAGGACCTTTGCCTGGGCCTGATGACAATGCAGTGCTGAAGTGCCAACTAGCCTCTCCCTATGGAGGATCCCTTTATCACTCTACAGATAAAGTGTTGTGGAAAATTCGGTTTGCGTACCTACCCCGAAGTGATAAAATAAAATAAAATTCTGTATCAAAACTTATAGGCAAGACAAGTGGTTTGTTTAGGCATGGTTTGAAGGGAATTACAAAACTGTGCACATATATTCAAATGCACATAACTATAGAATCAATTCTTAATGCACATGTGAACGCCATCAGCATTTATCACAGGTTCGCGTTTAAAGTCTGTTTAGAGAAAATGGTGTTGTCTTAGCGGCCCCTAATTTAATAACAAATGATAATTTCAACGGAAGTGAATCAATCGAAACTAACTTTAGCTGGAAAATAACATTATTCAAGAACTGCTATAAAGCCAAAACAATCTCTGTTACCTTAAATTATTATGTTTATCTCTGTAAAGCTGCGATAAACTCTCTCTCTGTGTTCAGTGTGTTCAATAATGTGCTTTTTAGTCCTTTGTTGTGTATCTTTGGATTATTATGTAAATAAATCCAAACAATCAAAAAGCAATTCTTTTTTAAATCTCTCCTCATTTTTTGTGCAGGGTTCCTCATAATGATAGGGCATGATAGCATCTGATAGAGCCATTATGGGAGGGTCTTTGTCTTTCTCAGGTATTCATGATGATTCACGCCTCCTCACATAAAGCTCCCGCATATCTCCGGTTCTTCATTCTTAGACATTCATCCACAACAGTTCCCGCTAATGCCATTTCACTTAATATTTAATAAACATGTTTCTCACCTCAACCACCTTGTTAGGAGTGTGGGGTGGGGTTACTAGTTTGCGCTCCTAATGGTTTTAGAGAGGAAATCATTGTTTATCAAAGGGGTTTCATTTTTGATCTGCATCCTCTCTTATCAAATTCCATGAACAATCTAGCAACTTGTTGATTCAACTCCCATTAGATTGTGATTAGAAATAATGGCAAGAGAGACTGGCACAACTGATTGAATCTTTGACTGCTGTGATACATTGTTGCACAGAATACACTGGACAGCAGATAAAAAGAGACAGGAAATGACATGTTCAAACAGCAGAGGAACAAAGTACTCCTAGACCTCAGATTTCAGCTTTTTCTATAAATAGGAAATGCTGCTTCCTGATTGGCTTAGTGTAAGCATGCTCTTTTTACTGCACTCTAAGCAGCCATATTGTGGAAAACTAACTTTTCCTTTTGAAATGTAAGAGTAAACATATTTAAAACAAACACTAATAGCAAATCATAACTATATTTACATAAAAAGTCTTAAAGGTACAAGATTGCAAACAGCCAGGGTAATTGATGCTGATTGGTCAAATAGGCATGTTTTATTTACAATAAAGCACAGCTATGATTGCTTCACCCAACAGATCTGTGTCACTGCGTGACACCCTTAGCAACCACCATTAGCAACATAAACAATCATTATACGGTGAAATCTGTTCCATGTAATATGATTTTCGACAAAAGCAACTGTTTATTTATGTATTTAAGTAAGACCGACCTCTGCTGGCAATATGTCTGCGACATTCACATTTAATTTTGAGGTCACACGCTTCCCCCTCAAAGAATGTTTTCACATGTCGGTATGTATGTGGAAGCAGCCCACAGTTTCCGAAGTGCAGAGGAAATAATTTTATTTTAAAGTTTTCCGTTTCAAGTAGAACTGTAGTCCATTATACTTTGTTTGTACTGTGCAGCCTTTGCTTCTTATGTTGCGCTGAACCGCAAAACAGGTCTGGTTTCAAATAAAAGATGCAAAACTAATGTTTTCTCATGCAGAGAAATAAGCATATGTATGTGTGTGAGGAAATATCCTAGATTGTGCAGATGAGAACAGTTTCTAGTCATCCATCAGATGAGGTATTACATCTAGGAGAATTTTCTTGTCATTTGCTGTCACTGTCAGGGACTATTTTTTCTGGAAGGATGGTATTTAAAGATTTTAATTAAAAAAAGTAACATATTACCGTACGTTCACACCGTACGGTACCGAGCGGCAAAATTCGCTTTTGATTGATCGATGGAAAGAACTTAACAATTATAGTGACATGTTTGCTAACGAAATAAACCAATTAAAAGCCATTTGTGTGGTGTGGCTTTTGTGTTCATGGTTAAGTGTTATTCTAATTTGCATTCCCGCTGAAAAACAAGCGTTCTAGCGCGAATATCTTGCCTATAAACAGTGTTGCGCGCCTTCTTATGAAATTCAAATGATCAACCCTCCTCTATTTTGCTTGGGAACTAATGTGGTCGGAACCAAAGTTACTTGACTGCGTTCTCTGGAATCCTCTCAAACGGAGCACTTCTACATTCCGATTGGTTGTCGCCGGTTGCCACCGAACCGCGTCATAGCTCATTTCCCAAAAGTTGAGCTGATTTCAACTTCTTCTCGCCGCTCCTCGCCACTCTCACCGTCTAAAAACATCCCTCGCCGGAGCTCGCCGCCGGCTCTCATTGAAAATGAATGACTTCCGGCCACTTTGACGCTCTCGCCGCCGGCGGTGTGAACGCACAGTTAAACATATATTTTTGTCTTTTTTTATTTTTGTAACCGTTTTATAAAAGCAATAAGGTATCTCTAGGCATGCTCCATTGTGAACAAGTCACGGCTGAAGGGGCTGTGCTTTCAACAGCAAACCTCAAGTATGTTATATTGCTTACTTAAAACAAAGTGTGAGTGGTAATATTTGTGGCAGAAGTACTCACTAGCAGCAATGCCTCCAGCTGGTTAATATAGATTTCCTCACTGGCCAGGAAGCCAGACAGAACCAGTTTCTTCATTTCCAGACCTTTTTCCATGTCGCCCTGAAACAGAAACGCATACAATACAGATGAATCAGGCAAATCTAAAAACATATAACACACATTGGGGCTATCAAGCTTAAAAACTGATGCAAAATCATAGTGGTCCAAATGACTTATGCTATTGTATTTATACCTGACATTCACTGCACTGCAGTGAAAAACAGAAAGCTGCTTGGTATAAAAGTGATTTCTATGTGAGCGGTGCTTTATAAATTGTTACACTATTGACAATAGACAATGGACCTGTTTTTGTAGTAAAATTTTAACATAATTTCACTAATGTAAGATTGTCAGTGAATAACTTAAATTGCAGCCTGTTATCATACAATGTTTCTATATAGCTTTAAAAGATTGGTAAATTAGTGCGGAATAAGAACATTTTGTCATTTTGGAACTTGGCAGCAACAAGTTTGCCCAGGATATTCTTTTTTTAAAAATGCTCCACATCAGAAAGAGAGTAATACACATTTGGACATTTTACAGCAGCTTAAAAATCAAGTGGCCCAAAAAAGTGTTCATTTGACTTCAAAACAGATAAATATTTTAGGTTGGTTCATGCACATTTCACAGCAGTTCGAATCAAATTAAATGTCCAGTAAGTGGAGCTAAAAGGTTAGTGCTCTATTATGTTTGAAAATAACATACCACCCTACACTAAATGCAACCGATAGTGTTACAAAAGAATATGTGAGACAAAAACACATTTGCTGAAGGAACAATGTCATTTAACCTTGTTTTTATAGTACATGACTTCAAGCTATTTTGGCGAACCATGTTTGCCAGGATTTGTACCAAAGAGCTCTGCATCGCAAGTGCAATGCTGTACCAGGTGAGCTACCAAGCAAGTTTACTTACAGCGGAAAAGCTATAAAGATGAAGAAAGCCATGTGACGCAAATGTCAAAATGTATTAGTTTGCAAATCATACACTATGGTAAAGGTTTTTTGAGGTGATTGGTATTGAAAATCAATTCATTACTAATGGCCGTCCAATACAAGCCATGGTAGCAGATAAGAGACTACTGGGTCACCTGGCAGATAAAGATAATCTGTGAATAAAACTAACTTTTAAGATCTGGCATCAAGTTTGTAAAAATAATAAACTAACCAAGGCAGTGACGATGATAAGATGATGTGCCTATGACACGGAATTTATACCCAATAGACATGATAAAAGATCCCATGAGTGGGCAGAGAAACGCCTCACCTCTTACTTTACGTTTACACATAACGGACAACTAACAGACTT
This sequence comes from Semotilus atromaculatus, assembly GCA_031834385.1. Lineage (NCBI taxonomy): Eukaryota > Metazoa > Chordata > Actinopteri > Cypriniformes > Leuciscidae > Semotilus > Semotilus atromaculatus. Next base: position 9,486,237 of record JAULUF010000030.1, read on the forward strand.
TCAAACTCTCAAGGTGAAACATGGTCTGGTAAATCAAGACTTCTATCAGTATCTACAAATGAGAAATAGATGTGATTCAATTACAAAGGGGGAAGCAGACAGAAAGGTCAGCATCATTCTGAATATATTCTGGTAAGCTTATAATGTGAATACTATTACAAAAATCATAACAAGGCTGTACCAAGGTCTCCAATAAAGCAAACCAATAAATAAAGAAATGAGAAAAGGAAATAGGCACAGCAAAAGAAGAGAATTAATGGGAAGTAATGTGTAAAATGGGAGGAAGACAACTTACTTGTTAACTTGGAGAGAAAAAGATAATGAGATTTTTTATTACCCATGTTCAAAAAGCTTACCAAACCTAGGTCTGCTTGAACTCCTCTTCAGTAGCACATATATATACCAAACTTTCCAGTCTTGTACCTAGTTATATTATGAAGACATTTGCAGAGGGATTTGTAAATATATTATTCTATATTATTATAAGGCTATTGACAGTATATTCTGATTTACAGGATAACAAAAGTAGATATCCATAAATCAATCTGTATTTTTTTTCCCCATCTAATATGTGAACACAATGAAAAAATAATTTTGAACCTGGCTTTATCCAATACTCAGATTTCGCCTTTTAAAATATATATGCAAATTAGTGATTTCTTACACATGTACCTAGGTCTGGAAACCCCAAATCTGACAAGAAAATGGCTTCAACCAGACCTACCGGGTACTGAAGAATGGTACAACACTATATACCAAATATATATATAAATGGAGAGACTCGCTATGACCTTAAGATTAGAAAAGGAGAAATGTATTGGTCTCCGGTCTAACTGGACTGAATATATAAGAGCAATAAGACTGGATCTTGTCTGAGGTCTGAACAGCGAGGGCAGACGACACAGGGTTGGGGAGGGAGTGGACAACAGGAGAGAGAGGATTGAAACAAACTGTAGTAAGCACAATACGAGATTTTATCCACTTGTCCTTTTGTAGTTTATTTCATTTATTTTGTTTTTGTCTACATGCATTCACAAAACGGTCAACAACATGTATGCGAGGCTATACTTAATACTAATCTTCTTTTGTTTTTGGACTAAATGATATGTTTGGAAAAGTGCATAAGTAGCAAGCATAATTCACACTTTATTTCGGTTTTTGAGTCAATATGCAAGTGTGTCTTTCGCAGATACATGTCAGAAAAGCTTGCCTCCTATGTAAACTGATGTGCAAGATCTTTATATATTTTTTTTAAAGTTATTAAAAAAAAGAAAACCAATTAATTGACAATCTGAGTCAGTAATTATAATTTGTGTGAAAAGGAATAAAAGTTGTTTGTGTATTACTGTCTTTAGTGTTCACTACAGTGTTCACTACAGTGTTCCTTATGCCTGGTTCAGATTACACGATTTTAGCCCGATTTTGGCACGATCCGTTTGACGTAGGGTGTCGTGGGGATTCGTAAACGACAACGGGTGTCGGGACGCAAGATTCGATCGTATCATCTCGTAGTGTGTCATAGTGGGCGACAACCTACGTCGCGTCTGCGATGCTTCACGACATCACGACAAAAAGACTAGCATGTTTAATTTTTTCAACGGTCGTCCACGACGGGTTCCGTCACATGTATGAGGTTAACAGTCTGTTTTTGTAATATGTTATCGCTGTGGCAAGCTAGCAACATTATTTTACTTGTACTACTGGCTAAAAGTAAAAATATTTTACCTCAAGTTCTCTTTGGAGCATTGACAGTTATTTTTTTCCACATCTATGTTGATTATGGAAAGTGACAGCATGAGTAAGATATGATGTGCAATATATCGAGAGACATGGTCAGACATAATTTTGGCCACATAATTAAGTTTGGTCTTGTAAAGCCTTTCTTAAAGTGAATTTCGTTTTGTATAAATTATATCTTAATTTTAATATTTTTTGCGATTTTTTTTAATAAATGTATTTAATTTCGCCCCATACTGTCCTCCTCGAGCAATCCAGGAACGTGTCCATTGTCGGGTTTTCTTTCTTTTTTTTTAAACGTTTTTCTGAACACAGGACAGCCAATACAACACTCGCCGTCGTTAACCTGAGACGGCACGCGATGACTGGTCAGGAAGCAACGTGTAGTCTGACATGTTTCTTGTCCACGACACGACAAGATTTTAGGAGTCAAAATCGTGTAATCTGACACAGTGACTATCGTAACAGACAAAAAATTTGTGTAATCTGAACCAGGCATTATAGTGTTAATTTCTGGGAACTGTAGTGAATCATATGCATAGTACATTTTTGTTGTGATATTAAATAAATTTGCACCACCTGTAGTTAATCAAACCATGTGTTCAGCTTTTCCTACAACTAGTCTGTTCTGATTTTATTTCTCTCTCTCTGATGTGAAATTTCTCAGGCAGAGACACACCCTGAGAATTCACCCATCCAGGTACAAAGTTCAAACTGTTTATGTGTTTGTGTGTTCAAACAAAGACACAGACATGCTATCTAAACTCAGCCATTTGAACAAACACCTGTGAATATGAGTGAAAGAGGAAAATTTAAGGGGCCTTCAAGTGTAATCTAACTTTCAAATGTCGGCTTCTATGTTTTTGCTCCAAATAAGCCTTTAAACTTTCCACATACAACAACTCTTGCTCATGAGTTCATACAAAATATTTTGGAACAATTACTGTAAGTGTAAATTCTCCCACCATGTCTGTCCACCAAAACCACCACAAATATATGAGGATAAATCAAAACATGACTGGGTCTGCTTGAAACCCATGAAATTTGATTACATAAAGGAATAAACAGCAGTTCTATCTGAAAAGACAGGAAGTACCACCCTTATGACTAACTACATAAAGAAAGCGGCCAAATATCCCCACCATTGCCCTTATAATTCACTTACAAACCCTCCTTTGTCCAGAGCACTATTTATTCTGAGACTCTTGAAGGGGAAAAATGAACACGTTTCAGACAAAACTGAGGCCAGGATTCGTTTCGACAGTTATGAATATCCTGTGTGAAGATGACAATACTGAACGTGTAAAGAATAAAAAAGGATTATTTTTTAAACAGATTGTGAAAACCCTGAAGAACCCTTTAAAGACCCTCAAAGGGATAGTGCACCCAAAAAATTTATATTCTGTTATAATTTATTCACTCACGAGTCACGTTGTTCCAAAACTGCATGGCTTTCTTTCTTTTGTGTAACATGAAATATGTTTTTTTTTAAGTGTTGCACAGCAGATTTTACTTCATGAATAGCAGTGACTACGGTGCCCAGTGCTGATAGCGATAAGCTATTGATAAGGAATGACGACACAGGAAGAAAATTATTTATATACACAGTTAGTGTCATTAGTGAAAGACAGAGAATGGGCAAACATGACAGAAGAGGAAGTTAGAGAGACTGAGAAGTTCCTAGACTGTCTAAACAGACAAAGTACAGCCAGCCCAAGAAATGCATTTGTCTACCAGAATATATTATACTGTATATATATTTTTGTCACTATTAATGAATGTCCATGTCAGACTGAAGTGAGTCTTTTGCAAGCCTCATTTTCATCTGTGAGAAAATCATCTGATTTTGACTGAACACATCAAAATATCTGTAACTGGTGAGAGCTTTGACACAGTGGATATTTAACATACTCTTCACATGTTGAGCTTTGGTGCTCACATAGTTGATGCAGGTTTGAGTCTGCAAGATATCCTGAAACTAGAAACAAACAAGCTAAAGTCAGCCTATGAATTTAGGGATTGTATTAGTAATGATCCACTGACATTTTGGCCCACCATATATTAGACTAATAGAATGCTAATAGAAGGTTAATTTAAAATCAGCAGTTGTGATTAGTTTTCATTAAGGTGAAACACTATTTATTAGTGGTGCTTGCTATTTCAAAAAAACAAAAACTTACTTTTTTAAAGACAAATGTTAAACTTCAGCAAACTTCCTACGTATTTTGTGCTATGGACATGAACAATACCTCAAACTTGGGTGGAGAAAAGGTGTGCCATTATTTGGTGGATAAGATTAATAAGATGGGGGGAAATAAAAAATTTACTTCCACTGAAAGGGTAGTATAAAATATATATTTTATACACTACTGGTCAAAATGTTGGGTTCAGTAAGATTTTTTAAAGCAATTAATACTTTTATTCAGCATGGATGCATTAAATTGACCAAACTTTACAGTAAAGACACTGTTAAAAATTTCTATTTAAAATAAATGATGTTCTTTTGAACTTTCCATTCATCAAAGAAAATAATATATATATATATATATATATATATATATATATATATATTTATTTATTTATTTAGCAGAACAACTGTTCTCAACATTGATTATAATAAGTAAAAAAAATCCTGAGCACCAAATCAGCATATTAGAATGATTTCTGAAGGATCATATGACATTGAAGATGGGAGGCTGCTGAAAATTCAGCTTTATCAAAGGAAAAAAATGAATTAAAAAATATATTCAAAGAGAAACCAGATATTTTTTAAACTGTAGTTTACTGTATTACTGTATTTTTTACCAAATAAATGCAGCCAGGATGACAATCAGATTGGTGGGCATTAAAATAAATGTACTTGCTATAGTAATAACAGTAAATTATGCATAATTACAAGTAACTAATTATGTTATTATGCCCTAAATCAAACCCTAACCACAAATCTATAGTAAGTACATGACATGAGTTTAATTAATATTACTCAGTACTTGTATTTAATGTACTTTAATGAATACTACTCAGTACAATGTAACTATGTCACCAATCTTACAGCAAACTTTTAAACGTTTATGTAAGAGAGACAAAGAGAGAGAGATAGAGGCAAAGATCTATGGATATACAACAATATCAAGAGAGATTGAGGGGTGGGTTCTTTTGGGGGGATATTCTGACCACTTACATTTTATGTCAACATATAAAATATAAACAATGTAAACTAAGAACTGCTCCTCTTTATCCTGGTCCTCATTCAAAACATGTGCTGCTTAACAACTAAAATGTCTTTTTTCTTTTTTAGCTCATTATACTGTCCATCTTCTGTGTACATGGACAACAGTAACTCAAACTCACGATTTAGGTCGGTCTTAAACGGGTTTCACAAACTTACACAATTTGTTTGACCGTGCACCAAATGTATTGTGAGAGAAATGTTATAAAGGGATAGTTCACCCAAACTAATGAAAAGTCTATAATATTTACTCTTACTCACTCTGTGTGTAAAAAAACAACAACAAAAACAAACACAAAAAAAGGTCAGACAGATTTGGAATGACATGATGGTAAGACAATATAAACAGAATATTAATTTTAGGGTAACTGTGCCTTTACGAGAACTGTGTGTTTATGACCTGTGAGCTCTGAATGTGAGTGTCCAACTATAGAGAATATGAGATTGTGCTAATGATAGCCACACAGTGAAGTAACTGCTGCTGGTGGAGTCTGAGGAAGCATGGATGCTCTTATAGAAACACTAACATCCCAAAATCAAACAAACTATAGCAAATGAAATGCCAAAGAGTTAAAATCACAGCAACAGTTGTTGAATAAACATCTGTATTTGTGCAAAAACTATATTTCTGCCTTTGAGTGATTTCTGTCTCGACAATTGTTAGAACAGGAAAAAAATCATACAGACCATACAGACTCACTGTTGCAACTTATGACTGGTACAAACTAAGCAAAAGGGAACTGAACAGACACTAACGCGACGTCGTGAAATGTTTTAATACTTTTCCACCTTACTATTTTTAGTCATTGAGACAGAGCAAAAGCCAGCAGAGGAAGAGAGAAGTGCTGTCTTGTCTCTTCACCTCTCGCTCTCTCACCTTAAACGTCCTGAGTTCCATTGGGGTGAATGGACAGTCCAAGTCCATCTCATTTTCAAACAAATCTTCATCCTCCAGAACTTTGTCCAAAAGACCTAGCACCTCATCCTCATCCTCCTCCATGCTGGCGGCTGATCCCTCTCTCTCCTCTCCCTGCGTTTCACTCACTGCTTTCCTTCCTTTCAAGTTTTGACAAGCTGCCTGTGACAGATCAATGCCTCCACTGGAATTCTACCTCTTCTGCCAACTGAGGTTTTTTTCTCTCTCTCACTGGAACGGTAACATGTCCTCCCTCTCACACAAACACAGAAAGAGCTACTTGCTTCCTCTCTCTTGTATACACACACACATCGAATGGCCCGCCTCTGCACTCTCATATACACACACATACACACACACAGGCTTGAGCTGATCACGTCCCTCCCCCTGACCGCAGTTCTGTCTTCCTGGTGTGTGTCAATTCCGGGTGCCCTGGGTTAAGAGACTGTCCACCATTTTCCTTTCTGGCCTTAACAGGTCTCTTTCTTATTTTCAGGTCTTTCTTATTTTCTAACTCTTTGTTGTTCCCACTTTATTTTAAGTATCTTTAACTGCTATGTACAAACATTTGGTCCCACTTTATATTAAGTGGCTCGCTTTAAATACTATGTACTTACATCGAAAAATAAGTACAATGTACTTATTGTGTTCATGCTGTATTGTCAAACACTTTTGCTGCTATTGAGATGTGATATGGGTAAGGTTAGGGACAGGTGTGGTGGTATGGGTAGGTATAAGGGTGGGTTAAGGTGTAAGGGAAGGGTCAACTGTGTAATTACAAATATAATTACATAAATTAATTACAGCTGTAATTACATGCTGGTATTTTTCAAATATAAGTACAATGTAAAAACATGTATGTACACAGTAAGTCCATTGTATCAAATTATTCATTTCAATGTAAGTACATAGTACTTAAAGCCACTTAATATAAAGTGGGACCAAACATTTAAATAAATAATTTGATACAATGCATTTATTTTGTGCATACATGCATTTAAAAAATAACTGCAAGTGATTACAGATGTAATTAATTTCCGTAGTATAATTACACTGTTAGCCAGGGCTGTGCAAAGACAGGTTGCTTGTGGCACCTTTAAACCTAACCATACCACCAACCTGTCCCTAACCTTACTCGTATCCCACCACAATAGCAACAAAACTGTTTTGCAATACAAATACTTAAGTACATTGTACCTAAAATGTATTCATTCATTCATTCATTTATTCATTCATTCTTTTTTATGTAAGTACATAGTAGTTAAGACACCTTATATAAAGTGTGAACTTTTTGGGTTACACTTTATTTTATGGTGCCCATGTTACAGTGTAATTATGCATTTAATACTGTGTAATAATTAACAACATACATATACACTCACCGGCCACTTTATTAGGTACACCTGTCCAACTGCTCCTTAACACTTAATTTCTAAGCAGCCAATCACATGGCGGCAACTCAGTGCATTTAGGCATGTAGACATGGTCAAGACAATCTCCTGCAGTTCAAACCGAGCATCAGTATGGGGAAGAAAGGTGATTTGAGTGACTTTGAACGTGGCATGATTGTTGGTGCCAGAAGGGCTGGTCTGAGTATTTCAGAAACTGCTAATCTACTGGGATTTTCACGCACAACCATCTCTAGGGTTTACAGAGAATGGTCCGAAAAAGAAAAAACATCCAGTGAGCGGCAGTTCTGTGGGCGGAAATGCCTTGTTGATGCCAGAGGTCAGAGGAGAATGGCCAGACTGGTTCGAGCTGATAGAAGGGCAACAGTGACTCAAATAACCACCCGTTACAACCAAGGTGGGCAGAAGAGCATCTCTGAACGCACAGTACATCGAACTTTGAGGCAGATGGGCTACAGCAGCAGAAGACCACACCGGGTGCCACTCCTTTCAGCTAAGAACAGGAAACTGAGGCTACAATTTGCACAAGCTCATCGAAATTGGACAATAGAAGATTGGAAAAACGTTGCCTGGTCTGATGAGTCTCGATTTCTGCTGCGACATTCGGATGGTAGGGTCAGAATTTGGCGTCTTCAACATGAAAGCATGGATCCATCCTGCCTTGTATCAACGGTTCAGGCTGGTGGTGGTGGTGTCATGGTGTGGGGAATATTTTCTTGGCACTCTTTGGGCCCCTTGGTACCAATTGAGCATCGTTGCAACGCCACAGCCTACCTGAGTATTGTTGCTGACCATGTCCATCCCTTTATGACCACAATGTACCCAACTTCTGATGGCTACTTTCAGCAGGATAATGCGCCATGTCATAAAGCTGGAATCATCTCAGACTGGTTTCTTGAACATGACAATGAGTTCGCTGTACTCAAATGGCCTCCACAGTCACCAGATCTCAATCCAATAGAGCATCTTTGGGATGTGGTGGAACGGGAGATTCGCATCATGGATGTGCAGCCGACAAATCTGCGGCAACTGTGTGATGCCATCATGTCAATATGGACCAAACTCCCTGAGGAATGCTTCCAGCACCTTGTTGAATCTATGCCACGAAGAATTGAGGCAGTTCTGAAGGCAAAAGGGGGTCCAACCCGTTACTAGCATGGGGTACCTAATAAAGTGGCCGTTGAGTGTACTATAGGGTTAGGGCTAGGATTGCGGTTTAGGGTTAGTTGCATGTAATTATGCATAATTTATTGTTATTACTACAGTAACTACACACTGTAAAATAAAGTGTTACCACTTTTTGTTTGGTTGTTCCTGTTAAATTCAAGTATTATAAAAATGACTTAAACCTGAATGAGTTTAATAGCAGATTTAATCACTGATTAATCTCAAGATTGTAGGGCCAACCTACACTCTTAAAAATAAAGGTTCCAAAACTGTGTTTTCACAGTGATGCCAAAGAACCATTTTGGGTTCCCCAAACAGGGCTCCAGACTGCGATCAAATGGTCGCATTTTGCAACCTTTTTTCCAGCCGATGCGACTAAATTGTGTTAGAGGTCGCACTGGTGACACCACCACGTTGCCCAAATGATAAGAACCGCTATTTCTGCTGCATATGAGAAACATAAAATGGCAAATGAAAAGAAAGTGAAACAAAACCGCGCTACCCATTTAAGCTTTACTGCATGGACCATTTATAAGTTCGGACCAATATTAGACAGCGCAACTCGAGCTCAGAACAGGTACTCTTGGGCCAATCTCGAGTATGCGACACCATTATAGCACAGGGAGAATAATGAATATTAAAATAAACTATAGAATAATGCATATTATTCACATGTATTTATATACATTACTATTCGTACAACCTTTTGAGAGTGAAATTCAAGCACTTTTTAAGGGCTTCAAAGTGCTTCACACTTTTTCCAGCACTTCAAAGGTCTAAATATGATCAAATGATAATGTTATTTTAATTATGAAGTTTATAGATGTAGGAAAACTAACACTTATTTAAAAAGCCATGAAATAATAACTATAACCAATAGATGGCCAGTGGTTGAATGACTTCAAATGAATGTAGATTAAAAAAAAAAAAAAAAAAAAAAAAAAAAACTCTACGTCTACTAGTCGCTGATTACGTCATTAATGAACAAATAAGCCTGAACCTTGAGCTGGAAGTAGGAGTGGGAGTAACTGTTATTAGCCCCACAATGGAAAATGAAACAATACCCTTACTGGCTGACCCGGATTGGCACGGATAGGAACGGTTTAGCAATGATCATGGTTTTTACCTGATGGTGAAAAAAACAGCTATAGAGGCCAATAAAGAACTTTCTAATTTTAACCTGCTAAGTTTAGCTAATAACTGTGTTCCAATTTGCATGTTTGTGAACTATTATATTTAATTTTGTAGAATAAAGAGTGAAAATTCCAATAAGAAGTGCACTTTAAATGATGATGCACAAATTTAACTGCAAAAAACTAATTGTGGAATGTTGGATATTTCATGCACTCAACAGTTACAGGTTTCCTTATGTGACTATCTGACTCCGATGCTAGATGACAAATCACCCATCTAAAATTCATACACTTGACGGTAGAGTACATAGTGTATAGTTTAAGAAGAGCATATGCAGGGTCTAAAATTACCAAGCGCCAAATGCAAGTAAAAATCGGCAATGGCAAATGTTTGAAACGGTATAACTCACCAGTTGGCCAGTAACATTTTAATGAATTCTAACAATGCATGAACATGAACAAACGTGAACGATGCTCGGGACAGTTGATGGGTCAGCGCTGCATCAAGTTTAAGCCTTGACAATTTAAATGTTCACGCAAAGATGATGTGAAAGGGAGCTCATTTTGTTACTCGCTCGCTGTGTGGAAAGTTTTGTTTGCAAACACACCCGCAAACACAGAAAACCACGTCTCAGACAGTAAACATTATTTTATGTCTTAAGTGAATGTAAACATGTGTACAGTATCAATATATTAGATCTGTGCATTCGCTCTTAAAGTAACAGCACCCTAATATTCTGTGTTTTTAATGCTAATCAAACAACAAATGAAAAAGAAAAAAATCACTCACTGCTCTTGACTTTTGTAACTTGAATAAGGATTAATTCATTAATAAGAATGTTTAATTTATACAGCGAATACTATGCAGTGTTAATTTACATTTTCTTACTATTAGACCTACCTAAAAAAAAACTAAGCACTGTTTATTTAATTTGTATCTTTGTTATATTGTATTTATTTGTGCTTTTGCTTGTAATTTGATTATTTGTTCTTATTTTATTACTGACTCTTTAATCGTCTTTTATAATGTTTTAAATTTATATTAGTTAGGCTAGTGGTTTTAAGCTGCTATCGTAATTGGAATAGAGAATTGTGAAGTTTCACTTGTTAAAATTTTGGTGTCATTACTGCCTGTTTTTTCAGAAAGTTTCATGGCCAGTAAAAAAAATATATGGCCGGTACATTTTCTGAAGTCACCGGCCATTGGCAGGTGTGGCAAAAAGTTTAAGGCTCTGTGCATATTTATACATCATCTGGGACACAACCAATGAATCTAAGGCCACGTTCACACTGTCAGTCCAAATCCAATTATTTGTGTATCCGAATGGAATCTGATCTAAAAATATTGACGTACATTGTGTATCACAACTGTTCAGATCTGATTTGTGTGTCCATACCACTCTTTCTTTTACGAAATATCTGCATTGGTTTCTATGTCAATGACATTGCGTTGATAGGCATACGCCAAAAACACCAACAACATCCGCAGCATCGAGGGTTTTGCAATACAGATGTTGTCTTATTTACAACATTACAATGTGTAGTGGTCGCCTGGACTACTGCATCTTTTGAGGCAGTAGTCGGAAACATAGGAGGCTGGTATGCATGGGTTTATTCCATGCTGTTGTCTCCGCCGGTTTCAAAACACGTCTCGGTTATATTGTCATTTTCTGATCATCCAGCACTTTACAACAACAGAACCTTATTTTTGCAGCGACTTTCAACATGTTTCCTATAACAACGTCTGAGATTTACGTTTTACGTGGCGTGAGAAAGTCACATAAACCACACGAAATTAGATCAGGGCAGTCAGACTGAAACGGATTTCCAGAAATGCAATTTGAATAGGATTTCAAACCACATATGTATGTAGCTTAGCTTGAAACAGATTTGTAAAATCTCATGTGAAATCTCACTTGCTAAATCTGATTGAATTTCGAATTGAACTGATTGAACGTAGCCTAATTGAGCAGACTGTTTACTAGCTAAACACTTCAGTATATTGATGTATAATCGTCAGTTATATTGATAAAGAAAAAAAGAAAAAAAACTTATTTAAATTAGTTAATTAGCTGATTCATATAATTATTTTATCAATTATAATGATGTATTTAGGTCTATTTTTAATAAGTCTATTACCTAACAAATCACTCTGAATCCTCCATGCACCACCAGTATTGAGAATGTCAACTTATGAACATTATCATGTGTGTGTTATTATTTTGTCATTTGGAATATACACTCACCGGCCACTTTATTAGGTACACCTGTCCAACTGCTCGTTAACACTTAATTTCTAAGCAGCCAATCACATGGCGGCAACTCAGTGCATTTAGGCATGTAGACATGGTCAAGACAATCTCCTGCAGTTCAAACCGAGCATCAGTATGGGGAAGAAAGGTGATTTGAGTGACTTTGAACGTGGCATGATTGTTGGTGCCAGAAGGGCTGGTCTGAGTATTTCAGAAACTGCTAATCTACTGGGATTTTCACGCACAACCATCTCTAGGGTTTACAGAGAATGGTCCGAAAAAGAAAAAACATCCAGTGAGCGGCAGTTCTGTGGGCGGAAATGCCTTGTTGATGCCAGAGGTCAGAGGAGAATGGCCAGACTGGTTCGAGCTGATAGAAGGGCAACAGTGACTCAAATAACCACCCGTTACAACCAAGGTGGGCAGAAGAGCATCTCTGAACGCACAGTACGTCGAACTTTGAGGCAGATGGGCTACAGCAGCAGAAGACCACACCGGGTGCCACTCCTTTCAGCTAAGAACAGGAAACTGAGGCTACAATTTGCACAAGCTCATCGAAATTGGACAATAGAAGATTGGAAAAACGTTGCCTGGTCTGATGAGTCTCGATTTCTGCTGCGACATTCGGATGGTAGGGTCAGAATTTGGCGTCTACAACATGAAAGCATGGATCCATCCTGCCTTGTAGCAACGGTTCAGGCTGGTGGTGGTGGTGTCATGGTGTGGGGAATATTTTCTTGGCACTCTTTGGGCCCCTTGGTACCAATTGAGCATCGTTGCAACGCCACAGCCTACCTGAGTATTGTTGCTGACCATGTCCATCCCTTTATGACCACAATGTACCCAACTTCTGATGGCTACTTTCAGCAGGATAATGCGCCATGTCATAAAGCTGGAATCATCTCAGACTGGTTTCTTGAACATGACAATGAGTTCGCTGTACTCAAATGGCCTCCACAGTCACCAGATCTCAATCCAATAGAGCATCTTTGGGATGTGGTGGAACGGGAGATTCGCATCATGGATGTGCAGCCGACAAATCTGCGGCAACTGTGTGATGCCATCATGTCAATATGGACCAAACTCCCTGAGGAATGCTTCCAGCACCTTGTTGAATCTATGCCACGAAGAATTGAGGCAGTTCTGAAGGCAAAAGGGGGTCCAACCCGTTACTAGCATGGGGTACCTAATAAAGTGGCCGGTGAGTGTACACTTCTGTTCAAAAGTTTGGGGTCAGTAAGAATTCTTAAATGTTTTTGAAAGAATTCTGTTATGCTCATCCAGGCTGTATTTATTTGATAAAAAATACAGTAAAAACTGTAATATTGTGAAATATAACTACATTTAAAATAACATATAATTTATTATATGTTAAATATTAATATAATTATTCATTATAATTATTACATAATTTAACATATAATTTATTAATGTGATGGCAAAGCTAAATTTCAAAGAGCCATTACTCCAGTCTTTATTGTCACATACTTTAGAAATCATGTTAACATGCTGGTTTGGTGCTCAATCTATCTATCTATCTAGTGTCTCTCTATCGAACAATACAGCGGCGCGATGAATCTAGGATATGGCCAAAGTTAGTTAAAGGAGAACTCCGGGCAATTTTTAAGTTAATCTTGATCGTTAGACCTTTGTGAGTACTGTCTATAGAAAAAAAAAAACGAACCGGATTGGTGCTTGCTACGCGGAGCTGCGACAGCGAATGCCCAGAGCTCCCACTCAGCTAAAACGGCAGCAATGGGGGCATAACATAAAGAGCGTTTTTGTGCCTCTTAACAGACACGAAATGCAATTAAAATGTCTGTCCAACATGAACAGGGGCCTTAGCTGTGAACAAGATGCGTTTAGCAACTTAGCCATGGTTTAAATAGTGTTTTAGACAGCAAGCTGTAGTCTCGCGCTGAAGTCTCGCTCCTCCCACCTGGACTCGCGCTGAAGTCCCGTGATCTCAGTTGTAGCCGGGAAAGGTCAATAGTGTCCAGGTGGGAGGAGCGAGACTACAGCTTGCCGTCTAAAACACTATTTAAACCATGGCTAAGTTGCTAAACGCATCTTGTTCACAGGTAAGGTCCCTGTTCATGTTGGACAGACATTTTAATTGCATTTTGTGTCTGTTAAGAGGCACAAAAACACTCTTTATGTATATGCCCCCAGAGCTGCCATTATAGCTGAGTGGGAGCTCTGGGCATTCGCGGTCGCAGCTCCGCGTCGCAAGCACCAATCCGGTTCGTTTTTTTTTCTATAGACAGTACTCACAAAGGTCTAACGATCAAGATTAACTTAAAAATTGCCCGGAGTTCTCCTTTAATAATGGTTGTTAAAGTTATTAATAAAAGTTACTATAAGGTACCAAGACAATTTAGAATTTTTTTTTTTTAGGGGGTTTCCTGGATCAAAAAAAGGTCCACAACAGAACTCCTCCTTTAATGGATTTGGATATAAAGCTCTCCTAACACTCAATGCATCAATGAAATACACTCAATACACATTCCCATCACCAACACGTCCACATGTGATGATTTAAGGGGAGACGGAATTATAGATTTGTTAATTAAATCAAGTTAAAACTCTTATTGGTTGATACTCTATTAATCTATTATTCATGGTAATCTTTGAGCAAAAGTCATTGGGGAATCCCTAGAGCTCAAAAGAGGAACTAGAAACTAACAAGATGGCAAATGATGGCAATCATGGCATAATACGTTGGCTTCTCTTTTTCTCACAGAACCTATATACACTGGTTGACAACATTACCATCAATGGGAACTGATATAAATAAATGGTACACTAGTTCATCTATCATTCATTTGATGTTGTGAGGCGAGTCTGTAGAAACAGCCCTCTGATGATGTCTTTGTGCAGTAGTTATATAAGGCTCTCAGAATTCCTCACAACACTGCCCACATGATCAGACCCAGAGACACAGCACATTTCTAATAAGCCATTTGCCTATGTCCTTCTCCACGCTTGACTTCACCTGCAGTCAAGCTCACAGGGGGCAGGTGACTGCTTTGTTTTCTGTATAGATAGTTACTGAGGCATGCTACACTCTTAGAAGAAAAGGTTCTATATAGAACCTTAAAAGGTTCTATATCGGTGCTACATATTTGGAACCCCTAAAAGGTTCTATACAGAACGCTTTTTAAGGGTTCTTTGTAACCAGGAAAAAAGGTTCTATATGGAACCTTTTAGGGGTTCATTCATTATCATTTGTTTTATCCTTTCCGGATTAAATATTTAATATTATTGACCAACATCAAGACCCTAAAATGTATTCATGAATGCATGTGAATGATCACAAAATTCAAGATATGGGGGTTAGAAAATGTATATTTATATATCTTTTTCTGTAGATATGTCACAATTTTGTGATCAATGTCACAATATGCCATTTCAGTTTTTCTCCCCCAAAAATCAGCATGAATAAAATGTGATATTAAGTTACAACAACAGTTTAATAAACAATAATTTAATTACAACTACAAAATGTAGCAGAATAATGTAATATATGAATGAATAATACCCTATAAAAGAACCTTTGTGCCAAAAGAAATCATTATAGAACCTTTTTAGCATAAAAGGTTCTTTAGAGTTGAGTAAAGAACCCTATGGTTCTATATAGAACCCCAATGAACTCTTTTTTCTAAGAGTGTAGAGTAAATTTAAGGCTAAGGGATGAGAGATTTTTATTTATTTATTTATTATTTTGCTTGTTTTGCTGGATTTTTTAAAACTGTCAAACAGATAAAATAGTATGTTTATACATTTAATTGTATTAATATCAAAATAATTTGATTAATGTATTATTTATTAATAATTGTATTTTATTATGTTTTCATCATGCAAAACATTTGTTTCATTGCATTTGTTTCAAATATGTGATATTCCTATATCAGGTTTCACAGCCTATATTTGTTAATTAATGGAGCAGAACTATAAAAGACAAACACTGTAAGGCAGCACTTGATCTGCTCTACCACTAGATGGAGATGATGTTGTAAAACTTGAGCCTGGTCAACACTTTTACACTAATTATGTGTCACACAATGGTAATAGTCATGCATTTTCAAAATGGCCATAAATACATGTGACAAACACATACACCTCAATGTCAATTTAATCTCTGAACTGCACATTATAAATGGCCAAACACATTCATCATTACAGAATGATTAATTTAGCCTATAGAAATAGCCACTCCATGTCCATCTGATTGGAATATATTTTAATATTTAACCCTTGGATTAGAAATAGTGTTTGTTTTATCATTGTGTAAAATAAATTACAGTTGGTTTGGAATTTTATGTAAAATATGAACATGAAGTACCGTGGAAATGTGAATGTTTTATGTTACACAAAGGCAAATGAATAAAATAGTCTTTTAGTAGTATGTTTTATTTGGAATTAAATATTTTAATTATTTATTTAATTTTATATTTTATAATTGAAAAATTAGCATTTCATCAACAATGCAGTTCTCTCAAGAACCCTAGTTTGAAAAACACTCAACTAACGCAATTACATTTTTGAGTTTGACTTCATAGTAATAATAATTCTGTATTCTTGTAGTTTCATTAAGTTTTTTTGTATGGATATATTCCATTAACCACGGCTTCTTATTGTTTTAGGCATTAAGGCATTGCATTATAATCAGTATGCTATGCTGAGATACACCAGGTAAGAATGGACTCAGCAAAGCATTTATTTCATTGCCTGAAGCTATGAAAGTGATTTGGCAAAACAAACACACCATTATTTGTCATGTCAATAAGCCCACCCAAGTGAAAGTGAAAGCAATGAAGAGAGTGGTGCTGCCTGATTGTGAGCTGACATTTACAACAAAGGCTGGTCAGTTTAAACACTGTTCTATATTAATGCACTGCTTTCATTGAAGCACACACACATTACTTGCTTACAGTGATCAGAGATCGCACTGCGATATTATTGGGATACAATATTATTTTCTATATTTTTTTATCAAATAAAGCACAGCCTTGGTAGCCATCAGTGTCTTCCATCAAAAACATAAAAATAAAAATAAAAAAACTTACAGACCTCAAACTTTTGAAAGGTAGAGTACATTTTTTAATTAGCATCAATGAAAACTACAGTCATTACACCTGAACACAAACACATACAAAGGTCCTTATTTCAAAAGGATTTTGTATGAATTTCGCAGGAAAACTTACTTTTAGAAAAAGTAAGCATGAAGGTCCACACCTAAACAACCATCACTGGGGTGTAAGCAGATCATATGGAAATGTATGAATGAGCTTGCACAATCTGCCAAAATATGAAAAAGTTAGGAATTGCCTTGAAAGTGTGTTGAACAGATTTACACGACGCCTAATGTCTTTAATCCAATATACAAATAGAAACAGATTTCACTAATTGGCATTAAGTTTGTTTACAATAACACCAGTAAGCCGGATATTACAAAAAATCTGCATACGAGGCTAAAGAGGTTTTTGGCAGCATGTTAGTGGCATCCTTTTAACCAACTGTTTAACGGCTGTTTCTTCTAATCCTAAATACAAACACACACACACACACACACACACACACTGTCAAAACATACGGTCATACCCCAGGCAGTAGCCCTTCAGGTAATGTGGGTGACACGGCCTCTCCGTCCTGTCCCCGTGCACAGAGATGAGGGGACATGGTGGGAGACTCGTCTATAAAGGGCATGGTCTCTGAGCCATCCTGAGACTTCCTGTCCTCTGCAGTATCTCCCTCATAGCCATCAGTGTTGTAGTTGAAGTCTGTGGGGAAAAACAAAAGAGGTATAAAGTAGAGCAACAAAAACAACTTAATATGGGTAAAGTCACGATGAAATGGAAGTAGCGACAGATCATTTCTTCCATATTGTGACGTAAATGTAGAAATTTACATTAAATGTAAATGACTTGGTTCTATGCATCAGTTGTTGATTGGATTTTGACATGGAACTTGTACTCAAAAGTGGAGGCAAGATGAATGCGAGTTTGCAAGGGTTAAATGATTGGAGACATCCTGCATAAGTCACCAGAGAGAAGACTACCGTTTCACTGGAAGATCTAATTATGACATTTTTTATTAAACATTACAAGAGCAAAAAAAAAAAAAAACTTAAAATAACAAGCACAGATTAATTGTTTACAATAAAATCTATAACAATCATTTAGAAAATTAATTTCATGCCAACTTTTAAGGTCAAACAAGATATCTGCTTCACTAGTGGCAATAATCAGAACTGCAATAATAAAAAATTATTGTTTGACAATAGGATTTCCATTGTTGGAAAACAGGTAGTCCCACCTTAAACTCACATCACTGGTTAATGTTGTCATGTTGGGCTGCTCAAACGAACATTACCGATGTTAAAAGTGCCACTGATTATATTATTGGGGGATTTTTTTTTTTTTAAATGGGGCAATTAGTTGTCTGTACTGAACATGAAGGGTGTTTTCTGAGTATAATTGACAGGCTCTGTAGGACAAGATGGAAAAGGATAGTGGAAAATGAGTGGGCAGTTTTGAGATGCTGTAATGCACCATTACACAGGCTGCTTTGGTGGGCGGGAAAGTGATTATTAAAACTCTGTCAATATCAAAGAGCCAAAGCAGAAACAAACAGAGAAACAAACTGAACAGCTAACTAATGCACAACTTTTTTAATTACTTGGTTTATGCAATTAAACAACCGTTTAACAAAATGTTACACTAAACAGAATTAACCGAACCAAGTTGATGTATTCCTTTTCCAACTTAAATGGGAAATACATTTCAATGACATTTAAAATATGCTATTATCACACTGTTTACAATAATGCATTTAAACCCTGCTAGCCTTCCATTGGTAAGGATCTTTCAAACTAAAAGTGTTTTGAAGCAACAACAAAACAAAAAAACTAGAAATTATTTATTTTTATTGCAGGTTTGCAACGTGGGGTGACATAAGTGATATAGTGACATTTCATACATGCTAAAACATGCTAATGACACCTAGTAATACTGTATTACTGTATGTTAAAACTTGTATTTTAAACTTTTAACAAATGTATTAAAATATGCTAGCTTCATGCTTAAAATGCTAGTAACACCTAACAAAACGCTAAAACATTCTAGGAACATGTTTATCTATCTAGTATCTATCTATCTATGTATATCTATCTATCTATCTATCTAGTATCTATCTATCTATCTAGTATCTATGTAGTATCTATCTATCTATCTATCTATCTATCTATCTATCTATCTAGTATCTATCTATCTAGTATCTATCTAGTATCTATCTAGTATCTATCATCTATCTATCTATCTAGTATCTATCTATCTAGTATCTATCTATCTATCTATCTAGTATCTATCCATCTAGTATCTATCCATCTAGTATCTATCCATCTAGTATCTATCTATCTATCTATCTAGTATCTATCAAGTATCTATCTATCTAGTATCTATCTATCTAGTATCTATCTATCTATCTATCTATCTATCTATCTATCTAGTATCTATCTATCTAGTATCTATCTATCTATCTATATCTATCTAGTATCTATCTATCTATCTAGTATCTATCTAGTAGGCTATCTATCTATTATCTATCTATCTATCTATCTATCTATCTATCTATCTATCTATCTATCTATCTATCTATCTATCTATCTATCTATCTATCTATCTATCTATCTATCTAGTATATACTGTAGGAGCCAAAATGTGTTTTTAAGGGTTATGTGTTGTTCTCATTTTTGACCATTGAGTGGTGCTGTGATATCAGTGTGTATATAGGTAGCCTTCTTTATGTTGCTTCCACCTATAATTGAGTGTGTTGACCTGGAAGGGCAAAAAGGTTTTGACTTGAATTGTAGGAGCCAAATTTAATACTTCAAGCTACTGAGTTGTTTGGTCCCGGAGTAATTAGGTTGACTCACTTTCTTGCGTTTCGGTGTTACATTGTTTACTTCCTCCATAAGAAAAGCCCATTCTTCCGTTGCATCACCGTACACTTTTATTGACTCCACAACACCATGTGCATAATGTCCAATTTTGCTTTATCCTTGCATTAGAGAGAAGTATACATTCGTTCACCGCCAAAACCTTTTTGCCCTTCAGGGTCAACACACCTATCTACAACATAAAGACGGCTACCAATATACACTGATATCACAGTGCCAATCAATGGTCAAAAATGAGAACACTGCATAACCCTTATAAACACATTTTGACACACATCTATCTATCTATCTATCTATGTGGTTGCAAAGCTTTTAAAACTACTTGCAGCTTTCTGACCAGGTTATTTTAAGCTAACATTAAAGTTTGTCTTGAAAGTTTGTGTGGTGGCAATTTTATGATATTCATTGATCTTTAGTAAAATATAGATGATTCAAAGAATGTCACATGTGTGTCTCTCACTTGTAGTGAGAGAAGATTCTGTTTATGTACCTGGGGAGGCAGAAGGGGGAGACACTCCAGAGAACAGACGAACAAGGACCTCTGACCTAGATGTCAGAAGGCCATTTGGTGCAGGGGGAGGCTTAGTGGGCCAACTAGTGACGTCTATGGAAAACTACTGGGAGGAAGGCTCTGGGGGAAGAAGGCCTTGAAACTAAGATAAAAGCTAGTTCAGTCTGTCTGGGGGTGTGTCACTCTTCTGCACAGGGTAACAACTGTGTATTAGACTGCTCCTATTCTTGCAAGAATAAATACTTCTATTTCTATAATTTGACTATGAGTGTCTCTTACGCAGTGATGTTTGTTTAATGAATTTTCGCCACAACAGTTTTGGTGTCAGAAGGGAGATTCCTTGGACGTGCCTCCTGGACCTGAGATCGGACGGTGTTTGGCCACCTGGAATGAGTAAGTTCCAGCTCTACCTCATAAACTTGAGAGAGAGGGGCCGACCGATATCAGTGCCGGGAGAATCGACCACTGGAATCTAAAGAACCCGCAAGTGGCATGAGAACAACATCTCTGGGTAAGGTAATTAAATTCAGTTTAATTGGGGGGAAGAGTGAAATTGAACCATATTGGCTGAGGGCTGTTTCTGTGGTACGTAATCTGGATTGATTAAGATCTACGGACAGATCAAGAGATTTCAAACAGATGCGAGAGAGAATTATCTAAGATTGATTAAGATCTACGGACAGATCGAGAGATTTCAAACAGATAAGAGAACCTGAAAATTAGTTGTTCCATCACGGAGCAAATTGTTTTTTGGTACCGAGGCTAATTAAGGGGAACCAGAAAATAATTTTTGGTAAACCATAATTAGGAGGGCACTAACAGTGCAACCCGACCGATTTGGGTTAAAAGAAAAGAATCGGATTTGCTGGGGACGCCCAACAGATTAAAGAAAACGCGCGTTGAAGAGAAATCCACAGAGAACAGAAAAGCAGCCAGTATGGGGAAAACTCAGAGCAAGATTATGAAATATGATACACCGGTGTACTACCAAATGAGAAAACATTATGGTCAGAAATATTGATATTGAGCGCCACAAGATTAAAGGTGGTGCGGGAATCAGTTGAACAGGGCAGTGAGAAACAAAAGTTGTTGTATCTGTGTTCAACATGTGGGTAGAGATGTGAACAGATAATGGATTGTTGGCTTGAAGCAGATAAAAGAGAACGGAGTCGATGTAGAATGTATTGCCATAGTAAGATTGAATATAACTGATAAAAGGGTTTTTATTTTTCATGACAGATGTCAGAAGATTTTTTTCGTAACAAGGATTGAAGTAGCAAGCAGCAATAAGGCTGTCTGTGTGAAATAGAGGGAACTGTAAGTGAGAGACTTAGATGCGACAGAGAGAAAAGAATGGGAAGGATTTCTGATAAAATTTATGGAACTATTTTATTACCACCTGTTAAGTCAAATTAAGTTGTGTGAGATATGTTTGTGTGGGGATTGTAAGCAAACAATCATGTACTGGTTAGATAATGAAGGAACTGGCATGTAGGGAAAAGAAAGGAGAGGATACAGAAGGAACTGGCATGTAGGGAAAGATTGAGAAGAAATAAAGTAGACAACTATATGTTGATGAAAATAAAATGTCTGACAGAATTTATGGAAGTCAAATTAACTGTTTAAATGATATGAAAAGTTTCAGAGTAAAAATAAGGCATTGTATGATTGACAGGGATTAACATGATATGAAGAATGTTTTAAGCAAAATGGGGAACAATTCTATATTTTGATAAAATAATGATTGAAATGATGATATATCTGCTTTATTTTATTAATGTTAAGAAAATAAGGGTATTGAAGCAAGTAGCTATAATGGTTGTCTGTGTAATTTACGGACTGAGTAATATAATCTGTTTTGGAGAAACAGTAGAGATAAGACTGAGACAATAATGATAATATTAAGTTGAATCTGCAGACTAACCATGTGATGGAAGGAAAAAGGCTTCAAACCAGTTTTAATGAAAATAATGATGTACAAATTGTAAGGTAAAGACAGAAAACAAATTCGAATATTTTGAGCATTTCCATGCAGCTTATGAGAATTAATGTTCTGCCAATAATAATGATGAAGATTATGATTTGGCTATTGTGATTGAATCTGCCACTGGTGGATGGTCAAAAGAATACAGAGAACTGATTATCAGTGGCTCTGTTTACATTCCTGGTTGGGACACACTGCTACAATGGTGTGCAGTAAGTTGGAGCCGTTTGCAAGCTCACAGTGATCAAACTAGGCAAGGTGTCTGTGGCTGTAGTTGAGGCTGACACGAACCCACCAGGTGACAAAGTGTTTTAATTTTGATCAGCAGGGCCATTTAACACGTAACTGTAAATGCCCACCGAGAAGGTGTTTAAAAATTTGATAAAGTGACAAAAATTTTAGGTATTAATGTGGGTTTGAAAGATCAGTGTTTAAATGACGATATTAAAGTTTTCGTCTGAGAAAGAACAGGAGATAAAAATAAGGTCATAAGATTGAAGACTTAAGGAATTCCTTTTAAAGGAAAGATCTAAAGCACCGGTTGTTGTAACGTGAATGGATAAGTACCGGTTGATGTAAAATTACAGATAATGACTAAAAAGAAATTTGAGTTGCAAAATATGGAAGTAACTAAAAGGATGATTGTGTTTTAATGAAACACTTTAAAGAGTTGTATGAAAGTTAGTGTGGATCCTAATAGCAGATTGATAAACTCCTAGAGAAAACATTGGAGTCAGGTGTTAAAACTATGGTAATTGAGAACCTAACAACTAAAATTGAGATGAAATTTGAAACGTTACTAAGAACTAGAATAATTATTATTCTTTCTTTAAGATAAAATAATTCAGAAGCAGTGTTATAGGATTAACAGTTGCTAAATGTGTAGAAAGGCATTTGATTAAACAAAAGCCTGTTAGTGTTGACCATGAAAAGAACAGAGCTGATGTTTTGGGTTTTAAAAGATAAGCTTGTGATTTGGCTGAAACAGTTTGCTTATCTGGATCTGGTGTGTGTGTGACTGAAAGTGCCAGTGCGACAGAGACTCAATTTGAGTGGAAATTTGTAATGTCTAAATTCCCTGATATATGGGCACAAGACAATAAAAATTACATTTGAACACGCATGTAATTTCTGGCAAAGATGCCTTAAGCTGGGATAGAGTTAAAAGAATGGTAGGTAAAGTATGATGTTTGATGTTTATGAAAGTACAGTGTACCAGTTCTGAATGCCTCAGAGTCTCTCTCTCATTCAATATAAAAGCTGTTATCTGAGCCTGTGTCATAAGTGATAATAAGCTATTTATAGTAAAGCACAGTGTTTCAGTTGAAAATCATAGACACAGAGATGTTAAAAGAAATCATTGCCATGCAGAGGGCAATTTGTATTTGTAAATGTTTTAAAAGTAAAACTGAATGACTTTAAAGAAGTCTTTAAAATAGTAATACAGACCTTAACCGATAGTGACATTTTGATTAGCTTATTTTAGGACCAGTGACTTCTTTGTCTCATTTAGTCTCCACCATTCAGGACCGATGACTCCGGCTACAGATGAAGTACACTGAATGTACGGTTGTGATCTAAATTCACTGAGCATAATCTAAGCAGCTAGGTTTCTGCTTTTAAGAATGGATTTAAGTGATTAAATACGGTTGTTATTAACCTGTCTCCCTGTGTGAACACTATTAGGCAATAGGAATGGCTCTGGTGACTCTTGAATGTGCCTTTCCTAAGCTCCAGGAAACAGCTGAGTTCTGTTGAAATAACTGATTGTGTGATGGGAAAGAGCGGTCACCAGTGTGTACGAGTGGCTACTCAATGACGGGATGATCTTCCTGGCCAGGGGACAGCCCAACGCAGGGGGTCACGAACACTGGGCATCTCCGGATGGAGGTGTTATATGTGAGAAAGGTATGAGAGTTGAGCGCTGATTACTGGAGGCCACCGGGGTCAGCAGAGCATTGAGAGGTGAGATGCGCTGTGAGGAGTTACGGCAGTCTGACCCAGAAAATGTGAGTTTCCTCTATACCACTCATGAGAAAACCGCATTCACTGCATGGCTTGTTTTCAATTGTGACAAGTGTCTGCAACTATGCCAGGGGACAACACCCTGATGGAAATTATAGATAAAGAGCTAATGGGAAATGTGCTTTCAAGAGGGTATTGTCATTATGTGTTGGGGAGACAGTAACAAAACTTATTAGTTTATATCAGGAACATGATGTTGGTTGCCTTATGGGCAAGGAAAATTATAGAAGGGTTGATTTTGAACTAATATGTCTATAAGATGGTTTTAACTCCTGAAGGTCATTAGACATGGTGGTGACTAAAGATTAAGACAGTTTTTGTAGAGTTTGGTGAACTATTAAGGGTTCTAGACTATGATTAATTAAGTTTCAGTCTTAGGAGGCTGTTGAAGAGATTATTTGTATAGTGAGAGAGACTGCTGGAGGAAGGGATTGGTACTCTGTCTGTCTTTATGGTATCAGGCCTGGGAAGGCAAGCTTAAACAAAATAATGATAATGAACCAAAACAACCCAGCTGACTTTTCTAAAAAAAAAATTAAATGAATAATGAACAGACATGCTTTGAAACTGGTTAAGAGTAAAGTTTAAGTAAAGTTAGGTAAAGGCTACAGGAAAAATGTAAAGTTTAAAATCTTATTTAAAATTTAAATCCTTTTGACGATGATATAAGGAAAGGCGAACATTGAGAATGAGCAGTTAAGATATGTGTGTCCAGTATGAGTGTGTGTGTGATGGTGACAGCACTTTAGGTCTTGTATGTGTTAGTTTGGGGTACTAATATTCCGCCTGAATAGTGTGGATATTGTGTCATTAACCTCTGGAATGAGTGTTTTATCATTACAGATGGGTTAAGGCAAATGACAAATATTAAAGAAGCCGATAATTCTAAGTGGATCCGATGAAAAGATGATACAGAAAATAGGACGAGCTTTAAGTTGATTGGTCATCAAGCTCTGTCTGGTAAAAATTACTTTTGTCTTTTATGATGTTGATTTGAATTACGTTCTGGATCAGTT
Organism: Semotilus atromaculatus; assembly: GCA_031834385.1. Lineage (NCBI taxonomy): Eukaryota > Metazoa > Chordata > Actinopteri > Cypriniformes > Leuciscidae > Semotilus > Semotilus atromaculatus. Next base: position 9,511,576 of record JAULUF010000030.1, read on the forward strand.
TAAGTATTTGGGTAAATTGGAATTGTGGAGTTGTAGATCACAATCTGGCATGGGCTGAGATAAATGAAAATGTTGTGGATTTGATGGGAACACAAAGTGACATATTGGCTAAGTCAACATGAAATTATCAAAAGAGCCCCTCACATTCATGATTATTGTAAGCAAAGGAGGAGAATGTTATTTGACTGACATTAACCAAGTCTGTACACCACGACCTGACTTGATAGAAACAATTGATGACTTTGAAAATGTTTGTAGATGACTGAATTAAGAGACCAAACAACAGGCCTGAAAAGCAGGATCCGCGGTGAGACTGAGGGCCGTTGCCCTTCAAATACTTCGATAAGAAGATGAGATTGTGGCTTTAAGTGAAGAATGTAATATTTTTGTTTCAGAGGCAGAGAAAGATGTCTGGAGGAAATTTGTCTGAAGGACAACGTTTGGGTTAGTGTTGATGGGGAAACTTTATAAAAAACACTATGTTAAATGTTATGTTAAATTGATGCTCGAGTTGTGTCGTGCATCAAGAGGGAGATGGTATAACAATTGCCAAATATGGTTTATTAAGGGGTTCACATTTGCTGAATAAATGTTGGGAGAACACTAGGGGTAATTGGATAAAAGCCCTGAAAGAAGCCATTTTTCTGCCTAACAAAATTGATGTCTGTGAGTGTGCCGCACACACCAATAACAAAGATTGTTTCAACAGGAAACGCCAGGGCATCGAACGCCACGGGAGAACAGTAGACAAAAGAAACTGTACTTTACGGACAATAACCTCAACATTTGCTTTCCTTTACAGAGGATTGAGACTTTTGATACAGGGCAATATGTGCCGAGTAAAATAATGGCTATGGATGAAATTGGCTAACTATCCTGGCCTGGGTTATTATTATGGCTTAAAGAAAAGGTGCCACACCTGCGCAGCACATAACTTAAAGTTTTCCTTTTGCAGAATGTCAGGATGGCTGGAATCAAAGAGGTTAAAATAAATCATTGCCATTTTGAGGGCAACTTGATCTGATTATGTTCCAAATGTATAAATATTGTATTGTTGATATGAGCACAGGGGGGGAGTGTTTTTCAGGGGAAAAGGACCCTGAGTGCTATTATGGCAGCAAGTGCTAATATGTTAGTGATAATATGTTTCAGTAAAATGGTAAGAAACAGAGTTGAATTGGCTAAATGTAAACAAATGGTGAACGTTCCACAGGTCACACCAAAAGGGACGGCCGGCTAGACAAGCGGTCAGTAACAAAAAAATACTTAGGTTTTTCATTCACAGGTGAAAATAGCCAGGAAATGGCTCTCTCCTCAAACAAGGTTGTGAGGTTGGAGATGTGACACCTAAGTCAAAGCATCTTAAGCTTCACCAATCAACCTCAGATACCCCAAAACGCAGACACCAACGTTTTTGTGATGACTTTGATGATTTTATTTGATTGAATCAAAATATGTATTGGTATAGATCTAATGATTTGATTGATTAGTGCAAATGTTTTCAGGAAAAGTAGAAAATCTATTAATTATGGTGAAGTAATGGAAGTGTGTGTTAATTTTGAACAACTACATTGATTAGGAGAATTGATAAAATTATAAAACTTTTCTGGAAAGATTTTTTTTGAATAAGGCATAAAATAGAGCATACTAAGTAAAGTTTTAAGATTTAAAAGTTAACAGATTATGGCTAGAAAATATTTTGGTGGATTAATGGTATGTGTTATTCTGATAATTTTGTTATTCATGGGAATATGAGAAAACTGGAGTGTCTGTTCAATTGGTGAAAATGACAGTCTATCCGAATGATGATGATGATGAACAAAATTATGCAGACAATTCAAATAGCGATTACAATGAAATGTATTAATTGTTGGGGTATGTTTTTCCTTCCTTTTTCTTCTTATGAATGCTTTGAATTTGGAATGAAGGATTTTTTTATACTTTGTATTTTATAACCAGTGAATTGATGGTTTTGGTTTTCTAACTAATCTGTACACTATTTCTTATTTAACTGAGATGACTGAGGGTTCGATCTAGGTCGAGAGTGCAATAACAGTGTTTATTCATTTAGCCCGGTTTCAGATAAATTCTTTACTTGCTTGCTAATATTCGAGGGACTATCCTTACAAAAAACAGCCTAAGCTTTTTCCCTTTTCTAAATAATGCTTCACAAATGTTTAAGAAGAGTGATGATACGACTTAAAATTTTCTTTTTGTTTATTATTGTGATTATGAGTAATCTGAATGATAAAAAAGTGAGGAGTTGTGGTGGCAATTTTATGATATTCATTGATCTTTAGTAAAATATAGATGATTCAAAGAATGTCACATGTGTGTCTCTCACTTGTAGTGAGAGAAGATTCTGTTTATGTACCTGGGGAGGCAGAAGGGGGAGACACTCCAGAGAACAGACGAACAAGGACCTCTGACCTAGATGTCAGAAGGCCATTTGGTGCAGGGGGAGGCTTAGTGGGCCAACTAGTGACGTCTATGGAAAACTACTGGGAGGAAGGCTCTGGGGGAAGAAGGCCTTGAAACTAAGATAAAAGCTAGTTCAGTCTGTCTGGGGGTGTGTCACTCTTCTGCACAGGGTAACAACTGTGTATTAGACTGCTCCTATTCTTGCAAGAATAAATACTTCTATTTCTATAATTTGACTACGAGTGTCTCTTACGCAGTGATGTTTGTTTAATGAATTTTCGCCACAACATTTGTTTATCTAGTTTTTGAATACACATGATAGTATTTCACAGAAAATGCATTGAAATTAACTCAGAATATTGCCTCTTAAACTGATCTTAAAAATACAAAGGGGCTCACATAGAGGACTAAACATCTCCTTTTAAAGTGTTTATGAGTTCAGTAGTATTCACAGGAGACGTGTCTTCATTAAAATAGAAAATGACAAACTCCCACATGGCCAGACACTGGCACATAAACAAAAGGCCTGCTTGACAACTCAACCCGGAGGGGTGGGCCAGCCCGTCTGTCACCATGGCATTCCCTAAGGTTGTTATTGTGATGACCAATCATAACCAAATGAGGAACAGACCAATTGTAACTCAACTTGGTCACAATGGCATGCTCCTTTCACTTGAAAACACACACACATTTGTGTGTCACATCAAAGTGACTGTCTGTCTTTCAATAACTCGAAGTAACAAAGCAAATATCATAAGGCATATTACTTTCATATTACTACTACAAAACAAAGTTGGTTGGTTATAGCCTACATTCTAATTCTTTCATGTCGATGCGTGTGAGAATTTTTTAGACATCAATAGTGTTCAATAGAGGGACTGGTCATAAGACAGCAGAGGAAATAACTGCTCGATTTAACTGCTGAGCAGGAAATGGGTTGAACAGGCTCTCACATCCGCTTTGCCTTCAGCACATTCACACAGGGTCAAAATGACCAGCGCTGCCCAGAGCCAATCACTCCACCAGTCACTGTTGCTGCAGCAGGTCACAATCACCTTGTGTGAGGTGCATGAACAGCCCCCAATGTCACAGACTCATTGGGAGTCACTGACTCATTATGATTCATATTTAGGTACCCTAAAATATATTTATATGACATTTATTTGAATTGAACCCATGACCATGAGACTTAACCAGTAATGCTACAGGAACATGTATGAAATGTGTCAAAAATATGGGTCAGGGGTAACATTTTGTCAGGGTTTTGTCACTTCTGTCTAGTTCAATTCTTGGTTTTGTGACAGAGCTCTGACACTCCTGGTTTTGTCTCATCTTTGTCTGAGTATGCGGTTTCGTGCGTGCTTGAACCGTGCACTCACTTGTCTACATGCCCTGTTACATGTGCGGGGCATGGTGATTGGATCCCAGCACGTCGGTCTAGTTTGGTTTCGGTTCTGTGTCAGGATTCAGACATCCATGCTCTGCGTGTTTGTTTTCTGTTGTGATCGCACAGGATGAGCTTATCCCTCAGAAATAATCCTAACCGTAAAGCCAAGTTTACCAATCAGAAGCCATCAGCGGCGCACAATCTGACGTCAAACACAGCGGACAGCGGTGCACACTCTGACGTCGCAAGGCAAAAACCCCGGTCTACACGACAACACTGCAACCGGTGTTTCTGAAAATCCTCACCCTGGCAGGGGGTTTTCAAAAATGTTCGGTTTCAGTGACCTGATACTGCGTTTCCGTGAGGACGAACGGCTGAACCACGGTAAAAAAGTCACGGTTATAAAAATACCTGTGTCCGTGTGGACAAGGTGGCATTCTCCTTGTGTTTGCAGTCCTGTGCTGGTTTGTTATCCTTTGTAAATGGTACGTTATCCTTGTGTGTTCTTCCTGTGATCTAGGCCTTGTCCACACGGACACAGGTATTTTTATAACCGTGACTTTTTTTATACGGTGTTGTCATGTAGACCGTAAAACTAGAGTTTTTACTAGTTTTAGGCCCTAGTCAAGCCAAGTCAAGTCTTACTTGTGCAACACCTTGGGGTAGGTTTTGTTTAGAGTTGTTCCGATTCCGATACTAGTATCGGAAATGCCGCCGATACCAATAAAAATTCCGGCATCGGTATCGGCGAGTACTTCTATCCATGTACCGATCCGATACCATTTTCTTAAAAAATACCTAGTTATGCACGCGAGCTTTGCTTAACGCTGCAAATCGGAGATCAATTCTTCTTCGCTGCTCTAAACAGTTGTTGCTTGCGGCGACACAGGAAGTTGTGCTGTTGCCACAAGCGACCACTGTTTAGATCAGCGAAGAAGAAAACGCGCGCGCGCTATCAGTGCGTCCGCTGTTTAGTAGTATTTCAGACTGAACCAACCAGCTAGTAAAACGGCGACATGTCTCGTATGCCATACTGCAATTTCGAGGGGTGGAACAAGTATTAGCAACTTCAACACGAGTAACTTAAAGCATTTAAAGACGCGTCACCCCGCAGAACACGAGGGTTACACACAGGCAAGGGCAGAGAAGAACGAGCCGCGCCAGAATCAACAATCTCTGGAAGCTTCATTCAAACAAAGAGAAAAGTTTTCAAAAGACAGCCAAAGAGCAATAAATATAACCGACAAAATTATCGAGTTTATTGTTCTGGATGACCAGCCGCTGTCAAAACTGAAATGCCGTTTATTTAACAAAATTGTTTCTGGACTTTTAAGTCATAAAGAGATTATTTTCTTATATTATTCATATATCATTTTTTAGATTCCTAGATTTATTTGTTGCACTTTTTTATACAGTTATATGGTAAAACTAAAATACCCTTTTCAGTTTACAGTATTAGATGTGTGGCTGCATTTGAAGTTCTTTTTCACTTAAGAAAAATAAATAATATATTGCTGTGAAAGGTATGTCAGATAATAAAAATACTCTAGTTCACTGTATGTATTTGTTCATGTTTAATTAAGGGATGAGTCTGAAGCACACCATAAAATAATTATATCAATTCATACAGGGCTAGTATGAATTGCAGCTGTATAGATGCACACACACCCAGGTATCGGATCAGTACTCGGTATCGGCCGATACCCTGAGTCCAGGTATCGGAATCGGTATCGGGGAGGGAAAAAGGGTATCGGAACATCTCTAGTTTTGTTTATTATTAAAATAAAGCCCATCAACTCTGCACCCGAGTCCTCGCTCCTTTCACAACCCCCACACCTGACACATTTCATCCCAAACTTAAAAATGAAGAAAAAAAAAATCTCTTACTTAAAAGCAAATAAAGTCTATTTTAGGACCACTAACATTTTCTACATTGTGACATTATTTTCATGACAGTTAAGCAGAGTTTTCCCTGTTGTTCTCATAAGTATAAATAATGGCAGTGATATACCTTTACTTTATGCACATTCACAAAACAAACAAAAAATATTCTATTACAGCTTTTATTAACTGAAATACAGTAAAAAAATAAAATGAGTTAAAACAAAAAAGAAAATGTAATGAGAACATTGATAAAAATGAAAAAAAATCTCAGAAGTAAAATGTCTAAATAATACATAGAGTTAATTACATTGTGACATATTGTGACATTGTCATGAAATTGTCACAATATTCAATCTAAATAATAAATCTAAATAAATAAAAACATAAATAAATTCTAAAAACAATTAATTTTTAATTAATAATCTAAATGCACATTTTAAGAAAATACATATCCAAAAGAAAATATACAAACATTTTAAAAAAAAAGAAAAAAAAAAATTATTTATGTTTTTTTTTTTGTTGAATTTTGTATATTAAAGCATATTAAAGCATAAACAACAACAAAAAAATACTCTAAATACACAAATACTTTAAATAATTTCCTTGTGGTGTGCCTCAACATCCCTTTGATATTATAGTTCCCAAAAGAAAAAGCACAAATACTACTAGATATAGCTAAACACTAAACTACACTTCCGTCTTTCAAAAACTCATTACACTCATGAAGCAGAAAACACAGCACACTGTCCTGTTTGGCCTTGACGCCTGGTTAATGTGCTTAGAAAAATAATCAATTGGTACATCGGCAAACCTGAAGTGCGGCTTTGGCGGAGAGATGCTGCAGTCGCATGTGGCTCCTTATACATAATACTGATGGCATTGTGGGATTTTACCAACTGTTTTTTTGTAGCTATGGATCCATGGGGAAGAAGAATCCAATATAAATTTGATGGTACGGGGGATGTTTTAAAGAGATTTACAAAGATCCCACACAGTGTCGGGGCAAATCGTTAAAGCATTTAACCTAAACAACTAGGGATATTGAGTCTATAAATGTAAATACTCTTATTTAAGATGCAATTGCCCATCTTCAGACATGTAAAAAAACACAGTACTAAACACACACACAGTAACATACACACTTTATCCGTCTTACCGTGGGGTGAAATGATTGATCGCAAGACACATGCAGCCTCGAAGAAGAAAGCCATGCGGATGCTATCCTAAACCTTACATGGTACACTGAACACAGTACCAACCAGACCTCATCTGTTCAGGGGAACAAAACATGCACACACGCACATGGGGGATGTAACAAGTAGGAACCTTTGAAAACGTTTTATTTAAATTCATGGAAATACAACTCAAGGTAAACAAGAGGCCGAGATGCATGTGAAGAGTGGTTCATACTTAGTTACTGAAAGTAAAATGGACATTTGTTTTTCACAATGAATCTTTTTGTTTGTTTTCATTGTTTTTGACCCATGTAACTTTGTATTCTAATAAATTAGGTTGTTTCGATAGCAAAATTTCAGATAACAGTAAAATTCAACAATTCTCAAATCCAATGGCCACTGTGATGTGGGGGCCTAGATCTGAGGGCTGAACGGCACTGGTCACACACACTACACTTGCTTACATACCCTCAGAAGCAATACTCCACCCATCCATCTCCCTGCCATAACTCACACGATTGCACACATGCATATATTTACATATTACTGACTGTTTTGTTGGTCTTACTGGTTTTATGTGATGTGCAGTTTCCGGGAATGTAGCAGCAAACCCAAATGCTGTTTGTTGTACTACTTTAAAGCATTGCTACCGTGCTTCCCGGGCATGGCTAATGAAAGTTAGAAATCTGTCTTTTATAAAGTGAATTTTACATAAAATGCTGTTTTTTTTGTTGAAAAACACAATTTAAATAAATGTAAAAGATGTCATAAATCCTCCCAAAAATGCACAAATGTTGAGTAAAAACATTAATAAACCAAGTAAAATTATATTTGTAAAAAAAAAATAAAAAAAAAAGATTATTCTGTTACAAAATTAAATGTTATTGTATAGGGTCCAGGAGACCCCAAGACCACGAGTGTCACTCCAAATGAAGACCATCAGAGGGTTAAAGCAACACTAAGTAAGATTTTTTACCTTCAAATAATGTTTCCAAAATCGTTTCAGTGGTTCATCAAGTCGTAACAGGGTGAAAGGCACTTATGCCTCCGCTTTGCGGTCCTTTATCTGCTATAACCACGCTATGTTAAGCCTGGTTCACACGGGACGAATTTAAAATTGTCGTCCGATTTTCCAAACCTGAGAGACCCCACACACGGCAATAAAAAATCACGGGTCAAACAGTTTTGGTCGTACAGTGTGTGGTGCGCAGCCACACGGCAAAATCAACACATCACACACGAACCGATTTGACTCCCGAGCATTCCCAGGTCAGATGGAAAATCTCGCGAAATCCCTCGAGATCAAACGTGACTTCAGAGTAAACAATCATGGCGGACGAAGAGGATGCAGTGGCGATAGTTTGTAGTTTGTTTTTAACCGACGTCCAGACTTTCTGGCGTATGAGGCGAAGCGAACAAAAGCGAACTGGACAAAAAGCGAAGCGAACTGCGCGAGCGAGCGACAGCGCGCAAGAGAGACCGAGGGTGTCTGTGCGCGAGCGACAGCTCTGTCTCTCTCGCGTGCAGTTCGCTTCGCTTTTGTCCAGTCCGGCACCTCATACTGGTGCGCCATGCCGCCAGCTGTTTCGATTTTGTTTCCCGGTGCTTCCTCTGCGCCTCGTCACCTCGCTTTCTGATTGGCTACACGTCACAGTCCACAGGCTGCATGCTCGTTTGTCCCTGGGGGACACCACACACGAGGAGAAATCGTGCCAAAAAAATCCAACATGTTGGATATCCCCGATTTGAGATCGGAGCGGTCCCGACGTCCTTCCAAGAAGACGAGAGCAGTCTTAACACACCACACACGGCAGGAATATCTGAACAGATTATTTTACGATAATCGAAGCATTCTTAAGATTGTCGGAAGGGGTCAATCGGGGCTAAAATCGGCCTAATTATCCTGCCGTGTGAACCAGGCTTAAGATTGCCAGATCGGGTCGCGTTTCTGTAGTTCTAATGAGACATAAGACAACTACAAATTTGACTTGCTTTACGTCAAGCGTTACAATAGTCATTATTTTGTTTTTCTTCGTTTCTGATGTCGCAATACATCATACTTTCATGAAATCATGCAACATACTCTACCTTGTCTGTGGACATCGTTCATTCCAAAGCCGATGCTGGATAAACAACGAGCGTGTGTGCGAAAGTAGGCTGCGGTAGGCTAAATTAATTACGACAGCGGTAATGGACAATTCCGCTTCCAACCAGTAGGGCGACCGCAGAGGAAAAGTTACTTGGTGTTGCTTTAATTTGTTAATGCTTTGTTTTTGTAAATAGTATGAACTATAAATATATATTTGCACCGCTGGATTTGTTCATTTTCTCCTTATTGTAATAAACGAGCTCGTAACGACATTATCACCAGTCATTATTGCTTTGTGAGCTGATGTTCCAAATATGGTAAGGGGTGTGACATTTCCGTGACACGCTTAAGGTATTTGGGCCAATCACAATGCACTGGATCACTGGTCAATCAAAGCACATCGCGCTTTAGAGCGATGAGCTTCGTAAAAATCTACGCGTTTCAGAAAGAAATAGAGGAGCAACAATAATGTACGGTATGTGTAAAATAATGACTTTTTTTAACCTAAAACTGTTGCAAACTCATTGCATTAAACCAAATACACAAAACTATGTTCTTTTTAGTACCGTCATATACAGTCACTATATGCCGTTACACATACCGCCATTATGAAAATCAAAAGGATAGAGGTACGAGCCTCGACTCATTCATGTTGCCAGATCTTGCTAGAAAAAAGGCATACAGGAATAAGCCCATAATAAACTGAAATAACAAAATAGTGAATACCAAGTAGGGGTGTAACGGTTCACAAAATTCACGGTTCGGTTCGATACGATACACTTGTGCCACGGTTCGGTTCGGTACGGTTCGGTACGTTTTCAATGCAGCAAAAAGAAAGAAATGCCAGAGAAATTTCCTTGTTTTTTTTTTTTATTATATCTTTATTAAAACTAACATCATAAAGTATGATATATATTTTTTTTACTTTGAGCAATGATGGAGATATACTTCACTTTTCTTAGGAGCATATACAACAAAACAGCTCCTTGGACAAAATGAAATGTTATATTGTAGTAGTTATAAACAAATGTTTATTTTAGTTCAGATTAACATTTGAGGGCAGCAATTGTATTCATAATGTCAAAATAAAACCGACGTAATGTTACTTGAAAGCATTAGAGCCTACTATTCCTGCCAAACCTCGGTTACAGTTAGTGTTACTACAGTAAATCCATGGTGATGTTGCTGATCTGTGGACACTGGATAGTTCATTCATGGCACAATGTTTCTTCATGGTTTCCACGTCAGCGCGGTTTGATCAGTTAATAACGGAGAAATGTGAATGTTTCTCACTAGATCTCGCAGCGATGTTATTACTTCAAGTTCAATAGCGAATTCAAATGCTTTACTGGATGTCTCAGCGCTGTGTAGTAACAGAGATCGGCTCGTGCTGCATTGGTCCAAACTGATAAACAGTCCGTCAACCACATAATAACGAGTAGCTCAGTTTCGTTCCGCTTACATTACATTTGCCATTTGATGTTGGGCAATGTTGTGGTCGCACCAGCATCTCGAGTGCGCTTGTCACGCGCAACGCGCGCCTACATTTAAAATAACGAAATTTTGGTCGGCAGGAAAAATGGTCCAACGAACCGTTCGGTTTGGAAATGCGTACCGAAAACCGAACCGAAAGCCTCGTACCGAACGGTTCGATACGAATACGCGTATCGTTACACTCCTAATACCAAGCATGCGAGAACGTGCTCTGTACACACACAGAATGAAAATTTATTAGGGGATATCAATACCACAGCAAAAACTTAGTTGTTACGCTGTTTTTGGTAGCTGCTATTCTGTGGATGCTAGTGTTTAAATTTGAACGGTCCACTAAAAGTAAAAGGTGCTACAAAAATCCACAGATTTCTAGGCAACATCTGTAATGTCTTGGAAATTATGAAGATTGCAGCTCCTGTTTCAAAAGTGTTCATGGGTAAATGGCAAAAAGCCTGTAATAGTTGTTTACTGCTATGCTTTTTATAATAACATGGAAATGTCAGCAGTCGACGCTTTGTGTATGACAGCTTTCTTAGCACTGAACAGCCCTGTTAAAACACACCACATCAACGCTGATTACTGCATGAGCCTTTCATGATATGAATGAAATTAAACAAGCATATCTGCTTACTGTCACACTATGTTCCCTTTCAGAGACCTCACAAAATAATCTGCTTTTAAATTTGTGAGTCATTTCCTTAATTGGTTACCACAATCAAGGAAATGTTTTAATGCTTTTGTGTTGGCTAAAACTAAGTCAAAGTGACTTTTTCAACCTGAGTCAGGGTAAAAATTGGTATGAATCACACTTAAGCCAGTTGGTCTGAATCAAAATAAAAAAATGTGCAGTCCTTAACATATTTTTTTTTCGACTGTCATTATTTTGCCCAACGTCTCTGCACTGCAAGATCACTCCATTACGAGCGAAACAGGCTAATGTTTAAATAAAGTATGACACTTCTCAGATATTGTTTTTTTCACACTATACAGTATATTAATAGAGTTGACTTCCTTTTTATTTGTATTTTTTTAAATACTATAACAGGATTCTATTTTAGTTTTTTTGTTGTTGATTGAGTTGATTTTAGATTTAAAGCCATCTTTGAAAAACAGTCTCTACCAGTCGATCTACGAACGCCGATCCAAGTTCAAATTATTTTTTTATTTATTTATTTTCTCTGTTTCGTTCAGTGCTTCTCTTATGCGCTCAGTGCTTTCTTCCGGAAACAACGGACCTTGATTTTTTATCTATTGGTATTTGAACGAATCCATGATGCCATATATCTGAACAAGATGTCCAGGACCTCTGGCAGAAAATTAGGCCCACAACATTAAAGATACAGCAGAGTATTTCATTCTACACATGGGGTACTTTTTTATCCCTGTGTGCACCAAACCCATCTTAAGTGTTTGCTGCCAAAAAAGCCTTTTTTTTTTTTATCTGACCATAGAACCCGTCCCGTTTGAAGTTCCAGTAGTGTCAGTTACTTTTCAAACGTTCTATGGTCAGATTAAACAAAAAAAATAGCTTTTTGGCAGCAAACACTTCATATGGGTTTGGTGCACACAGGGATAAAAAAGTACCCCATGTGTAGAATGAAATACTCTGCTGTATCTTTAATGTTGTGGGCCTAATTTTCTGCCAGAGGTCCTGGACATCTTGTTCAGATATATGGCATCATGGATTCGTTCAAATACCAATAGATAAAAAATCAAAACCTGACAGCCTCTGCTAGAAATCTTATAATGGGCCGTGGTTGGATCTTCCAACAGGACAGTGATCCAAAAACAAGCATCAAAATCAAAACAAAAATGTGTCACTGAGCACAAAACCAAGCATCTGCAATGGCCAGCCCAGTCCCTGACCTGAACCCTATAGAAAATGAGTGGGCTGAACTGAAGAGAAGCAGCATCAACATGGATCTGGGAATCTGAAGGATCTGGAGAGATTCTGTATGGAGGAATGGTCTCTGATCTCTTGTCAGGTGTTCTCCAAACTCATCAGGCATTATAGGAGAAGACTCAGAGCTGTTATCTTGGAAAAAGGAGGTTGCAAAAAGTATTTAATAAAAGGGGGCAAATAATTGTTCCCAACGTGTTTTGGAGAAAAACATTTATTTCATAATGTGATTTTCCCCCCAACTTTCAATTATTTTACTTCAATGAAAGGTTAGATTTTTGCTAATTTTTTTTATAAAATATCAAAAGGATTAACAATGCAGATTTATTTTTTACAGCCATCTTTGTTCATATTTACCAAGGGGCAAACACTTTTTCACACCACTGTATATACTTCAGACCGCTGTAAGCCGGCATGGAAAGTAAATAAACCTCTTATTATGTATCCTGACGTCTAATTATAGGGAAAAAATACTTTTTAAACTTAATATAGCAAAATAAGTATTAAATAGGTCATAGTGTGTTGGTGTCTAAAAATAGTTCCTTATTAAATTGAGTCTAAAGCATCTATTACAACTTGACTGCTAATTCAGGGCTCTTAACTTTGCAAGGGAAAACTACTTCACGCAACTGTTAAATATTATTTGGGGAACACCAGTGTAAGTGACTTCTGACACCTGATTAAAACCTAAAAACTACAACTTTTTAATGCTAAACATACTTGTTACGTTTCATTCTTGTATGTGCATTTTGTTCCTTTCCATCAAATGTACCCGTTTGATTCCAATTACAGGAACAATATTTCTGGTACAAATTCATGTAAAGCAGAAAGAATATTTTCTGTGGCGAAAATATGAGTAAGATAAAGGCATGATGTTCTGAAATTACTGTCAACAAACCAAGACAGAATTAACTTTAGCGGCACACCGGCATAGGATGGCACACCAACAGACTGCCCACGATCCATTCACACAGCGTCTGATACATACTGCACACTAAAATGACAATGAAAACATCAGTACGTATAATTTTCTGATAAAAGATCTATGCAAAATAGTCATCATTTGTTTATTGTTGTCTATACAACATTCACAAAGACTGCTATGTCATCATCTGAATGAGACACCACTTTGTTGCACCCCAGTCTGCTGTGGTATATCGATTTTTTAGATTCACTTCCTGTCTAAGTGGACAGTCCTTGGGTAGAATAGGCTACAATGTACACAAAACTTGCCAACAAACAAAAGTCTGACTCCGGACAGACCTGAGTTGAATTAGCATATTAGCACCTAAAATAATCAATCCTTAGAAATCTTTCACCAACAGGCACCCAGGGGCGTCGGACTGGCGGGGTAAAGGGTACCAAGTTTTGTCCAAGAAGTCAGTTTTCTGCACTAACATACATATACATGCACTAACATTTGTGTAACATTAATATACAAATAAAAAAGTTCCTGTGCAAAACTAAACTTGTAGTTAGGCACTGGTTTGGTATAAAAAAAATTTTAATTTTCATGCTGTGCAGGGCCCCACCACCCCTCTCGAATCAATGTAAATGGTACGACCCGCAGGTCAGGCGCGTGAGAAGCAGACGGAGGTGGCGCTGGGAGCTCAACACACTGCCACTCCAGGGCCCAGGCAGCTGCGGAGCTTGTCTCCTCTTCTGCTGCAGCTCTCCCAGAACTGTTTACATGAAAGTCAGAAGTCAGAAGTTTACATGAAAACACTGTATATTTCCCTCCATTGTCAAAATCTAACACGCGGGTTAGAAAACACAGATCGTTAGCGCCTATTTTACCGCAGTGTTATGCAAATTAGCTTGCGCACGCTTTTACATTAAGTACAGGATTGTTCTCAGTTTAAGGCACATGTTAATGATTGAAAATGACTTATTTTAAAACGTAATTCAAAGACTGAATGCCTAGTTTGGCGGTTAGTGTACCCTGTGATTCTATAATCTGCATTTATTTTAAACAGACAAATAATCATCAATTAACTTGTACTTAGCCTACACTTTAAAAAAGGTATTGTGTGACAATAAAGGATATTTTGTACACTCCCAGTGACTTTTGCTGGAGGGGGAATGTGCTTTCAGTAAACTTAAACTTGTAAAGAACTATTAAGATCAACAATGTCCCAGGATAGACTGAACAGCCTTGCCATACTCTCTGTAGAAAGTCAGTTGGCCAAAAAACTGGACTTTAAAGACCTGATCAGCAAATGTGCGCATGCAAAGACCCGTCAATGGGCATTTAGTAAAAACTGACATTATTTAGTTTGTGTTTATTAATGTTCAGACCAAAGTTTTTCTCATTTGGTATGGTCATTGTTCAGAACTGCTTTACAGTAGGCTATATTTGATTTAGACCAGGTTTGGACCTGCTAGACCTTTTGTCATCTCAGTAAGTACTTTTGACAATAAAACAAATATATTAATCAGAGTGTGGCTTATTTTGTTTACATTTTAAGTGTTTTTATGATAAAAATGCAATACCCCACCCATTGGTATCACTATGGTATTTGGTACGGGGGCCCAGCAAGATGGTTTGTACCCAGGGCCCAAAATTTGGTGCTACGCCCCTGCAGGCACCTAGTCATCCCCAAAGCTGCCAAGAAAATAAGCCTCATTGAACTCATAAATGCAGAATTTATAAAAAAAATTGCAGAAGCACTACTTTATTTCTCAAGAAGTCTCTCATGCTCTGCAAGTTTGTATTAATTTGATAAAAAATACAGTAAACAGTAATATTGTGAATTTTTTTTTTTACAATTTAAAATAACTGTTGTTGATATATTTTAATATATATATTAAAATTGCATTTATATCTGTGATGACAAAGCTGAATTTTCAGTATTCAGTGACATGATCGTTCAGATTTCATTCTAATAGGTTGATTTGATGCTCAAGAAATTATCAATGTTGAAAACAGTGCTGCTTAATTTTTTTGTGGAAACCTTGATTATTTTTTTCTTCTTCAATGAATAGAAGGTTCAGAGTAGAAGCATAAATGTTTTTACTGACAATAAAGTGTCAATGTAGTGTGCCCTGCTGTTTAAAAGTAATATTTTTTTCTTTTTTGTTTAAATCTTACTGAACTGAAACCTTTAAATAGTAGTGCATATATTTAAATCTAGTCTTTCTTTGCTAGGAAAAAGGACAAAAAATATTTATAGTATAAATATCATGACGTATAAAAATCTGGCAGGCCAAACCTCCTAAACAATGTTAGCAAAAACCTAAATCCATTTCCCCATGCAGGATCTTAACTTTCAAGCTATTACAGAATACAAACACGCCCTCATTTGACAATAAATGTTCCAAAAGACTACCCATCTTCCAATCAAGTGTCATGAATTCAATCCTTTTGACTACCTTCCTGCTCACACATGCACTCTACCACCATCATATCTGCTTAAGACAGACATTATGACAGGAAGATGATTGCTAATGTAATCAGAAGGACTAATTGCTAAATGTCTTCTGGAGGAAGGGAAAGAGACAGCACGAGAGAGACAAATATATCCACATGAGCAAAATGTCATCAAAACTGTAGAACGTAATACTATATTTAAAGATGAAAAATGGGGAAAACATTGTAGTGAAGAGATTAAAGGAAAGACGTCTGCTCATTAGAAAGTATTTTAATATAATAACTGCCATACATTGGCTTTAAAAATCTTAAAGTAAATGTTTCCTGATTCCTCTGAGGGCTTATGCATCTGAACCTGAACTAAGAGACTGATGTTGAGCGGTGGCTCATTACTTAACTGTGATGAGAGAGATAGAGAGGATCTGTGTCTGGCTCACGTGTGCATCCCACCTAGTCGACTCCACCCGGACAAGATGATTGATGAGGAACAGACACACACATGCACAGCGCCCATGTTAAAGTGGCAAACTTTTTATTTGTCTAAAACAAATTTCCAGAGAACAAAATTAAATGTAATGTATTATATGACCTCCAACACGGTGTTGGGCTGTTCCTGTTTGTATTATGCTTGTATGTGTTAAACAGAGCTCAAGATAGATGGATCTCAGCAGCAGGGCTTTGCTGTGTCTGAAGAAATACTGTAATCGAATTTGCTGAGTGCAGAGTTATGATTAGTCCCACTGCTGTAAAGCCCACAGCACCAATTCAGATAGGATCTGAGATCATACTTTTGCAGATTCAGGATATCCTTATGTAGAGCTCCCTTCTGAACAAGCCCTCTTGAGTCTAACTTAATGTTTAATTAATTTAATTGTATTTTAAATATTATAATAATGTTTTTAATGATAAAATATAATCAAAATAATATTTGTTTTGCATTTTGTGTTTTGTCGCAATTCACTAGAGCTAGTCACTTTTGTGAAAAAATCCTGTTCGATTTTTGAGACATAAGTGTTGATTGAATCTACTGTAAAATCGATTTTCCATGTCTAAAGACATTTCCATTTTCAACACTAAATATAGGCAAATCCACGGACAACTAACAGGTATTATTAGAACGAGCGTAAAGAGGGCGCTTGAGACGCGCACAAGTCAGAAATATTTCTGATGATTTATTGGCGTGAACTTTCGTGCAGAATGACAAACAGGAGTGCAACCGTCAGGGATTGAAATTAACACGAGTGTTTCTATGTTTACTCACTTTGCTGGGGAAGTTCGTGTAGCCAAAGCTGCGCGGATTTAGCGCAAATACGCAACTCGTGAGTCCTCTTGATATATTAAATACAGCGTATTGCGCAGAACCTGTGCATTTCTGGCTTGCTTGAACGCACACGTCACTAAGCAACAAATAACAGCGCGCTTGTTCACTTGCATTGAAGTATTGCGAATATTAAAAAGCATTTGGTTAACAGAAAAGACATTGTTATTTTCCAATATACTTACATGTTCTGTGTACTGTATTGATCTGTCCACCTAGAACACATTTTTGGTTTAAAAAAAGAAAGAAAAGAAAAAAGGACGTTAAAATCGATTCCCTATTTTCGTTTTCGAAACTTGTGTTGGGTGGTCCGATCGATTGTGCAATCGATTTTCGAACGTAAAGTGACAGCCCTACAATTCACCTACTTACACTACAAGTATGAGCTTCAAGTTTTGGGAAATGCCATACTATATTTGCATTTTGAACGGACCACGCTGTCGCATAGTTATGTGCATCTTGTCACCGTAAACTGGCCTGGAAATCATCTTGTCAGAGTTAACATCCTCATATCCACACTCCACATTTCAGTTAAAGTAATTTACATACAATTCTTCCTACTGTATTGGAGAAAGACCTTTGTAAACTATGTTTGTTGGTTTTTTTTTTTTAACACATTCATTTTGTTGGATCTGGATCTGCACTCCTGATATCAACAGAAAATTATAGACCATCTGGGTACCTTTTGGTTACCTCTTTTCAACATACTACACATAATTTGGGAGATAATTCTTATATCAAATTCTACTTAAAACGTATAGCATGTGAACTGGGATGGAGCTGTTTTGTTTTGTGACAGCTGATACTTCTATACCTGTTAGTTTGTAAGCAAAATCATACAAATCAAGTACTTTGACATTAAATTAGAAAAATATAGTCAGAAGGAAAAAAAGACAGCAGACAAATTTGAGTATCCTTCCTCAACACTTCTGTGCAACTGTTCATTAGAATTATGTTTCGTAATCTTTGGCAACCATCTCTCACTCATTCTGTCTTTCTGCATTTCTTGTTTTGAGCCCTCAAATCCAATCACTTAAAAGCAAAACAAAATTCTGCATGGTGATTTAAGTGTATGTTTTTATCTTCACTGAAAAAAGAAAAAAAAAGTAAAACTCTCTATCCGTAGCACAGCATTGCAAGAAAGTTGCCTATGAAAAGAGGAACAAAATGAGAGTAGAGGTTGAGAGAAAAAAGCGGGGCTGGGCTTATGACAGACAGTTTTGCCATCTGTTCTTTTCTGTAAAGATGAAACCATAACACACATACACAGAAAAGCACACACAAACACACTTACCGCACCATGCAGAGCACAAATATCAATGCATTTACAACTTTAGTAATCAATATAAACACTGTATTGAGAGCACTCAGTGCCAATGGCCAAAACACACACACTCCGGATACAACACAAGGTCTAGTGGCAGAGAAAATTCCAGTCAGTGTCACTGTCACCATCTCAGCGTTAAATTGGAATTATTCTCCATGGAAGCATCATATATGAGCAGCCAGAAGCAGTTTAGTAGACCAGACATCTATCTTCCATAGAGTATTCAACAGCAACCTCTTTCTCACATCATCATTTCATTCACTTTCTTTATTTCGATCTTCAATCTTAGTCATATTGTCTTTCCATTGAATCTGGGAACAATAATTAAGATGGAGTATAAGAGCGTTTCAGGACAGTTGACAGAATTAATCTCACACTACCATTCAAAAGTCTGGGGTTAATACATTTATTTTTTTATTTTTTATTTTTATCAATATATTTTTCAAGAAATTCAATAATACATAAATAATGCATTCAAGTCTTTTTTTTTTATAAATGCTGTTTTTTAAATTTTCCACTCATCAAATAAAACTAAAAATTATGAGATTCCACAAAAATATTAAGCAGCACAACTGTTTTGAACATTGATAATAAGAAATGTTTTGTGAGCAGAAAATTAGCATATTAGAATGATTTCTGAAGGATCATGTGACACTAAAGACTGTGGTAATGGCAGCTGAAAATTATTATTTTAAATTGCAATGATATTTCACAATATTATTGTTTTTACTTTATTGCTTGGTGAGCATAATAAACTTCTTTCAAAAAAGCTTTAAAAAAAAACTAACTCTTAACGACTCCACACCTTTGTAAGTTCCAACAATCTTATATTCTTGATCATGTAGATGTTTCTATGCCTAAAACATGTGGTTGTCTGTGATGTTTTGAATAGTGCTGATGTAAACATGTCCTCAAGGTAACATTATCTAACTGGCTGATATTAAGGTTCTATTTGAAATTGTGAGAGTGACTTGAGATACAAATTGAGTTGGTGACTTGTACAAATAAATAATGTTTCACACCACATGTCATCGCTTTACAGAAAAAAAAAAGGTGTTCATGAAGTTTATGAATAGCATTCATAATTAGTTACATAATAGCTGTAAAACTTCCAGCTCAGACTGGCTAAGAGTTGTCATCCACTCAGAACCCCTTAGCAACCACATAGTAATGCCTTGGCACTCACCCAAAACACAATAAAATCATGGCATTAAGTTTTGTGCAGGCAAGCACCACTTATATTTTCTTTAGAAACTGTATAAATCTTTAGTTTTGCCTATTCCTTCAATTAATTGTGTAAGGACTGAGCGGAATGACGGATCATCTAAATAACTAAATGTATTTCTTCCCATAAACCCCAGGACTTGAACACACACACACCCATGAACATTCCCCTAAACCAAGCTAACACTGGAAGTTGTTTGGTGTCCGCTTACAGGTTTACGACCCAAAGGAATGTGCATGGACTTGAGTCCTGGAGAAGGAGAAATGAAACCTGTGTAATCCTATATTTATATATTCTATGCATAACCATGTGATACATGCATCTAATGTTCATCTCATGATTTTTCTTTCTGTGTCATCCAATTTATAAGTCGTTCTTCATATGTTTAGAATCCTCTTGATCTGACCAAACCATATATGCATGTAGTATACAAACAGTCAGATATGTGTTACTATGTTTTATCATCTCTGGAGTAAAATCGAACGCATTCTAGGTCACCGTCATAAAACATGCAAAGTCAATCTCGATGAGACAAAGGAAAACCTTTGCCGCGCACTTTTCTCCCAGCTGATTGGTGCATTCACGCCAGGAGAGGCGTGAACCGAAATGTCTTCAAAGAGACGCGCCGAGCCCAACTCGCTCTCTCTTGCCTCTGACCTCTTGCCTCTTACCCCCGGCGTCAGGATGTGACTGCTTAGTGATCTCCTCCGGAGATCTTTCATCTTTTTCTTTCTTTGTTTAATTCTAAGTTCTTTTAAGTACCCTACCGAGTTCATTTCCACCGACGAGGAATGAACTTAGTCTGAATTGTTTCTTTGGTAAATTTACCTCAAAGACCTTCAAACATGCGTTTGAAAGTCCGCGCTCTGAACCACCAGGAAACCACATGGACCACCACACGCAACCGCTCAACGAACAAGCAGGCGCGCGCCACAAGGACACACACACACGCACGCCTTCTCCTCAGCAAACTAAGAGACAGTGCAAGTATTTTATTTCTCATCCAGATTTATTATGCTGTACGGTTGTTGCCTCAAAAGGGGCAATTTTGTGATTCCTTGTTGTCAGGTCTGAGGTTCCGTTGTCCAGGTGAACTTTGCCAAACGGTTGACCCTTACGGATCTCCGTTTCTCTCTCTCTCCCTCTCCCTCTCTCTCCCTCTCCCTCTCTCTCTCTCTCTCTCCCTCTCTCTTTCTCTCCCTCTCTCTCTCTCTCTCTCTCTCTCTCTCTCCCTCCCTCACTCTCACACTCACTTCGATACGTACGTGTTTCCATTGTCTGTCTTTGTCATTATGTTTGTAAATACATGTATTCCTGTAACGTAGTAAATGCATAGGCTAGTTATTTCTTATTAAAATTCATGATACTCATTTGATGGATTGACTGTCTGCTCATACTTCGGGTCCCTGAAATGCCTAGATCCAAAAGCTACGAGCTTTACAAATTAAAGATACTTTAAAGAGTATGGGTTTATAGGGCGGGAAGACTAATTCTTGTGGCCACAGAATTAATTTTCCTAAACTCTATAAATTAATCGAGCGAATTAATTTTACCTGTTTGTGAAATGTGGTCCGTGTAAATAATTGCAATCAACTTGTGGTTAATTACAAGGATTCACATGCATGCAGGTAACAGGAAATATCATCCCTTATCGGGAGATGTATTAACATGTAAGACTGATCTGATACAAACCTGTATGAATAATTATTAATTATGAATTATTAATTATGATATGCAAATTCCCCGTAATCAGATCCACCCCTGAGTCTTTACAATTGCTATGATTAACCTCTAATATAATTTAATTATCCTTATGTGGTCCTGAAGTAACAAGCACAAAGTTGGGCTAAACTAATGATCTGTACTACCAGAATAAAAATAAAAAATAAAAACATTTCGTAATGTTGATGCATTTGGCAACCCTGCCTGGGTCTGGCAAGCTTGCAAATAACAAGCAGAGGAGGCTGATCCTCATGCAGAGAGATTTGAGAAGATCTGAAAGGTCAACTGGCTGCTTGAGTCTCTACTGCACTCCCAGATGGCATCATTAAACACCTGCACCCCATGAGAGTAAAGGAGTGGAGAGAGCCATGGATGAATGTAATGTTACAAAAACACACTGAACACTCAAAAAAATTAACTAGGAAGGTTGTGCACTTTACATAATATATTTATATTTAGTTTACTTATAATAATTGTGTTTTTTTACTTTAAATGTTTTTTTCTATTAAGGTCAACGTAATTATGTCTCAACTTAACAGAACAAAATCTTAATGTGTTGCCTAAACACAAACCATTTATGTTAAGTAAAAAATTCGTACATCCAGAGGGGGGCAGTAGTGCAAGATATGTTGAAACTGGGCGGTGCTTGTTAGTTCCCAGCATGCTTTGCATATGGTTGAATTAACAGAGAATAAATGTTAAAATTAACTGTTATTTTATGTTTTTTTGAGAAAATGAGAAAAGGGGAAGACTTGATTGCGTGTAATTGTGTTTAATGTTCAATTACATTTGAATTATTAGAACCATTTAAAATACAGTGGGTTACCATTGTGGAGAAGAGTGGAGCATTTTGTTTGGCTGTGGACTGATTTATTTATTTCAACTGTTTGGTAGAATGAGCATGTTAATCTTAGCACTTAAGATGCTAATATGTGCTACTGCTAGCAAATAGCTAGTCTATCAATTTAATTATGCGTCACTAAAATAAATGAAATATTAATGGATGAATGAATACAATACCTGAATATAATACCTGAAAATCACTGTGAGACTACTTAAATAGGGTCACTTAAAATGACTTAATTCCATGATGTTAAAGTTACATGAAGAAATTAAGTTTGTTTAACATTAACAAATTATGTTCGTTCAACATGAAAAATTATGTTAGTTTAACATAAATCAATTATGTGGAACCTGTTGACGAAATAAATTTAATTAAAGCCAACATATCATTTTTTTGAGTGAAGGTGAAAACAATTTTCTCTTAGTATTCTTTTTGCTAATGTAGCCGGCACGGTCTTCACTTCGCCGACTACTGCGTTGTGTTCCGGTGCACTGAAGACAGGACGCTGACGTTCTTTAAGGCACCTTATTCTCTGCACAATTCTGTTAAGTTTCAAAGAGATGAAATTCAGGATTCTATCATCGAGCAGAATCAGCCTCTCTCAATCACGTAGAATGCAGACTGAGAAAAGAACGCGAAAATTCAGTATATGACCTCACATCCAATAGCACATACACAACAAATAACTCTCCCAATACCTATAAGCTACCATGACATAACTGAACAATACAGTATTTTGGTTAAGTAAACTCAAAACCAATAGAAAATAAAAGATAAAAGGTTACAAAAATATTTGTCATTCTTTGACCCGTTACACTAATATATTAAAGTCTAAGGTTGTTTTATAGAATTTACTGAAAATTGTATAATTCATGTACTTCAATTTTCTGTTTTGACTGAAACAGTGACATTTAATAAGTGCTTCTCTAATGGCACATTTTTACTGTGTCAGTGTCTATTTTGTACACACAACATACATAAGCTACAAGTAAATATGTCAGTTGTGTGGATGCAAGGGTTAGAATAACATTGAATTCTCAATTTGAACAATTTTCATTTAGATGAACAAGAACTTTTATCATTTGATATGTGAACAAAATGTCCCAAAACATCATTTACAGTGTACCTCCCATCCAATAAAGAGAATGTGAACTAATCATGTCTTACTTTGTCTTTACTACTAGTTATAGCACAGAATAAACATGAATGAACATCAGAAGGCATGCTGAAAGAAACTGTGCAACCTTCTGAAATGTATCATGTAATCATTCAATATGTGATGTAAAATGACTTCAATAAATCAGCTTGTAAACAAATTAGTCACGTAACGTTACATTTACCATTTGAATAAATCTGCCAACAAGTTATTACAGCCACTGTTTAAATGTTTATGTTTTTTTTAAACAATAAGGAGTATTAACAAATTATATCATTAAAAAATGTATTGATTTTTTTTTAAACAGTTCAATTTGATATAAAATTAATCAAATAAATTAATTAAAATAAATTTTAATTGTGATTTTGGCATTTCTGTAAAAAGATATATTTTGGTACATCACTAACATGAAATCTGTTAAACATCTTTCTTGAATGCACATAAAGATAGAAAATAAGTTAAATAATACTACTGTTTGTCTGATAAACAAACTATCACTTAAAGCAATACCACTTGTTTGGTTTTTTTGAATGTGTTAGTTTATTTTTTATTTTTTTCTTTAAGCAAAAGTTTAATGAAATGCATCGATGTTGTTTACTGTAACAATATTTTTGTTCTCTGCGGAGATAAAAAGAAGAAGAAATTCTCTTTATGAATAATCTAAACCATTGTTTTTATATGATATCCTGTAAGTTTCAGAGCGGAAATTTTCCTTGTTAGTCTTTGGCCCCGGGCCCACTGGCGTGTTAATGAAATGACGAGGAGAGAAAAGAAATACATGATCACTGGACTAAAAATAACATTACCTTCCAAAGGATCCTTATGCTAGGAATGTGGTTCTTTATTTGTTTGATCAGTACATTTCACTGTGGATTCTTTGGTAAATCAGTCACAATTTTGGCGCAGGCTTTGCAAACAGACTTTTATGATATGGACTGGACAGTAATGCCACAACATGTACTGTAAGTAACTGTGATTTATGATATGTAATGATTCATGTACAGTCAGATGTTCTTTGTCTGTGTCAGTAAATCAAACAGTGACTAAATGGTCAACTTCACCTTGTTTCTCTTAGTAGGATCAAATATAATCTGTTATTTAAACAGATTAAATTATATATAGAAAGCAATCAAAGAACGCTCCCTTTACATTCGCTGGAGGTGTCAATCAAACAGCACAAGTTAATCTGTGACTAGTTCTGGACTCTTGCCAAAACTCATGTTATAATCAATGAATCTCTTATTTACATAATCATGTTTGCACTGTTAGTTATGATGAAAGCATGCATGTGGCATGCATGTGGGGTGGTGATGGCGCAGTGGATAAGACACATGCCTTTGGTGTGAGAGACCCGGGTTTGAATCCACTGTGAGACACCAATGTGTCCCTGAGCAAGACACTTAACCCCTAGTTGCTCCAGAGGGGTGCGACCTCTGACATGTATAGCAATTGTAAGTCGCTTTGAATAAAAGCGTCAGCTAAAATGAGTAAATGTAAAAAAATAAAATAAAAATGAGTAAATGAGATCCGTACATTAATGCGCTCAACATGTCTGTGACCAGCTACAATGCTCATCACTGCAACCTTTCATGCCACAATCTAAATATAATGCTATAATCAACACTTTTCACAATTAACCTTGAGAGCTGTAATAGTGCTAAAATGTGCAACAAGTTTTCGAGAGAGTTCCACATGTAATACATAGCTATTTCATGTGCAAAGATGTTAGCCAATCATAGCAGTGGGCATTCACACTGAAGTCTCTCAGCAGATACGCCCCTTCAAACAGAGCGTTCAAATCAGAGTGCTAAAATCAGGGAAGGAAAAATGCCTTTTATTTCTCAATTATGAAAAATGTTGATGTAAAAATCATACTAACATTATAAGTGCACCCCAGGAAACATAAAACAATAAAACAATGCAGTTCATGACCCCTTTAAGTGATGCCTTGGAAAGACTGCAAAGATTAAGTAGTACGTATGTAATAAAGCAGTTCGCTAAATATTTCTGGAAACTGGGTGTTCGTCAACTTTGATATTTAAAATTTTCTGCAGTTTATTCAACAAATCCATATTCAGCCATAAGAAACAGAGTAACACCCAAAAAAAAAAAGATCACGCTGAAGATTATCAAACCTACCATTTTAAAAGCCCCGACTACTCAAAAATGGCACATAAAGGGCTTCTTCTCAATATAAAACACTCTAAATGGATCGAAGCAGAGAGACAGATAGCAAGAAAAAGATGTAAATGACAGGGGAGCTCCTGAGATTACGTGAAGCAGGGCTGCACCCAAAAAGATAAGTGATGTCTTGTAAATGCCACATGCATGCACCTCACACTGTCGCCAAGGCAACAGTTACTCACATCCCCCATATGTTCTAATTATTCAGATTCCCCATTCAGATGACAAGACTCTTCAGTAAGTACTCAAACAAGATTCACAGAGATTCCACCGGTGAGCATGAGCAGGATGACCGAGCACAGTGCAGAATAGAGTGAGAAATATATCTGTTTAAAACACAATACGTATCTTTCATCTGCTAGATTTAGTCTGAAGGCTACCCTTTTCAGGTCACCAGACTCGCAAACCATGCCACACATACTGTAAAGGCCCATTTACCAAGGAAGATAACTATAACTTCCTTACGGCTGATGAATACACTGGACTTAACCCGGGTTCTCATCGTTCTAAACACTGCCTTTAACCCTGAGTAAAGGAATGTTTCACACTAATTTTGAAGAGGGGTTAACACCGCTTTTTACCCAGGGTTATGAAACCCTACCCTGGAGCAAGGTTAGCACCTCTTTCGCCCCTTTCAACATTGCTTTCATTGATTCAGAAAGATTTACTAATCAATTCTGATTTATAAAGATGAACCCTTCTCAAAAAAAAAACAAAACAAAAAAAGTGTTAAGTGTTGTGTGCAAAAAGAGTCTCTAACACAAAAGGGCCTTTCTAAATTGTAAATTTGTAAATTGTCCTCCTAAGTTGATAATTTCACAGTGTCTACTGTGTCTTTAAATTCAGATAATATGCAATGAAAGTCAAACTATCCATAGTCCTGACTGACCAGGTAAATAAAGGCATTCCCATGGATGCGTGTTACCAGAGAACAAAGCTGTTTTAAAAAGACTAGAGACAAAAGGTCACAGTCATAATATTATACATTTGTGAGGAGATCTGAAATTTTCAGTTGTGGTACTGGCAGCGTTCCAAGCATCATAATTACACTGAGTGATGCAATGTCATGGGGAACTTGGAGTTTGGAGGGTTTTAATTAGAGATTTTAATTATCCTGATTACAAGAGTACAAAACACACCAGACAATCAAGGGGTAAATGTCAGTTAACATATTAAGCTTGTGACATCAGCCTGAGGTGAAAAAAAAAAATAGTTTCAAGAACTGGCCAACCTCTAGTTAGTTCACCCTAAAACAAAACTACCAGAACTAGTAAAATGTAGACATTGTTCAGAAGTAGCAGTGCTTTAAATGTGTGTCATTCAGCAGAAAGAAATATCAACTTGTTGGAAAAAAATCTGGTTTGAATTCAGCATGTCATGACACATTTTATTAAAACCTCTTTCCCCATGACTTCCTTGTGCTTTTTTCCCCCCTCCATTCTGTCACCTGATGGAGTTTTGGTGCCTTGCCACTGTCGCCTTTGGCTTTTGGCTTGCTTAGTGGGGGACACTTAATATTCAACAATATTACTGATCTGCCTGCATTGACACCATTATATGAGAACTGAACTGAGCTGGATGATGACATCACTTCTGCGTGGCTATATATATACACTCACCGGCCACTTTATTAGGTACCCCATGCTAGTAACGGGTTGGACCCCCTTTTGCCTTCAGAACTGCCTCAATTCTTCGTGGCATAGATTCAACAAGGTGCTGGAAGCATTCCTCAGGGAGTTTGGTCCATATTGACATGATGGCATCACACAGTTGCCGCAGATTTGTCGGCTGCACATCCATGATGCGAATCTCCCGTTCCACCACATCCCAAAGATGCTCTATTGGATTGAGATCTGGTGACTGTGGAGGCCATTTGAGTACAGCGAACTCATTGTCATGTTCAAGAAACCAGTCTGAGATGATTCCAGCTTTATGACATGGCGCATTATCCTGCTGAAAGTAGCCATCAGAAGTTGGGTACATTGTGGTCATAAAGGGATGGACATGGTCAGCAACAATACTCAGGTAGGCTGTGGCGTTGCAACGATGCTCAATTGGTACCAAGGGGCCCAAAGAGTGCCCAGAAAATATTCCCCACACCATGACACCACCACCACCAGCCTGAACCGTTGATACAAGGCAGGATGGATCCATGCTTTCATGTTGTAGACGCCAAATTCTGACCCTACCATCCGAATGTCGCAGCAGAAATCGAGACTCATCAGACCAGGCAACGTTTTTCCAATCTTCTATTGTCCAATTTCGATGAGCTTGTGCAAATTGTAGCCTCAGTTTCCTGTTCTTAGCTGAAAGGAGTGGCACCCGGTGTGGTCTTCTGCTGCTGTAGCCCATCTGCCTCAAAGTTCGACGTACTGTGCGTTCAGAGATGCTCTTCTGCCCACCTTGGTTGTAACGGGTGGTTATTTGAGTCACTGTTGCCCTTCTATCAGCTCGAACCAGTCTGGCCATTCTCCTCTGACCTCTGGCATCAACAAGGCATTTCCGCCCACAGAACTGCCGCTCACTGGATGTTTTTTCTTTTTCGGACCATTCTCTGTAAACCCTAGAGATGGTTGTGCGTGAAAATCCCAGTAGATTAGCAGTTTCTGAAATACTCAGACCAGCCCTTCTGGCACCAACAATCATGCCACGTTCAAAGTCACTCAAATCACCTTTCTTCCCCATACTGATGCTCGGTTTGAACTGCAGGAGATTGTCTTGACCATGTCTACATGCCTAAATGCACTGAGTTGCCGCCATGTGATTGGCTGCTTAGAAATTAAGTGTTAACGAGCAGTTGGACAGGTGTACCTAATAAAGTGGCCGGTGAGTGTATATATATATATATATATATATATATATATATATATATATATATATATATATAAAACTTTTTTTTGCAACAAAAATGAACCATCACTGAACTTACTTAAAGCAACACCAAGTAACTTTTGCTCTGCGGTCGCCCTACTGGTTGGAAGCGGAATTGTCCATTACCGCTGTCGTAAATAATTTAGCCTACCACAGCCTAATGTCGCACGCACGCCCATTGTTTATCCAGCACCGGCTTTGGAATGAACGATGTCCACAGACAAGGTAGAGTATGTTGCATGATTTCATGAAAGTATGATGTATTGCGACATCAGAAATGAAGAAAAACAAAATAATGACTATTGTAATGCTTGACGTAAAGCAAGTCAAATTTGTAGTTGTCTTATGTCTAATTAGAACTACAGAAACGCGACCCGATCTGGCAATCTTACATAGCGTGGTTATAGCAGATAAAAGACCGCAAAGCGGAGTCATGAGCTGTTACGACTTGATGAACCACTGAAACGATTTTGGAAACATTATTTTAAGGTAAAAAATCTTGCTTAGTGTTGCTTTAAGCTGGACAATGATGTCATTTTTTTTCTAGATCTGCTGTGCAGCAGAAACAAACTCTGTTGCATTATTTTCCTGTTATCACTGTAATGCTGCTTTGAAACAATCTGTTTTGTAAAAAGCGCTATATAAATAAAGGTGAATTGACTTGCTTTCGCTACTTTTCCATGGCAAAAATGTAAAACAGTACAAAGTAAAGCAAACAACAACAAAAAACACACAAAAAAAAAAAACTAA
This sequence comes from Semotilus atromaculatus, assembly GCA_031834385.1. NCBI lineage: Eukaryota > Metazoa > Chordata > Actinopteri > Cypriniformes > Leuciscidae > Semotilus > Semotilus atromaculatus. The sequence goes on from JAULUF010000030.1 coordinate 9,540,693, forward strand.
ATCCAAACCAAATCCCAGTTTTAGACAATGTAGGTGGCTGGGTGACTTAGTGAGCTGATCCTTCCTCAAAGGACTAGTTTCAATGCAGGTTAAAACTTGAATTCACCCAATGAACAGCCTCAACTGAGTATTTATGGGAGTACTGGAAGAACCTGTAGTGCTTGACTTGACTATTCACTTTTGTACTTCCTTAAAAAATACTGGAAGGAAAAAATTTTACTAGAAAAAGAGAAGGGAAAAACAAATTGGGCATGTTACATAAAACCTGCATAAAACACTTGTCAGCAATGTTCCTCAGTGCGGTCATCCGTCAATGCCGATCGGTCATTACAGACAGATCTCAGAGAACTCCACTGATGATGTAAGATACACAGGTCACGACCCGGATGTCTTTTTAACCATCTTAAATTCCAGCAGGTTTAAAAAAGACATTTTAAGCAGTGTTAGAAAACACAAAAAACAAGCATATTGATTGCCACTTATTTGCAAAGTGGAACCATACTGATTTAGGAGGAACTGAACTGATTTACAGTTCAAGTCAGTGAACAGCACTGGTTTGACAATGATTAACCCCCACGGGCCTCGCTTTTTTTCTTAGTGCGATAGAGACTCAAATAACTCAGTCGATTTTTGTCATTCAAAACTGTTAAGTGTCTACTTTTGTGTACACTCACAATAAAAACAAAATGCTGTGTTTTTCATAAAATAAAGAAAACAAACGTGATGCACGTTCTGCTGTCTCTCTCTCAGTAAAATCCATTCTGAAATGCGTCTGAAAGTGAACTGTAACTCAGCAAATACTTACCACGCAGACATAAGAGATATGTCTTTAGAAAATTTGAAGGGTCTACTTTTAAATTAAGTAATTCATATCAAAAATAAATATTCTCTGTTTATAATCCTTATGAAACCAACGCGACCAACCACACACCCACGTACTGCGCAGTCTTTGACACGCAAATTGTCCATGTGTGAGGTACGCAAACCTGTAAAAATAGACAGGTCGGCAACATTTCAATGCTAAATAAATATGCATGTACGACACAAGGATGTTTTTATGCTCTATAATAAACAGTATGATATAAAAGTAGTATGAGTGTTTACACTGTAAGATGATGAATATTAGAATGTTTAGACCAGTGTTTGAGTGTTTACTGTGAAATACTGTGTCCATGGATATCTGCTCAAATGTAGAGGTTTATAATGTGAAACATAATAAACAATAATGTTTCATAGGAAATGAGTTTACTGCACCCTCATGATGTGATTATAATGTGATTTTCTAAGTTTAATATTGCGATTAAACTTTACCTTTATGTACCTTTATGTAAACACAATATACCTTTATGTAAACACAATACTTGAAGAGTGGCTCAATCGGTTCAGTAAATGGTCTCTGTAAGCACTTTGAGTCACTTGCGCTGTGCATTTGAAAAGCAAAACGTGGCAAACATTTTGTTTTATCCAAACTCATTTCATAACGTCATAACGTATGAAAACATTTAAAGTAATATATGATAATATTTTTATCTAGTGTAGTGTACTGAAGTGATCCTTTCTAATGATTTATAGTAATAGGCCGCCTGCATTTTTCCCAAAAATTAAACGTTAAAGGGGTCATATAATGGTACATGCACTTTTACAAGTTGATTGTACTGAAATGTGTGTTGGCAGTGTCTGTACACAACCATCATATAATGATAAAAATCCATCCAGTGGTTTTGTTTTAATCTCCTTATGTTTTCCCCTGCCTCAAATCGAGCCGTTCGAGCCTATGACGTCACAAGCTCGCACGCCCCTCCCACGATTGTTGATTGACAGCAGCGTTTCAACACAGACCCGCCCTCGCTCGCTCGTGAGCTGTCAATCATGCACGCGCGGACCGGTGTTGTGCCGAAATGTACACTGGACTGGAGCACTGTCACTGAGCAGAATGGAGTCTAAGCGATTGTGGTGTTCTGTTCTTGGGTGCAATAAGGAACACAACAGTCATTTTAATGTTCCTAAATCCGAACCGCTGAAGACGCAGTGGCTGAGTTTGTTTTCGAAGGGAATATTCCCCACGATCAACGTCAATGCTTTCATGTTTGCGCGAGTCATTTCACACCAGACTGCTTTCGAGGAGGTATAAAGCTGGTTTTGCTAAGAAGCTGCTCCTGAAAAAAGGAATCGATACCAACTATTCGTGTTCCTGCACCTCGAGAAGAACTGAAGTGAGTGTAATGTTTTATTAACCTTTATATATTTATATTAATCTTTGCAAATTGCTAGCTTCACAATGAATGCGGCTAATGTTTACACTCAGGGTACATTATGGCATGTCTTCTATGTACGACGTTCTGAATATAATTCATAATCCCACGTTTATAATGAACAACGCGTTATGGTTATTGTGTTACAAACATGTACGCACAGAACAGAGCATAGACTGTGGAACAGAGGGGCGGGGTGATCGAAGCTCATTATCATTTAAAGGCACATGCACTGAAACGGCGTGCTGAAAACAGAGCTGTATTTGACCAGGTAAAATAAGTGTTTTCTTACAATACTAATGAGAATTTTTAATTAAAGTATAGTACAAACTTTTAATTTAGACCCTAAAGAATTATATTAGCTTCTACGAAAATGGCATTATATGACCCCTTTAAGGGGTCACTAGCTGACAGCTCTTCCACAGGCGGCATTTAATACGGTCATGAATTTCATCCAAAACCTCAGAATATGATCCAGTGAACCCAGTGTAATGGATAGTTTCCAATTCTAATAAGAGTGAATTCATCTTCACACAGTTCACCCACGGGAAATTCAGAGATGTTTTAGCGTGTGTTATGAAGGCTGTGAGTGTCTTTCTGACAGTAGCTGTACACACACAGAGACTGTTTTTCTCAGAGGTGTTTTTCATGTGCAGGCAAAGTGATTGTGTTTGAATCGTCTCTCATTCGCTATATATGGGGAAGAACACATTAAATCAGTGTCTGCACCTCACCTGCATACATTTATTTTTATTTTTTTAACTGAAAAGAATCAATTTTGCTAAGCTATAAAATCTTGTTTCATATCAGCTTGGTACAAAACCCAGACATGTCAATCAATCTCTGTCAGTCTGAGTGATGAGGGAGCAGTGGATGGATGTAGACCCGCACGCAGACCGCCTTGAACAAGTCAATTAAACTGCATGAAAAGCAAAAAAAATTCTAAACTCCCTGTTATTTGTGCTTCCTGGACCTCTTTAAAACACAAGTTGCGTGACCGACAATATTCAACGCTCAATCAATCCACTCTCAAAAAACAAGGCATAACCTAATGACAGAAATATTGATGTACTATCTGCACACAGAAGCTCTTTAAAGGACAACTGCGGTGCAAAATGAACCTTTGGTCTAATTACACATTGGTACATAGTCAACCGTTCTCTGAGATTTGTTTTCATGATTATCGAATGTAAAGAGTTTTATCTCTAAAAACTGTTTAGCTTATAACGCTAGTATATAGAGCATAGAGTAATGAAAATAAAAATCGCTAGTTAATACTAGCAAGGCTCAAAATAGCCCAACACTAACACGGTAGCATAATGAGGGTCCCTACCTGCAAACTGAAGCATTGAGAACGTTGTAAGTGTACAGACAGTTTAATAAGAAGATATTTTATAAAGACAGTCTACTTCGCTTGACTAATCGAATCATGAACGACGAGCCAAGTGCGCTGCTGAACTGTCTTGGAATCTTATGGTCCGTTGTTTCCGGAAGAGAAAGAGAAGCACTGAAGGAGAAAGAGAAGCACTGAAGGCAACAGAGAAAATAAAAAAATAAAAATAATAATAATAAAAAAAGAGACTTAGTTCGGCGGATTATTCAACTGAAGATCCAATTACGATTCGACTAGTTGAGAATGTTTTCCAAAGATGGCTCCTGTCTGTGTAAGCGAAGTGGACTGTCTTTATAAAATATCTTCTTTTTAAACTGTCTGTACACTTACAACGTTCTCAATGGTTCAGTTTGCAGGTAGGGACCCTCATTATGCTACCGTGTTAGTGTTGGGCTATTTTGAGCCTTGTTATTAGTGGCATTAACTAGCGATTTTTATTTTCATTACTCTATGCCATATATACTAGCGTTATAAGCTAAACAGTTTTTAGAGATAAAACTCTTTACATTCGATAATCATGAAAACAAATCTCAAAGAACGGTTGACTATGTACCAATGTGTAATTAGACCAAAGGTTCATTTTGCGCCGGAGTTATCCTTTAAAGTCAACAGAAGTTCTAAATTTAAATGTATTCAAATGTACATCAAATGATTAAAACATGACTAAACTGAATCAGCAATGAAAAGACAGAAAGTTCATGACAGAAAGAAAGATCAAAATATTAAAAGGAGGTGGGAGAAAAACTAGATTTGCATTTCCAGAAGGAAATATCAGATCTTGCAAGGCAGCAGGATAATAAATGTTTAAGTTTGAGTCTTAGGCTCTGTTGCTGCATAAATAAAATAACACATCAGAGCTGCTTTACCAATAAAGAAGTAGATGATGAAGAAGACAAAGAACGAAAAGGTGAAGGTGAATAAGAAGAGGAAGACGACAAAGAACAAAAAGGTGAAGGTGAATAAGTAGTAGAAGAAGAATGCAAATGTGAAAAAGAATTAGAAGAATGAGAAGGTGAAGAAGGTGTAGAAGAAAGAAGAATGAGGTGACAATGAAAAAGAATGAGATGGTCCTAATTCCTTCATTTTCTAACTTAAACCATAAAAAAAAATTCAAGAGAAACTCACATGAATGCCTTAAAGCATCTGTTTTGTTGATAAGTGCCATATAAGTATGGGATAGGGATGCTCCGATCGATTAGCCGCAGATCGGTATCGGCCGATAATCACATGTCTTCTATGTCTTGATTGGTAGTCACTAAATTTGGCTGATCTCACGAACCGATTACAATTGACCTATGGCTAAGCCACGCCCCAAAACGCGATGAGCCAATCACAGTGCGCATAGCTGAGCCAATCACAGTGCGCATAGCTAACCCAATACACTCGGACATTCTCTGCTTCCACGTCCATTGAAATGCATTGCAGTTAGTCAGTTCTCTTTCATAGGTTCACTCAACGCTGCGTAGCTTAAGACGCAGTGGGCACGCCCTCTGGGTGTGCCGATTGTCTGAAGCCCTTATAGAATCACGCCAATCCCATTGGCTGATGGCGCGGGCGCGCCCTTTGACGCCTCTGCGTCATCATACTATAATAGCGCGCGCGCCATCTGCTCCTCAGATTTCTCTGCCTTCACGAAGCGGCCATTTCGCCCTTCGATTTCTGTTTTTCTGAGCCCGTATTTACGGATTATCTCGACGGATTTCATCTATTCTTCATCTGCACTTCAGCACTTGCTTTCAGTGGAACCCTGTTCTCCTTGCGGTGAAGTGCCATGGAGTATCGTCGTTGCCCGCCGCCATGCGTTCGCTTTATCGCTAACGACGACCCGCACAGTAAGTGTGTTAAGTGTTTGGGGTTTTCGCATGCGCGCGAGGCTATTTTAGGTTCCTCTAAATGCAAGTTTTGTGACAACCTCCTTCTCAAAACCCTCCGCTCGCGGTGTTTGAGAAGGAGTCATTCGTTCCCCCCCGTCACGCTCCCGAGGCCGCTGAGGCCTCGTTTGAATCCGCGACCTGGGGCTCCAAAATATGGAGTTTGAGCAGACGGGCCATGCCCTTTCTCTCCCTCCGTCCTCCGAGCACGCACGCGGTGCCAAACCAGTCGAGTTATCTCATGATTATTTGTGTCCCAGCCCGGGAGCACGCGAATCGGTTTCCTTTGGCCTGGAAGATATAATTTACACCACGGCTTCCGACTCCGAGGATTTCGGGCCTGTTTTAGCTTCAGATGCTCTCCCGCCTAGCGGCCAGGAAGCGCGGCCTACTGCGGCCTACACGGAGCTTGTTGACGTGCTTTCGCACGCTACCGAGAAACTCTCTATCGACTGGCCAGTCGAGCCCCACGAGTCACAATCCTCTAAACTTGACGAGAGATTTTTAAGCGGCCCTAATTCTAGGCCTGAACGGAGAAAGCTCCCCTTTTTCACTGATCTGCATCATGAGATCTCCAGATCCTGGAAACAGCCGTTCTCCGCTCGTCTTACTAACGCGGCAGCCGCTGACTTCACCAACCTCGTTGGTTCTGTGGAGCAGGGTTATTCCGCCATTCCAGCGGTCGAGGACACGCTGGCTTCTCACCTCTCCCCGTCGTCGGCTCCGTCTTGGAAGTCTCGTCCCCTCCTCCCTTCTAAACCATGCAGGACTACTTCCGCTCTTATCGGGAAGTCCTACATGGCAGCCGGTCAGGCTGGCATGGCCCTCCACACCATGGCCATTCTCCAGGCCTACCAAGCGGATGTTTTGAAGGAGATGGACGAGGGTGACGGTATCACTCCGGAGGCCGTCAAGGAGCTGCGCAAGGCTACTGATCTGGCCTTGAGGGCCACCAAGCATACGGCACGCGCCGTAGGACGTTCTATGGCGGGGGCGATTGCTGCAGAGCGCCACCTTTGGCTGAATCTCACAGAAATCCGCGACAAGGAGAAGGTCTTCCTCATGGACGCTCCAGTATCTCAATCAGGGTTATTTGGAGAGGCAGTCAACACAGTAGTAGAGAAATTTCGGGAAGTCATAGAGAAGTCCCAGTCAGCTGCCCTCAGGCAGTTTATGCCCAGGAGGGCTAGGGAATCCTCCAACCCCGCCCCTCTACGTGTCAGCCCGTGGTCGCCCGTTCCCTCGCCAACGGCCCCATAAGCGCCTTGAGCTGAAGCGGTCTAACAAGCCCTTCGCTCCAGCCTCCGCGAATCGCTCCTGACCCGCAGGTCAGAAAAAGGAGAGCTTCAATCGATCTACGAGGTTGGATCTGACCGCACAAGCGTTTCTGCCCACCTCCCACTCGCTCTCCTTTTCTAAACCGGCCACTTTCGCCACCCAGCGTGTTTCGAAGTGCAGCCACCCCTCAACGTTGTCCGAACCGTTTAGAGAAGGAGGAAGGAGACGCGCTCTGCTTTCTCCCCTCCCTCTCGACACACCCGATTCCTATCGCTCGCGTAGGAGACACTTTCGTTTTCTCTCAGCAGCAAACGGAACCGTTGGTCTTAGCCAATCAGGCAGTGGTGCCCTCTCTACGTGTCAGGACGTCAACTACTTTCCTTCACGTTGGGTTGCTCCGCCCCACGGGAGCCAACACATCAGCCTATTTCAGGTATGTCCGCCGCCTTGCACCACTCCACCTCCTCTCAGTTCTTTCCAGTTTGGAAGCGTCTGCCAGGGGTGTCGCCCTGGGTCCTCCGCACAGGCTCGGCTACACACTTCAGTGTTCCTTGGCTCGGCTACACACTTCAGTTCTGTCGCCCGCCCCCTTGCTTCAACGGGGTCTGCCCAACTGTAGTCAACACCACCTCAGAGGCTTCTGTTCTACAGCAGGAAATTTCCTCCCTTTTACTCAAAGGAGCCATAGAGGAGATTCCTCCGGAGGAGGTAGAGCAGGGCCTCTTCAGTCGTTACTTCCTGGTCCCCAAAAAGGGCGGAGGTCTGCGTCCAATACTAGACCTGCACCGACTGAATTTTTGTCTCTACAAAGGGAAATTCAAGATGTTGACGCTCAAGGCTATCATCTCTCAAATTCGAGCAGGGGACTGGTTCGTAACAATAGACCTGAAGGATGCATATTTTCATATTCAGGTAGTGCGACGACACAGGAGGTTCCTCAGGTTCTCATTCGGGGCAAAGGCATACCAGTACAGGGTCCTCCCCTTTGGTCTTGCCCTAGCACCACGAACTTTCACAAAATGTATGGATGCTGCTCTGGCCCCTTTGCGGCTCCAGGGCATCCGGATACTCAATTACCTGGACGATTGGCTCCTTTTAGCCAACTCCAAGGAATTAGTGACTCACCACAGGGACCTTGTCCTTCGTCACATTCAGTCTCTCGGCCTGAGATTGAACACAGAGAAGAGTGTTCTTGCCCCAGCTCTAAGCACGGTATTCCTAGGGGTGCGTCTGGATTCTGTTCTGATCCTGCCCGGATTTCCAGCCTTCTAACATGTTTGGCCCGTTTTTCACTCGGTCATCATGTTTCTGTGGGCATTTGTCGCAGGCTGCTGGGCCTCATGGCCGCAGCATCCCCGGTGCTTCCCCTTGGGTTACTCCACATGAGGCCCTTTCTCTGGTGGATGAGACTCTCAGGTGCCCGGTCTACAGGACCGGCTTTTCGCCTGTTGAAGGTGTCGCGCAGCTGCCTCCGCGCACTTTCAATTTGGCGGGACCCTCTTTTCCTTCAAAAAGGGGTCAGCATAGGGGCAGTCTTCCGTCGCCAAATGATTACGACGGATGCTTCTCTAACCGGATGGGGTGCGGTTTTCGAGGGCAGACCAGCAAGTGGGGTTTGGACTGGAGAGACTCTCGATTGGCACATAAACAGCTTGGAGCTGAGAGCTGTTTCCCTGGCCCTCCTTCACTTTCTCCCATTTCTCAGAGGGCATCACGTCATTGTCAAAACAGACAATATGGCGGTGGTGTCTCATATAAATTGACAGGGGGGCTCGCGGTCGCGCACCCTGGACAGGCATGCGCGCCGCCTTCTCCTTTGGTCTCCGGACAAATTCTTGTCACTGAGGGCAGTCCATGTTCCAGGAGCCTTGAACCTCGCAGCAGATTTTCTGTCGAGGCAGAAACTCAGGTCAGGGGAATGGATGTTGAACCGTCAGACAGTAGCTCTAATTTGGGAAGTGTTTGGAGAGGTGGAGGTGGACCTCTTTGCATCCCAGGAATCCCTCTTTGGTTCTCCTTGAGCCCCCCAGCACCTCTGGGGATAGATGCCTTCGCCCACCCTTGGCCGAGGCGGAGGCTTTATGCTTTCCCGCCTGTCAAGCTTATCCAGGCAGTTCTTTCCAGGGTGAGGGAGAGCGGAGTTCGTCTCCTCCTGGCAGCCCCATTCTGGCCGTCCCAGCCATGGTTTTCAGAACTGATTCCCCTCTTGGAACTCCCCCCTTGGGAGATTCCGGTCAGGGAGGATCTGTTGTCCCAACTTCAGGGCAGGATATGGCATCCTCGTCCCGAGATTTGGAAGCTGTACGTGTGGCCCATCAGGGGCCGTTAGCTTTGGACGTTGGTCTTCCCGCTGATGTCCAGGAGACCATTGCGAATGCTAGAGCCCTTTCCACGAGAAAGTTGTACTCCTCTAAGTGGGGGGGTTTTGTATCATGGTGCTCAGCACACGCTTTAGACCCAGTCAACTGCCCAGTTGGTTCAGTACTGGAATTCTTACAGGAAAAGTTTGCTTCGGGGGCGGCAGCTACTACCTTAAGAGTTTATGTTACCGCTATTGCTGCTCACAGGGAATCGGATGAGATTCCCCTGGGCAAAGTGAGGTTAGTTTCTGCTTTTATGCGTGGGGTTAGACGCCTGAAACCAGTACGCTCCCCTGGTATTCCCTCCTGGGACCTCTCGATCGTCCTGGAGGGCTTAACGGAGGCCCCTTTTGAGCCCTTGGAGTCAGCTCCGGATCGGATTCTCACTCTCAAGGTTGCCCTCTTGTTAGCCTTGGCTTCTTTGAAGCGGGTTGGGGATCTGCAGGCCTTTTCCGTTAGCGAGTCATGTCTTGATTTTGCTCCCAGCTTGGTCAAGGTCTCTTTGAGACCAAAGCCAGGTTATGTGCCTAAAGTTTTATCCACAACATTCCGGTCCCAGGTTGTTAACCTTCGCTCTTTCCACCCTCCTCCTTTTGGGTCTGAGGAGGACAGTAAGCTTAACTTGATTTGCCCGGTCCGGGCGTTGAAGATGTATGTGGATCGTTCCAGTGGCTGGAGGAAATCCAGCCAGCTCTTGGTATGTTTTGGTGCTGGCCGCCACGGGCTTGCCGCATCGAAACAGAGAATTTCCCACTGGGTCACAGACGCTATTTCATTGGTTTTCACTCGCTATTTCAGAGGTGCGCGGTTTACCTTCACCTCTTAACATCAAGGCACATTCCACCAGGGGCGTGGCTTCCTCTCAAGCCCTTTTTAGAGGTGCTCTCCTGGAAGACATTTGTGTGGCGGCAGGGTGGTCCTCGATACGACTCCAGGTTCCCAGGTTTTGTCTTCTTGAACCAGCAGTACGCGTTATCTGATTTTGTTCTAGTTTCGGCAGCACTGTAGCTTGGCGAGTTTGGTATATTGTTCCCACTGCGTCATAAGCTACGCAGCGTTGAGTGAACCTATGAAAGAGAACGTCTCTGGTTACTGGTGTAACCTATGTTCTCTGAATAGGGAACGAGACGCTGCGTTTGCTGCCAAGCTCCTTGCGCTGCCGACAGGTTCCTTTTCGGCAGAGAAATCTGAGGAGCAGATTATAGTATGATGACGCAGAGGTGCGAAGGGCGCGCCCGCGCCATCAGCCAATGGGATTGGCATGATTCTATAAGGGCTTCAGACAATCGGCACACCCAGAGGGCGTTCCCACGGCGTCATAAGCTACGCAGCGTCTCGTTCCCTATTCAGAGAACATAGGTTACACCAGTAACCAGAGACGTTTTCACTCGTTTTTATTTGTTTTTTCTTGTCATTTTAAGATTAAAATTGTCAAACAGTGTGCATGGGATACATGCAACTCCAACACTAGGTATCCCGAGAGGCTGGGTGACGGTGTGTATTTTTTACCCTTTCCCAAAACACATCTCAACTATGGTCTCCTCTGGATAAAGTTATGTGGTATCGTTAGACCACAACACTAACTAAACGTGGATAAATTAAACAAGGATGTCTACATCTGTTCTAATGTAAGTCAACAACATATTTGAACGTTCTCTTTAACATCTCTAACATTAGCCTAACATTAGAAAACGTTAACGTTAGCTTCTAGCTGCGTTGTCACTTAACGTATCTGTAAAATAACCAAGATAACAAATATTAGCAATGTTGTGCTGCATGATTCATGTAAATACTGTAGCACTAAAATAACAGAGAGGTACTCAAGTAAAGACGGTAAAAAGGCTTGTCCTGGAAACATATGCAACTTTGACCTGTACATATTTAATTTGATCATGAACCATTGATTACATATTGAAACAAAACATTTTAGACAACTTTCTACCAAAACAACTGGGGAACTTTGTGTTGTTGTTTTTTTTTTGTTTTGTTTTTTTAGCAAAACATGTAGCCTTTTCACTCTTCAACTAAATATTCAAACTATTTACATACAGTGTCAATAGACAAGAGGTCATGATGTTCAAAAGGTCATTGATTTGTTGATTTAGTGTGAGTAATAACTCCTAATAAAATGCTATATAAAAATCATCAATTTCCTCCAGTGAAATGTCTCCTACTGTGACAGCTGCCATTGCGCCTGTCACCGAATGTTGACTGTTTGTCCGAGTGAGTGGAGGAGGCGTGGCTTAGCCATAGTTCAATTTAATGATGTAAAGCTTAAAAAGTCGCCGCAGATGTGCATGTAAACAGTATGCAGATCAGGCTTTTGCGCCACAAACATTAGTAAACCATAGTAAATCGCACAGGTTTATTTAGAGTAGGTTGTCTCGATTCAAACGATCTTGAGAAAATCCTCCCAGAGTGACATGCAGCTTGGACTTCCAGTATTCGATTGAGTAGCGATCATAATGCAGTATTTTCCAACGCCATTTGAAAGTTCAAACAATGGAAACTGGATCTTGGGTATGGTGGGTGGTGACGATGAGTAGAGACCAATTGGGCATGGTTTTACAGCTGGAGCGTTCTTGGATTTGATTGATTGCTCAGATTGACAGGTCTTGATTTACAGAATATATGAGCCATATAGGAGCACGCAGCTGAAACAGAGCTAGAAGATTATCACCCATCAACCAGGATCTTATTACTTGTTACTTATTCTAGGTAATTATAAATATGTTTATGCTATGGGGAATTTGGATAAAAAGGCTACTACCATGGTTTCAAATTCCATAACTTTTGATTGCTTTGAGATATCAACACAAAATGTGGCCCTGATCCAGTTTACCTGTTTGTGAACAAGCCCAAACTTGATTTTATGACCTGTCATAAACACTTTCTATTAGTGTTGTCAAAAATATCAATATTTCAATACGGATTGATAGTAAAATATCTGAAACGATTCCTATACTCCTTGTCCATGGTGGCTGAGAGAGCTCAACGCGTTGCAACTGATGAAAACACATGCAAATAGAAAAGACAGCAGGAAATGAAGAAAACATCTTCATCAGTTTGACAACACTGCAAATACTCGCATCGCAGCTAAATACAGAAACTCGCTGTAAATAGCACAAAGCTCAACAAGCTGCAACTGAAGAAAACAAATGCAAATAGAAAAAAAACCAGCAAATTAAGAAAACCGCTTCATCAGTTTAACAACACGTGAGCTGCAAATACTCACAACACAACCAAATACAGAAACACTCTGTAAATAGAACTAATATACTTGCTGCTGTCTTTCATGTTAATCAAAGAACAAAAAAAACAAAAAAATTCAAATGTACAGTATTTCCTTTGTCTCTTTATTCTATTGTATTTATTTATAAAAATTCCATTATTGTGACAACATAACTTTCTAATAGTCATCATGTCAAGCATGAATAATAACAAAATAAATCAATAAATTGCATCACTTTTTCTGGGGTTTTCTCAGCAGTGTTGAAACATAAGAACAACATGATCAAAATCTATTTTCTTCAAATTTTGAAAGATTTTCTATCAAAAAAGACCATGTACTTGATATTTTTTATATTTGTTTGTTTGATGTATTATTTTTAGGTAAGCTCAACAGAGAGCTGACATAATACTTATATAAAGCTTGAATGATCGGGAGGTAAGAGAAGAGAGAGGAGAACCCCTGAGTTGAGAGCACTCCACATTGCTGCTCTCCGATCCTCCCCACCCCTCCTTTCTCATCTCTTCATCTTGACTGGCCTGAATCATTCATCATGCCCCAGTGGAGTAAAAACAGAGCGGAGGTCCAATTGGCTGAGCCGTGTGGTGTGTGGTCTGTAATGCTGTGCTCTGGTTGGTTAAAAATCTGAGGGCAGAGTTAAGAGGCCCCCAGTTACCAGCTGGGAAGGGCAGGGCAGGGCATGTGTTCAGCCATGACAACACACACACTACAAACATGCACACACAAGCGCAAGTCCTTGGTGGACAAAGAACCAAAAGGCAGAGTGTATGAGCCAGGGTTGAGTGACCTCAGAGATCTAATCATGCATTTCATATTAAAATAACTAAATCTCAGAACTGCACAAATAACAGCCACTTTGTGTCTTTTCAGTCAAAAAATATGGGACTACATGAATAATTTTCACTGATGTTCATTTAAATTGCATAAACTGGGCAGGGATTTGCTGTTCTCAGTATGCTTTGTATAGGACTGTATTGAGAGAGTGAATATTGAAATGAATGTGTTTTTATACAGTCATGGTCAAAATTGATGGCACACCTGGTAAATATGATCAAAACTGGCTGTAAAAAAAAATAAATCTGCATTGATTATCCTTTTGATCTTTCATTCAAAAAATTTGCAAAATTCTAACCTTTCATTGAAGTAAAAGAATTGAAAGTGGGGGGGAAATCACATTATGAAATAAATGTTTTTCTCCAAAACACGTTGGCCACAATTATTGGCACCCTTTTATTAAATACTTTTTGCAATCTCCTTTTGACAAGATACCAGCTCTGAGTCTTCTCCTATAATGCCTGATGAGTTTGGAGAACACCTGACCTGAGATCAGAGACCATTCCTCCATACAGAATCTCTCCAGATCCTTCAGATTCCCAGATCCATGTTTGTGCTTCTCCTCTTCAGTTCAGCCACTCATCAGGTCAGGGAACTGGGACGGTCATGGCAGAAGCTTCATTTTGTGCTCCGTAACACATTTTTGTGTTGATTTTGATGTTTGTTTTGGATCATTGTCCTAATGGAAGATCCAACCACGGCCCATTATACGATTTCTAGCAGAAGGCGTCAGGTTTTGATTTTTTATCTGTTGATATTTGATAGAATCCACGATGCCATGTATCTGAACAAGAAGTCCAGAACCTCCAGCAGAAAAATATGCCCACAACATTAAAGATCCAATGGTATATTAAATTGTACACATGGGGTACTTTTTTTCCTTGTGCGCACCAAACCCATCTAGTGTGTTTGCTGGCAAAAAGATATTTTTTTAGTTTCATCTGACCACAGAAGCCTGTGCCGTTTGAAGTTCCAGTCGTGTCTGACAATTGAATATGCTGGAGTTTCTTTGTGGATGTGCGAGGAGGATTTTTCTTGAAACCCTCCCAAACTGATGTAGGTTTTTTTGTTGTTGTTGTTGTTGTTTTTTTGGCTCTCTGACCCCCAAGACTCAACTAATCTCTGCAATTCTCCATCTGTGATCCTTGAAGAGTCTTTGGCCACTCAAACTCTCCTCCTCGCCGTGCATTAAGATAATATAGACACACGTCCTGTCCTCTTCCTGGCAGATTCGTAACATCTTTAGTTGATTGGAACTTCTTAATTATTGCCCTGATGGTCAAAATGGGGATTTTCAATTCTTTAGCTATTTTCTTACAGCCACTTTCTATTTTGTGATGGTCAACAATCTTTTAATGCACATCAGAACTATATTATTTGGTTCTCTTACGAGAGTATCTCTCGTACTGCGTAATATCTTACGCTATGGGGAAAACTCTTTTCCACGAGATATTGAAGCCAAAAAATTATCCTTAATTTTTTTTATCAATGTAAAACGCTTTGTGGCAGCAAGCAGACATAGGCGAGACAGCTCGCGCGCCTATTGGCTGCCCTGCAGCAAAAGCAGCAGCCTATCGGGAGAGGCTCTGCGTGACGCCATGACGAATGAGGGCACTTCGCGCCCATATCGTCACGTCCCGCCAGAAAGGGCGTGGTCTCGCCCTATAAATAAGCTTGATAGGCTGCTATACACTGATTTTCAACTCTTCAGCGAAGCTCACGCATCGCTGGATCCGGAGTGAGAAGCCGCGCCGTCGACCTGTAGCCTTCAGCGGGACGTGCCCTTGAGTCTGGAGTCGCTGGCCTCGCCGCCTTCAGCTGCCGTACCTGCTGCGCTTTCCGGCGTACTATATCCTTTACTCTGCCTAGAGTGCGTGTTTGCTTACGTGACGCAACACACATCTCTCTCTCTCTAAAAGAGCTGCGTCTTTTTAAAGATGCCATCCTGTGGCTCGTGCCGCTCTCAACTCAGCGACGAGGACCGCCATGTCATCTGCGTGTCCTGCCTGGGTGAGGATCACGCGGCTATCGCGCTCGCTGACGGCGGATGCCCTCATTGCGAGGTATTGCCCATGGCGACTCTGAGGACTCGCCTGGCATCATTCTCCGAGTCCGCATTTCAGCCTACTGTGGTGCCGCGCCGCAAGAAGCGCCGCGCCCAGCGCGCTCCCGAGCTCTCTCCAGCCCGCCAAAGCTCGCCGGTTCGCCCGCCTGCTTCGCCGGCTTCGCTCCAGTCGCTCCCGGACGGACAACGGCCGCCGTCTGCCGCCGCATCCGCCCCCGGTTTTGACGAACCTACTGAGGTATGCTCTCTCGTGGCTTCTGATAGCGAGGATTGGGCGAGCTCCGTGGACCTCCCCTCTGCTAACGTTTCCAGCCAACCCTCTGGGAAGAGAGCCGGCATTGAGGCTGAGCTGATGCGTCTGCTCACCCAGGCCGTGGAAAGCATCGGCCTCGATTGGGAGGCGCCCGCGCTGCCACCGCGCAACAGGCTGGACGGACGCTTTCTCGGGAAAGACGAAGCTCCGTCAAAGTCCAGGGCCGCTCCCTTCCTCCCTGAACTTCACGACGAAGTCTCCAAGTCATGGAACGCCCCCTTCTCCGCCAGGCTGCGTACCTCTACCTCCGCGGCATTCTCCACCGTCGACGGTGCGGGAGATAGAGGGTACCTCTGCATCCCTCCTGTGGAGGCAGCGGTAGCGTCGCATCTCTGCCCGCCCTCCGCTGGACGGCGCGCGCAGACAACGCTCCCATCTAAAGCCTGCCGGGTGACGTCATCACTGCATGGGCGCGCTTACACCGCCGCCGGGCAAGCAGTTTCAGCGCTGCACACGATGGCTGTCTTGCAGATCTTCCAGGCTGACCTTCTCCATAAACTGGACGAGGAAGGACCCGGAGCTATCTGCGTGGCGGATTTAAGAAGCGCTACAGACCTCGCTCTACGCGCCGCCAAAGCCGCTGCACAGGCCATAGGGCGAAATATGGCCTCTCTCACTGTTGCCGAGAGACATTTGTGGTTGACGCTGTCAGAGATGACGGATGCCGAGCGCTCTGTATTCCTCGACGCGCCCATTTCACCAGCGGGCCTCTTTGGATCTGCCGTCAAGGACTTTGCGGACAGATACACAGAGGTGCAGAAAACTTCGCAGGCTATGAAGCACTTCCTGCCGAAGCGCTCGAGCTCCGCTACAGGTCGCCCTAAACAGCCGCCTGCTCGCAGATCTCAGCCGCAGCCTGCACCGCCCGCCGCCGCCGCTTCACAGCGCCGCCAGGCCCGGGACCAGAGACCGCGCTCTCGCTCTGCTGGACGCCGCCCCCCTCAGCGCGGGCCCCGGCCGAGGATTGAGATCAAGCCCGAGGCCTCAAAGCCTTCCTAGCAATGCTAAGGAAGCGACGGTGTTCAGATCCCGCTGCGGCCGGATTTCCACCAAAACTTCTCGCTCGTTCAGTTCCATGCGTCGTGACTGTCTCAGTGTATTTAGCAGTGAAGCAGCCGGTGTCTCAGCCCGCTTGCCTGCGCACAAAAGCCGTTTTTACGGCTACCCAGATAAATCCAATAAAGAGTGTATTTTCTGGTGTTCCGGCCATGGCCGATGGTGTTTTGAGTGTTGTAAGAATGCCCACGCCCCAGTGCCCATTCCCACGCCCAGACACAGCCCGCCACGGTGCAGGGCTAGCACACATAAAATCGACTCAGGTCGATTGTGCAGACAATGTAGTGAACGCGCCCATACAATGCCCGCTTACACTACGCGCCGCGTGTCCCTTGGTTTCTGTAAAAACGAAACCAACACACATTCAGTCGGCTCCAGCCGAGAGCGTGTGCAGTGCAGTAAATGTGCCCGTAGTTCTGCGCCCACATTCCCCCACAGACACGCTGAATCCCACGGGATTCCCCCCGCTCACTCTCGCTGCACGTCCCGCCATAGAGAGGTTGAGCGCGGCCAGGCTGCCCGCTGTGATCAGCGCGCCCCCCGCCTCGAACGCTGTAAACACGGCGTCGTGTTCCCAGGACACCGGGGCTCTCGAGCTGCCGTCTTGTCACGGCCAGAGCCCGGTTTTCATTCTACCTCTAGCTATTCACGCAGACGCGTGGTCAAAGCTTCCCGGGGTATCAGAATGGGTGCTGAACACTATAAAGAGAGGCTATTCGCTACAATTCGCTCGACGTCCCCGCCGTTATACGGCGCGTGTCGAGACTACGGTGAAATACGAAGTATCTCATCTACTTCGAGCCGAGATAGCGAAACTACTGAGCAAAGGGGCTATAGAACCCGTCTCTCAGGCTCAGAGCGAAGGGGGCTTATACAGCAGATATTTTCTGGTACCGAAAAAAGATGGGGGTTTCAGACCCATTCTAGATCTGCGGCAGCTGAACAGAGCACTTGTGAAGCGCCAGTTCAGGATGCTTACGACCAGGAAAATCCTCGCGCAAGTGCGCCACGGGGACTGGTTTATGTCAATAGATCTGAAAGACGCATATTTCCAAATACAAATAGCGTCCCATCACAGGCGATTCTTGAGATTCGCATTCGAGGGCCAGGCATATCAATACACAGTCCTGCCGTTCGGCCTGTCTCTAGCACCCCGTACATTCACGAAGTGCATGGACGCGGCTCTCGCACCCCTGAGACTTCGGGGCATGCGAGTTATGAACTACTTGGACGATTGGCTGATTCTAGCTCGATCACGATCGGAGCTCATAGAACACAGGGCCGCATTACTCGAGCACCTCGAGAAGCTGGGCCTTACAGTCAATTGGGCGAAGAGCTCGCTGTTTCCCAGCCAGAAAATTTCTTTTCTGGGAACAGTGTTAGACTCGCTATCCATGACGGCACGCCTGTCACCGGAGCGCGGACTAAACATTCAGCACGTCGCGAAATCCTTCCGCCACGGCTCTATAGTCCCACTCAAAAGGTTTCAGAAAATGCTGGGCCTAATGGCCTCAGCAGCCTCTGTACTCCAGCTGGGCCTGCTTCGCATGCGCCCACTGCAGATGTGGCTAAAAGCACGGGTTCCACCCCGGGCATGGACCAAGGGTCTGCTCCGCCTCAGGGTCGACCTACAGTGCGTTTCAGCTCTGGAACCTTGGAAAGTAACCGACTGGTATCAGTCAGGTGTGTGTCTGGGGACCGCCTCGAGTGTGAAGGTGGTGTCTACGGACGCCTCCACCTCGGGGTGGGGAGCGCTGCTCGAGGGCAGACCGTTGGCTGGCCTGTGGTCAGAACGGGAGAAGCTCCTTCACATAAACTGCTTGGAAATGATAGCAGTCGACAAAGCGCTACAGCGCTTTTGTCCCCAGATAAGAGGCCACCACGTCTTGGTCCGGTCAGACAACATGTCAGTGGTGGCATACATAAATCGCCAGGGCGGCGTCAGGTCCCGAAACCTTTACAGGCTGACAGAACGCCTCCTGGTCTGGGCTCAGCACAACCTGCTCTCGCTGAAAGCAGCGCATGTGCCTGGTCACCTGAATGTGGGACCAGACAGACTGTCCAGAAACAACGTCCCAGCAGGAGAATGGTCGCTGCACCCGCAGACGGTCCAGCTGCTGTGGGAAACGTTCGGCAGAGCGCAGGTGGACCTATTCGCGTCCCACGAAAACGCTCACTGCCCAAAGTTTTTCTCGAAAAGCAAAGACGCGCTGGCCCATGTCTGGCCCCGCTGTCCCCTATATGCTTTTCCCCCTGTCTCGCTCCTACCTCAGGTGCTGGAACGAATCAGGAAAAACGGATGCCCAGTGCTGCTCGCAGCTCCGCTCTGGACGAACCAGACTTGGTTCCCTGTCCTGATGCAGCTGACCAGTGCTGCCCCTTGGCCTGTACCATTGAGGAGAGACCTCCTCTCGCAGGCGGAGGGCTCGATTTGGCATCCACGCCCGGATCTGTGGTCCCTGCACGCATGGGCCATCAACGGGTACCCGCTAACCTCCCAGAGGGAGTGCTAAACACGATCACGCAGGCTAGAGCTCCGTCTACTAGACGGCTCTACTCCTCGAAATGGTCGGTGTTCTCTGCTTGGTGTCAAGCCCAGGGCTTTTCACCCGTAGACTGCGGGGTTACGGAAGTGCTTTCCTTCCTTCAAGAGCTGCTGGATAAGGGCAGGACCCCATCCACGCTCAAAGTATATGTGGCGGCCATAGCAACGTTTGCAAAACCAGTGTCTGGCCAGTCGCTAGGAAGGAACGACTTAGTCGTGCGTTTCCTTAGGGGAGCTCGGAGGCTAAACCCCCCCAGGCCCCCTTCAGTCCCGTCATGGGACCTTTCCACGGTCCTGGAGGCCATGAAAGGTGCCCCATTCGAGCCAATCCAGTTGTCGGACATGAAACACCTGTCTCTCAAGACAGTGTTTCTCATGGCTCTCGCTTCAGTGAAGCGCATAGGGGACTTACAAGCGCTTTCTGTAAGCGCGTCATGTATGGAGTTTGGGCCTAATGACTCAAAGGTCATTCTCAAACCTAAACACGGCTATGTGCCGAAATCCCTCAATACACCGTTTAGGGCCCAGGTAATTTCCCTGTCTGCCCTTCCGGTTTTCAATGAGGAGAAGGACGCAGGTCTCCTTTGCCCCGTTAGGGCATTAAGAGCTTATGTGTCCCGCTCGTCTGGTTTCAGACAGACTGAGCAGCTTTTTGTTTTGTTTGGCGGGCGTTCCAAGGGACTTGCCGCTTCAAAACAGAGCCTATCCAGATGGATAGTTGATGCCATAGCGCTGGCTTACACTTCTAGGGGCCTGCAGTGCCCCTTGGGTGTCAGAGCGCACTCCACGAGGGGCGTGGCCTCGTCGTGGGCATGGTCTAGCGGGGTCTCCCTGCAAGATATCTGTACGGCCGCGGGCTGGGCCTCGCCGTCTACATTTATAAAATACTATAACCTGGAGGTACCCGCCTTACAAGCCAAGCTTTTGGCGGTCTAGACTTCAGCGTTATCTGACATATGTATGGCCACCCAGTTTAGGCTGAAAGCTTTCACCCTAGCTGCGTGGTCTGAGGGTCATATAATTAGCTCCCCTGGATGCTATTTTTATATGGAAAGACGCTTTTTAGCCTCTACTTCTCTACTCCCTGTGGGTTTATCTATAAGGAGTGATGCTTCTAGCCTCTCCTCCTCTACTCTCTGTGATTATGCACTATATGTGCCCCGGGCCTCGGCCCCTGGGACGTTGGTGTTGGATCCCTGTCCGCACGGCGTGTTACACTGTGTTCCCCATAGCGTAAGATATTACGCAGTACGAGAGATACTCTCGTAAGAGAACGTACTCGGTTACTAACGTAACCTCGGTTCTCTCTAGAGAGGGAACGAGTACTGCGTATCTTGCCGTGCTTGGAATACGCGCTGGTTCGCTTCAGCGTTGAAAAATCAGTGTATAGCAGCCTATCAAGCTTATTTATAGGGCGAGACCACGCCCTTTCTGGCGGGACGTGACGATATGGGCGCGAAGTGCCCTCATTCGTCATGGCGTCACGCAGAGCCTCTCCCGATAGGCTGCTGCTTTTGCTGCAGGGCAGCCAATAGGCGCGCGAGCTGTCTCGCCTATGTCTGCTTGCTGCCACAAAGCGTTTTACATTGATAAAAAAAATTATGGATAATTTTTTGGCTTCAATATCTCGTGGAAAAGAGTTTTCCCCATAGCGTAAGATATTACGCAGTACTCGTTCCCTCTCTAGAGAGAACCGAGGTTACGTTAGTAACCGAGTACGTTTTACTCATTCTGATGAATGATTAAGGGGATTTGGCATTTGTGTTTCCTCATATTTAAACTCCTGTGAAACACGAAGCCATGGCTGGACAATTTCATGTTCCTAGTCACCCTGGTGTGCTGAAAAAGGTAAATATTAATGGGAATATACTTCAGAGATATTTTACTTGTAAAAAATTATATGGGTGCCAATAATTGTGGCCAACGTGTTTTGGAGTAAAACATTTATTTCATAATGTGATTTCCCCCCCACTTTCAATTCTTTTACTTCAATGAAAGGTTAGAATTTTGCAAATTTTTTTAATGAAAGATCAAAAGGGTAAACAATGCAAATTTATTTTTTACAGCATGTTTTGATCATATTTACCAGGGGTGCCATAAATTTTGACCATGACTGTATTGTTTGTTTTCGTTCGTGTATGTGATTATTTTGTATGTGGAACATGAACACTGTAATTTTTTAAGTTGATTCTTAGCAAAAAACACTTTGTTCTTTCAAAATTATATGTGCTCATTAGAACCAACTAATCAAGTATTCTCGTAAGCGTAGAATCTGCCATTTAGAATACATACGAGCGAGCCGCTCGAATGGTGGAAGCCATGTTGCGCATCCATCTTGAAAATACATTAGCCAAAGAGGGACATACCTAGAAATTAAAGCTTTGCCTTTCGCGTTTTTACACTCAGTGGCACCATGACGAATGCAAGGAGATTACTCACGACTGCCGGCATATTTGAAATAATACGGCCCCCGTATGAGTTAAAACGGAAACACATCCCCTCAGAATGTGAGGGGCTAGAAAATAATATTCAGTTTGTAATCATATACAATTTCACCGCTAGATGGGAGAAAATCCCACACAGTGTAGCTTTAATGGTCGGTAATTGGACTGGATGATATGATGATAAATATTGTGAATAGGGCTGCATGCTTTTATGGAAGAATATTAATGCCAAATGTGTTTGAAACAAAAAAGCTTCTTGAATTGCAATATTTGAAAAAATATGCATTGCATTAACCGTGCTTGCATTTTAATGCGCTATATTTTTATGGGCTGAAATTCAACATAGTTGTATATTATTGCATTATCTCCATCTGCTGGTAGTCTGTTCACCAGCAGGTGGTGCATCTGCGTGTTGACAAAGACCAGAGTAACGTGTAGAGACTCATTCATTCACAAAAACTGATTTACAGAAATGGAGCAAGCAGTAAGTATATGTGATGATTATTAGGGCCAGTATATATGCGGAAAAGCTGATAAAGACACAAAAGTTGTGTTTGCGTTTAATTCAATGTCTTCACAGTCACTTTCCCTGTGTATATGTGCAGCTTTCTCTATACCGTGATATGCTGATACCCCTATGCTAATGTACAGATCAAACATTACATCTGAGGTACAGTAGACATATATTTCTCTCGGTTGTTTAGTTTCCTTAACTTTATATGGCGGCACTGTTCTGCAGTAATGGGGGTTCCCTCAATACATCATACTCCAGGATTCTCCCACGCCGTGGGGACATATAAAATGCTTAAAGTATCTAAATGGATTAATACAGTGATATAATATACCTAACTCGCACCCTATAGTGGATGTAGGCTATATTAAATAGGTTACAGCCAAGCAGATGGACTCAGAACATTAAAATAAAAGTTGGCTTGACATTGAACTTTCGATATTCGCAAATTTGGGGACCGTCTCTAAAGTTATAATGGTATACACTTTTCTACCTTCAATAGCACTTGAAGAGAATGACATACAGTCATAAAACGAACTGTAGAGTTCAGGTAAGTATCAGGCATAATGCACAGCGCACTTTTTAGAATCTTGATATTTAATAAAATAAACTGTTAAATCATGTGTAAATATAAGAAATAAGTATTTTACTTCCTATATACACAAAATATACCATAATTTAAAGTTCTATGGCATTTAAAGAGAATGACTTCTCTTAACGCATAACTTTTAGATTGATAATATACATTTAAAATAAATATGAGCTCATGCAGTAGGAGGAAAAAATAGCAATATTTACAAATGATTTGACAGTTTATTTTGCATTGAAATACAAACGGTTAATGCAATGCATTTTTTTTTCTTCAATTAGTGCAATTCAACACGTTTTTTAGTTTCAATTAATATTCTTCCAATATGCTTTTTTTTTTGTCCAGAAAGAACATTAAATATGACTGTAGTTGTATCATTTTCCATTTTTAAATATAATTCAAATTGATTTAACCATAATCATATTCAATATCTCATATCACATTATTTAACAAGTTAATCGCATATTGCATTTTCTTTAATATTGTGCAGAATCTTGATTTTGCATTAGAAAAAGAAACATCCATGAATGAATGAGAAGAATGTTAATAATTATAAAAGCCATAATAAATTGATTTATTTCAGAGATTTATCCTGAGGTACAGTAAAGACTATGTAGATATCTTTGTGTTGTGCATAGACTTAAATTCTTTTTTGGGGGGGTGACTGATATCAAGCTTAACATACACTCACCGGCCACTTTATTAGGTACCCCATGCTAGTAACGGGTTGGACCCCCTTTTGCCTTCAGAACTGCCTCAATTCTTCGTGGCATAGATTCAACAAGGTGCTGGAAGCATTCCTCAGGGAGTTTGGTCCATATTGACATGATGGCATCACACAGTTGCCGCAGATTTGTCGGCTGCACATCCATGATGCGAATCTCCCGTTCCACCACATCCCAAAGATGCTCTATTGGATTGAGATCTGGTGACTGTGGAGGCCATTTGAGTACAGCGAACTCATTGTCATGTTCAAGAAACCAGTCTGGGAGATGATTCCAGCTTTATGACATGGCGCATTATCCTGCTGAAAGTAGCCATCAGAAGTTGGGTACATTGTGGTCATAAAGGGATGGACATGGTCAGCAACAATACTCAGGTAGGCTGTGGCGTTGCAACGATGCTCAATTGGTACCAAGGGGCCCAAAGAGTGCCAAGAAAATATTCCCCACACCATGACACCACCACCACCAGCCTGAACCGTTGATACAAGGCAGGATGGATCCATGCTTTCATGTTGTAGACGCCAAATTCTGACCCTACCATCCGAATGTCGCAGCAGAAATCGAGACTCATCAGACCAGGCAACGTTTTTCCAATCTTCTATTGTCCAATTTCGATGAGCTTGTGCAAATTGTAGCCTCAGTTTCCTGTTCTTAGCTGAAAGGAGTGGCACCCGGTGTGGTCTTCTGCTGCTGTAGCCCATCTGCCTCAAAGTTCGACGTACTGTGCGTTCAGAGATGCTCTTCTGCCCACCTTGGTTGTAACGGGTGGTTATTTGAGTCACTGTTGCCCTTCTATCAGCTCGAACCAGTCTGGCCATTCTCCTCTGACCTCTGGCATCAACAAGGCATTTCCGCCCACAGAACTGCCGCTCACTGGATGTTTTTTCTTTTTCGGACCATTCTCTGTAAACCCTAGAGATGGTTGTGCGTGAAAATCCCAGTAGATTAGCAGTTTCTGAAATACTCAGACCAGCCCTTCTGGCACCAACAATCATGCCACGTTCAAAGTCACTCAAATCACCTTTCTTCCCCATACTGATGCTCGGTTTGAACTGCAGGAGATTGTCTTGACCATGTCTACATGCCTAAATGCACTGAGTTGCCGCCATGTGATTGGCTGCTTAGAAATTAAGTGTTAAGGAGCAGTTGGACAGGTGTACCTAATAAAGTGGCCGGTGAGTGTAGTTTTCCATGGATTCATGTGTTTCCAGAAACCAAACAGGTGCTGAATCTGTTGCACTCACTAACCCATTTAAAACAGGACAGGACCGGAGCAAGAGACTCAAGGGGAAGCACACCACTATCAAATCACTGCAGCATTATGTAAGAGCAACTGTCTCCACTAACCTCTGAACAGCTCTGAGATTGCTGTAATGGGTCTCTCTCATCTCTCTCTCTTAGAGGCCCAAAACATGAATAGTTTATGAATAATTAATTAAACAGGTCCGGGAGGTAAAAGTATCATTAAAGTAGTCCATACATTTTGTGTGCTACATTCCAAGTCGTCTCAAGCAATATGGAAGCTGAACAGCACTGATTTAGAAAATGTTTAGTCACAATTCAGAGACACTGCACACAGAATCCATGTTTAAAGGCCCCAAAATAAAATAACAAACTGGTGTGACGTCATTTCAAACAAAAGGCCAAAATGAAGTTAGTTAGGAGTTAACTTCAGGAGTTCATAACAGCTTGCCATAGCAAACTTTATGTAAAGGTTCTGTTAAACACCTTTCACCTATATGTTGTACTGGTGTCAGTACCAATTTGCCTGACTGATGATAGGCGCTGTTGTATATGAAAAACATTAAACGGCAAAACGCGCCAAAAGTGGAGCTAAACAGAGCTGCTCCTTTGCACTGCACGCCACACGAAACATTTATCAGCTCGGCTCAAAACACACAACAGTGTGAGCTTAGAGTGAATGCATTTCCTCTCTGACCATCTCAAACACGCAACCACTAAACAGCACTGTGAGATCCAGTGAAAAGCGTTCCAGTTCAGTTCTCCCAAACACAAATCAAATGATTTGTGATTTAAACTAGTTCAAAGCCAAATAAAACAGCACTGATATTCTCACCAACACTGGCGGGGAAAACAGGAGAAACATTTAGCCACAACAATACAGTTAGAAGACTTTCAATCCAAAAGTTGCCAACATTTACCATGATTTACTGTAGTAACACAAACTGAAAATATGATATTTTGGCAGAAATGTAAAATATTCATATACATTTTCCTTTATATTATTAATATAGACATTAAATGTATTAACAGAGTTATGGAATATAATTACAGCATTTTTTTTTGTTATTAAGCTATACCATTTTTGAGCCCTTGTATTATTCTAAATTACTTTAGGCTACTGTTTTTCATAACAAATACTATAGAAGCAATATAGTTACTTTTTACCATGGTAGTGAGGTGAAATACGTGGTTTTATTGTTTGCATTATCCAAATACTATGGAAGACCCAATATGACCATATAAAAGTTTGGCTGTTACATTATTTTACAGATGTTACTGTTTTTATTAATGAACATAAATATATCTGCATCTTTATATCTATATCTGTACTCTTGTATTGCATTTTTGGGGAATGTTTACTGCAAACTTATTTATTTACTTGAAGAGCTTATCTGAGCAGCAAGAGAGTCACACCAGTCAAGTCAAGTCATCTTCATTTATATAGCACTTTTACCAATGTAGATTGTTCCAAAGCAGCTTTACAGTGATAATAGGAAATTAAAGTAACATAGATTGTTTTGGCTTTATGGCAGCTTTAGAATAAAGTTATTTTGTTAATTTATTCACTTCCGTCGCAACGATTATTAGTTATTAACTTAGGGGCCGCTAACACGACACCGTTTTAACAGAAAACTCTTACGTTCTCTCTACGCAACCTGTGAGAACGCAACCTTCTACAGATATCCGTGTTTGAATACAGTGTGTGCTACCAGTGCCACTGATCTCAAACATCAAACATGAATGCCTCTCTTAAAAAACTGTGTTTGGCTGGAAATGGTGTGTCTTGTTCTTCTGCAGTATGAGTGAGCATAAGAGCAACTCACTCCCAGCTTCAACAATCCACTTTACAGTTCTACATAAAACCCAGGAAAGCCATTTTTTATAAAGACTATACTGCGCAGGCATCCATAAAAACGGAGCTTTAACAAAATCAATCCTGACATGGCCAAAGTACACAGACTAAACACTGCATGAGACAGTGCTGTTTTCAACTGTTCTCAACATTAATAATAAGAAATGTTCCTTGAGCAGCAGATCAGCATAACTGACACATTCTGAAGGATCATGTGATACTGAAGACTGGAATAACGGCTGCTGGAAATTTAGCTTTGCCATCACAGGAACAAATTACATATTAAAATATATTCAAATAGAAAATAGTACAATACATATTATTGTGTTTGAAATGTTAAATACTGTAATAAAATTAATAGCCTACTGTAATAAAATTAATACTGTTATATTTTAAATATCCATTTCACGTCAAGCCTATAAAAAACTTGGCTGAAATACACGTTTTTAGACCCTTGACCCCTACGCACTTATAAACTTCTGTCAAGAGCCTCTCCAGTCTGGAGGATTACAGACTCTAGTGCTCGTCAAACACCTGACATCTAGACTAGATGCTTTGGTAAATGGCACTAGCACAGTATGCGTTTCTTATAAGCTCACTATCTTATATGCTGGTTTGCTAAGAAAATATAAATGTCAATGTACTGATGTCCCTCCTAGTAGATGTGTTCCCTCTCTCGCTCTCTCTCTTTTATGTAACAGAGCTTGTCTAATGCTCATAAACCGTCACGAGAGCAGCTGTGCTCAATAGATCTGTGTGCCTCTGAAACAAATTTGTTAAAGTTGAAGTAAAATGCCTAATTGAAATTTGGTTGGACAAACATATTTCGGAACAACTGTCCAAAACACACAAATACCAACAAAATCTTGATTCATGCTCAAAATGATTAAGTAAAATAACGAAAGCTACAAAGAAAGCCACAATAAGCCTGCAAAGCTGTTGTTTACCCATTCTGACAGATATCATGTGATGCGGAATCTCGGAACATAAACGGGTGCACTATGACCAATGAGATGACAGTTAACTCGTATGTGACTTAACAAATTTTGGACCATTTAGAAATGTTGCCTTGAAAAAATCAAGAAGAAATTGCAACATAGCAACAATTTTAATCCATGTTTCGGAACAAAGCAAACAATATGAAAATACCCTAAAGGATCATAAAGATGGCTATATAGTGCATCTTAGATTAGTCTATGGGCTTGAATGCGTCTTTTTTACAAGAGGTGTTACTGAACAAATTAGCAATTTTTGCTCGCCAAGTGATAAAACTGCTGAAAAAATTTAAGGGGCCTGATCCATATCCAATGACCAGAATATCTGAAGTCTTAAATTAAGAAAGCAAATTGAAATGTTCACAATTAAATTTTTTTAGTTGGACTATCCCTTTAAGGGTGAGCTCTTTTCTGCCAGTAATCAACAACCTAGCAACCACAATTTAACATAAAAAATAAATAAAAATTTCAAATTCAAATAGTGAGTGTGAGTGTGTGCGCGTGTGTGTGTGCGTGTGCGTTTGTTGAATCTGACACAAAACAGTACTTCAAAAAGAGATGCAGATTTACAGGAAGTGACAGGAGGAGGGATCATCTCAGTGAGGGAGAATAATCCCACGAGACGCATGTTCTACCAGCCGAATTCAGTCTAACAAAGAGAGTTTGACCACAGCTGCTGGATCTGAACACACACACACACACACACACACACACACACACACTTCACATCAATGTCTGACTGACTAAGTTTACTGCCTCTCAACCACTCTGAAAAGTGGAAACCATGACAACAGAGCAGTAGAGCAGGCAGGAGATGATATCAGCGAGGCAACTGGAGAAAAATGCTGTGAGGAGGTGGAAGAGAGATGCATAGGGATGGACTGAATATAAGGCTTTAATAACCAGATTGAATCAATTTACATTCCAGAGACTGAAATGAATAGATTAACAAACTGATGAAGAGAGTTTTATGTTTTCGGAACACAAAAAATTCTGGCAAAGTGAATCCTCCACTGGCGTGTTATGAAAACATCAAATACAATATATACCACTGTTAATGTACTCTCACTAATATTTGATATTCGCCCCTACGGAAAGATCACATCATTTGAAATGTACATCTTTTATTAAGCAAAAAGCTTTTTAATGTTTAATAACACCCATAAATTATTTATTGGCTGTACTTTTTTAACAAAGCCGTACCACTGAACAAAAAAAAAGGAACAATGAAAACAGTATCAGTCAAAGCGAACCCAGAAACACTCTTATTGTTATATAAGCAGTTAATGAGGATTGTTACTTTGTTAATGAGTTGTTGGATAATTTGTTAGAGACTGAACAGAAAATATCTACATATCAGGGGCAGAAATGTCTCAGTGCTCTCTTGCTCTTTTGTCCTCTTAAAATCTCCCTCTCTCTCTCTATTTGAATTAGGTGAAGTGTGCTTAAAGCAAGACCAGAAAAATGACTGTTTTACCAAAGCAGAAAAAAATAAGTGAAATAGATTAAAATAACAAACATGCAAATGGAATAAATAGAATTTGTTTTATATTCACAAGAGGGGGGAAAAAAAGTATTAAATGAAACGAAACGAAACAAGAAATAAAGCATAAAGGCAAATGATATTTATAAAAATATTTAATATTTATTAAAAGATCATTTAAAATAGAAAATTTGTGCTGGGCAACAATTAATCGTGATTAATCACATCCAAAATAAAAGTTTGTGTTTACATAATATATGTGTGTGTACTGTGTATAATTATTTTGTATATATAAATACACAGACATGCATGTATATATTTAAGAAAAATGTATTATTTATATATAAAATATTTATATATAACAAATTATGTATAAAATATATATACAGTATATGCAAATATTTATACATGCATATATGTGTGTATTTATATATACAAAATAATTATACACAGTATACACAAAAGTGCAGAGTAAAGGTCCTTGCACACCGAGTCCGAAATTTTCATATGCGTTTTTTCGTATTCGTCATTCGGTGGCTCTGAATTGTCAAGACACCTCTCAAAATGCTTACTATGGACGCGAAAAACGAAGAAAATCGAACCCGATCCAATTTTATGACGGATTAAAGTTTCGGAGGCAGTAAGTGTAAATGTGATTGACATGTGAGGTCGTATTTATTTTTTAACGTGTGAAAATTTCTGACGATAATTTCGGACTCATTGTGCAAGGACCTTAAATTTAAAGTAATAAAGACTTTTTTTTTTTCTTAAATAGAAAAAAGGTATTATGTCAATAATTGTAATAATCTATTAATACAATAATCAGTGTTTTACCTCTACTATGGTTTTCAAAACATGCAGATACCCAATTTTATATAACAAATCATTAATGGTAAGTAAATTCCCTCAGTCCTGAAGCATATGAGCACTGACATGGTAATACTGAGTTGCCCAAACAACACACAAACATCTGAGGGTGTAAAAAGGGGAGGTTCAGGGGTGAATCTAATAACATCTTGTGGGGTGATTGCCCCCTTTTTCCCCAATTGACAATTAAAAATATTTGTTTTGTTTTTTTAAATCACACAGAGCAACAAACGCATAAATGCATACAAATCTCATATAATTTAGTGTGAAATTATGGGGTGGGGGGTGTTTGTGGAGGATTAGTCTTTTCCTGGTTAACTGCTCAATGCATTCTCCTTAGTGAATGAAACAAGCTCTCCCTCAACAGCCACAACACCCCCACCCCCCTTCCCTCCCATCCCATCCCATCCCATCCCCTCTCTAGTGTGATCTGCGTGTTTCTGCCAGTCTTTCCTCCATTTACCATTCTCTGAAAGCCCTTTATGTAACTCAACCTTACAGCCGGAGCAAATGAACGGCAGACTAAACAACCACAACAAGTGCATCTCCTCAGCCTAGCATTACCCACAAACCCCTGCTGACAGCTTCTGCCCACATGACTTCCACCCAGATATAAAGAGCCCATCAACACAACATTTGAATATTCATGGGAACAGCATGTACTTTGGGTCTCACACAAACAAATTTGGAATAAAATCACTGTTCACCACGGAAATTTTGTATATTTTTAATAAGTACATGGAAATTGTACCTTGAGAAAGATGAGAGTGAGGAAACAAGGAAGACTGAGAATGAGAAAAGAAAACCAAAAGGTAGAGAATGACGAGAAAACAGGGATGAGAAAATGAAGAAAGGAAAAGAGGTAAGAGGAGAAAAAGAGAAGCCAGAAAAAGTAAAAGAAGAAAGGAATAAAAAAGGGAAAACTAGAGAAAAGAAAATGGAAAAGAGAAGGAAGACGGGGATGAAAGTAGGAAGAAAGGGAAAAGAGAAGATATAGAAAGATAAGACATAAGACAAGGATGTGAAAAGAAAAAGAAAACAGGGATGAAAAGGGAAAAAGATGGAAAATGAGGGAAAGAGACTTTTTACTTCAAATAAAAGTGGTATTATACCACAGTGATTAAGATAAGAATACCACTGAACAGTACTTTGAAACCATGGTACTATTTAACTACCATATTCATCTATCATTGTACTTGTTTAAAAGGGGCTGACGGACGTCAGACTCAGAACAAACACAGTTACTAAACAAACACAACATGCTCGAGAGGCTCATTCACATACAGCAAAAGATAACATTATTAGCACAGGCAAATTCAGCACAACTCTAACATGAGCAGAGATGCTGGAACTAAGAGGAAAGAGGATCTATACGTACTGCTGTAAAGAGTGTCTATCCAGGAGAGCCTGGGCAGCTCGCGAGTGCTCAGGTGCTCCATCCCCCCGCCTGCCGTCTCCTCCAGTGCTGTGTCTCCTTCAATCTCTTCCCTTACACTATCTCTCTTTACTCGCCCACAACTCGTCTGATCTCCTTAGTGATTATGGAGGGAAATGGACATATCTGAGTTTGAGATAAAGAGCCGCTATGTGTTGCTGAGGAGAGATTGACGTGTCAGTTCGTACTACAGCTCCTCACACGTAATACAGGCTGGAGCTGCTCGCTGCCAACGGTTGCTATGGGAAGGAGAGGAACTCCTCCCCCCTCTCTATCGCTCTCTCTCTCTCGCACATTCACTCTCGTTCAATCCCCTTTTCTTCAGTACACTGTCTCGATTTTTGTAATTTCATTCACTCTTATTAGGGACCAAACACTGAAAGTGCATAGGCACCACTTCTTCTTCTACTACTTCTTCTTCTTCGAAAACTACGAAATTTGGCACACCGATAGAGGACAGTCTGACCAGTCACCATAGCAAATTTGGAGTATTTAACTCAATCCCTCTAGTGCCACCAACTGTCCAAAATTGCACTCATGTGTATGCTAATAACTTTTGAACCTTAACAGCTAGAAACAAAATTTTCCCTCTGAATCCTTGGCTCAAGACGATTCGATTGCACCCTATGACTTCATTTTCCGTCATGGAAATGTGTCCGCTATTTGGATTTTTTTTTTTTAAACCTACTTTTTCTGACTCGTCCTAGATGGTTGCTCTGATTTTCACGAAAATTTTACCAGATCATCTTCAGACCATGGTGACAAAAAGTTCTGGAATTCAAGTTGATTCGTCAAACTGTTCTCGAATACCGCGCAAACTAATTTTACATATCGCTTGCGTAGACCAAACTTGGTACATGTCATCCAAAAACAAAATTTCCAAAAATGTGTCTTTTGTAATGACACTTATTTTAATATATTCCTTGGGTCACGCCGAGAACATAGAAAACAAGTTTGCCATATTTGGCCGAACTTCCTGTCCGCCATCTTGATTTTCACCAAAATCGAATCGTATCATCAACTGACCGTGCCGACTAAAAGTTATGGATTTTGTATTGATAGATTAAAATGATTTCATTTGCAGCAGCAAAGTTTACTAAATGACTATTCAGGCATTGTCTCTACAATGCCTTTGCATATTGACAGTAAACTTGTTGTGTCTTTGTCTCATCACTCTGACCACACCCCATCAATTTCTAACTGCTCCACCTATTGGTTAAAAGTGACAAACCATTAAATTATATTATTAGTGACTATATATGATTTTTTACACCCATTTTGCCTAAAATCATCTTAAAGGTGCTCTAAGCGATCCTGGGTGACGTCACTTCTTGTTGACGTTCGAACTATTGTCAAACAAAACGGAGGCTAGCTAGACCCTCCGCATCTCGTCTCCTCCCCCTCCCTTCCTACCTGAATGTCGGACTGGAAGCCCTTCTGCCGGCGGAGTTCTCGCCATCTTTCGAATGCTTTACCGATGTAAATTCGGTACTTCGCGCGTTCTTTATCCTTTTCCCTCTTCTTTGTAAGTTGATCATCGGAACGTCGTCTCTTTGGTCGTGTGTCGGCCATTATTCAAACTTCCCTCTCCTTCACACAACCCCTTCATGTGCACGCGCACTAACCCCCCAGACCCACCCTCAAATACTTCTTGCCAGTGATTGGCTGGAACACTGTTTGTTATGTTTCGTGGAGCGGGTCGCCGCAGTTTGTTTTTGTTGCCGTTTGTGGAGCCTGTGGTGTCTACAGAGACCACGTTTTTTTACAGTGTGTTCAGGGGACAGGCAGCTAGCGGATAGTGAGGAGATGTTTGCTGTATGTGACAAAAAATATTTTGGCCTGACATCACTTAGAGCACCTTTAAAAAATCTCTTTAATTACTCATTGTTGCAGTTGGTCTGCCAGTCCCAGCCATGTTGGCGTGTCTTATCGTCTTCTTGTGCTTGGCCCCGATAATTGCTGATGGCAGCTACATTCTCTAAATAGTATAGTGGTTGCTAAGACAAGTACAATTCTACTACTGTTTATAATTATGAACTGGAACAAACACAACCATAAGTTTAGTAACCATAAGTTTAAAACTAAGGTTAGCCTTTGTCAAATATTCATGGCCAAAAAAGGTCCATTGTATATTGTCATTAGTGTAGTGATATATAAAGCTTACACAGAAGTCAGTGACAAATCAAGAGGTATTCTGTTGGTCAAAGCGGATGTGATTGAACAGAAGAAATTAACTGGAGAAGATTTCCACTCCAAAGAAGGTGGAGCCTCAGAACGCACCTACCTATTACATAATCGCCATGGACCAAAGGTAGTTTGAAGGGGGTTACCAGCTAGAGCAAACTTTTCCGGAAAGTTCGCTTTAGCAATCTGTTTTGACCTCCCGAAAGTTCAAGTTCAAGTTGTGGAACAGATTTGTTCCACAAATCGAACTGTTCGAAATAACATCAGTTCGTTCTTCAATTTCACTTGAAATCAGGACCTTTAAAGTAGAAATTGAACCTGTGATTCCAATGGAAAGCAACTGACACTTTTTTTCATGTTTAAAGGCATACTATGCAGGAATTTTACCTTAATATAACAGCTTCAAAGTAATTTCGGTGGTAAACAAACTCATAATAGGGCGATTCATCCTGCTAGTAAAGCTTGGGGGGGTCGCCGCTGGAAATACCAGCAATGCAAGTCTGAGAGGGGCGCCCCTGACAAATCTCGCGAGAATCGCGACTTGCTTTACGGCAACGACGTCACACACAACAACAACCTATGAAGCACGAAGACACTTGCGCTCATTTCAGATGATGGAAAAAGCAAAGAAAACGCGGTAGGAAGAAAGTAGGAAAAGGAAGGCTTTCACTCTTTGGCGCAAGTTAAAAAGTAGCACTGGATGCAACAGCGATGCTGACCTGGCGATCTTGCTGATGGACTAGTAAGTAAATATCTTACTTGTAAACTTGTTTGCGTCATATGTTGTATTGCGCAACTTGCGCTTGCTTGTAGTATGCCATTGTTTTTATGATGCTGTTCATTCATTCATTGGTGATAATTAGACCAGTCCAATAATTTCCACATATGTTTAGCTAGATTTCGATTATCTAATTAGTGTAAACGAGCACAATTTGCAAACTATTATGATAAATTGCAATAATCATGTCTAATGACATCATAACGGCCAATGTTATGAAATAATGCGACGTACATTTAACTTTATTGATGTCATCAGGCATTTTGTAATGTTTACATTACAATCAAAAAACAAATGAAATTATACATTAGGCCTAGACTATAGGCTATTTACTTGTGATTTAGCTGCAATCATGTAAAAACGTTATAAGCTGCCAAACGCGATAGGCTACTTTATTATTATAGAGACGAGCGGCGGTAAGTGGGTCAAGTGCAAAATGACTGACACCTGTGTCTCGTTGCAGTAATTGGCGTGGGGAGACCGTATAAAGCAGACTGGAACCAGCGATCGAGGAGAGAGGAGGGCTGAGGACTCGTGGGAAGTGGGAAGAGGTCTTTGAGAAAGACGAACCTGATCGAGTATTTTGAAACTGTCTATGAGATTTATGTTCGACGTGCGCAGGTGGCGCCAGAGCTTTGAGTTGTTAAATAAAATACCCACGAGTCTCAGCCAGCTGACCCCGGTCTCCTTCCTTCACACTCACACGACAGGGGCTTGTATTACATTCTGTTTAAAAGTAGACATGTCTGTCTGTGAGGCTAGGCTACCTTATACGCTGAGTTTCGGTTCATTTATGAGACGAGCTCCAGTTCACGCGCCGTCGCCTCAGTTTCGTGATTATCTACCGTCTGCTATATTTAATTATTATTGATTAAATCCAGGCAATTGGTTGATGAAACATTGATTAAAATTAAGATACAATTAATACAAAACGAAATTCACTTTAAAGAAAGGTTTTGTGCTTTCTGTCTCTGTGAAAGTTTTAAGCATCTTTTAGTGCCGCTTTCACAGTGGTCACCTCTGTAACATTGTTTTTCCTCATATGGGAACTGAAATGAATATCAGTTCATGGTTTGTGTGTGTAGGCTATAAGAGAGAAAGAGAAAATGCCAGTATTTCATTGAGACTTGAGATTAAATAAAATGCTTAAGTATTGTAGATCTCGTATTAATTTTCACATGCAGTTACACCTTGTCGGTTAAAAATAAGAAAGTGGCTGGTAAAAACATCGAGTGGCTGGTAGATTTTGAAATCCACCAGTCACAGTGGCCGGTGGACAAAAAAGTTAATTTCCATCCCTGCTACCGAACAGGTACCGGTGTACAGGCTGGGGGGTGTATTTACGACAGTGCAAGTATTGCACAGCGACTCTGGGGGTCGCTGTTTGACAAAAACACAATTTCTGCATAGTATCCCTTTAATACTGTAAAGTTGCTTGCTTTAAAGCAATCTATTGTATAAACGTGACGTGACTTGACAGGAGTGCCAAATTCCAGAGCTTGTGCAAACATGTCCACATCGCTATGATCAGACGCTTTCTTAATTGTTTTCTCACCGCTGACATTTTGTTGTGCGTTTAGATTGTTATTGAGAGGAAAATGCATAGAAGAATTAAAAAGAACTCCAGAGTGAGTATATTGGGGCCTTAAGTCATGTCTGGTGACTATAATATCATAAAGACTTAAAGGGATAATTCACCCAGGAATGGAAATTCCTTCCCTTGAAATTTACTGAGACTCATGTGGTTCCAAACCTGTATGACGGTTTCTTTCCAAACGGTTTCTTTCACAAAGTAAAGATATTTTGAAGCAAAATATGCTCTTTTTTTTTTTTCTGCAAAAAAAAAAAAAAAAATACAGGTTTGGAACAGCATGAGGCTGAGTAAATTATGACAGAATATTGATTTTTGGATGAACTCTCCCTTTAAGAGTGGGCTGTACGCAAATACCTAGCAAACACCAAGAACTTCCTAGCAACCACAGTTATACAATATTATACACTTATACCATTTATTTATTTTTTCCCCTTTGGATGATTTATGCAAGTTAAAAATAATTAAGTTTAAAATACATAAAGGAAAACCAGTTAATTTTGTTTATATGCACCAATATGACAATACAAACTAGGTTTGAGCTAGCTGGGCTTTCTCCTAGCAGGAGTGGGAGTTTGTCCATATTTGATTTCTAATGGAAGTCTTTCTGGTAGGTTGTAAAAAGGGGATAGAAAGTGTCCCTTATGTTTGTTTAATTGGGGCACGATCTCAAAAAGTGCAGCTCTGTTTCCACTTGATTCTCTGTGCAGTGAGGGCACAGTCGCTCTTCCTTCGGCAGCCAGGTCTGTCTGTGTCTGCCTGTCTCTATGCTCTGACTGTTCACTGAGTCTGTACATGCTCAGGACTTTCATCAGTTTAGGGTCGCTCACTTTACTCAGGTATCCTGCCAATTCATATGTTCTGTGTAGGGCCAAATAGCATTCCAATTTACTCTGTTTGGCTGTTGCGTCTGTCCAACGTTTGAGGTATTTTTCTTTTCGTGTTTTAGTTATTTGGTTTGGTCTGGCTATGTTTTTATTGTCAGTTTGTGACATTATCTCTAATACCAATCGGCCAAGATACATATCGCTAGATACTTATGATCGGATTTTGTCTAATAGTTCAGCTAGTGTCATTGGAGAGTTTTTCTTTCTTAAAGTATTCCTATATTGTTTAAGTTTTTGTGATAAAGATGACGGACGTTCTCATTGTCAGCATCTCTGTGTTTCTGGCTGGATAGCATTCTTAATTCCTTCCTAAGTTTTTTGCAGAACCATTTCTCCGTGGATAAGTTGGATTTCCTTTTTAAGTTGGATAATGTTTCTGATACCTCAAATATTCTGTTCAGCTTGTCTACTGCTAGGTTTGTACCTTCTCTATTGTGGGAGAAAGGAGTGGCAAGGAATTGGTCTAATAGGGCTTGAATTTTTGGTTGACTAATTGTACTTAGATATGTATCTTTACTGTTTTGTTTCCATGTATACATGTTTCTAAGTGAATGGAGCTGGGTTTGTTTAGATGCTTCTTGGTTGGGCATTGCTGTTTAAGTAGAGGGTTATTTTACTGTGGTCTGATAGTGGGTTTAGTGGGCTAACTCTATCTCCCTCTCTGAGAGAATTAACTTAATACATCATGCCTTGGGCAACAAGGAACCCCCATAACAAACCCCTAAAAAAGACATCCCTGTTCCCCCCAAACCCCACCCCCACATACACACTCAGAGGCAAGGGTTGTGATAAGCCAGACTGAACAACTTCAATTAGGACACAAAGGCCTCCTGGGAGGATTCCCCCAACCTCTCACAGCAAGCTGCCAGCGCTAAACCCAAGACAAAGAACACAATCCACACACATACAGTATACTCGCTCAATACAGATTCATAAACACTAAACAGAGCATCTCAGAGTATCCACTTAAACACTCAAGATCTATATGTGCACAAACTCATAAACACTAATCTCGCCAGAGGTCGTTTGAAGTCAGACTTTTAGAAAGGCCCCCAAAGATCTCAAATTAAAGTGCTGTCTTGCCACTTGCCATATTATTGCGTGCATGTGTGCGTGTGTGTGTGGCCACTCGTGGCAGAGATAAGCAGCAGTTCATTAAATATGGATCTGACATAACACACACACAGCTCTTTGTTTCTGGATGAAGGCCACCAGTACATAAACACAACAGGGGCTTGTGATAGAGATGGGACCCACAAAGAACAATAAGATTGCACACTAGACTAATGAAAGAAAAGAAACTTAATCTGATTGGTGTAGGGGTGTGCGATATCATCTACGATAATATCGCGATTGTTCTTTTGCGATGTGCGATCTGAAATTATTGAGTAGACTATGTCCCTCACATAGCAAAAACACACACGGATTGCACGGATACACTACGTGATGTAGTCTATTAGGTTAGACTAGTGTGCTGGCACATTTAAGGCGCACACTTTTACTGCGTGATTTAATCAATTAAAATGCATTTAGAATGGCCTCAATATTCAAGTTAAGCTGCACAAATACCTCTAATACCTCTAAGTCTTTTATATTTATATAATTTAATATAGCTAATCAATATTACACAAAGAATGCCTTTTTTTGTGCAAATATCAGAATGATTAGAAATGTGATACTGATTTTATACAATCGTTCAATAAACAAGAAGTTAATATTTAGGGACTAACATTTTAGACACAATATTGCCAACGAAAATAGTTCCAAACAAAGCAACAGGAATGTTTTGCGTCTCTGATCAACACATGGCTGTGAATGCACGAATCGTTTGCATTAAAAAAATCAATGAATCACTCATTATAAGACAGTCAAATCAAAGCCACTAGAAGGCAAA
Organism: Semotilus atromaculatus; assembly: GCA_031834385.1. NCBI lineage: Eukaryota > Metazoa > Chordata > Actinopteri > Cypriniformes > Leuciscidae > Semotilus > Semotilus atromaculatus. Next base: position 9,579,390 of record JAULUF010000030.1, read on the forward strand.
CCTGCAACCTAGCCAAAAAAGCTTAACGGCTGATCCTAACGGCTGTGCTCGGCTGTGAAGCTACGCAGGGAAGGAGACCACAGGCTGTTTTTAAAAAAAATAGATGTCAATGGAGAAGAAGCTTCACAACACTGAATAAACCGCTTTTTGAGGAAATAGCTTATTTAATGAATTTTTTAATGCCTGCACTAATCTTCAACATGTTTTACGCTAAACAATACTTTTGTTGGGAACGATATGTAGATTTTACTATGATAAAAGGTTATTTTATAAGAGAAGGCAGAGAAGGGAATGTCGCGACATGCTTACTGCATGACATTTAGGCGCTCACTTGCATTTAACTTAAAATAATCCGGCTACTCTTGATGTAAGACCAAAAATGACTAATACGTCGTTTTGAAACTGACAAATTGTATTTGTGTGCACTCAAAATAACTAAACATTGTGCTTTTGTAAAATAAAGAAACCAATCAGAATGAGCTTTCTGCCACCTCGGTCTCTGTGAACTCGAGCCAGTCAAAAAGTAAACAAACTCAGCGTAAACTTCCTCACAGACATGAGAAATACATCTATTGAAAGCTTGAAATTTCTAATTTTAAATTAACCGATTTAAACGGAAAACTAATATTCTCAGATTATTGTCTGAAACGTGCAAATAGGTCCGTGCAGTAGCCTACTGTGGAAATGTCGAGTCAGCATCACTTCATCACTGCAGCCGGAAACATAGAAAACACTAGTTTATCTATAAATTATTAAAATGTCTCCTTGCTGTTTTGTCGCAACACAATCATAATATTACTGTATTTAATTTATGCACTGTGAGAAATTTGATGTGTGCTCTTGAGCGCTGATTAGGCCATGTATAGGCAATTAAAAGGCACCTATTATGCCCCTTTTTACAAGATATAAAACAAGTCTCTGATGTCTCTAGAGTGTGTATGTGAAGTTTTAGCTCAAAATATCCAACAGATCCTTATTTACAGCATGTTAAAATTGCCAATTTTTGGGGGTGAGCAAATACGCACCGTTTTTGTGTATCCCTTTAAATGCAAATGAGCTGAACCTTTCAAGAAGACGGCAGGGCTTCGAGAACTCGTGCTCTGGTGTCAGGACAATCTCATCTCACAGAATGAAAGCGTCAGAACAGAAACTGTCAGTAGCACTGTTCATTTTGACCCGGAGCCGGACAATAATGCTTACAGAGCCAGAGAATATGCTGTATAGAGATAGAACAGATATAGTTTTGTTTATTACAGTTATAGCTTGCTTTTATCCACTATTAGTACAAGCCTGTTGTAGCGGACCCTGTCCGAATGATGGCCAAAAATAAATGAGTTTTATGAAGTTTATTGTACTTCACACAAAAGATGAAGCATCCGTTTTACTCCAGACATATAAAACGCGTAACTAATACAGTGATATAAAAGACCAAACTCGCACCTTATTGAGAAGGCTGTAGGCTACTATATGGCTATAAGGCAAGCAGATGGACTCAAAGTTTCACACTAAGCGTTTCCCAGTGATATAACTTACTGGCATAAAGTTGGCTTGCTATTGGACATTCGCAAATTTAGGGACCGTCTCTAAAGTTACATATACATTGGTACACACGTTTCTAACTTCAATAGCATTGGGAGAGAATGACTTACAGAAAAGTGGCATGATGCACACCTTTTATATTTTTGATATGTATTCAAATAAATTGAAGTTTGCTATTGAAGTAAGAAACGTGTGTAATGTCGTATGTAACTTTAGAGACTCTAAGCGCAAACATCCAATGTCAAGCCAACTTTATGCCAGTATATCCATAGGCGTAATTTGCGGGTGGGACATGTCCCCACCACTTTTGAAACCACTTCTCGCAGCACGGATGTACATACAAATAGCCTAAATAAAACATCTCCAGTTAACTAGCAGAGCATTCATTTCGTTCGTTCGTTTGTTAAATAAGAGGCGATCTAACGTTGAAATGTGTTGCTTATGAAATCAAGTGCTCGTTGCCACTGCCAACAGTGGCGCGGATGCAGTAAATCTTGTGGCTCACGCACAGTCTTAACTCGGAAGCGCGCTTCAATCGGTTGTGGAGACTCTCTTCTCTGTTCATTCCGGTGCAATCACAACAACAAACTGCACACAAACGTGTCCCTACTTGATATACATCCACTGATAAATATAATCGGTTTTGATGAGGGGGAAAAACTATACGAGTGCGGATAAGAACCCAGAACGCTTGGCAAAAGTTATGCCACTCAACCATTTAAGTACGTACATTTGTTCACGTCAAAATTCTCGGCACTAACAACCTATTAGATCTCATTAAACACGACAGATGAAATCCAATGTACTATTTAAATCGATTGCTGGACATCGTAATTTTATTGTACAGCCTACATCTGATTTATGATTTAACATTGTATTAGCAACACACACACACCTACAAACCTGTCCCACTCACTATGCCACTGAGTATATCACAGGGAAACGCTGCGAGAAAATTTGCGCTTTAAGTTCATATTCTGAGTTCATCTGCTTGCCTGTAGCAATATAGTCCCATTAAGCTACGTTAAGCAGTTTATATTCCAGCAATCCTCTGAAGTATTGAGTGAAACCCTTTTACTGAAGCACATCGCCACGACAAAGTTAACAAATACACTTACATTTCTATAAATTAGTTTTTATGAATGCATGGCTTGCTCTCGTCAACAACACACGCTTGCACCCCCTGCTGGTGAGGTCGACTAACAGCAGATGGAGAATTTGTGGAAGCTCATTTGTAAAGCGAAATAAAATGAATGAAAATTGCCTGTTGAATATTATAGGTTGTATTTTTAAAAAGTTTGAATATTTTTTAAGTGAAATATGAAGGGTTAATATGGATTATTGAATTTTTAATAATGAAAATGTGTTTGAAATGTTTTGAATTGAAATATTCACAGCTTAAATATTCAACCATTTCAAATTTCAGCCAATAAAAAAATTCAAGTCCTAAAAATACAATGCATTAAAAAGCAAGCATGGTTAATGCTATGTATATTTTTTCAAGTAGTGCAATTCAACAAGCTTTTTGTTTCAAAAACATTTGGCATTATTTTACTTCCATAGATTGGGGGGAGGGGGCATTATCATATTATTATGATTTGGCTTATTCATTTTGCTTGTAAATATTAATATACACATGCGATTAGTCAACTAATCACTTAAAGGGCCCCTATCATGGATTTTTGAAAATGACCTTTCATGTAGTGTGTAATATAGCTCTAAGTGAATGAAAACATCCTGAAAAGTTTTAAATCTGAAAGTGCACCGTATATAAAGTTATTGTCTTTCAAAAGTAAGAGTCGACTCTGAGTCAATGAAATTAAATAATTTTTTTCAAACGAGTCGTAAGCCGTTTCGTCGTGACGTCAAGACGAAACATTAGCCTGCCCACTTATTGCGCGCGCAGACACCAGGGAAACTTAAACATCTAACCGGCAGCTGATCCTGACACCTCTGAGTTTCACAACAGGTACAGTGCAGCAAGAGAAATTATCTCCAACATGGTTGATGACAGAAAAAAATGGCAGAAAGAAATGTTGTTGTGAATTTTCGCTTTGCTTTTGGTGTGAACACACCATAAGAACAGTAAGTGTGGCGAGGGAGGCTAGTTCAGCTAGGTCTGCAGCGGGTGAGAGAGACAGAGTTTTGCCTGGCAACTAGTTTCTCTGTATAGCTGGGTAACCGTGCTATTATAAAATGTAAAAAAAAGGATCTGATTATTCTCCACAAGGAGCCAGTGGAAGGGGGGGGGAAATGTTGTCCCTGGACAGGCTGTCTGGTCCGTCGTTCAGAGAGCACACCTCTCAGAGAGCGCAGATAGTGCTGAGACCACAGTAGGAGACATTCTGTCAGATCGCAGAGGTTCCTGGATTTGACACCGCCCTGACGGTTCACGTAGGATACCACCGACATGGTGATATCCGTCCGAACTGACTAATACGGACGCAAGATTGAGACGCATTTTTTAAAAGTTGACCTCCTTTTAACTTGAGCGCTTCGTTTTTAGAGCATAGTGTCATGCGCGAGACACTGCAAAAGAAGCAAGAAGTGAGTGCAATAGTGAGACATACCAAGGATGGAAATTAGCACCAGACTGCTGGTGATTTTGTATTGTTTATCTTGGCGGGTAAATAAAAGTAGCATGCTGTTTCACCCGGACACTTTTAGAAGGAGGCAGACCTTGAGACTTTACCCTATGGAATAAACGGCTTAAGTATTGTAGATCTTGTAGTATTAATTTTCACATGCAGTTACACATAGTCGGTTAAAGAAAGTGGCTGGTAAAAACATTGAGTGGCTGGTAGATTTTGGAATCCACCAGCCACAGTGGCAGGTGGACAAAAAAGTAAATTTCCATCCCTGGGTCATACATGTCCATCTAGAGCATTTATATTGAAAAATAATGGAAAAGCAGCGCAGTGGAATGGCAGCTATTTTCATCTCATATAGTCTGTAAACTATTGCGTTACTGAGGCAACGTTTGCATTTGAATTACATTTCAAAGAGCTTTCCCCAGTGGAAAATTAAACCATATCCGTACCGACTCGGGGTGATCGGCATGGAATGGAAGAGTTATGAAAAGAGAACGGTTTGGCCCAACGGTGGAAAAGCAGCATTAGTCTCCTTCCATCTATTCCTCCAACCTTCACTGAACTCACTAAACTGAAGACAAGCCCAACAACTGTGGTTATGACTGATGCTATACCTTCTGCGGTCTAAAACACCTCTGGCACCAGAAGCATGGGCATCTGACTGCTGGGAGGAGATTAAAAAACAAGAAAAGTGCAGACAGTGGGCAGGTACTGAATCATGGGGGATGTAGTAGCAGTAGCACATTTATTAAAACTGACAGGTCAAGTAATGTTCTTGCAAACACCATAATCAAATTTTCCTCTCCCATTAACCACTTTGCTTCTGTCCCTCTGTCTGTTCTTCTCACTACTATATTCCTTAAATCCATTTAAGCAATTAACCCTCTCACCTGTCTGTCTCTCTCTGTGCAATTGCAAAGAGCTTAACTAGCATGACTGTATAATAAACATATACTACAATACAAATAACCAAATATACTACAAAACAAATCCAAAAGAAAACAGGCCAAGAAAAATATAACATATCTTATTATATATATATAACATACACTGCCATTCAAAGGTATATTATGCTCACCAAGGCTGCATTATTTGATTAAAAATATTTTTAAAAAACGTAATTGTTAAATATGATGACAATTTAAAATAACTTTTCTATTTGAATATATTTTTTGATTAAATATATTCCTATTTATTCCAATATGCTAATTTGCTGCTATATATAAATTCTCTCTCTCTATCACTATTGTAAACTGAGCTCAGAATTTGCCTCTCATTTCCTGAAACACATGCCATGACTTCAAAACCAGTAAGTAATGTATATGCTGACGACACATTGTGGGCTAGTAATCTACTATGGCCAGCCATAGTAACATCATGGTCTGCTGACCTTAGTGTTTTTGTTTGTTGTTGCCGGTTTAATTTTTGTTAGTTTCAGTTTACTTCCATTTGAGTCTTTGATTTTTATATGGACTTTATTTTGGAAATTACTTTCATTATATCTGTAACTTTTATTTTGGAAGAAATAAATCTTCTCATCGGTTCATTACCTGTCCTGCCTGTTCTTGGCCACGCCCTAACAAATGGGTCTTTTACTGGCCATCCCACCGCTGCCACCATGGAGAGCACCCACCTCCGGTTCCTCGCCCACATGGCGGGAAAGAAAGTCAGCAGTCAGGTTCTCTCTTCCTGGCCAGTGGAGAACTGTAAATTGATACGGTTGCAGAGACAAGTACCAGCGGGTTATCCTGGCATTGGTGTCCTTCATGCTGTTCAACCATTGGAGTGCTCTATGGTCAGTCTCTAAAGTGAAATGCCTGCCTAAGAGATAATATCTTAAGGAGTCCAAGGCCCATTTCACTGCCAAGCCTTCCTTCTCAATAGTGGAATACACATTTCCCTAGGAAACAGTTTTCGGCTAATATAGGCCACAGGGTGATAGTTTCCCACTTCTCCTTGAAGTAGCACTGCTCCTAGTCCAACTCCTGATGCATCCGTCTGTAACACAAAGGGTTGATCAAACCTAGGACTGTGCAACACTGGGCTTTCCTGTAGGGCTCCTTGAATATCCTGGAAAGCTCTCTGGGCCTGCTCAGTCCACTGAATCTGGTTTGGGCCATTCTTCTTAATCAGATCTGTTAGGGCAGCAGCTCTAGGAGAAAAATTGGGCAAAAATTGACGATACCACACAACTAATCAGAGAAAAGACCTCACCTGTTTCTTGGTCTTAGGTAGTGTACAGGACTTAATAGCTTGCACCTTCCCCACTTGTGGCCAGATGACCCCATTTCCCAGGACATACCCAAGGTATTCAGTCTCTTTCTTTGCCAGGGCACATTTACCAGGATTGATTGTCAGTCCCGCTTCTCGGATGCGTCTTAAAACCATCTGCAAATGCTTTAGATGCTCCTCCCACGTTTCACTGAAAATTACAATGTCATCAAGGTAAGCTGAAGTAAAATCAGACAAGCCGTGCAATACCTGATCCATCAGTCTTTGGAAAGTGGGAGGAGCCCCATGCAGGCCAAAAGGCATTGTCTTAAAATGATGTAGGCCCCAAGGAGTCCGGAAAGCAGTCAATTCCTTGGATCTGGAACTCAAAGGCACTTGCCAGTAATCGTTGCATAGATCAACAGTGCTCAGATATTTAGCGTTTCCCAGGCGTTTCAAATTTCGAAACTGAATTCAAATATCGGAAGTCAATGCAAAATCTTGTAGTTCCATCCTTTTTTGGTACTAAGACCACAGGACTGCACCATTCACTTTTGGAAGGTTCAATCACCCCCAAAGAAATCGTCAAGTCCAATTCCTTTTTAAGAGCTGGAAGTAATCTTTCAGGTATACGATAACTCAGTCTCTTTGGAACTGCATCTTCTTTCAAAACGATATCATGCTCTACCAACGTTGTTCGACCAGGCTTCGCCTGGAACAATTCAGGATGACACAGAGACTGAAGTTGCTGTTGCTGGGACTCAGAGAGATGATCTACATTGAGCACTGAAGAATTCAGACCAGGAAAATACTGCTCTTCCACCTCTTCCTCATCTTCCACAGATCGAATCAGCAGACATTCCTTCCGAGGGGACCATTCTTTCAACAGGTTTATATTAGTTGTCGACCGATATGGGTTTTTTGATGGCCGATGCCGATATCTTAGCGAGCAGGGTGGCCGATGGCCGATATAAAGCTGATATATATATATATATACATGTGTATATATATATATATATATATATATATATATACATACATGTGTATATATATATATATATATATATATATATATATATATATATATATATATATATATACACACACACACACAGACTTTATATATATTTTAATCAATATTTAATCAATTAGAAATAAATTAGAAAAAAAATCTTTAAAATAAACATTCTTAGGCCCTATACTTTAGATGGCAACTTCTTGAATCTGCAATCCTATTACAGTATTTTTCACAAATAAAGTAATTGTTTTTAAATATATGAATATGTGAATAAAAAGGAAGTAAACACTGTAACAGTGCACTCAGTAATCTGGTAATTTTATGCGCACTGATAATATAATATTTTTTCAAATAAAGACTTTTTTTTACTTTGACAAGGGAACGCTGCGTCAGCGGTGCGAGAGCAGCGCGTATTTTTTCCGGAGTGCATGTTAATCAATGAGTGCATTCACACCGAGCAGCAGTGAAGCGGGTTTCTGCGGCGAGTCTATGTTTGCTGCACTGCTCACGCTCAATTAAAGTGAAAGCACACTTTTGATGGACAAAATTAATATGATTTCCCACAGAAATGCTTGCTTATTTGTAGCCTGGGAGCCGCTGTACAAACGCTTCCAGTGTGAATACTCGCGCGCATCTGCAGCTGCAGTGACGCGGCACTCATGCTTGGTGTGAAACGGCTGTAATTTTACATCACACAGTGAAAACAATTAGGGCTGTCAAAATAACGCGTTAATTTCGATTAATTAATCTGAGAAAAAATAACGCGTTAAAAAAAATAACGCAGATTAATCCATTCTGTATTGACCGTTGACCCGGAGCCATTCAAGCCACCATTTGACTGTAAAATGAAAGTGGGAGATGAGAACGCGCTGCCTGGATCATTGATTGGAACATTTACTAACAAACAGCCTGATGGAAGTGTTGATAAAAATAAAGTCGTCTGCAAGGAATTTGCATATCACCGGAGTTCGTAAACTCTAAAGTACCACATCAATGCAAAGCATCCAGGAGTTAACATTAATCCGGATGTACGACGATAGCACGTCACGTGATACCACTCTAGTAGAGTCATCTTCAAACACTGAAACGCAAATTTAGCAAATCTGTGTGTGTGTGTGTGTGTGTGTGTGTGTGTGAGAGTGAGTGAGTGCGTGCCACACAACCATTTTCTCCCGCACAGAAAAATCGCGCACCAAAGAGGACACAGAGATCGACAGACAAGACAGAGCACGTACGTTACTTATGATATAAAAAAATCTCGGCTCTAAGATTCTGTCAATTTTATTACGAAATTCAAACAATAAATACCGTTTTGGTGCTTGTAAATGTGACATGACATATCCCTAGCGGCACGTGAACCGATCATCTCTACTAGCTAATAGTAAATAAACACGAATTAACAATGTTGAAAGATACGTAGGCCTACAACTTACCGAAATCTACAGTATATTCCTCGATCAATCAGTGTTTTTCAACCGCGAAAAGAGGTCAATAAAACAGCTGGAGATCAATTATGTCACTAAACATTTACCTCAGGAAAGCCATTTCATGACCATATAGTAGGCTATAGTTGGCTATAAAAAAGAGCTATAAAGAGTATTTTTCTAAATATATGTAGCCTACTGTATTAACATATGCATTAAATTTTTTACTTATATAATTAAATAAAGTAGTTATTTATAATAAAAAACGCATTATATTTAATTTGAGTTATTTTTAACCATACAGCTGATAGGCTCTCTGTATGTTTACAGCATTGGGTGAGATTTTTTTTTCTTGAGAAAAATTAACACCCATCTTGTGTACCTAATATTTATCCAAATGAGTCAATATTTAATCAAATCACAAGAATTTAATTGAAATCGTGAAATTTGTGTCAAAGCAATAATTAAAAAACGTAGCTTACCAGAAATTGTACCATGTAAACATTGTAACATGTTGTCACTAAACCTAATAAAATTATGTATGCGATTAATTTAGATTAATTAATCACAGAGTATGTAATTAATTAGATTAAAAATTTTAATCGATTGACAGCCCTAAATGAATATGACACAGTGGGCAACTGGATATAGCACAGCATATTTTAAAATGAAGGATTTAGAGTGTTTCGATCGAGTCTCCAGTGAAGCTGATCTTCTGTTCGCATTCACTCACTTCGGACCGTCACTCGCAGTAACACGTTTATGCCGGCTACAAATGCACACTTCACAAGATATCACAGCTGGATTCGATTAAATCTGCAAGGTTTGTGAAATTAAATGTTTATTAGATATTCAGAGATATGTTTAAATTATGTAAATGCGGTAAATGAGAAAGTATTTTAGCCTGATTGTTTGCCTTTTCTGTTACAAATAATATAAAAGCAAACACATTACCTTTTCACATACCATTTAGGGGTTTCATCAACTAGTCGACTAGTCGACTGTCACACCCACTAGTCGGCCCTAATCGACTAGTCGGAAACAAAATGGTGTCAGGCGTTGAGGTAGCCTACCTATGCGTCCAAAACGGTCAAGGTCATCCTATGTGTGGAAATACTTCACAGAAAATGTAGACAAATCCACCGTTATTTGTAGGCTAAGTTATGTAAACTCACCTGGTAGAGGATGAGGAACAGCCTGCTACGGGTAAGTTTAGAACTAGCATTGAGTCTAATGTCTAAACAGTTTACCATGTTTAAGTCGCGTTGGCTAAAAATGTAGGACCTAAGGCCATCCCTAAATATATTAATAGCCTATATATATATATATATATATATATATATAATTTCTTAGGTCTGTGGGGCAATAGCTTATACCGCGGAGTTAAAGGAACACTCCGACTTTTTGGGACTTTAGCCTATTCACCTTATCCCCCAGAGTTAGATAAGTCCATACAGTACTGTGCAAAAGTTTTAGGCAGATAAGATTTTTTAAGTTTTTAAAAGAAGTCTCTTCTGCTCACCAAGGCTGCAATTATTTGATAAAAAATATAAAAAAACCAGTAATATTGTGAAATATTATTACAATTTAAAACAGCGGTTTTCTATGTGAATATATAGTGAAGTGTAATTTATTCCTGTGATCAAAGCTGAATTTATCATCATCATTACTCCAGTCTTCAGTGTCACATGATCCTTCAAAAATCATTCTAATATGATGATTTGATGCTCAAGAAACATTTATGATTATTATCAGTGTTGAAAACAGTTTTTACATTTTTATTTCATGATGCTATGATGAATAGAAACTAAAAAAGAACAGCATTTATCTGAAATCTAAAGCTTTTGTAACATTAAACTCTACCCTTCAAAAGTTTGGGGTCAGTAAGAATTTAAATTTTATTTTTGGGGGAAAGAAATACTTTTATTCATCAAGGATGAGTTAAACTGATCAAAAGTTACAGTAAAGACATTTATAATGTTAGAAAATATTCTATTTTAAATAAACGCTGTTCTTTTGAACTTTCTATTCATCAAAGAATTTTGGAAAAAAAATTGTACACAACTGTTTTCAACATTGAAAATAATAATGAATGTTTTTTGAGCATCAAATCATCATATTAGAATGATTTCTGAAGGATCATGTGACACTGAAGACTGGAGTAATGATGATGAAAATTCAGCTTTGATCACAGGAATAAATTACACTTTACTGTATATTCACATATAAAACCGCTGTTTTAAATTGTAATAATATTTCACAATATTACTGGGTTTTTTTGTATTTTTTTATCAAATAATTGCAGCCTTGGTGAGCAGAAGAGACTTCTTTTAAAAACTTTAAAAATCTTACCTGCCTAAAACTTTTGCACAGTACTGTACCTTTTTCATCTCCGTGCGTGCTATAAGTCTGTTTGACGCACCCACCGCTAGCCTAGCTTAGCACAAAGACTGGATGTAAATGGTTACAGCTAGCATACTAATCCAAATAAGTGACAAAATAACGCAAACATTTTCCTATTTACATGTTGTGATTTGTATAGTCACAGAGTGTACAAAAAATAAAGTCACATGAGACACAGACATATTTTAACCGTATAAATACTGGGAACTAGCCTATATTCTCTGAAGGCGAAGCACTGCTACTTGGGCGGAGTGATAACCGCAGCACCTGAGACGCGCTCTCTGCTCCTCACCACGGCGCGTCTCAGGTGCTGCGGTTATCACTCCGCCCAAGTAGCAGTGCTTCGTCTCATGTGACTTTGTTTTTTGTACACTCTGTGACTATACAAATCACAACATGTAAATAGGAAAATGTTTGCGTTATTTTGTCACTTATTTGGATTAGTATGCTAGCTGTAACCATTTACATCCAGTCTTTGTGCTAAGCTAGGCTAGCGGTGGGTGCGTCAAACAGACTTCTAGCACGCACGGAGATGAAAAAGGTACGTATGGACTTATCTAACTCTGGGGGATAAGGTGAATAGGCTAAAGTCCCAAAAAGTCGGAGTGTTCCTTTAAGAGACGAGCGCGCCGGCGCCTCTGTGTCCTGATTATATTGCCTGCATGCTATATTTAGCCTATTATTTATTAAATCCAGGAAATTGGTTGATGAAACATTGATTAAAATTAAGATACAATTAATACAAAATGAAATTCACTTTAAAGAAAGGCTTTCTACAAAAACTAATTTAATAAAGTGGTCAAAATGTCTGCACACTTTTGTCTGCCGATATTTTCGGGATTATCTTATTCATGCTTTTCACTTTTCATATAATCAACATGAAATTAAAAAGAAAAAATTATTTTATTTAAACACAAATATGAAACTTAATTGTTTTTTAATGTCTGGGCTACAACACCTATTATTAGCCTACAGAGAAATTTAATGCCGGAGCGTCTTGCCGGCGGTGAGCATGTGGGGGGAGAGATACGATTTTCGATCAATCATCGAATATTAATTTGCTTTATATCCCAATCCTTAATATTTGGTATTTTAAATCCTGTTTGAGATCTCACGTGAAAGTTTTACTTGTAGTGCCGCTTTCAGAGTGCTCACGTCCGTTTTCTGCGAACACTAAAAATAAAATAAAATGAATATATTATGTTCTGTGGAGAGCCAACCCTTCATCCGGTGTGTAGCCTATATTACTTTTGGTTTGCGCATGCAGTGTAATTCATAGAATTAGTCACACCCTCATATGGAAAGAAGCGTAAATGGATGGAGAAGCATAGTTTACTGTAAAGCTACGTCTTAGTGTTGCTTATCTTGGCGAAAGCCGAGTACAAATCAGCATGAAGTTTTAACATCTACTCTCGTGTAATGGAAATCATGAAGATCTGGATACGTCCAGTGACTGCGGTGAATAGTGCTGCTGGCAACAAGGGAAAGACCTTGTGACAGCCTGGAGAGACAGCTGACAGGAGGAAATAGACCCCAATGGGGCTGGTAAGGGTTAGCTACCCTTGTCGGCAGTATCCAGCTTCGTGTTTACAGGATGCTGGAGACACCCGCCCAAGGCTTCTAAGAAATTAAAGAGAAAAATACCCCTAGAGTCTGCGAGAGCGGGGGCGGAAGATGACTCGATGTTGGACAACATGGTTAACGACTTAGGAATGGAAACGGATATGAGTATGGAGAGTAAGACTAGTTCAAGATCTGCAGTTAGTAAAGTCATTGAACTCCAGGTTTGTGTCTGTGGCTGGAGCAAGGCGACAACGGTCAGGGGTTTGAAGGTTCATCAAGGGAAAATGAAATGCTTGAGGGAGAAGGGACAAGGGCCTCGCATTGATCAGTACTTCTTACGAAGTCAGTCAAGTCAGTCGAATGAAATCCAGCGACAGGAAGCAAACCACAGCTCGCAGGATATCAGCACCCCTGTCATAGAGGAGAGGAGGGCTTGCACAGATAGTGATGAACATATTCAGACTTGTGAAACCGGTCAGACTAACCAGCATAAGAGAGAAAAGAACCTCAACGGGCATAGGCCTGGAGTTAGATGGCCAAGAGCTTGTGAGAAAACTGCATGGGATACGGTAAACACAGATCTATGCTTTGCATTGGAAAGATTAACTGGTACAGTTGAAAAGAAGCTGGATAAATTTGGGGACATCATTTACGCATATGGAAGTGAGAGGTTTGGTGTGGAAAAAAGGAAGGAAAAAGTACAAACTGCTCCTGGAATGTCTAGACGGCAGCAGAAAATTGAAGGGTTAGTTAGAGAAAGGAGACAGCTGAGGAAGCAATGGAAAAGAGCAGAACAAAGTCAGAAGGAGGGACTCAATCTCTTACAAAGGGACATAAAAGATAAGCTGGCAACATTACGCAGAGCTGAGCGTCTACGGAAACGCTACAAAAAGAAGGAACGTGCGAGGGCTAATTTCTATAAAGACCCATTCAAATTCGTAAAGAAGTTATTCACCAGTGAGAAGAATGGCACTTTAAAAGCATCTAGAGTTGAGCTAGAGAGATATTTGGAGGAAACGCATACAGATGCAAAAAGGCATGAGCATATGTCAATTCCATCAGACATACCACCTATCAACCCACCAGAATACCAAATGGAGGTCTGTGCACCTAAGTGGAAAGAGGTAGAGCAGGCTGTGAGAAAGGCAAGGGCTTCATCATCTCCAGGGCCTAATGGAGTTCCGTACAGAGTGTACAAGAGTGCTTCAGGAGTTCTGCGAATTCTGTGGAAATTGTTAAAAGTGGCATGGGAAAAACAGGTTGTACCTAGAGCATGGCGCAGAGCAGGTGGAGTCTTTATACCTAAAGAAAAAGATGCTACAAGCATCAGTCAGTTTCGTCCTATTTCACTATTAAACGTTGAAGGTAAGATTTTCTTCAGCATTATTGCCCAGAGATTGTCCACCTACCTATTAAAGAATGGCTTCATTGACACTTCAGTTCAAAAAGCGGGCATTCCAGGGTTCTCAGGATGCTTAGAACACATCAATGTTATCTGGCAACGAATTCAGTCAGCAAAAAAGGAGAGGAAGGAGCTCCATGTGACATTCCTGGATTTGGCCAATGCATATGGTTCAGTGCCACATGAGCTTCTTTGGGCAGCATTTGATTTTTTCAGAGTACCAATGTCAATAACAAATTTAGTGAAAGCCTATTTTGGAGATTTGCAATTTAGTTTCTCAACTCCAAAATTCAGCACTGCATGGCAATGCTTAGAGGTTGGAATAATGGCAGGATGCACAATTTCTCCACTGGCTTTTACCATGGCAATGGAAGTAATCATTAGGGCATCAAGATGGGTAGTAGGAGGAGAGCGCTTGGCTTCTGGGTTGCGACTACCACCAATCAGAGCATACATGGATGACATGACAACCATGACTACAACAGTAGCCTGCACTAATCGGTTATTGGGGAAGTTAACAGATAATATTGAATGGGCACGAATGCAATTTAAGCCCTCTAAATCAAGGAGCATCTCCATAGTTAAAGGAAAGGTAGTAGATAAAACATTCTTCATTAATGGTGAGGCAATACCAACAGTTTCTGAGAAGCCAGTGAAAAGTCTTGGGAGATGGTACGATGGAGATCTAAAGGACACAGTTCGAGTGGGAGAAGTTAGACGACAAGCAGTGGAAGGGTTGAAGAGCATAAACAGTTGTGCTCTACCAGGCAAACTAAAACTCTGGTGCTTTCAGTTTGGTCTACTGCCGAGGTTGCTGTGGCCACTGACTGTGTACGAGGTTTCTTTGACAACAGTGGATAAGCTGGAAGCGTTAATAAGTTCATACATCAGGAAATGGTTGGGAGTTCCACGCTGCCTCAGCAGAGTGGGACTTTATAGTAAAGGAATATTGCAGCTGCCAGTCTCTGCTTTAACCGAGGAGTTTAAGTGTGCCAAGGTCAGACTGGAAATGACATTAGTAGAGTCACGTGACAAATGTGTAAGGGAGGCAGCCCCTGTGTTAAAAACTGGTAGAAAGTGGTCAGCAAAGAAATCAGTAGTAGAGGCAAAGGCTGACCTTCAAATAGGGGATATCGTGGGACAGGTACAGCATGGAAGAGGGGGTTTTGGGCTCAGTTTAGCTCCTCCTAAATGGCACAAGGCAGGCCCAGCTCAAAGGAGGAAGCTGGTAGTCAACGAGGTGCGAAAGCAGGAGGAGAGGATGAGGAGTATAAAGGCCATTTCCCAGGCTAAGCAGGGAGAGTGGATGAGATGGGAGAGTGTGGAACAACACAAAATGGGCTGGCAAGACCTTTGGTCAATGGAAGAGAGTAGGATCAGTTTCCTTATTAGGTCAACATATGATGTTCTCCCATCACCGCAGAACCTAAACCTCTGGGTAGGAGAGGATCCCTCTTGTCCTTTGTGTTCATCACCTGCCACATTAAGGCACATTTTGACAGGATGTAAGGTGGCTCTTAGCCAAGGTCGGTTTACTTGGCGCCATGACCAAGTACTGAGATGTTTGGCTTTAGCATTGGAAGGCAAGCGTAGTATGACCAATAAGTTGCCGCATGTTCTAGCAAAACATTACACGCAGAAGACAACATTCCTCCGCCCAGGCGAGCAGCCACCAAGAAAAGGTGTTAACACCAATTCTCGGCCAGGACAACTGGAAGCTGCTAGGGACTGGAAGATGCTGGCTGATCTTGATCAACGGCTTATTTTTCCACCTGAGATTGCCACCACTAACCTACGACCAGACATTGTTTTGTGGTCTGGATCAGCACGCATTGTTCAACTGATAGAGTTGACAGTGCCATGGGAGGATGCTGTAGATGAGGCATATGAGAGGAAGAAACTGCGGTATGCTCATTTGGCCACTGAAGCAGAACAGCGAGGATGGAGAGTCCAGGTTTATCCAGTGGAAGTGGGTTGTCGAGGTTTTGTGGCACACTCTACAACCCGGTTCCTCAGAGACGTCGGATTCAGCGGCCAAGAGTTGCGTCGCACAGTAAAGAACTTATCTGAAGCAGCAGAAAGGAGCAGCAACTGGCTGTGGTTGAGACGGAAAGATTCTAGCTGGCAAGGTACAGGCCGCCACGCTACGGTTTCGTAGAATTCTTGAAAAACTTGAAGAGTCTGTTGGTTTATTTGTATAGGTTGTGTAGTATAGGTCGTATAGTATACTATTCAATTTGTATAGGTTGTATAGGATAGAATGACGGGTGGTTGGGCAGATATTGTGTTTTGCGGTAGGTGGTATGCCATACGGAACCGTTGCCACTGTAACTGCTTTAACGCACCAGTGGGGCTCGACAGCCTTAGTCAATCGGGTTGGCGCGTATGGTTGGGTTGCGGAGAGATAGTGAGATTGTGGTTAGGTCTCAGCAGCAGGAGGGATGTAGAGGTCAGTAAGCTGGGCTGAGTTGAGTGGGGGACGGAGGGGGGTGACTCTGGGACGCCAGAGTCACTGTCGAGCCCTCTTGAGGTGTCGTGGGCTAGTCGACGAAACACTGAGGACGGAAGGTGCCCACTTGAAGACCCTAGAGATGTCCCCTACTCGGCTCAATCCAGACGGTTGTCGTGTTGGTCCACTAGGGAGACCACACTGTAGTTGCAGCCGTCGTGTGTGCTAACGCGCCAAGTACACTGCAGCCGTTAACGCCAGACAGAAGGGGAGTCACACCCTCATATGGAAAGAAGCGTAAATGGATGGAGAAGCATAGTTTACTGTAAAGCTACGTCTTAGTGTTGCTTATCTTGGCGAAAGCCGAGTACAAATCAGCATGAAGTTTTAACATCTACTCTCGTGTAATGGAAATCACTCAAACATATTTTACCGCAAGTGTATTTCCCTCATATTAAATATAAAACGCATACTGATATTTTTCTAACGTCTGGACTCCTTTATTAAGGGAGTATGGATGTATAAACAGACGTTTCAATATATTAGTATTACACGTATGTTCAGATAATTTATATTTCAAGTTGCAAATGTCACGTCCATAACGCTGGAATTGCCCATAGTAAATGTAAAGATGTGGTAGCATTAGCATTTTTATTTAAAACTATATGCAAAACGCTGAGTTGTGATGACAATGTTATTGTCTGAGGCTAGCCATGTGGCAATGTTTATCTGCAACGTTCGCTGATGCGCGTGCTGTGGCGCGGCTCAGAATGTTTTAATTACAAGAACGTTTTAAATGAATGCTGCTGTTTTTGTATTAACAATAAATAAATGAATCAGTTATTCTTTTCATCAACATATGTTATTTCTGAATTTTAAAAATACATTTCCAATGATTCACCAGAACTTCTTCCTCTGTGTCTTCCTTAATGCTCAATGCGTTAATGCGTCAATTTAATGAATAAATAATTTAACGACTAGTCGTCGACTGTTATGCAAAACTAGTCGACTAGCAAAAATCAGTAGTTGTGAAACCCCTAATACAATTTACTTTCTTTGATTACCAGTCCTGTAGCCACCAGTTCTGTCTAACAAAGTATTAGATATGACTGACAGAGATCGTAAACTAATGAAGACGGAGAATTTGAGAGAGCGCTGTTTGATCAGGCTCAAAACTAGAGATGCACCGATTGACCGGCGCTTGACCGGAACCGGCCGATTTTCACGTGATCGGCCATGACCGGCGATCGGCCGGTCAGTCTGACATATGCCGATTTTATGCCGGTCAGTACTCGAGCGCCGCATGATTAACATCGCGCAACAGCAGCATCACACGTGCACACGGAACGCAGGAAACCTCGTGAATTAGGGCCGTTCAGACCGAAAGCGCGTATTTTTTTGTCGGCGTGCATGTTAATCAATGAGTGCATTCACACCGGGAGCGGCAGCAGCGCGTGAGCGTCAAGCAGAAGCGTTGCGTGAGCACCAGTGAAACGTTTCCGCGCCGAATCTATTTGCTGCACAGCTCACGCTCAATCAAAACTATTTATAGAACATGAACCCATTTAAACTTTAAACCCATTATTCAGGTTGTTGTACAAGTGATTGCAATAGGCCTGTGTGTGTTTTGAGAAATATCTTTATACTGCAAGGCTATATTTATAAAAAAAATTTTTACATATTTTATTGCATTACCTGTTTTCCTACAGACGTTTAGTTTGCTATATATATCTTTTAAAAAAAAATTGGATATTGGATGTGAAAAGGAAATGGTTCTTCCATAACACTGCACTTTAGATGTGTGTGAATTTCCCACACCAGGGGTAATTTATATAGTTCTATTTTATAGCGATTATCTGTTAAAAACATTATGTTCTATGCAATTTGTAAAATGTTCTATTAAAGAATAGATAGAAAATAAATATTTATGTGTGCTGTAAAGTGGTTAGAAAAAATGAAATCGGAATCGGCTAAAATCGGTATCGGCAGGTCAAACTCAATGAAAATCGGAAATCGGAATCGGCCTAGAAAATTGTAATCGGTGCATCTCTACTCAAAACGTTTTCTTCTCAGGTGCTGGTGTTCTCAGCGCCGCCCGTCAAAATAAAAGTCTGCAGCGCCGTCAAAATAAAAGTCCCGCTTCCAACATATTGGGCAATCCGAAAAACGTATTGGCCGATGCCGATATTTTTAAAAAAAAGCCAACTATCGGCCGATATATCGGCCGCGGCGATATATCGGTCGACCACTAGTTTATATGCAGAATTCTCTTGGAACGGGCTTGTCCTGGGGTTGATATCTCATAAGTTGTAGGTCCTAGTTTCTGAAGAATTTTACAGCCACTTGGCTAACAACTTACTGGACACTGTGGGCAACATCACCAGCACTTGCTGACCTGGAACAAATGAACGAGTTCTTGCAGACTTATCATACCAGGATTTTTGTTTCTGCTGAGCCTCTGCCATATGCTCTTGAGCCAAATTTGTCATTCTTTGCCATTTTTCATGCATTGCCACGACAAAGGATGCAACATCTAGTTCTTCTCCCTCATCCTTCTCACCAGCCCAGGTCTCTTTCAACAGTGATAGTGGTCCTCTCACATCATGGCCATATAACAATTCAAAGGGTGAAAAACCTGTTGAGGCCTGGGGTACTTCACGATATGCAAACAGCAAGTAGGGCAACCACTGATTCCAATCGGAGCCAATCACATTGATGAATTTACTGAGCATAGCTTTGAGGGTTTGACTAAACCTCTCTACTAATCCATCAGTTTGAGGATGGAACGGTGTAGATTTCAAGCCCTTTATGCTCAATAACTGGTAGACTTGCTTTAAGAGGTTTGAGGTAAAATTGGTCCCACAATCAGTCAGGATCTCTATAGGAAATCCTACCCGAGAAAACAACTGAACCAAGCAGGTAGCTACTTGCTTAGCTCCAATAGTCCTCAAAGGAAACACCTCTGGATACTTGGTAGCATAATCACTCACCACTAGCATAAACCTATGCCCTGCTCTACTTTTTTCTACTGGACCAACTATGTCCATTGCAATCCGTTCAAATGGGACTCTCATAACTGGAAAAGGATGAAGGGGAACTTTAGAGGGGAATCTATTAGAGGTCAACTGACACTCTGGACAGGTTTTACAGAATTTTACAACATCAGCTCTTAGGCCAGGCCAATAAAAATGTCTCTTAATTCGGGCCAGCGTTTTCTGCCTACCTAGGTGACCTGCCCAAGGAATGGAGTAACCCAAAGACAGGACTATATTTTGCACTGCCTTAGGTACCACCATCTGTAAACCATCTCCCTGTTGTCGATACAGCACCTTCTCTTGAAGAACGAACCTCTCTACTACTCTTTCCTCCACAGAATTCCCACCTTCTCCCTGACTTGTCCCCATAGCTTGTTGATACAATATACCCAATCAATTCATCCAGCTTACCACCCTGTTCCTGACCGTCAGTTTCCACATATCTATACTTCTCTTGCCTTCTCTGCCTTCTAGATTTCCTTACTTTAACAGGTCCAGCTTCCAGCTCAGCATCAAAGAAGGGAAAACTTTTCAAGGTCTCAGACTCATCCATAGACTGCCTAACCTGAGCTCGGGTCATCACCATACTACAAGCTGAGTTAAAAGGCAAGAGGTTCAACAGCAAAGGAAAATCTTGCCCTAAAATCACAGGATATGGCAATTTTTCTACTAGTCAAGTCAAGTCAAGAGTCAAGAGAGTCAAGAGAGTTTTATTTGTCATTTCAACCATATACGGGACAGTACACAGTGGAACGAGACAACGTTCCTCCGGGACCATGGTGCTACATAAGAACACATAGGACTAAAAAAATAAATATTATATAAAATATACAAATTCCTATATAAAGTGCACGTACAGAGACGTGTGCAGAGTTCAAGTACAAGAGGAAAGTACAAAAACATTTTAAAACAGTGGACACAACAAAAGTGACACTGGGACAGTGCAGGGCCGACCAATACAGATTAGTGCAAACAAATATTACAAATATAAACAACATACTATGGGATAGTGTTCTATGCACATAGCAGTTTCTGAAGTAGCAGACAGTTAAAAAGTGACAGTTTACAGTTTTTGAGTGCGATTCTGAACACGTGTGTGTCATACCAGTTTTTGAGTGTTTAGGAGTCTAATGGCTTGGGGGAAGAAGCTATTACACAGTCTGGTTGTGTGGGCCCGAATGCTTCGGTACCTCTTGCCAGACGGCAGGAGGATAAAAAGTTTATGTGAGGGGTGGGTGGGGTCATCCACAATGCTGATTGCTTTGCGAATACAATGTTTTACATAAATGTCTTTGATGGAGGGAAGAGAGACCCCAATGATCTTCTCAGCTGTTCTCACTATCCTATGTAGGGCTTTGTGGTCCGAACCGGTGCAAGACCCAAACCAGGCAGTGATACAGCTGCTCAGGATGCTCTCAATAGTCCCTCTGTAGAATAAAGTGAGGATGGGGAATGGCAGATTTGCTTTCCTCATCCTTCGAAGGAAGTATAGGCGCTGCTGGGCTTTTTTGGTAATGGACTTGGTGTTAAGGGACCAGGTGAAGTTCTCCGCCAGGTGAACACCAAGGAATTTGGTGCTCTTAACGATCTCCACAGATGAGCCGTTGATGTTCAGTGGAGTGTGTTCGCCTAGTGCTCTCCTAAAGTCAACAACCATCTCTTTTGTTTTGTCAACATTCAGAGACAGGTTGTTGACTCTGCACCAGTCCGTTAACCGCTGCACCTCCTCTCTGTATGCTGACTCATCGTTCTTGCTGATGAGACCCACCACGGTCGTGTCGTCGGCGAACTTGATGATGTGGTTCGAGCTGTGCATAGCTGCACAGTCATGAGTCAGCAGAGTGAACAGTAGTGGACTGAGCACACAGCCCTGGGGGGCCCCAGTGCTCAGTGTGGTGGTGGTGGAAATGCTGTTCCCCATCCGGACTGACTGAGGTCTCCCAGTCAGAAAGTCCAGGATCCAGTTACAGAGGGAGGTGTCGAGGCCCAGCAGGTCCAGCTTTTCAATCAGGTGCTGGGGAATGATTGTGTTGAAAGCTGAGCTAAAATCTAGGAATAGCATTCGAACGTATGAGTCCTTTTTGTCCAGGTGGGTAAGGGCCAGATGGAGGGTGGTGGCGATGGCGTCGTCCTTTGAGCGGTTTGGATGATACGCAAACTGCAGTGGGTCTAGTGAGGGGGGTAACTGGGTCTTGATGTGCTTCATGACGAGCCTCTCGAAGCACTTCATGATAATAGGTGTAAGTGCGATGGGACGGTAGTCATTGAGGCAGGACACTGAGGACTTCTTTGGCACGGGGACGATGGTGGTGGCCTTGAAGCATGCTGGAACAACGGCGCTGCTCAGAGAGATGTTGAAGATGTCTGTAAGAACATCTGCCAGCTGGTCTGCACATCCTCTGAGCACACTGCCAGGTATGTTATCTGGTCCAGCGGCCTTCCGTGGGATTACTCTGCGTAGAGTTTTCCTCACATCAGCTATGCTGAGACACAGCACCTGGTCGTTGGGAGGAGGGGTGGACTTCCTTGCCATCACGTCGTTCTGTGCTTCAAACCGAGCGTAGAAGTCGTTCAGCGCATCTGGAAGAGAGGCATCATTGTCACAGGCAATGGGTGTTGTCCTGTAATTTGTGATGGCCTGAATGCCCTGCCACATGCGCCGCGTGTCACCGCTGTCTTTGAAGTAGCTGTGGATTCTCTGGGCGTGTGCACGCTTAGCCTCTCTGATGGCCCGGGACAGTTTGGCCCTCGCTGTTCTTAGGGCAGCTTTGTCACCTGCTCTGAAGGCGGAGTCTCGGGTCTTCAGCAGCGTGCGCACCTCCATAGTCATCCACGGCTTCTGGTTGGCTCGTATGGTGATGTTCCTGGAGAAAGTGACATCATCAATGCATTTGCTGATATAGCTGGTCACCGATGTTGTGTATTCCTCCAGGTTGATGTTTTCGCCATATGTTGCAGCCTCCCTAAACATGTGCCAGTCAGTACACTCAAAACAGTCCTGAAGAGCAGAGATGGCTCCTGTTGGCCAGGTTTTCACCTGTTTCTGAAGCGGTTTTGTGCGTCTGACGAGCGGTCTGTATGCTGGAATTAACATAACAGAGTTGTGGTCTGAGCAGCCGAGGGGGGGGCGTGGTTCCGCCTGATACGCGCCTGCGATGTTTGTGTAAACAAGATCAAGCGCGTTCGCCCCTCTCGTTGCAAAGTCCACATACTGATGGAGTCTAGGGAGCACTGTTTTGAGATTTGCATGATTGAAATCTCCAGCGATAATAAACAGTCCGTCAGGGTAAGCATTCTGCAGTTCGCTCATAGACCCATACAGTTCACAGAGCGCGTCCTTAACGTTAGCGCTGGGGGGAATGTAAACTCCGGTTATGATAACAGTGGTGAATTCCCGTGGTAAGTAAAAAGGTCTGCATCTAACTGTCACAAGCTCCAACAGCGATGAACAGTAACTAGAGACTAGTACAGAGTTCTTGCACCATTCAGTGTTGATGTAAACACACAAGCCACCACCACGAGTCTTACCGCAGAGAGCTTTATTCCTGTCGGCACGAAACGAGGTGAGCCCGTCTAGTTGAATGGCGGCGTCCGGAATTCTGTCGCTAAGCCACGTCTCCGTGAAAACAAAGACGCAGCAGTCTCTGAACTCACGTTGCGTAGTCTGCTGAAGTCGGATATAGTCCACTTTATTGTCCAGGGAGCGAACATTTGAGAGAAAGATAGACGGGAGAGCCGGCCGGCTAGGGTTTGTTTTTAGCCTAGCATGGACCCCCGCCCTCTTGCCGCGCTTCCGTTTCCTCGCACACCGCTTGCGGCGTCCTCCACCCCGGCCACCGGCCTCAGGCGACGCCGGGGTCTCGAGTCCTGGTCTCCGTAGCAGTCCGAGTTTGCGAAGCGTCTCCTGTAGTTCGTCATGCAGCTTGGTATTTGCATGAGGCTTGTGGCTTAAGAGTGTTTGACGATGGTAGACACAAACACTGTTTGCTCCGATGTCCATGTGCCGCGAGAGTCGGACTTTAAATAAAAAGAATATGAAAAATAGCACCATTTTCGGGTCCGGAGTGGCCGCTGCGTACTACCGCGCCGCCATTTTCTGCAAAAAAAAAAAACTACCTACTACTCCCACTTTCAACAAATAGGGTTGCTCTTGTACCACAACCTGCACTTCTACTACAGTGTAGATCTGCTCCTCACTATGTACACATCTAATGACCACATTACCATTATTCTCCTTGACATGCTTTGGAACCAACTTACTTCCCACTAATGTCTGCATACTCCCAGTGTCTATCAATGCATTCACCTTTTCCCCATTCACTTCTACAGGAACCGTCAGGGTTTGAGGTAAAGTCAACTTTTCTGTTGGTACAGAACATATTTGGGAGGTCTTCACCGATAACTTAGGACACATTGGCTTTTTATGCCCTTCCTGTCCACAATAATAACAAATAAGCAACTGACTAGACTGAGGTGGAGGTCTAGAGAACTGACCATCTATACTTTTAGACTTCTTACCAGCGAAATTAAATTTACCTTCACCTCGACCAAATGTTGGCAAACTCCTATTGTCCCTATTTCCCCTTTGAGCCGCACCCCAAGCTTGGGAACGAGACCGAGCAGCTACAAAAACATCAGCCAAGGAAGCAGCCTCAACAGCTGGGTTGTGTTCTCTTACCCATACCTGCAATTCTGGCGAAAGCATTCTCAAATACTGCTCTAAAATAATCACTTCCGCCACAGCCTCTACAGTCTTCCCTTTGGGTTGCACCCATTTTTCATAAAGTTCTCGAAGGCGTACATAAAGTTCTTTTGGCATGTCATCAGGCTCAATCTCCAGTGAGCGGAATCTTTGACGGTAAGTTTCAGGATTAATGGCATACTTGCTTAATATGGCACATTTTACTTTGTCATAATCTAACGTCTCCTCAATGTCCATGTGCACATAAACACTCCTAGCCTTACCCGTCAATAAGGGAACTAATCGCAGGGCCCACTCACTTTTTCCCCACTTACAGGCCAGAGCAATTCGTTCAAAAGTGGTGAGAAAATATTCAATGTCATCTGAATCATTCAATTTCTGCAACTTTGGCTCAATCATACCTCACACAGGATCTGGAGCAAGGGCCACTGAAGCATTGGACACATTCTCTGGCATCTATGAAGGAAGATCAGAGCCTCCCGGATCAGGGTTAGTACGAATATCCACTTCCTCCCTGAGAAGGTTAAATTGATGCTGCAACATTTTCCAGCGTTGTTCCTGCCGAGTTGCCTCCCGCTCCATTTGGGCCTCCTGTCGTTGTTGAAATTCCATATTCTTACGAAACATCTCTGCCAGGTCCTGCAAAGTCAGCTGTCTAGAAACATCAGCCATCTGAGGAACTCCTCCAACTGCCTCTGGCTCTTCCACCAACTCCTCCACCGAACCTGCTTCATCTCTTTGTTTGCACGGTGCCAATTTCTTTGGAGCCATATTGCCACTACTTAGCACTGTCCTTTACCGGCCATCCCACCGCTGCCACCATTTGTTAGGGCGTGGCCAAGAACAGGCAGGACAGGTAATGAACCGATGAGAAGATTTATTTCTTCCAAAATAAAAAGTTACATACAGGTGCAGATATAATGAAAGTAATTTCCAAAATAAAGTCCATGTAAAAATCAAAGACTCAAATGGAAGTAAACTGAAACTAACAAAAATTCAACCGGCAACAACAAACAAAAACACTAAGGTCAGCAGACCATGATGTTACTATGGCTGGCCATAGTAGATTACTAGCCCACAATGTGTCGTCAGCATATACATTACTTAATGGTTTTGAAGTCATGGCATGTGTTTCAGGAAATGAGAGGCAAATTCTGAGCTCAGTTTACAACAGTGATAGAGAGAGAGAATTTATATATAGCAGCAAATTAGCATATTGGAATAAATAGGAATATATTTAATCAAAAAATATATTCAAATAGAAAAGTTATTTTAAATTGTCATCATATTTAACAATTACGTTTTTTTTATATATTTTTAATCAAATAATGCAGCCTTGGTGAGCATAATATACCTTTGAATGGCAGTGTATGTTATATTTATATAATAAGATATGTTATATTTTTCTTGGCCTGTTTTCTTTTGGATTTGTTTTGTAGTATATTTGGTTATTTGTATTGTAGTATTTATGTTTATTATACAGTCATGCTAGTTAAGCTCTTTGCAATTGCACAGAGAGAGACAGACAGGTGAGAGGGTTAATTGTTTAAACGGATTTAAGGAATATAGTAGTGAGAAGAACAGACAGAGGGACAGAAGCAAAGTGGTTAATGGGAGAGGAAAATTACAGGTGCAGATATAATGAAAGTAATTTCCAAAATAAAGTCCATATAAAAATCAAAGACTCAAATGGAAGTAAACTGAAACTAACAAAAATTAAACCGGCAACAACAAACAAAAACACTAAGGTCAGCAGACCATGATGTTACTATGACTGGCCAAATTCTGACTGCCATTCACACATTCCCTACGGATAGATACACCCCTTAGCGTCTACCAAACAAAAAGAAAGGTAAATATCAAAATAAAACTTTCCACAATTAACAACAAATATTTACCTAAAAATATACACTATCATGCCAAACATAATTTAATCAACTACTTGAAGCACAATACAAAACTACTTCAAACAAACAAAATAGAATTAAACTGAATGAAATGATAAAAAGGAATCCCCCTCTGCATCGGATCAGGATGGTACAGTTCAATTTCCTCTGGAACAGCCCAAATGTGGAGGCTGAAGCCCCGCCTCTTCCTTTGTTGGCCGGCACATGGAATGCGGCCGTTCACTCCATGGACCAGAGGAATCCAGGACCCAGGTAAAGTCAAACAGTAAAGAAAGAATCTAAGTAGTGTGCACCCTTCTATACATTCAAACTTTAATAAACTGTTTAACTTGTTAACTTGTCCTGTGTTTATTTCTAATACTAAGGGATTTTAAATAAAGTAACAAACCATGCTAAATTAAACTTCAAAATAAACAATTTAAATCATGATGGAATTAACATGTGAGGTGAGCAACACACCCGTCACAATGTGCTATGTTGACAGGCTTCAGTCTGCAGGTGGGAAAGGAGAGCTGTTCCTAGATCAGTTCGGGGGGCTTCACATTCAGAAGAATGAGACAAAGACTCACATCTTTGAGTGGATGTGCTGGCACACATTCAGTACCAAAAATAAAAAATCAGTTTGATCTATTGAGGTCACAGTATTGTGCTCTGATTGGCTAGTGGGTACGGTGGTCGGATATCTGTTTGTGTGCACAGAGCATCTCACAGTGTAGTGATCAAACATGAATACCATTGGTGTGACTAAGGGTGCTTTCACACTAACAGTTTAGTTCAAAACCATTTGTTTGTAAATTACACTATGCAAGGTGTATTTTTGTTAAGGAGAAAGTAACAGACAGTGATAAAGAGAGAGAGCGCAAGGTAGCTCTATCTGAGCACTTGGTATTTTTCCAAAATATCATACCTTGCCTGGGGCAAACACTGTTCTCTGACAAACTAAAATCCATTAAGATTATACAGATGCACTCAAAGCCTGCTGACCGTACACTGACCACACAAACACTCCGCTGCCATCTAGTGATGCTGTTGTGTTAGCATTCTGGTAATATTTAAAGGTGAACTATGTCCTTGTTGTAATACTTCCTCCTATCTAGCGATGAGAAAGCCAATCGTAGGCCAAACGTATGAAAAACAACACTGTGGCTCTATATTTCTATATCTAAAATGCACACACAAAGATGTGCTGAACTGTGAATCTAGTCAAAGCTAAAGGCTATTATTAGCAAACACATTATTAGCCATCAAAATGCAACATGGCCTTGAGTGCATTACTGCTTTTATAAAATATAGTATATTATTATATTATATATACAGTGTCCTTGTTACATATGTTACATGTACTTACCATAGTAATAACAGTAAATACACGGAGCAATTCCAATAGGGTCCTCACACCATTGGTGCTTGGGCCATAATTATGCATGATTACATGCAACTAACCCTCAACCAAATCCTAATCCTACCCTAACCCAATAGTAAGTACATGTAGTTGCTTACTATTACTCAATACTTAAATATATAATAACACTGTAACAATGACACCTTAAAATAAAGTGTAACCATTCATGATTATTAAGTAAATTCATTACGTGGCATCCCTCCAGCAGCAAATATTCCCAGATATATAAAATAAGGTTAACAGTTGGCCTGAACATTGATATTTGTGTATTGTAAATTGATGTTCATTTCAGTTATACTCCGTGTTCGTTTTGAGGGGGCGTTGCGGGGGAAAAAACTGAGTTAGGGTCTGGCAAAGCTCCATAGACAAATCATTTCCAAAGGGTGTCACCAACGGACGTCCCTCAAATGCCTCTTGGCGCAATTGGATAGAGCTAAAACCAATCAGAGCGATGAAGGAGATGACGTAGAGGGCTTTCCCTAAGACAGTCTATGGCTAAGACCCACCCATTCGTTTAGCCACCAACGAGGCTCGTTGTTATGGGAAGGAGGAGGCGGAAACCGGCGAACATTCACACATTTTAATGACAAAATAAAACAAATACAAAGTCCCTCACGGTCGACTGCCGCCACACATAATAAAACAAATCATCAAATAAAATTCAGGCCTGTCCTCTCTCGATCTTCACAGTCGTCTCTCCTCCTTTTATGCTTCCGCTCCTCCGTGAGAGATGCGAGACCGGCCTCACTCACGCCGTTCTCTCACGTCCCTCTGCCTCGATCGTCCTGCTCGCCACACTGGTATATCAGACTTTTGCCGAATCCAGTCGGTAAGACAGCGATAACATCTTTTTTAGACATGAAGGCTTCGAGTGTTGTTCTTTGCTCGGGTTATAACGAAAAGGACATTTTTAAATCGCTTAAAACAGATGCGATAGCTGATTCGAACGAGTGATGTACGACGGCGGCATCCATCTTTGTTGTGTAGGCTACAAAATCCCAGCGCTGTCGTCATCGTGTAAAGCCCGCCCCAATGTTTCTGATTGGTGCCGCGATTTCTGCGGACTGGAAATGGGCTTGAATGAGCTCTTTGCCAGACTAACTTTCAGAGCAAATTTAAATTTGCCGGAAGTTGTCTGGGTTTTCCCAGGCTAGGGGAAAGCATACCCCTTGTTGGAAAAAATGATACAAAGCATCCCCTCTGTAAAATCACCATTCCTTTTACTATTCCCATTAGATTAACAGTGTGGTGCATTATGTAAAATTTATCATGCAAATAAAATATTGAAATTCGCAATTTAGTAATTATTATTCCTCAATGTCACTTTAAATTAGTTTCAACTAACACTCAAGCAAACATACAGTAACTGTACACTAACAGCACTGTCAGCATTCCACTCCCTCACAAACAATCTCATTTCTCCTTGAAAAAATGTTTAAAGAGAGACAAACAGCCTTCATAAAGATCAAATCTTTCCATGTTCATGAGGGCAGCTCTAAGGCAAGTTAAGTCATCTTCATTTATATAGCGCTTTAACAATGTAGATTGTTCCAAAGCGGCTTTACAGTGATAAGTGAGTGTTTAGGCTTTATAGCAGCTCTAGAATAAAGTTATTTTCCAGCAAAAGTTAGTTTTGATTGATTCACTTCCGTCGCAACGATCATTAGTGATTAATTTAGGGGCCGCTAACACGACAGTTTTAACAGAAAACTCTTAAGTTCTCTCTACGCAAACCTTAAAAAATGCAAACCTGTGAGAACGCTGATGGTGTGCGCATGCGTATTAAGAGTTCATTCTATAGGTATGCGCGTTTGAATATATGTGCGCAGGCATGTAGTCCTTCCCTAAAAAAACAACGCTCAACAAACTACTTGTCTGGCCTTAAAATTTATAATACATCATTTTTATTGCTTCGGCGTAGCCACGCGAACCGGAATTATCCTGACAACACTTCATATGTAGAGAGGTAAGGGATGGGAGGGAGGCCTTCACAGGGGAGGGACTAGTTGACAGTTCAGGACTGCGTTGTCATCGCGTCCAGGCGCAGGTCCTTCTGATCTGTATACGGCCTGGATTTGGCGGACTGCGGTAAACTTCGGGATAAACAGAGAGACTAATATTAGCGTAGAGGCCATTCTTCTTATGATGTAACGAGTACATCTGGATTTATGGGAAGTGTTCCCGGTTCCGGCTGACCTAATCTATGCCACCTAACATTGAATTATAGAAGTCTATAGTCTGTTATGTGTATAGGTAGCCTGGGAAAACCCAACTTCCGGCAAATTTAGATTTGCTCTGAAAGTTAGTCTGGCAAAGAGCTCATTCAAGCCTATTTCCAATCCGCAGAAATCGCGGCACCAATCAGAAACGTTGGAGCGGGCTTTACACCGCATTCCAAATTATTATGCAAATTGGAATAAATTGTCATAAACATTACATATTTAGTTTTTAAATCAAACTCATGGATGGTATTGTGTCTCCGGCCTCTTTGGATCACTGAAATCAATCTCAGACACCTGTGACAATTAGTTTGCCAGGTGAGCCCAATTAAAGGAAAACTACTAAAGAAGGATGTTCCACATTATTAAGCAGGCAACAGGTTTCAAGCAATATGGGCAAGAAAAATGATCTTTCTGCTGCGGAAAAGCGTCAAATAGTGCAATGCCTTGGACAAGGTATGAAAACATTAGATATTTCACAAAAACTTAAACGTGATCATCGTACTTTGAAGCCAACTGTGAAACAGTGTGTAAAAAGGGGCATCAACGTCTGTTCTTTTGAAGGAAATTGTGTAGATTTCAAATTGAGAAAACTTTGTTGAGTATGTTTTATCGGGCTTTTATTGAATCCGTACTTTCCTTCTCTCTGGCATCTTGGTACGGGAACTTAACGTTAAAGAGCCGGAACTCTATTGGCCAGATTGTGAAGTGGTCCAGTAGAGTGATTGGGGAGCCACTACTGAACCCATCCTCGCTGTATACCAGGCAGGTACAGCGCATGGGTATTTCAATCTCGAGTGACCAGCTCCATCCGCTGTATTGCGAGTTTCAGTATCTGCCGTCCAATCGACGGTTTAGAGTACTGCGGTGTACAACAAAACGATATAAAAACAGCTTTGTTCCAGTAGCGATTAATTTTATGAATAGTATTAAGATGGAGTAAATTATTTTTAGTGTGATTTAAGTGTCTTGTTCTGTTTGTATGGTGTTATCGTCTATATGTTTGAGAAATAGCCTAAACTTGTTCTCTGGAACTTAATTTACCTACGGGTACAAATAAAAGCAACCAACCAACCAACTGTGAAGAGATTTGTGGCTGATTCAGAGCACAGACGGGTTCGTGCAGATAAAGGCATAATGAGGAAGGTTACTGCTAGACAAATTCATCGGATTAAGAGAGCAGCTGCTAAAATGCCATTACAAAGCAGCAAAAAGGTATTTGAAGCTGCTGGTACCTCTGGAGTCCCGCGAACCTCAAGGTGTAGGATCCTCCAGAGGCTTGCAGTTGTGCATAAACCTACTATTCGGCCACCCCTAACCAATACTCACAAGCAGAAACGGTTGCAGTGGGCCCAGAAATACATGAAGACTAATTTTCAAACAGTCTTGTTTACTGATGAGTGCCGTGCAACCCTGGATGGCCCAGATGGATGGAGTAGTGGATGGTTGGTAGATGGCCACCAAGTCCCAATAAGGCTGCGACGGCAGCAAGGAGGTGGCGGAGTTATGTTTTGGGCCGGAATCATGGGGAGAGAGCTGGTAGGCCCCTTTAGGGTCCCTGAAGGTGTGAAAATGACCTCTGTAAAGTATACAGAGTTTCTGACTGACCACTTTCTTCCATGGTACAAAAAGAAGAACCGTGCCTTCCGTAGCAAAATCATCTTCATGCATGACAATGCACCATCTCATGCTGCAAAGAATACCTCTGTGTCATTGGCTGCTATGGGCATAAAAGAAGAGAAACTCATGGTGTGGCCCCCATCCTCCCCTGACCTCAACCCTATTGAGAACCTTTGGAGCATCCTCAAGCAAAAGATCTATGAGGGTGGGAGGCAGTTCCCATCAAAACAGCAGCTCTGGGAGGCTATTCTGACATCCTGCAAAGAAATTCAAGCAGAAACTCTTCATAAACTCACAAGTTCAATGGATGCAAGAATTGTGAAGGTGATATCAAATAAGGGATCCTATGTTAACATGTAACTTGCCCTGTTAAAATGTGTTTGATTTAAATAGTTTTTGATTTCAGTAAATATGATCTCCTTATGCTGCCAATTCAACAAATTACCATTTTCAGTTCTTTACAACCTATAAAATGTTTTCAAACTCTGCTGTGCATAATAATATGGAACAGTGCATTTTCAGTTTTTTATTTTTGAAAAAAATACTGTTTTCGTTGGGTGGTTTGTTCAATAAAATTCTACTTATACCCTAAAAGTTGGTGACTTGAAAATTATACCGACTGTCATTTGCATCGACTATTTAGGAAAATCAGTGTAAAATATAATTTGCATAATAATTTGGAATGCGGTGTACACGATGACGACAGCGCTGGGATTTTGAAGCAGATTTTTGTAGCCTACATTACAAAGATGGATGCCGCCGTCGAACATCACTTGTTCAAATTTTCCTTTTCGTTATAACCCGAGCAAAGAACAACACTCAAAGCCTTCATGTCTAAAAAATATGTTATCGCTGTCTTACCGACTGGATTCGGCAAAAGTCTGATATACCCGTGTGGCGAGCAGGACGATCGAGGCCGAGGGACGTGAGAGAACGGCGTGAGTGAGGCCGGTCTCGTATCTCTCACGGAGGAGCGGAAGCATAAAAGGAGGAGCGACGACGGTGAAGATCGAGAGAGGACAGGCCTGAATTTTATTTGATGTTTTGTTTTATTATGTGTGGCGGCAGTCGACCATAAGGGACTTTGTATTTGTTTAATTTTGTCATTAAAATGTTCGCCGGTTTCCGCCTCCTCCTTCCCATAACAACGAGCCCCGTTGGTCAATACTAAACGAATAGAGCCCTCTGCATACGTCATCTCCTTCATCGCTCTGATTGGTTTTAGGTCTATCCAATTACGCCAAGAGGCATTTGAGGGACGTCTGTTGGTGACGCCCCTTTGGAAATGATTTGTCTATGGAGCTTTGCCAGACCCTAACTCAGTTTAAAACTGAGAAGGGTCTGGTTTTAACCAGGCTAGTGTATAGGTCAAAGAGATGTATTTTTAGTCTAGCTTTGAACTGACAGAGTGTGTCTGCTTCCCGGACAATGTTAGGAAGACTGTTCCATAGTTTTGGTGCTAAATAGGAAAAGGATCTACCCAGTGGTGTAGTCTACGTGATACGCAGGTATACGCCGTATACCCACTAGGAAAAGCCAAGGATTTACGTATACCCACTACAAAAAAGTGTGAGAATACTTAACAACTTCGTTTTGTGACTGAACTTTCACACTTTCATTCATAAATTCACCCCGTCTGTGTTTGCAAAGCGACACGGATCGAATTGCGTAATCCACAAAACAGAACGTCATGGAATTTGGCCATTTTTTTATTAAGAAATCAAAAGTAGGGCTGTACAATGAATAAATCTCGATATGGACTAGTGGCTGTAAATATTAAAGCTCAAAGCGACTGCAATTGTTCTAAGCGTCTCTGGGAATGAGTGCTTAAATGTGTGATCCACTACACACACACTGAAGCACGCGTGACGCTCGTGCTGTTTTCAGCGTTTCACTGTATTTAGACATGATATAGGCAACACACGTCAACTTCATCACTTCAACAGAATTTCACCATTTTATTTGATAAAACTATCGTCATTCATTTGTATAATACACACAGACAGAAACTGTAGGCTAATATCTTTACGACAACCTGTCAAAATAAAAGTTTGGTAAAACTTTATATAATATAAAAAATTAATAACAGATATATAGTACTATTGCACAGTAGAGTATACTTCAAGTAGGCCTAATACTACTACTACTAATAATAATAATAGTTTATTAAAACACACAGAAACTCAAATGTATACAACCTACCAAAATAAAAGTTTGGTCTAACTCAAAGAAAAGTATGAAAGAAATTGCACAGTAAAATGTACTTTAAAATAATAACAATGAAATCTATTAAAACGGTATTTTGAAGGAATATCACACAAGTTTTTATACATGTTTTAATTTAAACAGTAAACTTGCCAAAACAATAACAAAATTTTTTTTTCTTCAAAAACACAATTTCTATAAGTAAATTTGTATTTGTGCCTATAATGTTTAAATTATTATAATTAATTTTTTTTGGAATATTGTCAGCTGATTAAACGTGCTTCAGCGACCATATTCATATGACATCTAAGGCTAAATGTAGGTCTTAACTGGCTGAGATAGATGGTGATTAAGGCCATGTTCAAATGGAAACGATCTGAAGAGAAAGGCAAAAGTGGCGTTGCGTTTTCACTTTTTATTCTGCGTTTAGACGAGCATTATGAAGGGGAAATCTGCGTGCATATGATGACGCAAAAGTGTGTGAAATTCGATGTAGTGTGCACTCCAGGCGGCTAGGTGGCAACGAAGCACTGCCACACAACAACACCAATATCTGAGAATATTTTGTACAACTGCTGAAAAGACTATTGTAAGTTTATCAGAGCTGCTGGGGCAACTTGAAGGTCCGACGTATGGAAATAATCCAACATGTTGGTTGTTATTTTCCTGTACTGGCGAATGCCTGTGACGTAAACGTGCACGCGATCGAGGGCAGTTTTGCGTTTTTACCGGTTTTTACCTTTTACACGGGATGGAGCGTTTTTAAGTTTTCCACTCTGGAGGGTGGTTTCACTTTTTTGCGTTTTTAAGCCATAAAAACGGCGTCGCCGTGTAAACGAAAGGCACATCTGATAAAATATTTTTACGTTTTCACCCGGAATCGTTCTTGTGTAAACAGGGCCTAACACTAAACAGTAGAAAATCAGTCCAATCTCCCCAGCTGTAAATGTAAAGGCTGTTAAAGTCTTGTGTTGCTTATAATAAATTGACATGTTGATAACACTTAGTCTTTCATAATGCTCTCAATTACAGGTCGATGCATACTGTATGCATTAGTGGGTGTGGTGGTGCTTATGGGGTGACGCTTGGGTTAGTGAAAGGCGGGGGTAGGGGTGTGGAGTATCACAGTGTACTCATTACAAATAACTAGACTACACCACTGGATCTACCGCCAGCAGTCGATTTTGATATTCTAGGTATTATCAACCTAGAAGTAAGAAGTTTTAACTTCAGTGGTAACGATATTCATAACTAACAGCATATAAATATCAACTGCTCATAATGTCAGATCAGGCAGGTTGAGAGAAAAAAAAAATTTGCAATTCTAATTTCAAAGAGTTCACAGTATCAGTACAAGTTTTCTAAACCAAGCGGAAATGATGGTGGGCTCTGCCTGCCTGCAGACACTGTAAACAATACCCCTAAAACACACACCACCCTCTTCCTGTTTAGAAGATTTATTATTTGCAGAATCTCAGTGCAAAAACATCATTAGGACTGCAGTGCTGGTCAACAAAATATGACAAAAAAACTTCACCTAAGCACACATTTACTTAGCTAAATTGGGATATTCCCTAAAATTCTATAGTTCTTATATACAGCTAGTTATAAATAAACCCACATTCTAACAGAACAATTTCAGCATTTTAAAATGGAACAGAACACACGTTTTTTTCAAGTTAACTTGACGAATAAAACACAACACTCAATTGCAAGATGCTCAAAAACATAAATAATGACAACTGCTGAAGTCATCCACAGTGGCGCTGATCTACATGGGGAAAATTGAAAAATTAAAGATGAAAGATTCCATTGGGGTTTTCAACCAAAAATGAACTGATCTTTTGACATTGAACAAAACATACTCGGTTACCTAGCGTAACCTCGGTTCTCTCTAGAAGAGGGAACGAGTATTGCATAAGAAGCTTACGCTATGGGTAAGTTCATCTTTCTCAAGATATGAAGCCAAAAAATTAGGGGCCAAGCCCCGAAGGGGCTGAGGCACCTATTGTATCTGTTAGTTAGGGGCCAAGCCCCGAAGGGGCTGAGGCACCTATTGTATCTGTTAGTTTTCTTATTATTATTATTATTATTCCGTAAATGGAAGTCTATGGCAGCCGTAAGTAGGAAAATGATGAAATTTGGCACACTTACAGATATGGTCATGAAAAGTAATTGAGCCAAATTTTGAGACTCTAGAACCAACTCTATAGCGCCACCACCAGTTCAAAAATTCAACATTGAAATGATTATAACTTTTTTAACTCTTTGATCTAGAGACATGAAACTTAGTACACCTGATTCTACTCATCATGCTGATCACAACCAATACCTTACATTAAGACCCCGACCATTACAGTAGTGGCCATTTTGAAATGTACAGTTATCAGTTTTTTCGCTACTCCTCCAAATTTTGTCCAATTTTCTCCAAACTTGTGTTCAAATGATCTTCGGACTGAGCCGCATAGAAATGACTGAACAGATTTTTTTTATTCATCTTTGTTCAAAAGTTATGGTGTCGCAAACTTAACGAGGTCGACCCAAAATTGGCTAAGAGGCTGTATCTCGGCCAAAGTTTGATCAATCGATATGAAAATTGGTACGCTTCATCGGAAGCATGATCTGAGGCACCTTGCCAAAGTCGGGAACAGCGCCACCTACGGGTCATGAGATATGCAAAATTGCTATTTTGGCCAATAACTTTTGAACACTTTGTCAGAAAATCATAATTGTGGTATCTATGGATTCCTTGCATCATGCCGAATCCGTAGATGTCGATTTTGCCATGATGGGATGTAACACGTGTCCGCCATTTTGAATTTTCTCATATTTTGCAATATCATTTAAACTATTTGAAATTTCTTCACCAAATTTGGTATGGATCATCATTAGCATGGCCCGAAGGTACCTGAGAAGTTTGATCACAGCGTCACCTAGTGTTCCAGAGATATCATTGTTCTTTGAAAAAACGCTTATAACTTTAGCTTTTTTGCTATACAGGAAAAAAAAAGTTATGATGTCGCAAACTTAACGAGGTCCGCCCAAAATTCGTTCAGATGCTGTAACTTGTGAACAGTTTGTCACAAAATCATAAAATTGGTGTCTGTCGATTCCTTGCGCCATGTCGAATCCGAGGATATCTATTTTGCCAGGATTGGATGTACCAAGTCATAAGCTAAATTAGCATTCATTAGCTTAGCATGCTAATCTGGTTAACATGTCATGGAACTTTTTTGTGAACTCATTCTCACACTGAACCCTCTCCTCTGCTGCTTTGAAATTCACGTCCTCTAAATGGCATAATCGGCTAAACCATGCATCTCGCATCTCGAATCCCGAACCATTCTGGTCGTGGGTTCGAGTCCCATGTGGGATGACTTTAAAATTGTGTATAAAGTTGTCATTTCAATTCCTTTATTATCCAGGTAAGAGCTGTACTAATCTTTCTTACTCTTGGATTAGAAATAAGCTTGTTTTTTTACTTCATTCTGTGTTCATTCTCATCAGACCTTCTGTTCATTTTGATTTCATCCTATCTGTACTTCTGAACCTATCTCTTCTTCATGTACATTCTATTTCTGTTCTTTTTGCTCTTCTGGCTCCGCATTGCGCTACAGCCCTTTCATCGGCTTGGCCCCGTATTGCTGCTTGCAGCTATATTTATCCTTAATTTTGTATTCATTGTCAATGCAGTGTAGCAGCTGGCAGACCTAGCACGGGCTATCTAGCACGCTCATTGGCTGCCCTGCAGCAACTGCTGCAGCCTACCACTGAGCTCCGCATGACGTCACTGGGGGCGCTTCGCATTCCAGCAACTCAGCATGCAGAGGAAAGCGCCTGAGGAAGCCGGCCGTCTTCACCTCCTTCACCCATCCGTGCCTGCTACGCTATCCGGCGTCTATATCCTTTCACTAAGGTGTGTGTGTGTGTTCGCCGCCGCGACACACACTCCTAAAAGAGCCCTTCCTGTGGCTCGTGCCGAGCCTCTCTTATAGGGATGCGCGGTATACCGGTACTGCAAAAATACCGGTATATATTATATTTCAAACGGTACAATATCATCATTTTGTTCAATTCGGTATTTGATGCGCTGCTGTTTCGAAGGTCACCGCTAGGCGGCAGTGCGCTATCTAAACTGATGCGGGTCATGCGAAACCGGCAAACGGTGACAACAGAGGAACACAATGGATCACGATGGATCAAACGAAGCTCATTCGAATTTCTACACGCCCGAAATTAATAAATAGAGAGAGCAGTATGAGTGAAATAAGGCATTACTTTGCCTACAAAAGTCATGAGAAAAGTAAAGAAACAGATCTCAATGCACCACTCTGCAAACATCAAATCTGCCGAAGCACTTGACTTGTCAGTTGCTCATCTTGACTTGTTCAAAGAGTTCAGAGATCGACAGGTTAGTCCATCATTCAACTGATTTAATTTAGACTTTTATTGAACACTGAACAGCGCACATACATAAGAGCTTATCAATTATATGATACGGTAAACACGAAAGCTCAAATCTGCTTGCATGACACGGTAGAACCAATTCAGTTTAGGTCTCATCATTGTTATACTTTCAAACAAACATTAATTGAATTTGAATGAATAAAGAATAAAAATTTGAATAATATTAATTTTAGTATTAGTGATAGTAAAATGAATCGCATAGTACCGCCGCTGTGGCGCGTGCGCGCAAGAGAGAGAGAGAGAGAGAGAGAGAGAAATAGTAGTAATATGAATATTACTAATGTTACAATTAAGCTACATTTGTCAACATTCATTAGGTAACCTGACCTAACAGTATTATAGCATTTATTAATCTATATCAATCAATAATTAAATTACCTAAAAAATTAAATATACTAATACATGTTTAGCATGTTAACATTACTTTATGCAATGCAATAAACTAATATGAACCCAAACAATAACCAAACCAAGATGAATAATGTGATTGTTGATGCATGACAGCTATGGTTTACATGTCATTTCATTATTCTATTATTATTATTAGCCTATATGTGAATCTATTATTATAGATATTAACCTATTTTAATTGTATAATTTCAGGGGGGGGGCAGGGGGGGTTTCAACACAAAAATTGTATGTTCCCTGACTGATTTTTTATTTTTTTTAAATGTACATTTTGATACCTTTTCTTTGCACATTTGGTAGTGGAGAGTTTCAAGCAGTGTTTTTTAAGTGTCACTTAAAATTAGACTTTTTTTTATTTTTTACCTGTGGTATCGATTTAGTATCGATACCGAGGTATTAGATTCTGGTATCGTACCGAAGCCAAAATTGTGGTATCGAGCCATCCCTACTCTCTTAGCGCCGGAGACCGCAACGTGATCTGCGTGGACTGGGCGAAGGGTGGACTGGGCGAAGTGTGAATCGGAATAACTAAATACATCTTTGCTAAAGTCCCAAAGCCTTCAGACCCAAGGAGCCTGAAAGTAAATTTTTCTTTGTGTTTGGTTTGGTTATCTTCATCATATAAAGACTTTACTGAGATATATTTTGATATGCTTGTATGTGTGTCTGTTACCCAGGTCCTATGGTTACCTGTGATAGCATCGTAGTTCTAAAATGACTACAAATGCTTGTAATGTATGTCTTTTTATGTAACTTTGCTGGATCTTCCAATTTATAAGTCGTTCTTCATATTTTTAGAATCCTCTTGATCTGACCAAACCATATATATATGTGTACAAACCGCAAGATGTGTGTTACTATGTTTTATCATCTCTGGAGTAAAATTGAATGCATTTCACGTCACCATCATAAAACATGCAAAGTCGATCACGATGAGACAAAGGAAAACCTTTGCCGCGCAATTCTCTCTGAGCTGATTGGTGCATTCAAGACCAGGAGAGGCGTGAACCGAAATGTCTTTAAAGAGACGCGCCGAACTCCCCCTCCGCTCTCTGACCTCCTTGCCTACGTCTGCCTTAGTCATGTGGTCTCTGATACGATTTCCCCTCGGGAAATACTTTCTTTCTTTTGGTTGTTTAAAAGTTTTGTTTTCTTTAAGTTTCCAACCTAATTCATCTCACAGGAGAGGAGATGAATTCAGCCGAATTTGGTAATGTTACCTCAAAGACTTTAAACCTCTGTTCAAAGCGCGCGCACCGAACGCCAAGTGACACGCACCCACGGAACAAAGAACATCCGCTCATGCACGCGGCCGGGACAGGCCGTTCCAGGAACACGCAACAATACACGAGAGACCAAGAAACTTTGCAAGTATATTTCAGCTTCTAGGAAGCATTAAGATGATGTTTTCGTGTTGTTTCAGAGAGGTTACTGTCTGGGTGAATTTGCCAATGCTCTCTCTCTTTCGCTCTCTCTCTCTCTCCCTCACTCTAACACTCACTCACTTTTATACGTGTTTCCATTGTCTAGACTCCCCGCGTGTCTTTGTCATTATGTTTGTATATACATATATCCCATGTAACCGTAGTAAATGCATAAGTAGTTCTGTATTAGTAAATTCATTATACTCAGTTTGATTGACTTACTGTGTCTGCTCATAATTCCGGTCCCTGAAATGTCTAGATCAAAGCTACGAGCTTTACAAATTAAATATACCTTAAAGAGTATTTGTTTATAGGGCAGGAAGACTAATTCTTGTGGCCACAGAATTAATTTTCCTAAACTCTATAAATTAATTGAGCTAATTAATTTTACTTGTTTGTAAAACGTGATCTGTGTAGCTAATCGCAATCAACTTGTGGTTGGCTACCAAGATACACATGCAAGCATGCAGTTTTTGCATGCAGGTAAAATAACGTATCATCCCTTATCGGGAGATTTATTAAAATGTAAAGTTGATCTGGTCCAAACCTGTATGAATAATTATGAATTATTAATTATTGTATACAAATTCCCCAAAATCGACCGGTTCATACCTGCAGGCTCGACTTGACGTGTTCAATGCAGAAGCTGTCACTCCACCCTCTGTTGCGCCACGCAAGAAGCAGCGCCATGCACAGAGGATGCCGGAGCCGACGCAGATGTCAGACGCTCACCGGAGCCACTCCCACGAGCCTCTCTCTCTCCTTCCCTCCCTCCCCCAATAATTTTTGGCTTCATTTCTTGAGAAAGATGAACTTACGCTGCGGTCTCAGAGGAGGATAAAATTTGGAAACAAATTTCCAAAACAGTTGTTTATTGGTAGGTAAAACGGTCCATAAACGATTGCAGCAGGTAAGTAATGGAATTTTGAGAATTGCAAACAACTTAACTTGAATAACAATAGTCCTTTTCTGATGCAGGTGCAGGCAGGTACAACAGGGAACAATGAAGACAGAATATGGCTTGAAACAGGATGATCCACAGGTAATTATCAAAGGTAAGTAGTCGGGTAATTTCAAACAGGTTAGTGCAAAACGAGACATGTAGTAGTGCAACTCAGGAAATATTATATAATTAAAAATTTCCAATTCAAAACAGATTTTTTTTTTTTGCTAATTGAAGCACCACTGCTAAAAAAAAATTAAACAAAAAAATTACTTGACCTTACTAATCATCTATTCTAGACAGTTCATGGGTAACAACTCGACTAACAGATGCATACAATGGAAATGCTAAACCACACTTCACACCTGATGCAAACCAATCAAACGCGGTTTATGAGGACATTTCCTGAGTCCTTATGGTTAAAATGGCTTTAAAAAATTGTTTAAAATAAATAAGTGTGTGTGTGTGTGTGTGTGTGTGTGTGTGTGTGTGTGTGTGTGTGTGTGTGTGTTATAACTGAGGGCCAAATTACCTCAACTTATATTGTTAAATATAATGGCAACCGACATACAGGTCTGAAATGACATGAGGGTGAGTAAATGATAACAGAATTTTCATTTTTGAATATCCCTATAACTATCCCTTTAACAACAATTCTGCTCTGATAGACTAATGCCAGGGTCACAGGGAGACAATAACTTTTGTCAAATTCATCTGTTAAGAGCACACAGGATGCAAGCCTTGCAGAAATGTCCAGCACTTCTCCATTTCATTTCAAGAGGGGAACACTGTTGTCTTTAACACTTAAAGGAGAACTCCGGCGCAAAACGAACCTTTGGTCTAATTACACATTGTTACCTAGTCAACCGTTATCTGAGATTTGTTTTCATGATTATCGAATGTAAATAGTTTTATCTCTAAAAACAGTTTAGACTATAATGCTAGTATAACGCTAGTATATAGGCCATAGAGTAATGACAAATAAAAATCGCTTGTTAATACCACTAACAAGGCTCAAAATAGCCCCACACTAACACGGTAACATAATAAGGGTCCCTACCTTCAAACCGAAGCATTGAGAACTTTGTCAGTGTCCAGACAGTTTAATAAGAAGATATTTTATACATACAGTCAGCTTCGCGAATACAGGCAGAAGCCATCTTTGAAAAACAGTCTCTACCAGTCGATCTACGAACGCCGATCCAAGTGCGCTGAACTGTGTAGAATCTCATATGGTCCGTTGTTTCCGGAAGAAAGCACTGAGCGCATAAGAGAAGCACTGAACGCAACAGAGAAAATAAATAAATAAAAATAATTTAATCACATCTCACCAGCGCACTTGGATCGGCGTTAAACGATAAAGCACATTTGAGAATTCTGCTGGCTACTGTATACAGGCCACCAGAGCACCATAAAGATTTTATCAAAGATTTTGCAGACTTTCTATCAGAATTAGTATTGGCTGCAGATAAAGTACTAATTGTTGGTGATTTTAATATACATGTAGATAATGAAAAAGATGCATTGGGATTGGCATTTAAAGACATGTAAATTGGAGTTAGACAAAACGTGTCAGGACCTACTCATTGTCGTAATCATACTCTAGATCTAATACTATCACATGGAATAGTTGTTGATGCCGTTGAAATTTTGTAGCAGAGCGATGACATCTCAGATCATTATCTAGTCTCATGTAAATTACATTTAGACAAGGCTGCAAAGCAGACTCCGTGTTATAAATATGTTAGACCTATAACTCCTGCCACTAAAGATTGCTTTATAAATAATCTTCCTAATCAGTATTATCATCTCAGCATCCTGGATAGCTTAGAACTTGATATTGCAACAGAAACTTTTAACTCTCTCTTTTCCAGCACTTCAGACACAGTTGCTCCATTGCGCTTAAAGAAGATTAAAGAAAATAGTTCAACGCCGTGGTACAACGAGCACACTCGGGCCCTCAAGAGAGCAGCAAGAAAAATGGAGCGCAACTGGAAGAAAATAAAACTAGAGGTATTTCAGATTTCATGGAAAGAGAGCTAGATCGCTTATTTTTCAACCCTATTAGAAGAAAATAAACATAATCTTAGGTATTTATTTGAAACAGTGGCTAAACTAACGAAAAAGAAAGCTTCAAGCCCAGAAGTGTCCAAGCAACACAGCAATAATGACTTATGAACTTCTTCACTTATAAGATTGATAACATCAGGGACAAAATTATAACTATGCAACCGTCTACTACAGTATCGCATCAGGGAGTGCATTGTAGTCTCCTTGAGGAACAATTTG
The DNA here is from genome assembly GCA_031834385.1 of Semotilus atromaculatus. Classification (NCBI taxonomy): domain Eukaryota; kingdom Metazoa; phylum Chordata; class Actinopteri; order Cypriniformes; family Leuciscidae; genus Semotilus; species Semotilus atromaculatus. The sequence goes on from JAULUF010000030.1 coordinate 9,622,611, forward strand.
ATTCATTTGTTGCTGTAGAAGAGAAAGAATTTTGTAAACTTGCTAAATCATCTAAATCGACTAGGGGTCGACCGATTCATCGGTTTTCAAAAATCCATACCGATAGTTTTTCCTGGTTGCGTCCGTTGCTGGAGCAGCTGAGAAGTGCGCGCTGTCATTCATTACACAGTACGAGAGAGCTGAGAAGGGTCTGCAGTACATGGCATCATGCAGTACAAGAGCGGCCTCTAGAGGTGTAATAAAAACTATCACTGATGCCTCGTGTTGTTTATTTCGACACGTGACACTGCGCGCTGCACTGAGAGCACACTGCGTGGATAGCGCTGACATCAGATGCGCGTTTAAGGCACCGACAGCGAAAAGGTATTCATACAGTACATTTTATCATATCATTATAAAGTGATTAATTTTTTGACTAGATGCTGCATTAGTAGAGAAAGAAACGTACAGTGAAGAAAATAAGTATTTGAACACCCTGCTATTTTGCAAGTTCTCCCATTTAGAAATCATGGAGGGGTCTGAAATTGTCATCGTAGGTGCATGTCCACTGTGAGAGACATAATCAAAAAAAAAAAATCCAGAAATCACAATGTATGATTTTTTAACTATTTATTTGTAAGATACAGCTGCAGATAAGTATTTGAACACCTGAGAAAATCAATGTTAATATTTGGTACAGTAGCCTTTGTTTGCAATTACAGAGGTCAAACAGTTCCTGTAGTTTTTCACCAGGTTTGCACACACTGCAGGAGGGATTTTGGCCCACTCCTCCACACAGATCTTCTCTAGATCAGTCAGGTTTCTGGGCTGTCACTGAGAAACACGGAGTTTGAGCTTCCTCCAAAGATTCTCTATTGGGTTTAGGTCTGGAGACTGGCTAGGCCACGCCAGAATCTTGATTTGCTTCTTATAGAGCCACTCCTTGGTTATCCTGGCTGTGTGCTTCGGGTCATCCTCTCCTTAATACAGTGCAGTCGCCCTTTCCCAGGTGCAGAAAAACACCCCCAAAGCATGATGCTACCACCCCCATGCTTCACAGTAGGGATGGTGTTCTTGGGATGGTACTCATAATTCTTCTTCCTCCAAACACGGTTAGTGGAATTATGACCAAAAAGTTCTATTTTGGTCTCATCTGACCACATGACCTTCTCCCATGACTCCTCTGGATCATCCAAATGGTCATTGGCAAACTTAAGACGGGCCTTGACATGTGCTGGTTTAAGTAGGGGAACCTTCCGTGCCATGCATGATTTCAAACCATGGCGTCTTAGTGTATTACCAACAGTAACCTTGGAAACGGTGGTCCCAGCTCTTTTCAGGTCATTGACCAGCTCCTCCCGTGTAGTTCTGGGCTGATTTCTCACCTTTCTTAGGATCATTGAGACCACACGAGGTGAGATCTTGCATGGAGCCCCAGTCCGAGGGAGATTGACAGTCATGTTTAGCTTCTTCCATTTTCTAATGATTGCTCCAACAGTGGACCTTTTTTCACTAAGATGCTTGGCAATTTCCCCGTAGCCCTTTCCAGCCTTGTGGAGGTGTACAATTTTGTCTCTAGTGTCTTTGGACAGCTCTTTGGTCTTGGCCATGTTAGTAGTTGGATTTTTACTGATTGTATGGAGTGGACAGGTGTCTTTATGCAGCTAACGACCTCAAACAGGTGCATCTAATTTAGGATAATAAATGGAGTGGAGGTGGACATTTTAAAGGCAGACTAAGGCCCAATCCCAATTCTACCCCTTACCCCTTCGCCTTCCCCTAGCCCTAACCCTTCGCCTTCCCCTTGACCCTTGAAACAGAGTGGCAAGGCGTAGGGGTGAAAATATTCCCCTAAGAAATGGGACACCACTACGCCTCCGTTAGCCGTCATTATAAGTCGTCGCTAGCGCCTACGTCACAGGAGATGCGCCGATGTTTATCACAACTTCCAATGCGTTCATAGCAGATGTAAGGTAAATTATAAGCCAATTCCCTTCAGCAATTACATTCACCAGGATTGGCCCTAACAGGTCTTTGAGGGTCAGAATTCTAGCTGATAGACAGGTGTTCAAATACTTATTTGCAGCTGTATCTTACAAATAAATAGTTAAAAAATCATACATTATGATTTCTGGATTTTTTTTTTTAGATTATGTCTCACAGTGGAAAATTAATGACAACGGACCTACGATGACAATTTCAGACCCCTCCATGATTTCTAAGTGGGAGACCTTGCAAAATAGCAGGGTGTTCAAATACTTATTTCCTTCACTTTATGTTTGTTTGCCTTCGAGGCTGAGAGGACGCTAACGTACCTCAAGCGGTTAAAACACGTGACAAAAACAAACCTAAGTCCGACCCGAATGTTTAAAGGGGTCATATAATGGTACATTCACTTTTACAAGTTGATTGTACTGAAATGTGTGTTGACAGAGCCTGTACACAACCATCATATAATGATAAAAATCCATCCAGTGATTTTGTTTTAATCTCCTTATATGTTTCCCCCTGCCTCAAATTGAGCCGTTCGTTTTTGTGACGTCACACGCTCGGATGCCCCTCCCACGATTGTTGATTGACAGCAGCGTTTCAACACAGACCCGCCCTCGTGAGTGAGTGAGCTGTCAATCATGCACGCGCGGACCGGTGTTGTGCCGAAATGTACACTGGAGCACAGTCACTGAGCAGAATGGAGTCTAAGCGATTGTGGTGTTCTGTTCTTGGGTGCAATAACGAACACAACAGTCATTTTAAACCTCTGGAGTCGAGAAACGCGCCGGCGCGTTTTGCACGATATTTTTCACATAGCAGCAAACTAGACTTAAAATACTCAGTCACTTTTGGTCATACACACTTAAGAAATATGAAAAAATAAACTGTTAAATGTCTACTTTTTTATGGGTCCACTTACAATCGAAATAAAACATTGTGCTTTTGAATAAAGAAATAAACAGGAAGTAAAGAAATACAACAGAAAATAAAGAAAATAAACAGGGTGTGCTTTCTGCCTCTCCATCTCCGTGAACTTTTTTTCTCTAAACGTAAACAAAACTCAGCGAATACTAGTCACACAGGCATGATCAATATATCTTTATAATCATTTAAGTGTGTACTTTTAAATTATCGAATTCAAAACTAAAACAAATATTATGTGTTTATGTAATCTATATAAAAAGAGAGAGATGCCAGGCGTTCTCATTTCAGCTAATTATCTTTTAATGTGACCACGCCCACAGAGAGCGTGCGCTATTCAAACGCAAATTATCTGAAACTTGCCAACGCCCACACGAGCTCGATAAAACACCAAGTTCAGATTAATGTACCGGTAGTCTGTGTCGTTTTGCGAGGCTGTGAGGAATAATTCTGGATAATTTACCTCAGAAGTGCTGGATTAATTTCACTCCGAGGAGCCATGGATCCAGCGAGGATCATAGTAAGTTTTTTTATTCTTAAGTGTTTTGTTCTAATCGCGAATACTGTTGTAATATGAATCGCGTGTCTCTCTCTGTGTGATAAATGAACGGCACGAATTCGCACTGTTGTTGTTACAGACGAAATATGAAAGACAACATTTAGTTGACTAGTTTGGGATAGATTATAAAGTTTTTTACTCTAAAATAGACATCAAATAAGCTTTAGTTAACCAGTTTCTGCTCATATGTTAAATATATAACGTTAGAATGTTTTGTCAAAAATAAGCTCATAATCTAAGATGTTATTATAGTGTTTGGTCCAATGTAGACTATATCAAACTAATGAATCCTTAACTTTGAAATATGAATGATAAAATCCAGGCTATAGGCCTACTTAAAAAAAAAAAAAGACAAGATAGATGTAAAAAAAATCTTAATATTATTGTTTTTTATTAGTGACACATTTGAGGACATGATTTATTCCAAAACTTTCTGAAAATACAGTATGAAAATTAACTGCATACTAGAAATGTTTACCTTGGAAATTATACAATTTGAATGTATAAAAAAATTGTGAAAAACTACCTTTTTTTCCTCTCTGAGAACTCTAACTTTCTAACTCTAACTAATTATGTAGAATGGTCCATATAGCCTATTTGAACAGGATTTGTTTCCATGACTATGTACTAAAAATGTGCTTTTGACTTTCATTTATATTTCATTGATATATATATATCATTTATTTATTTATTTTTGTCCTCGCATTCTTTCTTGTGTGAAATGAAAGGCTCATTAGTATGCAGGCTCATTAGTATGCAGGCTCATTAGTATGCAGGGTCTTTGTCTTCTCAGGTGTGAATCACAGCAAGTCACGCCCCTGCGCATATTGCCTTTGGAAGCAAAAACTGTTTTAAAATTCAATGTATTGTTTTATGTGAATGATTAGGCAGGGTGATTTTCAGATCATTTTGAAGCAAAAACACTAGGCAACTACATCCATTAGTCAAAAGTCTTGTGGACACATGTTAAGTATGTGTTTTGTGGCCTTATTTCAGAAACTTTAATTTTTAGTTTTATGAATAACCATGCATAAACATTATTCCCTCAAAAATACAAATATGTACATAGATGTTGCTAGCATATTATGGTACCCCTATTTGTGCTAAATAGAGTGTAATTACACCTTTGCCATTAATATGTTTATAAGCAACTGAAAAAAGCACAAATGTCAGGGCATGTCAAAACATCTCACGGACCTCAAAAACCCCTTAGACTCCAGAGGGTTAATGTTCCTAAATCCGAACCGCTGAAGACGCAGTGGCTGAGTTTGTTTTCGAAGGGAATATTCCCCACGATCAACATCAATGCTTTCATGTTTGCGCGAATCATTTCACACCAGACTGCTTTCGAGGAGGTATAAAGCTGGTTTTGCTAAGAAGCTGCACCTGAAAAAAGGAATCGATACCAAGTATTCGTGTTCCTGCACCTCGAGAAGAACTGAAGTGAGTGCAATGTTTTATTAACCTTTATATTAATATTTATATTAATCTTTGCAAATCGCTAGCTTCACAATGAATGCGGCTAATGTTTACACTCAGGGTACATTATGGCATGTTTTCTATGTACGACGTTCTGAATATAATTCATAATCCCAAGTTTATAATGAACAACGCGTTATGGTTATTGTGTTACAAACATGTACGCACAGAACAGAGCATAGACTGTGGAACAGAGGGGCGGGGTGAGTGAAGCTCATTATCATTTAAAGGCACATGTACTGAAACGGCGTGCTGAAAACAGAGCTGTATTTGACCAGGTAAAATAAGTGTTTTCTTACAATACTAATGAGAATTTTTAATTAAAGTATATTACAAACTTTTAATTTAGACCCTAAAGAATTATATTAGCTTGTACGAAAATGGCATTATATGACCCCTTTAACATGATTTCAGAGTTGATTTATTATTTACAGAGTTTGATAATATTGTTGTAATCATCTTGTATTGGATGAGTTTTGTACGCTGTACCAAAATGGATGTAAAATGTTAAACAGTTAAATTTTGAATGTAACTGGTTTTATTTGTTATTTAGAATATCACTTTTTGTTTCAGTTTGAATTGATGTCTTTATTGACTTCAATATTTATTCATATTTATATATTTATTTCATTTAACATGTTTTCATGGTTCATAGTTTTTTTTATATAGGCTATATACACTCACCGGCCACTTTATTAGGTACCCCATGCTAGTAACGGGTTGGACCCCCTTTTGCCTTCAGAACTGCCTCAATTCTTCGTGGCATAGATTCAACAAGGTGCTGGAAGCATTCCTCAGGGAGTTTGGTCCATATTGACATGATGGCATCACACAGTTGCCGCAGATTTGTCGGCTGCACATCCATGATGCGAATCTCCCGTTCCACCACATCCCAAAGATGCTCTATTGGATTGAGATCTGGTGACTGTGGAGGCCATTTGAGTACAGCGAACTCATTGTCATGTTCAAGAAACCAGTCTGAGATGATTCCAGCTTTATGACATGGCGCATTATCCTGCTGAAAGTAGCCATCAGAAGTTGGGTACATTGTGGTCATAAAGGGATGGACATGGTCAGCAACAATACTCAGGTAGGCTGTGGCGTTGCAACGATGCTCAATTGGTACCAAGGGGCCCAAAGAGTGCCAAGAAAATATTCCCCACACCATGACACCACCACCACCAGCCTGAACCGTTGATACAAGGCAGGATGGATCCATGCTTTCATGTTGTAGACGCCAAATTCTGACCCTACCATCCGAATGTCGCAGCAGAAATCGAGACTCATCAGACCAGGCAACGTTTTTCCAATCTTCTATTGTCCAATTTCGATGAGCTTGTGCAAATTGTAGCCTCAGTTTCCTGTTCTTAGCTGAAAGGAGTGGCACCCGGTGTGGTCTTCTGCTGCTGTAGCCCATCTGCCTCAAAGTTCGACGTACTGTGCGTTCAGAGATGCTCTTCTGCCCACCTTGGTTGTAACGGGTGGTTATTTGAGTCACTGTTGCCCTTCTATCAGCTCGAACCAGTCTGGCCATTCTCCTCTGACCTCTGGCATCAACAAGGCATTTCCGCCCACAGAACTGCCGCTCACTGGATGTTTTTTCTTTTTCGGACCATTCTCTGTAAACCCTAGAGATGGTTGTGCGTGAAAATCCCAGTAGATTAGCAGTTTCTGAAATACTCAGACCAGCCCTTCTGGCACCAACAATCATGCCACGTTCAAAGTCACTCAAATCACCTTTCTTCCCCATACTGATGCTCGGTTTGAACTGCAGGAGATTGTCTTGACCATGTCTGCATGCCTAAATGCACTGAGTTGCCGCCATGTGATTGGCTGCTTAGAAATTAAGTGTTAACGAGCAGTTGGACAGGTGTACCTAATAAAGTGGCCGGTGAGTGTATATTAGGGCTGTCAAATGATTAATCACGATTAATCGCATCCAAAATAAAAGTTTGTGTTTACATAATAAATGTGTTTGTACTGTGTAAAATTATTTTGTATATATAAGTACACACACGTGCATTAATATATTTAAGAAAAATGTGTTATTTATAAAATATTTATATTTATATATATATAATATAAATTATATATAAATCTATATATAGTATATACATGCAAATATTTCTTAAATATATACAAGCATGTGTATGTATTTATATATATAAAATAATTATACACAGTACACACACATTTATTATGTAAACACAAACTTTTATTTTGGATGTGATTAATCGTGATTAATCATTTGACAGTCTTAAAGTTCAGCACTGTTTTACTTGGAGTGTTATGTTTAAGCAGAAAGGTTCGAGAGGCTGTGCTGTATTGTGAATAATTGTTTTTATCCAGTTTCAATTTTAAAAACTATCGGTTGATTAATCTGTTATCGGCAAGTACGGCCCAACCTAGCTATCGTTACCGGTAAAATCCACTATCGGTCGACCTCTAAAATCAACAACTTGTATGTTAGACCCTATACCGACTAAGCTACTGAAAGAGATGCTTCCAGATGTCATAGATCCTCTTCTTAATTAGCTGCATTAATTCGTCTCGTCTCTAGGATACGTACCAAAAACCTTTAAGCTGGCTATGATAAAACCGCTTGTTAAAAAAAGCAACTTGATCATACAAAATTAGCCAATTACAGGCCGATCTCGAATCTGCCTTTTCTGTCAAAGATATTAGAAAAAGCAGTATCCTCACAACTGTGTTCCTTTCTTGAAAGAAATTATATCTGCGAGGATTTCCAGTCAGGATTTAGACTATACCATAGTACCAAGAGCTCTCGTTAGAGTCACAAATTATTTGCTTTTATCATCCTATCGTGGTTGTATCTCTCTATTAGTGTTACTTGATCTTAGTTCTGCATTTGACGACAAAATAATTTTAAAGGGGTCATGACATGGTTTTTTGTTTTGTTTTATTATGTTCCCTTAGGTGCAATTATAGTAAAAAAAAATTAAATGTAGTGATTTATGACCTTTTCCCACCCTGTTTCTCACCTCTGATTCAAACAGTCTGTTTTGGAGGTGTTTCCCCTTTAAAGGGCACCTATTATGCAAAATTCACTTTTACATGGTGTTTGAACATAAATGTGTGTTGGCAGTGTGTGAGCAAAACCACCCTAGAATGAAAAAAATCCACCCAGTGTTTTTTTTTACAATCTCAATAAATCATAAGCACTGTCTCAGAACGAGCTGTTCTAAGATTCTGCGCTTTGTGACGTAGAAGCAAGCCCGACCGACGTAGTTTGATTGACAGTGTGGTTGTGGCATAGACCCCGCCCTCGGTCTGTACACCATCCTCCATTGTTTTAACGACAGCCGGTATGTTCTGTTGTGGGATGTAATAATGTAGATAGAAGTTTTCACTTACTTCCGACATCAGAGCCACTGAAAATGCAGTGGATGTATTTTATTTACGAAGGAAAGGCGCCACTTAAACTTCCAAAATACGTTTATGTTTGCGCGAATCATTTTCTGACTGACTGTTTTGTGAACGAGGGTCAATTCAAAGCAGGTCTTGCTTCAAAGTTAATCCTCAAGTGTGGATCGTTGCCTACTGTTCGCGATCCAACGTCACCTCCAGAAGAAATAAGTGTATTTTATGATTTTTGAGCAAATAGTCATTTCAGTCGATGTCAGCTAGGAGAGAGAGAGAGAGAGAGAGAGAGAGAGAGAGAGAGAGAGAGAGAGAGAGAGATTTTGAGATTTAACACACATTTATTAACATCCAACAAACTAAATAAAAAAACACTACATTTACATAAAATCACATGTAGGCCTACTCAAAATCTCCAACGAAGCGCAATGTGTCATTTTCAATCCAACACAACATTCTTTGTACACACCAGACCTCTTCAAAGATTTCCAATTTTCTCATATGAGAATAAAAAATAAAATCATGTTTTATTCTTGCTTTCATAAGCCCCTTAAACAACAATTCAACATTTTTACTACTACCAGCAATTTCATATTTCCTACTAAGATAAACTGCCATTTTAGCTTGACCTAGGATAAAGTTTAACAACCGTCCTTTCTTCATTTTTCCTTTACAAAATTTAAAACCAAAAATAAACACGATCCTTGTAAATATTTCATTCACATTTGTAAATAAAACCTCCAATAAACAAAATAAAGGTCTTAGTCTCTCACAATGCATAAAACAATGAAATATGGTTTCTCTTTCACCACAAAAGGGACAATTATCTTGCACATTCGGATTCAACACTGAAATAAAAGCATTTATAGCAACAATTCCATGCAAAATTCTCCATTGAAGATCCCCCACATTTTTTGTCAATGGTTGTTTGTAACAAGAGCCCCAACATGGTTTAACATCAAAATCAACACTTAAATGATCTCTCCAAGGTGTATCTGCCCGTTTTAATTTCTCTTTATTTATCACCTTCACACAAACTGCATATAAACTCTTTCCCCCCACTGTATCAAACATTATGTCTCTCGAATTCTCTGGGGTTTTCATTTTCTATTACACTTTTAGATATCACCATACTGGGAAAATGATCCGTTTCATCAGGAAGAGCTTGACTTGACAAAAAGTTCCAGTCTTCTTCACTCAAATTTTCTCTGCACTTATTTAATAAAAAATAGACTGTCCTTGTTGATTTAATTCCAAGTCTCTGTGCGAGTGCATCAGCATTGTCCAACGCGATACCAGCAACTTCTATCAAGTCTTTCATTTTGACAACTTTGACTTTTGTTAAAACTTGCATCAACCACAAAGTTGTCTCTCCACATAAGTTGAATCGAGCACCCTTAAAAGAGAACTCCGGTCAATTTTAACATTGAGCTAATTTTTTTGTACATTTGGAGTGATGTCAGTACAGAGAACAACGACAAAAATCGTCGTTGCCTACACCGTGTTATCATCTTTTTAAAATGTGCACCCTGTTGACTTCAATGGGGCAAGTTTTTAACCTGCTTTTAGCCTCTTAACATCCTTGATATGTCTTTACAAGTGCACAGCCATGTGAGTGGTGTTATTAAGAGTGAACACGGTCAATCTATCTGCAGTAGATGTGAAAGATAATAATAAAAATTATGTTAATTCAGCCAGCTCACATACCTGTATTTATTTCCTGTTTTCGGTCGAAGTCCACAGTAGTCGATTGTGGAGTTCGCGTGCGCGATCATTGGTAACTAAGCAACAGTAGAGACTCTGACTGTCAGCCGATAACGGTCCTGTGTGGTGTTCGAGAATATCAGCTAAAATGGATAGTTCATCCGAATCAGATGTTGAACACACGGAGGAGGTTTTTGAGTTTGATGATCGCGCGCGCGAACTCGACAATCGACTACTGTGGACTTCGACCGAAAACAGGCAGAAAATACAGGTATGTGAGCTGGCTGAATTAACGTCATTTTTATTCATATCTTTCACATCTACTGCAGATAGATTGACCGTGTTCACTCTTAATAACACCACCCACATGGCTGTGCACTTGTAATGACAAATCAAGGAGGCTAAAAGCAGGTTTAAAACTTGCCCCATTGACGTCAACAGGGTGCAAATTTTAAAAAGACGTTAACAATGTGTAGGCAATGCCGATTTTTGTCGTTGTTCTCTGTACTGACAGCACTCCAAATGTACAAAAAAAGGAGCTCAATGTTAAAATTGACCGGAGTTCTCCTTTAATCAATTGCTCCTCCAAAAACCAAAACAGTGACTGATATGACGATGTTCTTTTGGCCTGTACCATACACCATGCTTTTCTTAAACTTTCATAGAAGAAAGAGATGGACTTCAGATTAAAACTCCTACAATCGGTCCAGAATATATTTTTTCTAAAACCCCACCCACCAACCTTACTCAAAATGCAACAAGCTGGTCCAAACCACGAAATACTGGGACTGTATAAAAACTTTTGGACAAACTGTAGCCTAAACGCTACTTTCCTACTTACAAGGCCAACAACCCCTTGTCCCCCTTCTTCCTTTGGAAGGTACAGAACACTCCTCGGTAACCAATGTAGTTTATCCCAAAAGAAGTTGATCATCTTGGCCTGTATTTTTCCAAGAACCCCTTCAGGAGGCTCTAAAACTGTTAACCTGTGCCATAATGAGGAGGCTACTAAATTATTAATAATCAATGCTCTCCCCTTAAAGGACATTTTAGGTAAAAGCCATTTCCACCTTTCAGGTTTTCCTCCTACATTCCAACGCATTCTCATCCTAGGGCGTCATATCTGACACTTTTGACATTTCGTCTAAATCCAACGCGCATGGTACCCTTTAGCGTCAATATAACACGCACAGATATGGGTAGGTTTAGGTCTGGTGTAGGGTTAGGGTTAGACCGCTAGGAGGCCTTCTGACCCATATATGCGTCTCATATTGACGCTAAAGGGTGCCATGCGCGTTGAATGTAGACGAAATGTCACGAGCATCAGTATATAACGCCTTGGGATGAGAACGGGCTATACATTCTCAAGAATATTTCCCCAGTTTTTTTGCATTATTATTTCATCACCCAAAAAAATTCCAAGATATTTCAAACCTCCTTGTGACCAAACCAATTCACCTGGTAATACCAGTTCTTCTTCATTCCATTCCCCAACTCTATATCCTGAACTTTTGGTCCAATTTACTTTTGCAGATGAGATTTTTGCATAAATGTTAACAATATCAACCAGCTTGTCAACATCATTCTGTCCACTGGTTAAAACTAAAACATCATCTGCATATGCTGATAACTTTATAGGTGGAAATGTACTCTCATAATTATGTAAACCGATCTAATTGAGTCCTAATTTTTTTTTACATGGGTTCTATTGCTAATATGGTGTAAAGCATACCTGACAAGGCACATCCTTGTCTAATCCCCCTTTGTATTTTAAAAGGGCAACTCAAACCACCATTTATTTTCAGTACACTTTCAATATTTTCATAGAGCACTTTAATCAAGGCAGTAAAGGCAGGTGGAAAACCAAAAGTTTCAAACGTGTGCCATAAAAACTGATGATCCACCCGATCAAAAGCCTTTTCTTGATCTAGGGAAATTAGGCCACATTTTTTCCCAAACAGTCTAGACACTTCCAAAATATCTCGAATTAAGGATATATTATCCACAACTGATCTATTAGGTACACAATAGGATTGATCTAAATGTATAATCTGTCCAATTACATTCTTCAGTCTGTTTGCCAAAGCTTTTGATAAAATCTTATAATCAGTGCATAATAAAAAAACTGGCCTCCAGTTTTTTATTTCTTTGAGATCCCCTTTCTTGGGGAGCAAAGTCAAAACAGCTCTTCTGCAGCTTAGTGGCAGTTGTCTTTTGTCCAAACTATCACTTAAAACCATAAGTAGATCATCTCCCAACAAATGCAAATATGCCTTGTAAAAATCAACAGGCAACCCATCCAATCCGGGTGCTTTTCCATTCTACATACTCTGCAAGGCATTAAACAATTCGTCTTTTGTTAAGGGACATATCAGTTCTGCATATGAATCTTCATTTATTTTTGGTAGATTGGACACAAATTCAGCCATTAACTGGCCATCCACCACACTTTTGGAATACAGCTTTTTATAAAACCCGACAGCCCTTTTCCGAATATCAGCGGCCTCAGTCAGAGCTTTCCCATCTTCCGCCCGTAAACAATGAATAGGCTACTTTTTCTTTGGCCATTTTTTCTTTCTAAACTGAAGAAGAACTTGGACGGGGCATCCATTTCAGAAAGACTTTGAAATCTGGATCTAACCAAGACCTTGTACCTAATAGATCTGCTAAGGCTGCTTTTTTTCCTTTAAGGGCCCTCAATTGGTTTTGATTTGCAGAGGCTTCATTTAGCGCCTGCAGTTCAACAATATCCATCTCAAGACTTCTCATGGATTGAACCATGTCTCTAGTAACATTGAAAGTGTACTGATTACAAAGATTTTGTATTTGCACCTTCCCAATCTCCCACCACTGTTGTTGAGATGTAAAAGAAGACTTTTTAGACTTCCACCCCAACCAAAAGAAGGAAAAACACTTACAAAAGTGAGCATCTTCAAGTAAAGCACTATTAAAATGCCAGTAGGCACTCTTATATTTAACAGAATTAATAAAAACACATGCTACTACCATTGAGTGGTCAGAGAAACCAACAGGACAAATATCACAAGATTTAAAACATTGTTTCTGATATTTAAAAAAAAAAAAAAAAATCTAATCTTGCTAAAGAGATGCAGTTTTCTTTCACATGAGCCCATGTATACTGTCTTTCATCGCAATGAAAAGTTCTCCACACATCACAAAGTTGACAAGTTTTAATCACATTTATTAATTCACTTCTTGAAGCCATATGAGGCTCCATATGATTTCTGTCTAAGTCATTACTTATACAATTAAACTCTCCACCCAGTACTAAAATATTTTCTGTATTACATTGCTTTATGCTATCACATACATTTTCAAAAAACAACATTCTTTCTCTTGATTTTACAGGCGCATAGACATTTATCAATTCCATATTAACATTTTCAAACTTTGCTATTATCTTAATTAGTCTACCTTTTACTACTTCTGTAACATCATACGATATTGGTAGACAAGTCTTTGAAAACAAAACAGCCACCCCAGCACTCAGAGCAGTCTTATGACTCAAAACAATACTTCCTTCCCACTCTTTCATCCATTCAACTTCATTATCCTCTGTACTGTAAGTTTCTTGCAAAAACATGACATCTATATTTTTTTATTTCATTAACTCATAAATCTGCACTCTTTTGCTTGCATCCCTCGCCCCATTTAGCTACATTCAGGGAAGATATTTTAAAATTACTCATTATGAGGGATGAAAAAAACACAAAGAGCCAGGTCCATATCACGCTATTATTCTTGTGACAAATCATTATTCAATGCTTGAGGACGCACTTTTTGTACAATCTTTTTTAGACGATACAGCTCAGGATTTGACAAACAACCTTCACCTTTCTGTTTCATTAATATTTTTACCGAGTCAATAAATAAGGAAAGATCAGGAAAATAGTCTATGACCTCAACATTCCTCATTCCCTTTGTACGCTGGAGAAAATGTTTCATTCTATCCAAACTGTAACCACTATAGTCTTGTCTCACCTCTTCCTCAACTTGAACTTCAGAAAGTTCTTGCTCACTCTCTGAGCCAGACAAATCATTCAACACCTACCGAGAACTTTTAGTAATGGTTTTAACTTGTGCCTTTTTCTTTGATGAGATCACAATCTCACCAAGATTAGACTTCCTTTTCACTGATGGCACTTTGAATGCTGCTTCATCCTCTTTGAGTAAATCACCCACCATCTCATCCAGCTCAATATCCATTATCTCATCATCTTTTCGAATTCGTTTCTCACTACACTTCACTCCACTACTTCCTGGTTCTTCATTGCCCACACTCAAATCCGAAACCTCACCAACTTCACTTTCTTCTTCCACCCTCTGACTTTCATTTAGATTTTGAGATCCACTTTCTTCTTCTGTACTATTTGACGCATTTTTGTCTGGACACGCGCGTACCAAGTGTCCCACTTTCCCGCATCCAAAACATTTCATACTCTCCATTGTTGCAAAAATTACATAAAGCTATCCACTTTGAATTTAAAAGCAATTAGAGATGCACCGATTGACCGGCTCGTGACCGGAACCGGCCGATTTTCACGTGATCGGCCATGACCGGCGATCGGCCGGTCAGTCTGACATATGCCGATTTTATGTCGGTCAAATGCACTCGGGCGCCGCATGATTAGCTAACATTGCGCAACATCAGCATCACACATGCACACGGAACGCACATGTAGGAAACCTCGTGAATTACGGCCGTTCAGACCGCAAGCGCGTATTTTTTTGTCGGCGTGCATGTTAATCAATGAGTGCATTCACACCTGGAGCGGGAGCAACGCGTGAGCGTCAAGCAGAAGCGTCGCGTGAGCAGCCGTGAAACGTTTCCGCGCCGAGTCTAGTATTTGCTGCACAACTCACGCTCAATTAAAGTGAAAGCACACTTTTGATGGACAAAATAGCCTAAATATGATTTCACACAAAAAGTACACAAAACGCACAGAATTTACGTGTTTTATCAAGAACTGGAGTAGGCTGTCAGAAAAGAAAACGTAGACTCAAAAATATTTATAGAACATGATGAACCCATTTAAACTTTAAACCCATTATTCAGTTTGTACGAGTGATTGCAATAGGCC
The DNA here is from genome assembly GCA_031834385.1 of Semotilus atromaculatus. Taxonomy (NCBI): domain Eukaryota; kingdom Metazoa; phylum Chordata; class Actinopteri; order Cypriniformes; family Leuciscidae; genus Semotilus; species Semotilus atromaculatus. The sequence goes on from JAULUF010000030.1 coordinate 9,637,728, forward strand.
TGTGTGTGTGTTTTGAGAAATATCTTTATACTGCAAGGCTTGTTTATATAAAAAAAATATTTATATTATTTTATTGCATTACCTGTTTTCATACAGATGTTTAGTTGGCTAAATATATATTTAAAAAAAATATTTTAAAAAAAATATTGGATGTGAAAAGGAAATGGTTCTTCCATAACACTGCACTTTAGATGTGTGTGAGTTTCCCACATCAGGGGTAATTTATATAGATCTATTTTATAGCGATTATCTGTTAAAAGCATTATGTTCTATGCAAATTGTAAAATGTTCTATTAAAGAAAAGCTAGAAAATAACGTGTTTCAACAACGGGGATTTACACCCTAAAGGAATTTTCTTAATAGCCGAAACCAACTGTCCATATCGTGATAATTCACGTTGCAGCGCTTCATCACTAATAAAAGGAGGCACATTGGAAAGCAAAACCTTTCTTGCTGGGTTAACAAGTGGAAAGACCTTAATCAAACTATCATTGAGAACTATCCCGTTTTCAACTGCCGCATTCACTTTTTCAATTTTGTCTAAAAATACCACCACAGCAACGTTCATTCTCGATGCCGAACGAATGCTGCTGTGACCAACACCAACTCCTACCGCTAAAACACATTCTTCGACTCAACTCCACTCAACTCCAACCGGCACTTTTATTCCATGCTGCCGGGTGAGTTGCCCATAACTCGTCGTCTCCGCATTCGCCATGGCAGCCAGTTTAAAAACTGCCTAATCCAACTCCCCGTTCTCACCACAATATTCCCAGTGCTTTGTGACCATACACAGTAAAAATCAGTGAAAGAAACAACATATAAGTAAAACAGACCTTTAAAAATGAAGAAAAGACTCCACAGTCACGCTCCGATTCACACTCCGCACTCACTCGCTCAACAAACGCCCACGCATGCGCACGAGAGAGAGAGAGAGAGAGAGAGAGAGAGAGAGAGAGAGAGAGAGAGAGAGAGAGCAAGACAGTTTGAAGGCGGAAGGTGCGCGCACGGCCGGGGCTCTCTCTGCTCGTTCTTTCAGTAACATGCGCCCTGTCCCACTTATCTACATCACTCACTGATCAAATAAGGCTTTGGCGGGCTGCATACAGTAGGTAGCCAACCAGAATGCCTATTACCGCCGCGACTCGTGCCGCGGCAAATCCACCGCGGTAAAAATAAACTAGCCGCATTTCAAAGTCGTTTCGCGAAATGACCGCCAGGTGGCGCAAGGGGCATTTAGCAAAACAGCCGCAATTGCCGCAGTGCCGGGCTATGTCAATTAACAGTTAGGATGAAATACTACAACTATGGCAATTTCCAAATAAGCAACAAACATGAAAAATTAAAACAAGAGCTATTTGCATTTTCTGAAGGCTACAATAATGAAACAAACAAAGATTTGGTGAAGTTGTAACTGCATGTTAAAGTAATAATTTTATTATTAATTAAAGACAGAAAATTTTGTTAATGTTATTTAAACAAACGATCATACAATTTATAGTATACATAGTAGTAGCCTATACATATAGACGTTTATTTGTACGAACTATTAGGCTATATATCTCTGTATCTGTTTATTAAAAAACACAGCACAAGGTCTTGTAAAAAAAAAAAAAAAGAATGAGACTGATTGAATATGTAAAAAATAAAATTAAAATAAACAAACGAAACAGAATAGAACAAACTTTTAGAACAAAAAATAATAAAAATAAATTTAGCCTACAACAGATTCGGTTAAATTTAACGAAAGCAAAACTTAAATGTATATATATATAAATATAGCTGCGAGCAGCGATTGCGGGCCCAAGCCGGTGGCACCGCAACCCCGTTCCTTTAGTTACCTAAAGGCACCGGGGTGGCGGTACCGCCGGCTTCGGCCCTTCATCGCTGCTCGCAGCTATATTTATATATATATATATATATAAAGCCGGTGGCACCGCCACCCTGGTGCCTTTAGGGTTATTGTGCATGACGTGCAAAAACGTAACTCCGCTTTGACTGTCAAAAAGAAGTGTGCTGTAGAGCTTGCATCAGTATGGGCTCTGCAAAAGTGTGCATCGAGGGCACATATCAACCACAAAGTATGCGTGAGCAACCTTCTGAAACCTAAAATGAAAAATGAGATACCCTACGGTCTCATGGATTTAACGGACACATGAAATAAGTACACAAGACCGAAAATTCATATGAAGTGTGCCATCTGGGACAGGGCCTATGATCGTGAACCACAATAGGCACATATATGAGAAAATTATTAATTTAGAATTGTTTTTAATGTCATAGGATGTCATAGGTCAATATGTTTTGCAGCACCTGTCAACCTGGTTTGTCTCTGCCTTTTCTGTTCTGCCCTGTTTGCCATTGTTCACCCTGCTAATATAACAAATATATATAAGACACAGAGAATATCAATTGCCTTACCTGATTTGAACAATGAAAAAAAAAAAAATAGGGAATCCATAAACTGAGAGAATTAGTCTGAAAATATTCTACAACAAATCCTTTAAATTGAATGATATTCAGAACAGAACAAGAATTTAAAAAATATATAAACAAGATCGAAATAACCGAAATAATTTAAAGTGAAAGTGAGCAGTGTTGGGCTCACTTAACTCTCACATTAGAATCAAACTGTTTCAACATTTGCAATGTATTTGGATGCTAAACTATTCTTTATTATAGACTTTGTACTTCACTCACGTTCCAATATCGATGGAAAAAATCATCCTCTTCACTTGTGCAAAAATGTGCTTGGAAACATCACAGTGGAGCGGTGCTTACGCTGAATGATACGAATTGTACTACTGACTATTTCAACAGAGCAGTGTAATTTGTATATGTTAGGTTGACTATTTTATTATTATATTTTATTACGGCTATAATGAACAGGCTGCGATGTCAAGATTGCAATGATGGAATATGTTGTGTGTGTGGGTGTGTGTGGGTGTGGTGCGAGCGCGATTGAACAGTGTTACACATAAAAACATACTCCGTCCTTGTTTTCTAAGAGGACATCATTCAAACTGCAAAGTGTTTACTTATATTTGTGTACACTCGCAATAAAACACAACAAAGTGCTTTTGTCAAACTATAAACTCTTCTAAATTTCATAAAACACGAGAGTGAAGAGCTGACTGAATAGATGAAGGAATATTTTGTGTAAAAGCACCTATTTAAGAGAATCTGTCATTATACTGTTTTGTTGTGTTTTCCATGAAGAATAATAGGCTATTGAACTCACAATTCAAGCAATCGCCGCCAGAAAAGGCGCTCATTTTAAAATGAAACTAACGGCTGCACGTGCATTCATAACGATGCGCGTACACGGCGATTTCATTCATAAATATAATTTTGGACACAAGAGGGCAGTATAGCCCTATGTATGATTCAGTGTTTAAACTAAACTATCACCCACAGAGCCCTCCACTCCCCCTCACACACACACACACACACACACACACACATACATACAGACAGACAAGGAGGGAGAGGGAGAGAGAGGGAGAAAAAATTCTTAGAATCCACATTCAAACCACAATATCTGACTTTCTCTTGGTCGAAGCTAATGACTGTAAATTAGAAAGTTGTTTGGCTCGGGGAGAAGAATATAAATACAGAGTTTTGTGACTGTAGGTCAAACGAACTAAGTTATAACACACTTTCTGTGTCCTTTTTTAGTCATAAATTCGTTTCATCGCCACGGCCAAACCGTTCGAGATATCAAAAATCCGTTCGCAATTTAGCATCCTCAATGTCTTGACTTCACGCACAACGAGTTTGATAGCTATCGAATGAATTACCTAGGAGGAGTACTTCGATTTTCAGATGATGTGTTTCCAAACAACCCATAATAACTGACTTCCTGTTGGGCTCACGTAAAACTTAGAGCACGAAAGTTGTTCGGGCGCTGTCGAGCCCCCCTGCCACGCCCGGGTACCAGCTTCAGCCCGGTCGTGATGGCCGCGGGTTCTGACCCGTGTGCAAAGTTTCAAGAGTTTTTGAGCATGTTAAGGCCCCCAAAAGCCCCTGAAACCTTGAAAAACAATAATTAAAATCATTCTCACTCAACAGAGAAATCCCCCTCCCCTCACAGACACAGAGGTATGCAGAGAGAGGGAGAGAGGGACAGAACATTTTCCAAAACATCCACATTCAAACCAAAATATCTGACTTCCTGTTGTTCGGGGCTAATAACTGTAAATTAGAAAGTTGTCCGGCTTGATCCGGACAATATACGTACCGAGTTTTATGATTGTAGGTAAAACTATAAAACTAACCCTCCCACTTTTGTCAAAAGGTGGCGCTACTGAGCCCCTGCACCACGCACGTTTCTGAAACTTTGCACATGTCTACTAGGTAATAAATGTGACGTGTCTGTAGAGTTTCATGCAATTACAAGCATGCTAAGAGTCTCAAAATCAGCAAAAAAGAATATTAAAGTTCGATGCGTTCCCATGGCAACATTATCTTAGATATTAAATAATCCTTTCACAGGTCTTCATCTGGCGTGTGTTTACATTATACACAAAGTTTGAAGCAAATCGGGTAAAAATAAGAGGGTGATTTCAAAGCATTTTGAAAGTGACACACTTCCTGCTACCAGTTGGTGGCGCTATAACTTTGACTCACAATAGTCACATCCATGTGATCGGCCTCTTACAACGAACACACTGCTGAAGTTTCATCAAGATCAGTTAATGTATGCAGAAGTTATAACACACTTCCTGTTTCTCGCCATCATTTCGTTTCCTCGCCATGGCAGAACCGTTTCGAGATATCAAAAATCCGTTCGCAATTTAGCATCCTCAATGTCTGGAGTTCATGCACACCGAGTTTGGTGGCGAATAATTGAATTCCCTAGGAGAAGTGTTTCAAATTCCTTAGCATAGGTTTTTCAAACAACCCTAAATTTTATTCATATAAAATTTTAAAACTTACAGTTACTGTAAATCCGGCCTCTAGTTCATAAAAGCCAGAGGAGAACTGGCCCCCGACTGAGCCTGGGTTCTCCCAAGGTTTTTTTTTCTCCATTGGGTTACTTGATGGAGTTTCAGGACACCACTGGGTCACTTGATGGAGTTTTTCGGTTCCTTGCCACTGTTGCCTTTGGCTTGCTCAGTTGGGGATATTCAAATTAATTAACCAATCATTAATAACATTGATCAGCCCTTCCAAACTTGGATGTCTTTTTTATTTTATTGTTTTCCACTAATAAACAAACATTGTTATGTTGTTTTGATTGATACTGTGAAGCTGCTTTGATACAATCTGTATTGTGAAAAGCGCTATATAAATATACTTGACTTGACTTGACTAAATAGCTGACTTCCTGTTGGGCTGGCGTAAAAAGTTAGAGCATGAAGGATATATGAACCGATGAGATCTATATGTGTACCGAGTTTCATATTATTACATGCAAGCGTGTTTGATTTATGGACCAAGTGTTCGGACCCCGTTCCAGGGGGCGCTGTCGAGCCCCCCTGCCACGCCCGGGTACCAGCTTTAGCCCGGCCCTGATGGCCGCAGGTTCTGACCCGTGTGCAAAGTTTCAAGAGTTTGAGCACGTTAAGGGCCTCAAAAGTGCCCAAAAGGTAGTAAAATAATAATAAAAAGAATAAGAATAATAATAATAAATAATCCTAAGGAAAACAATAGGGCCTTCGCCTTTTCAAGGCTTGGGCCCTAATTAAGTAAAAGTACATTTAAACAGAACATAACAAACTTTTAGAGCAGAACATTTTATGAATCAAAAGTTAAAATAGGCCTCTCGCAGTCAGTGGAAATAAATTAGGTGCAATAATATGGGGCTAAATTGATGCCTAAATCATTAAAAATGGACAGACTAAAAGTCACAAATAGATATTACAACTTACAACACAAAACACAATCTACAAATAGATTAAAAATCCGCAAACAAAGTCCTCATGATCCTCAAATGTAAAACAAGATCTACAAATAGATACAAAGTCCACAAACAAACTCTTTATGATTCACAAATAGAAATCAGTGACTTGTACTTGACAACCAGAATTTGAATGAATGCAAAGTGATTTGTCTGCGCACGAAGGTCTTTATTAGTTTGTAGATTGTGTTGCATTTGTTTTCAGAATTTTGGCACAACTTTTTCGCTGTTTTTTTACCATTAAAAATCTACAAATGCCCTCCTCATAATTTGCAAACAAACACAGTCTAACTTGTATTTTCAAACCACTGTAAAAATACATTCTTACAGATTCTGTGCAAAGCTCAGCATGCAAGTGTTGAATCTGTGTTTGCAGATCACAGGGCATTCACAGATCCCTCTGCACACGTATACAGATCTTTTTGGCACTATCTTTCCGCAGAGTGTGTGACTATGATCCACACGTGTAGTCAGCCAATCAGGGGTATTGCTTCAATGTGATGTCACGCCCCCTCAATAAGCCCTTTTCAAAATAAGAGCTGACGCTTCTCGAGCGACTGGGCTGGCCCAGAGCCGTTGTAAAACATATTTAACGGCTCTGGGCTGGCCTCACTGTCATTTACCGTGACGGTGTTGTGCCGAGGTTCTTACCCCTGAAAGGAAGAGTTTCCCCGGTCGCGGGAGCGCGCTCGCATTCAGCAGAAGGTGGGCCATTGGTTTGAACAAAGTAAATTAAACTATAGCACGTGAATTGTTTAAGTTATCGTTATACTATTTTTTTTTTAGCAAAGACAGCTATCACGTGGCCCATCTATCAAAATTAATTGTTTTCTTCTTCTGCAAGCTAACGATCGAACTTCATTGCACTGAATTGAGAAAGTCAAGTTTACTGCAAACCCAAGACGACCATACCGTTTCACTCATAAAGCAAACAGCCTTTGGATATTAAATTGTTGTGAATCCCCCCCTCCTCATTCCATGGTGAATTATTATCAAAATGATTTAATAATGCATGGCACTTAAATGGCTGGTCAATGTCATACACAAAAAGTGATTGTACAGATGTTGGCCTATCATCAAGTGTTTTCATTTTTTGAATACTTTACATCATGTTTAATAACAGCAGTGAATATGGACACATTTCTTGTTTCCTGACAAAAGTTATAATGGGTTTCAGACCGTATTTTCGACTTGCCAAAATATGTTTCCCCCTCCAAAATCTACAGATATTGGCCTATATCATCAAGTGTTTTATTTTTTGAATACTTCATACATAACAGCAGTGAATATGGACAATATATTTTTTGTTTTGTTTCTAAGGTGACCTGACTGACATATGTCACTTCTGTGGATCAGAAGGGCCTGAGGCAGATTTGAGTTGAATCAAACTTAAGAAATGTGAAATGAAATAGGTTTTGTTATATAGTTATTAAGAATTTTCTTGAATTGGTATGTTGGATATTTCTATTCTATATCTTCTATTTTACCCAGTACTAACAAACATTTCATTATTTTTTTTATCTCCATATGAATTACTGTATATTAAAAATATAACATACATTACACAGAAATGAAAATTTTCACCCTCTTATTGAAGACCCAAAAATCAAAATAATTTGTTTTGCAGATTCAGTGTGACATTTGTTTGCGGTGGTTCCACAATATGTGCGCTCAAGGCCACTAACGGAGGAGGCCTTCCTGTGTGCTTATACTCCTTAGTTTTGTGTACATTATTGTTCTTGAGGACTTTATTCATTAAATCTTGTTGTATTACATTATACCTTTCAAGTTTGTGTCTTCTTGAAAAATGGCTTACAATATATTGATTAATAAAATAATTGCAGATTAAGTTTCTTTCGACTGATTAATAAACTAATACCTGGTATGTAAATAGCATGTCAAAAACAGTTGCCAAAGTAATTGTCTTGCTGTATATTTTGTACATTCAAGTGATGAAGAAAGTGACACTGGATCTGCTCTGTGTATCCTATTATACATTAAAACTGAAAGTGTACTGGAGACTCACTTCAAGTTAAGGCCTAAGCTTTAAGAATTCCTGGATGCAAAAGGGGAGTATAAGTGTTCTGGTGTGTGGAAGTGTTAGATGTTCACAGGAAGTGGAGACGTTGATAGGCCATCATCTGTGCAATATGGAGAGGGGGTACTTTTTATAGCAGGTTTAAATACGATCTGAAAAAATCTGTATATTTATCAAAAGCTTGGAGTGAGATCACATGCGGTTAGGGGAGGAGCCCTAATGGAGCCCCGCCCCCTGATTTTACCCATTGTTCATAATCAACCAGCACAAATTGAAATTATAACAATTGGTGAATATGGTAAATGATAGAGCAATTCATCACATCAAATATACTCTTTAATATTATATTTCAAAATTACAAATATACAAAAATTACAAATTCAATGGCAATGATTAATGTATGTTTTGACAGGATATAAAATATTACCCAGAGCACTCTGCATTAATATGTAGCCTTAATAACTAGAAAGACTATTAATACAGTATAATATATAGGCCTAATTTAAAATAAAATGAAGAAATACATCTTCATTCCTTCCCATACCCACATTTGCCTTAGTTTCAGATAACGTAAGCTAGCCAAACTGAGGCAAAGCTTCTGGCCTGGTTGCAAAGTTTGTAGAATGTTTGACATGCATCAATAATAATGTATACGATGGGCTATATATTAAATATTCTAGCCTAAAAATGTTAGACGAGCTTTCTTCCAACTTACCTTCTCCATCATGACGTGTGTTACTGTCAATGGCAGGGGTCGGCAAAGTTTAGCATCGGGACAAAAAAAAAATAATTCCCACAGATGGCGGGCCAGAACATAGTCAAAGGATAATTTAAGAAATGAATTGATGAAAAATGCGAATTGCCTGTGACAGACAGTTACAGTGTATTTTGTAACTGGTAGTGAGCTGTTACTCTGTGTTAAATCCTGTAGGACAGTCATTAACAAAAAAGCCACATAGTGGCGGTGTCCGGGTTTTACACTGTCGAATATTCGATTCTTTTATTTAATTATATAGGTTGTGTTGTGTGATTGTCTAAAAAATCCCCATGTTTGCGGTGCTGATTCGGTGGTGACGCGTTCATGTATCCAAAGAGGGTGACGCTGCCAATAACGCAAAAGCTGTCACAAGGAACCGGCAAAAGTAGCCTAATGATTATGAATGCTACAAATGTAGCAAGGATACATTTTTGTTGTTTATTAATAAATTAGATTTCAAGCTTTCTATCCTATTTCTCGTGTCAGTGAGGCAGTTAAAACGCTGAGTTTCGGTTCATTTATGAGACGCTCCAGTTCACGAGCAATCGCGCCGGCGCCTCCTGTCCAGGGGTGGTTTCCCGAAAGCATCGTTAGCCAACTATGGTCGCAAGTTCCGTCGTTACCAATAGAGTTCAATGGAAATTGCGACCAACTTGCGACCATAGTTGGCTAACGATGCTTTCGGGAAACGCACCCCAGGTTATTTTGTCTGCTATATTTGCTTCTTATTCATTAAATCCAGGCAATTGGTTGATGAAACATTGATTCAAATTAAGATACAATTGATACAGAACGAAATTCACATTTTAGAAAGGCTTTCTACAAAACAAAACTTAATGAAGAGGTAAAAGTCTTTTCTGACCCACATATCTCCCGATATATTGCCATCTTGCAACACATCCCACCTTGCTAAAACACACATGTGGGCTATCCAATCTTTTGTCAAGCAACATTGTCTTTATTTCCAATTTAAAAGACAAAAGACGACATTAAAAAATGCTACAAAAATAGTTGTTCTGGTGTTTCTTTGTCTGTTTGCGCCCGCAGGAGGCATATAATTGTGGAATATGGGTCCGTGTATCATTCGTTGAATCATTTTTTCAAATTAAAATAAAAAATGAAAAACGACTTGTTTTTCTATTTTTTTTTTCTGAACTAAAATGAAAAAAAAAAAAAAAACGAATAACAACGGGTTTTCTGATTTTCTGATTGTGTGCTCATCAAAAATAGAACAAATTAAACGTACAGTATGTAATTTTTGGCCACCAGGGGTCACTCAATCAAAATAATAACAAAAGACGTACTTTGATGACGTCGGGAAAGAGCGTGCGCTCATGGGAGTTGTTGTCGTTGTCAATGACGTGCGATAGGTATCGTAGTTGATCTGATTCATGATCAGTACGGGTCAGCTGCTTCCTGTCCTGTAACGCTTGTGATTCACGGATTAATTGCGAAGTTTAACCATCATAGAGTGAAAGTTTATCATTCACATATCATTTACATGTGTTTTTAAGCCCTGTTAGTTTAAACATCAAGCGCAAGAAGTGTACGCACACAGAGCCGGGCAGACACAAAGTTCAGTGCTCTTTCTCTCTGAGCTTGACGGACACGAACATTCAAAATTAAGTCAGAATGCCCATCTCGGTGAATATCCTCATGAACACAGTCAGTTATGCAGGAGTTTTCGAATTTGCCAAATCGAATTTTTGTCCCACTAAAGCATTATTTGATGGGTGAATGGTGTAGAATAGAATGACTGCTGCCGCTGGACAGGGCGCATATGAGAGCGAGCAGAGAGAGAGAGAGGGAGAGCGAGCCCCGGCCGCGCGCGCGCTCTCACCGTCTTCAAACAACACGAGCGCTGTCTTGCTCTCTCTGCCTCACGCTCGCGCTTAGTAATCAACATCTGGTGACATATCGCAATATCGCAGGAAAAAAAAAAAATCCTGCAGCCCTAGTGTCCGGTGTTCCCCTGCTTTGTGTTTGCAGTTTCGCCCGGTTCCGCAGGAAGTTAGAGACTTGGAGGAGTCAAAGGTTATATGACGCCATAGACGGGCGACGAAACGGAAATAAAGACACAAATAAAAATTCGACAATTCGAATTGTCTTCGAATTAAACTATAAATTTCTCCGGATTTGAAAGTTGTTGGAAACTGTCGGGATAATGTAAGTACACAACTAAAAGAAATATATAACATAGATACAATTATTTTTGCTATTTTTAAAGCAGAAAAAGTACATATTGTGCCTTTAATTAGGCCTTGGTCATTCCTAGATACATTTTAATTTTGATTTTAATTTAACACCTTAGTAGGCATATATCAATGAAATCATTTTAAACAGATCAAGTAGCCTACTGATTTAATCAAGGTATGAGGAGGTCTGCGCGGGACTGTTTTTTTTTTGTTTTTTTTTTTGTTTTTTTGCTTATCAGAAAATTGGAAAACGAGTCATTAGGCCTATTCGGGTTTTTTTATTTATTTTTTATTTTTATTTTAGTTCAGGAATTAAATGGGCCTAATGGAAAAACATTAGGTTTTTTTCTTTTTAACCTTTTTTTCTTTGGTTTTAATTAAAATAAAAAAAATTAAAAAATTTGAACGAATGATACACTTCGAATACACATTATTTGTAAACCGTTATTGTAAAATAAAAATAGGCTGATAACTTGATGATAGGCCAACATCTGTACAATCACTTTTTGTGTATGACATTGACCAGCCATTTAAGTGCCATGCATTATTAAATCATTTTGATAATAATTCACCATGGAATGAGGAGGGGGGGATTCACAACAAGTTAATATCCAAAGGCTGTTTGCTTTATGAGTGAAACGGTATGGTCATCTTGGTTTTGCAGTAAACTTGACTTTCTCAATTCAGTGCAATGAAGTTCGATCGTTAGCTTGCAGAAGAATAAAACAATTAATTTTGATAGATGGGCCACGTGATAGCTGTCTTTGCTAAAAAAAATAGTATAACGATAACTTAAACAATTCACGTGCTATAGTTTAATTTACTTTGTTCAAACCAATGGCCCACCTTCTGCTGAATGCGAGCGCGCTCCCACGACCGGGGAAACTCTTCCTTTCAGGGGTAAGAACCTCGGCACAACACCGTCACGGTAAATGACAGTGAGGCCAGGCCAGAGCCGTTAAATATGTTTTACAACGGCTCTGGGCCAGCCCAGTCGTCCGAGAAGCATCAGCTCTTATTTTGAAAAGGGCTTATTGAGGGGGCGTGACATCACATTGAAGCAATACCCCTGATTGGCTGACTACACGTGTGGATCGTAGTCACACACTCTGCGGAAAGATAGTGCCAAAAAGATCTGTATACGTGTGCAGAGGGATCTGTGAATGCCCTGTGATCTGCAAACACAGATTCAACACTTGCATGCTGAGCTTTGCACAGAATATGTAAGAATGTATTTTTACAGTGGTTTGAAAATACAAGTTAGACTGTGTTTGTTTGCAAATTGTGAGGAGGGCATTTGTAGATTTTTAATGGTAAAAAAACAGCGAAAAAGTTGTGCCAAAATTCTGAAAACAAATGCAACACAATCTACAAACTAATAAAGACCTTCGTGCGCAGACAAATCACTTTGCATTCATTCAAATTCTGGTTGTCAAGTACAAGTCACTGATTTCTATTTGTGAATCATAAAGAGTTTGTTTGTGGATTTTTTATCTATTTGTAGATCTTGTTTTACATTTGCGGATCATGAGGAGTTTGTTTGCAGATTTGGAATCTATTTACAGATTGTGTTTTACATTTGCAGATTGTGAGGAGTTTGTTTGCAGATTTTAAATTTATTTGTTGATCTTGTTTTGTGTTTACAAATTGTAATATGCATTTTTGACACATAGTCTCTTCATTTTCAATGATTATGGCATTATTTTGTCACATCAGCGAAACAATAGTGTCAGAATTCTGAAAACAAATGTGACAATCTACAAACAGAACATGATCTTCACCTGCAAACAAGTCACTTTACATTCATTGAAATTCCCGTGTTTTGTGTTTACAAGTTGTAATATCTATGTGACTTTTAGTCTGTCCATTTTCAATGATTTAGGCATCAATTTACCCCCATACAATAATGCTAAACTATTGAGGAATGAGAGGATTGAAGAGCGCTTCTCTCGTGTCCGCGCACACTGACTGATGAATAACCGAAGTTCTGGGCAATTCTCAGTGAGAAAAGTTGTGGTCGAGTGGTAGAACTTTAGTGCTTTCTATAATTTAGATGACACGGGTTCAAATCCCGAATAAACACGGGCTATTTATAAAATACAATTTCAATGCATTTCCATTTTACACAAAGGAACAAATATTAGGCTATCTAACAGAATGACTGAATTAATATCAATCTGTATAATAATTCCAATCGTAATTTCAAAAGCAGTTCTGTTAAAAAAAATAGAAAAAAAACTTCATGGGGTTCCATACAGAAAGAGTTTTTAAAAACATGGTTGTGTAACAAGGTGCGATTTGCTGGTGGGGGATTTCCCCCCTCCACAGTAATCAATGCTATAGCCTAATTCAAAAATAGACCATATCAAATATATTACATAGGCTATTTTTAAAAATATGCAACACGCACGTTTAAACAACAAACAATAGCCTACAATCTGAACCGGCGCTTCTGCTCCTGTATTGAGAGATATCATGCAGCGCGTTTAAGTTACGATCCTGGTTCCAGTGGCCTTGATATTCACGGCTTTTCAAAATGTCACAAAGCGTTTTGAGATGTTTTTGAACGAAATATTGATGTTTACAATTAAGTGTTTTGGCACACCGAGTGGCGCTACGCATTGTTCTAAAATTGGGTTTTATTCTGGCATGTTGAACTATTCGACAAACGCGGCGGCGCTTTCACTTGAATTTATTTTTTCTCATAACAGCTAAAAGAACTTAAAAGGCTAGCGCACGCCGTAATTTTTGGTCATACAGATAATATGTCATCTTTTAAAACTGTAAAAGGTCTACAATATGCTAACGAGTTTTATCGCTCATGTGAACTAACACACTGGAGAAACAAACGTTTGGTCATTTAACAGAGAAAATTCATGGCCGAGTGGTAGAACTTACGGTTCGGTAATTTTAGATGACACGGGTTCAAATCCCGAACAAACTTGGGACTTTAGTAAATTTTGTATTTGCCTATTAATGCATTTTATATCCTATTATTAATGAAGAGAGATTTGTCTAGTTCTAAAACTGTGTTACAGCATAGGCTATAGTTTTTGCTTATATTTATAAAATAAAATTGCCAAGCATTTCCATTTTACACTGGAACAAAATGTGTGTGGGTTAAAAATAAAAAATTTTTTTTTATAAATAGGCCTATAGAACAAAAGATAGAATCAATTTTAGAAATGAAAAATAGAATCAAAAGTTAAAAATAGAGATAACAATAAGCTTTGCCTATTCCTATGGGGACCAGCGCAATAACAAACAAAAAGTAGGCTACACCAAAAGACCGTCATATCTGCACTCAGTGAAAATAAAGTAGGCTAGGTGCAATAACGCTGAATATTTGTAGCCTACTATTCTATTGAGGAATGAAACGAATGAAGAGCGTTTCTCTCTCGTGAGCGATATAATTTCATAGTAGCCTATAAAGGCTTCTTATAGCCCACTTTGTGTTAATTTAATTTGTAGAGGATTTATTAACTCAAACATTAACACTGAAATAAATGAAACTAAATTACTGTAAATTAATTAAAACATTGGCTTGACTTGCTATTAGCTAAGTTAGTCAGCAGCATTTGGGTTTTGCGTTCTTTATGATATAAGAATGAAATATAGTAGGCTATATGTTGTTATGATCAGCATAATTTTCTTTAATAAAAGAAATATACAATTTAAAAACATTTCAATAGAAAAATTTAAATTATGAATTACATTCCCTTGTGTAACATAAGATGCGATATGGCCCTGAATGTGTTTTATGAAATCATGAAAAGTGTTACCGTTGCCGCTCGTCTAAAATCACAACACCAAATGCACACTAACGTGTCCCTGTTCGTGATATATAATTATTGATGAACATATTTACCTTTGTAGGCTACACACACGTTAAAACAAACACACACTTTTCGCCATTTAATGTAACACTTTCGGAAACAAGACTTTGGAAAAATGTACGTTAATATTAATATGAGCATATGGAGATCCTTCATTCGTGTGCCTCCGCATTAATGCTTGAGGCATGCTTGGAAGCTCAGTTGTGAGCCGGGGAAAAAACCAACATATTGGCCTCATCTCAGGAGCTGGCTTGAGTTAGCTTAAAGTGGGGGAGGGCGCATATTTTGCATTTGAATGGTGTGTGACATTCTAAAACATTTAACGCGTGACACGAACACACAACTAGTCAATGTTTATAAGATAAATGTCTCTCAACCATTAAAGAAAAACGTTAGACGGACACAACTGAGAAACATTTTTCTTTAATGGTATTTTAAATGTATTTTGCATTTGAATGTTGTGTGACATTCTAACACATTTAAAGCGTGACGCACACAAACACAACTGAGTTTATCTTATCATAAACATATTAACTAGTCAATGTTTATGATCAGATAAACTCAGTTGTGTTTGTGTGCGTCACGCTTTAAATGTGTTAGAATGTCACACAACATTCAAATGCAAAATACAGTATGCGCCCTCGCCCTCCGACTTTAGATGCAAAAGCCTCTAACTAAGTCCGTCTAACGTTTTTCTTTCATATAAAAAAAAATTTCAGGCTCCTATTTATAGGTTTCTACCAAAGTACCGGCATGTCTGAATGGGCTGAGGCTGGGATTTAGTGAGTTTAAAGTCAAAGTATTGGAGAGCATGCATTCAATATTTTATTTTTGGCTTTTAGAGGCTTTTGCATCGGTTGGGTCTTATTATATATATCAAATCTCTCTGCATTAATAATAAAAAAGTAGACCATGTTTGTTCGGGATTCAAACTTAATCAATTTTAGTGTTCTTTTACATTTTCATTTGTTTTTATATTGAAAGTACTATTTAGTTAGTCTGTCAAGTCAACAAAATCAGTCTTTTCTGATTTGTTCAATGTATGGATCTGTTTTGAAAAAATTCTCCAGTTGCTATGGCAGGTATCACTGTCAGTCAACTTCACAAAACAATAATTTAGCAGATTAAAGACGAGCATCATTATTTTCATTTTCTGACGCGATCAACTTTCCTTTTTTATTTATTTTCATTTCCCTCATCAGTTTGGTCATGCAGCGGCTCTACATGGAATGTAGCAAATTTACGTTAATGTGGCATTGATAATTAAACAAAACGCTTGACATTAAATAAATAAACAGTTAGTGAACTCGCTAATAAACAGTTACCTATTTAAGCATCAAGAACGGTAAAACACAAATGAAGTCGGCCAACAGAATGTTGGCTACATTAAGATTCGATCTCGGATCGCTTGAAGCGTTGTGAGACTCATGTTGTTGCTTTAACCACTGAGCTACCGTCTGAACGCTATTAAATTTCGTCTTATGCTCTTCGATCCTCAGCCCAATTGATAGCCTCATATATATTCTGTTGCAATGTTTTATGTTGTAATGTTTTCACTATTTATTCAATTTAATGTCAGTATTGTGATTATGAATTCGGTTATGTTTCACTTGAATTCATCTGTTACCAGCTTTCAATCGCTCTGAACAGGGGCGGAGTGGGACCAAAAAATCTACCGGGAAATTTCGTAGACCACCGGCCCTCGTCGCCGGCAGGGCCGGATTAAGAGTTCAGAGGCCCCTGGGCACAATGTCTTGTAGGCCCCCTTTTAGGCAGGCCAAATGTATATTTTGTCCAAGGACATTTTAATATGGCATTTACAGTTTTACTGACTTAAAAGGAACTTTGTTGTAGGCCTACTATGCTGGAGTAAAGTTCATAAATGTTCGTTCTTCGTCCCCGCAAGAAAATTTAGTACATTTTAAGGTTAAATGCATCAATCTGGTGCACTCTGAGAGATCAAAATTAAGAGCTTCAACCCATGAACTGCTCATTGAACAAAGAAAAAGCATTGATTTGTACCAGGACTTTAAAGAGGGCTCAGACAAACATATTTTTAGTTATGAGAGTCTCAGTCTACATTACATTATCAATGGTGTTTTAGGATGCCAAACAATTATTATAATAATGTAATAATGATTTATATAATTATTCCTATGACGTAAAATCCATATTGCCTATAAATGTACTGTATAAATGAAAATTAATATTTCAAAAGTATATTTTAGCCTACATTACACTATAGTAAAGGAAAATTAAAATACTTTTGTCCTAATTTCTTCACTTGCAAGAAATAAACCCTTGAGCTTTTATTTTGGAGAAAACACCAGATCACCATGCTGATCGCGTGAGCAAAGAGCGCACTTTTCTTTCAATCACGCAGCACAAACAGAATGCCTATAGCCTACTTAAGTCTTGTGCTGTTTTATAAAGGCACAAAGCCATATGGTTTCGATTTTAGTTTGTTGGCAAAATATAACGCTAGAGAACTTTATGGTATAGGCTATACATTTTACATTTCATATGTGTTGGGAAAAGGGAGAAGAGAGAGTTCGGCAAAAGGCAGATTCGAACTCGGGTCCAACGCGTCAAAAGCTACTTTCAAACACTTCACGCCCTACGACCTACGCCACTGTAGCTATTTCGTGATGGGCGTCTTTTTGCTGAAAAGACAGGCACTTAGTGCAAATATACACTCCGTTAACGAAAATGTAAAAAACCCTTTTTTTTTCTCTCGCTTGGGCCCCAAGTGCACATGGCGAACTTGCAATGTATAACTATCAGACCGGCCCTCGCGGCCTCAAAACACTACCGGCCCACCGGGGAAACTCCCGACTCTCCCGATTGCCACTCCGCCCCTGGCTCTGAATGAGCCGCGGCGCGGTGTTAGATCACGCAATAGAGAGAATAAACGGACACCTTTCAAAGTCTGTGATTGTAGCGCCTCTTAGCGGTAAAAGGCAGCAAATACAGATCCGAATTTTACCGCCGCGGGAGCGGCGGCGGTAAAAGTATTATTCTGGTTGAGTAACCACTGTATGCTGCAAATAAACTGCATCCAACTGCTTTCCCTGACGTCTGGATAGTTCGGCAGCGTATTCATGTTGTTTGTCCACACCCAGGAACAGCACATCTGCGTGGCATCGCAATCTTTTTGTAAACAGACCCACTCGCTGCACGTCAACTAAACACTTGTGGGAATGACAACGATGCGATTATGCGAAATGAGGCGTAGTTGTCCTGCGCTGGAAGCGGTCATATGCAAACGACTGGTACATCACTTCGTACCGTGACGTCACTTTGTACCATGGATCCACAACGAGCTGTATTTAGAGCTTGATTAAATAAATGCTTTGTTTATAATGGGGAGGACATCTTAAGCTATGAAACTTGCAGGAATTTTTAATAGTACATCTCTTATATACCAATAGATAAAGGCAAATTTGGTTTCTTATGTCATGACACCTTTACATTTTTGCTTTTGTCTTTTACATTAGGTTTTTTTAGGTCTTTCCTGTTAATTACATCAACAATTGATTGAAATTCATCAAGTTTCTGAATTTGGTTTCACTATATATGTTGTCGATGCTCCTACTATCAGAGGAGGATTTGAAAACAACACTTGTTGATTTTCTTTAAGGCAATTTATTTATGTGTAACAGTACTAGAGATTCTAAAACTTTTTTTTTTTTGACACCATATCCATTTTTGCCCTTTTAAAGACAAGGGAACCCCGTATCTCAAATCATATACAGTTTCCTGATAGTCAATGATTTTATTTGGCCACTTCATATCCACCGCAATCTTTTCCCATTTTCTTTTATTTTGTATTGTTTTCTCCACACCTTGTCACAGTCATCATATGAACAGGAAGATGTTTTTTTATGCTATTTTTCCTTCAATATATCCTGAGGAATCATCTATTATTCAATCAAAATATGCCATCTCTGCTGTCATCAGAGATCGAGTTATTATGTGGAATACTATGATGCCTAACAATTTAACTATTACATGTTGATACTCTCTTAAAAGTTGCAACCTTTCCATACTTGGTTTGCAGATGATAAGTTTTACCTTCCAAGTTGTCAAGTTGTGTTCTATTGTTGTTCTGTCATCTAGGACTGTTTAGCCATGCCAATGAATGCCTTCTTCAGTTTTCAGGGCTTGCGATTGCCTGCAAGTCATTTTCTCTACTTGAAGGTAAAGGCTACTTCACTGTGGGACATGAACCGCAGAGAGCTAAAGATGCCCTCCATGAGAAGGAACAGACCACCACATACATTAGAGATCTTGTTCAAGCCAACGATGGAAATAAACCTTGCTATATGGACAGTTCCTGACAAGTCTCTCCACATGATCATCTGACTAAGCCTACACCTGATGGGAGTAGGTGTTCTGTGTGAGTATCTTCTTAGCATCCTTGACAATGACAATTATCATCATTACCCTGTGCTACTATGCCAATGGAGACACTTCAATGCACTTAGCCCCAAATTTTAAGGTCACAAATGTACCTCGCATAATTCCTGAGGTCCAATGTACCTGAGGAGGGATTTGTAGGGCTGAGCAAATATGGGCAGAACTCTTTACTGCCCTAGTACTTCAAAAAGCCTTTTAAAGGTAAACATGTGAATTAAACGTGGCATAATGGCCTTCATCATCACAGTATGCTAATGCCTATCTAGTGCAAGGGATTTCATCAATATGCTGATTGAGGACTGCTGGGACACTACAGCCACAGGATGGTTCTGTCGGGAGAGACAAAGTCATTTGCACCTCAATGACATGTCTGTACCATTTGTTTCACAGAACATATGCTTTCAACTACATATTGTTTATTTACTAGTGTGTTCTAACTATTGGTAAAATATGCATTGAGGAGAATATGTTAATGTTCTTCTCCCCCTCTTGGTCACTACCCATTTGCCTCATCTTTTGGTTTCCCTATCGGTCGGTTTTGGTGTTGGTATTCCACTCATGTTGAACAATGTTATGCTCAGGGCATAAGGAGGAAAGGTAACTGTTGATCTAGGAGAAAGGCTTTAACCCCGCCACTCCTGCACACCAGTGCGTAACCTCATACTACAAAAAAGACTTTTACGGCCTCTTCTGCACAACAGTGCATTATTTGTTACAACTAAGTTTTCTATACAGTATGTTGTTTCATTCTACTGTCTTTATATTTAAACACTGCTTTAAAGGCTTTGAGAATCTTTCCTTTTATCACTGATTATGTTGAAAGCTAAAGTGATTATAACTTTCTTTATCTAAAAGTTCAGGTTAAATCCTACGTTTTCCTATCAATTCTAAGAAAGATCTTTACCTTTAATGAATAAGAGGTTAAAGAACAACAACAACAACTTTTATGGAGTCAGATTAATTATATTGGAGTCATAAATATTTGAATTATACACGTCATCCTTCAACTGCCTTTTGTTCCGATTATTGGTTCAAAATAGCAGTGTAAGCTTCCAGCCCACAGCTGTTATTAATACAGTTAATACAGTTCCCGCAAGTGCACCTCAATAAATTCGAAATATACACTGGTTTGTTGAAATATACACAGATACTTGTTAATGCTGATGGTGAGGAATTACAGTTGCAACATCTCATAATGTACCTCAAAATGAGAAGCGCATCACTGACTGCGTTTACATGCAGCCAATAACCCGTTCAAAACCGGGATATTAGCAATAACCCGGTCGCGAACGGCCATGTAAACACCGGCAAAAACCCGAATATGCTCATATCCCGGATTTTAAAAACCGGGATATTATACCTGGGGTACCCCTTTTCTAACCCGAATTTTTGGTCATGTAAACGCGTATCGGGATATCCCCATAGTGATTGTCCCCACTGCGCATGTTCTATTCGCAAGGAATCTTGGTCTTTTGAGTAGAGGAACTTCTCAGTGCATACAAAAACCCGCGTGCAGTATACCAGAAGTAAACATGGCGAGACGCAGCACAGCATACGTTTGGAGCGAGGTCAGTAACGTTACCAGCATCAAAGCGCAAACAAAGGCGATCGCTATCTGCCCCGAACTATTCATTATCCGCGTGCTGCTGCTGTTGTCGTCTTTGGTTACAGGAAGAAGAATCGGAAATGACGCATATTGCGTCTTACGGTTGTCCGTACGTCCAGACGCTAACCGTGCGTCGCTGTTTACATCGGGATATTGCAATTCCATGTATACAGGAGAAACTCTCTCTGCTCACGCATGTAAACGGGTTATTCCTAATGTTTCAGAAACCCGAATAGTGACCTTAACCCGACAATAACCCGAAAATTGGCTGCATGTAAACGTAGTCACTGAGAAACGTCCTGGTGAAGTCGTCCTTGTGATGGAGGATCGGGTTGAATAACTAGTTCTTCCGATGTTTCAACATCGGACTCGCACTCATAGATATGGTAAAATCAACGTCATAGTTACTGTCAGTGTGTACAATCGCTGAGGACTGAGAAAGTCTCATGAGCTGAAATTCAGTTATGGTAGTGGGCGTTTAGCTTCCAACAAGAGCTGTAAGCGGTAGACCAATCACAACAGACTGGGCCGTCTAGCCAATCAGAGCAGAGTAGCTCGCGGAAAGGAGGGATTTAGAGAGACTGATTCATCCGACAAGTCGTTTGAGAATCATTGAAAAATTGCACTTAAAATTTTAAAGCAGAAGTTAAAATGATTAAATTAAAAAAGATAAAAATACAAAATGTTAACTTGTTTAAGGTATGAGGAACACATTCACTTATCTTATCATAGTAATTATATTGCATAGGCCATTGAGGGCTTGACAATTAGGACTACCCGATGGCCCGGGGTCAGCATGAAAGACACTCAGGCCAGTTGACAGAACTATCACTTGCCCGATCGGGCCAGTGTCGCATCTTCACAGAAAATTGATAATTTTTAACCCTTGCCAATTGAAATATTCAAGCGCACGTAGACGCAAGAGTACCAGCATCTCTCAGTTTGGTACTCAGTGTGAGACACTAAGCATGTGATAGGTTTTGTGTGTGCAGCAACACACATCCAAAGCCCACACCCGGAAAGTCTCACATTCGTGTAAATACTCTTTCACGTCTTCCTGAGCTTGTACAGACAAATTCACAGAAAATTATGTCAAACTGCCTGTCTTGTCGAGTATCATCCTAAACATAGTCAGTTAAACATTAAACGTAAACATTAAACGTTAACATGTGAGAAGATGCATATGTGTGTGCAACAGTATATTGGGTCTGTGCAGCTCTTAAAGTGACAGCAGCCTAATATTCCTGCTGCTGTCTGTTTTTGTTTTAAAAAAAACAAAAGACAGAAAATATTCGCTCACTGATCTTTACTGAATAACTGTAATAAGGGTTCATCTATAATACTAAGTATAATACTACTATAATACTAATAAGACTATGCAGTGATATTTTACATTTGATTACCATTTCTGTACCCTAACCTGAAAATCCAGACCTACAAGAAAAACCTGAAATGTACTGTTTATTTCATTTGTATATGTTTGATCTGCTTGATTTATTTGTGCTATTACTCGTAATTTGATTATTTGTTCTTATTTTATTACTGACTGTCTGTAACAATATTTAAAATGTTAGACTAGTAGTTTTTGGTGTCATAACCTTATTTATTACATGGATCAAAAACAACTAAAACAATACCCTAGACCAATTTTCCTTTCTTTTTTTATTTATAACTTTTTTTTTGTGGGGGGGGCTTGGTCACTTACCTGACCAGGACAGCAGAAAAAATCCTTACTTAGTATTTATATAAAACTATGATTACTTGTGTTAGATGTAGAATTTTAAACCTACATTTAATTTCCAACAAGAATTATTAATCTAGTGCGCGGTGTCTGTTTGACACGCATGCAGCTCTCGTTCAATAAAGTCTGTGTAGCTTAAAAGAGATTCCCTTGTTGTCAGGGCAGGGTATGCAAAATGGAAATAATCGAGGGACTTTCTAATAATCACAGATGAGGATATAACCATAAAATGTAAGTCATGCATTGAGCAAAACATGTCTCAAAAGCATTAAACAGATCAAAGCGTGACAGGGCAAGTCATGGTAAACGCTTGCTTTTGTTTGAAGCACTTAATATAAAGTAGGCCTATTCTCATGTTTCAGACTTGGGTCATGCTTACTCTGTGTCCTCTGCTATTTTCCATATATGTTTTGTCCAGTGCTCGAAGTGGGCCAGTACCGGTAATGGCACTTCTACATTTTAATCTGTAGCGTACCCACACTTTTTTTTGTGTACCAGTGTTGTGCCAAATTTCGTCCCCCTGCCAAATTATTACCCCTCTCGTTGAACTCAGTACATGATTGCCTAATCCTAACCCCACCCCTAATCCTAACCCCTCCCCCAGAACTAATCCTAAACCTACCAATGCTAGGGGGGCTAATAATTTGGCGGGGGTTGAAATTCGGCACAACACCAGCACTTCTCACAACTCCGACTGCTCCACCCCCGAAACTCGATTTCAACCCTCGGGAGTACAGTCACTTTTAAACTGGTTTTGTCACTAGAAATGCATTATTCATTACTGTTCTTACTGCGGTGTGAATGGCGGATGGTTTTCACAGCGCACAGACACGACTAATCGATAATCAGATAAGATGTAGTTTATTTTTTGATTATTGATTATAATAGATTTTATCGATTACCGGTAGTTATAGCAGCCATAATTGTGATGTGTACATTCCCTGCGAAAAAAAACTAAAGACTAAAAACGAGGAATTTCAGAAAAAGTGCTTACTAATATAGAAAATGACTCCCCTTTGGAGTGGACTTTGTGCTTTGTAACTTTACAGACCTTTTTCATGCTCAAAAAGCAAAATTACAACAACAACTAAATTTAAATGTAAAAAAGCAAAATAGGTCCTCTAATAATTTTTAGGGCTATTTATACCTTTATTGGAAGAGAATAATTAGATACAGAATAGGGAAAAGGAACGGAAAGGACTTCAAGTTGGGAACCAAACTCGAGGTCATCTCTATTGCAACCACACTATAATGAGCCAATGCAAATGTACATCAAAAGAGCAATGTCATGTATATATATAGACTCTAAACTTGTGAGCCAGTGGTGAAACTTAGGCAGTGGTCTTCATGTGAAGAGATAGTAAGACCTCAAAAGTGAAACATTACAGGAAATCAGACTGTGTCAAGGGGTGCTATGCAAACCCTAACCACAATTTTATTTTTTATTTTTTTTAATTTTCTTTTCTGATCCAGCTGCATCCTGCCCAGGCAGCAGTGCAAAAAAAAATTTAGACTAAGTTGATTAAGCTTATGTCAATAACCAGATTGTGTTGTAAGATTTTTGGCTACTTTATAACTGAGTCATTACACACACAAAAACTGGTGTATACTTGAGACATAAAAACTTCACAGAATTAATCTGATCTTATTCAAAACTGAAACTACACACAGCCTTTTAAAAGCTTTTGAGGCTTTATACAATTGACTGATAATTTGGTCAGAAACATTTGTATTACCAATTGTGATAATAATGCGGTTGAGGCTAATAATAGACTGTTTCAAAGCATCATAGAGACAGGAGTTTCCAAGGTAAATCAACCTCACTTAATATAAGTAGCTAAAGTCTTGATTTTCATCGGATTAGTAGTGGCTCTATAAAATGGTATTTCCCTTTAAACGGCTCATATACACCCATGGTAAACTACCTAAAACTGGCAGGAAGTCAGAGAAGATTTAGTATTTGTATGACTGGAAAAAGATACTAGTAGACACCACCTCCCAAACCAAATATTCACTTAACACTAAGTGCTATTGCTGAATGAAGAACCTCAGAAATGTACATGGGCTTGGTTAAACTAAAAGTTGTGTGTACTAATAACACAACATAACAAATATGTAGGGGTGTAACAATACACTCATGTAACGAATCACAATTTGGTACAATACATGATTACACGATACTGAACTCATGATCTGATAAATGTAGTGTTGATTAAAATTGTACATTTGGTATTACATTGGGGTGGACTTGAATAGGCCTGGACTTAGCAATGCTGATACCAGAATAGAAATATTCATGATTCTGAAGCTTAAAATACAGAATATTGTTAAGACACTAGGGATGTTAACGATTAATCAACAATCGATTAACTGTCGATAATACATTTCATCTAAATGTAATAAAACTATATAAAACTAAGCAGGTTCATGCTGCTCAACAAGAGAAAAATATTGTTATAAAACATTGTGAAAGTAGTGATGCACCGAAATGAAAATTCTGGGCCGAAACCGAAAATTTAGGATGCACTTGGCCGAAAACCGAGTTTTCAGTTCTTTGGCACCGCACCAATCTTACATATTGCAACTTTGGTGTCCTCATCTGAAACTTTAAAATACTTCCATACCGCTGACATGCTTATTAATCTATTTATAGGCAGACGCGTGATAACAGCTTATGATTTACCAATACTGTAAAAACAATTTAGATTTCCAATACTGTAGAATATAAACTGAGGAAGTTTATTAGTGTGAATGTCAGCTAGCAGATGTCTGAGACTTTATTACCGAGAACGTTTGTCTTGGGGTTCCTGCCCCATCCTGTCTCAGCATGTGAAGTGACCTGCTGAGAGGGTCGGTCTCCGTCGGTCTCCCCACCCCTCCCTCCCCTCCCTCTCCCTCCCTCCCCTCCCCTCCCCCCCCTCTCCCTCCCTCCCTCCCCTTTTCTTTCTTCCTAATCTCTATTTTTTCTTTCTTTCCACCTAATCTTTATTTTTTCTTTCTACCTATTTTTTTCTTTCTTTCTTTTTCTAACTAATCTTTCTTTCTTTTTTTCTTTCTTTCTAACTAATTTTTCTTTTTTCTTTCTAACTAATCTTTCTTTCTAACTAATCTTTCTTTCAAACTAATCTTTCTTTCTTTCCAACTAAGCTTTCTTTCTTTCTAATCTATTATCTTTCTTTCTTTCTTACTAACTAATCTTTCTTTTTAACTAATCTGTGTCATTCTTTCTTTCTAACTAATATTTCCTTTCTTTCTAACTAATCTTTCTTTCTTTCTTTCTTTTTCTAATCTATCTTTCTTTCTTTCTAACTAATCTTTCTTTCTTTCTTTTTCTTTCTAATCTATCTGTCTTTCTAACTAATCTTTCTTTCTTTCTAACTAATCTTTCTTTCTTTCTAACTAGTATTTCTTTCTAATCTATTATCTTTTTTTTTCTAACTAATCTTTCTTTCTAACTAATCTTTTTTTCTTTCTAACTAATCTCTTTCTTTTTCTTTTTATTTCTTTCTCTTACCAATCTATTTCTTTCTTTTTAACTAATGTCTTTTTTTTCTTTCTTTCTAACTAATCTTTTTCTTTATTTATTTCTTTCTCACTTTCGTTCTTTCAAACTAATCTTTCTCTCTTTCGTTCATTCTAACTAATCTTTCTCTCTTTCTTTCTAACTAATCTTTCTTTCTAATTAATCATTCCTTCTTTCAACTACTCTGTCTTTCTTACTTTCTAACTAATCTCTTTCTTTCTTACTAATCTTTCTTTCTTTCTAAATAATCTTTCTTTCTAAATAATCTTTCTTTCTTTCTCTTTCTTTCTAACTAATCCATCTTTCTTTCTTATCTTTCTTTCTACCTATTTTTTTCTTTCTAACTAATCTTTTTTTCTTTCTTTCTAACTAATCTTTCTTTCTTTTTTCTTTCTTTCTACCTAATCTTTCTTTTTTCTTTCTTTCTACCTATTTTTTCTTTTTTCATTCTAACTAATCTCTATTTCTAACTAATCTTTCTTTCTTTTTTCTTTCTTTCTAACTAATCTTTCTTTTTTCTTTCTTTTTTTTTTAATTCTTTCTTCTTTCATTCTTTCTTTCTACCTAATCTTTCTTCATTTATTTCAGTCTCTTTCTTTCTTCCTTTCTTTCTGTCTCTTTCTTTCTGTCTATTTCTTTCTTTCTTCCTAATCTCTATTTTTTCTTTCTTTCCACCTAATCTTTATTTTTTCTTTCTACCTATTTTTTTCTTTCTTTTTTCTAACTAATCTTTCTCTTTTTTTCTTTCTTTCTAACTAATTTTTCTTTCTACCTAATCTTTCTCTTTCTTTCTTTCTTTCTTTCTACATTTTTTTCTTTCATTCTAATTTTTCTTTCTTTTTTTCTTTTTTCTATTCTTTATTTCCAACTAATCTTTCTATCTAACTAATCTTTCTTTCTACCTAATCTTTCTTTCTTTCCTTCTAACTAATCTTTGTTTCGTTCTCTTTCTTTCTAACTAATCTTTCTTTCCTTCTAACTAATCTTTCTTTCTTTCTATCTTTCTAACTAATCTTTCTTTTTAACTAATCTTTCATTCTTTTTTCTTTCTAGCTACTATTTCTCTCTTTTTCTTTCGAACTAATCTTTTTTTATCTTTCGAACTAATCTTTCTTTTATTCTTACTAATCGTTATTTCTTACTAATCTTTCTTTCTAACTAACCTTTCTTTCTTTCTTTCTTTCTTTCCTTCTAACTAATCTTTCTTTCTTTCTAACTAATCTTTCTTTCTTTCTACATTTTTTTCTTTCATTCTAACTAATTTTTCTTTCTTTCCTTTTTCTATTCTTTCTAACTTATCTTTCTTTCTACCTATAATCTTTTTCTTTCTTTCCTTCTAACTAATCTTTCTTTCAAACTAATCTTTCTTTCTTTTTAACTAATCTTTCATTCTTTTTTTCTTTTTAGCTACTATTTCTTTCTTTCGAAATAATCTTTTTCTTTCGAACTAATCTTTCTTTTATTCTTACTAATCTTTATTTAACTCATTTATATAGTCGATCACGAGTGGCTCAACCGGTAGATCTATAGATAAACTGATCTTTCAGGCATTTGACCGACCGGGTTGACACTTCAGCGTGAGAAATCGGGGCTGTGGCGTGTGAAACCAATCAAACGCGTGTGTCTCACGGCCGCTGCGTGAGAGTCGGCAGCTCTGCGGGCATTATCCTCATCATGGCTAAGTGGCAAACCAATAGCCTACGGCTAATTCAACATCTCTGAAAGCGCAACTTTCATAGATGACGTTAATAATTTGCAAGCTGAGATAATGCTGCTAAATTTAATACTTTTTTTTTTTTACCTTAAATGTCATTGCTCTAATTTATTTGTTATATTTTGATATTTCATATATTGTTAAAATGTTTAATATCTGCTGTTCATATGTTCATTTATTAGTGTATTATATGATTAGAATGTTGTCCCAGTTTTAAAATATTTGATATTTGAGAGTGTTGAGATATTTTGATATTTTCAGGAAAAGTATCGAAAAAGTATCGAAATCGTAATTCTTGACTTGGTATCGGTATCGAAACAATTTTGGTATCGTGACAACACTAGCTACGGGCCTTGAATTTATTTTTTAGTTTCAGCTCAAATGCAATGTCTGACATTACGGACTATAATTGGGTTATTTGAGACTGTCATATTCATTTTAGCTATTTATTTCTCAAAATCATTGTTGATATTAAAGGCGCCCTGAAATATTTTTTTGTTTTGTTTTTTAGCTCTTAGTATGAATCTGTTAACCTTGAGGTTATGAATAAGCGGGTGTGTTCCAAAACATTGACAAAATTCACATTTAGGAAATTTGAGCATTCATAACTTACTGTCTTTCACTTCCGCTAAAATGGATCATGGATTTTTATGACAACACTGCGGATTTCAGCTTCTCATCACATCTTCCGTCCAATCAAATGCTGTCTAGAATCTAAAGTGTCCCGCCCCCTATGCTATAAATACCACCTGGCCAAAGTGACCGTGGCTGTACCTGTATGTTCGGTAGTAAACCCATGCTCAATGTCAGCTGCTCGTCCTCATCAGTACTCTCAGCACAAAATGTCTCAGTTCAGTGAACTGTTGGAGTTACTGGAGTAACAAACTCCGGGATATTTATTTATTTCGAGTCGGAGAGACTGTCAGGCACATCTGTAAGCGAATACCTTTAGAAAACTGTGGATTAGTGTTAACTGAAGACGTAAACTGTTTTGAACGATTCAGTTTGATTTGGTCAGCTGGTTGGACCAGTTTACTAAAAAGAACCAGTTCAAAAGAACGATTCTTTCACGAACCGGACATCACTACCTGTCACGGTGTGGGTTTTGTGTCTTGTTCTTGTATGTCATGTGTTCCCCTGTCTTCATGTTCAGCGGTCTCCCGTTATGTTGATTAGTCTTCACTGGTGTTTCTTATTAGCCACGCCCCCTTATCTTGTTTGCCTGTGTATTTAAGCCCTGTGTCTAGTTCAAGTCTTGGTGAGTTCTTGATGTTATGTTGTGTGTCCATTGTTCTGTTCCGAAGTCTGAGTCTATGTCAAAATTCTAGTTTATTTAATAAAAACACTGCTGCATTTGGATCCTCCTTCCTCCTTGTCTCAACCACAGTGTCACACTGCCGTTGACACATCACGGAGCAATAAACTTACACCTACTATTGAATCCAACATATCATCAGTGCTCGGATTCGCTTCCATGGTGCTGTCAAGTACGACTTGCAGTCTGTGAGGTAAATTAATCGCTATTGGCTATTTGAAAAGGGGAAGAGGCCATTTAATATGTCCCGCCTTAGCTTCCTGTTTCAGGGGAAATTATGTCAACACACCATACAAAGCTGCATATTCCAAGGCACTTCAGTGGGCCTTTAATAATGCAGCAGTGTTATTTTGTTCTCATTTTTAATAGTAAACCTGTTTTATTTCATGTTTCTCGTTATGGCTTCAAAACGCAGTGATGACTGTAATTAGCCTACTTTCTATCATGAAAAATAAAATTAAAGCTGCCGTCGGCAACTTTTTTTTGATCATATTCAGCGAATTCGACACTATATTCCGACAGAACAACATAAATAAAGTGGTTTTAGAAAAAAACCCGAGCTTCTAACTCCACCTGGAGCGTGTTATTTGTTTTGCAAAAATCCACCGCTCCCGGTTCATTGTGTCCAATCAGCGCAGGGGGGTGTGAGATAGGACTGTCAATCACAAGTCATGCACGCACACGTCAATCACATGCACATGCCTGAAGTTCGCGCAGTAGAGAAGAGTGATGGCGCACTGATGAGCACGAACTCGGTGGGAGGGTATTCGTTGATAGTGGGGGAGGGGCATAAGAGTTGTAAACATTCAAAATTTTGCCTAAGTCCACTCAATCAGCCAGAGTTGCCGACGGCAGCTTTAAGTGCAAGATGTGCAGTGCCAATTTACATGCCATATATAGCATTATAACGAGAATAGGATTGTGATATAATATTTTAGGCCTATATTCTCTGTGCTTTATTTGCCTTTGTATCAAAGTGTAGTATGGAAAAGTGCATCCAGAGTTCCCCTTTTAAACCATGTAAAAACTGTACAAAACTAGCACATTTAGAACACATAATTGAACATTTTTATTATGGTATTACTAATTTTACTTAAGTAAAAGATCTGAGTACTTTTTCCACCACTGGTAGAGACTAGAGGAAATAAGACTAATAATAGAAGATAATAAGGTTTTACCAGTGACACTCATTACATTAAGCTATTTTTGATATAACGTTATAAATAAAAAAGATGAAGTCATTAGTGAAGATTAAGCTACAGTATTTAGAATATAATATAGAATAGAACATGCAATGCAAACTAGTTTGGTTCCAGCTCAAATATATAATTCTCATTCTATCATTCACCCTGCCTCCATTACATATCTTTGTCACATCATTATAAAGTGTTGGATCACCATATTTAAGTGATCCCTGCAAAAAATGTGTATATATTCTACAGTCATGTTTGACTGGTACTGTACTATAATATACACAAAGAATATCGACCAATATATCGATATCAGACCTTTTTTACTCCCAAAAATCGGTATCGGCCCCCAAAAATCCATAATGGTCTGGCTCTACGGACGAGTATCACTCATTCTATAATGTTTTTCGGGTGTTCTCCTCTGACCACTGTCTGTCACATGCTTTGACTTATGATGGGCAGCATACTCTACTGCAATGCGACCGTGTTCCCCTCCTACCGTCTCACAGACATATGCATAACATGCTGTATAAGCCTATAAAAGTAACCTTAAATGGATAGTTCACCCAAAAATTTTAATTACCCCATGATTTACTCACCCTCAAGCCATCCTAGGTGTATATGAATTTCATCTTTCAGAAGAATAGAATCTGAATTATTATTTTTATTATAATCATTATAATAAAGGGGGGTTATTAAATATACATATTTAAAACTTTATCAAGTAAAATAACTAGCTCCCGACAGACGGCCGTAGGCATCAAGAGTAACCCTTGACCTGACATGACGAAAAAAAACGAAACATTTTAAGTGCATTTAAGTGCCATATTACATTCTTTTTAAAGAAAACATTTTCTGAAATGCAATAACAACCTCAAACGAAGGCATGTGAAACATACATAAACTATTTATTTGTAAGATACAGCTGCAAATAAGTATTTGAACACCTGAGAAAATCAATGTTAATATTTGGTACAGTAGCCTTTGTTTGTAATTACAGAGGTCAAACGTTTCCTGTAGTTTTTCACCAGGTTTGCACACACTGCAGGAGGGATTTTGGCCCACTCCTCCACACAGATCTTCTCTAGATCAGTCAGGTTTCTGGGCTGTCGCTGAGAAACACAGAGTTTGAGCTCCCTCCAAAGATTCTCTATTGGGTTTAGGTCTGGAGACTGGCTAGGCCACGCCAGAACCTTGATATGCTTCATACAGAGCCACTCCTTGGTTATCCTGGCTGTGTGCTTCGGGTCATTGTCATGTTGGAAGACCCAGCCTCGACCCATCTTCAATGCTCTAACTGAGGGAAGGAGGTTGTTCCCCAAAATCTCGCAATACATGGCCCCGGTCATCCTCTCCTTAATACAGTGCAGTCGCCCTGTCCCATGTGCAGAAAAACACCCCCAAAGCATGATGCTACCACCCCCATGCTTCACAGTAGGGATGGTGTTCTTGGGATGGTACTCATCATTCTTCTTCCTCCAAACACGGTTAGTGGAATTATGACCAAAAAGTTCTATTTTGGTCTCATCTGACCACATGACTTTCTCCCATGACTCCTCTGGATCATCCAAATGGTCATTGGCAAACTTAAGACGGGCCTTGACGTGTGCTGGTTTAAGCAGGGGAACCTTATTTAATTTAATTTAATTTAATTTAATTTAATTCAAAGATTGAAATCAAGCTTCCTTGTGTTGCGTAAATTCTTAAGAACAAAATTACCCCATTGTAAAAATGCAATGAGTTGTAAATGCAAAAACTGAATTTTTTTATGCAAATAAAAAAAGCCTTTATCTCCTAAATACATTTAGGAGATAAATGTAATAATAATAAAAAAAAGAAGCTCTAAACTCCCCCCTCAAATGAAAAATCCCCCCCCCCCCCCCATAAGAATCACCTAAGGGGGGATTTCCCCCCCATTTTCCAAAACGAAATTCAGGCCCTGATCCTAGGTATTTATTTGAAACAGTGGCTAAACTAACGGAAAAAAAAGCT
Source organism: Semotilus atromaculatus (assembly GCA_031834385.1). NCBI lineage: Eukaryota > Metazoa > Chordata > Actinopteri > Cypriniformes > Leuciscidae > Semotilus > Semotilus atromaculatus. Next base: position 9,669,956 of record JAULUF010000030.1, read on the forward strand.
TCAAGCCCGGACGTATCCAAGCAACACAGCAGTAATGACTTTATGAACTTCTTCATTTATAAGACTGATCATTTAAGAGACAAATTTATAACTATGCAACTGTCTACTACAGTATCTCATCAGGGAGTGCATTGTAGTCTCCCTGAGGAAAAATTTTATTCATTTGTTGCTATAGAAGAGGAAGAATTTTGCAAACTCGTTAAATTCATCTAAATCGACAACTTGTATGTAAGACCCTATACCGACTAAGCTACTGAAAGAGATGCTTCCAGATGTCATAGATCCTCTTCTTAATATCATTAATTCATCTTTGTCTCTAGGATACGTACCAAAAACCTTAAGCTGGCTATAATAAAACCGCTTGTTAAAAAAAAGCAACTTGATCATACAAAATTAGTCAATTACAGCCCTATCTCGAATCTGCCTTATCTGCCAAAGATATTAGAAAAAGCAGTATCCTCACAACCGTGTTCTTTTCTTGAAAGAAATTTTCCAGATTTAGACCATACCATAGTACTGAGACAGCTCTCGTTAGAGTCACAAATGATTTGCTCTTATCATCCGATCGTGGTTGTATCTCTCTATTAGTGTTACTTGATCTTAGTGCTGAATTTGACACAATTGACCACAACATTCTTTTAAATAGACTAGAAAACTATGTTGGCATTAGTGGAATTGCACTAGCATGGTTTAAATCATACTTATCTGACCATTATCAGTTTGAAGCAGTAAATGAAGAGATGTCCAACAAGTTCAGTATGGCGTACCACAAGGCTCAGTACTAGGACTGCTGTTCACTCTGTACATGCTACCATTAGGAGATATCATTAGGAAACATGGAATTAGCTTTCACTGTTATGCCGATGATACTCAGCTGTATATTTCTCCAAAACCTAACGAAACTTACCAATTCACAAAGTTAACAATGCATAGCTGATATAAAAAATTGGATGACTAGTAATTTCCTACTGCTAAATTCTGAAAAAACAGAGATTCTAATTATTGGACAAAAAAAACTTCCACACATAATAACCTAGAATACTGTCTAACACTTGATGGCTGTTCTCTGTTAAGTCTTCGTCGTCGGTTAGGAACATGGGTGTGCTCTTTGATACCAATCTTTCATTTGAAAGTCATGTGTCTAGTATCTGTAAAACAGCATTTTTCCATCAAAAAAATTAGGGATGCACGATATTGGATTTTGGCCGATATTCGATATGCCGATATTTTCAACCTAATTTTGGGCCGATGCCGATATACCAATATATATACACATTTTTCCCCTGATATATTTACACTTTAATTTTACTGAAGAGAAATCGAAGTCTCTCTCCTGTACTACCTTTACCGTATGTGTTGTAGATAAGGCAATACACAAGACAAACAAAACAACATTTGATTCTACCATATATGTATCATTTTACAAATGTAGACAGACATTCACCCCTGAAAAATAGGTAAATTATTTAACTTGGAGAATAAATGATGTGCCAGTGCCACATTTTATTTTTAAGTTTTCAAACTTCAGTCCTTAGGAGTAAAATAAATAAAAATAAATTCTCAAATAGAAAAATGTACAGTACATCTTCTCCTACTTGAACAGGTCTACCAAATGCTCCCGTTTTCGGTGCTGATGCAGCGGTGACGCGTTCATGTAACATAAGGGTGGCGCTGCCAATAAAGTATCTAAAAAATGATTATGAATATGTGAAATATAGCAAGGAGACATTTTAATTGTTTATTAATAAACAAGTGTTTTCTGTGTCGGCTGCAAATATGAAGTTTGACGATGCTGACTCGCGATCTTTGCAGTAGGCTTGAAAACGCGCCAGAGAGAAATGCACATTTCGTACGGATTACATAGTTTTCTTTCATTTTGAATTGTTCTGTTTAAAAATATGATTTCAAGCGTTCTGTAGATAATAGATATATTTCTCAGGTCTGTGAGGAAGTAGGCTATGCTGCGTTTCGTTTCATTTATGAGGGCGAGCTCCAGTTCATTCGCCGGCGCCTCCGTGTCGTGATATCTATTATCTGCTTTATTTATTAAATACAGGCAATTGGTTGATGAAACATTGATTAAAATTAAGATACAATTAATACAAAACGAAATTCACTTTAAAGAAAGGTTTTGTGCTTTCTGTTTGATGTCTCTGTGAAAGTTTTAAAGCAGTCTTTTAGTGCTGTTTTCAGAGCGGTCACGTCCGTAACATTGTTTGTTCCTCATAAAATATTCATTTTATTTTTCGTGTTCGCATTTATGTTCTGTGGAGAGCATACTAGCTAGGAGAGCATATCATCTTTAAAAACATGACTGATCGATCGATCGACCAACGAAAGAGAAAAAATAATAATGCGTCATTGCCTACCCAGCACTTCTGAAAATACATTTCCAAATGCATCTCTGTCCCAGCACATTTCAAGCCAAACTGATGCCCATGCATGAAATGCCTCCACTTGTTGGAAGTTGCTGGCGCTGATGCTACGTTCACGGTGGTCATGTGCGCATAGGAAACACGCCACCCTATCGGAAAGGCTCATCGGCAGAAATATTCATATCTGCCGATAACGATGATGGTCATTTTAAGCTTTTATCGTCCGATGTTGTGCCGATATCATCGTGCATCCCTAAAAAAATAAAAAATAAATTACGTCATATGCTCTCATTGACAAAAGCGGAACAATTAGTTAATGCGTTCATGACATCAAGATTAGATTATTGTAATGCTCTATTGGGTGGTTCCCCTGCGCACTTAATAAACAAACTACAGCTAGTTCAAAACGCAGCAGCTCGAGTTCTTACCAGAACCAGGAAATATGACCATATTAGCTCGGTTCTGTCAACACTGCATTGGCTGCCTATTAAACATTGTATACATTTTTAAATATTGTTGATTACTTACAAAGCACTAAATGGTACTGCTCCGCAGTACTTGAGAGAGCTCTTAACGCATTATAGTCCTTCACGTCTATTGCAATCTCAAAATTCCGGCCAGTTAATAATACCTAGAATATCAAAATCGACTGCTAGAGGTAGATCCTTTTTCTTATTTAGCACCAAAACTTTGGAACAGTCTTCCTACCATTGTCCGGGAAGCAGACACACTCTGTCAGTTCAAAGCTAGACTAAAAACACATCTTTTTGACCTGGCATTCACATAATACATTATAGACTTCTATAATTCAATATTAGGCTGCATAGATTAGGTCAGCTGGAACTAGGAACACTTCCCTTAAATCCTGATGTACTCGTTACATCATACGAAGAATGGCATCTACGCTAATTTTAGAGTCTTTGTTTACCCCGAGGTTATTCCGCAGCCTGCAGGATCCAGGCCGTATCCAGATCTGACGAAGGAGCTTCGCCTGGACCCAATGACAATGCAGTGTTAGTGGCAACTAGCCTCTCCCTATGGAGGATCCCTGTTGTGGGAAAATTCGGTTTGCACACCTACCGCAAAGTGATATCTGTATCAAATTTATAGGCAAGACAAGTAGCCTAGTTTGTTTAGGCATGGTTTGTAGGGAATTACAAACCTGCGCACATATTCAAATGCACATAACTATAGAATCAATTCTTAATGCGCATGTGAACACCATCAGTGTTTATCACTAGGGCTGGATATCGTAACAAAATTTTCGATACCGATACCTTGACTTCGATACCGGTTCCTGAACAATACCTTTTTCGGTACCAATTTTAGGCAATCCGGTTTAACAATATTACATTACCTTTTTTTTTTTTTTTAGTTTGTTGACTTTTTTTACACTAAAGTTTTCTATGTTTCCTAATCATTTATCAACATCGATGTATTCTTTACTTCAATGAGCTCATTGTTTCTGCCTTAATGCATTGTTTAACAATGAAAATTAATTGAATTTAATTTAATGCATTCACCTCAGATCAGAAACAGATCACTCTAAATTGTAATTTAGACATGCTTTTTCTGTAAAGCTGCTTTGAAACAATATGTTTTGTGAAAAATGTTATACAAGTAAATGTGAATTGAATTAAATATAGGCTACTGTACTGGGGTGCGAAATATAGACCTTGCGCTCAAAAAAAAAAAAAAAACGCATAAAGCTTGCCGCAAAGCAGTGGCGAAAGTGACGGTTATGGATGTGTCGGGAAAAAATAGAAAGGATATATTTAAACTTTTTATTAATAAACAAGTGTTTACTGATTGTGTTGTCTGCAAAGATGAATATGGCGATGTTGCCTCGATCGTCATTCCTGCAGTAGTGAACACGGACATATTTTCTATCTATCTGGGTTGGGACACACACACACTACAGCCTCACGTGCGACGAGCCACGTCTCTCTGGGCAACCGCTTAAACTAACGTTAGTGTTTTTCCGCCAAAGCCAATCATGCTGCATGCTTATTCATTGTTTCACTGACGTTGAGTAGATTAACCCCTTAGGTATGTGGTACCGAAAAACAAGACATGTTTCGATACCCGGTAGTATCGAGACAATTCGGTCGGTACCTAAAAAGTATCGAACCCAGCCCTATTTATCACAGGTTCGCGTTAAAAGTCTGTATAGAGAGAACGCGTCGTCTAAGCTGCACTTAATTTAATAACAAATTATCATTTTGCCATTAGTGAATCAATCAAAACTAACTTTAGCTGGAAATAACATTATTCAAGAACCGCTATAAAGCCAAAACAATATCGGTTATCTTAAATTATATGTTTATCTCTGTAAAGCTGCTTTGAAACAATCTACATTGTTAAAAGCGCTATATAAATGAAGATGACTTGACTTGACATGCATCATGGGTAAATTCGCTAACCAGGAAAAAGGTGGATAAACTGGATGAAATTTAAATTCTATAGATTTATATGAAAATAAATATAATGAACAAGACACCCAAAGTAGGCTACTCAAAGTAGGGGTGTGCCATATCATACCGTCCACGATAACACCGGTATAAATTTTGACATGATAAAAAAAAGTGTCATATCATGATATTAATGATGTAGCGATGCAATGACGTATGGCGCATTTACGTTCCCTAGACCGCACAACAACACCTGTCTGAGCGTGAGAGCAGCATGTCAGCCTCCGATGACGATTTAGTACCTAAAACGGGAGCTACTTCAATAGTAGGCTATTTTAATAATTCCCGCAGGTCTACCACTTATAATGCAGGATATTCCCCCGCAAACATTGATTCACTTTAGCATGTAGGTTGTACGAGTAGCCTAAATGAGCCTAATCCACACAGATTATAAAATCAAATCAATAATTTTAAAACTTTCTCCGAGACGCAATTTCAAAAACCGCGTGAATGTTCAGCGTTAGTGCGTCTCCTCTCTCTCGCGCGCGCTCTCAAAATGGGTTGCACACATAGGTTGCACAAGGCATGCGTCGAGGACATGCCGGAATTGTCACTTGCACAGTCGGGCCAGCATTGCATCGTATTAAAGTTGATAATTTTCACTTCTTTTTAAGTCTTATCAGTTTAAACATTCAAACGATTTTAAACTATTCAGTACTCGCACGCTCTCGGATTTGTTTTTCTCTGCGTGCAGACATACAGTAAAGCCGCCTCACAAACAGCTCGCGAGTAACAAAGGTTATTTTTCGCGGATTATTTCGCTTTAACAGGGGGAAAAAACACGCAAAAAATACTGTGTAAAAATTCCGGTCGTGGTTAGTATACTCGTAAACACAGTTGGTTATGTCTTAAATAAGCATAAAACGCATGTGACAGTGTGACAGACAGTATAATGAAAACAGTAATGCATCCGTGCTCTGGTTCTTAAAGTGAACGCAGCCATATGTGTCTGTCATTAATTTTGTCGTCAAAACAACAAAAGATAGCTTTAATTGTAAGAAATCAGAATTAATAGCCTATGTATTTAATTTAGTCAGTACTAAAAGTCTATCAGTGTTATTTTACATTAGATTACCTCCGTTTCTGTAATATTTCTGAACACTAGTGTTAGACTTACTCAAAAACTTCTCTTTATTTGTATCTTTTTATTATTTTGTATATATTTTTGCTACTTTTTTCAATTTAATTCAAAGATTGAAATCAAGCTTCCTTGTGTTGTGTAGCCTAAACACTTAACAACAAAATTACCCACTTGTAAAAACGCATAGCCTCGGAAAACCCAGACAACTTCCGGCAAATTTAGATTTGCTCTGAAAGTTAGTCCTGCAAAGAGCTCATTCAAGCCCATTTCCAGTCCGCAGAAATCGCGGCACCAATCAGAAACGTTGGGGCGGGCTTTACACGATGACGACAGCGCTGGGATTTTGAAGCCTACATTACAAAGATGGATGCCGCCGTCGAACATCACTCGTTCGAATCAGCTATCGCGTCTGTTTTAAGCGATTTAAAAAATTCCTTTTCGTTATAACCCGAGCAAAGAAAAACACAAAGCCTTCATGTCTAAAAAATATGTTATCGCTGTCTTACCGATTGGATTCGGCAAAAGTCTGATATACCAGTGTGGCGAGCAGGACGATTGAGCCGAGGGACGTGAGAGAACGGCGTGAGTGAGGCCGGTCTCGATCTCTCACGGAGGAGCGGAAGCATAAAAGGAGGAGAGATGACGGTGAAGATCGAGAGAGGACAGGTCTGAATTTTATTTTATGTTTTGTTTTATTATGTGTGGCGGCAGTCGACCGTGAGGGACTTTGTATTTTGTTCGCCGGTTTCCGCCTCCTCGTTCCCATAACAACGAGCCCCGTTGGTCAATACTAAACGAATGGGTGGGTCTTCGCCATAGACTGTCTAGAGCCCTCTGCACACGTCATCTCCTTCATCGCTCTGATTGGTTTTAACGTCTATCCAATTGCGCCAGTCCGTTGGTGACGCCCCTTTGGAAATGATTTGTCTATGGAGCTTTGCCAGACCCTTACTCAGTTTCAACGGAGAAGGGTCTGGTTTTAACCAGGCTAAAAACAAACATTTAGGTGAGATAAAAATTTGTCTACATTTTTTTTTCCATTTCGTCATAAATATCATTGTCGCAAATATTCTTGAAATATCGTGATATAATTTTGAGGCTATCGCCCACCCCTAACTCAAAGTAGAAATGTGTGTTTATCAATAATTTTTACTTTAATACAGACTTTTTTTAGACAAATTTCTTTAGAAATATGACAACAATCAGACAGCCCATTGAGAGATCGCACTGTTAGTGAATATTCACTAGGGGTGGGGAAAAAAATCGATTCTTAGATGCATCGCGATGCGGACGTGGACGATTCTGAATCGATTCACAAATGTCAAAAATCGATTTAAAAAAAAAAAAAAGATTTATATTTATAATAACGTAATATTGACGGAACGCAAAAGACGGAACTCTGAAGCGCGGAAGTGCAGTGGCTGGACCATCTGTGGTGTGCACATAACAGAGACGCGATGGCGCGCGAGATCCAAACACACTCGTTAAAAGCTGAGGAGTGGAAATATTTTGGCTTCTGAAGTTGAAGGGGGAAAGGAGCTGGACAGTCAAGAGTCACACTAGTTGTAAGCTTTGTAGAATAAAACTAAAATATTTCGGAAACACGACAAATATGAGAAGCCATATGACGCGTTTCCACCCAGGAGGAAAAACACTCGGCTGTAGGCTACCGGTCGTTGTTATATTATTAATTTACTACAAGTATGCTGCTAGTTCAGGCACACATTTATTTTCCTGTTGGTTCTTTGCAATGTTAATAAAATATATTGTACGTTAATTCTTTATGGGTCATTACTTTGCACTTTTAAAGCAAAGTATTTATAGTCACATTTATAGTCCGATTTAGCATCGAATCGCAGCCCTCTGAATCGTAATCGAATCGAATCGTGAGGTGCCTAGAGATTCCCACCCCTAATATTCACACATAATTTATACACATAAAAACATTTTTTTTTAATTAAACATTTTAAAAGAGAACAATACATCACGGTTGTTTAAACTAATAAGCATTAAACAGTGTCTTCAGCAGCGCTTGACTGTGGAGTAAATTACATCAGTCGGCAGGGCCGGCTCTAGCCCTTTGGTTGCCCTGGGTGAGATTGAGTAATAGCCATATATTGTAAAACAAATTAAATGAAAAATAAAGGAAACTTTCATAATAAGTTTTGTACAAATTTCTTTACTTGAAAGTAAGTTATATAGGCCTACTTAGAAGTAACCCTGCGCCGCCAATTAAACAAAACAAAACGAATGGGCTGCCGATGTACGAGTTATATGGGCCGTTAAGACAAAAATAAATAAAAGTATGAGATGTATCGGCCCAAAACGGGAATCTCCCGGTAGTCCCGATGGCCAGTAGGCTACTACATGCCTGTGCTTGTAGGCTACTAAGTAAATTTATTTAGTTTGACACCTTAATGGCTGAGATGAGAAGACTTACCTCTATACTGGGCTTTCTTTTTATATTGTTCCTTTTTCCTTTTTCTTCGCTGTGCACCAGGAGTTTACACCGCTTCCTTTTCGATCAAAGCGCCAGCACTTGCCTAACGTAACGTAACCATGGACTGTACTCAACTCGCCCCTCCCCCGTTAGGAAATGATTGACAACAATAATCATCAATTCAATCTAATAATCAAGTTGACTAGTAATGCATGACTGAGGGGGCGCCTTATGATGATCATGTTTAATAAACATGTTTTATTTCGCTTGTCATTCTAATTCTATGATTAATGGGAAGTAGGCCAAGGGCGACACTAGAGGGCGCCCGCGCCCCCAACAATTTTGTCGCCCTAGGCAACCGCCTAGTTCGCCTATATAGCAATCGCCGGCCCTGTCAGTCGGACTAAGTTACACTAGGACACATTTCTAACCAGCATGCACTTCACGCGGTGATCGGTTCTGCGCAGATTTTGCTCATCTAAATTTCCAAACAAGCCTAATTCAGTTAAAGGTGGGGTAAGTGATTTGCAAAACGGCTGGCAGATTTTGAAAATACACAACTCAAATGGTCCTACCTTCTTTCCTCCAACGCTGGCCCTGATTCGCGTGAGGGGAGGGGGGTATGGTACAACCGTTTGATTGACTGACTTACTGTCCAATGATTCTAGGTGGTCTTGGAAATGATTGGCTGGAGTTTTTCGAGTCCTGCCCATTCCACAGATGATTAAATTGCTTAATTTTTATTTCAGTGCTTCTAACTAAGTGGCTGTAAGTGGGTTATGTATTTCAAGTGATTTTGAAAAAATGGACAAAAAAGAGAATCACATACCCCACCTTTAACATACATCAGCGCCGAAAAAAATACGCACTGTTTACGCTCTGCTTAGGCATTCAGTAAACCGGTCTGAAGTTATGATAATAAACAGTGGCAGCTCACATTCCTCCCGAAGGCATCTTAATTGGCGTTTTGCATGAGATAAGAGGTATAACAGGAGTTTTTTAGTTGTTAAGCTTGTCCTACCTGCAGAGTCGTCGTCGCCATGGTCGGAGCTCAGGTATCCGTCAGGTGTGCTGCGTCCAGACCCGTGAGAGCCACGAAGCGCCAGTGAAGGAGACAGTCTGCCGTCATCCGAGTCCAGATCTCGACTGATGCGAACCCGAGGATTCAGCCGGTCACTCTCCCGGACGTTACTCTTTGGATTGAGAATGTTTTTTTGCAGGAATTTTACGTTAAGCTCCACGTCCTCGAACTCGTGGTCACTGTCCTCTGCGGTGTTTCGTTGCTCGGCAACGCACAGAGAGATGTCACGAGGAGATGGGTGTTCTTGCTGAACATCGGGCTTTTTCCGAGTAGGGAGGGGGATGGGCTTACCTGTCTTGCCGACCCGGAGTATGTACGGGGCGAAAGGCTCTAACATTACTTCATCTCTGCTGTCTGTCCCGCAAGTATTGTTCTTCTTTGAGTCTGCCTTTTTCCAACATTTCTCAATGTCATAACGTTTCTTCTTCTGCGCGATGGTGGTCTGAAGGTAAATCACCTTGAACTTCTCCTCCGACAGAGCCTGCTGTAACACCTTCAGATTGGCTTTGCATTTCTCCAGCTCTGCTTCTATGTCCTCCACCGAGTGGAGATTCATCACAGGCACTTCGCCGTCGGGAAACTCATTCCTCCAGTGCTTCTCAAATTCCGCCTGTTCCCACATTGTCCAACAAGAGTAGGGGGAGGGAAAGTCCTTGAATATGTCTTGTTCCTGCTAAATCAACTTGGGTTCACTGCCTCAAACACCCGTTGTGAAGTAGACACTGCTCATTTTCCATTTCTCGCATATCAACTCACTCACACACGCCACTGATCAGTTTACAACTGAAAAAACTTTCAGCTTCCGCTACATTGAAAAGTCTTGACGTCAGCTGGACACGGAACCAATCAGATCCATTTGGCCGTTTACATTTAGAAGTGCAAAATCCCAGCCTGTGGTTGCTTTTTTTTTTACACATTTAAGCCACACCTGTTGAGTAAATATGCGTTAGCTTATTGAAAAACAATTCAGTTCAGGTTGACAAACAAATGTACTTTTTAAAATGTGAATAAATAAAAATAAATAAATAAATTTAGCCTATATAGTTTAGATGCTTACAAAATAAGCAATATAAAGTAAAATAACAGGTTACATTGAGTAAACATGTAAGAGTACAAAAACAAAAGTTCTTGGAAGAACTTCTTAGTGCGAAGATATTTAAACATTCTGAAGAACCTTTTTGCACAAAACATTTTTTTTCCAATTGTAAGATGTGTAGGCCTAATGCATCTTGATAATTAATGGACATTATCTAACAATTCTGCTCTGCATGCATTCATTTCAAGATAGTCTGCAGATGGTCAGACATTTATGTCCCAGTTGAGTCTAATTAATGGTCCATTTTCAGAGTCTATTTTTCATTCAGATTCCCCTTCTCACCCCAATGTCAATACCATTAGCAGAGAAGTGCAGGACAAATTTGATATGGGTATCAAAGTGTCACTAGAGAACTGAAATGGCCAGGTTCCAGCAGTTCTATGAGAAATTGAAGATGAGAGATGTGTGTCCTGATAGCGTACGTCACATCGGAGACGGGTAGGGGCACAGGGCTCTACTGCATGGATCAATCCACTTTAGATAGTGTTTGAGGAGCTTGAGATTCTACTCTTTTTTTCAAATATTACTAGCGATTTACTTGCAACTAGCACACCATGAATACGTGTTCAATATGTTTACTCATGCATTAGCACCGGACATTCAAATGCAGTTTCATCTATACTGTACAGGAATCCATTTGAATAATTAATGAGATTGTGCATCCTTTGGTCCTATCAAATTCATGCCTTGTAAAATGTATTTGTGTTGGACATTCTGAGGTTAAGCACTATATATATATATATATATATATATATATATATATATACATATATATATATATATATATATATATAAATACATACATATATATACATCTATATATATACATATATATAGAAGTATATATATATATACTTGAAAATGAAATGTTATATTGTAGTAGTTATAAACAAATGTTTATTTTAGTTCAGATTAACATTTGAGGGCAGCAATTGTATTCATAATGTCAAAATAAAACCGACGTAATGTTACTTGAAAGCATTAGAGCCTACTATTCCTGCCAAACCTCGGTTACAGTTAGTGTTAAATCCATGGTGATGTTGCTGATCTGTGGACACTGGATAGTTCATTCATGGCACAATGTTTCTTCATGGTTTCCACGTCAGCGCGATTTGATCAGTTAATAACGGAGAAATGTGAATGTTTCTCACTAGATCTCGCAGCGATGTTATTACTTCAATAAGTTCTAAGCTCTAAGTTCAATAGCGAATTCAAATGCTTTACTGGATGTCTCAGCGCTGTGTAGTAACAGAGATCGGCTCGCGCTGCATTGGTCCAAACTGATAAACAGTCTGTCAACCACATAATAACGAGTAGCTCAGTTTCGTTCCGCTTACATTACATTTGCCATTTGATGTTGGGCAATGTTGTGGTCGCACCAGCATCTCGAGTGCGCTTGTCACGCGCAACGCGCAGCGCGCGCCTACATTTAAAATAACGAAATAGTGTTATGTATATATTAAGCATATATAGTGCAATTAATGCTAATACGTTTGTTGGTTTTATTGCTTCGTCTGCTATTTCAACCCGATCACTGATATTTTTTATTTCACCTGTCCATCTAAGATATTTGAGTTGTACCACTCTGCTATTGCTGACGTTTTAGACGAGCATGCTCCAATTAGAACTAGGTCTGTTCCCTTGTCCCACTCCTCTCCGTGGTTTAATGCTGAGCTACGTACTATGAAAGTTAATAAAGATTGTTTCAAAGCAGCTTTACAGTGATAATAGGAAATTACAGTAACAGAGATTGTTTGGTTTTACAGCAGCTGTAGAATAAAGTTATTGTCTAGCTAAAGTTAGTTTTGATTGATTCACTTTAACACGCCATTGACACGACACCAACATTTTTTGAGAAAAAAAAGGTTATCTCTGCCCAAACTTTAAAAACGAGAACCTGTGAAAATGATGACGTTGGCGGGTTTTGCTCCGACTTCGCGTCCAGCCGTGCATGAGTGCAAAACCTCACAACACCTGTTCCAACCAATCACCCTGTCGGTGATTGGTTGGAACACTGTTTATTTTGGTTTTGAGTGGTGGTTGTACCCATTTGTTTTTGTGTGCAGATCTCAGAGCCTAGGCTGCCTACAGAGACGCGTTTTTTTGACAGCCTGCTTATGGGGCGGGCAGCTAGCGGATCGTTAGGAAAGATTAGATGAATGTGATCATTTATTTTTGGGCCAGAAATCACTGATACAACCTTTAAAAATGTATAAAGCCTCGTTCACACTACAAGCGACTTCAACATGAAGCTGCAGACTCGGAGCCTGCATCTACAGTCCCGCACCGAGAGTCCCGCATTCTCAGACCCCTCGTTTTACGAGACAGCGCCTCCTGCAGTTCAGAAGATCGTATAACCGCACACAGAGTCCCGCGTTCGCAGACGTATAACACCTTATCCAAATGCCATTGAAAACACTAGGATGCAATATTACGGTCTCGTTTTATTTAAAGTTATCCAAATAAATATTTGCGTTCCCTGCTTAATGCATGTGCCAAAAAAAACTCACTGTTCTCTGACTACCAAATTACCCAGTAGTTATTTTTTTTAGCATGGATGTAATTGAAAGAAAATTACTGATGGAAGGGATACAATTACAGATTGAACTATCTTCTGAAAAATAGTCGCCTAGTATATATAATAGTAATAGTAATAGTAATATAATGTTTTTTTTATTCAAATTCCAATTTTTCTTTCAGTTCAACCTATAATGCTCTAATTAACATTATACCATGTTAACATTACAAAACCAGTTTTTTGATATTTTGAATACGAAGCAAAACTCAAATAAGAATAGACAAAACAACAATAATAAACAACTGTGTAATTTATTTTGGATAAATTATTTCTTTTTATAATTATAGCCTAATTATTTCTTTCTGGTAGGAGAATGTTCCCTATTTTTTCCTTCTTTTTGCAATCGCTCTGTCAAATTCCTCGACTTCACTAAAATAAAATATGAATGACTTTTGACTTCTTCCCGACAGTCAAAGCGGCATTACGTCACGAAAGTGCGGACTCAGAGGAAGACCGCGAGTGCTTAGGGTTCCATTTGGGACAGGGCCTGTAACGCATGCACCGTAACCCCTAAAATCCACTGGATCCGTCTACGGCGCGGAACGTCAGCGTCGTGGATGCCGGAGCTAATCGCGGCCATTATAGTCAATGCTCTAACTAAAGTCCACCAGCTGCGGACGCAGCGCGTCTCAGAAGCGTCCCAGAAGCGGCTCAACGCGCCGCTTCGCTAAAGATAGGTGCCTAGTCTATTTTTGACGGACCCGCGTCCAAGCCGCACCATGAATACAAAATAAAAGTCAAAAACACTGTCAATTTCAAAATAGACACCCTGTGCAGAATCCCAATTGTATTGCACACCAATACATCCTTGGTAGGAACCAGAGCCATAGAGAGTTGCGACAACGGAAGTTCGAAATGCTTAGTTGTCACGTGATTCGCGTAGACCTCAGATAGTTCCAGGAAGTGCTTCGGCGCCAATTCAAATCGATGGAGTTAGAGAGCAGAACTGTGCTTTTTGGTAGTTTGCTGTCAATAAATGCATTGATTTACAATATGTATATAATACACTGATACGTGAATATAGTATGTGTACGTAGGTACAGCAATGTTGTTTTTAAAAGATAAAAATCTGATAATATTTAATTTTTAGTGTGTTCAACCAGCCTTATTTGCCTTTGTTAACATATTTCTGGCTAACGTTACCTTGGTTAAATACCATATTGCAGTTGTTCTGAAGTATTTTTGTGTTCTTAAACTTGTATGTTATTTAAGGGTATCACATAATGTTCACTATGGTTTCACAAGGACAGGAGACTTGCAGGAAACAGGTGATTGTCTTAAAAAAAAATCTATTGCAAACAAGTACAATTTCTTTAATCATAATGTTTACAATGCTCAAGCACCCCATGCTGATGCACTTATTACTATATAAATTAATACATAATATATTTAATTAATTAATTAATTTTAAAACAAAACATGATTATACACACACACACACATTATTTCATAAGTGTCCAAGTGCATTATTTCCTTTTAAAATAATTTTAACAAATTCATGGCATACATCACTTTAATCTATAAAACCTATTTAGTTTAATTTCATTTTTAGTACATTTAAAATAGGTTATAAAAAAAAAAAAAATTGTTTTATCTTAAATCCTCAAAAAATGTCAGGTTGTGCAACTGTCCGCACAAATGAAGTCTAAAAAAACTATTTAAAAACACCTTTTTGAAGGTTAATTTGTCAATGACATTATATATATATATATATATATATATATATATACATATACATATACTTTTGCACTGATTTAGCACAATGGGATTTATAAATGTCTAATAAACGTCAAGCATGTTGTCTGTACTTTCCTCCATGTTGTTCTTGTACTGTCCGGCACAGAGGAGAAAATATGCTCAATTTTGTGCTAATCATACTTAGGTGTATCTACACTTTTTCACAAAGACCAACACTGGGAGGTTTAATGTTTATTAAAAATAGGGAGCAAGGAAAGTCTTGCAAAATCCAAGGAGCTGAGACTGAAGGTGAGGGTACAGCGTCAGTGCAGGGAGTCTTCAGGATCCACTGAATCACTTGTGCTTCTTGTGTTGAAAGAGATAAAGGAGACACAAATAGGACAAATTATAGTAGTGTATAATTAATATACAGTTATGGTCATCAGGGAGCCGCTATCGGGAGACTAACGGAACTTCCGGGAGACTACTGCGGATGTCTGCATTTAAATCACTTCTATACGCCTTATTCACGCCAGCGCCATCTTTGATTTTTAATGAGAATGAAAGCGAGGCTGTGAGGGATAGACATGCATCTCTTCAATGGGCTGTACTGTTATTTAATGTGTTTTCGTTTTGTTCTGCTCATGAAACACTGGAAAAAATATCTTTCCAAGAAATTTCAGTTGACAAAAAATTCCCGACAATATAAGCTGTGGAAAATTATAAGTAATCTAGGAGCTTTATTCAGCTTTTTACAGCGGATGCCATTGGAAACACGGCAAGTCTATCCCTCACAGCCTCACTTTCATACCTGTCATGGCGCTGCTCTGAATAAGGTCTATCACTATCACAATCCCCAATGTTATATTTAACCCTTGTTAGAAGCCTTTCCCTCTTATTACACAACAAAGGACAAAACTGCATTAATATAACGTTAATTTTAACTATAATAGGCTGTTCGTGGTTTGTTATGCGCTACTAACTATCATGACCCATCTTTTCTTTGATAACGTCCCCTAAAACTACTAATTTAGAGAGCAATAATCAACTAGCATGTTTTAATACACAAGTTAATTTGATTCAGATGTACTGATAATATACAATCTTATTCTTTAAACGTCTTACCTTTTAAAAGTGCATGCCAAAAAAAACGTTCCATTGGAGTGAATGGAGTTGTCGCAACTCTCTCTCTATATGGCTCTGGTAGGAACCATAGACTGACACAGAACACAGAACGGCATAGAGGATCCGGTCAATTTTCAAAATAAAACACCCTTTGGAAAAATGAAGAAGTCACCAACGCTCCGCTGCTGAAACGCGTCTGAGACGCTTCCAGTGGACTTGACGCCGAGCTAGAGACGCATCAAAAACGTGGCGCTGACGTTCCGCGCCGTAGACGGATCCAGTGGATTTTCGGGGTCAGTCCACAAGACCGAAAGTGCTCATGAAGTGTGCGATTTGAGACTGGGCCATTGTCGCTGCAGGCCGCCAGTGGCTGGCGATGATGTCGCTAGTGGGCGTTCCCACTACTGGTTGCCTAGTAATGTTTGTGAGTGACATTCATGGATGTTATTCCATGTTGTAGACAACAAATACGTTTTCTTGCTGCTACAAACAAATATTTTGGAAGGAAAAGTCTAAATATAAATGGAATCAGTACATAAAATGCATAACGTTAATATTAAAGATGAACGAGAAACAGCGAGTGCTCTTTGCCATCGCGGCTATTTAATTGCAGCAAACGGGTAAATACCCGTCTATCTGGGCTCATGAAACCATTCAGGCACGGAGTCAGCACGGCGAATACCACTGTACATAAATAGATATATCATAAATTATAGGACAGTTTCTGACTGCTAAAATGAGCTTCTCGTTCAACTTGCCTCGGTCAGACTCAGCACTGAAGAGTGACGGTTCACGCGCGCTCCACTGACTTCACTCCTATTGGTTGTCGCTCGCGAAAATCGCTCTTCATTTGCATAAAGTAAAAAATTTCTCAACTTTGTCGCGTCGCCAGACACGCCCCATCTGGTCGCCAACGGTTGCGACCGCGCGTGTCGCCGGAAGTCGCCCGCTCACCATTGAAAATTAATGGTATCGTGTGGTCGCGTGTAGTGTGAACGCAGAATTATTTATCGCTTCCGCGTAGCCAAAATTTTTTCTGTGCAGAGGTAAAGGGAAGGGAATGAGACCTTCACAGGGGAGAGACTAGTTGAATCTTCAGGACTGCGTTGTCGTCGTTTCCAGGCTCAGATCCTTCATCAGATCTGGATACGGCCAGGATCTTGCAGACTGCGGTAAACCTCAGGGTAAACAGAGAGACTAAAATTAGCGTATAAAACGTAAGTTTTCATGACAAAGACACTGACAGGTTATGATGTACTGGTTTATGTCAAGTTGTCATAACAAAGACATCTCAAACAATGTCATATTTGCATTAAAAATGTCAACAACAAAAAAAAATTGTTGAGTATACTTAAAAGTGTATTTTCATAAACTAAAAAAAATAACATAAACATAAACTAGAATAAAAATAGTAAACTACTACATAAAGTATACTTAAAAATATACTGAACATTACTTAAGTATATTTCCTTTAAAATAACTTGAAGTATATTTCTTTTTTCGTAAGGGTATCATTATTGACTCTTCACTGACTTTTGATACTTTCTTTTTTAGACGAATAAATCAGAGTTATATTAATAAACACCCTGATGCTTCCGAGCTTTATAATGGCAGAAAGTTGCAACCATGAGTTTGAAGCTAAAAAAAGTGCATTCATCATCATAAAAGTAATCCACATGGTCCCGGGGGGTTAATAAAGGCATTCTGAAGCAAAGCAATGAGTTTGTGTAATAAAAATATTAATATTTAAAACTTTATAAAGTAAAATGACTAGCTTCCAGTCAAACGAACATACAGATTCAAGTATAATGCGTAACTTATGCGAGTAATGCGACGTACTGCTGATATTTACTCTACACCATGACGCAGTAAGCTACTTCCGAAGTTGCATAAGTTGCGCTTTAGATGCAAGTAGACTGCATATGGCAGTTTAGCCAGAGGCTAAAATTTATTTGACTATGATTAAACCTCTACCTTTTCTGTCAAAGATACTAGAAAAGGCAGTATCCTTTTTATTATATTACTTTCTAGAAAGAAATGGTATCTGCAGGGATTTTCAGTCCGGATTTAGACCGTAGCCTACCATAGTACCGAGACAGCTCTCGTTAGAGTCACAAAGGATTTCCCCTTATCATCTGATCGTGGTTGTATCTCGCTATGATTTCCATTACACGAGAGTAGATGTTAAAACTTCATGCTGATTTGTACTCGGCTTTCGCCAAGATAAGCAACACTAAGACGTAGCTTTACAGTAAACTATGCTTCTCCATCCATTTACGCTTCTTTCCATATGAGGGTGTGACTCCCCTTCTGTCCGGCGTTAACGGCTGCAGTGCAGCACGACAACCGTCTGGATTAAGCCGAGTAGGGGACATCTCTAGGGTCTTCAAGTGGGCACCTTCCGTCCTCAGTGTTTCGTCGACTAGCCCACGACACCTCAACTCAACTCAGCCCAGCTTACTGACCTCTACATCCCTCCTGCTGCTGAGACCTAACCACAATCTCACAATCTCTCCGCAACCCAACCATACGCGCCAACCCGTTTGACTAAGGCTGTCGAGCCCCACTGGTGCGTTAAAGCAGTTACAGTGGCAACGGTTCCGTATGGCATACCACCTATCGCAAAACACAATATCTGCCCAACCACCCGTCATTCTATACTATACAACCTATACAAATTGCATAGTACACTACACAACCTATACAAATTGTATAGTATACTATACAACCTATACTATACAACCTATACAAATAAACCAACAGACTCTTCAAGTTTTTCAAGAATTCTACGAAACCGTAGCCTGGCGGCCTGTACACAGCCAGCTAGAATCTTTCCGTCTCAACCACAGCCAGTTGCTGCTCCTTTCTGCTGCTTCAGATAAGTTATTTACTGTGCGACGCAACTCTTGGCCGCTGAAACCGACGTCTCTGAGGAACCGGGTTGTAGAGTGTGCCACAAAACCTCGACAACCCACTTACACTGGATAAACCTGGACTCTCCATCCTCGCTGTTCTGCTTCAGTGGCCAAATGAGCATACCGCAGCTTCTTCCTCTCATATGCCTCATCTACAGCATCCTCCCATGGCACTGTCAACTCTATCAGTTGAACAATGCGTGCTGATCCAGACCACAAAACAATGTCTGGTCGTAGGTTAGTGGTGGCAATCTCAGGTGGAAAATAAGCCGTTGATCAAGATCAGCCAGCATCTTCCAGTCCCTAGCAGCTTCCAGTTGTCCTGAGCGAGAATTGGTGTTAACACCTTTTCTTGGTGGTTGCTCGCCTGGGCGGAGGAATATTGTCTTCTGCGTGTAATGTTTTGCTAGAACAGGCGGCAACTTATTGGTCATACTATGCTTGCCTTCCAATGCTAAAGCCAAACATCGCAGTACTTGGTCATGGCGCCAAGTAAACCGACCTTGGCTAAGAGCCACCTTACATCCTGTCAAAATGTGCCTTAATGTGGCAGGTGATGAACACAAAGGACAAGAGGGATCCTCTCCTACCCAGAGGTTTAGGTTCTGCGGTGATGGGAGAACATCATATGTTGACCTAATAAGGAAACTGATCCTACTCTCTTCCATTGACCAATGGTCTTGCCAGCCCATCTTGCGTTGTTCCACACTCTCCCATCTCATCCACTCTCCCTGCTTGGCTTGGGAAATGGCCTTTATACACCTCATCCTCTCCTCCTGCTTTCGCACCTCGTTGACTACCAGCTTCCTCCTTTGAGCTGGGCCTGCCTTGTGCCATTTAGGAGGAGCCTTGTGCCTTGTGCCTCTGCTGAGGCAGCGTGGAACTCCCAACCATTTCCTGATGTATGAACTTATTAACGCTTCCAGCTTATCCACTGTTGTCAAAGAAACCTCGTACACAGTCAGTGCCCACAGCAACCTCGGCAGTAGACCAAACTGAAAGCACCAGAGTTTTAGTTTGCCTGGTAGAGCACAGCTGTTTATGCTCTTCAACCCTTCCACTGCTTGTCGTCTAACTTCTCCTACTCGAACTGTGTCCTTTAGATCTCCATCGTACCATCTCCCAAGACTCTTCACTGGCTTCTCAGAAACTGTTGGTATTGCCTCACCATTAATGAAGAATGTTTTATCTACTACCTTTCCTTTAACTATCGAGATGCTCCTTGATTTAGAGGGCTTAAATTGCATTCGTGCCCATTCAATATTATCTGTTAACTTCCCCAATAACCGATTAGTGCAGGCTACTGTTGTAGTCATGGTTGTCATGTCGTCCATGTATGCTCTGATTGGTGGTAGTCGCATCCCAGAAGCCAAGCGCTCTCCTCCTACTACCCATCTTGATGCCCTAATGATTACTTCCATTGCCATGGTAAAAGCCAGTGGAGAAATTGTGCATCCTGCCATTATTCCAACCTCTAAGCATTGCCATGCAGTGCTGAATTTTGGAGTTGAGAAACTAAATTGAAAATCTCCAAAATAGGCTTTCACTAAATTTGTTATTGACATTGGTACTCTGAAAAAATCAAATGCTGCCCAAAGAAGCTCATGTGGCACTGAACCATCTGCATTAGCCAAATCCAGGAATGTCACATGGAGCTCCTTCCTCTCCTTTTTAGCTGACTGAATTCGTTGCCAGATAACATTGATGTGTTCTAAGCGTCCTGAGAACCCTGGAATGCCCGCTTTTTGAACTGAAGTGTCAATGAAGCCATTCTTTAATAGCCAGTGGAGATAATAGCAATCTCTGGGCAATAATGCTGAAGAAAATCTTACCTTCAACGTTTAATAGTGAAATAGGACGAAACTGACTGATGCTTGTAGCATCTTTTTCTTTAGGTATAAAGACTCCACCTGCTCTGCCCCATGCTCTAGGTACAACCTGTTTTTCCCATGCCACTTTTAACAATTTCCACAGAATTCGCAGAACTCCTGAAGCACTCTTGTACACTCTGTAGGAACTCCATTAGGCCCTGGAGATGAGGAAGCCCTTGCCTTTCTCACAGCCTGCTCTACCTCTTTCCACTTAGGTGCACAGACCTCCATTTGGTATTCTGGTGGGTTGATAGGTGGTATGTCTGATGGAATTGACATATGCTCATGCCTTTTTGCATCTGTATGCGTTTCCTCCAAATATCTTTCTAGCTCAACTCTAGATGCTTTTAAAGTGCCATTCTTCTCACTGGTGAATAACTTCTTTACGAATTTGAATGGGTCTTTATAGAAATTAGCCCTCGCACGTTCCTTCTTTTTGTAGCGTTTCCGTAGACGCTCAGCTCTGCGTAATGTTGCCAGCTTATCTTTTATGTCCCTTTGTAAGAGATTGAGTCCCTCCTTCTGACTTTGTTCTGCTCTTTTCCATTGCTTCCTCAGCTGTCTCCTTTCTCTAACTAACCCTTCAATTTTCTGCTGCCGTCTAGACATTCCAGGAGCAGTTTGTACTTTTTCCTTCCTTTTTTCCACACCAAACCTCTCACTTCCATATGCGTAAATGATGTCCCCAAATTTATCCAGCTTCTTTTCAACTGTACCAGTTAATCTTTCCAATGCAAAGCATAGATCTGTGTTTACCGTGTCCCATGCAGTTTTCTCACAAGCTCTTGGCCATCTAACTCCAGGCCTATGCCCGTTGAGGTTCTTTTCTCTCTTATGCTGGTTAGTCTGACCGGTTTCACAAGTATGAATATGTTCATCACTAACTGTGCAAGCCCTCCTCTCCTCTATGACATTAGTGTTACTCGATCTTAGTGCTGCATTTGATACAATTGACCACAAATTTTTTTTAAATAGACTTGAAAATTATGTTGGCATTAGTGGAATTGCATTAGCATGGTTTGAAAGTCACTTGTCTAGTAGCCTATCTGTAAAACCGCATTTTTCCATCTTAAAAATATATCTAAATTACATCATATGTTCTCAATTCTAGAGTTCTTACTAGAACCTTCTTTTTCTTTTCTTTTTTGATGGATGCACTATTTTGAGCTTCAAACTGATGGTTGCAATCCACTGCCATTATAAAACTTGGAAGCGTCAGGGTGTTTATTTATAAAGCTCCGATTGTATTCATCTGAAAGAAGAAAGTCATATACTCCAAGAATGGCTTGAGGATGAGTAGATCACAGGGTAATTTTCATTTTAAACTGAACTACTCCTTTAAGTCACTCAATTGTCTTGCTCCTTCCTACCTATCTGACTTACTTTCTCCCTATATTCCCTCTCGACCTCGCTGATTTTCTGGCTGTGAACTCCTTTGTGTGCCGAGATTTCTCGAGATTTCTAGGGTTTACAAAGAATGGTGTGAAAAGGGAAAAACATGCAGTATGCGGCAGTCCTGTGTGCGAAAATGAAAATGCCTTGTTGATGCTAGAGGTCAGAGGAGAATGGGCCGACTGATTCAAGCTGATAGAAGAGCAACTTTGACTGAAATAACCACTCGTTACAACCGAGGTATGCAGCAAAGCATTTGTGAAGCCACAACACGCACAACCCTGAGGCGGATGGGCTACAACAGCAGAAGACCCCACCGGGTACCACTCATCTCCACTACAAATAGGAAAAAGAGGCTATTTGCAAGAATTTGCAAGAGCTCACCAAATTTTGGGGCGGTCATGGCCTAATGGATGGTGAGTTGGACTGGTGACCCAAAGGTTGCTGGTTCGATTCCAGTACTGGCAGGAAATGACTTGAGGTGCCCTTGAGCAAGGCACGTAACCCCCAAGTGCTCCCTGGGCGCCTCACAGGCTGCCCGCTGCTCTGGGTGTGTGTGTGTATTAACATTTGCAGTGTGTGTGTTCACTACTCACTACTCTGCTCCTAATGTGTGTGCACTAACTTGGATGGGTTACATACACATACTTGGCCATCATGTGTCACTTTTTTTTATTTATTTTTTTATTGGACTGGAAAAATGTTGCCTGGTCTGATGAGTCTCGATTTCTGTTGAGACATTCAGATGGTAGAGAGAATTTGGCGTAAACAGAATGATAACATGGATCCATCATGCTTTGTTAACACTGTGCAGGCTGGTGGTGGTGGTGTAATGGGGATGTTTTCTTGGCACACTTTAGGCCCCTTAGTGCCAATTGGGCATCGTTTAAATGCCACGGCCTACCTGAGCATTGTTTCTGAACATGTCCATCCCTTTATGGCCACCATGTACCCATCCTCTGATGGCTACTTCCAGCAGGATAATGCACCATGTCACAAAGCTCGAATCATTTCAAATTGGTTTCTTGAGCATGACAATGAGTTCACTGTACTAAAATGGCCCCCACAGTCACCAGATCTCAACCCAATAGAGCATCTTTGAGATGTGGTGGAACGGGAGCTTAGTGCCCTGGATGTGCATCCCACAAATCTCCATCAACTGCAAGATGCTATCCTATCAATATGGGCCAACATTTCTAAAGAATGCTTTCAGCACCTTGTTGAATCAATGCCACGTAGAATTAAGGCAGTTCTGAAGGCGAAAGGGGGTCAAACACAGTATTAGTATGGTGTTCCTAATAATCCTTTAGGGCAGTGTATGCTTCAACTGCCCACATTTCTTTGCTGTCTCTAATTACAATGTTATGGTTTCTGTATTCGACTGTTTGCACTATGCAATATACAACTGCAATCGCTCATGTCTTGGACTGGGCAAATGTATACTCTCCATTTAACTGATTATGTTTCTGTTATTGTAAAGCATCCTTGAGCTTAGGAAAGGCACTATACAGATTCAAAAATATTATTATTATTATATAATTATTCGTTTTAACAGGTTAACAACCAAAAGGGATTTAAAGGGATAGTTCTCCCAAATATTTAAATTCTGTGATCATTTCCTCACCCTCATTATCATTCCAAACCTGACTTTTGTTCTTCTGCTAAAATATATTTTGAAGAATGTTTAAATTGTTTAGTCCTTACAGTGAAAGTCGATGGGGTCCAAAACAAAATTGGACCCCTTTGACTTTCATTGTATGGTCAAAAAATATCTTATTTTGTGTTCAACAGAAGAAAGAATGTCATACATGTTTAAAATGACATGAGGGGGAGTAAATAATTTGACAAACATTTTTGGTTGAACTATTGCTTGCATATTTGTTTGTAACACATGAAAGGAAACAAAAAAGAAAGAGTGAAAAAGAAAAACTGCATTATATAAAACTAATAATAATTGGGAAAAAGGAAAATTATATAGAAAAAAACTGCAAGTAAGATAAAAAAATTATTAGACAGTAGGGGGAGGAAAGAGGAAGAATGGTCTATTACATTAGAAACATTCACTAAGGCTATGACTATACCTCTGAAAAGTAGAGGGCTCGTCTCATCACATCTTCAACTGATGCAAGGTTCAGTCTGTGTGAACCATTTGAACATCGTGATCTGGTATAATTGTTAGCATTCCTAACAATTATTCACCAATGTAGTTACACCAAAGCCATTGAGCTTAGAGGTATTATAAAGCTGGAATCACAACAGACAGTTTCACAAACTGAAGACCCGATTAGGTAATCTTTTATTTGATATGCATCAATGCATTTAACTCATGCTTGAATTGCAGCCAAAGAGAGAAAGTCTTCCTGTAAATTCAAGATTGTTTTAGTAGCTCATACCTTTATTCGATGGAAGGTCAGCACAATAGCTTTCATTTGATGAAGAGAGAAACCTTTAGAAGGCTTTGTTTGTTTATTCTGGTTCCATTTTACTCCATCCCAGAATCACAAGTTCATCTTTACTAAAACCCTATTCAATTTATGCCGATCAGCAGTGACTTGTAAATGCATGATACATGACTTGGTTCAGTTACCATGGTGATTCACACATTAAAATCACTCCACATTTTCTATAAAACTGATGAATGGTATTTGTGGAAGGGCACAGTGACATGCATGATGAACCGGAATACCCATCTGAGTAAAAATCGCTTGGTAGATTTAGATGGCCATTTTATGTCACTTTCAAAAAGGATTTTTCAAAGTTGTAAATATACCAAGATTATTCTTGTAGGTTTTACAAAGAAAAATTCTGTTTCAGTTTTTCTACTTCAAAATGTCTGTTTGTTTGTGATTATAATTATTTGTGAAATTTACTAGCAATTTTTGAGTGCAAATTGTTTCTACACCATTTTTTTTTCCAGCTTATGCATGTGAGATTTGATGATGATCTAGTGATAGTAGTTAGATTGACCTCTAGTGGTCAATCTAACAAAAGCAGAACATGTACAGCTGTGGCCAAAAGTATTGGCAGTGACGTAAATTTTGTTTTGCAAATTTATACTGGAAAACATTGATAAGTATTTCATAAGTTTTAAAGACTTTTATTGGCAAAAACATCCAGTATGCAAAGAGTCAACATTTACTATGTTAACCCTTCTTCATAACCTCTGCAATTCACTCTGCTGGATATCAGCTTCTGGTCCAAATCCTGGCTGATGACTAGTGCACAGAGTTCATCACAATTTGCTTGTCCTCTCACCTTTTGGGGATTGACCAGGTTATTTATTGGATTAAAGGTTGTATCAGTCACTTCAGGCCCAAAAAAGGCAGAAACATAAATGATCACATTCATCTAATCTTTCCTAACGATCCGCTAGCTGCCCGCCCCATAAGCATGTCGTCCAAAAACCGCATCTCTGTAGGCAGCCTAGGCTCTGAAAAAAGCACACAAAAACAAATGGGTACACCACCACTCAAAACCAAAATAAACAGGGGCAGGTGTTGTGAGGTTTTGAGCTTGTGCACGGCTGGACGCGAAGTCGGAGCAACACCCGCCCCTGTCGGTGATTGGTTGAAACACTGTTTATTTTGGTTTTGAGTGGTGGTGTACCCATTTGTTTTTGTGTGCAGATTTCAGAGCCTAGGCTGCCTACAGAGATGCGGTTTTTGGACGGCATGCTTATGGGGCGGGCAGCTAGCGGATCGTTAGGAAAGATTAGATGAATGTGATCATTTATGTTTCGGCCTTTTTTGGGCCTGAAATGACTGATACAACCTTAAGACCTTTGAAGCTGCCTGGCCACGGATCCAAATTTTTTATGTAATGATCTCCGAGCCACTTCATTATCACTCTTGCCTTGTGACATGGTGATCAATCATGCTGGAAAATACACAGATCATCACCAAATTGCTTCTAGGTTGGGAAAAGTTAAGTCTTCTGCTTAGATCCCACCTGCTGCCAATACTGAACAATCTCTGCAGTGGTGGTTACGTGATTCCGTAGCTGACTCCTCAGGAGGAGACAGTCCTGACGCTTGCTGGACACTCTGGGACATCCCTTCTTAACTGCAGTTCACTTTCAGGTTCAATATTCTTTGCAGCTGTTTCCTTGCATGTGAGGCCATTTTGATGGAAAGTGATGATGGCTACACATCTTTCTCTGGAGGTAACTACTGTTAACACAAGAACACAACGATTGGAAGCACTTCTTCCCAACTTTTATAGCAATCAGTCTGCTCTTAGGATGATTTCACTTGACTAGTACTTGTTCACTCTTTCCCGTGTTCAGTTACCTGGTCATTTTGTGCTAGGGCCAAAAAACGATTTTTTTTTAATTTTATTTTGTGATAAAGTTCTTCAATTAAGCTTTTTGCAATTATTTAAAATGCATCTGATCATCCTGCACAATAATCTAGAAACAATGTGAATCAACATCCCAAATAAACCAGCAAACATTGCAAAACACAACATTTATGTCTCTGCCAAAGTGCCAATAGCCTAATTTTGGCGGCATCTGTAGGACTTTCATTTTCATTTCATTTCATTTCATTTATTACAGGAAAAATTTGAGAGCAACAATTAAGTTACAATAAACGGGCCTGGCTCAGTTTAAAAACTGGTTTACAGCAGGTTCCTGTTCTGTGACAACATAAAACAACGTGCAACATTTCAACACATCTATACAGGACATTACTATTGACTAAACAGATACAAACAAGAAAAACATTCAATACAAGAGAACAGATCTAAAAACAATACATGAACAATCAGTGTATGCAGGTCTGACTATCACGAAGAAACAGTTTATATGACTTTAAAGGGATAGTTCACTCTAAACAAAAAAAAAAAATCTGTGCACATTTATGTCATTCATGTAGATTTAATAAAGACCTTTAATTTCTTTTTTTCTGTATTATTCTTTCAGGGAAGATCTGTGTGAGACAAAAAAAAAAAAAGAAATCTCTGGTTGTATATTGTAATGATTTACTCCATATTAATCCATCTCATTAAAACTGAAGAGACTTCATATAATACAAATACATTTGTGTCTGCTTACATTAAAATACATTACATTCCACATTTTGACAACATTGACCTTCATCAAGCAATACTTAATATCTGGACCTTAATGACACCACAGAAGACAATATGTGATCAAATGTATGGAATAATTAGTAAATGTGTAAAAAATACTCAAGATTCTTCTTCAATTTGGGATAAATTAAGTGAATGTATTATTTCTTGCATAGATAGGTATTATGTTTTAAAACAAATTTCAAAATATAACGCACAACAATGAGCCTTTCAACAATTTCAACAGGCCATATACATCACAAAACAAAATCACAGTGAAAACAGAATACATATTCTCTGAAATCATACTTCTGCCAAACAAAGCATTCCAATGCCTGCTGAGGATTTTATAACATATCCAGCAATCCAGTCTACTTTCTATATAATTTAAAACCCCAATTCCTACTGTATGTTCCTACTGTAACTCTTTCTTTCAGACTATGTTCAATTAAGGCAATACTTGGGTTGCACTACTGAAATAAGGATGAAGAACTGAAACAAAACTAAACAGACTTTTCCATCACAAACAGCACAAAATACACAGTTTCGATATGATTAATTCCCCATTATGTAAAAGCACAGTGCTTTTATTTTAATTTTATTATGAGGTTGTTTTAAGGCTATTTCATGTCAGTATTTGAGTCAACAGTGTGTTGGATAAGAGGCTAGAGGGCAGTGTGAAGACTTTTCCTGAGCTTGTGCATTCCACATACACTTCACCAGGATCTGAATTGTGCAGACATATACACTAGAGGTAGACCTATTAAAAATCTAGGAATATAAATTCATGACTACATAATGTGGATTTCATCAAACAATTTGTGTACAAAACAAACTATAAGTCATTAAAAGTGTTAGAAAATACACATTTTAAAAATAAAAATCAATCTACCAACAACAACAAATTTGCTCTTTGCATTCATTAATTTGTACGGAGCCCTATAGGGACATGGCGGTGTAAAAAATATGGGATGGGAAAATATTTTTCAAAGCTTTTGCGTTTTCTCGCTGAACTTTTGCCTTCCCCAGAGAAACTTTGTTATCTCGCAAAACTTTTGTGGTCTCTCGCAAACCTGTTGTGAGTTCGAACAAACACTTCCTGTTTAATGTCCCGCTGGCAGTGTTTTAGAAAGCTCCGTACATTAGCAATGGATTGGTTCATATTCATAGTGTTTTATTGTGAACTTGAACTAAGCACTGACCATATTTCTTTATACTTAAGTTCAAGGAGTTCTGTAAAGTTGGCAATATTCACAGATTCAAACTTTCCTGATCAATAACTCGTGAGCTTAACATTTTTAAAGCTTTTAAAGCTACAACCTAATTTTCTTCAAAACAAGCTTTATAATATAAATTGATTTCTAAGAGCAGGTTGCTGAGAGACAAGTCCTAAGGGAGCGTCTGCAAACTGCAAAATCCAAAAAGTGTTACTATAAAAATAGTCATTAACTATTTCTGTTAAGCTCATTTTCACATCGTTGTGTTTACAACTCTGACAATGAGCGCTTACTAGGATCAACTAAACGCTGGATTTTCAAAATAAATAATTATAAAAATTATGCAAAATAATTTTATCAAACTAAGTGTTGTAGTATAACCAGTAGGAGAGCAGGGATGTTTGCACTGAATTTGGTGACAGTACAGTGTGCTACAGTGAAGTTATTGAATATAACTTAACATAATAAAAATTATGCAAAAGCACATATTATCAAACAAAGTGTTGTAGTATGACCAGTAGGAGAGCATTGATGTGTAAACTGAATTTGGTGACACCACAATGTGTAGCATTTAGGTTAATGACTATTTTTATATAACGCTTTTTTCTGTCTGAAACACGGCCAGCGGGAACTGTCCGAACTCACAACAGGTTTTGCGAGAGAACACAAAAGTTCTGTGAGAGAACACAAAAGTTCTGTGAGAGAATGCAAATAGGCTATTTTTGCCTAAATATTTCATTTTTTCCTCCCATCCCATATTTTTCCACCACCATGTCCCTTTAGAGGCTCTGTAAAATATGTAATTCGGCAGATTTTAATATATACAGTCATGGTCAGAATTAATGGCACCCCTGGTAAATATAGTAAAAAAAAATGGCAGTAAAAAATAAATCTGCATTGTTTATCCTTTTGATCTTTCATTCAAAAAATTCGCAAAAATCGAACCTTTCATATAAGTAAAATAATTGAAAGGGAGGGGTAAATCACATTATGAAATAAATGCTTTTCTCAAAAACACACTGGCCATAATTATTGGCACCCCTAGAATTTTTTTCTCATACACATTATTTCATAATGTGATTTCCTCCCCACTTTCAATTATTTTACTTAAATGAAAGGTTAGAATTGTGCAAATTTTTTTAATGAAAGATCAAAAGGATAAACAATGCAGATTTTTTTTTTAATCATATTTACCAGGGGTGTCATTAATTCTGACCATGACTGTATGTATGTATGTATGTATATATATATATATATATATATATATATATATATATATATATATATATATATATATATATATATAATGAATATATTTATCAATTTGTATATAAATACAAGTTTTTATTTTAGATATTGTATCTGGTCACAGTGTCTTTTTTAAAGGTAATTTGTGTAATTTTTTGGGGTTTTTTTTTACTTCTCAATTAAATAGTTCTGTGGTGTAACAAATCAAATTTTAAAATGTTATAAAACTGTATTATAATTATTCAAAAATAAGAAATGTTGTTTTAAGTGCTTTTACATTAAGTACAGTGCATTTTTAGGAGAAAACATTACTTAAAAGCTTTTCTGATTGCATTGGCAGCCAGTATTTCTCTACAAGTGGTCATGAAGGCCTGCTGTTTCTCATAATAGGCAGCCTCATTAATAAACGTGGGGTATACTGTGCTGGCACCTTCATAAAGGATTGTTCTCCCATCAAAAGTTAGGAACATAGGGTCACCCTGGTTCAAAGGCTCCCAATCACAGTCCTACACAGAAAGAGAAAGGAAAAGGAACAGGACCATTACTGTGGAAACCAAGTGAAGCCTGGAAGTCAAAATAAGCTCAGCAAACATCTGAGTCATAGGTAAGGACACATTTTCTTACACGTGTTTCCCCTCTCTCTTTCCCTGTCATAAAGAGCAACTCTTTTATACATCGCTTTAAGGGCATGCATTTTCCTTTAATAAAAAAAACTTGCTTCTGTATGCATTTACTAGATGGTCCATTTAGAATACCTGTAGATGAGGATGCACCATAGCTGTGATGTTGCCGTTGGTGTCCCTGGGGTAGTCCATTCTCTCCTGGACTCTGAAAACTTCCACTGTACACGGAGGAAACTCCACACCTATGACAGGTTAAAAAATAATGGAAAATGAAATAATTCTCCTAAGAAAAAGGAAAAAGAGACATCATTCTTTGGGGAAAATTCAGTCATTCCAAACTGCCATGACTTTCTTTCTTACAGTATGAGACCAAAACTTATCGTGGCATTTTGACAAGATATCTAAATGCTTTATGAGGTTTGCGATAGATGGTGGTCCTCTGTGTTTCCGCGTTACTTCTTGCGCAAACTTGCATTTATGTTGTGCCACAATGTCCCCCTATTGATTGCTTGTATGACAGTAGAACGGAAGCATTGATTTATATTTTAAAAAGTAAAAAAAATTGCTTCAGAAGACAATAATTCATCCACTGGATTTGTATGGATTACCATCACAATCGCTGTGTGTGGTTTTGAAAGTGTCAAATTAGCAGCAGCCAGGCATTCAGTAGCATTATATGAACTCTCAGTAGCATACATGGACGACATGACAACCATGACTACAACAGTAGCCTGCACTAATCGGTTATTGGGGAAGTTAACAGATAATATTGAATGGGCACGAATGCAATTTAAGCCCTCTAAATCAAGGAGCATCTCCATAGTTAAAGGAAAGATAGTAGATAAAACATTCTTCATTAATGGTGAGGCAATACCAACAGTTTCTGAGAAGCCAGTGAAAAGTCTTGGGAGATGGTACGATGGAGATCTAAAGGACACAGTTCGAGTGGGAGAAGTTAGACGACAAGCAGTGGAAGGGTTGAAGAGCATAAACAGCTGTGCTCTACCAGGCAAACTAAAACTCTGGTGCTTTCAGTTTGGTCTACTGCCGAGGTTGCTGTGGCCACTGACTGTGTACGAGGTTTCTTTGACAACAGTGGATAAGCTGGAAGCGTTAATAAGTTCATACATCAGGAAATGGTTGGGAGTTCCACGCTGCCTCAGCAGAGTGGGACTTTATAGTAAAGGAATATTGCAGCTGCCAGTCTCTGCTTTAACCGAGGAGTTTAAGTGTGCCAAGGTCAGACTGGAAATGACATTAGTAGAGTCACGTGACAAATGTGTAAGGGAGGCAGCCCCTGTGTTAAAAACTGGTAGAAAGTGGTCAGCAAAGAAATCTGTAGTAGAGGCAAAGGCTGACCTTCAAGTAGGGGATATCGTGGGACAGGTACAGCATGGAAGAGGGGGTTTTGGGCTCAGGTTAGCTCCTCCTAAATGGCACAAGGCAGGCCCAGCTCAAAGGAGGAAGCTGGTAGTCAACGAGGTGCGAAAGCAGGAGGAGAGGATGAGGAGTATAAAGGCCATTTCCCAGGCCAAGCAGGGAGAGTGGATGAGATGGGAGAGTGTGGAACAACGCAAAATGGGCTGGCAAGACCTTTGGTCAATGGAAGAGAGTAGGATCAGTTTCCTTATTAGGTCAACATATGATGTTCTCCCATCACCGCAGAACCTAAACCTCTGGGTAGGAGAGGATCCCTCTTGTCCTTTGTGTTCATCACCTGCCACATTAAGGCACATTTTGACAGGATGTAAGGTGGGTCTTAGCCAAGGTCGGTTTACTTGGCGCCATGACCAAGTACTGAGATGTTTGGCTTTAGCATTGGAAGGCAAGCGTAGTATGACCAATAAGTTGCCGCCTGTTCTAGCAAAACATTACACGCAGAAGACAACATTCCTCCGCCCAGGCGAGCAACCACCAAGAAAAGGTGTTAACACCAATTCTCGGCCAGGACAACTGGAAGCTGCTAGGGACTGGAAGATGCTGGCTGATCTTGATCAACGGCTTATTTTTCCACCTGAGATTGCCACCACTAACCTACGACCAGACATTGTTTTGTGGTCTGGATCAGCACGCATTGTTCAACTGATAGAGTTGACAGTACCATGGGAGGATGCTGTAGATGAGGCATATGAGAGGAAGAAACTGCGGTATGCTCATTTGGCCACTGAAGCAGAACAGCGAGGATGGAGAGTCCAGGTTTATCCAGTGGAAGTGGGTTGTCGAGGTTTTGTGGCACACTCTACAACCCGGTTCCTCAGAGACGTCGGATTCAGCGGCCAAGAGTTGCGTCGCACAGTAAAGAACTTATCTGAAGCAGCAGAAAGGAGCAGCAACTGGCTGTGGCTGAGACGGAAAGATTCTAGCTGGCAAGGTACAGGCCGCCACGCTACGGTTTCGTAGAATTCTTGAAAAACTTGAAGAGTCTGTTGGTTTATTTGTATAGGTTGTAGAGTATAGTATAGGTTGTATAGTATACTATACAATTTGTATAGGTTGTATAGTATAGAATGACGGGTGGTTGGGCAGATATTGTGTTTTGCGGTAGGTGGTATGCCATACGGAACCGTTGCCACTGTAACTGCTTTAACGCACCAGTGGGGCTCGACAGCCTTAGTCAATCGGGTTGGCGCGTATGGTTGGGTTGCGGAGAGATAGTGAGATTGTGGTTAGGTCTCAGCAGCAGGAGGGAAGTAGAGGTCAGTAAGCTGGGCTGAGTTGAGTGGGGGACGGAGGGGGGTGACTCTGGGACGCCAGAGTCACTGTCGAGCCCTCTTGAGGTGTCGTGGGCTAGTCGACGAAACACTGAGGACGGAAGGTGCCCACTTGAAGACCCTAGAGATGTCCCCTACTCGGCTCAATCCAGACGGTTGTCGTGCTGGTCCACTAGGGAGACCACACTGTAGTTGCAGCCGTCGTGTGTGCTGACGCGCCAAGTACACTGCAGCCGTTAACGCCGGACAGAAGGGGAGTCACACCCTCATATGGAAAGAAGCGTAAATGGATGGAGAAGCATAGTTTACTGTAAAGCTACGTCTTAGTGTTGCTTATCTTGGCGAAAGCCGAGTACAAATCAGCATGAAGTTTTAACATCTACTCTCGTGTAATGGAAATCTCAAATGGATTTTCCTAAAATTCTTTTTTTGTGTTTATCGGAAGAAAGTCAGTCAAATAAATCGGGGATGTTATGAGGGTGAGTAAATGATGAAAGAATTTTCTACTCTATTTTACAGTGTCCTTGTTACATGCAGCCAACATGGAACTTCTATTTTGGTTTCATTTTCATTCTGTTCCCTGTGCTGCTTTTCCTTAGTTCTGTTTACTAGTTAGTTTCTATGGTTTCTGATTGGATTATGTTCACCTTTTGTTAAGTTATTCTCCTATTTATACCATTAGTTTCCTCTGTTCCTTGTAATGTGTCGTGTTTAAAGTGGTTGTGTTATTTTGAGTATTTCCGAGTTTCCGAAATTAAATTTAAAGACTATTTTGTTTCTTGGATTCATTACAGCCACACCTGACACTTCTGTCGCAAGTGACAATACAATTCACAATAGATTAATATAAACATATATTAGCTGGCATAGCTAACATTCCTTTAGCCGCTGGAGGTTGCTGGCATAGTCCATTCGCCTTTCCTTTGTATAGGTCAGCCCTCCATTCCGCTTGGTTTTGATCTGCCTGGTCCAGGAGTTTGTTGGTATGCTAAAATCTATCTTCAAAGCAGCTTTACAGGGATGAACATAAAAATAATAATTCAATAATGCAAACAGAATTGAATTCTGCTGTAAAGCAGCTTTAAAAAGAAAATAAGTGTCAGTGATCAGCTGAGGACTTCATGAATGAGGTACTCCGGGTGTTTCTGAACACGTTTGTGGTGGTATATATCAACAACACCTTGATAAACTCACGGAATCTGGCAGAACATCCCTGCCATGTTTCAGAGGTCCTACAACGTATACCAACGAGTACCAACTGTTCCTAAAAGCTGAAAATTGCAGTTTCCATCATTCCTTCATCCAATTCCTTGGTTACCAGATCAGTAAGGAAGGCATCCAGGTGGACGAGGGGAAAGTCTCAGCAGTCAAGTCCTGGCTGACTCCCACAACAATCAAAGAATTCCCAAGATTGATTTTGACAATTTCTATCTCCGCTTTATTTACAACTACAGTTCCCTCACCGCTCCACTGACTTCACTGTTAAAGAACAGGCCCAAGTCTCTGTCATGGACACCTAAATCTGAACTCACTATGCAACAACTAGAATCAGCTTTCACTACTGCCCCACACCTCCTCCATCTTGATCCTGAGAGGCCTTTTGCATTTGAAGTGGATGATTCTACATCTGGAGAAGGGGCAGTGCTTTTCAAACAGCAGAAGTCAGACATACTCCTTCCATGTGCCTTTTTAAAAAAAAAGAAACACACCCTGGCGGAGCAGAATTATGACATCAGAAACAGAGAGTCGATATTGCGATATCGATAATGAATATTGTGATCTCGATATTAATTTAGATATTTTTAAACATATGTACAATTTCAAAAGTTATGGTAAAACGCATCAAAATAGATTCATAACCAGACAAGATTCTGTAGATTCTTACAACACGAGGTTTATTTCAACTGACAGTCATATTGGACTGGTACAACATGAATAAATAAATAATAACCATGTCTACAGAACAGGGGCCCGTTTCAATAAGGAGGTTCAACCAACTCTGAGTTAAAACTTGAACTCTGAGTTGACTTACCCTGAGATGGGAAACTCTGAGTTTTCGGTTACAGAACAGCTGAAATGAGTTGGTTCAATCAACTCTGAGTTGACTGACTCTGAGTTAAGCGCGTGCACCACAACTATAAAAAGCCATTATCAATGGAGCGCAGATATTACGAGTCACCATGGCAACAGCGCCAGACAAAAAGAGGAATTACTGTTATACAGTGTTGGGTGTAATTAATTACCAAGTAATCTAAATATTGTAATTTAATTAAAGGAATTACTCTTAATTCTGTAATTTAAAATAAAATCTGATGTAATTACATTAAATACTGTAGAGACTATAGAACAATTCAGTATAAAACAATAATGGATTTAAAATACATTTTTAAAATACAAGGTATATTTTTAATGTAACCTTCTCCCTCTACACACTTTGGTCAATTCAATAATAATTCATGCAATTGTATATTGTTAATTTGAAAGCATTAAAAGTGCAGTTTCTTGTCTCTCCTTGTATTGTTCAAGTGGTTGAGGTTGATATGGGATTTAGTAATTAGTAATAAGTAGACCAATAATTTCTAAAGATAGTAATTATTACATTAATCTAATTACACTGTTGAAGATGTCATTTGTAGTAATTAATAACTATTTTAGAGTAACTTACCAAACTGTTATAATATCAGAGGTGAAACTGGAAGAACAGTAGCCTATGTTATTCAACCTAATTTTAATTTTCATGTAGGCTATATAGGTGCAATCCTGCAGGCATTAAAAGAACGTGGCAGCAGCTGAAAATAAAATATATAAACATAATTCAATCAGGTAAGGCTTGAGCATATCATGGGTGTAGACTACCTGATTTTACAAACATTTGACATATTAAATAACTAAATAGCATCCAGTATATAGCAGTGCAGCAGCATTTCTGGCTGAGGGAATTCCTTCATCAGAGCCAGTCACTCCCGAAGATCCAAGCCTTCATAAAATGTAAGAGGTCTATATGTGTTATTTTTTATATAGGGTATTTTTGATATTTCCATTTATTTTACTTTGGGTTGGGTTTTTCGTTGGTCCCAACAGATTCTGATGGTAATATCTGTCTTTTGGAGCCTCCTGTCCCAACAGAACCCCAGGCAGTTGTAAGTAGCCTACACTCAATACTCCAGAAATTATGACAAATAGGCCTAAACTTCATAAATAGTAGGGACACACTTCAGTGTGTAATGCCAGTTTAATTCTGTAGAATTTGTTTAGAACTACCGGAGGTGGAAAGAGTAATAAAATATTTTACTCAAGTAAAAATACTATTACTTTGATAAAAATTTTACTTAAGTACAAGCAAAAGAAGCCGGTCTAAAAATCTACTCAAGTAAAAATACTTCTATTCAACGACTCTCTTATGTAGGGTTGTAATGTATGAGAGTTTCACAGTATGATAACCGTCTCCAAAAATATCACGGTTTATGGTATTAAACAATTATTAAATATATAAACTGCATTATTAAATTACGGTTATTATTATCATCAGTTAAAATGACAGTTAAATAAATTCAACATTTGTTCAATAAAACACTATATATCTAATATCTAATCAACTAATTTCAATAATTGATTAGATTAACAACTTATTTTGTATCATTAATAACTTATTAAAATGTTTAAAAATAATTGAGTTCTATGAAATGTTTTTATTCAGATTTTTTTTTTTTTATGATTTAATACAAATATATTATCAAAAACGGTGGTAATCAAATAAAAGTTTAGCAAACGTTTTAATCCTTTTATTTTTTGGCAAAGTGCTGCAAAACAGATTTAGTCAATTAAACCATAGACAAACAATATATATATATATTCCTTAAATAATGTTTAAATAAATTGTAGTATTATTGTTGGTGTTTAAACACTGCTTCCTCTTTAAAAAAGGGGAGGAGACCGAAATAAACTCTGGGTTTATGGAAGAAAACCTGCTCCCGACCAGGTTAGGTTCACAGAGTAAGTCACCATGGTAACTGACTCTGAGTATAAGTTACCTCTCTTTCAGAAACGGGCTTGACTTACTCTGCTTTCTCGGGTTTGATATACCTCCCATTCTGAAACAGAAAACCCAGAGTTTCCCTCATTTCAGGGTTAACATACTCAGAGTTTTCACTTAACCTCCTTTCTGAAACAGGCCCCAGGACATATTTTACTGGTTGTACAGTATAAAATAAATAAATAAAGAGCATGTCTATAGGCCAAAGTGGCTCTTGTCGGACTCCATGTCGGACAACGTCAGCCATAAGTGTCTCTCGGTGACAGTGAGAGCCGCCATGTTCCTCCCGATGGCCTGGGCAGCGGACTTGGTGGCTCATAGAGCTAAGTCCGTGGCGCTTCTGAGATCAGTAAAGTTCTCAGGATTCGGGCCCGCCTCGTCCATAGTGCGGAGAAGGTTGGCCTGGTAAATTTGAAGCACAACCATAGAATGAAGCGGTGAGGCGGCCTGACCGGCGGCGGCGTAGCTGCGACTGATGAAAGCCAAAGTAGTCCTGCAGGCTTTTGATGGTAGAGCGGGTTTAGACTGCCATCCAGCGGAGGGCGGGCACAAGTGTGTGGCTACTGCTTCCTCAACCGGAAGAAGGGAAAGGTAGCCCTTGTCCTTCGCGCCATCCACAGCGGAGAGCGTCGAAGAGACAGTAGACCGCAGTCTGGCCGAAAATGGCGCCTTCCAGCTCTTAGATAGCTCATCATGTAATTCCGGCAGGAAAGGAGCGGGCCTCGTGTGAGGCGTCGAGCAGCGACCGGGCAGGAAACAGCCGTCCAGCCTGCTGGGCGCGGCTTTCTCAGGCAGCGACCAATCGAGGCCAAGGTCCTCCACAGCCTAGGTGATGAGGCGAAGTAGTTCGAAGGTGGCTAGTCGAGCCCGCAAGGTCGACACGGCCATGACGTCGCATTCCGGGCAGCCGCCTAGGGAAAGTGCGTGGTCGGTGTGGGTCCGTCCCAGGCAGGAAACGCACAGGATGTGGCGGTTCCTGTCGCTGAGAGGGGCTCGGCAAGAGCCGCACTTGGAGAA
Source organism: Semotilus atromaculatus (assembly GCA_031834385.1). Classification (NCBI taxonomy): domain Eukaryota; kingdom Metazoa; phylum Chordata; class Actinopteri; order Cypriniformes; family Leuciscidae; genus Semotilus; species Semotilus atromaculatus. The sequence goes on from JAULUF010000030.1 coordinate 9,707,976, forward strand.
ACGAGGCATTTGCAACAACGGCTCAGCTCTTTTAGGAATGAGTTTGCGGGGCGAACACAATGCAGTAATAGAGAAAGGATATGGGCGCCAGATAGCGCAGCAGGAACGGCAGTGAAGCGGCGAGAATGGCCGGCTCCTGTTCTGCGAAGCAGATGGCTCGTCCCGCTGTAGACCTCTTCAACGGCGCAGGCTTCTCCAGAGAGTCAGTGATGAGAATCTTCGCTGAAGAGGTGAAAAATCAAAGAACACCCTATCGGGACTCGGCTTATATAGACATAAGCCACACCCATTCTGGCGGGACGTGACGCGCGAGGGCGCCCGCGCCCTCATTGGTGCTTACGTCACGAACGGGCCCTATCTTGCACCCGGCGCAAATGACTTTGTACACTGACGCATGTATCATTCCTATTTTGCACCCGCGCAAAGCGGACTTTTCCCTCCACAGACACACGTCAGTTAACTAAGAAATACACTTGCGCTCCCCGGGGCGGTTCAGCGCAAAGAGGAGGCGTGTTCCAGCGCAAACTTTCCCTCATGCTATTTTGCAGTTCCAGAAAACATTTGCGCCACTGACCAGAAAAAACCTAGTCTAAAGTCATTGGCGCGTTGCGCGTACATTCAGATGCTATTTTAAGCGCTTGGTCATAATACAGAGTGTGAACAACGCGCATACACTGTAGATGATTATCTCATCTACACAGATGCATTTTCCTTTTTGAAAATGATACATTATTATAAGGAAAAATATTAAAACACGAGGGAAATCATTGTTGTCCAGTCAAGTCAAGTATATTTATATAGTGCTTTTCACAATAGACATTGTATCAAAGCAGCTTCACAGTATTAATATGTTGTGTCCATGACGATCGGAAAAATTGGCATAAAGCTTAGGCCTACATATTTACCCAAATTATTATATGCATGTATAACCGAAGCTAATTTTGGTGGGTTTGTCCCATCTCCAATGTCACTTCTCTTTCTTTTACGGCCCTGACGAAAACATCGATCTACTCGGCTGTGAACCGATTCTGAAGCGCGCCTGGTAAATGCGCCGTTATAATAGTATTGCGCCATGGAACAAGCGCACCTCGTTCATCACGCTCTTAAAGGGAATGTGATATGACGCTCTGATTGGTTTATTTCACGTTACGCCCAAACCACACCTATGAATAATGAAGCTAATTCAGACCAACCCCTTTTAGATTTGCGCCAGGCGCAAGAGGCATTTATCCCGCCGGGAAAATAGCAACAGCGCCGGGATCCGCCCACAAAGTTACTTGCGCTTTGCGCTTTGACACTTGCGTTTCAGATCGTGCGCTGAGTGCAAGATAGGGCCCTTTGTTGCATTAATTTCCTATATTCACACCAAAGCTGCTTTGAAACAATCTGTATTGTAAAAAGCACTATATATGTCACGAAACTGCTCAGAGACACAAAGGCTGAAATCCAAATGCAGCTTTAATAGGGGCAATCCAGACACGTCATCCAATAAACAGGCAAAAGGTCAAAACACAGGTAGGCACTCCAAACAAACAAACAAACAAACAAACAAACAAACAAAACAGGCAGGGGTCAGAGGCAGAAGAGTAATCCAAGGAACAGGCAAGAAATCCAAAACCAGAGACATGAAACCAGGGAAAAACGCTTGGGAATGCAGTGCAACAACATACAAAACTTCTTTTTTTAATTGAACTGCTTGACCAATGAGAAGGGTGGAATTTCCAAGAGGGAAAATTCCTTTGTGATTGATTTATGAATCTTTGTTTTAAGCATGCTCATTTGCATGTGCAGCTGGATTTGATTCTGATGAAGAAACTAAGAAAGATTCTTGTAATACTAATATGTTGCACAGCTATCGACATATCATATACACAATCATTTTGATCTTCAAAGTACCAATTTATAGAGCCCAAACATTGTATAGGTGACCACTAATTCTATTGTAAAATACACAGCATCAACAAAATAATACTATTAAAAGACATTACAAAAGACAGTAAATAATCATTCACAAAATGTTGTGGGAGGCATGCTAATTTATAGATCCTTTCAGACACAGTTTATACAGACATTATCGACCAGTGGTTGATATCTCAAACATAATAATATTTAATAATAATAACTATTAATAATAACAGTGCGTTAAATAATACGATCGCATTATGATTCATTACATAAATAGAACCGAATGTCATGGCTTTACTGAGTCATATAAACGTAGTATGAATATTGAAACCTATAAATTTTTCTTAAACTCATTGTAAAAACAACAACAACCAGACATTCTTCCTGTTTCCGATGTGACGATCGAGTCTGTCCCAAAAATACCTCTCAATGCGCCCTCGCGGACTCGCGCTAAGGGCCCTATAGGTCTGCACTACATGACGTCACCGAAGTGTGGACTTTGAGGAAGTCCACAAGTCCGGAGTGTGCCATTTGGGCCTGGGCCGTTGTGTCCGTGCATCTTTCATTCAACTATCGTTAAACTATTTCCCTTTTCAGGTATGAATCGTATATAATATGTGATATTGTTTACCAGCGTGTTATGTGAATGTGTGCATGTGCCAAGTAGAATGTTTTAAGTGCCGTTAGTCGAATATTGTGAAGTTACAACGTTAATTACATGACGACGAGTAAGCTAGCTTTGGTAATGCTAATCGCGACCTCGTGGGTGAGCATTTAGTAATGTTAGTTATGCCGTGATATTATACTTTTCGTAGCTTGTGATGCACACGGTTATAAAAGATACTGAGTATTATGAGTGGAGTAAAGAGTTGTGTATGTATGTTATTAGTATAATTGTGTTTTGTATTGCGTGTGTATTGCCGTATTTAATCGGTAGTGAAAAGTGGTAAATGCTTCAGATATTACTGACTAGATACTGGTTAGAATTGTATATAAGAAATGTAATATTATTTTGTGTATGTAAACTGTACTGACGTTGCATTTGTTGATATTGAGTCATTATACACTTGATCTGAGGAAAGGTTGTGTCCGTGCATCTTTCATTCAACTATCGTTAAACTATTTCCCTTTTCAGGGCTTTTACATTAGAACTGTAACACCTATCAGCAGCTTCTCTCGTCCAGTTCCCACTTGATCAGAGGAGAGGCAATGTCAGTACATCTGAGAGACAAACCAGATGCAGGGGCTGCCAAAGGAGTTAGGCCGGTGACACACGTGCCGGTGACACACAGACACACGTGTCTGTTTTTATTTCGGCTCCCATGTTAACAGGTTAGAGCTTGCAGACTGCCTGCGTGACACGTGCGTGAAAAAACGCGTGCCTGTTAGAAATAGAACTGACACCTATTTTTCACTCGACACGCAAGCGTGTTGGAAGCGTTTCCAGGCAAAATAGAATAGGAAAAGATGTTTAAATGTCATTTTGTACACAAATACATATTAATAAATTACATTTTGATGTTTGAAAGTCTAGGTTGACATAAATTCAGATATAAATTAGAGCCCGACCGATATGGATTTTTGGGGGCCGATGCTGATACCGATATTAGTGAGTAAAATACTGATATATCGGCCGATATTATTTATGTGTATATTATAATACAGTAGAAATATTATTTATGTGTATTATAGTACCAGTCAAAAGTTTGGACACACTTTGGTGTGTACAAACTTTTGATGGGTACTGTATATAGAATACACAGTATAAACAGAAGAAAAAAAAAACGTTTTGCAATGATCATTCAAATGTGGTGATCAAACACTTGTGTGACACAGATAGGCTATAAATGGAGGCAGGGTGAATGATAGAATGAAAATTGATACATTTGAGCTGTAACCAAACTAGTTTGCATTGCATGTTATATTATATTATATTCTAAATACTTTTGCAATCTTCACTAACGACTTTGTATTTTAATTTAGTCACGTTATATAAAACATAACTTGAATCAATAAATAGGCCTATATCAAAAGTGTCACGGACAAAACCTTATTATCTTCTAGTTTTAGTCTTAATTCCTCTAATCTCTACCGGTGGAGGAAGAACTCTTCTTACTAGTAAAATTAGTACTTAAAAAAGTAAAATTAATAATATAATAATTAAAATAAAATAAAACGTTTTTAATTATATAATAACAGTACTTTTATACTATTTTAAATTAGTAAGCAAAATGTAAACGTGAAACTAGGCTACTCTTAATGCAAAATGGCCCTATATAAAGTGTTATAATTATATAAATGATTGGAATATTGCTTGATGTTGTAGCGTAGCGTTATAGGCAGAATGAGCTTTAACACTGTGTCTACAGCGGACGCGGCCGTTATTGCTCACATCCCACCGTTACAAAGCAGAATGGGCCATCAGTTTACTGTCGGAGATTTGTCGCTCGCGCCACGCATTTTAATCAATGTTTCATCAACCAATTGCCTGGATTTAATAAATAAGAAGTAAATATAGCAGACAATATAATCAGGACTTCTCAGCTGCGCGCTTTCAATAGTCACAAGCTCACACAATACGTGACAGAGGCTGGTAGCAGAGAAATCAATTCAGTGAATTACACTTCGCAAATCAAAAGTAATAGGCTAATACCCACCGGATGAAGAAGGGTTGGCTCTCAACAGAACATAAATATTCATTTTATTTTATTTTTCGTGTTTGCATTTATGAAGAAAAAACAATGTTACGGACGTTACAAGCTCTGAACTTTCACAGAGACCTCAAACAGAAAGCACAAAAAGCATTTCATTAAAGTGAATTTCGTTTTGTATTAATTATATCTTAATTTTAATCAATGTTTCATCAACCAATTGCCTGGATTTAATAAATAAGAAGTAAATATAGCAGACGATAGATAATCTCGACACGGAGCCGCCGGAGCGTGAACTGGAGCTCGTCTCATAAATGAACCGAAACTCAGCGTATAGACCTGAGAAATATATCTATATTTGAAATGTGTACTTTTAAGATGGTCTTCAGGGTCCACTGGACCCCAAATGACTTTTGCTTGAATTAAAAAAAAAGTTCTCTTTTTCCAAATGGTATGAAACTTCCTACGGCTCTCAACACTTTCTAGATCTACAAAAAAAAAAATTAATGGAATGTTATCTGTTTTTATGTAGGCGTGACAAAAATAGTCACACTTGTGGTCTTCGGGGTCCATTGGACCCCAAAAAATAAAATAGAATTTTGTAACAGAACAATAGTTTTTTTTTTTACAAATATAATTTTACTATTTTTAGGGCCCGAGCACCGATGGTGTGAGGACCCTCTTGGAATTGCTCTGTTTATTAGGGCCCGAGCACCGATGGTGTGAGGACCCTCTTGGAATTGCTCTGTTTATTATTATTATTATTATTATTCTTCTTCTTCTTCTCCGCAATGAATCGCATTTTTGAGGGCCTAAACATGCACGAAAACTCACGAAAATTTGCACACGCGTCAGAACTGGCGAAAATTTACATCTGATATGCGTTTCAAAATTGGGCGGGGCAAAATGGCTCGATAGCGCCACCTATAAAGGTTCAACGGAGTGCGCCTCGCGTTACGTTTCACGTACGTGTACGAAATTCGGTACATACCTGTAATGGCCCAATACCTACAAAAAAGTCTCTTGGAGCGTAGCCCTAAACACAACAGGAAGTCAGCCATTTTGAACTTCCTCTCAGATTTTTGTGCAGTTTTTGCCATTTTCAGGCCTCGTACTTTAACGAACTCCTCCTACAGTTTTAATCTGATCATCTTCAAATTTGGTGAGTCTAATCTTAAAGGAGAACTCCGGGCAATTTTTAAGTTAATCTTGATCGTTAGACCTTTGTGAGTACTGACTATAGAAAAAAAAACGAACCGGATTGGTGCTTGCGAAGCGGAGCTGCGACCGCGAATGCCCAGAGCTCCCACTCAGCTAAAACGGCAGCTCTGGGGGCATGTACATAAAGAGCGTTTTTGTGCCTCTTAACAGACACATAATGCAATTAAAATGTCTGTCCAACATGAACAGGGGCCTTACCTGTGAACGAGTTGCGTTTAGCAACTTAGCCATGGTTTAAATAGTGTTTTAGACGGCAAGCTGTAGTCTCGCGCTGAAGTCTCGCTCCTCCCACCTGGACACTATTTACCAATCCCGGCTACAACTGAGTTCCCACGTGAGTCCAGGTGGGAGGAGCGAGACTTCAGCGCGAGACTACAGCTTGCCGTCTAAAACACTATTTAGGTGAATTTAAACCATGGCTAAGTTGCTAAACGCATCTTGTTTACAGGTAAGGCCCCTGTTCATGTTGGACAGATATTTTAATTGCATTATGTGTCTGTTAAGAGGCTCAAAAACGCTCTTTATGTACATGCCCCCAGAGCAGCCGTTTTAGCTGAGTGGGAGCTCTGGGCATTCGCGGTCGCAGCTCCGCGTCGCAAGCACCAATCCGGTTCGTTTTTTTTTCTATAGACAGTACTCACAAAGGTCTAACGATCAAGATTAACTTAAAAATTGCCCGGAGTTCTCCTTTAAGGCCTTTGCGACGTTAAATTGCGAAGATCTTGAGTTTTCGTCGAAGGGCGTGTCCTCGGCGGCCTGACAAATTTTGATGTTTCGCCATGAAACAGGAAGTTGCTGTAACTCAGGCAAACAATGTCCAATCTGCCCCAAACTTCACACGTTTGATAAGAGTTCTGTCCTGAACACATGTCCATGCTCATATTCAGTTACAGTCACAGCGCCACCTGCTGGCAACAGGAAGTGACATGTTTAACACTGTTGTGGACTCCTGATAACATATAAAAAAGTGCCAGCAAGTGTTAAACATGCTAACAACATACTTGAAACATGCTAAAACATGCTAGCAAGCACTTAGCTAAGTGCTAAAGCATGCTATTACTGCAATTCAATAGGAATTTGCTGTAACTCAGGTATGGAATGTCCAATCTGCCCCAAACTTCACACGTTTGATAAGAGTCATGGCCTGAACACATCTACATGAGAATATTCAGTTATAGTAATAGCGCCACCTACTGGCAACAGGAAGTGACATGTTTAACACTGTGATGCAGTACTAGCAACATATTAATTATGCCAATGAGTTATAAACATGTTAGAAACATGTTAAAACATGCTAGCAATTCTTAGCTAAGTGCTAAAGCATGCTAATACAATGAAACAGGAAGTTGCTGTAACTCAGGCAAACAATGTCCAATCTGCCCCAAACTTCACATGTTTGATAAGAGTTCTGTCCTGAACACATGTCCATGCTCATATTCAGTTACAGTCATAGCGCCACCTGCTGGCAACAGGAAGTGACATGTTTAACACTGTTGTGGACTACTAATAACATATAAAAAAGTGCCAGCAAGTGCTAAACATGCTAGCAACATACTAGAAACATGCTAAAACATGCTAGCAAACACTTAGCTAAGTGCTAAAGCATGCCAATGCAATGAAAGAGGAAGTTGTTGTTACTCAAGAAGGCAATGTCCAATCTGCCCCAAACTTCACACGTTTGATAAGAGTCATGGCCTGAACACATCTACATGATAATTTTCTGTTAATTTTCTGTTATAGTAATAGCGCCACCTACTGTCAACAGGAAGTGACATGTTTTACACTGTGATGCAGTACTAGCAACATAGTAAAATATGCCATTGAGTGTTCAACATGTTAGAAACATGTTAAAACATGCTAACAATTCTTAGCTAAGTGCTAAGGCATGCTAATGCAATGAAAGAGGAAGTTGTTGTTACTCAAGAAGGCAATGTCCAATCTGCCCCAAACTTCACATGTTTGATAAGAGTCATGGCCTGAACACATCTACATGATAATTTTCTGTTAATTTTCTGTTATAGTATTAGCGCCACCTACTGTCAACAGGAAGTGACATGTTTTACACTGTGATGCAGTACTAGCAACATAGTAAAATATGCCATTGAGTGTTAAACATGTTAGAAACATGCTAAAGCATGCTAGCAATACTTAGTTAAGTGTTAAATCATGCTATTAATGCCATGAAACAGGAAGTTGTTTTAACTCAGGCAAGGAATGTCCAATCTGCCCCAAACGTCACACTTTTGATAAAAGTCCTGCCCTGAACACATCTACATGACAATTTTCACTTATAGTAATAGCGCCACCTACTGTCAACAGGAAGTGACATCTACAATGTGATGCAGTACTAGCAACAAATTTAGATATACCATTGAGTTCCAAGCATGCTAGAAACATGCTAAAACATGTTAGCAACACTTATCTGAGTGAAAACACATTGTATAATCCCCATAATAAAGGACATTTTTGTAACTGACATTGACATACTCCTATATTTACCTACATAAATGCACATTCCCCTCCGTGCACGTTTTACACTGTGATGCAGTACTAGCAACATAGTAAATATGCCATTGAGTTATACACATGTTAGAAACATGTTAAAACATGCTAGCAATTCTTAGCTAAGTGCTAAAGCATGCTAATGCAATGAAACAGGAAGTTGTTGTTACTTAAGAAGGCAATGTCCAATCTGCCCCAAACTTCACACATTTGATAAGAGTCCTGCCCTGAACACATCTACATGACAATTTTCAGCTATAGTAATAGCGCCACCTACTGGCAACAGGAAGTGACATGTTTAACAGTGTGATGCAGTACTGGCAACATAGTAAATATGCCATTGAGTTATAAACATGCTAACAATTCTTAGCTAAGTGCTAAAGCATGCTAATGCTATGAAACAGGAAGTTGTTTTTACTTAAGAAGGCAATGTCCAATCTGCCCAAAACTTCACAAGTTTAATAAGAGTTCTGTCCTGAACACATGTGCATGCTCATATTCAGTTACAGTCATAGCGCCACCTGCTGGCAACAGGAAGTGACATGTTTAACACTGTTGTGGACTTCTAATAATATATAAAAAAGTGCCAGCAAGTGTTAAACATGCTAGCAACATACTAGAAACATTCTAGCAAACACTTAACTAAGTGCCAATGCATGCTATTACTGCAATTAAATAGGAATTTGCTGTAACTGAGGCATGGAATGTCAAATCTGCCCCAAACTTCACACGTTTGATAAGAGTCATGGCCTGAACAAATCCGCATTACAATTTTAAGTTAAAGTAATAGCGCCACCTACTGTCAAAAGGAAGTGACATATTTGACACTGTGATGCAGTACTAGCAACATAGTAAATATGCCATTGAGTTCTAAACATGCTAAAAACATGCTAGCAACACTTATCTGAGTGATAACGCATGCTATTATCCCCACAATAAAGGACATTTTTGTAAATGACTTTGACATACTCCCACTATATTTATCTACTTAAATGCACATTGCCCACCGTGCTCTGTCTTCCTAAAGCCACCGGGTGGCGATGGCACGTGTGCGAGGGCCCTTTCAATGCTGCTTGCAGCTTTAATTATTATTATTAGGGCCCAAGCCTGAAAAGGCGAAGGCCCTATTGTTTTCCTAAGGATTATTATTTAGGATTATTAGGGCCCAAGCCTGAAAAGGCGAAGGCCCTATTGTTTTCCTAAGGATTATTATTTAGGATTATTATTATTATTATTATTATTATTATTATTATTATTTTACTACCTTTTGGGCACTTTTGGGGGCCTTAACGTGCTCGAAAACTCTTGAAACTTTGCACACATCTCAGAACCCGCGGCCATCAGGGCCGGGCTGAAGCTGGTACCCGGGCGTGGCAGGGGGGCTCGACAGCGCCCCCTGGAACGGGGTTTGAACACTTGGTCCATAAATCAAACACGCTTGCATGTAATAATATGAAACTCAGTACACATATAGATCTCATCGGTTCATATATACTTCATGCTCTTACTTTTTACCCCAGCCCAACAGGAAGTCGGCTATTAAGGCTTGTTTGGAAAACGCATGCAATGGAATGTGAAATACTCCTCCTAGAGAATTCAAACACACGGCACGAAACTCGGTCAGCATGAAGTCAAGACACTGAGGATGAAAAGTTGCCAGGGGATTTTTGATATCTCGAACGGTTTGGCCGTGGCGAGGAAACGAAATTATGGCGAGAAACATGAAACAGGAAGTGTGTTATAACTAATGCATACATTAACTGATCTTGATGAAACTTCAGCAGTGTGTTCGTTGTAAGAGCCCGATCACATGGATGTGACTATTGTGAGTCAAAGTTATAGCGCCACCAACTGGCAGCAGGAAGTGTGTCACTTTCAAAATGCTTTTAAATCACCCTCTTATTTTTACCCGATTTGCTTCAAACTTCATGTGCATAATGTAGAGACACGCCAGATGTAGACCTGTGAAAGGATTATTGATATCTTTGATACTGTTGCCATGGCAATGCATCAAACATTAATATTCCTTTTTTTAAGCTTTTTCGTGCTTTTTTTTGCTTTCGGGCACTTTTGGGGTTCTTAACGTGCTCGAAAACTCTTGAAACTTTGCACACGGGACAAAACCCACGGCCATCAGGGCCAGGCTGAAGCTGGTACCCGGGCGTGGCAGGGGGGCTCGACAGCGCCCCCTTGAACGGGTCCGACAATTTGGTCCATATATCCAACACGCTTTACCCTATTTGCTTCAAACTTGATGTGTATAATGTAGACACAAGCCAGATGTAGACCTGTGAAAGGATTGTTGATATCTTAGATGCTGTTGCCGTGACAATGCATCAAACTTTAATATTCTTTTTGGATGCTTTTGAGACTCTCAGCGCACTTTTGGGCCCCTTAACGTGCTCAAAAACTCTTGAAACTTTGCACACGGGTCAGAACCGGCGGCCATCAGGGCCGGGCTGAAGCTGGTACCCGGGCGTGGCAGGGGGGTTTGACAGCGCCCCCTGGAACGGGGTCCAAAAACTTGGTTCATAAATCAAACACGCTTGCATGTAATAATATGAAACTCGGTACACATATAGATCTCATCGGTTCATATATCCTTTGTACTTTTACTTTTTACCCCAGCCCAACAGGAAGTCGGCTATTAAGGCTTGTTTGGAAAACGCATGCAATGGAATTCGATATACTCCTCCTAGAAAATTCAACCAATCGCCACGAAACTCGGTCAGCATGAAGTCAAGAGATTGACGATGAAAAGTTGCCAGGGGATTTTTGATATCTCGAACGGTTTGGCCGTGGCGAGGAAACGAATTTATGGCAAATAATGGAAACAGGAAGTGTGTTATAACTTCTGCATACATTAACTGATCTTGATGAAACTTCAGCAGTGTGTTCGTTGTAAGAGTCCGATCACATGGATGTGACTATTGTGAGTCAATGTTATAGCGCCACCAACTGGCAGCAGGAAGTGTGTCACTTTCAAAATGCTTTGAAATCACCCTCTTATTTTTACCCGATTTGCTTCAAACTTTATGTGTATAATGTAAACACACGCCAGATGTAGACTTGTGAAAGGATTATTGATATCTAAGGTACTGTTGCCGTGACAACGCATCAAACGCATCAAACTTTAATATTCTTTTTGGATGCTTTTGAGACTCTTAGCATGCCTGAAATTGCTTAAAATTGCATGAAACTCGACAGACAGATCACATTTATTAGCCAGTAGACATGTGCAAAGTTTCAGAAACGGGCGTGGTGCAGGGGCTCAGTAGCGCCACCTTTTGACAAAAGTGGGGGTGTTAGTTATATAGTTTTACCTACAATCATAAAACTCGGTACGCATATTGTTCAGATCAAGCCGGACAACTTTCTAATTAACTGTCATTAGCTCCAAACAACAGCAAGTCAGATATTTAAGTTTGAATGTGGATGTATCTGAGAATTTTCTCTCCCTCTCTCTCTGTCTCTGTGTGTGAGGGATTTGTCTATTGCTTTTAATGGATTTCAAGGTTTCAGGGGCTTTTGGGGCTCTTAACGTGCTCAAAAACTCTTGAAATTTTGCACACAGGTCAGAACCCACGGCCATCAGGGCCGGGCTGAAGCTGGTACCCGGGCGTGGCAGGGGGGCTCAACAGCGCCCTCTTGAACGGGGTCCGACAATTTGGTCCATATATCCAACACGCTTGCATGAATTAATATGAAACTCAGTACACATATAGATCTCATCGGGCCGAACATCTTACCCCCGGTCAAGTTTTACGCCAGCCCAACAGGAAGTCGGCTATTATGGGTTGTTTGGAAAACGCTTGCTGTGGAATTTGAAGTACTACTCCTAGGCAATTCATTCAATCATCGCCAAACTCGGTGTGCATGATGTCAAGACTTTGAGGATGCTAAATTGCGGACGGACTTTTGATATCTCGAACGGTTTGGCCGTGGCGAGGAAATGAATTTTCATGGCTTAATAAGGACATATAAAGTGTGTTATAACTTAGTTAGTTTTACCTACAGTTACAAAACTCAGCGTGTATATTCTTCTCCTCAAGCCGAACAACTTTCTAATTTACAGTTATTAGCTCCGAACAACAGAAAGTCAGATATTTTGGTTTGATTATGGTCATTTTCTCTCTCTCTCTCTCTGAGCCAATATGGCAAGCCGCCTTAACATTTAATCATTTTAACCTACTAGTCTCTATTTTCATGCTACTAGTACTTATTTTTTAGATACTAGTATCTATTCCATTAAGTACTAGTACTTATTCATTAGCGACTAGTGCTTATTCTTTAGGTACTAGTGCTTATTCCTTAGGGACTAGTACCTTTTAAAAGATACTAGTACTTATTCATTAGATACTATATTAGTATCTAAAAATACTAGTATCTAAAAAATAAGTACTAGTAGCATGAAAATAGAGACTAGTGGGTTTAAATGATTAAATGTTAAAACGGCTTGCCATAAGCCTACGTCTCTGTGTCTGTGCCTGTCTGTGTGTGTGTGTGTGTGTGTGTAGGGGGAGGAGGGCTAGATTAACCATTTCACTGCTGTGTGGTTTGGCCTGCATTAAAAAGGAAAATAAATGTCTTAAGCCTTGTATTTTTTAAATAAGTTTTATTAATAAAGTAAAGGAATCACAGACTGTTTTTAAATGGGGTTGGATAAATATTTTTTTGTTTTTAAACTGTGTGCGTGCGTGCGTGCATGTGTGTGATTGTGCCTTGGTGTCTGTTACAGTTACAAGAGTTTAATCCTTGTTCAAGTTTAAGTTTAAGGCCTTGTCTTTTTGAATCCATTTGCAGCTTTTTATTAAGAATGGTCAAGACAGGCAGGGTGAACAATGGCAAACAGGGCAGAACAGAAAAGGCAGAGACAAACCAGGTTGACAGGCAAAGGACAAAGACCTCCAGATAAATACTAGGCTTCTGGATTTACACATTTAAGTGCTACAAAACATATTGACATATGACATCCTATGACATTAAAAATGATTCTAAATTTAAATTATCTCATATATGTGGCTATTGTGGTTCACGATCATAGGCCCTGTCCCAAATGGCACACTTCATATGAATTTTCGGTCTTGTGTACTTATTTCATGTGTCCGTTAAATCCATGAGACCGTAGGGTGTCTCATTTTTCATTTTAGGTTTCAGAAGGTTGCTCACGCATACTTTGTGGTTGATATGTGCCCTCGATGCGCACTTTTGCAGAGCCCACACTGATGCAAGCTCTACAGCACACTTCTTTTCGACAGTCAAAGCGGGGTTACGTTTTTGCACGTCGTGCACAATAACCCCAAGTAACCCTAAGGCGGTGCCACCAGGCCGTTTATATATATATATATATATATAAATATAGCTGCGAGCAGCGATGAAGGGCCAAAGCTGGCGGAACCGCCACCCCGGTGCCTTTAGGTACTAAAGGCACCGGGGTTGCGGTGCCACCGGCTTGGGCCCGTAATCGCTGCTCGCAGCTATATTTATTATTATTATTATTATTATTATTATTATTTTACTACCTTTTGGGCACTTTTGGGGGCCTTAACGTGCTCGAAAACTCTTGAAACTTTGCACACATCTCAGAACCCGCGGCCATCAGGGCCGGGCTGAAGTTGGTACCCGGGCGTGGCAGGGGGGCTCGACAGCGCCCCCTGGAACGGGGTTTGAACACTTGGTCCATAAATCAAACACGCTTGCATGTAATAATATGAAACTCAGTACACATATAGATCTCATCGGTTCATATATACTTCATGCTCTTACTTTTTACCCCAGCCCAACAGGAAGTCGGCTATTAAGGCTTGTTTGGAAAACGCATGCAATGGAATGTGAAATACTCCTCCTAGAGAATTCAAACACACGGCACGAAACTCGGTCAGCATGAAGTCAAGACACTGAGGATGAAAAGTTGCCAGGGGATTTTTGATATCTCGAACGGTTTGGCCGTGGCGAGGAAACGAAATTATGGCGAGAAACATGAAACAGGAAGTGTGTTATAACTACTGCATACATTAACTGATCTTGATGAAACTTCAGCAGTGTGTTCGTTGTAAGAGCCCGATCACATGGATGTGACTATTGTGAGTCAAAGTTATAGCGCCACCAACTGGCAGCAGGAAGTGTGTCACTTTCAAAATGCTTTTAAATCACCCTCTTATTTTTACCCGATTTGCTTCAAACTTCATGTGCATAATGTAGACACACGCCAGATGTAGACCTGTGAAAGGATTATTGATATCTTTGATACTGTTGCCATGGCAATGCATCAAACATTAATATTCCTTTTTTTAAGCTTTTTCATGCTTTTTTATGCTTTCGGGCATTTTTGGGGTTCTTAACGTGCTCGAAAACTCTTGAAACTTTGCACACGGGACAAAGCCCATGGCCATCAGGGCCAGGCTGAAGCTGGTACCCGGGCGTGGCAGGGGGGCTCGACAGCGCCCCCTTGAACGGGTCCGACAATTTGGTCCATATATCCAACACGCTTTACCCTATTTGCTTCAAACTTGATGTGTATAATGTAGACACAAGCCAGATGTAGACCTGTGAAAGGATTGTTGATATCTTAAATGCTGTTGCCGTGACAACGCATCAAACTTTAATATTCTTTTTGGATACTTTTGAGATTCTTAGCGCACTTTTGGGGCCCTTAACATGCTCAAAAACTCTTGAAACTTTGCACACGGGTCAGAAACCGCGGCCATCAGGGCCGGGCTGAAGCTGGTACCCGGGCGTGGCAGGGGGGCTCGACAGCGCCCCCTGGAACGGGGTCCGAAAACTTGGTCCATAAATCAAACAGGCTTTACCCGATTTGCTTCAAACTTGATGTGTATAATGTAGACACACGCCAGATGTAGACCTGTGAAAGGATTGTTGATATCTTAGATGCTGTTGCCGTGACAATGCATCAAACTTTAATATTCTTTTTGGATGCTTTTGAGACTCTCAGCGCACTTTTGGGCCCCTTAACGTGCTCAAAAACTCTTGAAACTTTGCACACGGGTCAGAACCGGCGGCCATCAGGGCCGGGCTGAAGCTGGTACCCGGGCGTGGCAGGGGGGTTTGACAGCGCCCCCTGGAACGGGGTCCAAAAACTTGGTTCATAAATCAAACACGCTTGCATGTAATAATATGAAACTCGGTACACATATAGATCTCATCGGTTCATATATCCTTTGTACTTTTACTTTTTACCCCAGCCCAACAGGAAGTCGGCTATTAAGGCTTGTTTGGAAAACGCATGCAATGGAATTCGATATACTCCTCCTAGAGAATTCAACCAATCGCCACGAAACTCGGTCAACATGAAGTCAAGAGATTAACGATGAAAAGTTGCCAGGGGATTTTTGATATCTCGAACGGTTTGGCCGTGGCGAGGAAACGAATTTATGGCGAATAATGGAAACAGGAAGTATGTTATAACTTCTGCATACATTAACTGATCTTGATGAAACTTCAGCAGTGTGTTCGTTGTAAGAGTCCGAATCACATGGATGTGACTATTTTGAGTCAATGTTATAGCGCCACCAACTGGCAGCAGGAAGTGTGTCACTTTCAAAATGCTTTGAAATCACCCTCTTATTTTTACCCGATTTGCTTCAAACTTTATGTGTATAATGTAAACACACGCCAGATGTAGACTTGTGAAAGGATTATTGATATCTAAGATACTGTTGCCGTGACAACGCATCAAACGCATCAAACTTTAATATTCTTTTTGGATGCTTTTGAGACTCTTAGCATGCCTGAAATTGCTTAAAATTGCATGAAACTCGACAGACAGATCACATTTATTAGCCAGTAGACATGTGCAAAGTTTCAGAAACGGGCGTGGTGCAGGGGCTCAGCAGCGCCACCTTTTGACAAAAGTGGGGGTGTTAGTTATATAGTTTTACCTACAATCATAAAACTCGGTACGCATATTGTTCAGATCAATCCGGACAACTTTCTAATTAACTGTCATTAGCTCCAAACAACAGCAAGTCAGATATTTAAGTTTGAATGTGGATGTATCTGATAATTTTCTCTCCCTCTCTCTCTGTCTCTGTGTGTGAGGGATTTGTCTATTTAGGGCCCGAGCACCGATGGTGTGAGGACCCTCTTGGAATTGCTCTGTTTATTATTCTTCTTCTTCTTCTTCTTCTTCTTCTCCGCAATGAATCGCATTTTTGAGGGCCTAAACATGCACGAAAACTCACGAAAATTTGCACACGCGTCAGAACTGGCGAAAATTTACATCTGATATGCGTTTCAAAATTGGGCGGGGCAAAATGGCTCGATAGCGCCACCTATAAAGGTTCAACGGAGTGCGCCTCGCGTTACGTTTCACGTACGTGTACGAAATTCGGTACATACCTGTAATGGCCCAATACCTACAAAAAAGTCTCTTGGAGCGTAGCCCTAAACACAACAGGAAGTCAGCCATTTTGAACTTCCTCTCAGATTTTTGTGCAGTTTTTGCCATTTTCAGGCCTCGTACTTTAACGAACTCCTCCTACAGTTTTAATCTGATCATCTTCAAATTTGGTGAGTCTAATCTTAAGGCCTTTGCGACGTTAAATTGCGAAGATCTTGAGTTTTCGTCGAAGGGCGTGTCCTCGGCGGCCTGACAAATTTTGATGTTTCGCCATGAAACAGGAAGTTGCTGTATCTCAGGCAAACAATGTCCAATCTGCCCCAAACTTCACACGTTTGATAAGAGTTCTGTCCTGAACACATGTCCATGCTCATATTCAGTTACAGTCACAGCGCCACCTGCTGGCAACAGGAAGTGACATGTTTAACACTGTTGTGGACTCCTGATAACATATAAAAAAGTGCCAGCAAGTGTTAAACATGCTAACAACATACTTGAAACATGCTAAAACATGCTAGCAAGCACTTAGCTAAGTGCTAAAGCATGCTATTACTGCAATTCAATAGGAATTTGCTGTAACTCAGGTATGGAATGTCCAATCTGCCCCAAACTTCACACGTTTGATAAGAGTCATGGCCTGAACACATCTACATGAGAATATTCAGTTATAGTAATAGCGCCACCTACTGGCAACAGGAAGTGACATGTTTAACACTGTGATGCAGTACTAGCAACATATTAATTATGCCAATGAGTTATAAACATGTTAGAAACATGTTAAAACATGCTAGCAATTCTTAGCTAAGTGCTAAAGCATGCTAATACAATGAAACAGGAAGTTTTTGTTACTCAGGAAGGCAATGTCCAATCTGCCCCAAACTTCACACGTTTGATAAGAGTCCTGCCCTGAACACATGTCCATGCTCATATTCAGTTACAGTCATAGCACCAGCTGCTGGCAACAGGAAGTGACATGTTTAACACTGTTGAGGACTCCTAATAATATATAAAAAAGTGCCAGCAAGTGCTAAACATGCTAACCTCATACTAGAAACATGTTAAAACATGCTAGCAAACACTTAGCTAAGTGCTAAAGTATGCTATTACTGCAATTAAATAGGAATTTGCTGTAATAGTGCTGCCTACTGTCAACAGGAAGTGACATGTTTTACACTGTGATGCAGTACTAGCAACATATTAAATATGCCATTGAGTTCCAAACATGCTAGAAAAATGCTAAAGCATGATAGCAACACTTCCTCTTAGATTTTTGTGCAGTTTTTGCCATTTTCAGGCCTCGTACTTTGACAAACTCCTCCTACAGTTTTAATCTGATCATCTTCAAATTTGGTGAGTCTAACCTTAAGGCCTTCGCGACAGTAAATTGCGAAGATCTTGAGTTTTCGTCAAAGGGCGTGTCCTCGGCGGCCTGACAAATTTCGATGTTTCGCCATGAAACAGGAAGTTGTTGTAACTCAGGCAAACAATGTCCAATCTGCCTCAAACTTCACACGTTTGATAAGAGTTCTGTCCTGAACACATGTCCATGCTCAAATTCAGTTACAGTCATAGCGCCACCTGCTGGCAACAGGAAGTGACATGTTTAACACTGTTGTGGACTCCTAATAATAGATAAAAAAGTGCCAGCAAGTGTTAAACATGCTATCAACATACTAGAAACATGCTAAAACATGCTAGCAAACACTTAGCTAAATGTTAAATTATGTTATTGCTGCAATTAAATAGGAATTTGCTGTAACTCAGGCATGGAATGTCAAATCTGCCACAAACTTCACACATTTGATAAGAGTCATGGCTTGAACACATCTACGTGACAATTTTCAGTTATAGTAATAGCGCCACCTACTAGCAACAGGAAGTGTCATGTTTAACACTGTGATGCAATACTGGCAACACATTAAATATGCCATTGAGTTATAAACATGTTATAAACATGTTAAAACATGCTAGCAATTCTTAGCTAAGTGCTAAAGCATGTTAATACAATGAAACAGGAAGTTGCTGTTACTCAAGAAGGCAATGTCCAATCTGCCCCAAACTTCACACGTTTCATAAGAGTTCTGTCCTGAACACATGTCCATGCTCAAATTCAGTTACAGTCATAGCGCCACCTGCTGGCAACAGGAAGTGACATGTTTAACACTGTTGTGGACTCCTAATAATAGATAAAAAAGTGCCAGCAAGTGTTAAACATGCTATCAACATACTAGAAACATGCTAAAACATGCTAGCAAACACTTAGCTAAATGTTAAATTATGTTATTACTGCAATTAAATAGGAATTTGCTGTAACTCAGGCATGGAATGTCAAATCTGCCCCAAACTTCACACATTTGATAAGAGTCATGGCCTGAACACATCTACGTGACAATTTTCAGTTATAGTAATAGCGCCACCTACTAGCAACAGGAAGTGTCATGTTTAACACTGTGATGCAATACTGGCAACACATTAAATATGCCATTGAGTTATAAACATGTTATAAACATGTTAAAACATGCTAGCAATTCTTAGCTAAGTGCTAAAGCATGTTAATACAATGAAACAGGAAGTTGCTGTTACTCAAGAAGGCAATGTCCAATCTGCCCCAAACTTCACACGTTTCATAAGAGTTCTGTCCTGAACACATGTCCATGCTCAAATTCAGTTACAGTCATAGCGCCACCTGCTGGCAACAGGAAGTGACATGTTTAACACTGTTGTGGACTCCTAATAATAGATAAAAAAGTGCTAGCAAGTGTTAAACATGCTATCAACATACTAGAAACATGCTAAAACATGCTAGCAAACACTTAGCTAAATGTTAAATTATGTTATTACTGCAATTAAATAGGAATTTGCTGTAACTCAGGCATGGAATGTCAAATCTGCCCCAAACTTCACACATTTGATAAGAGTCATGGCCTGAACACATCTACGTGACAATTTTCAGTTATAGTAATAGCGCCACCTACTAGCAACAGGAAGTGTCATGTTTAACACTGTGATGCAATACTGGCAACACATTAAATATGCCATTGAGTTATAAACATGTTATAAACATGTTAAAACATGCTAGCAATTCTTAGCTAAGTGCTAAAGCATGTTAATGCAATGAAACAGGAAGTTGTTGTTACTCAAGAAGGCAATGTCCAATCTGCGCCAAACTTCACACATTTGATAAGAGTTCTGCCCTGAACACATGTCCATGACAATTTTCAGTTATAGTAATAGCGCCACCTGCTGTCGACAGGAAGTGACATGTTTTACATTGTGATGCAGTACTAGCAACATATTAATTAAATATGCCATTGAGTTCTAAACATGCTAGAAACATGCTAAAACATGCTAGCAACACTTATCTGAGTGATAACGCATGCTACTATCCCCATAATAAAGGACATTTTTGTAACTGACTTTGACATACTCCTCCTATATTTACCTACTTAAATGCACATTGCCCACCGTGCTCTGTCTTCCTGAAGCCACCGGGTGGCGGTGGCACGGGTGCGAGGGCCCTTTCATCGCTGCTTGCAGCTTTAATGCTTTTAATGGATTTCAAGGTTTCAGGGGCTTTTGGGGCTCTTAACGTGCTCAAAAACTCTTGAAATTTTGCACACAGGTCAGAACCCACGGCCATCAGGGCCGGGCTGAAGCTGGTACCCGGGCGTGGCAGGGGAGCTCAACAGCGCCCTCTTGAACGGGGTCCGACAATTTGGTCCATATATCCAACACGCTTGCATGAATTAATATGAAACTCAGTACACATATAGATCTCATCGGGCCGAACATCTTACCCCCGGTCAAGTTTTACGCCAGCCCAACAGGAAGTCGGCTATTATGGGTTGTTTGGAAAACGCTTGCTGTGGAATTTGAAGTACTACTCCTAGGCAATTCATTCAATCATCGCCAAACTCGGTGTGCATGATGTCAAGACTTTGAGGATGCTAAATTGCGGACGGACTTTTGATATCTCTAACGGTTTGGCCGTGGCGAGGAAATTAATTTTCATGGCTTAATAAGGACATATAAAGTGTGTTATAACTTAGTTAGTTTTACCTACAGTTACAAAACTCAGCGTGTATATTCTTCTCCTCAAGCCGAACAACTTTCTAATTTACAGTAATTAGCTCCGAACAACAGAAAGTCAGATATTTTGGTTTGAATATGGTCATTTTCTCTCTCTCTCTCTCTGAGCCAATATAGCAAGCCGTCTTAACATTTAATCATTTTAACCTACTAGTCTCTATTTTCATGCTACTAGTACTTATTTTTTAGATACTAGTATCTATTCCATTAAGTACTAGTACTTATTCATTAGCGACTAGTGCTTATTCTTTAGGTACTAGTGCCTATTCTTTAGATACTAGTGCTTATTCCTTAGGGACTAGTACCTTTTAAAAGATACTAGTACTTATTCATTAGATACTATATTAGTATCTAAAAATACTAGTATCTAAAAAATAAGTACTAGTAGCATGAAAATAGAGACTAGTGGGTTTAAATGATTAAATGTTAAAACGGCTTGCCATAAGCCTACGTCTCTGTGTCTGTGCCTGTCTGTGTGTGTGTGTGGGGGGGGGGAGGAGGGCTAGATTAACCATTTCACTGCTGTGTGGTTTGGCCTGCATTAAAAAGGAAAATAAATGTCTTAAGCCTTGTATTTTTTAAATAAGTTTTATTAATAAAGTAAAGGAATCACAGACTGTTTTTAAATGGGGTTGGATAAATATTTTTTTGTTTTTAAACTGTGTGTGCGTGCGTGCGTGCATGTGTGTGATTGTGCCTTGGTGTCTGTTACAGTTACAAGAGTTTAATCCTTGTTCAAGTTTAAGTTTAAGGCCTTGTCTTTTTGAATCCATTTGCAGCTTTTTATTAAGAATGGTCAAGACAGGCAGGGTGAACAATGGCAAACAGGGCAGAACAGAAAAGGCAGAGACAAACCAGGTTGACAGGCAAAGGACAAAGACCTCCAGATAAATACTAGGCTTCTGGATTTACACATTTAAGTGCTACAAAACATATTGACATATGACATCCTATGACATTAAAAATGATTCTAAATTTAAATTATCTCATATATGTGTTTATTGTGGTTCACGATCATAGGCCCTGTCCCAAATGACACACTTCATATGAATTTTCGGTCTTGTGTACTTATTTCATGTGTCCGTTAAATCCATGAGACCGTAGGGTGTCTCATTTTTCATTTTAGGTTTCAGAAGGTTGCTCACGCATACTTTGTGGTTGATATGTGCCCTCGATGCGCACTTTTGCAGAGCCCACACTGATGCAAGCTCTACAGCACACTTCTTTTCGACAGTCAAAGCGGGGTTACGTTTTTGCACGTCGTGCACAATAACCCCAAAGGCACCGGGGTGGCGGTGCCACCGGGCCGTTTATATATATATATATATATATATATATATATATGTATGTATATATATATATGTATATAAATATAGCTGCGAGCAGCGATGAAGGGACAAAGCTGGCGGAACCGCCACCCCGGTGCCTTTAGGTAACTAAAGGCACCGGGGTTGCGGTGCCACCGGCTTGGGCCCGTAATCGCTGCTCGCAGCTATATTTATTCTTCTTCTTCTTCTTCTTCTCCGCAATGAATCGCATTTTTGAGGGCCTAAACATGCACGAAAACTCACGAAAATTTGCACACGCGTCAGAACTGGCGAAAATTTACATCTGATATGCGTTTCAAAATTGGGCGGGGCAAAATGGCTCGATAGCGCCACCTATAAAGGTTCAACGGAGTGCGCCTCGCGTTACGTTTCACGTACGTGTACGAAATTCGGTACATACCTGTAATGGCCCAATACCTACAAAAAAGTCTCTTGGAGCGTAGCCCTAAACACAACAGGAAGTCAGCCATTTTGAACTTCCTCTCAGATTTTTGTGCAGTTTTTGCCATTTTCAGGCCTCGTACTTTAACGAACTCCTCCTACAGTTTTAATCTGATCATCTTCAAATTTGGTGAGTCTAATCTTAAGGCCTTTGCGACGTTAAATTGCGAAGATCTTGAGTTTTCGTCGAAGGGCGTGTCCTCGGCGGCCTGACAAATTTTGATGTTTCGCCATGAAACAGGAAGTTGCTGTAACTCAGGCAAACAATGTCCAATCTGCCCCAAACTTCACACGTTTGATAAGAGTTCTGTCCTGAACACATGTCCATGCTCATATTCAGTTACAGTCATAGCGCCACCTGCTGGCAACAGGAAGTGACATGTTTAACACTGTTGTGGACTACTAATAACATATAAAAAAGTGCCAGCAAGTGCTAAACATGCTAGCAACATACTAGAAACATGCTAAAACATGCTAGCAAACACTTAGCTAAGTGCTAAAGCATGCCAATGCAATGAAAGAGGAAGTTGTTGTTACTCAAGAAGGCAATGTCCAATCTGCCCCAAACTTCACACGTTTGATAAGAGTCATGGCCTGAACACATCTACATGATAATTTTCTGTTAATTTTCTGTTATAGTAATAGCGCCACCTACTGTCAACAGGAAGTGACATGTTTTACACTGTGATGCAGTACTAGCAACATAGTAAAATATGCCATTGAGTGTTCAACATGTTAGAAACATGTTAAAACATGCTAACAATTCTTAGCTAAGTGCTAAGGCATGCTAATGCAATGAAAGAGGAAGTTGTTGTTACTCAAGAAGGCAATGTCCAATCTGCCCCAAACTTCACATGTTTGATAAGAGTCATGGCCTGAACACATCTACATGATAATTTTCTGTTAATTTTCTGTTATAGTATTAGCGCCACCTACTGTCAACAGGAAGTGACATGTTTTACACTGTGATGCAGTACTAGCAACATAGTAAAATATGCCATTGAGTGTTAAACATGCTAAAAACATGCTAGCAACACTTATCTGAGTGATAACGCATGCTATTATCCCCACAATAAAGGACATTTTTGTAACTGACTTTGACATACTCCCACTATATTTATCTACTTAAATGCACATTGCCCACCGTGCTCTGTCTTCCTAAAGCCACCGGGTGGCGATGGCACGTGTGCGAGGGCCCTTTCAATGCTGCTTGCAGCTTTAATTATAAATGTTTTTACTCAACATTTGTGCAGTTTTTGGAGGATTTATGATATTTTTTAAATATCTATAAATAAATAAAGACATATCTATTTATCATTGGACTCAAAATAGACAAAATTCATCATCAAAATCAGAAATAACGCAGAACACAGACAGAAATGACAGAAATAAAGTGGCACACTTCCAACAAGGCAAAAAACATCCACAATCCAAAATTATCATGCTCACACACGCGCACACAAACACACACATATAGAGGAATACAATAAAAAAACTGTTCTCTTATCATTTGTAAAATAAAATAATCTAAAATGCAGAACCACCGCAAAAATAAATCTATAAAAAAGCTCTGGGGGCTCCCCTAATGAAGAAACGTCAGCACTTTCCACGCACCCCAGTTGAAAAAAATGATCAAATAATTTCTCTTTGTAACATGTTGTTCAGGTTTGATTGTAATCATAATGTAACATTATTGAAAAACTGTTGTTTTTTCAGTACAAAAAAATGCTAAGTTTTGACAAAAAGTATTTTATTTTTGTTATAATTGTGATTTTATAATATTTAGATATTATGAATACAACTGAATCCAACTTTAGAAACTATATCTATCAGTAATTCAAATAGTATATAGGCCTAGTGGAGCTCTATAGCCATCTAGTGGTTAAAGTGATTTATTACAAATTATAACCTGTATTTTCCAAAAAATGGGCAAAAATCTTACATTAAACCTTGTAAAATTATCCATGGTATCCCCAGGAATGAAAGTTAGAAATCTGGGAAATCTAGGAAGACAGAGCACGGTGGGCAATGTGCATTTAAGTAGGTAAATATAGGAGGAGTATGTCAAAGTCAGTTACAAAAATGTCCTTTATTATGGGGATAATAGTAGGGCTGTAGTCAACCAAAGAAATCCTTAGTCGACCAAAGTCTTGTCCTGCGCAACGATTAGTCAAAAAAATAATAATAATAAATAAATAAATAAATAAATAAAACGCGATGTTTTGATTGAACATTCTTTAACAATTGTCATAGAGCATTTATAAAACAACAACGAAAAAACATCAAAAATACATAAAACTATATTAATAATACAATTCTTTAAGTGATTTTTTTTTAACTGCAAAAAGTGAGGAGCACTGTCCTCCTAGGTCTGTAGTAGCCTAACAGTCACAATCGCGCACCTGACCACACCACACGCTACAAAAAATCTAACTGCTATCTGCCACAATGAAAAATCCTAACAAAAGCTCTCGTTTATACAGGCTGTATATTCTTCTTTAGCTTTACTTTCAAAGCTATGGGTTAACTTTTGTCCAGCCGATCTAGGCGTTTTAAAACAAACACACAAAAAAAACCAAAGAGTTTTTTTTTAGTTTTGTTACATTATTTAGGCTATTTTCAAATGCGTCAAGTGTACAAATAAAAACAAAAACATATCAAGAAAAGACAATCTATTGAGTCAGCATGATAAAGCCGGGACTGCTCACGTCTTTTGCGCGCTCAAGTTCGATTTCAAATGTAGGTTGCGGTGCGACGCGCTCTTTTTTTTCCAAGTGCGTCCACGTCGCATCGAGATAAAAACATATAGTGTATAAAAGCATAAAAACCGAAACCAGTAGCGTTTTAACTGAATGAATACAGCTAAACTACCTATATCCCTTACTGAGCACGAAGCAGCAGCGAAGCCAGCCACAGGTGCGAACCGAGTGTTCTATGTGTGTGCGCTAAACTGTGGCGCTGTTACAAAATAGCCTAAATTAAAGCATTTAAAGTTGGGGATAAACCATAGGCTAATTATGTTTAGAATACACTATTATATAACTGCTTATAAAGGAATAAATATCAAGGAGTAAATCATTGAAAAATTCTTTCTATTGGTAAAAAAAAAAAAAAAAAAAAAAAATCCAACTGGTCGACCAATAAGAATGTCAGTCGACCAAGACGGCATCGACCGATTAGTCGACTAAACGACTAAAGTTGACAGCCCTAGATAATAGTATGCGTTATCACTCAGATAAGTGTTGCTAGCATGTTTTAGCATGTTTCTAGGATGTTTAGAACTCAATGGCATATTTAATATGTTGCTAGTACTGCATCACAGTGTTAAACATGTCACTTCCTGTTGCCAGTAGGTGGCGCTATTACTATAACTGAATATTCTCATATAGATGTTTTCAGGCCATGACTCTTATCAAATGTGTGAAGTTTGGGGCAGATTTGATATTCCATGCTTGAGTTACAGCAAATTCCTATTTAATTGCAGTAATATCATGCTTTAGCACTTAGCTAAGTGTTTGCTAGCATGTTTTAACATGTTTCTAATATGTTGCTAGCATGTTTAACACTTGCTGGCACTTTTTTATATATTATTAGGAGTCCACAACAATGTTAAACATGCCACTTCCTGTTGCCAGCAGGTGGTGCTATGACTGTAACTGAATTTGAGCATGGACATGTGTTCAGGACAGAACTCTTATCAAACGTGTGAAGTTTGGGGCAGATTAGACATTGTTTGCCTGAGTTACAGCAACTTCCTGTTTCATGGCGAAACATCGAAATTTGTCAAGCCGCTGAGGACACGCCCTTCGACGAAAACTCAAGATCTTCGCAATTTAATGTCGCAAAGGCCTTAAAATTACACTCACCAAATTTGAAGATGATCAGATTAAAACTGTAGGAGGAGTTCGTTAAAGTACGAGGCCTGAAAATGGCAAAAACTGCACAAAAATCTGAGAGGAAGTTCAAAATGGCTGACTTCCTGTTGTGTTTAGGGCTATGCTCCAAGATACTTTTTTGTAGGTATTGGGCCATTACATGTATGTACCGAATTTCGTACACGTACGTGAAACGTAGCGGGAGGCGCACTCCGTTGAACCTTTATAGGTGGCGCTATCGAGCCATTTTGCCCCGCACAATTCTGAAACGCATATCAGATGTAAATTTTCGCCAGTTCTGACGCGTGTGCAAATTTTCGTGAGTTTTCGTGCATGTTTAGGCCCTCAAAAATGCGATTCATTGCGGAGAAGAAGAATAAATATAGCTGCGAGCAGCGATTACGGGCCCAAGCCGGTGGCACCGCAACCCCGGTGCCTTTAGTTACCTAAAGGCACCGGGGTGGCGGTTCCACCGGCTTTGTATATATATATTTATATATAAACAGCCCGGTGGCACCGCCACCCCGGTGCCTTTGGGGTTATTGTGCACGACGTGCAAAAACGTAACTCCGCTTTGACTGTCGAAAAGAAGTGTGCTGTAGAGCTTGCATCAGTGTGGGCTCTGCAAAAGTGCGCATCGAGGGCACATATCAACCACAAAGTATGTGTGAGCAACCTTCTGAAACCTAAAATGAAAAATGAGACATCCGACGCATACGCATACGCATGGATTTAACGTAGGCCCTGTCCCAAATGGCACACTTCATATGAATTTTCGGTCTTGTGTACTTATTTCATCGTGAACCACAATAGCCACATATATGAGATAATTTAAATTTAGAATAATTTTTAATGTCATAGGATGTCATATGTCAATATGTTTTGTAGCACTTAAATGTGTACATCTTGAAGCCTAGTATTTATCTAGAGGTCTTTGTCCTTTGCCTGTCAACCTGGTTTGTCTCTGCTTTTTCTGTTCTGCCCTTTTTGCCATTGTTCACCCTGCCTGTCTTGACCATTCTTAATAAAAAGCTGCAAATGGATTCAACAAGACAAGGCCTTAAACTTGAACAAGGATAAAACTCTTGTAACTGTAACAGACACCAAGGCACAATCACACACACACACAGTGTACAGACAGTGTTTAAAAGCAAAAAATATTTATCCAACCTCGTTTAAAAACAGTCTGTCAGTGCTATCTTTTTTTAATTCATCATATTGCATTGGTTTTAATTTGTCCTCAGAGCACTAATCTCTCACTAATAAAATATTTTTAAGTTACACATTCTACATTGATTAAAAAAGAAACATCAAATGTGTTTTTAGTCATAGTATTATTTTATACAGAAATAAATTATTTGTAATTCAGATGAGAATAAAGTTAGTGATTTACAATTTTAAGGAAAACAAATATATTGTTCTGAAATATAGCACATTCATTTTAAATTCATTCAGCTTCAATTACCAATACAATCTTAATTTTATTTAAAGCAAACTATACATTTAAAAGATCTGGGTTCTATGCATATTTTGTAATTTTAAAAAATACAAAATTGTTATGCAAAAAGACAAGGCCTTAGAGATTTCTTTATCCTTTAATGGAGGAAAAATCACACAGCAATGAAAGGCTTAATCTCTTGTCACTGTAACAGACAGCCAGCCACACACACACACACATAAACACAGACACCAGCCCTCCCTCCCCCTCCCTCCCCTCCCCACACAGACAGCCACACACACACACACACACACAGACAGACAGAATGGGAGGGGGCCCTCTCTCTGTCAGAGAGAGACAGAGAGAGATACCATTTCAAGAAATCCACATTCAAACCACAATATCTGACTTTCTGTTGGTCCGAGCTAATTACTGTCAATTAGAAAGTTGTTCGGTTTGAGGAGAAGAATATACACGCTGAGTTTTGTAACTGTAGGTAAAACTAACTAAGTTATAACACACTTTATATGTCCTTTTTTAGTCATGAAAATTAATTTCCTCGCCACGGCCAAATCGTTCGAGATATCAAAAATCCGTCCGCAATTTAGCATCCTCAATGTCTTGACTTCATGCACACCGAGTTTGGCGATGATTGAATTAATTGCCTAGGAGTAGTACTTCAAATTCCACCGCAAGCATTTTCCAAACAACCCATAATAGCCGACTTCCTGTTGGGCTGGCGTAAAACTTGACCGGGGGTAAGATGTTCGGCCCGATGAGATCTATATGTGTACTGAGTTTCATATTAATTCATGCAAGCGTGTTGGATATATGGACCAAATTGTCGGACCCCGTTCAAAGGGGCGCTGTCGAGCCCCCCTGCCACGCCCGGGTACCAGCTTCAGCCCGGCCCTGATGGCCGTGGGTTCTGACCTGTGTGCAAAATTTCAAGAGTTTTTGAGCACGTTAAGAGCCCCAAAAGCCCCTGAAACCTTGAAATCCATTAAAAGCAATAGACAAATCCCTCACACACAGAAACAGAGAGAGAAAATTCTCAGAAACATCCACATTCAAACTTAAATATCTGACTTCCTGTTGGTCTGAGCTAATGACAGTTAATTAGAAAGTTGTCCGGCTTGATCTGAACAATATGAACCGAGTTTTATGATTGTAGGTAAAACTATATAACTAACACCCCCACTTTTGTCAAAAGGTGGCGCTACTGAGCCCATGCACCACGCCCTTTTCTGAAACTTTGCACATGTCTACTGGCTAATACATGTGATGTGTCTGTCGAGTTTCATGCAATTTCAAGCAATTTCAGGCATGCTAAGAGTCTCAAAAGCATCCAAAAAGAATATTGAAGTTTGATGCGTTGCCATGGCAACAGTATCTAAGATATCAATAATCCTTTCACAGGTCCCCATCTGGCATGTGTCTACATTATACACATAAAGTTTGAAGCAAATCGGGTAAAAATAAGAGGGTGATTTAAAAGCATTTTGAAAGTGACACACTTCCTGCTGCCAGTTGGTGGCGCTATAACTTTGGCTCGCAATAGTCACATCCTTGTGATCGGCCTCTTACAACGAACACACTGCTGAAGTTTCATCAAGATCAGTTAATGTATGCAGAAGTTATAACACACTTCCTGTTTTATGTTTCTCGCGATAATTTCGTTTCCTCGCCATGACAGAACCGTTCGAGATATCAAAAATCCGTTCGCAATTTAGCATCCTCAATGTCTTGAGTTCATGCACACCGAGTTTGGTGGCGAATAATTGAATTCCCTAGGAGAAGTGTTTCAAATTCCTTAGCATAGGTTTTTCAAACAACCCTAAATAGCTGACTTCCTGTTGGGCTGGCGTAAAAAGTTAGAGCATGAAGGATATATGAACCGATGAGATCTATATGTGTACCGAGTTTCATATTATTACATGCAAGCGTGTTTGATTTATGGACCAAGTGTTCGGACCCCGTTCCAGGTGGCGCTGTCGAGCCCCCCTGCCACGCCCGGGTACCAGCTTCAGCCCGGCCCCCTCATGCTTATGGGGTGGGCAGCTAGCGGATCGTTAGGAAAGATTAGACCTCTTTTTTTGGGCCTGAAAACACTGATACAACCCTTTAAAGTGCTATGCAAAAAGACAAGGCCTTAGATATTTATTTATCCCTTTAATGCAGGACTAATTTTAAACTCAAAAGTGCACGGTTGCACGGTCATTTATAACGGTGCGCGTCCACGGCGAGGAGGGAGCAGAACAAAGCGAACGTTTTTTAGTTCATTCTCCCATAGCAAATAATGGAAAACGCTCGCTCTGCTCTGGACGCAAGTATTTTATTTTCATTTTAGCGATTTAAATGCGCTAATTTTGAAATGAGAATTTTATTTATTTATATATATATATATATTTATTTATTTATATAAAGACACAGATAATATTACTTGCCTGACCTGATTAGAACATTGAAAAAAAAATGAAAAAATAACTAGGGAATCACTAAACCGAGAGAATTATTCTGATTTGATGATACACTCAAAATATTCCACAACAAATTCTTTAAATTTAATGATATTCAGAACAGAACACGAATAAAAAAATAACTATAATCAAGCCAAAACTAAATAATTTAAAACAAAAGTAAAAGTAAGTGGTGTTGGGCTCACGTAAATCTCTCTTTAGAATCTAAATGTTGCAACATTTGCGATGTATTTGGATGCTAAACTATTCTTTATTATAGGCTTTGTACTTCACTCACGTTCCAATTCGACGGAAAAAATCATCCTCTTCACTTGTGCAAAAATGTGCTTGGTGCGGTTGCTTACGCGGGCACGGGCGCGATCGAACTGTGTGTGTGTGCTTGTATGTGAGAGAGAGAGAGACGCGGGCGCGATCGAACTGTGCGTGTGTTTGTGTGTGTGAGAGAGAGAGACGCGGGCGCGATCAAAGTGTATGTGTGTGCGTGTGTGAGAGAGGCGCGGGCGCGATCGTACTGTGTGTTTGTGTGTGTGTGTGTGTGTGCGTGCGCGCGCGCGCGCGCGCGCGTGTGAGAGAGAGAGGCGCGCGCGATCGAACAGTGGAAACATAGGCTACTCTCATTTTGTTCCAGGACATCATTCAAACTGCAAACTGTTTACTTATATTTGTGTACACTCCTATTTTTTACAGTCTATGGTCCAATAAAACACAAAATCCTCAGTCACATATCTAATATATTTATTTAGAAATATTATTTTGAACACAAGAGGGCAGTATAGCCCTATCTATGATTTTGTGTTTAAACTATCACCCGAAGAGAATCCCCCTCCCCCTCCCCACACAGACACACACACACACAGAATGGCAGCAGACACTCTATCTGTCAGAGAGAAGGAGAGAAAATTCCACATATCCACATTCAAACCACAATATCTGACTTTCTGTTGGTTGGAGCTAATAATTGTAAATTAGAAAGTTGTTCGGCATGATGAGAACAATATCTATGGCGAGTTTTGTAACTGTAGGTAAAACTAATTATGTTATAACACACTTTATGTGTCCTTTTTTAGTCATAAATTCAGTTCATCGCCACGACCAAACCGTTCGAGATATCAAAAATCCGTTCGCAATTTAGCATCCTCAATGTCTTGACTTCACGCTGACCGAGGTTGACAGCTATCGAATGAATTCCCTAGGAAGAGTACTTCGTTTTCCGGAGGATGAGTTTCCAAACAACCCATAATAACTGACTTCCTGTTGGGCTGACGTAAAACTTAGAGCACGAAAGTTGTTCGGCCCGAAGAGATCTATAAGTGTACCGAGTTTCATATTATTACATGCAAGCGTGTTTGATATATGGACAAGTGTTCGAATCCCATTCCAGGGGGCGCTGTCGAGCCCCCCTGCCACGCCCGGGTACCAGCTTCGGCCCGGCCCTGATGGCCGCGGGTTCTGACCCGTGTGCAAAGTTTCAAGAGTTTTTGAGCATGTTAAGGCCCCCAAAAGCCCCTGAAACCTTGAAAAACAATAATTAAAAGCATTCTCACTCAACAGAGAAATCCCCCTCCCCTCACAGACACAGAGGTATGCAGAGAGAGGGAGAGAGGGACAGAAAATTTTTCAAAACATCCACATTCAAACCAAAATATCTGACTTCCTGTTGTTCAGAGCTAATAACTGTAAATTAGAAAGTTGTCCGGCTTGATCCGAACAACATACGTACCGAGTTTTATGATTGTAGGTAAAAGGTGGCATTACTGAGCCCCTGCACCACGCACGTTTCTGAAACTTTGCACATGTCTACTGGCTAATAAATGTGATGTGTCTGTCGAGTTTCATGCAATTTCAAGCATGGTAAGAGTCTCAAAAGCATCCAAAAAGAATTTAAAAGTTTGATGCGTTGCTAGGGCAACCGTATAAAAGATATCAAGAATCCATTCACAGGTCTACATCTGCCGTGTATTTACATTATAGTAATGAAGTTTGAAGCAAATCGGGTAAAAATAAGAGGGTGATTTAAAAGCATTTTGAAAGTGACACTTTCTGCTGCCAGTTGGTGGCGCTATAACTTTGACTCACAATAGTCACATCCATGTGATCGGCCTCTTACAATGAACACACTGCTGAAGTTTCATCAAGATCAGTTAATGTATGCATAAGTTATAATACACTTCCTGTTTCTCTTTTCTCGCCATAATTTCGTTTCCTCGCCACGGCCAAACCGTTCGAGATATCAAAAATCCGTTCGCAATTTAGCATCCTCAATGTCATGAGTTCATGCACACCGAGTTTGGTTGTGAGTGGATGAATTCCCTAGGAGAAGTGTTTCAAATTCCATTGCATAGGTTTTTCAAACAACCCATAATAGACGACTTCCTGCTGGGCTGGCGTAAAACTTAGAGCACGAAAGTTGTTCGGCCCGATGAGATCTATATGTGTGCCGAGTTTCATATTATTACATGTAAGCGTGTTTGATTTATGGACCAAGTTTTCGGACCGCGTTCCAGGGGGCGCTGTCAAGCCCCCCTGCCACGCCCGGGTACCAGCTTCAGCCCAGCCCTGCTGGCCGCAGGTTCTGACATATGTGCAAAGTTTCAAGAGTTTTTGAGCACGTTAAGGCCCCCAAAAGTGCCCAAAAGGTAGTAAAATAATAATAAAAATAATAAGAAATATAGCTGCGAGCAGCGATTACGGGCCCAAGCCGGTGGCACCGCAACCCCGGAGCCTTTAGTTACCTAAAGGCACCGGTGTGGCGGTACCGCCGGCTTTGGCCCTTCATCGCTGCTCGCAGCTATATTTATATATATATATATATAAAAAGCCGGTGGCACCGCCACCCTGGTGCCTTTAGGGTTATTGTGCACGACGTGCAAAACCGTAACTCCGCTTTGACTGTCGAAAAGAAGTGTGCTGTAGAGCTTGCATCAGTGTGGTATGGCGTTATTTTTAAGTCAAAAGTTACGAGCGCGTAAAATTTGCTCACGAGCACATTATGTTATTTCACAGGCGCGAAAATGAACCTTCAGCTGGCATGATAAAAGTAATCGCGCACAAATTCAACAACCGAGAGGTGCACCGGTAGCTGCGAGCGAGCGCCTGGCATACTCTCATAGGTTAACTCTGCTTGTACAATGGAATCCTGCTCGCGCGCAGCGGGCTTCTGCTCGCGGACTGCTGTTTTGCTCGCTCAGCTGATTTCTGCTCCCTCGCGTCTACATGACTTTTGACAATTTGGGGGCGGGACCTAGGGAGGGCACTGGCCCTCTTATGATTGGTCACTTTCATCGTAATCACAACCACAGAGACATCCTTCTACCTTGATTGACAGCTCTCATTACAGGAAGCACGGAGTTGGGCTAAGTTACCACCAAAGAAGAGTGGTAAGTGAATGAATTAGAATGAGGTTTTCTAATATACATAAAATGTCTCTGCACGTATGAAATGCATATAGTTAAATCAGTTACCATCGATGTATATATTTGCGAACGATGACGCCTACGTTTTGTTTAGTAACATTAACGTTACATATGAGTAATAAGTAACGTAACTTTAGCTAGCATATTCGTTCTGTAGCTAATGCCTCAGCCAACACTTGTGATGCTGATCGCCCGACACACTCATTTTAAAACTTCTTAGACAACTAAGAATCATAACATAATTGTTTTCACATGTAACGTTAAAAGTGCTATTCTTATTGAGGCTGAGTTAATGCATTTGATTTTGCAGGCTAACATCCAATGCAGTAAAATACTGTTTTGAATGTTGATTAACTTAGCCACACATGTTCACATTGTCCCTTGTTGTATTTTTGTGTGGATCCAGCCCATCTTGTCATTTATAAATAGATGTAAAAGAAAATGGCGGACGCAAAAGAGGAGGTGAACTATTTTCAAAAATGTTTATTACGTTAAAGTAGTTCATTTGTGGTGCTGTTTGTTTCAGTTACATTTCTTTATTTCTCCCCATTCCTCTAGGAAGATTTGCGCAATATGGCCCTCGATTTGGTGGCCAGGATGAGAGCTACATTGAGTAATCCTAAACCAAACGGTATGTATCATGACTCAGTAACTATCTTTACTAGGTTGCGTTGCCATCTCTAGACAATATGTGTGGTTTGATTACATTATGTTGGTTTCCCTGTATACATATAACAATATATAAATACTCAACTTCATAAACAACTTCAACAACATTCGTCATGGAAGTGTTGCTGTCATCATCATGCAGCTCACCTATGGGCTATATGCACGCATAAGTTCCACATTTGACGCAAGGATGCTCTTCAGTTTCCGTTTGGGGAGATTAAAGCGGAGGAAAACCGAGGAAAACGGGATTATGGCAGAGTCTTCAAAATGTACTGTCCTCCCGTCTTTGAAACGAAACTTTCATACGTTTAGATGTCATTTTATATATAGTTATGTTTATTTAATATAATTTAAAAAGAAGCATAAACATGCTTAGTTTTTGAAGGTTCCTTTTGAACTGCAGTCCCTGAAGGTGCCTGTGCAGGTCCACGCACCGCATTGTGCTCTCGTGGTTCCTGGGATTTGTCCTGCCTGGATACCCTGGCTGAGCCTGACTGTCCCTGAACTTCACTGTTCATTCAACATAATTAATTCACTGACAACATGTAACTTCTGTTGTTATATAAGCTAAATGAATGGGCTCTATGCACGGCGGTATTTCCGGTGAAGGTGTAAGGATGCTCGATATCTTCCGCCGATCGTAGAGTCCAATGCAATACCGAGAATTTATATTGAATTTTATACTCCATGGTTATAGTAAAGAAACGTTAGTCACAAAAACAGACACCCCTCATTGTGTTTATGCTTCTTTTTAAATTATATTAAATAAACATAACTATATATAAAATGACATCTAAACGTATGAAAGTTTCGTTTCAAAGACGGGAGGACAGTACATTTTGAAGACTCTGCCATAATCCCGTTTTCCTCGGTTTTCCTCCGCTTTAATCTCCCCAACCGGAAACTGAAGAGCATCCTTGCGTCAAATGTGGAACTTATGCGTGCATATAGCCCATAGGTGAGCTGCATGATGATGACAGCAACACTTCCATGACGAATGTTGTTGAAGTTGTTTATGAAGTTGAGTATTTATATATTGTTATATGTATACAGGGAAACCAACATAATGTAATCAAACCACACATATTGTCTAGAGATGGCAACGCAACCTAGTAAAGATAGTTACTGAGTCATGATACATACCGTTTGGTTTAGGATTACTCAATGTAGCTCTCATCCTGGCCACCAAATCGAGGGCCATATTGCGCAAATCTTCCTAGAGGAATGGGGAGAAATAAAGAAATGTAACTGAAACAAACAGCACCACAAATGAACTACTTTAACGTAATAAACATTTTTGAAAATAGTTCACCTCCTCTTTTGCGTCCGCCATTTTCTTTTACATCTATTTATAAATGACAAGATGGGCTGGATCCACACAAAAATACAACAAGGGACAATGTGAACATGTGTGGCTAAGTTAATCAACATTCAAAACAGTATTTTACTGCATTGGATGTTAGCCTGCAAAATCAAATGCATTAACTCAGCCTCAATAAGAATAGCACTTTTAACGTTACATGTGAAAACAATTATGTTATGATTCTTAGTTGTCTAAGAAGTTTTAAAATGAGTGTGTCGGGCGATCAGCATCACAAGTGTTGGCTGAGGCATTAGCTACAGAACGAATATGCTAGCTAAAGTTACGTTACTTATTACTCATATGTAACGTTAATGTTACTAAACAAAACGTAGGCGTCATCGTTCGCAAATATATACATCGATGGTAACTGATTTAACTATATGCATTTCATACGTGCAGAGACATTTTATGTATATTAGAAAACCTCATTCTAATTCATTCACTTACCACTCTTCTTTGGTGGTAACTTAGCCCAACTCCGTGCTTCCTGTAATGAGAGCTGTCAATCAAGGTAGAAGGATGTCTCTGTGGTTGTGATTACGATGAAAGTGACCAATCATAAGAGGGCCAGTGCCCTCCCTAGGTCCCGCCCCCAAATTGTCAAAAGTCATGTAGACGCGAGGGAGCAGAAATCCACTGCGCGAGCAAAACAGCAGTCCGCGAGCAGAAGCCCGCTGCGCGCGAGCAGGATTCCATTGTACAAGCAGAGTTAACCTATGAGAGTATGCCAGGCGCTCGCTCGCAGCTACCGGTGCACCTCTCGGTTGTTGAATTTGTGCGCGATTACTTTTATCATGCCAGCTGAAGGTTCATTTTCGCGCCTGTGAAATAACATAATGTGCTCGTGAGCAAATTTTACGCGCTCGTAACTTTTGACTTAAAAATAACGCCATAGTGTGGGCTCTGCAAAAGTGCGCATCGAGGGCACATATCAACCCCAAAGTATGCGTGAGCAACCTTCTGAAACCTAAAATGAAAAATGAGACACCCTACGGTCTCATGGATTTCACAGACACATGAAATAAGTACACAAGACCGAAATTTCATATGAAGTGTGCCATCTGGGACAGGGCCTATGATCGTGAACCACAATAGCCACATATATGAGATAATTTTAATTTAGAATAATTTTTAATGTCATAGGATGTCATAGGTCAATATGTTTTGCAGCACCTGTCAACCTGGTTTGTCTCTGCCTTTTCTGTTATGCCCTGTTTGCCATTGTTCACCCTGCCTGTCTTGACAATTCTTAATAAAAAGCTGCAAATGGATTCCCCTGGCCTGACCCTGCCTCGTTACAACACATATGCTGCATCTGCTCGCTATCTGCCGAACGGCTCTGGTAGTTTCGCTTCAGCACTGATGATGTTGTAGGAATAGTGCGCTCTGGTTGGTCTGGATTATTCTGGATTTTTTATTTTATACAGAAATAAGTTATTTTGAATTCAGATGAGAATAAAGTTAGTGTTGATTAAAATGAAGGAAAACAAATATATTGATCTGAAATATAGCACATTCATTTTAAATTAATTTAGGTTCAATTACCAAACCGACAATCTTAATTTAATTTAAAGCAAACAATACATATGGGTTTTAATTTTTTTTAAACATGTATTTATTTATATATATCCAAAAAGACAAGGCCTTAAACTTAAATTTGAACAAGGGTTAAACTATTGTCACTGTAACACACACACACACACACACATGCAGTTTAAAAGCAAAAAAAATATTTATCCAACCCCATTTAAAAACAGTCTGTGAGTGCCATCTTTTGGACATTGATCATATTGCATAGGTTTTCATTTTGTGTCCTCAAACAGAGCACTAATTTGTTTATTTTTAAGTTACACATTTTACATTGATTAAAATAGAAAATCAAATTTTTTTTTTTTTTTAATGGTAGTATTATTTTATACAAAAAATTATAATTCTGATGAGAATAAAGTTAGTGGATAAAAAATTTAAGGAAAATATATATATATATTGATC
Organism: Semotilus atromaculatus; assembly: GCA_031834385.1. NCBI lineage: Eukaryota > Metazoa > Chordata > Actinopteri > Cypriniformes > Leuciscidae > Semotilus > Semotilus atromaculatus. The sequence continues at coordinate 9,745,702 of JAULUF010000030.1, forward strand.
TAATATAGCACATTCATTTTAAATTCATTCATCTTGAATCACCAAACATACAATATTAATTTTATTTAAAGCAAACAATATATTTAAAAGATATGTTCTATGCATATTTTGTCATTTTAATTAAAAAAATATCCATAAAGTGCTATGCAAAAAGACAAGGCCTTAGATATTTATTTATCCTTTTAATGCAGGACTAATTTTAAAATTAAACTAAGTGCACGGTCATTCATAACGGTGTGCGTCCACGGCGAGGAGGGAGCAGAACAAAGCAAACGTTTTTTAGTTCATTCTCCCATAGCAAATAATGGAAAACGAATCGGTTACCTAACGTAACCTCGGTTCTCTCTAGATGAGGGAATGAGTATTGCGTAAGCTAGCTTACGCTACGGGAAAGATTCATCTTTTCTGAGAAATTGAAGCCAAAAATTTATCCTATAATTTTGTATCCATTGTCAATGCAGTTCAGCTGCAGCAGACCATGAGCGGGCTAGCTAGCAGCTCATTGGTTTGCTCACAGGGAACTGCTTAAGCCTATGAGGAGACGCGAATGAACTCTCGGCCAATGAGAGTCAGACATGCTCTCATTGCGTCAGAACCCGCCGAGTAGGGCGTGGTCAGAGAGTATAAATATCGGCGTCATAGGCTGTAACTCTGGTTTTCATAGAATGATGCGAGAAACGCTAGTAGCACAAGCACGGCCAGGAACGCAATACTCGTTCCCTCATCTAGAGAGAACCGAGGTTACGTTAGGTAACCGATTCGTTCTCTTACGAGAGGTTCTCTCGTATTGCGTAAGCTAGCTTACGCTACGGGAACACCTGGTCAACGCCGTGCGTGCTAAGCATCCACTTATGAGTCCCAGGGGAGACCCGGGGGAACCCTTGATAGTGGGAATGAATATATGTACATGTGACAGGGTCAGCGGAGCGGGCCGGTGACTGTGTAGTACTAAGCACCTGATAAGAGGGACAGAGCGGGAACCGGTCTGTGTGAATAACTCTTTTTTAGTGCAGCTCACCAGAGAAGCTGTAACATACTAAATAGCTAGTAGTTTAGCCTGCAAGGCGGGAACTTCGATATTATAAAATCTAAGGGTGTCACGATTTCGATTTTAAATCGAAATCGATCGAAATTAGCTAGTAGTTTAGCCTGCAAGGCGGGAACTTCGATATTATAAAATCTAAGGGTGTCACGATTTCGATTTTAAATCGATCGAAATTAATTCACAATCTCGAATATCGAATTCAAAAATGGAATCGTCGATACTGCCACGCCCCCATGTCACGTCCAGTCGGTTTGCAAAGCGGGAAAAAACACGCGTGTTGAAGTGCTGCGAGTCCGAGTCCTCTACCTAACTATAGCTACAGCCTATGTATACAACCAGTCAAAAGATAGCATGGCAACTGCAGACGCAGGAGACCCATCGACAGGACTTGAACCCCTCCTCTTTCACTGAAGTCGCCGGTGTGGGACAGTTGGAGTATTTGTGAATTTCAGTGAGTCATGTTGACAACTTTCACATTCGCGTTCAAAGTTTGCGCTTCAAAAAAGCCACAGTTTGCAAGCTCTGCTACTGTATGTGCGTGTACCATATTCTTCCACTTTTTAAATTAAAACTTGACAAAAACAGCAGACTCAGACTCAGAACAGTATGAATCTTTATACAATAAATCTTGCATGGCACAAATAACTTGATTTTCCACCTCCACGAATGAGACGAGTGTCCTTCATTTCCGCACCGAGTCTATCTCTGCTGCACGCGCTGAGTTAAAGTGACAGCGCACAGTTCGTGCTCAAAATGAACATAATTTGACATGAAAATGTTATTCATCATAAATGCATTTAATTAAATACTACATTAAATAATATTTTTCACAGTCATGTTTTTACCTTAAGACCGAGGTAAAGCAAGGAAAACATAGATGTATCTGTTAAACCGTGTTTGTTTTGTTGTGAACTTGAATGTCATCTGAATAAGACTGCAGTTACAAAAGAGAAACTACATGGCAGGTTATTTTGCTTAAGTTTCTAATTGACTGAAGATATAAGTTATTGTGACATTATTTTGTTAATAAATGTTTTAAATTTGACAATGTAGTGTGGTATAATCTCAGGGCCCTGACCGGACACAGGAGATTAGAGTCAGATTCGTTATCGGATGCAGGCAGAGCCGATAGAGAAATAACTTGTGCCCTGAACGGGGTACCAATCGCTTTTGGGACATAACCATGTCTAGGTTTGAGAACGACTAAGGAGTCATTGGGCCCAAACTCAAGACAGGAAACGCTAGTGGACAGCGCGTGAAGGTCTCCCACACGTTTTACTGATGCGAGCGCAAGCAGAAAAACGGCTTTGAGCGAAAGGTATTTGAGGTCCACGGTGTTTAGTGGTTCGAATGGGGGGCCTTTCATAGCTTCGAGAACTATGGAAAGATCCCAAATCGGCACCGAAAGGGGGCGTGGGGGGTTCATCCTTCTAGCTCCCCTGAGGAAGCGGATGACCAAGCCGTGTTTGCCCAGTGACTGGCCGCGCCGGGGTTCAACGAACGCTGCGACGGCTGCCACATACACCTTGAGAGTGGACGGGGACCTGCCCTTGTCCAGCATCTCTTGGAGAAAGTTTAGCAAGGAAGGAACCTCGCATGACCGTGGGTCCAAATTTCTGTTGGTGCACCATTTTGAGAACACAGACCATTTAGACGCATAGAGCCTTCTCGTAGAGGCCGCTCTAGCCTGCATGATCGTGTTTAACACTCCCTCTGGCAAAGCAACGGGTAGTTGTTGATCACCCACGCGTGTAGCGCCCAGCGCTCTGGGTGGGGGTGCCAGATCGTGCCGCGAGCTTGGGAGAGGAGATCTGCTCTGACTGGAATGGGCCACGGGGCTGTCTGTGACAGCTGAGTGAGCTCCGGAAACCAAGTCTGACCCTCCCAACGCGGGGCTATGAGGAGCACCGAGTGGCGTGTTTACCTGATTCTCTGAAGCACCTGTGGTAGCAGAGAAACCGGAGGGAATGCATAAAGCGAGTGGCTGGGCCAGGTCTGGGCTAGCGCGTCGTCGCTCTTTGAGAAAAATATTGGGCAATGGGTGTTCTCTTCTGAAGCGAAGAGGTCCACCTCTGCTCTGCCGAATATTCGCCACAGCTTTTGGACTGTAAGAGTGTGCAGGGACCATTCCCGGGGGGAATGGGGTTCCTGGACAGACTGTCTGGACCGTCGTTCAGATGGCCCGGCACGTGCGTCGCTCTGAGCGAGAGCAGGTGACACTGCGACCAAACTAATATGCGTTCTGTCAGTCTGAAAAGATTTCTGGATCTGACTCCGCCCTGACGGTTTAGATAGGAGACCATGGCTATATTGTCCGAACGGATCAGCACGTGGTGTAGAGCCCTGCATTTCAGCCCGAGCCCGACGGGCCCCGACTTATTTACGACCCTAGGGCCGGGCTTCGGGCCAATTTTCACGTCATAGTTCACACGCGGGCCGGGCCTCGGGCCTGTTTTAGGCTTATATTTTTTATAGCCTATTTTAGACATTAATTAAAATATAATATGAGAAGATGACGATTGAAAAGCAAACATAGAAAGACGTTTTATAACCTATCACACTGATGTGTGACTGACACGACAGTGCTCGAGCAAACACACACACACAGGTTTCCCGGCGGCGCGATCCGAGACTCGTGCGACCGGCTCGTTCTAGTGTCCGCCAGCAGCAGAAGTAGCGAGCGTGACTTCAGCGCAGCTGGAAAAAGTGCGACTGGATTAAAACCTTCCACTGTGGATGCTGTGCTTTTTCTTCACGATGCTCTGTAAGAGACTGTTCTTATGTTAGGAAGATGTCTTGTTGGTTTTCGTTTGATTGGGCTTTATTTGTATTAGTCTGTTGGAAACTAGGCTATTTGAAATAAGAATGGCCATGCATGTTCTGTAGTGAACTTGAAGACTTGATTTTTGAGGTAAGATAACCTGCATGTTTGTTTTTAATTTAATTTAATGTAATTTATTTGATTTGTTTAGATTGTATTTAGCTCATTTAGTTTGCGAACGCTGTTGCGACTGAGCAGCAGAGCAGTTTGCCTCAACTTTTCAAAAATGATAATAAACGTTTAAACAAACTGTCTGTGTGATATGCTTAAATTGTTTTATATCTATGGATTTTATTGTAGCCAAGTAAGTGTTGATTTGAGAGGCTAAATGGATCAAACATGTTTAGCTCGCTTTCGGCTGCTTGGTCGTTATAAAAAAAAAACATTTGTCCAAATTAACTTAAATAAATGAAAATAAACTTACCGGTAACTACTTTGCCATTGAGAACATAACATATATATTTTAATGACTGCAACATAGTCAGGCTGTGATGTCAGGCAGGCAGGCAAACGGGCTCGGGTCGGACTTGGGCTGATAATTCTGATGAGCTGTCGGACACGGGCCGGGCTAGGGCCTGAGCGTCTCGGGCCAGGGCCGGGCTAGGGCCTAGATTTGAGGCCCGTGCAGGGCTCTAACGTGGTGACCGTGAATGCGCGGGAGAAAGCGCGTGAGCGCGTTCGCGACCGCCAACATCTCCAAACAGTTTATGTGGAGGAGGTTTACCCGTGTTGGATGCGTCTGTCGAGATAACTTTTCGGCGAGAAAAGGTCCCCCTGGAAACGCCCCGCTGAAACCATTCTGCCACAGTCCATGGCTGCAGAGCTGTGATACAGGTCTGCGTTACTTTTTATCAGCTGGCGGCCCGTGGTCCACGCGCGGTGAGACACACGGCTCTTCAACCAGAACTGAAGCGGGCGCATGCGCAGTAACCCCAGCTGGAGCACCGCGGAGGCTGAGGCCATGTAACCCAACGCCTTCTGAAACGTTTTCAGAGGTGTGAGTCTGTTCATCTGAAAAGATGCGGCGAGACGCTGAACACGGCGCGCGCGCTGTGTTGACAGACGAGCCGTCATCGTGACCGAGTCTAACTCTATACCCACGAAGGAGATAGTCTGACTGGGTTGTAGCGCGCTCTTTGTCCAGTTGACAGAGAGGCCCAGGGCTTTCAGATGGTCGAGGAGAACTGTACGATGAGACAGTAGCTCTCTCTGTGATTGTGCCAAAATCAGCCAGTCGTCCAAATAGTTCAGTATTCGCAGCCCCTGACTCCGCAGGGGGGGCGAGCGCCGCATCCATGCACTTCGTGAACATACGGGGTGCTAATCATAGGCCGAACGGAAGGACGGTGTATTGATAAACCTGGCCTTCGAAGGCGAAACGTAAGAATGGCCAGTGAAGGGGATTTATCTGAATCTGAAAGTACGCATCTTTCAGATCTAGTGAAATGAACCAGTCCCCCTGGCGCCCATGCGCGAGGAGTTTTCTGATAGTGAGCATTTTGAACGGTCTCTTCATGAGAACTTTGTTCAGAAATCTGAGGTCTAAGATTGGTCTGAGGCCGCCGTCTTTCTTGGGAACAAGAAAATAACGGCCGTAAAACCCCGACTCGCTCATAGACAGAGGAACTCTCTCTATAGCCCTTTTGCACAAAAACTTTGCTATCTCTGAACGGAGCAGCGTCACTGCTTCTGGGTTCACAGTAGTTTCTAGCCGTGCTCGAAAACGTGGAGGACGGCGGTGAAACTGTAAGCGATAGCCTAGCCTTATTGTGTTTAGTACCCACTGGGAGATTCCCGGAATAGCTTCCCACGCTTTGAAGCGTAACGCTAGGGGGTGAATGGCTACATGATCCCCGTCGCTGCACATAGCGGGCTGCGTGAGCGCGCTCATAGTATTTAAGACAGCGGGACTTATGCTCAGAGAGGAGTTTTTGGGCCGTGTAACAGAGTGAACAGAGGGGGGACGCGCACACGGGCTCGTGGGCGCGCTTATGCACCTGAACTCGAGCGATTTGGAACCGCTTTATGAGAGTGGACTCTGTGTGAGACACGGGAACTGAAGTGCTTTTGTGTATGAGTGAACACTGTGTTGTGGGCACATTTTCTACACAAGAGGCTTTTATGCTCTTTTTGCGATTTTTCTGGATCACCGTGAAAACGTCGTTTGTGCTCATGCAAGCGGGAAAAGAGACCGGCTTGGTAATGGCGGAATACACTGCTGTATTAGCCGCGTGCGCGGGGACAAACAGAGGGCGAAACTTTGACGGTGGTCCGGCCGCGGTGGGAGAGCGCCGTCTTTTTCTCAGCTGTGTTAGGCAGACTTCGAGTGATCAGGTTTCAGCGCGCTCCTAGGCCGAGGCCCCCGAGGCGGCGGCGGTCTGTGGCGGCTGTCAGAGCGAGAACGAGGGCGGCCGCCCTGGCGCCGCTGAGAAGTCTGACTGTGCTGAGCTGGGCGCTGGGGTGGGGCTCGTGCAGGAGGCTGGTCACGTGAGCGGCCTGCAGAGGAGCTAGTGCGACGAGGCAGAAAGAGGTTCATGGCCTGGGGGGCTTTCTGTACTTCGGAAAAACGGTCGACGATACCCGTGACGGCAGATCCGAAGAGGCCGGATGGAGAGAGCGGGGCGTTGAGAAAAGCGACGCGCTCAGAATCTCCGATGTCGGCGAGTGTGAGCCACAAATGTCTCTCAGGCACACAAATGGCGGCCATGCATTCCCCCAGGGCTTGAGCGGCATTTTTTTTAGCGCGAAGGGCAAGGTCCGTGGCGCTCCTCAAATCCGCGAATGGAGGGGAATTTCTTCCACTCTCATCCCATTCGCGAAGTTTTGTCACCCTGTAGAATCTGCAGGACGGACATGGAGTGAAGTGCAGAGGCTGCTTGGCCGGCGGCTGAATAAGCGCGGGCGTGAAAGCTAGAAGTCGCTCTGCAGGCTTTTAGAGGGAAGCACAGGTGATGAACGCCATCTCGTGGAGGGCGGGCACAGATGTGCGGCGACCAGGTCCTCTACAGGGGGAATGGAGAAATAGCCCTTCTCTGCGGCTCCATCCACAACGCGAAGCGGGGTGGAAGCGTCAGAGCGAGTTCTAGCAGAGAGCGGGGCATTCCAGGACTTCGCGAGTTCTGCGTGCAGTTCAGGCAGAAAGGGCGCGGCCCGCTTAGTGGCGGGAGTCGAACGCTGGCGGAAGTAGCTGCCGTCCATACGGTTGGTGGTCTGCTCGGGGGGAGGGGACCACTCGAGCCCAAGGCGTTCGACGGGTAACAGCGCGGGTCCCGGTGGATTCTCGGGCCGTGAGACCATTCCTCACTGTCTGAAGCGAGAAGCGAACATGTCTCCTTGATGTCCGCGGCGTCATCTGAGGCAACAGAGCAGGCACTCGCCGGCAGCTGTATGTCCGGAAGCGGCGGAGACGGAGAGCGGGAGGCGACAGACTCCGGCGGGATGAACGCTTCAGGCTGGGGTTCCGGCGGCCTCTGAGAGCGGCGTTTCTTCTTCCGCGGCGAAGTCAGAGGCGGCGCGGAAGCATGTTTAGTGACCTGAAGTCGAGCCCACAGGGTCGACAACGGCATGTTTTCGCAGAGCTCGCAGCCGCCGTCGGCGAGGGTGAGCTCGGTGTGCTCCAATCCGAGGCAGAGAGCGCAGATGACGTGGCGGTCTCCGCCCTCGAGGGGAGCGCGGCAAGAACCGCAGGAAATTTTTAGAGACATCTTGAAAAAGACGCTCAGCTCTTTAGGATACAATATAGGAAGCTTTTGTAAAAAGGATACAAATCCGTCGGATGGCGCTAGCTCGCAGGACGGCTGAAGGTGGCGAAGACGGCCGGCTTCCTCAGTCTCCCAGATGCTCGCTAAGTTGCCTTTTCAACGACGGCGGCTTCTCTCAAGATCAGCAGATGCGTGTAGCCTCGCTGAAGAGATGAAAATCAGAGTTACAGCCTATGACGCCGATATTTATACTCTCTGACCACGCCCTACTCGGCGGGTTCTGACGCAATGAGAGCATGTCTGACTCTCATTGGACGAGAGTTCATTCGCGTCTCCTCATAGGCTTAAGCAGTTCCCTGGGAGCGAACCAATGAGCTGCTAGCTAGCCCGCTCATGGTCTGCTGCAGCTGAACTGCGTTGACAATGGATACAAAATTATAGGATAATTTTTTGGCTTCAATTTCTCAGAAAAGATTAATCTTTCCCGTAGCGTAAGCTAGCTTACGCAATACGAGAGAACCTCTCGTAAGAGAACGCTCGCTCTGCTCTGGACGTAAGTATTTTATTTTCATTTTAGCGATTTAAATGCGCTAATTTTGAAATGAGATTTTTTTTTTAATATATATATATATATATATATATATATATATATATATATATATATTTATATAAAGACACAGATAATATTACTTGCCTGACCTGATTAGAACATTGAAAAAATTAAAAAAAAATAACTAGGGAATCACTAAACCGAGAGAATTATTATGATTTGATGATACACTCAAAATATTCCACAACAAATTCTTTAAATTTAATGATATTCAGAACAGAACACGAATAAAAAAAATAACTATAATCAAGCCAAAACTAAATAATTTAAAACAAAAGTAAAAGTAAGTGGCTCACGTAAATCTCTCTTTAGAATCTAAATGTTGCAACATTTGCGATGTATTTGGATGCTAAACTATTCTTTATTATAGGCTTTGTACTTCACTCACGTTACAATATCGACGGAAAAAATCATCCTCTTCACTTGTGCAAAAATGCGCTTGGTAACATCACAGTGGAGCGGTTGCTTACGCGGGCACGGGCGCGATCGAACTGTGTGTGTGTGCTTGTATGTGAGAGAGAGAGAGACGCGGGCGCGATCGAACTGTGCGTGTGTTTGTTTGTGTGTGCGTGTGTGTGAGAGAGAGAGACGCGGGCGCGATCAAAGTGTGTGTGTGCGTGTGGGAGAGAGGCGCGGGCGCGATCGTACTGTGTGTTTGTGTGTGTGTGTGCACGCGTGCGCGTGTGTGAGAGAGAGAGTGGCGTGCGCGATCGAACAGTGGAAACATAGGCTACTCGTCATTTTGTTCCAGGACATCATTCAAACTGCAAACTGTTTACTTATATTTGTGTACACTCCTATTTTTTATAGTCTATGGTGCAATAAAACACAAAATCCTCAGTCACATATCTAATATATTTATTTAGAAATATTATTTTGAACACAAGATGGCAGTATAGCCCTATCTATGATTTTGTGTTTAAACTATCACCTGAAGAGAATCCCCCTCCCCTCCCCTCCCCTCCCCTCCCCATAAATTCGTTTCATCGCCACGGCCAAACCGTTCGCGCTGTTCTTGACTTCACGCACAACGAGTTTGATAGCTATCGAATGAATTACCTAGGAGGAATACTTCGTTTTCCAGAGGATGAGTTTCCAAACAACCCATAATAACTGACTTCCTGTTGGGCTGACGTAAAACTTAGAGCACGAAAGTTGTTCGGCCCGATGAGATCTATAAGTGTACCGAGTTTCATATTATTACATGCAAGCGTGTTTGATATATGGACAAGTGTTCGAATCCCATTCCATTTTGGTGCTGTCGAGCCCCCCTGCCACGCCCGGGTACTAGCTTCGGCCCGGCCCTGATGGCCGCGGGTTCTGACCCGTGTGCAAAGTTTCGAGAGTTTTCGAGCATGTTAAGGCCCCCAAAAGCCCCTGAAACCTTGAAAAACAATAATTATAAGCATTCTCACTCAACAGAGAAATCCCCCTCCCCTCACAGACACAGAGGTATGCAGAGAGAGGGAGAGAGGGACAGAACATTTTCCAAAACATCCACATTCAAACCAAAATATCTGACTTCCTGTTGTTCGGAGCTAATAACTGTAAATTAGAAAGTTGTCCGGCTTGATCCGGACAATATACGTACCGAGTTTTATGATTGTAGGTAAAACTATAAAACTAACACCCCCACTTTTATCAAAAGGTGGCGCTACTGAGCCCCAGCACCACGCCCGTTTCTGAAACTTTGCACATGTCTACTGGCTAATAAATGTTACATTTCTGTCGAGTTTCATGCAATTTCAAGCAATTTCAGGCATGCTAAGAGTCTCAAAAGCATCCAAAAAGAATTTTGTTGCGTTGCCATGGCAACAGTATCTAAGATATCAACAATCCTTTCACAGGTCTATATCTGGCATGTGTCTACATTATACAAATCAAGTTTGAAGCAAATCGGGTAAAAATAAGAGGGCGATTTCAAAGCATTTTGAAAGTGACACACTTCCTGCTGCCAGTTGGTGGCGCTATAACTTTGACTCACAATAGTCACATCCATGAGATCGGCCTCTTACAACGAACACACTGCTGAAGTTTCATCAAGATCAGTTAATGTATGCAGAAGTTATAACACACTTCCTGTTTCACGTTTCTCATCTGGTAAAGAATAATAATAATCCTAAGGAAAACAATAGGGCCTTCGCCTTTTCAAGGCTTGGGCCCTAATAATAATAAAGAATAATCCTAAGGAAAACAATAGGGCCTTCGCCTTTTCAAGGCTTGGGCCCTAATAACAAATAATCCTAAGAAGAACAATAGGGCTCTGCGCCCTTTCCGGGCTTGGTCCCTAATAATAATAAACAGAGCAATTCCAAGAGGGTCCTCTCACCATCGGTGCTCGGGCCCTAATAAACAGAGCAATTCCAAGAGGGTCCTCTCACCATCGGTGCTCGGGCCCTTATAAATATTATATTTATTTATTTATTTATAGAAATTAAAAATAATAATCATAAATCCTCCAAAAACTGCACAAATGTTGAGTAAAAACATTAATAAACAGAGTAAAATTATATTTGTTAAAAAAATATATATTGTTCTGTTACAAAATTAAATCTTATTGTCTGGGGTCCAATAGACCCCGAAGACCACGAGTGTGACTTTTTTTTAAAGACCATCAGAGGGTTAAACAGAACAATTCAAAACGAAAGACAGTCTGCTTATGTAATCCGTATGAAATGTGCATTTCTCTCTGGCGTGTTCACTGATTGCGAGTCCACGTCATCAACTTGATCTTTGCAGGACACTTACTGAAAACACTTGTTCATTAATAAACATTTAAAATGTCTCCTTGCTATATTTGATGTATTCATAATCATTATGTTTGCCAGTTATTGTGACAGCTTTTAGGTGCTTTATTGGCAGCGCCAGCTGCGCCACCCTTACATGAATCACCGCACCCGCATTTTTAAAAAATATTAATTTATCGGCCATTATAAATGCCGATACAGATAGTTCGGAAAATGCCTATTATCGGCCGATAATATCGGCCCGCCGATATATCGGTCGGGCTCTAATATAAATGCCTTTTTTTTTTTAAATCCCATTATTTTTGCCTATACATATAATTTCATGTCATTTTTTTTTTTAAACAATCGAGCCCTGGTGTCCAACATTGAGGTCATAGCAAAACATATGAATAAAATATATATATTTTTTTTTTAGCATTTGTCTTTTATGCTCTTAACAATGTGATCACATGAAAAAAAAAAAACTTCTAGACTACAATAACAACATAGCGTGTCTTCTGAGTGACGGTCCAACATCAGGTAGGTTAAATATAGGCTCTTTAAAGCTATACACAAAATTTGTAAATGTTATTGAAATAAACAGATAGCCCACTTCCCTATTTTTCGGATTTTGGAAGATGTGTGATAACAGTTGAAATTGTTGTCGTAAAGGCAAAAGCAACACACCCCTAATCCAAATGTAGACTGGTCTGTCGGCGCCCTCCCTCTACGTCACCTAGCAGCAGCAGCACTGCGTCAGACACGTTTCTGGTGTGCAAAGACACAGAAAACGCATCGCAGCGGCCACGCAACAGAAATGCCACGCTCACGCCACGTGTGTCACACCCTGCCTTAGAAGTGCTGGGGCTCGAAAGTCTTATTGGGGCCCCAGCTCCACTGAGGTTCTGTTGACCTTCATCTAGTAGGATACCAGTGAGAAGGTTCCTCCGCTCATAGAATGAGAGTGGGAACCATCAACTATTGGACAAAGTACCCTATCAAGACATCCCCTGAGACAGTTTTCTGCAATTTAAGTCAGTGTCAGTGTGCCCACAGGTATTAAAGCAACACCAAGGAACTTTTCCTCTGTGGTCGCCCTACAGGTTGGAAGCGGAATTGCCACTGTCGTAAATAATTTAGCCTACCGCAGCCTACTGTCGCACGCGCAAGCTCGCTGTTTATCCAGTTTATCCAGCTTTGGAATCAACAATGTCCACGGACAAGGTAGAGTATGATGCATGATTTTATGAAAGACATCACAAACGAAGAAAAACTAAATAATGACATTGCTTGCTTTTTTATATATAGCTTTTATTTTGTGTAACAGTAAACTTGAAACGGTATAACAGCAAGATATGGCACCCCTTCTCCTCCTTAAGCTCACGCCAGCGAGCAAACACTGGCCCAATTTTGATCCTTGTCCGGCCTTTTACTTGATCACTCACCCTTTTCCTTTTCCTTTTCCGAGTTTCCTCCGACAAAACCTTTGTCTTAGTTTTTGTTACTGCTTCGGCCATGACAAAAACATAAGCACGAATGCCGGAAAACAAACGCTGGTTGGCCACTCGTCCGAATTTGAGGAAGTGGTGGGGGAAGTGACGTATGGCATAAAGCAGTCGAATTTTGTAGCTCTTTTTGTGCTTGGGTTAATACCCGAAACCCAAAGTTACATAGTGCCAGTAAAAGCGATACAGACCACGTCAGGCTATGGCAGACGTGTCATTTAACCTATTGTAAGTCGATGTACCATCACAAGGGTCTTGGACATATATTATGAAGGTTGAAAAACTACATAGTGTTACTTTAACTGACAGGTCTTCTATAGGAGTGTGTAATCTATATGCTCACCTAACAATTCGGCTATAATTAATTACTATTACTCAGTGCTTAAATGCATAGTTATACTGTAACAAGGACACCTTAAAATAAAGTGTAACCAAATTAAAAAAATTTGGTGAACTATCCAATTAATTACTAATCAATGGCTTATGTAGCCAGCTTATGTAAGCTAGAAACATGTGTATTATGCTTAGCTCATGTTGTATTTTTTCAGCTTTGGTTCCTTCAGCTGGGAGTGGGATCCAGCTGGTCTAAAAGATGTATAAAAGCAAAAATGTTCTGTAAATAAGCCAGACTATTTGCCAGTTTTGCTCGGCCCACTTGTTGAGAAATTCAGAGTAGCACATTTTTGCTTACTGTCTTTGCTGACAGTCTTACTGTCTTCATGAAATGTCAATAACATGTATTATTTACTGTCATGCGATATACATTCAGCATTGTAAAGCTTTCAGGTTTTGGTGTAGGCATGTGCTGCTGACACATGCAGTCCCTAATAATAGCACTTTCCAAGTTGAAACAAAGAGTTTTGGAATTATGATTGTAATTATGATTTGCCATTTTATTTCCCTTCACTTTCTCACTATCTAGAAAAATAAAAAAAACATATTTCATGTAGTTTAACTTAAAAGAGCAGTCATGAATGACCAATGTTGTGAAAAAACATTACTATTTTGACTGTGAAGCACTGGTTCTTAAAGTGAGGATAAACCTGGGGCCGTATTCACAAAGAATTGGTGAATTTAGGAGCAACTCCTAAAAATAATGGGCGTGTCACTCCTAACTTTAGGACTCCTAATTCTAATGGGGGGTGAGACATTTCCCCACCACTTTTGAAACATCTCGCGGCAGGCGGCACAGATGTACCAATACAAATAAAAAATCTCCAGTTAGCAGAGCATTCGTTTCGTTCGTTTGTTGAATAAGAGGCGATCTAGCGCTGAAATGTGTTGTTTTTCAATCAAGTGATGATGTGCTCGTTGCCGCTGCAGACAGATATGAGTGGCGCGGATACGGTGTTCTCTTGAGGCTTGCGCGGCGCAAAATGAATGATACATTACTTCAATAGGAGCCACTTTTCCTTGCTTTAAGTAGTCTATTTAGGCTAATAGGATGTCAATTAACCAAGCAAGTGTTAATGCAAGTGTCGTTTTTCATTAGTAGGCAAGTGGCGGTTTTCATTAGGTTATTAGGCTACCTTAATTTTATTTTATTTAATTCACGACTTTTCTCTCTCTCTCTCTGCCTTTTTAGAATTACACTTCACTGGGGCCTGCACAAACATGTCATTATTATATATGCATTTCGATGACATTACTATTATTATTTTGTGTAGGACACAGACATTAGATGTCGTAATTCCATGATTTGTTGCGTCTGTGTTATGTTCCGCGTGATGGCCCTGTCATCTAACAACCAATCACCACCGTGATCATTGCGAGGAAGCTCGTGCATGAGAATTGACGTCATCCATATCAACGAAGACTCACTCTTAGTTTAGGAGTTGTCATTTTTCCTTACTAAGAGTAGGTCTGAAAGGCGTTGTGAATAACTTTTAAGAGAAAACTCCTAGCTAAAATATTTTAGTGCGATTTAGGAGTACTCCTAGTGATAAGATAAAATTCTTTGTGAATACGGCCCCAGATGTTTAAAATCAATATTGAAGGATAAATTATACATATTTCAGATATAGGACTTCCAAATTTATAAATATAGCCATTTATAAAAAATAAAAAAGACAAAGAAAGAAAAGAAATTACTCTTATTAGACAATGAAATTCACACTAAAACTTGATACTTGAAGAAAATAATAATCATTTTCATTGTGGCGCAGAGATGAAAAATTATTATTATTAATAAGATATTTTATATAAAAAAGGGGAAATGCCCTTGTGGAAAATGTGGTTAAAGTATGGTACAGGTTTAAAAACTGTCACATTCAATCTAATATGATGGATTTATAGGGCTTATACTATACAGTAGGCTATCTTGGTTAAGTTGAAAAAGTAATTTTCAGGTCTATGCTCAAACAAATCGGCTGATAAAACACATGACTGTCACAGTTGTCACCAGTCACGTCTGTCCTGTTCAGTTTATCCCGCCTGTCGTATCAGTTCAGTTATAACACCTGTGTCCTGTTAATGATCCTCATCTGTTTCACCTGTCTTCACTCTATCAATGTTAATTATCCTCATCTGTTTCAACTGTTTCTGTTCTTCTGTGTTTGTATTTAGTTCCCTTGTTCAGTTAGTCTTGGTCTGTGGTCGTATACTTGTATTTTGAGTGAAACCCTGCCTGTCTGTACCTGTGGTATTGTATTTTGTGATTAAACTCTTGCATTGGAGCCTTCAGCCTCTTCGTTTTATCCACTTGCACTCAACCCGTGACAATGATGTGGGAAAATGCCATGTGCATTCTGAAGTTAAATGAAAAGATGAATATATGTAAATCTGTTTCAATTTGAGATTTATTTTCCAAAGCCCTTAAAGTATAATATGAGAAACACAATGTATTTTTCAAATAGTCGGATCATCTAGGTGTTAGCTTGTGTTCATAACAGATGTGTGTCTGTGTGTGTGTCAAATCCCCTGTTTTGCTTATGTTGATGTGGTCCAAACACGGATCTACACTGAAACTCTACACTCTACATCTACCGTTTCTCATACAGAAAGCACATTTGAGAGCTCACAAATGAGACATTCATCCACAACAATGCGGCCCCTTTACACAGCATGACATTACAAAACCCAGCAAGCTACATGGAAACTAACCAACTAGGAAGCAAATAAAAAACTCTGAAAACAGAAGAGAAACTAGCTGTGCTTGCCCAGCCCAACATGTTCCTGCTTAAACCTTGTTTAAAGGGGACATATCATGCTAAATCTACTTTTTTAGCCCTTAAATGCCTTTTGTTGTATATATGGAGTGTTTATAAGTACAGAAAAGTTTAAATTAGTCTCTTCAGGAACTCCGTTGATATCTTTATATTCTGTTTTGGTCACATTTTTCAACCGGTTTCGATTTTCTGTAATCTATGACGTTTTTTGAACGTCACAGTATTTGCAGCGGAACTGCCAAATAAGGACATCGACTTCTGGCCCAACACTTCGGGCAATCCGCCATTTTTATTTCTCGCTGCAATTTTGTAGTCCAAGTTCAAGGATGCAGAAGTTACGAGAGGGTACGTCAAAATGTTCGGTTGTTGGATGTAGTAACCCACATGCTTCATTACACCGTCTCCCAGCATCAGAAGGCCTGGTTGAGTTTTATTTTTCACGGAAATGTACCCACATCTGTGGGTAAAGCCATTTTTGTGTGCGCGAAGCACTTCAAGGATAACTAACATTACTTCAGCAACCTCCGCCAGTATAAAGAAAGATTTGCCGATAGACTTCGTCTGATTGAGGGGTCAGTTCCTTCTATCTTTGGAGACGACGAACAGAGCACTTTGGTAAGCTGTAAATAACGTTAATAAAAATAAAGTACTACTTTCTTAAAACACACGGTGGTGATGGTTTAGCAGTTCTTGTTAGTGAGCTTGTTTTAACAAAAGAAATAATCGACTATTCTTTAATTGTTTATAATATAACTTATATTTTGTTTTGTGAGTGTTAAATAGTCGTTGTAAAACATGCAGTATTGTAGTAGTGGACATGGATGGAGAAGTTACTGTAAATCAGAGGTGGGAGACTCGAGTGATATGACTTGACTCGAGTCAGACTCGAGTCGCAATTTTCTGGACTTGAGACTCACCCCGGATTTCCACCAACTGCAGAACAGCCGCGGATCGGCTCCGCTGCGTGTCGGATCCGTGCTCCGCCGTCCTTCAATACCTACCAGATCCGGATTTGTTGCGGAACGGCTGCGGCTATGACTGACACGAGGAGCCACGAGATCTCGCGAATTCACGTATGATCGCGCGATATAACAATCTTCCCTGTGCTGAACTGCTGCGGCGCTCTCCGGCATCCGGCAAAAATAGAAACTCTGCCGGCTCCGGAGGGCTGCAGTCAGTGAAAATACACACATTGACTTTAATGGAAACCTACTCCGCCGCCGTTCCGGAGCGGATCTGCAGCCGTTCCGCAGATTGGTGGAAATTGGGGGTTAGGCTACTTGACTAGATCTCTGAAAAGACTCGACTTGACTTCAGACTTGCTCCTTGTGACTTAGACTTGCTCCTTGTGACTTTAGACTTGCTCCTTGTGACTTTAGACTTGACTCGGACTTGTGCCTATTTACTTGAAATGACTTGTGGAAAATATTCGCACAGCGAGAAGTAAAGCCTTGGGTATACTCGACACGTCCGTACGAGCGCGAGTCTCTGCTGATTGTGCGCGCACCTCCCCAAACGGACGAGGCGTTTATACTTGACGCGCTCGCCGTTGTGCTATTCTGTGAAACGACAGGGGCCGACTGAAGTTATTGTCCTCTTAACCATCAGGAATCAACGTGAGAAGAAGAAAGGTCCACACGTGACAATGTTTATTTTAGTACATCACACTACAAAAAGAATCGTGTAAAATCCAGTAAACCCTTAGATTATTACTTCAGTGATATTAGAAGAAAATATGTGGATATAAAAACATGTAGGCTTATGTATTTCATACAACTAACGATCTCTTAAAGGGGCTATATGGAACTTTTTCCCCAAAATAAATGTAATAATAGCCTTTTTATTTGACCATTATGACTCAAACATCTCCTGGTGAGCATACTGACACCTTGTCCGCTCACAGTGGGTGCACCTATAAGCCTGTATCCTATTTTTCCTATTTTCTGTCGGGTCGGATTTTTCCCGCGCTGTCTGCGGATGTGACGTCGAGCGCGTTCAAGTTAAATGTTTCAGATCACTCTGCCACCACCGCTAGTCAGCAAGTAGCCTACACTCGCAAGCAGTGCAATGGAATATATGTATTTGACTGTTCTTACCTCTGTAAGCATAATGTTGACCTCCTTGGAGCAGATGACTTGTGAAGTGTGCACGTACGAGCGCGCTGCGAGAGCGAGCAGAAAGGAAGAGCAGTTCGGTTTTTTGGCCACAGGTGTCAGTCGCGAGTTTAAATTTCAGAAAAACGCATAGCCTCTTTAAATATTTTATTAGTTCACTAAACATTTAATTAAAGGTCCAATACGTAAGAATTTTGTAATAAAATATCCAAAAATCACTTGCACAGTGTGATATATTTCCTGCAGTTGTGTATGTGTACAATATTCCAAAAGTCTCCAAAGATTTTTTATTTCAGAGAAATTCCAATTTTAAATAAGTGGCTGTCCCAGAAAAAAATGTTGCCTGTCAATGACGCAATATCCGCGATATTCTCGGTTTCCGCTCGTACGTTCTGCCATAGCCATGACGTAACCATGGCGACAACTGCATAGTGCGTAACGTTTATCGGCACATAAACATTGTTCAGCTCCACGTCCGCGACTTGACGGAGCTCCACGTCCGCGACCAACTTGGATTTGACAGAGCTCCACGTCCGCGACCAACTTGGATTTGACGGAGCTCCACGTCCGCGACCAACTTGGATTTGACGGAGCTCCACGTTCGCGACCAACTTGGGTTTGACACAGCTCCACGTCCGCGACTAACTTGGATTTGATGGAGCTCCACGTCCGCGACCAACTTGGATTTGACACAGCTCCACGTCCGCGACTAACTTGGATTTGATGGAGCTCCACGTCCGCGACCAACTTGGATTTGACAGAGCTCCACGACCGCGACTAACTTGGAGCAACACCGCTCTTGCACATACTTTATTAGACAGGTGAGCAAATGTACATTAAACAAAAGAATGTAACGTTACCTATCTGTGTTTCATTGTAACCACATACTGTCAATAACATCACTTATAAACAATGCGAGATACATACATAGGCGTATGACGTGAGAGATCAATAATATGTTGATTCACCTAAAAAATAAATAAATCAAGTGATCGTTATATTGCTCTATGTACTTAATGCTTTTTATAACTTGTTTTTTGACCGAGATTATGGCAGTGCAATTAAATACAATCGTCTTGTTAAATATAGCCATTACTTGTAAATTCGTTCAAATTCACTTTGAGTATGATTGGTTTGAACACGTAAAACAACACGGCATTAACCATAAACATGTAAAACTGTGCAGCATTAACCCAACAAATCGTTTGACAAATAGCTGTAACAGCTAACATTTCGCGTTCCTTGCAGTTAATTCATTATGATGACATAAAATATTGCGATTAGACGTACAGGTAAAACAAAAACGAATAAATTACCTAATCCGTGATCATGATTCATTAATTTCATAACATCTCTGGATGGTGAAAACGACATCTCCGCGTTGAGTATGAACAAGGCTTCAGTGGTTGGTTGGTCTGGGCCAACGCAAAGGTTCTCTTACCAGAGGTTCTCTCGTATTGCGTAACGCTACGGGAAAGATTCATCTTCTCGAGATATTGAAGCCAAAAAACAATTATCCTTAATTTTGTATATATTGTCAACGCAGTGCAGCAGCTAGCAGACCTAGAGCAGGCTATCTTGCGTGCTCATTGGCTGCCCTGCGGCAACTGCAGCAGCCTACCAGTGACCCCTGCGTGACGTGACGCCCGCGCCTTCATAGCGTCATAGCCCGCCAGAATGGGCGTGGCTTAGCGTATAAATACAGGGGCTGTAGGCTGATTTCCCTGATTTTCGTCTCTTCAGCGAAGCTCTCCGCATCGCTGGATCAGAGAGAAGCCGCGCCGCCGCCGTCGTTGAAACAGCGAGCTAGGACAGCGCTGAGGAAGCCGGCCGTCTTCGCCACCTTCAGCCATCCGTGCGAGCTACGCTATCCGGCGGCGTATCCTTTTTAAGCTCTGTTTTCTGCGTTCTACACTTCCTAAAAGAGCAGCGAGACGTCTTTTTCAAGATGTCTCGCACTTCCTGTGGCTCGTGCAGAGCCCCGTTCAGCGTCGGAGACCGCCATCTAATCTGCGCTCTCTGCCTGGGCTAGGAACACGCGCGAGGAACTTCCGTTTTTCGACCCTACGGGCTCGAATCGAAGTCTTAAACCACGGCGCCACGCGGCTAGCTCTCCTTACGTTACAGGAGAGCTACCCCGCCCTCGCGTCCCCGTGCGCGCGTCATGCAGAGCCCTCTCGAGCTCTCTGCATGACCCGGACGGGCATCATCTGTGTCCCATGTAGGTCCCGCGTCCACTACTAGTGCGCGCGCCCTCATATAAACACTGTTCCCACAGTACTGCTCGACCAACGAGCACGCGGCTAGCTTTCTTTACGTTACAAGAGAGCTACCCCGCGCGTCATGCAGAGCCCTCTCGAGCTCGCTGCATGACCCGGACGGGCATCATCTGTGTCAGATGTAGGTCCCGCGTCCACTCCTAGTGCGCGTGCCCTCATACAAACACTGTTCCCACAGTACTGCTCGACCAACGAGCACGCGGCTAGCTTTCTTACGTTACAAGAGAGCTACCCCGCCCGAAGCATTGGATGCGTGGTAAGAGCAGAATTCTATCTGCGTCACATGTAGGTCCCGTGCTCACTACAAGTGCGCGCGCCCTCATATATAAACTGTTCCAAGATGGTTGAGTCCCGCCGCGGCCGGACCGCCATCAAAATGTCTCGCCCTGTCAGTCCCCTTAGAAAGGCTACGGTGTATTTGGCAGCCAACGAGCCGGTAATGCAACCCGCTCGCCTGCACACATCAGCCGTTGGTGTCTTAAGTGTAGAGAATGTGCCCACATCTCGGTGTTCACCCCTACACACACAAGCACAAATACCCCCCGTGTCTCGCAGAGCCCACTCTCTTAAAGCTGGCAAATGCCGCTCGAGTGCTAGATGTAGGAAACGTGCCCACAACTCTGTGCTCACGCCTTTTTTCTGCCCGCTCTGTCACACGGCCAGAACAGCCTCGTATATGTCAGGTTATGAATGTAAGTTACGTGCCCGCTCACGAGTGCTCACGCTTACTAACAGACACATTCGCCTCCGGCGCTGCTGGCACATTACAAAGTTTTCACAAACGTTCCCCGTTCAAAGCAGCCGGGACGTCACATGAAAAACAGCCAGCTGTCGCTGTCAACGAACCGCCTTATTCAAGTACTCATATTGGTCAGGCTATGAATGAAAGTTGCGTGCCCGCTCACGAGCGCTCACGCTAACTAACAGACACACCGCCTCCGGCGCTGCTCGCATTACAATGTTTTTACAAATCATTCCCCGTTCAAAGCAATCGGGACGTCACGTGTAAAACAGCCAGCGGTCGCTGTCAGCGAGCCGCCTACTCACATACTGGTCGGGCTATGAATGTAAGTTACGTGCCCGCTCACGAGCGCTCACGCTTACTAACAGAGACACCGCCTCCGGCGCCGTTCGCACATTACAATGTTTACACAAAATGTTCCCCGTTCAAAGCAACCGGGACGTTACATGTAAAACAGCCAGCGGTCGCTGTGAGTTGTTTTCACAGCGACCCAGAGAAATTTCTCAAAAAGAGCATAATGTCTGGTTATCCGGCTCACGCTGTTGGTGTTGTATGTGTAGAGAAAGTGTTCACCCCTACACACAAGCACTACACGTCCCGTGTCACTCACAGAGCACACTCTCATAAAGCGCAGAAAAGCCGCTCGAGTGTTGAGTTTAAGAAATGTGTCCACAGGTTGTGCCCACTATCTGCCCGCTCTGCTGCACGGCCGTTGAAACAGGTTATAAATGTAAGTCTCGTGCCCGCTCGAGAGCGCTCACGCTTACTAGCATACACTTCCGCCCGGGCGCCGCCCGCGCGTTTGAATGTTATCACAAAGCGCAGGGCGCTCATAAGACGCACCCCACCCAAAATGATCGGGGCGTCAGATACATTGTGAGTCTCGTGCCCGCGCACATGCGTTCACGCTTACAAAAAAGGTTTTTCCGCCCAGAGCACTGCTCGCACGTCAAAAGTGAACAGAAAATGTTCCCCATCCCTTATGATTAGGACATCACACATGATTCAGTCTATCACGGCTGTCAGCAAGCAGCCGTTGCCTAGCACCGAGAGCGCGCGCGCGCCACGCTCCTTGCTCCGGTTTAGCCTCTCGAGCCCGCAGATGGCGGCGATCAGAGCCCGGAGCCCATCCGGAGCCCATGCTCACATAGCAGCGTTGGAAAATATCCCAGGAATTTCAGAATGGGTGCTAAGCACAATAAGGCACGGCTATTCACTGCAGTTCATTCGCCGTCCCCCGCGCTTTCGAGCCCGGACCATGACAGTGGTGAATGCGGAAGTAGCACACCTACTTCATGCAGAAATAGCGAAGCTGCTGTGCGAAGGGGCTATAGAACGGGTGCCGCCTTCTCTGAGCGAGTCAGGCTTTTACAGCCGTTACTTTCTCGTGCCCAAGAAGGACGGAGCCTTCAGGCCCATACTAGATCTGAGACATTTGAACAAAGTGCTTGCAAAAAAACGTTCAAAATGCTGACGACCAGAAAAATTCTCGCGGTCCCTGCACCCCCAAACAGTCCAGAAACTGTGGCGCCTTTTTCGGCAGAGTGGAAGTCGACCTATTTGCGTCAAGGGACAACGCTCATTGCCCGATATTCTTTTCAAAAGACGAGGACGTGCTGGCCCAGTCACTTTCCTACAAGAGCTGTTGGATAAGGGGAGGTCCCCATCCATGCTCAAAGTATATGTGGCGGCCGTGGCAGCGTTCGCAGAGTCGAACACTGCGTGCTCCGCCCCGTTCAGGCGTTCAGAGCAACTTTTTGTTTCGTTTGGTGGGCGCGTCAAGGGTCTAGCCGCCTCGAAACAAAGCCTATCCAGATGGATAGTGGATGCTATAGCAGCTGCTTACGCGTCGAAGGGTCTGCAATGCCCTCTGGGCATCAGGGCTCATTCCACTAGAGGCATGGCCTCATCGTGGGCGTGGTCCAGCGGGATTTCTATCCGCGACATATGTGTAGCGGCGGGC
Source organism: Semotilus atromaculatus (assembly GCA_031834385.1). Taxonomy (NCBI): domain Eukaryota; kingdom Metazoa; phylum Chordata; class Actinopteri; order Cypriniformes; family Leuciscidae; genus Semotilus; species Semotilus atromaculatus. Next base: position 9,768,375 of record JAULUF010000030.1, read on the forward strand.
TGGAGCTCCCCCTCTACCTGTCAGGTTCTATAACCTAGAAGTTCCCGCCCTGCAGGCTAAACTTTTGTCAGTAAAAGTGAGATGTGTGTTCTGCCTCGACCTTCGTGCTCAGACCACTCTCATGTGACCTAGCTCTCCTGGTTGAGCTGCACCAGTGGGTTATGTGCTATACGCTTATACAGCTGCTCTGCATTCCCTATGTGTGATTATGTACAAGTGATGGCCCGCGTGTGGATGCTTGGCGCGCACGGCGATGACAAAAAGTTCCCGTAGCGTAAGCTAGCTTACGCAATACGAGAGAACCTCTCGTAAGAGAACGATACTCGGTTACTAACGTAACCTCGGTTCTCTCTAGAGAGGGAACGAGTATTGCGTAACCGGCCGTGCTCGCGCCACGAGCGACTTTCGATTCAGTCGACGAAAACCAGGGAAATCAGCCTACAGCCCGTATTTATACGCTAAGCCACGCCCATTCTGGCGGGCTATGACGCTGTGAAGGCGCGGGCGCCTTCATTGGGCGTGACGTCGCGCAGGGCTCACTGGTAGGCTGCTGCAGTTGCCGCAGGGCAGCCCATGAGCACGCAAGATAGCCTGCTCTAGGTCTGCTAGCTGCTGCACTGCGTTGACAATATATACAAAATTAAGGATAATTTTTTTTGGCTTCAATATCTCGAGAAGATGAATCTTTCCCGTAGCGTAAGCTAGCTTACGCAATACTCGTTCCCTCTCTAGAGAGAACCGAGGTTACGTTAGTAACCGAGTATCGTTTAGCTAGTTTTCAAGCACGAGGTTTTCTGTGGTATCTATCTACTTCCAACTTAAATCAAACAGCTAGCGATATAATGTAAACTTGAGGTCCACATTCACCACAGGTGTGTTATCCCGTGCCTGTCAAAAACCTACTAAGTAATATTCAAATATGCACCTCGGTCAATCTCAGCTAATGGCTGCTAAAACAGTGCTTTTAGGATGATAGTGGAGGGACAGGGACGTTTTTACTGCACAAGATGGGAAAGTTTTATTAATTCTTGTTTACTTGTGTTCATTTAATTTATTTTTTTATTTTAGAGCATTTAAAGTGCTTCTTAACGATATTTTATTTATTACACAAGTTAGGGTAAACGTACCTATTAAGCTCAAGTACCCATTAAGCACACTACCATCTTTTAGCTCAGATTATAAAAAGAAAAAAATTATGTTTTATCCTACTTGATGTCTTAACCAATTGATGTGTTTGTTACTACATACCTCCTGTTATTTCTAGCAAATCAGACCATTGCACACTGAGATATGGGTCTCTATGTGTTCACACTGTCTGGTGGCCATTTTGAAAGCTGTCTGAAAACTTTGACCAGAAGAGGAGCCCCTTAAATCTGCATTTTTAAAATGTTTAAGCCTTTATTTTGGGTTAGTATAACTATTTACTGCAAAATTAAGAGATTAATGTTTATACATTTGCATATTATAACCTGTGACATGGATGTTGGAAATAATTACAGATAGATCCAAAAGATAGTTTTAGCAACATAGCGCAGATGCTACAGAACACAGTTACCTTACTAGCTGTATAAGATTGTGTGCTACACTAATATATTACTTAACAGGCATTAATGGCTTGTACTTTTAAATCCAAAATATTATACATTTACAGTTTATTGATGGTCTGTGATTTTACACTGCTTTAATTTCAATAAGACTTCATATTATTGTAAGGTGAGCTTAAAGGGTGCACTACTATGAAAATCACAGAGCTTCAGTGTGACATCAATTAGAAAAAGTATAATTTCACTGATATTGTAAATAATAGTTGTTCATATTAAAATATGTATAAATGTAATACATGACCTAGATCATTTATTTAGCAAAATCTTGTCCTTTAAATTTCACGTAATATTTATTAATTAAAAATGGTTGCTGCTCCAATTAAGCTCAGTGTGGTCCCTTTAAGCTCATTCACATTTAACGTCTATGTAAATACCTCATAAACAGACTTTAAATATTAACTGATGGTTGTCACTTTAAGTTAATCTTTATAAGATAATTAATTACTTATTTTCACAGCCTTGAGATGACAAAATCTATACAGAACTAGTTTATTCTGAATTACCGACATCAGAGCTCTTACACACGGGAGCGTTTGAAAGCAGCGGTATTATCAGTGGATATATTAGGGATCCTCTGATAGCTTTTAAACACCGATAAGAAAAGCGATCGGTGAAGACAACATGTTTTTGAAGCGTTGATCATTGTAGCCAATCACATACATATATTGAGCGTGTGAACGCATTGGCCAATCAGAGGCGTTTAAAGGAGTTGTTCACTTTAAAATGAAAATTTCCCCATGATTTACTCGCCCTCAAGCCATAGGTGTTTATGACTTTCTTCTTTCAGATGAATACAATCAGACTTATATTAATAAACACCCTGACACTTCCGAGCTTTATAAATGGCAGTGAATTGCAACCATCAGTTTGAAGCTAAAAAAAAGTGCATCCATCCATCATAAAAGTGCATCCATCCATCATAAAAGTGCATCCATCCATCATAAAAGTGCATCCATCCATCATAAAAGTGCATCTGTCCATCATAAAAGTGCATCTGTCCATCATAAAAGTGATCCACACGGCTCCGGGGGTTAATAAAGGCCTTCTGAAGCAAAGCCATGAGTCAAAGCCAAAAATATTCATATTTAAAACTTTATGAAGTAAAGTAACTAGCTTACGGCCAAACTAGCATACGGATTCAACTTAAGTCTAAAGCGCAACTTATGCGAGTATTGTGACGCACTGCTAATATTTACGCTACGGCATGACACACTTTGCTACTTCTGACGTCACCAATTGCGTAAGTTGCACTTTAGACGCAAGTGGAGTACCAGATCTGATCTTTTAGGATATGTGCTTGATTTTAGAGTTCTGTTTTTTGTGTGTGATTGACTCTGTACCTTCAAATAAAACATTTTTCAATTATTCTTTAAAAAAGGTTGTTTAAAATAAGCACAAATTCTTAATAAAACATGTTGTGAGCTTATTGGCAACAGGGGTGTGCTTAAAGGGTACAAAACGTACCCATTAAGCACAGCCAGACTTTTTATATTTAATGATGTACATCTTAATTGAAATACTTTTGTTGTTTAAAATAAAATGAAATATTATAGTGTGAGAGATTAACATTTTATTTTAAAATAACTTCTTGCACTAAAACCAATATCTTGTGTACTAAAAATGTCTCAATGTAGATTTTGGTGAGCTTAATAGGTACGTTTACCCTAATTTACCGCTATTTATTTTTGTAACCCATCAGCCCTCTGTGTCTAAATAAGTAATAAAAGTCCTAGAGTTAATTTTTTTTTGTAAAACTAGCCTGTGTGCGACTTTTGACTTGATGACTAAGTTGCGACTTGACTTGACAAACAGTATGACTTGACTTGACCCTTACAACAGAATGACTTGACTTGACTTTGACTTGCCATGTTGCCAAGACTTGGACTTGACGTGAGACTTGCATTTAGTGACTTACTCCCATCGCTGCTGTAAATACACTAACACACCATTGCGATACATCCATATGAAGACGTTGTTCTGCAGGTTCGTCGTCTTTATTTTCATCTCGCTCCGACTCTGGCTCGAACATGTAAGGCTTGATGGACAAGTCATCTGTTGTTGACATTTTGTTAATAACGTGTGGAGTAAAAAGTTTCTGTGCCGCTAGATAATCGTATCTCTGCTATCAAACTACAAAAATGACCGAACGGGGTGGAGTTGAACTGAGTGTCACCTCTGCAACCTGGATTTAAAGAGACCGCACCAAAACGAGTTGCTCTCAGACGCACATCAGAAAAGGGGTAGAAAAAGGGCCTGTGGAGCTACAATAATGAGGAATTCAGACCCAAGCATTGCAGTTCCGCTTTATATAGACCACAAATGTATGATTTATATGTAGAAAGGAATGATTTAAAAGCATGATATGTACCCTTTAAATGTTTCCACAGTGGAGGGGGGAAAAAAGAGGAAGATAAACGCTAAAAGAAGTTGTATTTCAAACTAGCTTAAAGACCCCCGGTGTTGAAAATCAAGCTTTTAATGTTGTTTATGTCTATGTGGTGTGTCAAATATGCTTTAAGAACAACCATGTGCTATTCATTAGTCAACACCATTGCTGATTATTTTCTCCATAAAACTGCAGTAAACCAAAGACAGTCTCAAAAACGCGATTTGAAATCGCTGGTGTTTCTGCCGGTACAAACTACCTTGTAGTCAAGTGAAGTCAACGTGTGATCATTAACGAGTGGATCTCTGAGCTGGTGTGAGTAAGTTACAGATACTCTATCTCTGTAACTAGAAAGAATTTCATTTAAGCTATTATAAGGCATGACAAAAAAATTGTTTAAAGATTTTTTTTTAAAATATGTCCTTTTGACATATTTATGTCAAATATATGATACAAATATATTTATGAGGATATGTCCTCAAAGGTGAGTTTAAAAATGACTGCCTGGGGGGACTTTAAATGCTGAGGTCTGGCAGTTCATGTTTAAATCAGTGCTGGCTGACTCAATGACCTGAGAGTATAACCGTTTGTCTTGAAATGCAACACACTATCCTGGCAGAGAAACAGATGGCCATGGGGGAAAGAAAGTTACGTAAACATAAAGCATCTATAAACGATATGAAAAACACATTATTCAAATGTGCTATATCTCATTTAGGCTAATTCTGTGACACATCTGAAAAACAAAACATTATGATTCCATTCTGTCACTGATTCCACATGATTACTATAGATTTGTATTAGAGAATAACACTACTGTATAATAAATATAGGAAATAATCCTATTGTAGCCACCCTGGTTGCCTTTGAAATCCCTTTATAGCATGTTGATCTCACCACTATTGAAAAGCTCGATGAAGTCCAGAGCATGCTTCAGTATCGTCCTCATTGTCTCAAATACATTGCTTCTCAAAACGCCCTGTGGCTGAGGGCCCACCTCAAGACCTGCAATAGAAACACATAAGGCTATGTTTACACAGAAACGATCTGAAGAGAAAAAGCAAAAGTGGCGTTGTGTTATCACTTTTTATTCTGCGTTTAGACAAGCGTTCTGGGGGGGAAATCTGCGTGCATATGGTGATGCAAAAGTGTGTGAAATTCGATGTAGTATGCACTCCAGGTAACTAGGTGGTAATGTGAAGCACTGCCACACAACAACACCAAGTCCACATGCCTGCGTACAACCTTCCTTCTACTTCTCTCCCTAGTAGCGCAAAATCAAAACACAACATGGCGAAGTGAACAGCAAAAGCTGACAATTTTGTCTGGACAGACGAGCAGGTGGCTCTATCTTTAATTTATTTATGTGAAACTCCCCCTGGCTCTGTTCTTGTCTAATATTTTGTTTTCTGTATTAATGACTCTGTTTGTGTGTTCTTACTGTTTGTATCGTTAAGATTTAAAAAAGATTAAAAATAAAATTTTAATAAAAAAAGACGAGGAGGTGCCGTATGCCTGTGACGTACGCAACGAGAGCCACCGTGAGCAGATAAGTGTCTTCCCTGTCTAGCAGGCTTTTGAGTTTTTACCCTTTAGACGGGAACGCGACTGTGGAGCGTTTTTAAGTTCCCTTTCAAGAGGTCTCTCCTATTCAGTCCTTCCAGGATTTTGCGGGCCATTTTTGTGATTGTTGCGGCCTAAAATGCCTGATGTTGCGGCCGCTTTTCTAAAAAGTTGCGATGAAAGTTGCGATGTTCTGCATTTGTTTTTATAGGTTAAAACGGCAAAGGTAGATATATTTTTACTTGAAGTGCTCATATTATGCTTTTTGGCTTTTCCCCTTTCCTTTATTGTGTTATATATCTTTTTTTGTGCATGTTATAGGTTTACTAAGTGAAAAAAGCCCATAGTCCACCCCAAAGGGACTTATTATGTCCCACAGAAAACACTGCTCACCATCTGCTCTATTGTAGTCCAGAATTTACTTCAGAGACAAACGTGCTCACTTTGTAACACACGTTAATGAGAACAAACCCACTAACTAAACTTTAGTAACATTATAAAAAGGCAAAACAAACCATTTAAAGACACAGCAAAATCTAACAAACTAAGCTTTTTTTTTTAACAAGATCTGCACCTGCAAAAATGTAGAACCTCACAAACATTAAGCAGCATTTATGTTGAAGGATGCCAATACTAATAAAGTGCAAAATACAGTTTTCTTAAGAATAGCCACAAAAGTTAAATGGTGGAAAAATCTAAAGTTTTATACTGTATTTTAATAGCTATAATATAATATAATATAATATAATATAATATAATATAGCTGAATATCCAATAAAGCTGTTCTTGTTTCCTTAATTTTTTTGTCAGACAATAGAACGAGTAGCTATTTTTTATATGTAAAATTATCTGAATTGAGAGAGTTCGGGAACTGGGTGAACTAATGCACTGTGATAGTGAGTATTACAAGTGATAAACACAAGAAAAGAAAGGAAAATAAAATGGTCAAACTCAATTCTTTAAATATAAAACAAAAGAGAAGCAGATAAGAGATAAGTCAGTGGAAACAACACTGCTCATTCATGTCTGTCAGCGGCCGTGCTGCTGCTACTCTCAGCCATTCACTGAACAGGGACGCAGAGAGAGGTGACAGCAGGGAGAAAGCAAACCTCGTGCTCGCAGGATTGTGCTGGCAACATTTTATTTGGTTACTGAGGTTTGTCCAAAAAGTCGCTAGATTTGTCTCTAGTCGCTTTTTTAAATGTCACTAAAGGGGTCTGCAAAGTCGCTAAAAATAGCGCCAAAGGCGCTAAGTTGGCAACACTGGCTGTAACGGAACAGATGCGGTGATGATATGCTGATTGTATGTATACTGGCCTAATCCTCCGGTCAGAGAAGACGCAGCGACTTCTTTCCTTTAGGTAACTTTATTGGCCTCTTACAACTCTACAGGGCATTGCAATATGTGTATGTGTGGTTTGTGATGCCTGCAGAAAACAACAACAGTAAACAATATTAATACTAATTAAAGTTCAATGACATCAATGGTGAAAATAACATGAATTACAACAGATATGAATAACATGTAATACTGCAAATCACCGCTAGGGGTCAGGGTAGGATCATTAAACAACACCACAGCTTCGCGCTACAAGTAGGTCACGTGACCAAGCTAAAATGGGAAAACCCGTCGGCTACCAGCTGTAATTTGACACATTAACGTCAATATAATAACGGCTTCAATGAACAAAGGCTACACAGCTAAATAAACAGTCAAATAAGGAAATAAATGTAAGGTAATTAACTAAACATGACGGGCCGTCTGTTTCATGGGGTTCAGTAAAACATGCTACATATGAAGTAAACAAATAAACATATTACCCCGGTAAGATTAATAACTTACGCCACCTTCAAATATATAAACAACATCTACTCGTCACATAACTTACATCATCACCGACGCACACTGTTGTACAAAGGAATAATGAAGACCACGGACTGTCGGTGGAAGGCCAACTATTATCTACACAGGAAGTTTTTCCGAACACACTGCGCATGCGCAAACAGTCCCTCAGTCTCTACATGAAACAGCTTCCTGTGACGCAACCTCCTCACAGCAGGAAATCCACAACACTGGCCTTTTCTGTTATTTTTGTAGGTAGCCTAAATGTGAGATGTTGGCAGCCCACATCTGCTGCGTCTTCTGAACAAAACAAGTGAGTTTGCTGACGTATGACGATGCTTTGCAGGAGACCGCGGCGCGATGATTGGTCAAAGTTGCAGAAAAGTTGCGGTGATTTGTCAAAATTGCAAGGCGCACTGAATTCACGTGGATTTGTTGAAGTTGCGTTAATAGTTGCGACATCGCGAAATCCTGGAGGGACTGCCTATTGCGCAAGTAGCTTACGCTATGGGAAAACTCCTTTTCTCGAGAATATTGAAGCCTTTTATGTAAAACGTAGTGTGGCTGCACAGCATACACCAGTGAAGGGCGAGCTCGGTCATTGGCTGTGCTGCGGCAACTGCACGAACCGGGCGAATCAGACACGTAATCCAATTAGCGCAACTCGCACCCTGATGTGTCAGGGCCCACCAAGATGGTCGTGGCCAAGGGCTATATATTGCGCCCATCCGCCGTCATAGTCTTCAGATTAAAATCTCCTTCAGCGAATCAACTCTTCGCTGAAACCTCCGGATTATCAAGCCTTCACCGCCGTCGACACGCCACAGCGGGACCAGCTTCTGAGGACGCCGGCATCATCTGCCGCCTTTACTGCTGTTATGCTGAGCCATCCGGCGCGCCACACATATCCTTTTTTGCTGCAAGTGTTCACTGCTGAAACACTTTTATAAAAGAGCACCATCGGCGGAGATCGACACATCCTTTGCGCTCCCTGCCTTGGCCGTGACCATGCAGAAGCTCCACTCACCAAGGGCAGCTGCCCTGAGTGCGATGTGATGGACCTTGTCGTGCTACAGACACCGTTTTCGCAGAGGACAATCCCGCCACCGTTCTCTCTCCTCCTTTGCTTGAAAGAAAAAGCGCCGCTCACAAAGGCTGCCTGAGCGGACCGAGACCAGCAATGTCACGTCGGGCCAGTCCCTGCGTGCCTCGCTCTCTCTAGATGATTCTCCCTCACCAGTCCAGCTCACGCAGGCGGACCAGCGCCCCTCTATGCGAGCGGCAGGTCTCGTCTCCTTTGGAGCATCGGATGACAAGGAGGACAAGGATGACAGGCTTCCCGCTCTCTCTCCCTTTGCTTCACGGACGAAGGATGTCTGAGCGGGGGGTCACGAGCAATGTTCAGCGCCCGCGGCTAGCTTTCTTTACGTTACAAGAAAGCTATCCCGCCCCGCTCGCATGCGTCACTCACTGGCGAAAAGAAGAAAGAGAGTGTTTTTAGTCCCGCCGAGGCCGGACCAACCTCCATTTCTCACATATTTCTCAGTCCCCTTTTAGTTCGGGCAGCTGGAAATGTCAGTATTGCAGCATGAGCCTGTCATATGACATGCACAACATTCAAACAAACGCCGACACCTGCAAACAAACGCCCCTCGCGCCCTCCCGTTCGAATGGCGGGGCTCGAGTATTTATGAGCATTTTAAACACAAGCCCACGCCGGCCCTGCACCCGCTTGACTCCTGTGCTTATCCACACCCCTTCTGTGGCCCAGTGGTGGAATCTGAGACATTAGCGCCAGAGACCCGAGTTTGAATCTCGGCTGCGTTGAAACTTTTCACCAAAGTGAACGAGCTCAGACACCGTTTCAGCTCTCGATAGGTTGCTAGGGTACACTCTCTTTAGGGTACACTCTCTTTGGCAGTGTCCGAAGACGGGGTTGGTCGGGCTCAACTTGACCCCGCCTCTCATGTAATCCCAGCAATATATGCTCCCCTGCAAATATAAGCTGTTCCACATTCCCCAGTACTCTTCTAACAGATGGCTGGAAATGACAATGTTGCAGTCAATGGGCCTGTTACAAAGCACACTCACCTGCAAACAGACGCTGTTTTAATGGCAACACACATAAAACACAAAAGAGGTGTTTTCTGCCTGTCACTCGTAGGTCACGTGCCCACTTCAAAGTACGCACCCCTACACACGAATACTGTCCAAACAGTTTTGAATATTTCCCCAGCTCAGTTTGGAAGTTCTATGAAGAAGCTATGCGCATGCCTACTGCCATGTTAGGTCTGCACCCCTGCACATAAGCACTGTTCACATAGTCCTAAATATTTCGCCAGCTCAAGCTGGAAGCTCCATAAATGCAGCGCACGTGCCTACTGTCAAGAACGCACCCCTGCACACAAGCACTGTCCCTTTTATAAAGGTAGCGCGCGTGCCTGTTTTACCACACGCACCCCTACACTCAGTCTCTCTCCACGAGAGAGACACACTAAGAGAGACAATAAAGATAGATTGTGTGCCCAAGCTACAGCGCGCACATCTATATACAAAAACTATTCCCGGCTCTGGGCGCTGTATGCTCAGTGTCATTGATATAAGGCAGTTCGACGGTCGGGTCCCTGTCTCACAGCGACCCGCCCCCAGCCTCTATTCAACCCATAACAGTGCGGGCAGAAGCCTGGGAAGCTATCCCCGACATACCAAAATGGGTGTTGAACACGAAACACGGTTACTCGCTACAGTTCACTCACAGAACGCTCCCCATACAATCACGAAATGTATGGACGCAGCACTTTCCCTCCTGAGACTAGCCTGGGTTGCCCCATGCTGCCTTGCGCGCAGCGCGATTTTATTCATGCTGCTAGGCAGCCTAGATTCCATGGACCAGATTTTCACCTCAGCGAGGGGACCACAGAAGGGGGAGGGAGCTGCAAGACAATGACGTCGTCTATGTGACACACCGAAGCAGTTTGTTTATATCTATGGATCCAACATGGCAGCAGACGCGAAGTTACCTTTCGATGCAGCCTTAGATTTAAGAAATAAGATATTAGATATAAGTAGTTTAGAACGCAAGTTAATTTAGAAAAAAGAGCAACTTTGCTCTACATACGTCATCTGATATAATTGAAACGATTGGCTATGAGCTACGTACAGGCGCACTTGATAGACATTGATAGCACCCAATAAATGGCTCTGGGCATTCGTAAACCACGCCTCAAATACGAGAAAATTAACATGTGGTTCCCAGACCCACGTCTCAATGAGACTAGGTCTGACGTTAGCCAGGCTACCCTGAGACAGCAGGGAGTGCGACTACTGAACTATCTCGACGATTGGCTAATCATAGCACAATCAGAGAATCAGTTAATAATGCACAGATGTTGGATAATCAGCCATCTAGAATGCCTGGGTTAGGATCAACTTTTCAAAGAGCAACCTATCGCCCAACCGATATATTTCCTTTCTGGGGATAGTGATAGACTCTATGCGAATGAAGGTGCGCCTCTTTTCAGAGCCCGCGCTCGCCATTTGGCACCTAGCAGCATCATTCAGAGCGGGCGCCCGCGCCCCCCTCAAACAATTCCAGAAAATACTGGGTCTCATGGCCTCAGCGTCAGCAGTACTCCAGCTCGGATTATTGCACATGCGCCCTCTCCAGCGCTGGCTAAAGAGCCGTGATCCAACTCACGCGTGGAGCTCCGGCCACCTTCTAATCAAGGAGAATCGCGGCTGTATCAAAGCTCTGACGCCTTGGAAAGCTGTCGACTGGTACCAGTTCGGTGTGAGTTTGGGTGTGATTTCAAGGAGAAAGCCCTGCTCCCATACTTGAAAGACGAACACGTCCTGGTCCGAACGGACAACATGACGGTGGTGTCTTACATAAATCGCCAAGGCGGACTCAGGTCGAGCTCAATCCTAGCTGAGAGTGACGCATGTGCCAGGAGTTCTGAATCAGGGTTCAGATATGTTATCCAGAGACATATGTGACCCGTTATAGAAACCAGGGACACAAGTCGGCAGCACAACTTGCGAGCAAAATGAGAAACAAGCGTTTTTTTCCAAAATTTGTGATTTCCGCTTTTTTGCAGAATCTGTTAGTTGAGATCATGAAGAAGCCTCTCCATGTTTGAGATAACAGTATTGGTATATTTAAAAGCGTACATTTTGAGGTTGAAATCGGCTTGTTTTTCGGAGATTCTAGCACGCAGTAGGGGCGTGTCATTGTCTGTGTGTATTTCCATACTGAATAGCCGCCGGCGCTTTTGCCCCCGCCCCCCAACAGCGCGTGGCTACTTATTATGCAGCGCTCTGCTCCTGCTCTATCTGATATCAAAATTCAATGAAGATGGACGCCGCAAAAATTGTCGCAGACGAGCTGAACCGTAGCAGTTACATCGAAAATGTTTTCGCCGCACTTTGTGGGCTCGGGAAACTGAACCGGAGGTATGGGCGCGGCGCGCGCGCCCTCGGTGCTTGAATACGGCGGCTCAGCTCGCTGACAACGGTGGCTGGCTGTTTCATGTGACGTCCCGATTGCTTTGAATGGGGAACGTTTTGTGAACAGGGAACATTAATGGACTGGCAACAATCTCCATAGAACATGAACTGGCACAGAGAATCGAAATGGAGGATGCAGTTAAGACCTTTGCTGCGATGAAGGCCTGCTGTGCGCGTTTCTGAAACGTAAGTTAATCTTTGCTCTTTAGTTGTTATTTAAGATGCTGATCCTGCTGATGATATGATGTGCTTGCGGACATTTCATTTGTGTGTGTATACGCACATAAGAAAGTGATGTAAAGAGATTTGCAACAGTAATTTGAGGAGGTGAAATATGATTATTTGGAAAATTCCTGTCATGACTGCTTAAAGAAAAATGCCAGCAGGCATTTGCCTCCTGCATAAACTTTAATATTGTTGACATTTTGGGCACACGCGCGTTGCGCACTATTTGCGTTATATGTAGGCCTATGGCTTATTGGTCTTTGTGTGTTGTTGCTGGTTTTGCGTTATATGTATTATGGCATATTGGTCTGTGTGTGTTGTTGCTGGTTTTGCGTTATATGTATGGCATATTGGTCTTTGTGTGTTGTTGCTGGTTTTGCGATATATGTATGGCATATTGGTCTTTGTGTGTTGTTGCTGGTATACGTTGCAAATAGAGGGGCAGCACAATTGTTTTTCGCCTAGAGTGGCAGAAGTGCATTCGCCGGTCCTGGGGGTGAGTTTCCATAAACATTAAAGTTTGTCGTTTTGTGTTCATTCTAAGAACACGTAGGCTACACGTTATCTCATGTTTAGTCTGTTTAGACCTTCCCAATACCTACCTATTGTTATTAGCTAGCTCAGGGAAGAAAAAAAGCTGTAAAGCACAGGGGGGAGCTTTACAGGGGGTATGGCTTATCTAAATGAGATGTAAATGAGCCCTATTGTCACTCCCAGCAGCAGAGAGAAGTGAGAACTGCACATCTTTAGAGGCTGTTATCTTAACTTTTAGTTTTTTTTAGTGTCTACCTTCAAATGGCCACAACTTCTCCAAATATTATCAGATTGCCATGTGTTACACATCGTTGGAAAGCTTGGAGACTACACTTTCAGAATCTGTGAATAACTCAAAATGCACCAGAACCGACTTGTGTCCCTAGTTTCCGTAACTGGTCACATATGTTATCCATATGTTATCCCAGGAGAATGGTCTCTCAACCCTCTGACGGTTCAGTTAATATGGGAAACCTTCGGCGAGGCAGAGGTCGACCTCTTCGCCTCCGAAGAAAACGCTCATTGCCCGCTGTTCTTCTCACAAAGCACGGACGCACTCGTCCACGAATGGTCGAATCGTCCTCTATATGCTTTTCCCCTGGTCGCGATGCTACCTCAGGTCATCGAACGGATCAGGGAGAGAAAATGTGCAAATGCTTCTTGTAGTCCCTCAAGGAGAACTCAGATATGGTTCCCTGAACTGGCACAAATGCTGAAATCAGTCCCATGGCTGATTCTCAGGCCAATGGAATGATACAACATCCCCATCCTGACTTGTGGTTGCTACATGTATGGCCCCTCAACGGGTACCCGGGTGCCTCCCAAGTGGAGTGCTAAAAACAATCTCTGAGTTAAGAGCGCCTTCGACCAGGCGTCTCTATGCCCAGAAGTGGAAAGTGTTCTATGGCTGGTGTGATACCAAAAGCCTGAACCCACACTCTTGCGAGATACCAAAGGCGCATTTCCATTACCAGTACCAGCTCAGCTCGACTCAACTCGACTCACCTCGCCTCGCCTCGGCTCGGCTCGCTTTTCGCTCCGTTTTCCATTGCAGATAGTACCTCCACAATAGTACCTGGTCGTCATAGCGACGCCGCAGGAAACTGCCGTGACGTAATCTTCTACGCGAGTCGCAACACACACCCGCGACACACAATCCTCGTTTGACCACGGCGTATTCTTCCAAGTTGCCATAATAATAGTAGTAATGGGTATATCATGCAATCTCTGGCCAAACTATTTAAAAATAGCGGGGTTATTCGGGATACTCCGTTTGGCGCGTGCAATGATTACGCAGTGAATAGTGACGATTCTCTCTGACCAATCAGCAGAGCACGTCACATTTTAGTATCGCCTCAGCTCGCTCAGAACCTCGTCGGAGGTGGTACGAAAAAAAGTACCCGAAAGCAGGTACAGGTACAACTTTTACTCAGTGGAAAACCAAACAAAGGCGAGTCGAGTCGAGCCGAGGCGAGCTGATACTGTGTAGTGGAAAAGCGCCGCAAGTGTACTCGCCTTTTTACAAGAGCTTTTGGATGTGGGTCGTACCCCCTCCACGCTCTCATTGTTCGCTTCCTGAATGGAGCTAGGAGGTTGAACCCTCTGCGCCCCCCCTCTGTGCCGAGCTGGGACCTTTCCACGGTCCTGGAGGCACTAAAGGGCGCACCATTTGAGCCGCTTCGGACTGCACACCTGAAGCAGCTCTCGCTCAAAACTGCTCTTTTGCTGGCACTCGCCTCTGTCAAAAGAGTGGGCGATTTGCACGCTCTGTCGTCAATCACATCTTGTCTCGAATTTGGACCTAACGACTGCAGAGTTGTCCTTAGGCCAAAACACGGGTATATTCCTAAAGTGCTTTCCACCCACCTTCAGAGCACAGGTTATTTCCCTAGCGGCGCTTTCGTTACCAGTGGACGAAAGAGATATTTAGAGCGTTCTGCTTCATTCAGACTGTCAGAACAGCTTTTCGTGTGCTTTGGCGGCCATACCATAGGTCTCGCTGTCTCAAAGCTCATCACTTATCACGATGGATAGTTGACGACTGGCTTATGAAGCTAAGGGCCCTCATTGCCCCTTAGGCATCAGAGCTCATTCCACAAGAGGCATGGCCTCCTCTTGGGCATGGTCAAGTGGAATACCCATTGAGGATATCTGTGCGGCGGCCGGCTGGGCCTCGCCGTCCACATTTATCAGGTTTTATAACCTACAAGTTCCCAGCCTGCATTCCAATGTGCTTTCAGTGTGACATGTGTAGATACACATATTACTAAACGTGGGCACGAATTTTCTCCGGTCCCGTTTTATACGTACTAACGTTCCTATTTCATATTATTTATTCTATACATGTTCGCCTTCCCTTACAAAGTCCGTCTCTGACCGTCTTATGGGATTTTCATGCCGAAATACGCATATTATTTATTTATATATATATATATATATATATATATATATATACACTCACCGGCCACTTTATTAGGTACCCCATGCTAGTAACGGGTTGGACCCCCTTTTGCCTTCAGAACTGCCTCAATTCTTCGTGGCATAGATTCAACAAGGTGCTGGAAGCATTCCTCAGGGAGTTTGGTCCATATTGACATGATGGCATCACACAGTTGCCGCAGATTTGTCGGCTGCACATCCATGATGCGAATCTCCCGTTCCACCACATCCCAAAGATGCTCTATTGGATTGAGATCTGGTGACTGTGGAGGCCATTTGAGTACAGCGAACTCATTGTCATGTTCAAGAAACCAGTCTGAGATGATTCCAGCTTTATGACATGGCGCATTATCCTGCTGAAAGTAGCCATCAGAAGTTGGGTACATTGTGGTCATAAAGGGATGGACATGGTCAGCAACAATACTCAGGTAGGCTGTGGCGTTGCAACGATGCTCAATTGGTACCAAGGGGCCCAAAGAGTGCCAAGAAAATATTCCCCACACCATGACACCACCACCACCAGCCTGAACCGTTGATACAAGGCAGGATGGATCCATGCTTTCATGTTGTAGACGCCAAATTCTGACCCTACCATCCGAATGTCGCAGCAGAAATCGAGACTCATCAGACCAGGCAACGTTTTTCCAATCTTCTATTGTCCAATTTCGATGAGCTTGTGCAAATTGTAGCCTCAGTTTCCTGTTCTTAGCTGAAAGGAGTGGCACCCGGTGTGGTCTTCTGCTGCTGTAGCCCATCTGCCTCAAAGTTCGACGTACTGTGCGTTCAGAGATGCTCTTCTGCCCACCTTGGTTGTAATGGGTGGTTATTTGAGTCACTGTTGCCCTTCTATCAGCTCGAACCAGTCTGGCCATTCTCCTCTAACCTCTGGCATCAACAAGGCATTTCCGCCCACAGAACTGCCGCTCACTGGATGTTTTTTCTTTTTCGGACCATTCTCTGTAAACCCTAGAGATGGTTGTGCGTGAAAATCCCAGTAGATTAGCAGTTTCTGAAATACTCAGACCAGCCCTTCTGGCACCAACAATCATGCCACGTTCAAAGTCACTCAAATCACCTTTCTTCCCCATACTGATGCTCGGTTTGAGCTGCAGGAGATTGTCTTGACCATGTCTACATGCCTAAATGCACTGAGTTGTCGCCATGTGATTGGCTGCTTAGAAATTAAGTGTTAACGAGCAGTTGGACAGGTGTACCTAATAAAGTGGCCGGTGAGTGTATATATATATATATACACTCACCTAAAGGATTATTAGGAACACCTGTAAAATTTCTCATTAATGGAATTATCTAATCAACCAATCACATAGCAGATGCTTCAATGCATTTAGGGGTGTGGTCCTGGTCAAGACAATCTCCTGAACTCCAAACTGAATGTCAGAATGGGAAAGAAAGGTGATTTAAGCAATTTTGAGCGTTGCATGGTTGTTGGTGCCAGACGGGCCGGTCTGAGTATTTTACAATCTGCTCAGTTACTGGGATTTTCACGCACAACCATTTCTAGGGTTTACAATGAATGGTATGAAAAGGGAAAAACATCCAGTATGCGGCAGTCCTGTGGGCGAAAATGCCTTGTTGATGCTAGAGGTCAGAGGAGAATGGGCCGACTGATTCAAGCTGATAGAAGAGCAATTTTGACTGAAACATCCACTCGTTACAACCGAGGTATGCAGCAAAGCATTTGTGAAGCCACAACACGCACAACCCTGAGGCGGATGGGCTACAACACCAGAAGACCCCACCGGGTACCACTCATCTCCACTACAAATAGGAAAAAGAGGCTACAATTTGCAAGAGCTCACCAAAATTGGACAGTTAAAGACTGGAAAAATGTTGCCTGGTCTGATGAGTCTCGATTTCTGTTGAGACATTCAGATGGTAGAGAGAATTTGGCGTAAACAGAATGATAACATGGATCCATCATGCCTTGTTAACACTGTGCAGGCTGGTGGTGGTGGTGTAATGGTGTGGGGGATGTTTTCTTGGCACACTTTAGGCCTCTTAGTGCCAATTGGGCATCGTTTAAATGCCACGGCCTACCTGAGCATTGTTTCTGACCATGTCCATCCCTTTATGGCCACCATGTACCCATCCTCTGATGGCTACTTCCAGCAGGATAATGCACCATGTCACAAAGCTCGAATCATTTCAAATTGGTTTCTTGAACATGACAATGAGTTAACTGTACTAAAAAGGCCCCCACAGTCACCAGATCTCAACCCAATAGAGCATCTTTGGGATGTGGTGGAATGGGAGCTTTGTGCCCTGGATGTGCATCCCACAAATCTCCATCAACTGCTAGATGCTATCCTATCAATATGGGCCAACATTTCTAAAGAATGCTTTCAGCACCTTGTTAAATCAATGCCACGTAGAATAAAGGCAGTTCTGAAGGTGAAAGGGGCTCAAACACAGTATTAGTATGGTGTTCCTAATAATCCTTTAGGTGAGTGTACATTCTTCACAGGAGTGATCCTTCGGGCCACTCCATTTCTTCCCTTATAAAAGCCTGTCTCTGGCCGGCTTATGGGGACTCATACTTTACTCTTGCGGCTCAGGCGCCTTGCCTTAAGCTTATATTAGAGCGAAGTTATGCACGGACAGCGTTTTACATGGGGTACCCCATAGCGTAAGCTACTTACGCAATAGGAGAGACCTCTCGAAAGGGATCGTCTCTATTACTAACGTAACCTCGGTTCCCTGAGAGGAGGGAACGAGTATTGCATAATAGGCCGTGCTTGTGCTACTGTCAAGTTCGGTTCAGTCGATTTAACCTGAAGACTATGATGGCGGATGGGCGCAATATATAGCCCTTGGCCACGCCCATCTTGGCGGGCTCTGGCGCATCAGGGCACGAGTTGCGCTGATTGGATTACGCGTCTGAGTCGCCCCGTCATAGGTGTGCAGTTGCCGCAGCACAGCTAATGACCGAGCTCACCATTCACTGGTGTATGCTGTGCAGCCACACTGCGTTTTACATAAAAGGCTTCAATATTCTCGAGAAAAGGAGTTTTCCCATGTAAGCTACTTACGCAATACTTGTTACCTCCTCTCAGGGAACCGAGGTTACGTTAGTAACCGAGACGATTTCCACTCTGGAGGGTGGTTTAATTTTTTTTTTCGTTTTTAAGCCCCAAAAATGCTGTCGCCGTCTAAACGAAAGGCACATATGGTAAAATATTTTTACGTTTTCACCCGTGAGCGTTCTTGTGTAAACAGGGCCTAAATCAGTGGTTCTCAACTGGTGGGTCATAACCCAACAATGGGTCACAGGTCTATTCTGATAGGATAACAGACAGCAGTGTAAAACCATGTTAAATGAGGTGCAACTGTTACGGTAACACTTTACAAGAAAGGTGCACTAATAAACATTTTACCATGGTCTGGGTGAATACTCGATTCTGACTGGCTGCAGGGTGTCCATTAAAAAGTGATAGAGGACACTTAGTAAAGGAGTTCTGGTGAAACTGACTGTTTACAGAATTTAATAAATAAATGCGCTGGCTAAAGCAGCTGTGAGTAACCACAGCAATAGGCAGTCACAGTATCCGTTTACAATTTATTGGATCAAAACAAACATCTAGTTAGCCGTTTTACATAGCCTACTAATACAACAATGAGCGACTTCGTTATTTCTTTGAACCTTTTTGGAGAATTTGACAACTTTGATTGGGATGCTACTGAAGAAAGAAAAATTGTAAATAAAACTGAGAAAAGTTCAAAACGGAGTAAGTTAGCTAAACTGAAGGGTTCTACGAGTTGAGCGGACTATAAATATCTCCGGTTGCTAAATAAACAGTTTAATAAAAAGTTATTGTTTGTAAAAACATTAGATTTCGATTGTAAAACTAATTCAAATATAAACTAATGTTTTAAAAATATGTTATTTGGCAAGTGACCATGGTATAAGCAGGTTAATGCCTTTCGAGATGTCCATTGTCTAGGTATTAATGGACTTTGGCGGAGGCAACAGTCCTCCGCACGCCTCGCCGTCGTCCCTTAATACCTGACAATGGACACCTCGTCGGGTATTAACCCTTACTTAATTCATGCTTAACTAATGCACAGATAATTATGAGTTTATGTATGATTAATGAAGAATTAAACCATTCACTAATGATTACCGCATCAGACACAAATAAAGAGTCTATCTGATTAATAGATAAAGTAATATATGAATTGCTATTAATTAAACATTTAATCATATATTATTCCTTAACAAAATATAGTATTAACTAAGTGTAAATTAATGTGTTAACCATAATGGGTCAAAGCCACTTCTAGTTGTCTGCTTAAATTAATCATTAGCTAATGATTTGCAAAGATATCATTGTGTTATGACTTTACTAGTTGAGGCACATGACTATTAACTCATTATTAAGTAATATGGCATTAGGTTTATGGATTTTGACATCCCCATGTACAGTGGAATCCTTGTTGTAAACTGCTTGATATTGAAATCCATGGTTTAGTGTGGATGTCAAAACCAAAATGACATTACTTAATAATGAGTTTATAGTCATGTGCCTCAACAAGTCATAACATAATTATATATTTGCAAATAAACATGCCATGTAAGATGTACCTTCCATCTTTGCAGTGTAAAGATGACTATTTGTTGATGTTGATAAAATGATTTTGGTAACAGTATTCTGATTGAAGTTATTGGTTAAATTAAAGTACTGTAATATTAAACTATTCAGCAGTCCAAATATTAAACAGATTTGGGCTGCTGAATATCCCAGGACTTTGTACTCACCAATTGGGTGTTTGGCCACAGAGCGTGTGGTTGAATACTTCAGCTGTGGGTGTTCATTTAATAGTACTGAACAGGTGTGGGGGGCCATAGTTTTCTGCAAGGGGGGAAGAGCACAGGTGTCTGTGTAAAAATTATTTGCTTAAGCCCATATTTTATGACATTAGGCAAAATCTGGGTATTGGTATGTTTTGGTAAATAATTTAATGCTCAGTATAGGATACATGCAAGAAATATTTTGGGTCAGTAAGATTTAAATGTTTTTGAAAGTTATCTCTTATTCTCACCCAGGCTGCAGTTATTTGATCAAACATACAGTAAAAACAGAAATATTGCAAAATAATAATATTTTTAAATGTAATGTATCCCTATGATGACAAAAAGCAGAATTTTCCCGATTCTTTGATTAATCGAAAGTTCAAAAGGACAGCATTTAAAATAGAAATCTTTTGTAACATTATAAATGTCTTTACTGCCACTTTTGTCCTTTCTGAATAAAACTCTTAATTTCTTTAAAAAAACAAAAAAACAATGAAAATATAATGCTAAATTGTTTTAATAGCATTGTACAGTATAATTGTAACTAGTTTCTTACTTTGATATAATGCACCATCTGAAGGTTGAAGAGGTCTGTTGAACTTTCCAGAATGAGGGTGGAGCCCATGTTTGAGGTTGTGTTGTGAAGGTCAAAGATGACATCATATGCATCTGAGCTTCCTTTGGGCCCAAACATCTGATTGATTTCCTTGGCCCTCTGGACTTCATATGGCAGCCCTTGAACATCTGGAGCACTGTGGATGGAAAGTGCCTTATCAATATTAATTAACAATTACAGTAATAATGAACAAAACACAAATAATTAAATGAACAAAATCTCTTTTAATTACATAATGCAAACAGAGCTACACATTTACTTAAAACTTTTGCACTTGGTGACTTAAATAAACATGTGCCAGCAAATTATAAGATGCTTAAGTTCAAATCTACTAAGGACTTTTGAACCTTTGCCCTAAAATAGCATACAGGAAACTGGGCAGGTACTGGTGTTAAAATCTCTTGAACAGCAGGTAGGTGAGGATGTATCATTAACTCTTCTAACAGATGAGTGAATGACAAAAGGATCAGCTATTACATAAATAATAACTAATTTACTTATTTAAAGACAAATGTAAACTAGAAACTTGAGGGAACCATTATGACTTAGATTAATATTTTATGTACTGCTCCAACTGCTGGGTTAGAAAAAAAAAAGATCCAGAAATATTTCTATTCCATAAAACCACCAAATTTATACACTTTGTTGCTACTTGGAATAAAATAAACTACAGATATACATATAACAAGCACACAAAGCAAGATAATTTCATCAAGCTTTCCAGCTGGTTAAAAAAAATCATAAAAACAATCAACGTGAACATGTTTTGTAGCGCCTCACGGTTAGGGTGACCACCATTAGGCTTGGGCGGTAATACGGTAATATGGTATACCGCGGGATCTAAAAATAGCACCGGTATCAGTTTTAATATCGTCATACCGTCTTAAAAAAAATTCCAATTCACTTATATAGGAGACAAGGATTCAATATTAAATATAATTTATTTAATGCCTAAAAATGCTTATGTGTAGGTTGTCATCACGTGAGAGTGTGGATGAGAAAGAGTGGGGGAGCGAGGGGGAAAGATGGCAAGTTGCGCACCGAGTGACCTGGTCTCGAAGAAGAACAGACTTCTGCTGTTTGGCAGGGATGGGCATTTCAAGCAAAAATAATATTTGAAGATCGCCTGGTATTATTCGATTATTATTCGAAAACCGCACCCCTCCACCACATGCACGCAGACATGCATAGGCTACACACCCACACAGCGGAGCGGTGTGACGCTTAAATATAAGTAAAAAAAAAACTTATTCGTTTCATATTTATGTTTAATAATATGTTATTTTTTTATTTCATCTATGTTGATTGTATGAAAAGGAAACTGCATAAGATGAGTAAGATCATGCCCAATATCGGAAAACATTTAGAATGGGTCAGACATGATTTTGACCACTTATTACGTTTTGTTTTGTAGAAAGCCTTTCTTTAAAGTGAATTTCGTTTTGTATAAATTGTATCTTAATTTTAATCAATGTTTCATCAACGAATTGCCTGAATTAATAAATAAGAAGCAAATATAGTAGACAATATAATCAGGACACGGAGGCGCCAGCGCGTGAACTGGAGCGGGTCTCATAAATGAACTGAAACTCGTATAAGATACTTGACTTAAATAACTGAGAAGTGTATATATAGAAAGCTTGAAATGTTTACTTTTAAACAAAACAATTAAAAACGACAAGAAAGGGGCTGCTCTCTGCTTATGTAGGCTAATTCTTATGAAGTGTGTATTTCGCTCTATAGGCGCGTTCACTGCGAGGATGCGAGTCAGCATCGTCAACTTTTTTTTTTGCAGCCACTGACATAGAAAACACTAGTTTATTAATAAACAATTCAAATGTTTCATGCATAATAATTACTTTTGCCGGTTCTTTGTGGCAAGCGTTATGCGTGCGATGAGATGCAGAATAGGCAATATATTACGAAAACGCTCATTATGGTTTAGCATTCTCTCCCATATATATTTAAGTAATTTAATCAATATAAATATGTGATTAGACTAATGGCTTAAATGAACTACTTCTATTCAACTAGAAAAAAAACTTTAGTCGTGCACGGGCAGCCCTTACTTATTTCAAATATTTTCTAACCTGCATGTCACTGCGGACATTCTGAGCGAGCGGCGCGTGATCTTCAGAAATGCGCTCTCCGCTCTGGAGGAAATATTACCACTCCGCTCACATTCTCTGGTGTGAGGCAAAGTGTATCTTCTCCTGCTGATTGACAGCTTTTAGGCATCGCCACCCTCTGGTTGAACGTGTCATCACCACCGCATCAGAACGGAAAACATGGGGATTTTTTTTATAGACAATCACAACCTATTCCAGATTCTATAATAAAATCAAATAATTGAATATTCGAAAATCGTGACTTATCCCTGCACACACCAACAGTTTGGTGATGCCGTCGAGCCTTATGTCATAATTTTGAATTAGTCACGCGGTAATACCGTATACCGCGCTAAAATAGGGAGGAGGTTTGACGGTATCAAAATTTGGATACCGCCCAACTCTAACCACCATCAAACAAACCAAATGTGGGACGATTATAAGTTTGTGTGGGACAATGTGGGACATGTTACCAACACTAAAACATAACCTGAAACTGTTATATAATGTTTATCTAACTTAATAAAAACATTTGTATTCTGTCTTTCAGCTGATAAAAATACTTTGTTCTTTAATCCCCTCCAGAAAACACCATTACAATCACAATGTAACATAACATGTCTTTATTTTACATGACATTTAAATTCAACATCACTGAGCCCAAAGGCAGCAGCAGATAACTATTTTTGAAACAGTTCTGACCAACTAAAGTCCAACTAAAATCCAACAAAATAAATAATGAACAAATAAAATATAAACCAACATGAATTTAGATAATTGACAGTTATATACTAAGAATATATTAAACCAAAAACGTTAATTTTTATTTTATTTTTTTAGAAAGGATGTGAATTAAAACCACCACAGCAGGCAACAAGTTGATAAATTCTGTTAAAATTAAAAATTGAATTTACCGAATTATCCATTTGTTTTCTGACAGGGAACACGTGTAACGAATCACCGCTCCACATTTTGATTGACCGCGTCACAACCCATGGTGACCGTGTTTACTCCTGTGCTTTTAACCATTGGCTAGGATTTTAAAAACGTCTGTTGTATTTGTACTTTTGACGAAGCGCTGTTAAGCATAGGTGAAAACCTACGCCGCAAAAATAATACATTAAATGCTTTAAAAAGGCAAAAGAACGCATGCACGTTTTCTTAATATGATAATTAAAAACCAACAGCAGACTGATGAAAATGCGGGACATTTTCTCAATATGCGACGTGCGGGACAAGGGGTGAAAATGCTGTGCGGTACAACGCAAAGCGGGACGGGTGGTCACCCTAGTCACGGTACATTGCATATGCAGTGCGTCACGAAAGGGGCTTTTCCTACTGCCTTTACCTTTGGTTCCCGCAGCCCAGGAACAACTAAGAACTACAAAATATTTCACCAAACTTGACCTTCGCTGTGCCTTTAATCTCATTCGCATCCGAGAGGGGGACGAATGGAAGACGGCGTTCTCCACCAGCGGTGGGCACTATGAATATTTGGTCATGCCGTTCGGAACAGTCCATCAATCTTCCAATCCTTCATCAATGACGTATTCAGAGACATGTTGACTCGATGGGTAATTGTTTACATCGATGACATTTTAATTTACTTCAATTCCCTTACTGAACATACTAACTATATGCCAAGTGAAAGATTATGTATAATTTCAGTTAACTTTAGTCAGATGCATTTACATTGTGACTGTGTATCAGATGTAATCCACTCTGTCTGTGTCTGCAAAGGTGTGTGCCAAATGGCCCATTCAGGTGAATGGCCCACAGAAACTGATTGGTGTGAATGACAAAGAATCAGCATTGCTCAGAGTGGATTAGCAAGTTAGATCGATCTCCTGTGGGAGGTCCTAACAGGTTTCTATTGTTTGTAGCCCATAGGCTTTGTCTTCATGTATAAAGTTCTGTCTCACAGACAGAACTTTGGGTTAAGATTGTTGAAGGGCGACATGCTAACATCGCTGCTGAAGGACTGCTACACTACAACCTTCATTAAATTCTTCTCCCCACAAGAACTCTGGTCAAGTTTACTTATTTTATGTATTGGAGAAATCTAATACATTGGCGAGCCACCCAAACTACTGCTCGGCCGAATACAGCAAAATCTAACAATTTGGCGAGCCAGCCAGGAGAGACTGACAAGAAGAGAACTCACCAACTTCTACAAGAAGTAAACCAAGAACTCACCAACTGCAACAAGAAGTAAACAGAAAAGTCTTGGAGTATCTACTGTTAAGCTGAAGTTCAACAGACTGCATCTGTGGACACAATCTATTTGAATCAACTGGATCCTGTCTCAAAGATGCTAATTTGGTGAGTGAAACTTATCAGCTCTCTAAAAGAACATCCTCTGAAAAGAATAAGTAGACCAGTAAAGATTTGTAGTGTAGACACACATACTGTGTATTGTTGAGAATTTTAGGCTTGGCCCTTTCTCGTGAGTCTGTAGGAACTAGGGGTGGCACGGTACATGAAAAAACATCCGAACCGTTCGGTTCGCTTGTCTCGGTTCGGTACGTGTGTGCGTCGCACGGTTCGTTCGACGCATGCGCAATGTAACCTCGTGTCCGTTACCTCAGACAGTGCGTTTACTTTTCGCGCGAAATAAGAGATTTGTGGACATACATATGAGGCTTGTTCGACTTGAACCGGCGCTGCACAGACCGATCGACGAATAACATAAAAGTACCGCGATAGCAACGGCTCCGTATGCTTTTCAATCACTCTCGCAGTCGCAGTACTTTGATGTCATAAACCGATTGGTCTGTGCAGCGCTGCAGGTCACGTCACGTATAGAAATGGCTAGTGGGAGAGATAAGGAAGGCTAACAGGAGGTGGAGGATGCACCAGCGTCGTATAAGTCCGGTGTGTGGGAACATTTTGGATTTCATGTTACCTATGATATTTAAATATATACAGTGACAGTAAGTTTAGATAAGAACTCCAGTCGTGTTTCCAAATACTGCACTTTAATTTCAAGTGAAAAAAATTTATCCTCACTCTCAGGGAATAGAAGCATTGTTGATACTGTTTTTGTGTTGAGGTTGAACTTATGTTTCACTTTATGATTATGGCCTTTGCTATTGTTATAGCCTCATTATAGGCAATTATTTGTAACGTATTTTGACTTATTTAAAAGATAGTGCTTTAAGAGTTCCTCTCTTTTTCTTTTAAAAGATAAACATTTTTGTAAGAGCTACACTGAAGTTGACAGTTTTATAAATGCAAGTTAATTTTAATCTTTGTGTGCTAAAAATGCACATAAGTTCCTGTAGAGATAGCAACACACATTCTCCTTTTTTGCCAAATAAATGTCTTCTCTCTTGCTGTATCAAAATGTCACCTAGCTTTCCTCAGAGATGGTCTCAATAATGTGCTTAAAGTCAAGTCAAATTCAGTTTGTGCATGATTACATGATATAATTTTTTTTTTAAATACTGTATCCTGAATTGTGGATAATTAAGCTATAGCATATATCATATGCTGAAGTACATTTCTGGAGTGTTAAAGATTAAAAGAAAAAATAACAACAAGAACCGTACAGAACCGAAAACCGTGACCCTAAAACCGTGATACGAACCGAACCGTGGGTTTTGTGAACCGTGCCACCCCTAGTAGGAACCTTTTAAATGATTTAGTTAATTCTCCTGAGACTGAAGGAGCTATAGAAAGAAGTGTTATAGCTTGGCCCTGTTCCCCTGAGTCTGTAAGAATCATTTAAGAAAGAGGTTTGGTCCGTTTTCATGAGATTGTAGGAGCTATTGGAATGAAGTATAAGGTTTGGTCCTTTCTCTGGAGTCTGTAGGAATTGTTAAAGGAACAATTTAGTCTGTTCGTCCAGAGATTGTAGAAACTGTATAAGGTTTGGGTCTGATGTTGCTGCAAGAATTGGGAATTCTTGACTGGGTGCTAATTCAGTAACCAATATCTTAGTTTTGTAGTGTAGTCACACATACTGTGTATTGTTGAGAATTTTAGGCTTGGGCCTTTCTCATGAGTCTGTAGGAACCTTTTAAATGATTTAGTTAATTCTCCTGAGACTGAAGGAGCTATAGAAATAAGTTTTATAGCTTGGCCCTGTTCCCTTGAGTCTGTAAGAATCATTTAAGAGAGAGGTTTGGTCCGTTCTCATGAGATTGAAGGAGCGCTATTGAAATATAGTATAAGGTTTGGTCCTTTCTCTGGAGTCTGTAGGAATTGTTAAAAGGAACAGTTTAGTCCGTTCGTCCAGAGATTGTAGAAACTGTATAAGGTTTGGGACTGATGTTGCTGCAAGAATTTGGAAATTTTGACTGGGTGCTAATTCAGTAACCAATATTTTAGTTTTGAATCAAACATTCTAATTAGGTTAGAAACTAGAAGTTGATTTGCCTTCTGATGAAAGATACATAAAGACTTAGGGCCCTATCTTGCACTCAGCGCACGATCTGAAACGCAAGTGTCAAAGCGCAAAGCGCAAGTAACTTTGTGGGCGGATCCCGGCGCTGTTGCTATTTTCCCTGCGGGATAAATGCCTCTTGCGCCTGGCGCAAATCTAAAAGGGGTTGGTCTGAAGTAGCTTCATTATTCATAGGTGTGGTTTGGGCGTAACGTGAAATAAACCAATCAGAGCGTCATATCACGTTCCCTTTAAGAGCATGATGAACGAGGTGCGCTTGTTCCATGGCGCAATACTATTATAACGCGCATTTACCAGGCGCGCTTCAGAATCGGTTCACAGCCGAGGAGATCGATGTTCTCGTCAG
The DNA here is from genome assembly GCA_031834385.1 of Semotilus atromaculatus. Lineage (NCBI taxonomy): Eukaryota > Metazoa > Chordata > Actinopteri > Cypriniformes > Leuciscidae > Semotilus > Semotilus atromaculatus. The sequence continues at coordinate 9,795,766 of JAULUF010000030.1, forward strand.
GGCCGTAAAAGAAAGAGAAGTGGCATTGGAGATGGGACAAACCCACCCAAATTAGCTTCGGTTATACATGCATATAATAATTTGGGTAAATATGTAGGCCTAAGCTTTATGCCTATTTTTCCGATCGTCATGGACACAACATATTAATACTGTGAAGCTGCTTTGATACAATCTCTATTGTGAAAAGCACTATATAAATATACTTGACTTGACTGGACAACAATGATTTCCCTCGTGTTTTAATATTTTTCCTTATAATAATGTATCATTTGCAAAAAGGAAAATGCATCTGTGTAGATGAGAGAATCATAGCCTATACAGTGTATGCGCGTTGTTCACACTCTGTATTATGACCAAGCACGCGCGCTTAAAATAGCATCTGAATGTACGCGCAACGCGCCAATGACTTTAGACTAGGTTTTTTCTGGTCAGTGGCGCAATTGTTTTCTGGAACTGCAAAATAGCATGAGGGAAAGTTTGCGCCGGAACACGCCTCCTCTTTGCGCTGAACCGCCCCGGGGAGCGCAAGTGTATTTCTTAGTTAACCGACGTGTGTCTGTGGAGGGAAAAGTCCGCTTTGCGCGGGTGCAAAATAGGAATGATACATGCGTCGGTGTACAAAGTCAATTCACCCTTCGCGTGGAGCTTGATTGACAGGCGATCTAACCAATCAGAGCTCCGATATTTTGTGCCCCCGTGACTATCCGCCATTTTGCCCGACAAACAAACCAGTCTGGCATACCAGGCGTAGTTGACTAGCAACGGCGATAATGGTGAAACGGTGTTCGTATGGGACTTGCAACACAGACAACAGGTACCCAGAAAGGCTGGGCAATGTACAGTTTCACCCGTTCCCTAAACCTGTCAGTAACCTGGAGAGGTGTATGAAATGGATACGTTTGTGTGGACGGCCTCACTATCAACTGAGTTTGGACAAGCTGAGAAATCGTTCCACAGCCAAACACATCTATGTGTGTTCAAAGGTAACGTTAACCACATTATACTTAATGCGCTTTTTTTAACTGTGTGGCACAGTCGTTTTTTATTTTGAACATTTGTTACAATTTGTCGTCACCGGAGAAATGTATTGTTAAAAGCTAAACGTATCTACGTTAAGCTAGCTAACTTAACAGTTAGCTAACTTAAACATTAGCGAGCCCAACGTTTTGCCTTAAATTTCTGCCGTTTGTCTGTCTGTACTGTATGAATTTCCTTTTAAGATACTTAAGACGTAATTTAGGATGACCAAGAGCCCATTCCTCTGTCATTAAAACCCAGCACTTCGTTGACGGCCGGCCGACAACCGCTCACCCTGATCCTCTGCCTGCATTGACATATGACCATAGTAACGTTACACCTGCGAGGCGTCCACCAAAGTTGCGGCCCTTGTCAGTGCCACCAAGGAAAAGACTACCAGTTGACAGGATGCCAGATAATACTGAAAACATCAGGTGATTCTCTTTTGGTCATTTATACAAAGAAAAAGCTAATAATAACAATATGCAATATTTTTTTTTAATTATTTACATATGACATTACAAATTACATTCACATCAGATGTTATATAGCCTGCTAAACATATTATTTTGGAAAAATTAAATGTGTATCATATTAACAGTGTCGGGTGTGATCTACAAGACATGGGTACTACAGGAGAGATGGCAACAGAATCATTAATGGAGGATACCACTACAAGGGAGAGCACTCCGGTCACTGAAATAGGTATGCAATTAGTTTTTTTGTTAGTGATGTCTAACTGCACAGGGCTGGTAGGAAATGCTCAAAAAAGAACCAATCTAGTTTAGATTTAATGTTTTCCCACATTTCTGCATCAAATGTAATGCGTTCCAGGTGGTAGTCATTGTCACATTTCACAAAAAAGTCACACCATGGCATCCCAGTTATTCCCATCTGCCCTATAACTTGGTAATAGTACTCATGATTACGTTTGAGATTGTATGTGTCACCACTGTTCTTTTTGAGGTATTTACAACCTGTGTAGCTGTACTGGTCTGGGCACTTTATTTCTAAAAGTCCATAGCTTTTGTCACAGCCACGCTGAATGACTTTCCTGTCAGGAGATGTACCTAAATGGCGGATGTTGGGATTGACGACAAAGCCACACATGTACACTTGATTTCCTGTGACCTCTGTGTATTGGGCTGCAGCAACTGGCTCAAGCTCCAGGCCTCTCCTCATTGCTGAGGTTTGCAGTGTCTTCTTACTCAGCATGCTGGTGGCAAGCTGCTCGTAGTCTGCTTTCCTGGAGTATATTCTCTTGAAAGAGGATGAAGTAAGACGAGAAGAGCGGACACTATGCCAGATGTTGTTAATGCTCTGTTGTCTGGTTTGTTTCTCCAGTGCCTCAGATTCAGACCTTGAGACCATCATAGCATTATAGCATTTCATCTGATCTTTTGTTAGGACCGTGCAGAAAGTGCTTGGCTGTGGTGGCAAAGGGAATACTGGAAAATCATCAGTAGGGTTTGATAGGGAGGATCTAGGCAAAGTGTTGTCCAATAATGGGAGCTACACACACAAGAAAGAAGGAAAAAAAAATTGAAATGTTTTTGAGTTATTTACATTGTTTATGTCCTGTGTTAATAAAACACTAGTTTTAATCATTTCTTCTTTCTTATGTTTGCAGAGTGCACAGATTACCAACTCCAGATGACAGAAAAACAGGAGGAACTGGAACGACTGAAGGCTCTTCTTGCTCAAAAAGAAAATGACTTGCTAAGGGTGAAAATACGAACTTGTCAGGCTCCTTACCCACTAACAGCCGAGCTGATACATAACAGCAGTGTCCCTAACTACTTCCAATACTGCACTGGGTTCACTTATGATGAATTTAACAAACTGTGTAGATTTTTCAGACTACCAGATAGCGACACAGCACCACAAACACACATCCCCTTGACATATAAGAAATTGAACAGGCACATCCAGCATATGCCTTTACGTCAACAATTTATACTTGTACTTATGAGACTGAGACAAAAGTTTGACCTGAAAGAGCTAGCTTTCAAATTTCAAATTGATATGCAAAATGTTAGCGTTTTATTTAGTTCATGGATTGACTTCATGTATGGTAGGTTAGGTAATGTGTCTGTTTGGCCACACAGGGACATCATCACAGAAAACATGCCAGGTAACTACAAATCAGAGTTTCCAACAACTTTTGCAATTCTTGATTGCACAGAGATAAAGATAGAGAAACCCAGCTCACTGTTAGTGCAAAGTCAGACTTATTCTAACTACAAGTCAACTAACACACTTAAGTCTCTGTTAGTCTGTGATCCTCGTGGCTCTATTATGTTTGCATCTACTCTTTACACAGGATCCATTTCTGACCAAGAGCTATTCAGACAGTGCAAAATTAAAGATTTATTGAAAGGTCTTCTTCAGTGTGGCTACCTTAAGGAAGGTGATGGGCTCATGGTGGATAAGGGGTTTCTCATTGAGAAAGATGTGAAGGAGCTTGGCCTTAATCTAAACATTCCTCCATTTGCAAAATCAAATCTTCAAATGCCCGTCCCAGATGTTGAGATGACAAAGAAAATAGCCAAACACAGAGTACATATAGAAAGAGCAATAGCCAAAGTCAAAAAATGTAAGATTGTATCTGGTAGGATCCCGAATTCCATGTTAGGAAAAATAAACCAGATATGGTTTGTGGTGTGTATGTTGTCTAATTTCCAGCAGCACATTATTCAGGCATAGGCTGCTGAAGAAACCACAGAGGGACAGCAAAGTGCTGCAGTTATCTCATATGGCCATGATTTCTGTCTGATTGTCACACACACACACACACACACACACACAAATATGGTACTTTGCGACGCGAGTTATAAGCCAGGCTGAAAATGCAACATTCAGTTTTATAATGTGTAATATGTAACGGTGGCCCCTGACCCGTCTCATGTCCACCAAGGGGTCTTTAGCCTGAAAACAGTCCCTTGGAGTAATGTTAACAAAACAGATTTTGCACAGGAAAAGGCTCTAAATAAAATGACATCTACTGCAACAATAACACTGACAGGCTAAATACCAGACAGGCAGACAAAACATATAACCCATACAGACTTTACCTTAACTCATAAGACTAGAGAAGTATCAAAAACACTGCCTATGTAAGAAAAAAGCTTAAGTCTATATTTAAAGCTTGTGTCTCTTTTTCTTTTTTTTTATGAACTAACAATGAGCAATACATGTTACTGTGTTTTAAAATTAAAAATTTTGTTTGTTGTTTGTTACATTGTGAATGTTTTTATTTTGTAATGAACTGTGACTGCCTACAAATGATAATAAATTAATCAAAATCTGTATCAAGTTTTAATGTCACTGCTTTACCTGGTAGCTCAAACCACTCCCAAGAGGGTACTTTTCCTGACCTACTGCTACATCTATTGGTGGTCTGTTTGCTATGTAGCTCATAGGTGTCCCCGTCAATCCTCTCAGTAACTCAAAATCCTCATCTGTCACTTCAGACAAGGCTCTGCAATATACAAAATGAATGTCTACTTGTATCATAAAAGTCCAGATTACTGGTACTCCAACGCCGCAGTAAGTTATTAGTTGATCAATTTTGTATTTATAAAGCATAAAAAACTACTCGCCTGTCTTTGCTGTAGTGACAGAAAATGGGTTTACGTTTTCGGTCTGTCTTCGCCTTCGCCACTACAACAGGTGTTACAGGTACCGGTGTTATTTTTTTGCCTCTTGGCTTATGCCACTGTTGTGGCAGGCTTGTGCAGGACTGGGCTGACAGACTGTTAATGTTTTGGGCTTTGTGTAGGTCCAGAGTATAAATAAGACCAACGACATGGGCGCAGAAACCTGTGGAGCTAACCACACGTTATATCGTTACAGCACACTAATAATGTCACAGTAGCTAAAGTTAACGCTTGCTAGGATGACTTACTGATTGTGACGTTATAAATGTATACTACTTTTGCTTTTTAATTATTGTACTAGTGAATAGAGAGCTATATACCCAGTTTTACAGGAACAGTGTTGTTCTTTAATGTTGTTATCCTCGGTCTCAATCGCCAGGTGATGCGGTAGTTCACTTTTTCCCTGTGACCTGTAGGCTATAGCTTCAATCTTGATTTTGTTTTTTTCATTTCGAGTCACATTCACATCCTGAATATATCCCTCGAAAGCATATTGCAGACCTTTTTGTCTGCTTCTGTCTGATATCAACAAATTATTTCTCCAGAAATTATTCACTATTTCCCCAGGGAGTGCACAAATTGACAGTGGAAGCGCCATGGCTGGAACCGGTTGTTTGTCGGGCGTAGCAACAGTAACTAAGGAGGGCGGGTCTTTGCGAAGGGTCAATTGCGCTGAGTGCAAGATAGGGCCCTTTAAGTATAATGTCTAAGGGACAAAATTTAAACCAATTCAGGTTAGGACTCAGAAAGAACTGAACAAGTCTTATCAATCAGGAGACATCCAGAAATGAAACAAAGAAACTTAGTCTGAAAGTGAATCTTTGTTTTGAATGTAGTATTGAAATCTAAGCTGAGTAAGAAAACTAATGATTTATCTATGTAACTGAAATGGTCAGTCTAAAGACTGCTGAGAATTTAAATAAGCACCTTTAACAGCTTTAACACTTTTTGTTTTGTTTCCACACCTCTGAGATCACTTCTCTAGTACTTGCCATGGCTGAGTCTGCACTAAAAAATGGTAATGGTCCTGCACTGAGGCCAACAACAGAAAGACATGGAACAGAACCTCCAAATGTTACCATTGATCAGATGATGGACAATCTGAATGCATATTTGGGCAAAAGGCTGGGACTGAGGAAGTGCCATGATGACATGTGCCAGAAGTACGGCATCAAGCACTCAGAGAGCGGACTATGGGCCTTGCCGGACATTAAAAGGGCTTATGGAAAGATGCAGCGCTTAAGGACAAACACCAACAGAGATGGCTTGTCTGTGATTTTGGTAAAACAAATTCTACAGCATCGACAGAAGTATGAGACTGACAAATCACAGCGTGAGTACAAAGCAGAGAAAGCAAAGGTTCGAGCACTGGCTGAACAATTGCAAAATGAAAAGAAGGACAAAGAAAGACTCTTAAACGATAATGACAAGCTGTTAAAGTTGCTTTCCACACAGCTGGAATCAAAAGACTTTTATGGACAAAAAAACTCCCATAAAATCTAGCAGCAAGATAGAGAAAGAGTCACTCTACCCATTTAAAGACCTCAAGAAGTTTGAAGATCAACAACGTCAGTATCTGCTAGGAGAAAGTGACAGCAGCTCGACTGGGAGCCCTGAGGACAGTGATGTTGAACCTGAGACACATGCTCATGTCACCAAGAAGAACAAAAAGGTTAGACTCGCTCCTGTAATTGTCAAGAACAGAAGGACTGAAATTGAAGTTGACAATGAGGAGGAGTATGAGGAGGAAGGCGAAAGACGAACCCGCATCGTAACAAAAAATATTAAGAAATATGTTCCCTGTAAGACATATCAGCCAGCTTCACCGGAGCAAGTAGACAAGTGGTCTAAGGAGTTACCAGATGTGTACAAACAACCACGAAAAGTATGGCAATTTCTTCAACGTTTACAGAAAATCTACAATTTACATCCAGTAGATGGTGTGATGATTGTTAATGTAAACTTAAGGGACAATGACCAAAAGAGGCTAACTGAAAGAGTTGAAAACAGGGTAGGCGAGTCTCAAGAAAACATTGAGGCTGGATGGGAAGCTGTACGAACATTCTTGTTTGAACTGAAACCTGCAGAGGTGAACTGGGCTAGAATTACCTCATGTATGCAGAAGACTGGAGAAAGTGTTGCAGAGTTTGAAGAACGCTTCACATATATTTGGTTGGAACATGCTGGTTTAAATGACAGCGAGGATCTTGACAAGAACACTAGCATGCCTCTGAAAACTGCTTTTGTAAATGGACTGAAACCTGAAGTTTCAAAAGCCCTCAAAATCAAATATGACGACTGGGACAGTGTTGGAACAGCTTTTAATCAGATTGTTGAGTGGTCAGCAAAGATTGAAAGAACACATGAAGTCAAACTCAGAGCATTGCGATCGAAGACACTGTCATACAACAACAGGACAATCTGGAATGAGCATAAAGAAAATGAAGATAATAGACAGTCAAAAACTCAAGGAAGATGCAGGTATTGCAACGAAGAAGGACACTGGGTTCGTGATTGCAAGCTGAGTTTAAACCATCAAAGTGATGATGAGGACAACCTGTTGAAGAGGTTTCAGCAGTTGACAGCCAAACAAAAACAGACTCTGCTAAACGCTGTTGAGGCGCAGGGAAACTGAAGAGCCTCTCTCTGCAGCACCAACTAGTGACATCTGATCCAACAACTGATGGACTCCATGTGTATGCAAAAATGACAAATGAAGATACCACCGCAAAGGTAAAAGCATACACAGAAGTCTCAACAACTGAAGCCAAAGATGATGTCCTAGTAGAAGGTGCTGTTATACAAGCCGTAAAGGAGAGAGGTGCACATACAGCGGCATTAAGACAACTTCAGCAAGTTTTGCCATGTAAACTGATTCAAGATGAAGCATCCAGAAAACAAATGCAAGTTTTGCCATGTAAACTGATTCAAGATGAAGCATCCAGAAAACAAATGCAATCAGTGATGGAAGCTAAAACAAAACTGGATAATGACAAGGAATGCAGTAAGGATTACCAGAAGGAAATTGAACTGTGCCCTTTTGAACATGTCACAGGCCGGCCCATGTCCAATGAAAATCTAACATCTGACAGCCTTGCCCAAACTGATGAAAGACTCAGCCTGGTAGAACACAATGCCAAGAATCAATTTTCATCATTAGAAAGCCTTCATGATCTCATGGTAACTGATGAAGCAGTTAAGGTGCAGAGAAAAGATAAGTGGACCGACGTGAGCCATTGGGATTTGAAACATCTGCCAAGAGATGAGGGATAGACGGCAGTAGTGTTTATCAGAGTCCAGATATGGCGGGACTAGGGTTTTTAGGCCCTAGCTTGTCGCCTGAGGACGAAGACATCAACATACAGCCACTGATAAACACAGTAGTGTCCTGCCAATATTAAATAGGGACAGTTTTTCAGGCAGGAATTATGCGTTTAAAATATTTTCCTTGGCAAGATACGTTTCCCTTTTCTCTTTTGTGTGATTGCAGGTGTTCCAGCGTTCCAGAGGATGAGCAAAGGCATCCAACGTTTAGACCGCACTGCATTGGGCACCTAGATGAAAACTTCAGAACATTCACAGAACACAACACTATCCGCCACTTCCAAAAGATCACAACTCCAAAATAAAAGCTTCCAGAGGATTCAAAGTTTCACCACAAACTCTTATACTGTAATTTTAAGTAATGGAGCCTGTATGCAGCATGCTGTATATATGATTAAGTTTGTTTTGTGATCAAAAATGATCAGATGAGGGATTGAAAGATTATGTATAATTTCAGTTAACTTTAGTCAGATGCATTTACATTGTGACTGTGTATCAGATGTAATCCACTCTGTCTGTGTCTGCAAAGGTGTGTGCCAAATGGCCCATTCAGGTGAATGGCCCACAGAAACTGATTGGTGTGAATGACAAAGAATCAGCATTGCTCAGAGTGGATTAGCAAGTTAGATCGATCTCCTGTGGGAGGTCCTAACAGGTTTCTATTGTTTGTAGCCCATAGGCTTTGTCTTCATGTATAAAGTTCTGTCTCACAGACAGAACTTTGGGTTAAGATTGTTGAAGGGCAACATGCTAACATCGCTGCTGAAGGACTGCTACACTACAACCTTCATTAAATTCTTCTCCCCACAAGAACTCTGGTCAAGTTTACTTATTTTATGTATTGGAGAAATCTAATACATTGGCGAGCCACCCAAACCACTGCTCGGCCGAATACAGCAAAATCTAACACAAGGCAGAGAAATAATTGTCACACCTGCGCTGTAATCAAGCTCTCCAGACAACTGCCTGCCGGTCTCCTTCAACCATTACCCATTCCCTGACGACCATGGTCTCACATTGCCATTATCACAGTCGTGGCCTACTGGTTAGCGAGTCCAACTAGAAACCCAAAGGTTGCTGGTTCGATTCCAGTACTGACAGGAAATGCCTGATGACTGAAATGCCCTTGTGCAAGACACCAAACCCCTAATCGCTCCACGAGCCCACAACATAATGGCTGCCCACTGCTCCGGGTGTGTTACGGTTTGCAGTGTGTGCGCGTGTTCACTACTCTGCTCCTAATGTGTGTGGTTAAATGCAGAGGACTAATTCCAAGTATAGGTTACCATACTTGGCCTTCACAGGTCACTTTCAATACCACCATCTTAACTGTGGTTGATACATTTTTTAAAGCATGTCGACTGAACAGTATTTTGTTTCTACGGCCTGCTTGAGGACATCGTCTCTGACCGGGTGGCCAATTCACTTCTCGGTCTGGAAAGCGTTCTTCCAACAACTCAATGTTACCATAAGCCTCATTTCATGGTACCATCCAGAGTCCAATGGCCAAACTGAAAGCTTGAATCAGGAAATCACACGTTTTCTACGGATGTACTGCCATCAGAATCAAACTGACTGGAGCCGGCATGTAGTCTGGGCTGAATACGCTCAAAACTCTCTACGCAAACCTGCCACTGGCCTTACACCTTCCCAATACACTCTAGGATTTCAAACGCCTCGGTTTTCCTGGGAACAAGCTCATGTCTTCCTCCAACGAGCAGTGAGAAGGCAAAAGGAAAAAGCTGAACGGTATCGGTGCCCTAGCCCCAATTACCTTCCAGGTCAATGGGTGTGGCTATCAACTAGATACCTTCGCCATCGGCGGCTACCTTGCAAAAAAAATCAGTTCCAGGTACGTTTGTCCCTTAAAAATTCTAAGAAAGTTCGTCTTCAGTTACCTGCTAATTATCAGACTTTTCATGTCTCACTGCTCAAACCCGCTTGGCGATCCTGGTGGAAGGCGAGGTGGTCTTTCTTGTACGAGAACTCATGGATTCCAGACATTGAGGGCGTCTACTCAATGCTGGTCCTGGGTCAATGCTGAGGACATCCTCGACCCCACACTCATCAATGAATTTCATAGGACTTATCCGGAAAAAGGAAGACCCCGCCCGACGTCGACGTTGAATGCCGCCTCGTGCCAGGAGTGGCGGTCTCACTGTGCTCCTGAGACTCCTCCCTCTCTCCAGCAGAGGGCTCCCTCACCTGAGTTTTAGTGAGACATTCTCTGACTTCAGTTCCCATAATCTCATACCTGGACGGATTGCCCATACCTAACTGAACCTGTTCCCCATTCCCTGGCCTATTTAAGTGTTTTCTTCATTCTGTGTGAAGTCTTGTTTTGCCTTTGCAGACATTTCGGAGTGTTTATTTTTCCCTGTTTATCGCTCCTGTTTTGTAGGGGTTACTACTATCTGTTCACTTGCCTTTAATCATGTTTGAACTTTATTACCTAGGCTAGTCATTTTGCTGTGGCCGGACTTACCATTGGGCTTGACTGGGCTGCAGCCTAAGGGCCCCGCTCAGTAGCGTAGCTAAGTAGCTAAGGGCCCCTCCCTTACCCGTTTTCATTTGTTTGTTTTGTTCGGTTAACTTGTGTGCCAGATATCCAGAAATTATTAGCCGTATTTCCACTGTCTGGCCATATGCGAGCGAGGGCTATAATCAGCCCAAAGTAGTGAATTGAGCGCCTGAAAACAAAATCCAATACACTATAGTGCCTGCGCACGTGCCGAACATGTCTTTCCACGCTCACAGAGTAGTTTGAAAGACGGAGGGGAGCACAGAATAAAATCCCTGGGCCTTAATATCCTCCAACTTTGGATATTTTGTTGCAGTGGGATACTTTGGACAGCTTTGAGGCCGTAATCAAACGGCACAACCTGATATTTATCTTTATTTCACAAAGTATAACACGTGTGTTGATCCGCATCTGCTTCATTGCGATCAGCTACTTTTAACAGCTTCAATTAGGCTTTTAGTCCAAAAGAGCGCACATTTAGAAAAATCTTGATAAATTCTCATATGTTCACGTCTCATTGCTTTACAGAAAATTATAATTTCTATAAATTTTTTCACTAAATTTGTGCTCTGGACAAATATGCCATCACAATATAGCAATAGGCATATACATGTCATCAAAATGATAAACACAAACAAAAAACATTTAGGCCTAACGAGTTACCGTTTTATATATTTATTTATAACACAAGCTTATGATATGAGAGTTATCACACCAGCAAGAGTAATGTTTTTCCAAACACTGCTTTTCTTGGACAAGTCAAGACAAGTCAAGTCATCTTCATTTATATAGCGCTTTCAACAATGTAGATTGTTCCAAAGCTGCTTTACAGTGATAATAGCAAATTAAAGTAACAGAGATTGTTTTGGCTTTATGGCAGCTCTAGAATAAAGTTATTTTCCAGCTAAAGTTAGTTTTAATTGATTCACTTCCGTCGCAATGATTATTAGTTATTAACTTAGGGGCCGCTAATGTGACAAAAGTTACTGAGTAACGTTTATAGATACATTGTTTTTGCACCGTCAAAGAAAACAGAACAAACAGCAGAACCGCTGCGCATCCAAGGAACAAGTATTTTGTTCCTCAAAATATCTGCATTTTAATCAGAATCAGACAGGTAAATGATTCAATTAGGCTACCCATCCATACATACAGTCGTTTGCTAGGTTAAACGAATTAGGATTTTTGAACGAATAGGTTGAATAAAAGATTCAACTCCCTCATTAAAATGGAGACTTGACGCCACCTACTTGCAGTGTTAGTTTCATAGTTAAAAGTAGACTTATTTAATTGTTTCAATCGTTTCATATTTCTACATTCAACTTTTTACATTAAAACATTAATCTCTTATTTATGCAATTATAATTTGCTGTGTACATCCATACATGCCATGTCTAAACAGCCTGTCAATCAAAAAATGGATTTTATTGGTACCGACTTCCTTTTATTAGGTCATAATAGCCATACACCGTGTCTTTGCATTCTGATTTTTGTGTAATTTGTGCTACTCCTTAATGACGTTTGTAGTGTAGTAGGGCACAAACATAGAGGGTTTTCGCCGACGTCACGTTCTGGGCGGTAACCCGGATGTGTGGCCATTATGGAGGCACTCGAATGTAAACAACAGCACTGTTTATGTACTACTGAACATTGTTACACTAATAAACCACAGAAAAACAAGTGGAAGCTGCAAAATCATATAGATAAGGACTTAGTAAGAAGGAAAGAGCGTGAAATTGACAAACTAAAGTTAAAATATGGTAAAGATCCGAACGAGCTAGCTTCTCTAGCCCTTACTGCAATTCTTCCTTCTATTTCTTATCCCGACATAGGATACGTTCAGATTGTCAGTCCAAAAAAGCACATGAAATTCGTTTCAAGCTACATCCATATGTGGCTTGAATCATATTCAAATCACATATCAGGACATCAGCTTCAATCTGAACGCTCTGATTGGATTTCAAGTGGTTGTGACTTTCTCATGCCACGTAAAATGTGAACGTCAGATGTTGTTATAGGGAACATGCTGAAAGTCGCTGCCGAAACAAGGCTGTGTTGTTACAAAGTGCCGGACGAGCAGAAAGTTATTATTTTTGAAACCAGTGCAAACAAGAACACGGAAAAAAGCTGTACATAACAGCCTCCTGCAGTTCTGCAGCAGGGTCAAGACGCAGTATAGTCCAGCGCGACGGCTACACATTTCCATGTTGTAAATTTTAAATAAGACAACATCTTTATTGCAAATGCAAACCCCTCCACCAATGCAACGTCATTGCCATATTGCCAAAGAGCTGCATGGACACACAAATCAGATATGAACAGTTGCGATACATAGTGTGGACATTTTAGATCAGATTCCAACCGGATACAAAGATAATCGGATTTGGACTGACAGTGTGAATGTAGTCATAGTTAACTACTTTACGTCAACATTTTAGCCATAGGATCTGAACAGTTGCGATACACAGTGTGGACATAATTTTAGATCAGATTCCAATCGGATACAAAGATAATCGGATTTGGACTGACAGTGTGAATGTAGTCATAGTTAACTACTTTGTCAACATTTTAGCCATAGTCAACGCTTCATTTACACATGTGGCTGATGCTGTGCCTCTCTCAACCACAAACGCCTTTTGCACTCTTCTCTTTAACTTTTGACAGTCTATAGAACTTGAAATGTTTTTTCCCGGTGCGACCGATTAGTACCTACCAAAACTCAACTATTTTTCAGCAGCAATAATAAGCCAAATTTCCCAGTCCATTCTGTTCAGTGGGATTGTTTACGTTCAGTATCTCCAAATTGGCCGACTTCCGGATTGATGATGTGTAGTGAAAACCCTCTACAAACTCAAGCCCAGGGGCCCTCGAATGTAAACAACAGCACTGTTTATGTACTACTGAACATTGTTACACTAATAAACCACAGAAAAACAAGTGGAAGCTGCAAAATCATATAGATAAGGACTTAGTAAGAAGGAAAGAGCGTGAAATTGACAAACTAAAGTTAAAATATGGTAAAGATCCGAACGAGCTAGCTTCTCTAGCCCTTACTGCAATTCTTCCTTCTATTTCTTATCCCGACATAGGATACGTTCAGATTGTCAGTCCAAAAAAGCACATGAAATCCGTTTCAAGCTACATCCATATATGTGGCTTGAATCATATTCAAATCACATATCAGGACATCAGCTTCAATCTGAACGCTCTGATTGGATTTCAAGTGGTTGTGACTTTCTCATGCCACGTAAAATGTGAACGTCAGATGTTGTTATAGGGAACATGCTGAAAGTCGCTGCCGAAACAAGGCTGTGTTGTTACAAAGTGCCGGACGAGCAGAAAGTTATTATTTTTGAAACCAGTGCAAACAAGAACACGGAAAAAAGCTGTACATAACAGCCTCCTGCAGTTCTGCAGCAGGGTCAAGACGCAGTATAGTCCAGCGCGACGGCTACACATTTCCATGTTGTAAATTTTAAATAAGACAACATCTTTATTGCAAATGCAAACCCCTCCACCAATGCAACGTCATTGCCATATTGCCAAAGAGCTGCATGGACACACAAATCAGATATGAACAGTTGCGATACACAGTGTGGACATTTTAGATCAGATTCCAATCGGATACAAAGATAATCGGATTTGGACTGACAGTGTGAATGTAGTCATAGTTAACTACTTTACGTCAACATTTTAGCCATAGGATCTGAACAGTTGCGATACACAGTGTGGACATAATTTTAGATCAGATTCCAATCGGATACAAAGATAATCGGATTTGGACTGACAGTGTGAATGTAGTCATAGTTAACTACTTTGTCAACATTTTAGCCATAGTCAACGCTTCATTTACACATGTGGCTGATGCTGTGCCTCTCTCAACCACAAACGCCTTTTGCACTCTTCTCTTTAACTTTTGACAGTCTATAGAACTTGAAATGTTTTTTCCCGGTGCGACCGATTAGTACCTACCAAAACTCAACTATTTTTCAGCAGCAATAATAAGCCAAATTTCCCAGTCCATTCTGTTCAGTGGGATTGTTTACGTTCAGTATCTCCAAATTGGCCGACTTCCGGATTGATGATGTGTAGTGAAAACCCTCTACAAACTCAAGCCCAGGGGCCCCCTAAATCCAGTGTTGGGCAGTAGCGTCGCTACAAGTAGTGACGCTACTAGTTTAACTACATTTCCCAGTAGCGTGGTGGTAGCGTCGCTGTTTTCTGAATCAAATAGCTTTTCAGTAGCGAAGCTCTATTTTTGATCAAGTAATGCGGTAGCGTCTCCACGCTACACACAAGCTACATTTCCCCAAGCATTTCTAAAGTTCAAGCTCAAATCGGAAAGACAACTGTTAAGTATAACTGATCCTGAAGTAAGTGACGATGACTTCTTCATGTGTTTTACGGCGGTTGGCAACCATAGGACCATATCATTCCCGCGATGCGGAAAACACGGACAGGATCACGGAATCCAGGCGTAAAAACGGAATTTACTGTATAATGCTGTAATTCACGGAATTGTCATATCTTGGATGAAAAGTAGGTCAGTAAATTTAAATAAAATCGTGAAATAGACTAGTGTATGTGAATATTCGCATAAAGAGTATTTAAATAGGAATCATGCATATTCTGCGTGTCTCTGAATGAACCATTTGATGAAGTTTCATTTACCACAACACTCAAACACACACTGAGGCACGCAAGACGCTCGCAATGTTTTCAGTTTATATGAGGACATTATTGCATGGACTTTATCTACACAGCCGATCTGAGTCACTTCAGCAGCACGTTAGCTTGATTTGAGAAAAACTATCGATATATCATGAAAACACAAAGAGACTCAAAGGGCTACACGGCAACCCATCCAAATAAAAGGTTGGTTTAACCTTTGAAGAAAGTTTTGCTTAAATCATTACATTTTAAAACATTGGTTATTACTAGGGAATTAAACCATTAAAATTGAATTTTGGTAAAAAAAAATTAAAAGTCACACTGCCCTAAATTTAATATTTTTAATATTTTAATAGATGATTGTTAAATTGTATAAGTTTCATGGTTTCAATTAATTAGACATGCTTTTTGTCCAAAAATATTAAAACGGGGAAAAAAAAGAATACAGAAAAATTAAAATGGAAATATTATATTAATTTGGAATGTGAATTATTATTATTTTTTTTACAAATCATAGGGCCCTACAACTCCAACCAGCTTTTAGGTGCATTACCACCACATTCTGCTCCGGACGTGGACATCACGTACCAATCTCAATCCTTGGCCTGACACTTGAGAAATTTGCTTAATAGAAATGCTACACACTCCCGACTCCTGGTTTTGTTATAGTTTTATGGTTTTATATAGTTATGTTTTTGTTTGCGAATAAACAATTGAACTGATAAATTGACTGCCTATCTGTTTGACTGACATGTTTAAAAATGATAAAAATGAATTTAAAAGAAAAAATAGCTTAGATGTAGTAAGCTACTTTTGCCATTTTGCTGTAGCTTAGCTTGCTACATTTCCCAGGGTGGTAGCTTCAGTGTAGTGAAGCTGAATTTAATGTAGAGTAACTGTTAGCTTAGCTCACTACATTTTCCAAGTAGCTTGCTCAACACTGCCTAAATCCTGCCCTAGGTATCAGAGTACTTAAAGGAACTGTATTTAAGATTGTGGCCAAAACAGGTACTGTAATCACTTTCAAATGACTGTAGAGCAGTGTAACCAATCAAGTCTGGAAGCATATATGTATATATATATTGCCCAGCACAACCACTACCATTTTTGAACGTCACAACCCTGAACAGCAGCTACATGCTCATGGAACAGCAATAGGAAGGTATGCAAGAATTTGTGGTAGTGGTGGTGGTATAGTGTTAGGGGAAGACATAGGCTAATGAGTGTGTAAAAATGGACAAGCAAATGTGAATTTTCAGTTTACATGCAAAAATAAATGTACTGAATAAGTACAAATGTTAATTTACTTTTTGTGTACTACAGTATTATCAGTGTGATACACGAGCATTCAGCTATAGACAGAACTATTCTTGTATAGTATAGAAAGCAGTCAGTGTCAACAAAAAAGTAGAACAAATATTTCCATGATTAACTGCCATGGAGAAAAAACAGCAAGACATTTTTACTAATATGGTTCACACAATGACAAACGTACTCGGTTACTAACGTAACCTCGGTTCTCTCTAGAGAGGGAACGAGTATTGCGTAAGTTTAGCTTACACTACGGGAAAGATTCATCTTCTCGAGATATTGAAGCCAAAAATTATCCTTAATTTTGTATTCATTGTCAACGCAGTGCAGCAGCTAGCAGACCTAGAGCAGGCAGTCTTGCGTGCTCATTGGCTGCCCTGCGGGCATCTGCTGCAGCCTATCAGTGAGCCCCGCATGACGTACGTCC
Organism: Semotilus atromaculatus; assembly: GCA_031834385.1. Lineage (NCBI taxonomy): Eukaryota > Metazoa > Chordata > Actinopteri > Cypriniformes > Leuciscidae > Semotilus > Semotilus atromaculatus. Next base: position 9,812,696 of record JAULUF010000030.1, read on the forward strand.
AATGAAGGGCGCCCGCGCCTTCATAGCGTCATAGCCCGCCAGAATGGGCGTGGCTTAGCGTATAAAAGCAGGGGCTTTAGGCTGCATTCCCTGGTTTCTGTCGACTGAAGCGAAGTCGCTCGTGGCGCGAGCACGGCCGGTTACGCAATACTCGTTCCCTCTCTAGAGAGAACCGAGGTTACGTTAGTAACCGAGTACGTTCTCTTACGAGAGGTTCTCTCGTATTGCGTAAGTTTAGCTTACGCTACGGGAACTTTTTGTCAACGCCGTGCGCGCCAAGCAACCACCCATGAGTCGCCGAGGTTTCTCGGGGAACCCAAATAAGTGGAAAAATAAGGTGGCCAGCCACGCGGGCCATCACTTGTACATAAGCACCCATAGGGAATACAGAGCAGCGCGCTGGTCTGTATAAGCATATAGCACGTACCCTACTAGTGCAGCTCAACCAGGAGAGCTGAGTCACATGAGAGTGGCCTGAGCATGATATATCTGGGCAGAACGCACAACTCTCTTAAACTGACAGAAGTTTAGCCTGCAGGGCGGGAACTTCTAGGTTATAGAACCTGACAAAGGTAGACGGGGAGCTCCAGCCCGCCGCTACACATATGTCGTGGATAGAAATCCCGCTGGACCACGCCCACGATGAGGCCATGCCTCTGGTGGAATGAGCCCTGATGCCCAGAGGGCATTGCAGACCTTTTGACGCATAAGCTGCCGCTATAGCGTCCACTATCCATCTGGACAGAGTCTGTTTCGAGGCGGCGAGACCTTTGGTGCGCCCACCGAACGAAACAAACAGCTGCTCCGTGCGCCTAAAAACGGCGGAGCGCGCAGTGTAAATTCTCAGCGCTCTGACTGGGCAGAGGAGATTCACATCTGTCTCACTGTCTGACGCTGGCAGAGCCGACAGTGAAATGACTTGCGCCCTGAAAGGAGTGCCCATCACTTTTGGAACATAGCCATGTCTAGGTTTGAGGATGACTTTAGAGTCATTCGGCCCGAACTCAAGACACGTCGCGCTGACTGACAGCGCGTGCAGGTCCCCCACACGTTTGACTGATGACAGCGCGGTCAGAAAAACGGTTTTTAGTGATAGGTATTTTAGCTCCACGGAGTCTAATGGCTCGAATGGGAAGGCTTTCAGGGCCTCGAGGACCACGGAAAGATCCCATATAGGAACCGACGGGGGGCGCGGCGGATTCATCCTTCTAGCTCCCCTTAGGAAGCGGATGACCAGCTCATTTCTTCCCAGTGACTGGGCGCGCGTCGACTCTGCGAACGCCGCCACGGCCGCCACATAAACTTTGAGCGTGGATGGGGACCTCCCTTTATCCATCAGCTCTTGTAGGAAAGTGAGCAAATGCGCAACCTCGCACGTCCGTGGGTCCAGATCTCTGTCGGTGCACCATTTGGAGAACACCGACCATTTAGACGCGTAGAGCCTTCTCGTGGAAGGAGCTCTAGATTGCGTGATCGTGTTCATCACTCTTTCTGGCAGGGTAGCGAATACCCGTTGATCAACCATGCGTGCAGAGACCAGCGCTCTGGATGGGGATGCCAGATCGAGCCGCAAGCCTGAGAGAGGAGATCTGCCCTCACCGGAATAGGCCACGGAGCTGTATGTGACAGCCGTGCTAGTTCCGGGAACCAATTCTGATTCTCCCAGTGCGGAGCTATGAGGAGCACCGAGTGGCGCGTTTCCCTGATTCTCTTGATCACCTGTGGTAACAGAGAGACCGGAGGGAAAGCATACAGCGGGAGGCTGGGCCAGACCTGGGCCAGCGCATCCTCGTTCTTCGAAAAGAACATCGGGCAGTGAGCGTTGTCTTTCGACGCAAACAGGTCGACTTCCGCCCTGCCGAATAGGCGCCACAGTTTCTGGACTGTTTGGGGGTGCAGGGACCATTCCCCTGGGGGAACGTTGTCCCTGGACAGTTTGTCTGGACCGTCGTTCAAATAGCCAGGCACATGCGCCGCCCTCAGCGAGCGCAGGTGCATCTGGGACCAAATGAGGATGCGCTCCGTCAGATTGCAGAGGTTTCTGGATCTGACACCGCCCTGACGGTTTATATAGGAAACCACCGACATGTTGTCCGAGCGGACGAGAACATGTTGGTCCTGTATGAACGGGAGGAAGCGCTTCAGTGCGTTCTCGACCGCTATCATCTCCAGACAGTTTATGTGGAAACGCATCTCCTGGTCTGACCATTGGCCAAAGGCCGGTCTGCCCTCGAACAGCGCGCCCCAACCCGAGTTGGACGCGTCTGTCGAAATGACTTTGCGATAAGAGATGGTTCCCATCGTCACTCCCTGCTGGTACCAGTCGGCTACTAACCAGGGCTGCAGAGCCGCTATGCAGGTCTGAGTCACTCTGATTTTCTGGCCGCCAGAAACCCAGGCTCGGCGAGACGCGCGAGCATTCAACCAGCGTTGGAGCGGGCGCATGCGCAGTAGGCCCAGCTGGAGCACCGCTGCAGCTGATGCCATACAGCCCAGCATCCTTTGAAACGTTTTCAAAGGGAGAAAGCTGCCCTTCTGGAAAGATGCGGCTAAGTGGCGAACACGGCGCGCGCGCTGTGTCGACAAACGAGCCGTCATAGCCACAGAGTTCAGTTCTATTCCTAAAAAGGAAATTGACTGACTGGGCATTAATGAGCTCTTGGTCCAGTTGACCGTGAGACCCAAATTTTCCAGGTGACTGAGAAGCACTGTTCTGTGAGATAACAGTTCCGTCTCTGACTGTGCCAATATCAGCCAATCGTCCAGATAGTTCATTATCCGCAGCCCTTGAGTTCTCAGGGGGGCGAGCGCCGCGTCCATGCACTTTGTAAATGTACGGGGTGCTAGAGACAGGCCGAACGGCAGGACGGTGTATTGATATACCTGACCGTCGAAGGCGAATCTCAAAAATTGCCTGTGACGGGGTAATATCTGAATCTGAAAATAGGCATCCTTCAGATCTAGAGAAATGAACCAGTCCCTCGGGCGAACGTGCGCGAGGATTTTCCTGGTCGTAAGCATTTTGAACGGCCTCTTTGCAAGTGCCCTGTTCAATTGTCTCAGATCTAGGATGGGCCTGAAAGCTCCGTCCTTCTTGGGTACGAGAAAATATCGGCTGTAAAAGCCTGACTCGCTCAGAGAAGGCGGTACTTTTTCTATAGCCCCTTTGCACAGCAGTACTGCTATTTCTGCGTGAAGTAGGTGTGCTACTTCCGCATTCACTATCGTCGCGGTCCGGGCTCGAAAGCGCGGGGGACGGCGAATGAATTGAAGTGTATAGCCCTGCTTTATTGTGCTCAGAACCCATTCTGAAATCCCTGGGATAGTTTCCCATACAGCTATGTGAGCCGCTAGGGGGCGAATGGCCTCCGGGTTCAGACCGCCGCCATTCGCGGGCTTGTGAAACTGAACCGGAGCCGAGAGCGCGGCGCGCGCGCTCTCGGTACTGGGCAATGGTTGCTCGCTGAGAACCAGGATCGGCTGATCTATGTGAGGTGTCCCAATCATGAGGGATGGGGAGCGTTTTATTCTCACTTTTTGACGCGCGAGCAGCGCTTTGGGCGGAAAAGCTTTCTGTAAGCGTGAGCGCGTGTGCGCGGGCACGAGACTTACAAGTGTATTCGACGCCCCGATCATAACAGATGGGGAGCGTTTTATTAGAGCCATGCGTTTTGTGATAACATTCAAACGCGCGGGCCGCGCCTGGGGGGAGGTGTGTTTTAGTAAGCGTGAGCGCTCTCTGGCGGGCACGAGACTTACATTCATTACCTGTTGTATTGATCGTGTAGCAGAGCGGGCAGATAGTGGGCACAGACCTGTGGACACATTTCTTGCATTCAACACTCGAGCGGCTTTTACGCGCTTTATGAGAGTGTGCCCTGTGGGTGACACAATATGTGATGTGCTTGTGTGTAGGGGTGAACACTGAAGCGTGGGCACTTTTACTACACTTAAAACACCAGCGGCGTGAGCCGGACCAGACATTATGCTCTTTTTGAGATTTCTCTGGGTCGCCGTGAAAACGGCGTTTGTGTACAGGCGAGAGGGTGAATGAACCGGCTCGTTGGCTGCTAAATAAACCGCTGCAGTAGCCTGTATGAAGGGGACTGACAGGGAAATAACTTTTGACGGCGGTCCGGCCGCAGCGGGAAGCGCGCGTCTTTTTTCTCTCTCGGTTAGGATGGCTTCGCGTGCTCAGACTTTAACGTGATCTTTTGCCGAGGCCCTCTAGGGGGCGGCGGTCTGTGACGGCTGTCTGAGCGCGATCTAGGGCGGCCGCCCTGGCGTCGCTGCGAAGACTGAGGCTGTGCTGGCCGCTGGGTGCTGGTTCGCGCCGGAGGCTGGCTCTGTCTCTCGCGAGAGCGGCCTGTGGCGGAGCTTGAGCGTCGCGGCAGGAAGAGGTTCATGGCCTGCGTGGTCTTTTGTACCTCCGAAAATCGGTCAACAATCCCGTTCACCGCTGGGCCGAAGAGACCAGTAGGGGAGAGCGGCGCGTTCAGGAAGGTGGCGCGCTCCGAGTCCCTCATATCCGCGAGCGTCAACCAGAGGTGCCTCTCTGTCACGGTCAACGCGGCCATGGCTCGTCCAATGGCTTGAGCTGCAGTCTTGGTGGCGCGGAGAGAGAGATCCGTCGCGCTTCTTAAATCCGCGACCGCAGCTGGGTCCTGGCCCTTCTCATCCCATTCACGGAGGAGGTCGGCTTGCAGGATCTGTAGAACAGCCATGGAGTGTAGAGCAGACGCGGCCTGGCCGGAGGCTGCATATGCGCGGCCGACCAAGGCAGACGTGGCTCTGCATGCTTTGGACGGGAGGGCTGACCTTGACCGCCATCTCGCGGAGGGCGGAGAAAGGTGCGCTGCGACCGCCTCTTCCACAGGAGGAATAGTCGTGTATCCTCTCTCGGCGGCGCCGTCCACTTGGGAGAGCGACGCGGAGGCCTGAGACTGCAGCCTTGATGAGAAGGGTGCGTTCCACGACTTAGTCAACTCCGTGTGAAGCTCCGGTAGAAACGGAGCAGGCCTGCTTGCTGGAGCTGAACGGCGGCGATGCAGGAAACATCCGTCGAGCCTGTTCAGCGCGGGTTCCTTTGGCAGTGACCACTCGAGCCCGAGTCGGTCGACCGCCTGCGTCAGCAGACGCATCAGCTCTGCATCAGCTCCAGCGCGGGTACGGCCGGATTCCTGGATCGACGAGGAGGCGGAGTTTAGCGACCAATCCTCGCTATCCGATGCCAGGATGGAGCAGCAGTCTCTTGTGGCATGTCCCTCGGCCTCATCCTCAGATGCGACGGCAGTGAGGCTCGTGAGCGGCAGCTGCGCGTCGGTGAAGGGAGGCGGGGAAGGCGAGAGCGAGGCTCGAGGGAGATTCTCCGGCGAGCGCGTCGCTGTGGCCACAGGTTCCGGCTGTCTCTGGGAACGGCGCTTCTTTTTTCGCGGTCCCACAAAGGGCGGAGTTACTGCTTCTGGATTGAAGGCTTCAAGGCGAGCCCGCAGGGTCGACATTGGAAGCGCTTCACAGGACTCGCAGCCCCCGGAAGCGAGGGCGAGTTCCGCGTGTTCCTGGCCCAGGCAGAGAGCGCAGATCATGTGGCGGTCTCCGACGCTGAGCGGGGCCCTGCACGAGCCACAGGAAGTGCGAGGCATCTTTACAAAGACGCTCGCTGCTCTTTTAGGAGTATACAGTTAATACACAAGCAAAAAAGGATACGTCGCCGGATAGCGTAGCTCGCACGGATGGCTGAAGGTGGCGAAGACGGCCGGCTTCCTCAGCGCTGTCCTAAGCTGGCTGTTCGCTGTTCGACGGCGGCGGTGGCTTCTCTCAGATCCAGCGATGCGAAGAGCTTCGCTGAAGAGACAGAAATCAGGGAATGCAGCCTAAAGCCCCTGCTTTTATACGCTAAGCCACGCCCATTCTGGCGGGCTATGACGCTATGAAGGCGCGGGCGCCCTTCATTGGACGTACGTCATGCGGGGCTCACTGATAGGCTGCAGCAGATGCCCGCAGGGCAGCCAATGAGCACGCAAGACTGCCTGCTCTAGGTCTGCTAGCTGCTGCACTGCGTTGACAATGAATACAAAATTAAGGATAATTTTTGGCTTCAATATCTCGAGAAGATGAATCTTTCCCGTAGCGTAAGCTAAACTTACGCAATACGAGAGAACCTCTCGTAAGAGAACACAATTTTTTACTGTGGTGGCACTGGACAATTTACTGACACAATAACTAGGTTTTGAAGCATGAATTAAATGTTTTCGGTGAGTTACTACATTTTGCAGACATTAAATAGAGTTTTGATGTTCCAGAAAACAGTTGAAACAATTGCACTTTACGTTTAGAGAATGTTAAGACCGTTATAGAAAATTTCAAGAAAACGAATCGGTTACCTAACGTAACCTCGGTTCTCTCTAGATGAGGGAACGAGTATTGCGTAAGCTAGCTTACGCTACGGAAAGATTCATCTTTTCTGAGAAATTGAAGCCAAAAAATTATCCTATAATTTTGTATCCATTGTCAACGCAGTTCAACTGCAGCAGAGCATGAGCGGGCTAACTAGCAGCTCATTGGCTCGCTCACAGGGAACTGCTTAAGCCTATGAGGAGACGCGATTGAACTCTCGTCCAATGAGAGTCGACATGCTCTCATTGCGTCATAGCCCGCCGAAGCGGGCGTGGTCAGAGAGTATAATAATGGCGTCGTAGGCTGAAACTCTGGTTTTCATAGAATGAAGCGAGAAACGCTAGTAGCACAAGCACGGCCAGGAACGCAATACTCGTTCCCTCATCTAGAGAGAACCGAGGTTACGTTAGGTAACCGATTCGTTCTCTTACGAGAGGTTCTCTCGTATTGCGTAAGCTAGCTTACGCTACGGGAACACCTGGTCAACGCCGTGCGTGCTAAGCATCCACTTACGAGTCCCAGGGGAGACCCGGGGGAACCCTTGATAGTGGGAATGAACATATGTACATGAGACAGGGCCAGCAGAGCGGGCCGGTGATTGTGTAGTACTAAGCACTTGATAAGAGAGACAGAGCGGGAACCGGTCTGTGTGAATAACTCTTTTAGTGCAGCTCACCAGAGAATCTGTAACATACTAGATAGCTAGTAGTTTAGCCTGCAAGGCGGGAACTTCGAGATTGTAAAATCTGACAAAGGTGGAAGGGGAAGACCATCCTGCTGCCACACAAATGTCGTGAATGGAAATTCCGCTGGACCATGCCCACGATGAGGCCATGCCTCTAGTGGAATGAGCCCTAATGCCCAGAGGGCATGGCAGGTCTTTCGACGCGTATGCGGCTGCAATGGCATCAACTATCCATCTGGATAGTGTCTGTTTCGAGGCGGCCAACCCTTTGGTGCGCCCACCGAACGAAACAAACAGCTGCTCAGATCGTCTGACCGGAGCAGTGCGGGAAACGTATAATCTCAGGGCCCTGACCGGACACAGGAGATTAGAGTCAGATTCGTTATCGGATGCAGGCAGAGCCGATAAGGAAATAACTTGTGCCCTGAATGGGGTACCAATCGCTTTTGGGACATAACCATGTCTAGGTTTGAGAACGACTAAGGAGTCATTGGGCCCAAACTCAAGACAGGAAGCGCTAGTTGACAGCGCGTGAAGGTCTCCCACACGTTTTACTGATGCGAGCGCAAGCAGAAAAACGGCTTTGAACGAGAGGTATTTGAGGTCCACGGTGTTTAGTGGTTCGAATGGGGGGGCTTTCATAGCTTCGAGAACTATGGAAAGATCCCAAATCGGCACCGAAGGGGGGCGTGAGGGGTTCATCCTTCTAGCTCCCCTGAGGAAGCGGATGACCAAACCGTCTTTGCCCAGTGACTGGCCGCGCCGGGGTTCAACGAACGCTGCGACGGCTGCCACATACACCTTGAGAGTGGACGGGGACCTGCCCTTGTCCAGCATCTCTTGGAGAAAACTTAGCAAGGAAGGAACCTCGCATGACCGTGGGTCCAAATTTCTGTCGGTGCACCATTTTGAGAACACAGACCATTTAGACGCATAGAGCCTTCTCGTAGAGGCCGCTCTAGCCTGCATGATCGTGTTTAACACTCCCTCTGGCAAAGCAACGGGTAGTTGTTGATCACCCACGCGTGTAGCGCCCAGCGCTCTGGGTGGGGGTGCCAGATCGTGCCGCGAGCTTGAGAGAGGAGATCTGCTCTGACTGGAATGGGCCACGGGGCTGTCTGTGACAGCTGAGTGAGCTCCGGAAACCAAGTCTGACCCTCCCAACGCGGGGCTATGAGAAGCACCGAGTGGCGTGTTTCCCTGATTCTCTGAAGCACCTGTGGTAGCAGAGAAACCGGAGGGAATGCATAAAGCGGGCGGCTGGGCCAGGTCTGGGCTAGCGCGTCGTCGCTCTTCGAGAAAAATATTGGGCACTGGGTGTTCTCTTCTGAGGCGAAGAGGTCCACCTCTGCTCTGCCGAATATTCGCCACAGCTTTTGGACTGTAAGAGTGTGCAGGGACCATTCCCCGGGGGGAATGGGGTTCCTGGACAGACTGTCTGGACCGTCGTTCAGATGGCCCGGCACGTGCGTCGCTCTGAGCGATAGCAGGTGACACTGCGACCAAACTAATATGCGTTCTGTCAGTCTGAAAAGATTTCTGGATCTGACTCCGCCCTGACGGTTTAGGTAGGAGACCACGGCTATATTGTCCGAACGGATCAGCACGTGGTGACCGTGAACGCGCGGGAGAAAACGCGTGAGCGCGTTCTCGACCGCTAACATCTCCAAACAGTTTATGTGAAAGGAGGCTCTCTTGAGCTGACCAGGGGCCGAAGGCCGGTGAGCCCTCGCAGACCGCACCCCAACCCGTGTTGGATGCGTCTGTCGAGATGACTTTTCGGCGAGAACAAGTCCCCATGGAAACGCCCCGCTGAAACCATTCTGTCACGGTCCATGGTTGCAGAGCTATAATACAGGTCTGCGTTACCTTTATCAGCTGGCAGCCCGTGGTCCACGCACGGTGAGACACACGGCTCTTCAACCAGAGCTGAAGCGGGCGCATGCGCAGTAACCCCAGTTGGAGCACCGCGGAGGCTGAGGCCATATAGCCCAACGCCTTCTGAAAAGTTTTCAGAGGTGTGAGTCTGTTCATCTGAAAAGATGCGGCGAGACGCTGAACACGGCGCGCGCGCTGTGTTGACAGACGAGCCGTCATCGTGACCGAGTCTAGCTCTATACCCAAGAAGGAAATAGTCTGACTGGGTTGAAGCGCGCTCTTTATCCAGTTGACAGAGAGGCCCAAAGCTTTCAGATGGTCGAGGAGAACTGTACGATGAGACAGTATCTCCCTCTGTGATTGTGCCAAAATCAGCCAGTCGTCCAAATAGTTCAGTATTCGCAGCCCCTGACTCCGCAGGGGGGCGAGCGCCGCATCCATGCACTTCGTGAACGTACGAGGTGCTAAGGATAGGCCGAACGGAAGGACTGTGTATTGATAAACCTGGCCTTCGAAGGCGAAACGTAAGAATGGCCTGTGAAGGGGATTTATCTGAATCTGAAAATAAGCATCTTTCAGATCTAGTGAAATGAACCAGTCCCCCTGGCGTACGTGCGCGAGGAGTTTTCTGATAGTGAGCATTTTGAACGGTCTCTTCATGAGAGCTTTGTTCAGCACTCTGAGGTCTAATATTGGTCTGAGGCCGCCGTCTTTCTTGGGAACAAGAAAATAGCGGCTGTAAAACCCCGACTCGCTCATAGACAGAGGCACTCTCTCTATAGCCCTTTTGCACAATAGTTTTGCTATCTCTGAACGGAGCAGCGTCGCCGCTTCTAGGTTCACAGTAGTTTCTAGCCGCGCTCGAAAACTTGGAGGGCGGCGGCGAAACTGTAAGCGATAGCCCAGCCTTATTGTGTTTAGCACCCACTGGGAAATTCCCGTAATAGCTTCCCACGCTTTGCAGCGCAATGCTAGGGGGTGAATGGCTACCCGGTCCTCGTCGCTGCACATGGCGGGCTGTGTGCGCGCGCTCATATTGCTTATAACAACGGGACTTACACTCAGAGAGGAGTTTATGGGCCGTGTAACAGAGTGAACAGAGGGGGGAAGCGCGCACGGGTTCGTGGGCGCTTTTATGTACTCTGAAACTCGAGCGGATTGAGGCCGCTTTATGAGAGTGTGCTCTGTGTGGGACACGGGAACAGACGTGCTTTTGTGTATGAGTGAACACAGTGTTGTGGGCACATTTATTACACAAGGTGTCTTTTTGCTCTTTTTGAGATTTATTTGGGTCGCCGTGAAAACGGCGTTTGTGCTCATGCAAGCGGGAAGGGAAACCGGCTTGGTAATGGCGGATACACTACTGCAGTAGCCGCGTGCGCGGGGACTAGCAGAGGGCGGTATTTTGACGGCGGTCCGGCCGCAGCGTGAGAGCGCCGTCTTTTTCTCAGCTGTGCTAGGCAGACTTCGAGTGATCAGGTTTCGGCGTGATCCTAGGCCGCGGCCCCCGAGGCGGCGGCGGTCTGTGGCGGCTGTCAGAGCGAGAGCGAGGGCGGCCGCCCTGGCGTCGCTGCGAAGTCTGGCTGTGCTGAGCTGGGCGCTGAGGTGGGGCTCGTGCAGGAGGCTGGTCACGTGAGCGGCCTGCAGAGGAGCTAGCGCGACGAGGCAGGAAGAGGTTCATGGCCTGGGAAGCTTTCTGAACTTCGGAGAAACGGTCAACAATACCTGTGACGGCAGATCCGAAGAGGCCGGATGGAGAGAGCGGGGCATTTAGAAAAGCGGCGCGCTCAGAATCTCCCATGTCGGCGAGTGTGAGCCACAAATGTCTTTCAGACACACAAATGGCGGCCATACATTTCCCCAGGGCTTGAGCGGCAGATTTTGTAGCGCGAAGGGCGAGGTCCGTGGCGCTCCTCAAATCCGCGACTTTAGGGGGATCTCTTCCGTTCTCATCCCATTCGCGGAGTATGTCACCCTGTAGAATCTGTAAAACAGACATGGAGTGCAATGCAGAGGCTGCTTGACCGGCGGCTGAATAAGCGCGGGTATGAAAACTCGAAGTCGCTCTGCAGGCTTTAGAGGGAAGCACAGGTGATGAACGCCATCTCGCGGAGGGCGGGCACAAGTGTGCAGCGACCAGGTCCTCTACAGGGGGAATGGAGAGATAGCCCTTCTCAGCGGCTCCGTCCACAACGCGAAGCGGGGTGGAAGAATCAGAGCGAGTTCTGGCAGAGAGCGGGGCATTCCAGGACTTAGAGAGCTCCGCGTGTAGTTCAGGGAGGAAGGGCGCGGCACGCTTGGTGGCGGGAGTCGAACGCTGGCGGAAGTAACTGCCGTCCATGCGGTTGGTGGTCTGCTCGGGGGGAGGGGACCACTCGAGCCCGAGGCGTTCGACGGCCTGAGACAGGAGGCGCATTAATTCGTCCTCGATGCCCGCGCGGGTCGCGGTGGATTCACGGGCCGAAGAAGCGCGAGAACCGGACCATTCCTCACTGTCTGAAGCGAGAAGCGAACATGTCTCCTTAATGTCCGCGGCGTCCTCGGAGGCAACAGAGCGGCCACTCGGCGGCAGCTGTATGTCCGGTAGCGGCGGAGATGGAGAGCGGGAGGCGACGGGCTCCGGCGGAATGAACGCTTCAAGCTGGGGTTCCGGCGGCCTCTGTGAGCGGCGTTTCTTCTTCCGCGGCGAAGTCAGAGGCGGCGCGGAAGCTTCTTTTACGGCCTGAAGTCGAGCCCGCAGGGTCGACAGCGGCATACTCTCGCAGAGCTCGCAGCCGCCATCAGCGAGGGCGAGCTCGGCGTGCTCCAATCCGAGACAGAGAGCGCAGATGACATGGCGGTCTCCAGTCTCGAGGGGAGCGCGGCAAGAACCGCAGGAAATGGTACGAGACATCTTGAAAAAGACGCTCGGCTCTTTTAGTAATAAGGATACAGTAATATGCAAGAGAGAAAAAAGGATATATTCCGTCGGATGGCGGTAGCTTGCAGGACGGCTGAAGGTGGCGAAGACGGCCGGCTTCTTCAGTCTCCTAGATGCTCGCTAAGTTGCCTTGTCGACGACGGCGGCTTCTCTCAAGATCAGCAGATGCGTGTAGCCTCGCTGAAGAGATGAAAATCAGAGTTTCAGCCTACGACGCCATTATTATACTCTATGACCACGCCCGCTTCGGCGGGCTATGACGCAATGAGAGCATGTCGACTCTCATTGGACGAGAGTTCAATCGCGTCTCCTCATAGGCTTAAGCAGTTCCCTGTGAGCGAGCCAATGAGCTGCTAGTTAGCCCGCTCATGCTCTGCTGCAGTTGAACTGCGTTGACAATTATAGGATAATTTTTTGGCTTCAATTTCTCAGAAAAGATGAATCTTTCCGTTGCGTAAGCTAGCTTACGCAATACGAGAGAACCTCTCGTAAGAGAACTGTTAAGATGATTAGAAATTTGTATTTTAAAATAAGATATTTATTTGCAATGTATGCAACAGTGGCGAGGCCTTAAATTTTAAAGTGAGTAGACCTTGGCAAAATAGGGTGGACCAATGCCTAATCTCAAAATTTGACAATTAAGATTGGTTTCCCATGGGTGGCCAAATGCATCTATCCCCAATGGTGCTGGGGGACTCAGGGAGAACCAAAGTGGGCATTGGGACGACTCCTGTGATGCAAAGAGGTCCACTTCTGCCTTTCCGAACACTTCCCAGATCAGGGCTACTGTTCGGCGGTTCAACATCCATTCCCCCGACCTGAGCTTCTGCCTCAACAGAAAATCTGCTGCGAGGTTCAGGGCCCCAGGAACATGCACTGCCCTCAGTGAAAGGAACTTGCCCTGAGACCACAGGAGAAGGTGGCGCGCATGCCTGTCCAGAGTGCGCGACCTTGAACCCCCCTGCTGGTTTACATGAGACACTACCGCCATATTGTCTGTTCTGACAATGACATGGTGTCCTTCGAGAAAGGGGAGAAAGTGAAGAAGGGCCAGGGAAACCGCTTTCAGCTCCAAGCTGTTTATGTGCCACTGGAGAGTCTCTCCAGTCCAGACCCCACATGCTGGTCTGCCCTCGAAAACCGCACCCCAGCCGGTTAGAGAGGCGTCCGTCGTAACCATTTGGCAACGGAAAACTGCACCCATGCCGACCCCTTTCCGAAGGAAGAGAGGGTCCCGCCAAATTTAAAGGGGGCAGAAGCAACTGCGCGACACCTTCAACAGGCAAAGAGCCGGTCCTGTGGACCGGGCACCTGAGAGTTTCATCCCCAACAGAAACGGTCTCAGAAACGGTCTCAAACCAGACGGTTTGAACGAGGTTGAGTAGTAACTGCACTTCGAAACACGCTGGGTGGTGAAAGTGACAGGTTTAGAGAAGGAGAGCAAGTGAGAGGTGGGCAGAAACGCTTTCGCGGTCTGTCCCAACCTTGTAAATCGGGGGAAGCTCTCCTTTTTCTGACCTGTGGGTCAGGAACGATTCGAGGAGGCTGGAGCGAAGGGTTTGTTAGACCGCTTCAGCTCCAGGCGCTTATGAGGTCGCTGGCGGGGAAACCGCCACCCCAAACAGACCAGATTGAGAAACTGGGGCGTCCAAGAGGAAAACCTTCTCTTTATCACGGATCTCCGTGAGATTGAGCCATAGGTGGCGCTCTGCAGCAATCGCCCCCGCCATAGAGCGACCTATACCCTAGTGCGGTGTGCTTGGTGGCTCTTAACCCTCTGGAGTCGGCAAACGCGCCGGCACGTTTTGCGCGATAGACTTAAAATAGACTTAGCAGCAAAATAGACTTAAAATACTTTTTTGTCATACACACTTAAGAAATATGATCCCTATATTTTCACTTTAGAATACTGTTCCAGGTTCTAAGTAATTCCTGAGGGACTATATCATAATTATTTATTAATTACTAATAAGTTCCTTATATTTTAACTTTAGAAGACTGTTTCAGATAATAAGTAGCCTAATTCCTAGATAATTATTTGATAATTATTTATTAATTACTAATGGGTTCCCTATATTGTCACTTTAGAATACTGTTTCAGGTTCTAGGTAATTCCTGAAGGACTATCTAATAGTTATTTATTAATTACTAATAAGTTCCTTATATTTTCACTTTAGAAGACTGTTTCAGATTATTAGTAGCCTAATTCCTGGATAATTATTTGATAGTTCTTTATTAATTACTAATGGGTTCCCTATATTTTCACTTTAGAAAACTGTTCCAGGTTCTAAGTAATTCCTGCAGAATTATTTGATAATTATTTATTAATTACTAATAAGTTCCCTATATTTTCAGTTTTCCTCAGTCGTTGCCTCAAATACATGAATTTACTCAATGGCATTCTATGCTGAGGAAAACAGACACACACAGTACTGTATATAAAATATACAAATAATCTGAGGTTAGTTTTGTATGACGGTTCAGTAGTTACTTAGTTATTTTTCTTGAACCTTAATTGGTAGATAATTAGTAGTAGTTCTTCAGGAGGTATGACAGAATTCATTAGTTATTGATTAACTAACTGATACCAGTAGTTAACAGTAGTGAAGAAGTAGTTAATGAAGAATCACCTATTAGTTCGTCAATAATTCCTTATTAATTATACAGTAAGTAAGATACAGTATTCTAAAGTGTTACCCTAACTTCCTCTACAAACCCACCATTACTTAAGGAGTACATTTATGAACCATAGCACCCCTAGCGGTGTGGAAGAAAGACTGCAGAAAAAAAACGTAGTAACAAGCTTGTCTGTTACAAAGTGTGTACTTTTAAATTATCTAATTCAAAACTAAAACAAATATTCTCTGTTTATGTTATCTATATAAAAAGAGAGAGATGTCAGTCGTTCTCATTTCAGCTAATTATCTTTTAATGTGACCACGCCCACAGAGAGCGCGCGCTATTCAAACGCAAATGATCTGAGGCAAGCCATGCAAACTGTTAACGCCCCCATATTATCAGCTGGATAAAAACACATCAAGTTTAACAAGAATCGTGGACTTTACCTCGTCTTGCTGCGCTCTGAGGAATAATACTATCGTCCTAATCCTGGAACAATTTACCTCAGAAGTGCTGGTAGTTTCATTCCGGGGAGCAACGAATCAAGCTAATGTAGTAAGTTATTTATTCTTAAGAGCTTTATATAAATAGTTATAACAGTTATAATCACGATATTGATAGTGTCTGTAAACCGCAAAAAGACTGTTTAAATATGAATTGTGTGTCTGTGTGTGAATGATGAATGAAAGGCACAGACACGCGCGTGCTGTTGTTTACAGCTGTACAGCGCGCATCTCACACTCGCATAAACACGATATGTTACAGACTAAATATGACCGTTTCAAGATAAGATTTGGTTGATTAGTTTTGGATGGATTATAAATGTTTTACTGTAAAAACAGACTACTGCCACATTAAATAAGCTTTTGTTCGCCAATTTCTGCTCATATGTTACCCTTGAAATACTTTTACAAAGAAAGATTACACTTGAAATATTATTAAAATTGTAATCTTTTTTTGTTGTGTTTTATTAGTGACAAATTTGGGGAGACGATACATATTCCAAAACTTTCTGAAAATACAGTATGAGAATTAACTGCACAATTACTAGAAATGTTTATCTTGGATATTATACAATTTGCATGCATACAAAATATGTGGATAAAGACAAATGTTTTTCAAGTTGTTTCCAACTCCAACTCTAATATATATATTCTTCAGAATTGGTTCAAAGTTAGAGTTGGAAACATCTTGAAAAACATTTGTCTTTTTCCACTGGGTACCACAAGAAAGTGCGAGGACAATATACAGTGAAGAAAATAAGTATTTGAACACCCTGCAATTTTGCAAGTTCTCCCACTTAGAAATAATGGAGGGGTCTGAAATTGTCATCGTAGGTGCATGTCCACTGTGAGAGACATAATCTAAAAAAGAAAAATCCAGAAATCACAATGTATGATTTTTTAACTATTTATTTGTTCTTACAAATAAATAGTTAAAAAATCATACATTGTGATTTCTGGATTTTTCTTTTTTAGATTATGTCTCTCACAGTGGAGCTGCAAATAAGTATTTGAACACCTGAGAAAATCAATGTTAATATTTGGTACTGTAGCCTTTGTTTGCAATTACAGAGGTCAAACGTTTCCTGTAGTTTTTCACCAGGTTTGCACACACTGCAGGAGGGATTTTGGCCCACTCCTCCACACAGATCTTCTCTAGATCAGCCAGGTTTCTGGGCTGTCGCTGAGAAACACGGAGTTTGAGCTCCCTCCAAAGAATCTCTATTGGGTTTAGGTCTGGAGACTGGCTAGGCCACGCCAGAACCTTGAGATGCTTCTTACAGAGCCACTCCTTGGTTATCCTGGCTGTGTGCTTCGGGTCATGGTCATGTTGGAAGACCCAGCCTCGACCCATCTTCAATGCTCTAACTGAGGGAAGGAGGTTGTTTCCCAAAATCTCGCAATACATGGCCCCGGTCATCCTCGCCTTAATACAGTGCAGTCGCCCTGTCCCATGTGCAGAAAAACACCCCCAAAGCATGATGCTACCACCCCCATGCTTCACAGTAGGGATGGTGTTCTTGGGATGGTACTCATCATTCTTCTTCCTCCAAACACGGTTAGTGGAATTATGACCAAAAAGTTATATTTTGGTCTCATCTGACCACATGACTTTCTCCCATGACTCCTCTGGATCATCCAAATGGTCATTGTCAAACTTAAGACGGGCCTTGACATGTGCTGGTTTAAGCAGGGGAACCTTCCGTGCCATGCATGATTTCAAACCATGACGTCTTAGTGTATTACCACCTTGGAAACGGTGGTCCCAGCTCTTTTCAGGTCATTGACCAGCTCCTCCCGTGTAGTTCTGGGCTGATTTCTCACCTTTCTTAGGATCATTGAGACCCCACGAGGTGAGATCTTGCATGGAGCCCCAGTCCGAGGGACATTGACAGTCATGTTTAGCTTCTTCCATTTTCTAATGATTGCTCCAACAGTGGACCTTTTTTCACCAAGCTGCTTGGCAATTTCCCCGTAGCCCTTTCCAGCCTTGTGGAGGTGTACAATTTTGTCTCTAGTGTCTTTGGACAGCTCTTTGGTGTTGGCCATGTTAGTAGTTGGATTCTTACTGATTGTATGGGGTGGACAGGGGTCTTTATGCAGCTAACGACCTCAAACAGGTGCATCTAATTTAGGATAATAAATGGAGTGGAGGTGGACATTTTAAAGGCAGACTAACAGGTCTTTGAGGGTCAGAATTCTAGCTGATAGACAGGTGTTCAAATACTTATTTGCAGCTGTATCTTACAAATGTAAGTCCCCGCTAAATCGATCCAATGGCGGCATACGATCAGCGGCGAAGGTCTCGCGCATGTTCCGTCCTTTCCAGGCTAAAGGGATTTTTGATTAAATGCAATACACTTTCTCATATGTATTAACTCGTTATTTCATCTGACTCCATATATAAAAGGGTTTTAATGATATCTGTGCATCATTAAATGTGAGCGAGTGTCT
This sequence comes from Semotilus atromaculatus, assembly GCA_031834385.1. Taxonomy (NCBI): domain Eukaryota; kingdom Metazoa; phylum Chordata; class Actinopteri; order Cypriniformes; family Leuciscidae; genus Semotilus; species Semotilus atromaculatus. Next base: position 9,830,151 of record JAULUF010000030.1, read on the forward strand.
GACTATTCCTTGTAACCATTAGCTAAATGAACAATGTCAAAGTCAATTAGAATAATCAAATGTAACAATTTATTATGTCGGGTAAAGTATCATGCCAATTTCACAATCAGTTCAAAGATAATCAATACAATAACATCGAATGCTCTAGGATAAGAGAAATGCAAACCCAACATTTTAAGAAATACATGAGGCTGAGTTTTTGAGACTCAACCTCACGGGCTCTCAGAATTACAGAAAAGCCTCGATCCTCCTGCTGCAGACCATTAAATAGCCTTAACCTTTCACATATAATACCTGCTAATTTGCATTAAGTTACACCTCTTGGGGTGGGGGAAAAAAGACAATTTGCCTTTCTTTGAGTCAGTTATCTCTAAACTCTTAAAAACCTTAGTACCTTGTGTTTTACTCTTTGGGAATGAGACCATTGTACCAGTCACACTGAGACCTTTAAAATGATACTAAACACAATACTTAATCATTCACATTAAAACCATATATATTCTTGTGTGAGTTAAGTGTTACTGAGAGACAGAATGGTGTGGATAAGGTGAGACTTTTGTCTCAAGGAAGAGGGGGGAGGTCAAATGTTAATTTTCCCACAAGATTCTTTGTTTCCTAAACCAGTGGTCATTCTTTAACCAGTTCTTCCAATTTCCAGCCTTACAGATCCCTCCTTGACCCCGTGGGTCACATTCGGACGAAAACTTACGGGGTCACAGTAAGGCGTTTGTTGAAATCCTTGAGATGTAATTCAAAAATTGTCTTTGCAATGTTAGCATCTGTAGAAGCTCAGAGAGCTGTGTTCACCTGCAGAACACCTGGCCTCACCAGGTGTGTAGCTTGAGTCCAGCAGGTGGATGAATGCATTCAGCTTTTCTTTCTGTGATGCGAATGAGGTTCATAGAGTCAATCTGGACCTTTTTGACTTGTTCAGTTGACGTGTCATGGAGAAACTTCTGCTTCTCTGGCACCTTCCCCATGATGATAATCTGACCCTTCTTGACCAATCCCGTCACCTCCAGCGGTGCGGTTGTCTGGGCAGACCTCAGTGGGTGAAGGGGTTCTCCTTGATTCCACACTGCTTTGTGTGAGACACCTGACAAGCATCTTAAATGTCCGCTTCACGATTGAGCACATATGAACTTCAAGTCGTAAGGAAATGCATAGGAACACATAATGCAACAAAACAAAATCATGTCATGTTCAATGTAAAATACCATGTTCATGTCAGCAAGTGTGAATGGTACATCTGGTCTCATATGTTTCTCAAGGTCAGGTACGGTGGTCTCATTTTTAATATCCAATTCTTTCACCACTGTGATGATATTAAATGGTAGTGGAATTTAAATATTCTTGGTCTGACTTACTCAAAGGAAATGCAGCAAGAAGTCGGTGCATAATCAAATAATCAAATAAATGGTACGCATCAATACATCTTGTAATAACAATAATAATATTCAAATACAAAAATATGAAGAATCACTGTTTGTTCGGGAATCTTCCAATGCAAGCCACCTATGCAGATATAAGGAGTGACTTGGAACATGTTTAATCATACAAGAATGGAGATTGTTCATTCCTTGCAACAGTTGTTTGTGTGTGTGTGTGTGTGTGTGTGTGTGTGTGTGTGTGTGTGTGTGTGTGTGTGAGGTAAATTTTAAATTCTGTAATTTGTTGAAGCGCTCACACTTCAGATCTATTCGTTATTGATGATGTTTCTGTTATTATTGGTTTGTTGAGAAATCAGGGGCCCTCTGACCTTCCAACAACCCTAACAACAATCAGAAAGTTTGAACATTTTGAAAATTGAATAGCAGGTCTGTCTCTGCTTCATAATTTTCATCATTGATTTGTGACTGTAGCCATTCATATGTATATTACAGTGTTTTCCCATGAGTTGGCAGAGTGTTGTGAATAGCGTATGTTATGTCATGGGATCAGCTTTCCATCCTATGTGTGTGAAGCTATCCGCATCCAGATCTGTTAGTGTGAAGATGTACAATAGATCTTTAGTGAGGTGACACTTTTGGACTCTGTCATCTTTATCTTCTTATGTGTCGTGTTCAACCTGGATAGACTTGATCTTTTCCAGGTGATGATGATGTGAGGGTGTAGTGATGGAGGTGTGTGTTCAGTGTTCATGTCTAGGAGATGGGTCAAATATAATCTATGACAATTGTGTTGCAAATTTAGTTCCAGTTCTAAAACTGGTAGGCCATGCTAATGTAGTGATGTGTTACTGTGAGATGTAAATGGCCTTTGAAGTGTCGTTTCACCCATCTCCCGAATCTCAGGTTATGTTCTAACAATCCCGCTGTCCTGGTGAACCAGGCCCGTCCTGGCATCCGTCCTCCGAGGAATTGCAGAAGTAAACCTGACAATAGCAAATGCAGAGAGAACCACAGTTAATTCTGATGTTTTCAACAGTTTTAAATTCAGACATGTGGAATTCTTTTGCTTCCCCTATTATCATGTCCATTGCAATTTTAATTCCCGTTGTCACATGAAACCGAGTTTCATTGACCAGGTCTGAATTATTGCTGTTGTTTCAGTGCAGTGTGCGACACCTTAAAGCTGCTCTTGCAGTCGAGCCTTCACAGTCTGCTGTGTCATATGAGCATTAGAGATCCCAGTTCTGCTGGGGACATTTTTCTGGCTTTACTTCAAGTTGCTTTCATTACAGCCAGATCTGTGGGCATAAATTAGTTCACCTGTTTTGGTGTGGTGTCGTTCACACATTTGGTTAGTGCAGATCTCTTGTGACCTGCAAAAGGCTGTGGTACTTCTGTTCGATGTTTAGTTCACACCCTCCTTGTAAATTTGCGTCCTTGATCAGTTTGCTATTACCTGTGCCACACTTCTGAGAGTGTTTTTTAAATGCAAAAAATAAAAGCACACCTCCGTCCGCCCTTTTGGCACTGGGTATTAGCTCAAGGGATTAATGTCACAATTCTCTAATTAATGCCCTGCTTGGCGTGGCGATTACAATATAATGTGTATTATAATTCGAGTTATAATACAATTATATTATATTTAAGAATATAAATGAAATTATATTATTTTTGGTCTCTGAAGAGTCTCTGCTCGTTCTTGTATCAATACATTTGAATATGAAAAGGCTTTCTGGCTCAGGCTGATAAGATGTACATTTGCTGTTTCTCTTTTCTGTTTGCTAGGTTTCGAATACCTTTTCTTTTCATCTAGTCTTTTTAAAGACTATAAGAAAGCCAAGTGGCCATTTTAACGTTTGTTTATTCTTTTGAACTCTTAATTTTAGTTTATCCGCTCAGATCAGGAAGCTATATCGCTCTGCAGTCCTTCTCTCAAGGCCGCACGACACACCCCCGTCAGTTCCAATAACCAATTCAGAGGTAATTTGACACAAGTCGCCTTGAACGCCTCCTCTAGAAGTTAAATCAATGTGTTACTTTAGTAGGGACGATTGACCACCATGAAAGATAACAGTTCATCAACTCAACTTCTCTTAAAATGGCTTCAGGTCAAGCCCGTGATCTGTAAACCACGTATGTTTATCCAAAGTAATCATTAACTTAAAACAGTGGATATGGACACACCCAAACCTAGTTTGATGAAAACAGCGTCTGCCGTTTCTAGTCGGAAATAACTTGTCCCCTCGTTCAAGTACACTTAAAATGGTATCGGATATTAGTCGTCGCTAAATCTGACGCGAAAGATGTGGAAATATACGAATCCAATAATCTAGGGAAAAAACAGTCTTTCAGAGTCATTCAGAATTAATTCAAACGTAACCATTTACAATTTTTTTATGCAAAAACAGCTCCCATAGAGTGGAGAGGTAAAATGTGACGGATTCAATTCATTTAGATGTTAAACTAATAAGCTATTTGCTATTGGGCTGATACCCGACTTGCAAATGACGCTAATAGCTGAAGGCCTTGAGTGACCAAAGTTGTTAGATCAGTAAGATTTTTAGATGCATTTGAGCTTTTGTTACTTGCAGTGCACGGTTTTGTGTCATCAGAGTGTGATTGTCTGCGTTTTATGAAATAGGGTGGAGGTCTGCCTCTGTCCAGTGTCCAGCACTTTTCCTCTGTATGGCCTGTTTTGTGACAGGAATTACAGAATCTGTCCAGTTTTCCACAGTGTGGCTTTCTGAATTTTCCTGCAAATGGATCATTTTCATGACATTCTAACACTGCTACCTCACAATGCATTTGTTTTCGTGACTCAAGTCTTGTTGCCCAGCTAACAATACCATCGAATGTATTCTGTGCTGGAGAAGCTCCATACGTGAGCGATTGCTGTACACGCGGCCCTGCATTTGTAAGCAGTAATTCAAGGAGAGTTACATTGTTGCGGTTAACACCTTCAATTCCAGAATACATATTTTCTGCATATGTCTCAAACGATTCTTCAGTACTCTGTTTCCGATTGAAAATCAATTCCCATCCAACAGGACTACAACCACGCAGATCACGAAGGCATTGTTTTAGTCTATTAAAGATTTCACTCTCAGGCTCATTTTTAGACATTGACTGCACAATGGTGCCGGTCATCAATGCCTGTGGTATCTTATAGATCAGAACATCTGGAATGGAACTGATAACAATTTGCCAAATATCTTTTGGTTCGAGCTGAAATGCATGTTTTAGACTAACAATGCGTCTCCACCATGGTTCGAATGGCCCTTTTAAAGGGAATGGTCCGATCTCTGCTTTAAACAAGTTACATTCAGTTACCGTTAACGGACGCCGGATGCTTGACTCTGTGCCGTTTGGGTGCTGTATCACCTTAAAGGCTGAAACAGGCACTCTTCTCAAAAATGTATCACATGCCTCATCTGTCTGAAAAGATAGGCTACATGATTGTTAGAGCAGGCTGCCTCCTCTAAGAAATGCAAATTTGTAGTCCCATCGCTGTTGAGCTTTTTGGGAGACTTGGACGTTTTAGCATTTAGCTTAGCCTTAAGATCTGAAATGGTGTATTTGTGATTTTTACACTTTTCAGATAGGGCTAACTGCTCAGATAGTAATTTATCTATCTGTGTTTGCAGATCTTGTATCTTTGTCTCAGACATTTTTGCCTCTGCATTTTTAGAATGCACTTCTTCGCATTTAACATCCATAAGCGAAGATAGAAATTTTGTTGACTTATCTAGCCCTTTATAAGTTATGAAGTTTAACGCCTCAATTATTTCACCATGTTTTGATTTCTTCTGCTTACTACCCACTGTTTTCCACCACGTGAAATTTTCATTGTCGGTAGCGTCCATGTTAAGACCTTTTTTACTGAGTTTGTCCAGTGTAGGCTCGACCTTTTCGGCCCATAATGTAAACAAGACAGGATCATACATGTTCCAATTTATATTTGGGGACATTTCGTTCCCTTTAGCTTTGAATATGAAAAGGGTTTTTGTTTCAGGATTAATCAGATGCGCGTTCACTGTTTCTGATTTTCAAATTGTGAATCACATTATAGTCACCAAATTTAGCATAGACACACACACACGTGTTTAATTCAGTTTACACAGGACACATGGCCTAGAATACAACATCTACAGCCTTTACCTAAGTGATACAAACACACTTACAGTAAAGCAATCCTGTGCTTCATGAATAAACTTAAATTTTGCCTATGTGCATGCTGTAGCACAAACAACTAAAGTGTGTTCTATGAGCACAATGTGTTCAGCACAATTCCAAATTTGAGAAAATCAACAGAATTATTGCATGCTTTTTAATCCCATCGGTGTTAACATGTAAGCTTTCAAATGCCATAGAGATAATCATGTTTTCAATGTGGCTTTGGCCCACCGGTAGGCCGGTGACACAAAGGGCTAAGGAAGCAGCATGGTCATTAGCATTTAGCATTAGCCTTGAAAGTTTTTTAAAAACAGCATGGTCATAGCATTTAGCATTAGCCTTGAAAGTTTTTTAAAAACAGCATGGTCATAGCATTTAGCATTAGCCTTGAGCGTTTTTGAAAACAACATAGACAATAGCATTTAGTTTTATCCTTGATATTTGAGTTTTAGCCTGTAAATAATATAATCATGTTTTCCCAAAATTTGCTTTTTATAAACAATGCATCGATTTTCCTTTTTGTTTATAAAATCACGTGTTTTCTAATTGATTACAAACTTGGAATTTTCTTTCTCTTTGCTCATTTCCACCACGTGTTGCATGTTTGTTCAAACAAAGCCAATGCAACACAATGGCAACACACATGCGGCTGACTTGAAAATATTTAAGCTTTACTTTACAGCTCTTCATTGAGTAAGTTAGGCTACCAGAAAATTATTTGGAAGATGTAATTCCAATTTTAGGTTTTGTTTCTTGTTGCTTAGGCAAACAAATATATCTTGAAAATCTATTAGGGTTTTCCTTCCTCATCTGCGCTGCCGTTATCACGTTCTCACGTGTTTCCGTTCTGGACTAAACAAAGCTAGGGCTTTCCGACCCGTAACAATGCAAACAACATTTTCACAACACTTCTAGAAAAGGGCAGAAAAAGTTGACTTACCACAGCGCAGAAGATAGAGAAGATTTTCAAACCTCGTTGATTTTAAAATCCCAATACTTTGCTGGAAGGACGTTTCTCACGAAATCCATTTGTTGCGAGATCACGTCGAGGTCACCATTTTGTAAGTCCCCGCTAAATCGATCCAATGGCGGCATACGATCAGCGGCGAAGGTCTCGCGCATGTTCCGTCCTTTCCAGGCTAAAGGGATTTTTGATTAAATGCAATACACTTTCTCATATGTATTAACTCGTTATTTCATCTGACTCCATATATAAAAGGGTTTTAATGATATCTGTGCATCATTAAATGTGAGCGAGTGTCTGACTATTCCTTGTAACCATTAGCTAAATGAACAATGTCAAAGTCAATTAGAATAATCAAATGTAACAATTTATTATGTCGGGTAAAGTATCATGCCAATTTCACAATCAGTTCAAAGATCAATACAATAACATTGAATGCTCTAGGATAAGAGAAATGCAAACCCAACATTTTAAGAAATACATGAGGCTGAGTTTTTGAGACTCAACCTCACGGGCTCTCAGAATTACAGAAAAGCCTCGATCCTCCTGCTGCAGACCATTAAATAGCCTTAATCTTTCACATGTAAAACCTGCTAATTTGCATTAAGTTACACCTCTTGGGGTGGGGGAAAAAAGACCATTTGCCTTTCTTTGAGTCAGTTATCTCTAAACTCTTAAAAACCTTAGTACCTTGTGTTTTACTCTTTGGGAATGAGACCATTGTACCAGTCACACTGAGACCTTTAAAATGATACTAAACACAATACTTAATCATTCACATTAAAACCATATATATTCTTGTGTGAGTTAAGTGTTACTGAGAGACAGAATGGTGTGGATAAGGTGAGACTTTTGTCTCAAGGAAGAGGGGGGAGGTCAAATGTTCATTTTCCCACAAGATTCTTTGTTTCCTAAACCAGTGGTCATTCTTTAACCAGTTCTTCCAATTTCCAGCCTTACACAAATAAATAGTTAAAAAATCATATATTGTGATTTCTGGATTTTTTTTTTTTAGATTATGTCTCTCACAGTGGACATACACCTACGATGACAATTTCAGACCCCTCCATGATTTCTAAGTGGGAGAACTTGCAAAATAGCAGGGTGTTCAAATACTTATTTTCGTCACTGTATATACATAAATATAGTGTATAGAGCTTCTTTTGTCCTCGCATTCTTTGGTACCCAGTGACACACCTGTGTGAAAGGCTAATTATGCACTCATTATTATGTGCTCATTATGCAAGGCCATTGTCCTCTTAGGTGAGAATCACGCCCACTCGCATATTCCCTTTCCAAAGAAAAAGTATCTTAAAAAGTTTAAATCAATGTATTGTTTTGTGTAAATGATTAGGCAGGATGATTTTCAGATCATTTTGAAGCAAAAATTCTAGGCGACAACGTCCATTAGTCAAAAGTATTGTGGACACATATTTGGTGAGTGTTTTGTGGGCTTATTTCAGAGGCTTTAATTTTTAGTTTTTTCAATAACCATGCATAAACAATATTCCTTCAAAAATACAAACATGTACATACATGTTGCTCACATATTATGGTAGCCCTGTTTGTGCTAAATAGAGTGCAATGACAACTTTGCCATTGACCCTCTGGGGTCTGAAAATGCACCGCCGCGTTTTGCGTGATTTTTTTCACATAGCAGCAAAATAGACTTAAATACTCAGTAATTTTTTGTCATACACACTTAAGAAATATGAAAAAATTAACTGTTAAATGTCTACTTTTTTATGGGTCCACTTCCAATCGAAATAAAACATTGTACTTTTGTAAAGTAAAGAAAATAAACAGGGTGTGCTTTCTGCCTCTCCGTCTCCGTGAACTTTTTTTTCTGGAGCACGTCTCTAAACTTAAACAAAACTCAGCGAATACTAGTCACACATGCATGAGCAATATATCTTTATAATCATTTAAGTGTGTACTTTTAAATTATCTAATTCAAAACTAAAACAAATATTCTCTGTTTATGTAATCTATGTAAAAAAGAGAGAGATGTCAATCATTCTCATTTCAGCTAATTATCTTTTAATGTGATCACGCCCACAGAGAGCGCGCGCTATTCAAACGCAAATGGTCTGAAGCAAGCCATGCAAACTGTTAACGCCCCCATATCAGCTGGATTTTTTTCTTGCTGCGCTCTGAGGAATAATACTATCGTCCTAATCCTGGAACAATTTACCTCAGAAGTGCTGGTAGTTTCATTTCCGAGGAGCAACAAATCAAGCTGATGTAGTAAGTTATTTATTCTTAAGAGCTTTGTTATAATCGCGATAGTGTTAATGATTAAAGAAAGGCACAGCTTTTTACAGCTGTACAGCGTGCATCTCACACTCGCATAAACACGATATGTTACAGACTAAATATGAATATTTAGACAAGATTTCATTGATTCGTTTTGGATGGATTATAAAGTTTTTAATGTAAAAACAGACTACACATTAAATAAGCTTTTGTTCGCCAATTTCTGCTCATGTTACCCTTGAAATACGTAGGGCTGTAGTCAACCAAAGAAATCCTTAGTCGACCAAAGTCTTGTCCTGCGCAACGATTAGTCGACTAAAAAAAAAAAAAAAAAAAAGACGCGATGTTTTGATTGAACATTTTTTAACAATTGTCATAGAGCATTTATAAAACAACAACGAAAAAACATCAAAAATACATAAAACTATAATAATAATACAATTCTTTGAAAATTAAGTGATTTTTTTTTTAACTGCAAAAAGTGAGGAGCACTGGCCTCCTAGGTCTATAGTAGCCTAACAGTCACAATCGCGCACCTGACCACACCACACGCTACAAAAAATATAACTGCTATCTGCCACAATGAAAAATCCTAACAAAAGCTCTCGTTTATACAGGCTGTATATTCTTCTTTACTTTCAAAGCTATGGGTTAACTTTTGTCCAGCCGATCTAGGCGTTTTAAAACAAACACACAAAAAACCCAAAGAGCCTAAAAAACAATCCTAATAATAATAGGCTGTATTGTAGGACCGCATATAGGTTTATTTTTGTTTTGTTACATTATTTAGGCTAATTTCAAATGCGTCAAGTGTACAAATAAAAACAAAAACATATCAAGAAAACACAATCTATTGAGTCAGCATGATAAAGCCGTTAAAGGGACTGCTCACGTCTTTTGCGCGCGTTCGATTTCAAATGTAGGCCATCCATCTGGGCTCATGATGGAAGCAACGCGGTCGCGGTGCGACGCGCTCCAATTGCGTCCACGCCGCATCGAGATAAAAACATAGTGTATAAAAGCATACAAACCGAAACAAGTAGCGTTCTAACTGAATGAATACAGCTAAACTACCTATATCCCTTACTGAGCACGAAGCAGCAGCGCAGCCAGCCACAGGGGCGAACCGAGTGTTCTATGTGTGTGCGCTAAACTGTGGCGCTGTTACAAAATAGCCTAAATTAAAGCATTTAAAGTTGGGGATAAACCATAGGCTAATTATATTTAGAATACAGTAATATCTGCTTATAAAGGAATAAATATCAAGGAGTAAATCATTGAAAAATTCTTTGGTAAAAAAAAAATAAAAAAAAATGCAACTGGTCGACCAATAAGAATGTCAGTCAACCAAGACGGCATCGACCGATTAGTCGACTAAACGACTAAAGTTGACAGCCCTACGTATACTTTTTACAAAGAAAGATTACACTTGAAATATTGTTAAAATTGTAATCTTTTTTGTTGTGTTTTATTAGTGACAAATTTGGGGAGAGGATACATATTCCAAAACTTTCTGAAAAAACAGTATGAGAATTAACTGCACAATTGGGATATTACACAATTTGCATGCATACAAAATATGTGGATAAAGACATGTTTTTCAAGTTGTTTCCAACTCTAACTTTGAACCAATTCTGTAGAATATTCTTCAGAATTGGTTCAAAGTTAGAGTTGGAAACATCTTGAAAAACATTTGTCTTTTTCCACTGGGTACCACAAGAAAGTGCGAGGACAATATTATATATATATATATATATATATATATACACTCACCGGCCACTTTATTAGGTACACCTGTCCAACTGCTCGTTAACACTTAATTTCTAAGCAGCCAATCACATGGCGGCAACTCAGTGCATTTAGGCATGTAGACATGGTCAAGACAATCTCCTGCAGTTCAAACCGAGCATCAGTATGGGGAAGAAAGGTGATTTGAGTGACTTTGAACGTGGCATGATTGTTGGTGCCAGAAGGGCTGGTCTGAGTATTTCAGAAACTGCTAATCTACTGGGATTTTCACGCACAACCATCTCTAGGGTTTACAGAGAATGGTCCGAAAAAGAAAAAACATCCAGTGAGCGGCAGTTCTGTGGGCGGAAATGCCTTGTTGATGCCAGAGGTCAGAGGAGAATGGCCAGACTGGTTCGAGCTGATAGAAGGGCAACAGTGACTCAAATAACCACCCGTTACAACCAAGGTGGGCAGAAGAGTATCTCTGAACGCACAGTACGTCGAACTTTGAGGCAGATGGGCTACAGCAGCAGAAGACCACACCGGGTGCCACTCCTTTCAGCTAAGAACAGGAAACTGAGGCTACAATTTGCACAAGCTCATCGAAATTGGACAATAGAAGATTGGAAAAACGTTGCCTGGTCTGATGAGTCTCGATTTCTGCTGCGACATTCGGATGGTAGGGTCAGAATTTGGCGTCTACAACATGAAAGCATGGATCCATCTCAGACTGGTTTCTTGAACATGACAATGAGTTCGCTGTACTCAAATGGCCTCCACAGTCACCAGATCTCAATCCAATAGAGCATCTTTGGGATGTGGTGGAACGGGAGATTCGCATCATGGATGTGCAGCCGACAAATCTGCGGCAACTGTGTGATGTCATCATGTCAATATGGACCAAACTCCCTGAGGAATGCTTCCAGCACCTTGTTGAATCTATGCCACGAAGAATTGAGGCAGTTCTGAAGGCAAAAGGGGGTCCAACCCGTTACTAGCATGGGGTACCTAATAAAGTGGCCGGTGAGTGTATATACGTGTGTGTGTATATAGCTTCTTTTGTCCTCACATTCTATGGTACCCAGTGACACACCTGTGTGAAAGGCTAATTATGCGCTCATTATTATGCAAGGCTCATTATGCAAGGCCATTTTCCTCTTAGGTGAGAATCACGCCCACTCAGGTGAGAATCACGCCCACTCGCATATTGCCTTCACAGACAAAAAGTGTCTTAAAAAGTTTAAATCAATGTATTGTTTTGTGTAAATGATTAGGCAGGATGATTTTCAGATAATTTTGAAGCAAAAATTCTAGGCAACAACATCCATTAGTCAAAAGTATTGTGGACACATGTTTAGGGAGAGCACGTCAATAAGCTCCGTGTAGGCCGCAGTAGGCTGCGCCTCCTGGCCGCTAGGCCGGAGACCGTCAATAGCTAAAGCAGGTCCGAAATCCTCGGAGTCGGACGCTGTAGTGTAAATAATATCTTCCCGTCTTTTAGAATAATATCTAAAAGAAACCGTCTCGGGCTGGGGCATAAATAATCATGCGAAAACTCGACTGGCCGAAACACCGCGTGCGTGCTCAGGAGAGGGAGGGAGAGAAAGGGCCTGGCCCGTCTGCTCGTACTCTATATCCTTGAGCTCTACATCCGAGCCCCAGGTCGCAGTTTCCGAAGAGGCCTTAGCAGCCTCTGGAGCGCGACGGGGGGGAACGAATGACTCCTTCTCAAAAACCGCAAGCCGAGAGCGGAGGGTTTTGAGAAGCAGGTTGTCACAAAACTTGCATTTAGACCAGCCTAATGGTGCGTTCACACCGGACACGAATAGTGCGTCAGGTGCGAGTTATTTAAATGTTAAGTCAATGCAAAGACGCGTTACGCGCGTAAAAAAATCCTGCGGCGCGGTAGACGCGAATACGCCTCATTCGCGCGTCGAGTTCACGCGAATTAAGCGGCTGGCGCGTTAAGCGCGTTACACGCCAATGATTTAGTTAGTGCTATTTGTGCATTCATGCGTTTGACGCGAATTCGCGTCTCTGCCGCCCGAGTTGAAAAATCTGAATTTCTGCGTCAATTCGCGCCGCATTAACCAATCAGGAGCCTGCTTGCTGTCACGTGGTGAAGTATCTGGATGCTGGATGCCTCAATACATTATTTTGTAATATGACAAAATGGAATAAAATGACTATTCTATTCTATTCTGTTCTAATGCAGCAACAAAGCAAATATTTTATCACATAAAAACTTGATTTAAATATATGAGACATATTCATTTTGTATTGAATGCTTTTTATTCCATTTCTAGATTATATGAAACATTATTATTCTAATGTAAAGACAACCAACATAGTACATCATTATTCTAGACCCGACGGTGTGTTATATATATTTGACAGATTAGGTTGGTGAGGGTGAGGGTGATCCTCGCTCCGATGCGGGACAACAGGTCATTAAACTGGGCGCGGGACAGGCGGAAGTACCGCTGGAAGCGGCCGTCATCCAGGCGCTGCTCCTGGAGCGAGGAAATGGTGAAACTCGACAAACTGAGTTCGCCTCTGAATGGTCTGGTGGACCCAAATACAGCGACGATGATCCCTACGCCGCTGTTCTGCTTTTCAGAGCAAATACAGAGCGGTGACTCTCTCGATAAATGCTCGATCAACATAAAAAAGATTGCCGCCAACAGATTTTGAATCTGGCGCATACATTTCGCTTCAAACTTTTGTTTTTACGCGTGTCAGTTTCACTCTTGAACACAAAGTGGTTAAGCATCAAACTAGACGCGGTAGACGCGAATTTGACGCACTATTCGTGTCTGGTGTGAACGCACAGTAAAACACCCTCGCGCGCATGCGAAAAACCCAAACATTTAACACCCTTACTGTGAGGGTCGACGTTCGCAATAAAGCGAACGCATGGCGGCAAGCAACGACGAAACTCCATGGCACTTCACCGCAAGGAGAACTGAGTTCCACTATTCGCAGTCGCTGAAGTGCAGATGAAGAATGCTGATGATAAATCTAAATTATTTGGACCAGAAAAACTGAGACCGAAGGGCTTAAGATGGCCACTTCGTGAAGGCAGAGAAATCTGAGGAGCAGATGGCGCACGCACTAATATAATATGACGACGCAAGAGCGTCGGGGCGGCGCCCGCGCCATCAGCCAATGAGTTGGCGTGATTCTATAAGGGCTTCAGACAATCGGGACACCCAGAGGGCATTCCCACTGCGTCTTAAGCTACGCAGCGTTGAGTGAACCTATGAAAGAGAACACTCAGGCAGAACTAGGTGTCCAGTTACAGGGCACATGAAGACTGATAAGACTGTTTACGACGCAAAGGAATTTCTAGAAAGAGGTTTGACTCTCACATCATTCTCATTAAAAAGGACAAATAAACCCTTTTTATTTCCCTGCCACAGCAGAATTTTCCGGGTTTCTATGTTTTCACTGTTATACAGTAGGGGACGCTGACACATCTCCTGAAAGAGTACTGAATCTCCTGAATAAAGCACATGCGAAGAAGATGCAGAATCAAGCGATCTCATATGTAATCATATGTAAAATAACACGTCATCAACATTAAACAGCATATAAATCAAAACTGCCTAATGTTACTGAATGAAATTTTAACCTAGGATGAGCTACAGGTCTGTGCAAGCATTAGGGGTGTTGGACTTGATCTGCTCCATCTGAGTTTTGATCATCATTCTGAATCCTGGATGTAGTTTATGACAAAAACATGATTTTCTCAGTTATTTGTTAAAAATGTTGCTTTTTTATGAATCTTACCCACATTCAAATGTTGATAAAAAAGAATGCATGAAATGTTGTTTAAAAACAGAGGGACTTTTGATATATATTTTCAGATATTCATACAACAAAATATTCTGGGGGCCATGAAATTTTGGTGGAAATTATCTAAATATATGGGGGCTGTGACATTTTTGTGAAAATTATCAAAAACGCTAGCGTTGGCTGGCAATTTTAATTTTTTTTAAATGCTAGCGGGGAAATAGTTAACTAAAATCACATGTGTAGCAAGTTTGGTATCTATGAACTCTAATTTTTGTTCCCTATTTGTACATTTACATTACATTTTGGTAACACATTAGTATTAAAAGAATCTTGAAGGTTCTTCTCTTTGTAGTGGTTTCCCAGGGTGCTGTGCTGTCGAGTGCGGGGTAAGCATGTAACTTTCCATGATAACATGTAAGCAGTAAAGAGAGACATTTGTACTTTGCACCGTTGGTGGTCTGAAGTTATTACACTCTTAAACACCCAATACAATTCCTTATGCTAATGTCCTGCTAGAGCACAAAACGTCTTAAAGTTATCCTCCAAAAAAGCAACTTCTTATTGGCTCACTCACCTCCAGAGGGTGTGACATAATTACACTTTAAAAGATCACTTATCACAAGTTCCCCAGTTTTTGGCTGATTCTGAGAAAGTCTGATGTGAAGATGATGCTGACCTTAAGTTTGTGCCAGGCTCGGCCTTGTCTTCAATTCACCAAAGATCTTCTGACTCAAACTGGTTCTCGCTCATCAGTTCTCTACAGTGGCGGTGCCACGGAGGAGATAGGTGGTGCTGTAGCACCCCCTATAATAGCAATAGCACTTGCCCAGCACCCCCAATAAATGTCTGTCATTTTTTATATTTATATTTTAATGTTTTAATGTGTGTGTTAGATTAGTCTTTAGTCTAGTTAATAAAGTCTTGTTTGTGTCACATGTACAGTTGTTTGTGGTTCATGCTCATTTACTTGAGTCCTAAATCATGCAGATTTTGGCTACATGCTCTTAGTAGTAGTGTTACAGTAAGAAAATTATTTACCCCACCCCAGACAATACAATTTAATTCCTAGAATTACTAAATAATTAGAGTGTTCACTGGCCGAACAGGTTAGATCAGGGGTTCTCAACCTTTTGCAAGCTGGGCCCCCCCAAAGCTGGTTCATTGCAGTTGGGGCCCCAGTGCCCCCCGCCCCACAACACCCCCCCACACCACCTTGCATAGATAGATAGATAGATAGATAGCCATAGGCTATTATTTTTAGGCCCACATTATTATTATTATTATTATTATTATTATCATCAGTAGCGGTAGGTAGGCCTATTATCATTACTAGGCTATTGTTATAATTGGCAGTAGCACCAGACTTCTAATGTGAGCTTGCAGGCATCATTATTATTATTATTATTGTTATTATTATGAGTAGTAGTAGGCCTATCATCATTACTAGGCTATTGCTATATAATTATATGAGGTTACATGCTTTAGTGTTGTTGTTATTATTATTATTATTATCATCAGTAGGCCTATTATCATTACTAGACTATTGCTATAATTGGGAATTGGCACCTGACTCAATTCAGACTCAACTCAATTGGCAATTGACTCTGATATTAATTTATGCTTTATTATTGTTATTATTACTAGGCCTAATAGTAGGCATCATCTGCATTTTTTACAGAAGCTTGCAGGTAGGTGATGTTAATGTGAGACCTGAGCCTGCTTTGCCTTGCAAAGATCCTCAATTCTTGGCTCAATGTTTGATAAGCATAGCCTCAAATAATTCTGAAATTAGCAATAACAACTAAATGATTGATAATACCTATAATGATCAATAAGGAATTGATGTCTGGATAAAAATTAACTGTGTAACTGTCACAAGGCGCTGGAAAATAGTCAAGGATTCAGATGCGAGTGCAAAAAGTATTTATTTGTCAAAAGAGAAGACAAGAGACTCAATATGACAGGCAGCATCCACCGGGATCGCTCAGTGAACGAGTAGTGGACAGTTCTCAGATAAACTCGAAGTAGAAGTGTCAGATAATCCTCAGGCAGACTCGAAGTAGAAGTAACAGATAATCCTCAGGCAGACGCGGAGAAGACTCGGGTAGACCTGGTAACGCAGGGACTCAGTGGGCGGAATGCAGAAACTGCGACGAGCAAAAGATCCTCGGGAAAGCGTCGAAGAAGCAGGACTGGAACCGGAGACAAGGCTAGATCCAGGAGAACCTCCACAACCATCTGACAGAGACAAGACGAGTGAACAAACAATATATAGGACATCCTCATTCAGAACAGCTGGCGCTGATCGGTTCATCAGTCTAACGAGCCCGCTGATGAGCACTATACACTCGACACGCACACACACATAGCGAGAGAGAGTCAATGAATCCATGAACCGTGACAGTACCCCCCCCTCCTAGAAACGCCGCCTGGCGTTCCCAGACACCCTTACCTGTCGATTGTAATCATCGATAAGGGAGTGATCCAGAATGTCTCTGGCAGGAACCCAACTTCTCTCCTCCGGACCGTAACCCTCCCAGTCCACCAAGTACTGGAATCCGCGTCCCCTCCATCTCGAGTCCAGGATACGGTTAACCGAATAAGTAGGCTCCTCATCTACGAGTCGCGGCGGGGGGGGGAACCGGAGCAGGCGGATTAAGATGCGATCGAAAAACGGGTTTAATTTTGGAGACATGAAATGCGGGATGAATTCTCTTGTACGCTAGAGGTAGTTTAAGGTGGACTGTCACCGGACTAATAATCTTGGTTGGTGATAGTGAATGGGCCAATAAATTTAGGAGCTAACTTATTAGAGACGGAACGGAGAGGAATGTTCTTAGTAGAAAGCCACGCCTTTTGACCAGCGACGTATACGGGTGGCCTCGACCGGTGGCGATCGGCCTTAGCCTTGGTGCGCTCCCCCACTTGAAGCAGAGTCTCACGGGCTCTGGTCCATGTGCGGTGACACCTCTGGACGAACGCGTGAGCGGAGGGGACCGCGACTTCGGATTCCAGACTAGGAAAAATTGGTGGCTGGTAACCTAAACTACACTCGAACGGAGATAGGCCCGTGGATGACACTGGTAATGCGTTGTGGGCGTACTCCACCATAGAGATATGTTGGCTCCAAGAGGAAGGATTCCTGGCGGCCAAACAACGCAACACTCTCTCCAAAGAGGAGAGACGAAGAAAAAATCAATATGTCATCCAGGTAAACATATAGAAATTGATCAACCATGTCTCTCAACACATCATTGACGAGTGCCTGGAAGACCGCTGGGGAGTTCGATAACCCGAAAGGCATCACCGAATATTCAAAGTGTCCCCTGGGAGTATTGAAAGCGGTCTTCCACTCATCCCCCTTCCTGATGCGAACCAAATTGAATGCATTACGTAAATCCAACTTTGTGAAGATAGACGCTCCCTGCAACCTCTCGAAGGCCGAAGACATCAATGGCAAAGGATACGTATTCTAAACCGTGATGTTGTTCAACCCCCGGTAATCAATACAAGGTCGCAGAGAACCATCCTTCTTCCCCACAAAAAAGAACCCCGCCCCCGCTGGAGAAGAGGAAGGGCGGATGAACCCGGTAGCCAGAGAATCAGAAATATATTTCTCCATAGCCTCCCTTTCTGGAGCAGAAAGTGAATATAACTTGCCCTTAGGCGGAGACGTACCTGGCAGTAAGTCTATGGCACAGTCATAGGGACGATGAGGAGGAAGAGAAGCAGCCCGAGACTTACTGAACACCTCCTTCAGGTCGCGGTACTCCGGTGGCATGTTAGACAGATTCACCGACTCTTCCTGCAACACAGAACGAGAAACAGACGGGACGGCAGACAAAAGACATGAGGCATAACAATCATTACTCCAAGTAGAAACAGAGTTTTGGCCCCACTCTATCCTCGGTCTGTGCTTAACCAGCCACGGGTGACCCAGGACAATAGGAGCGTGGGGTGACTGAGTGAGGTAGAGTGAAGTCCTTTCAGTATGGTTACCAGAGGTAATGAGTGTAATAAGTCCAGTGGAGTGAGTGATACCCGGGAGTTCTTGCCCACTGAGTGCGTTGATAGTGATCGTGATCTCTAATGCAGTGATGGGGAGGTGAAGTTTACGTGCCATTGAGAAGTCCATAAGGTTTCCCTCAGCTCCCGAATCCACCAACGCATGACAGCTGAAGGAGTGTTCCGCCCACTGGAGTCTAACCGGGAGGAGAGTGGCGCTCGAGGGTCCGATCATGGAGAGCCCTCCCGACAGTAGCCGCCCTCCTACCGCCGGGCTTGGCCTTTTAAAGGACAGGTGTTGATGAAATGGCTGGCCTCCCCGCAGTAAAGACATAGACCCCTCGAGCGGCGGTGTTCTCTCTCCTCCCGGGAAAGCCGAGCTCGACCTACCTGCATGGGCTCAGGATCGTTAAGGGGGCTGACCGCGTTCATACTCCGGGCACTGGAACTCATGGTGAAATCGGTCGTAGGCATCCGGTACGGTCGGCTCTCTCTCTGTTGAAGACGAACATCGACTCGTAATGCTAGCTCGATCAGTCCATCCAGTGTCTTGGGCAGCTCCAGGGTATAAATCTCCCTTTGAACGCGGTCAGCCAGCCCATGCAGGAACATGTCCCACTGCGCCTCCTCGTTCCATTTGCACTCGGCTGCCAATGTCCGGAACTCTATGGAATAGTCAGAGACTGACTGTTGGTCCTGGCGAAGGTCGGCGAGTTGGCGGGCCGCCTCGCATCCAGCGACGGCGCGGTCGAACACTCGTGTCATCTCTAGCTCGAGTGCCTGGAACGAGGAGCAGCATTGATGTTTGTTCTGCCACACCGCTGTTCCCCACTGAGCCGCGCGCCCAGAAAGTAGTGTCATCACCAGGGCTACCTTCGATTCCTCAGAAGCAAATGTCACTGGTTGAAGCGTGAAATAAATAGAGCACTTAGTTAGGAACGTTCTGCAAAGATTGGGCTCGCCCGAATACCTCTCAGGTGCTGGGATGCGCGATTCTGGTGCTAGGGCACGCGGCTCTGGTTGATGGAAAATCCCTTGGGGAACAGGCGGGGGCGTTGCTGGCGCAGTGGGAGCTCTCAGGCGTTGGAATTGAGAGGTGAGCTCGGACACCTGCGTTACCAGAGCCTGTATTGCCCTTCCCGAAGCTCCGATCGGCTCATCCTGGCGATCCATCCGAGCCTGGTTTCCGGCGAACATCTGCTCAAATCCGGGATCACTCGCTGAATCCATGAGAAGGTGGTCAGATGGTTCTGTCACAAGGCGCTGGAAAATAGTCAAGGATTCAGATGCGAGTGCAAAAAGTATTTATTTGTCAAAAGAGAAGACAAGAGA
Organism: Semotilus atromaculatus; assembly: GCA_031834385.1. Classification (NCBI taxonomy): domain Eukaryota; kingdom Metazoa; phylum Chordata; class Actinopteri; order Cypriniformes; family Leuciscidae; genus Semotilus; species Semotilus atromaculatus. Next base: position 9,849,801 of record JAULUF010000030.1, read on the forward strand.
CTCAATATGACAGGCAGCATCCACCGGGATCGCTCAGTGAACGAGTAGTGGACAGTTCTCAGATAAACTCGAAGTAGAAGTGTCAGATAATCCTCAGGCAGACTCGAAGTAGAAGTAACAGATAATCCTCAGGCAGACGCGGAGAAGACTCGGGTAGACCTGGTAACGCAGGGACTCAGTGGGCGGAATGCAGAAACTGCGACGAGCAAAAGATCCTCGGGAAAGCGTCGAAGAAGCAGGACTGGAACCGGAGACAAGGCTAGATCCAGGAGAACCTCCACAACAATCTGACAGAGACAAGACGAGTGAACAAACAATATATAGGACATCCTCATTCAGAACAGCTGGCGCTGATCGGTTCATCAGTCTAACGAGCCCGCTGATGAGCCGCGCCCATACACTCGACACGCACACACATAGCGAGAGAGAGTCAATGAATCCATGAACCGTGACAGTAACAGGTAGGACATATACAGAAATTGAATAAAGTTATCAAACAGTCTGCGGTGCATAAATGATCAATTATATATAGACTAATCCTTATTAAAGCTACACAAGTTCAAGAGCAGTGAGTAATTTTCTCTGTTCCCTTTGTTCTTTGATTAACTTTACTGACAGAACGCTTTATTGGCAGCTGGCCCTTTAAGATCAGCCGCTGCTGAGAGACGCAGATCTCACACGAGTCACAACTCTTTATGTCCCTCATAAGACTGCTCTTATGTTATAATGATACTCGACAAACGACATTTTGGCATAATTGTTCGTTCAAGCGCGAAAGAGAACTGTATTCTTTCTGGCGCGCGGTCTGTGCATTCGCATTATACTGGCGCGCGTTTTTCTGTGAGTCACATTCAGGACATTTACAGGCAGCGCGAAAAATGTGTTCGTTTCAAATCGGTAAAATTAAATCTGTAAAATAGACGTAATAAGTGGCACATAACGTGAAGTAACATGGCATTTTATTTTGTTTGAAAGTGGGACAACTAATTTTCTCTTCCACTTGTCCTACAAAAAAAAAATCCACTTGTCGTTGTCCCGGACAAGCCTTAATGTCGAGCAGGGGCGTTTATAGGATTTTCATTTTAGGGGGGCTAAGCCCCCAATGAGGGTATGATTAAAAAAAAAAAAAAAAAAAATGTTTTGCAATGGCAGGGTTTTATAATCACTGTGGTCCTGAATTTGAGTTAGGTTAGTTAGGGGGGTTCGGGGTTTCCCCGAGAAAATTTTGATTTCTCTGAACTAGCCTACATATGTGCATTTTAAGATGTTTTTGAAGGCAAACAAATTGGATAACAACAGCTTTAAAACCATGTCAGTGGGCAGCTGATTATTTTTCTCTCCTCATCAGCATAACACTCTTAATTTTCTCTTTGTTTTTATCTTGCCCTGTCTCTTCCCCTCCTAAAGCTGAGCTTTGACTGATATAGGCTTTTCATTTTTGTCTGTCAGTGAAGAAAGCCTAAAAAGGGCCTAGTGATGCCTGATGTCGAGCCCTGCGTCCATCATAAAAATAAATGCGATGGTTCGATTTTCTGCATTTTTGGCATCCGTAGCAAATATTTTGAGGGGTTTTGACAATTGAGAGGCACCAAATGACGAATATGAAAAAAACGAATGCGACAGTTTCGGACTCAGTCAAGGGTGCAAGGACCTTAAACTTTTGAGGCTTGCACAGCTTCTCGAGGAGAAATCAAACAAATGAGCGCCGTTTTCTAAAGTCTATGAGCGCAGCACACACAAATAAACTAAATTGACATACTGCAGTTAAATTTTGCAGTTAAATGATGAATACACTTCAGCAACATACATCACATGAACTGACGACCAAGAGAGCTGACAATTGACCATCACTTAATTTACCATCACCCCACAATTGAAAATGTGACACATATGATAGCTCAACAAACAAGTTAATAATATTAAGTCACTTACATTTTAGACGAAATAATGACTGTTTTGGTATATTTTAGCAGCGAAAATAGATCTGATGAATCCAAACAAAGATCACAACATAGCGCATCTCACAGCAACACTCATCGTGTTTTGAATGATTCAGTGTTTTGAATGAATCGGTTGAGTCAAAGATTCAATGACCCACTCACAAACATCTGGCTGCGTTCCAAACCGCATACTCAATGAGTAGGTACTTAATTTCAATAAGTACTTACTTAACGAGCGCTAAAAGAGTAGGTACTTTATAGCCAAATCTCGTTGAGTATGAATGCGATCCGGACATCATCGCCATGTTGACGTTATCATGTGACCTACGACGGGTTATCACACGCGCAACAACTTAAAAGATGAACGACGCATTTAATTCATCTCATTTTGTGGTATTGTTGAAGAAACAGCTGCACGTTTATTTTGTGAATACATTTAGGGTTGATTTAAGCAGTTGTATCCTTATAACGATATCATTTTTTTATTAAGAAACCCCAAAATCGTCATCTCTTGAATATGTTGTTAATTTCTTTATTTCCTTTAAGTTTTCCTTTTTTTTATTATGAAGAACTATTTAAAGATATATAGCCTTGTTATTGTTCTTTTTTCCTGTGTATAAATATCATATAATGATGTACACAAACAATGATCTTTATGTTTTCTGTTTTGTCATTATGATTGTTCATTGTTAGATACAACTATGGTATCTGGTATCTTTCCACGACCTTGTATGTAATAAGTTTATAAGTTTAAATGATATGAGCGACAGGTGCACTAACACCTCATAACATCAGTAACTCGACAGCACAACCTAGAACAGTTTTCCTCTGTGTTTGTTATGTCTGCACAAAGGAGACGTGCAGCTGCTCGAAGATCTCTCCTTTGGAGAAAACTGTTGATTTTATACTTTATATAAGTATCGCTCCTTAAAAATTTATATTACCTCAGAATGAATTGCATTGCAAATGCTGACCACTACTTAATTATATTACTTTTTTATATACTCAAAATGATATTTAATAAAACAAGCAAAATGTAATTTGTTTTGTCATATGATAGTTATACATGAATAGCTACACACTATAAATGCAGTGAAACATTTCAATTGTCAGTCAAGCAATGACTTAATGCATACATTAGGCTAAATAATTATATTTTATTTACTGACAACAATAAGAAACATGAATAAATGAGTAAAAGAACAAACAAAAGTAACCATCACAATAAACAAATGCATATACAAGACAACAACACATGAAACAAAGCTTTATTCAGACTACAAGCATGTATTTACAGGCGGTGAACCACACATCATAACATCTCAACACAGCGGTTCCCATTCTGGGCTTTATCCTGATGAAGTCACCAGAGCTGAGCCGTGCCTTCGTGCCGTGTTGTGCCGAATTTCGACCCCCGCCAAATTATTACCCCCCTCGTTAAAGTCAGTACCTGATTGCCTAATCCTAACCCCACCCCTAATCCTAACCTTTCCCCGACAACTAATCCTAAATCTACCAATGCTAGGGGGGTAATAATTTGGCGGGGGTCAAAATTCGGCACAACACCGGAGCTTGTTGCTGCACTTTACAATCTGCAGTAAGGGCAGATGGAGTGATGGAGGGACTCTTAAGGGCAGATGGAGTGGTACATAAGGGCAGGTGGAGTGATAGAGGGTCTCATAAGGGCAGATGGAGTGATGGAGGGACTCATAAGGGCAGATGGAGTGATACATAAGGGCAGGTGGAGTGATGGAGGGACTCATAAGGGCAGATGGAGTGATACATAAGGGCAGGTGGAGTGATGGAGTGACTCATCCATGGCACCGTTTCCAGGATTCAGCTCTGGGCTCCTCATTCTCAGTGCTCATGTAATACCCCTGAAAAGAAGTATAAAAAGATAAAAGAATAAATAAAACGAGCGCTTCAGTGATGATGGCTTCCTGGTCGTCGTTTTTACTCTTGAACGAAGCACATCACGGGCGCGCGCGCTACTAAGCTACTGGTATGCTAAGCGAAAATAATTTAATAAATGGACATAACACTCTTCTTTTTAAACAAAGCACAAATAAGCATTTAAGCAATATCAACAATATTAGAAAAATAACATTTACAAATTCTACAATGCATTTGAAAAAAACCCCAATAAAAATAAAATCCACTAGGCTATATCACACCCACACCAGTCTGTAGACATTTCAGATCCTACAAAAATGCACAAACATTATATAAAATTATTTACAGCACATTTGTCTAATGTAAACAGTGTTGACAACAGTGAATTATCCTGCATAGCACACATTCATCACTCCGATGTCTTTTTCATGTTGTGATTTGCTCATCTGCACTATACAATATTTTCCTAACAGATGTAAATATACATTTTAAATAAGCGTGTTTAAGATGTATATGGTTATGTAAATCCCCTTTAGAGACGTAACGTTACGTGTGCTTACTGGAGCTCCCCTGTTATTTATACATAAAACATGTTTTTACAGCAAAATCACAACTATACTGTACTGTCTAACTCCTTTACACCTTGAACAGTTAAAGCGTTTAGTTTAACACATATGATTTAAACACAAGGATCCGTGTTTACTCACCTTTGAAAACCCCCACGTCGCTGATCTCCGTGATGTTTGTAATGACGTATGCTCTCGCGTGGCCTCCTGGGATAGATGAGTATCATGAGTAACCATCGGATAGCGCTCAAAGATCTGGGCGAAAGCAGTAGATCAATCTGGGAACTTCTCGCCTACTCTTTTATGAATACTGACGTTTTGAACGTACTGCTTCTTTCACGTACTGTTTTCGCCTACTATATAGTAGGAAAGTAGGCATATTCGAACGCACTTTAGGTATACGTACGCCCGAATCTCGCGATAATTAGTACTTCACCCAGGTAATTCTCGCCTACTCTTTTGGATTCATACATACTTTTTCGCTCGCCTACTCTTTTTCCCATACTAAATAGTAGGGAAGTATGCGGTTTGGAACGCAGCTTCTGGCTGCGTCCGAAACCGCATACTTCCCTACTCGTTGTCAGTGACGAGTGCTCGTCCGATGGATACTGTGGATACTCATCTATCCCATGAGGCCACGCGAGAGCATACGTCATTATCAACATCACGGAGATCAGCGACGCGGGGGTTTTCAAAGGTGAGTAAACACGGTTCCTTGTGTTTAAATCGTATGTGTTAAACTACTATAGAGTAAACGTTTTAAATGTTGAAGGTGTAGAGTTAGACAGTATAGTAGGCTATAGTTGTGATTTTGCTGTAAAAACATGTTTTATTATGTAGCTATAGCTAGCTAACAGAGGAGCTCCAGTAAGCACACGTAACGTTACGTCTCTAAAGTGGATTTACATAACCATATACATCTTAAACACGCTTATTTAAAATGTCTATTTACATCTGAAATGAAAATATTGTATAAGTATTGCATCTGAGTGATGTATGTGTGCTATTAGTATTATGTAGGATAATTCACTGTTGTCAACACGGTTTACATTAGACAAATGTGCTGTAAATAAGGTAAATAAACAAATCTATAAAGTAACTAAACATGTTATATATTTTATTTGTCCCTTATTACTGTTGATAAATTGAGGAACATTTAAGTTGGATAAAAAGTGAGTTAACACATCAGCTACAACCTCAGCACGTAGGCTAGTATTGAGCAGATAAATCACAGCATTTTTTTAACTTTTAATACATAAATCAAATTACATTGTGCTGTTAAAATTACTGCTTTTGTATAATGTTTGTGCATTTTTGTAGGATCTGAAATGTCTGCAGACTGCTGTGAGCACTGAGGACGAGGAGCCCAGAGCTGAATCCTGGATACGGTGCCATGGATGAGACCCTCCATCACTCCACCGGCCCTTATTGCCTCAGATTGTGAAGCGCAGCAACAAGCTCCGGCACGAAGGCACGCTCACCTCTGGTGAATTCAACAGAATAAAGCCGCAGAATGGGAACCGCTGTGTTGAGATGGCAGTAGGATGTGGGGTTCAGCGCCTGTAAATACATGCTTTTGAATAAAGCTTTGTTTCATGTGTTGTTGACTTGTATATGCATTTGTTTATTGTGATGGTTACTTTTATTTGTTCTTTTACTCATTTATTCATGTTTCTTATTGTTTTCAGTATATAAAATATAATTATTTAATTTATGTATGCATTAATTCATTGCTTGACTGACAATTGAGATGTTTCACTGCATTTATCTAGTATGTATTAATGCATAACTATGTCATATGACAAAACAAATTACATTTAGCTTGTTTTACACTCTTAGAAAAAAAGAGTTAATTGGGGTGCTATATAGAACCATAGGGTTCTTTACTCCAAAGAACCTTTTATGCTAAAAAGGTTCTATAATGACAAAAAAGAACCCTTTTGGCACAAAGGTTCTTTAGGCTATTACGGTATTTGAATTAATGAATGAACCCCTAAAAGGGGTTCATAAAACCTTTTGATTGAACCCTTAAAAAGGGTTCTGTATAGAACCTTTTAGGGGTTCCAAATACGTAGCGCCTGATAGAACCTTTTCTTCTAAGAGTGTATTAAATTATATCATTTTTAGTATATACATTTAAAAAAGTAATATAATTAAGTATTGGTCAGCATTTAATATTATTATTTTGTTTAAGTTTCGTGGTGGACTAACAATGCAATTCATTCTGAGGTAATATACATTTTTAAGGAGTGATACTTACATTTTTCGAGTATAAAATCAACAGTTTTCTCCAACAGAGAGATCTTCGAGCAGCTGCCCGTCTCCTTTGTGCAGACATTACAAACGCAGGAAAACTGTTCTAGGTAGGGCTGTCGAGTTACTGATGTTATGAAGTGTTAGTGCACCTGTCACTCATATAATTTAAAGTTATTACTTACAAGATCATGGAAAGATACCATAGTTGTATCTAACAATGAACAATAATAATGACAAAACAGAAAACATAAAGATCATTGGTATATGTACATCATATTATGATATTTATGCACAGGAAAAAAGAACAATAACAAGGCTAAATATTTTTAAATATTTTTTCATAATAGCCTACATAAAAAAAATTTTTTTTTTGTTATAAGTCTGAGGGATGAAACGAGAGGTAAATTCATCAAGAAAAAGAGGGAAACAAAGGAGAAACTTTTTGGGTATAAAATAAAGAAATTACCAACATATTCAAGATTTGGGGGTTTCTTAATAAAAAAATATATCGTTATAAGGATAAAACTGGGTCACATTAGTAGGGTTTAAAATATAACAACTTAAATCAACCCTAAATGTATTCACAAAATAAATGGAGAGCTGTTTCTTCAACAATACCACAAAATGAGCAAGTTTAATCAATATCGAGATATTTACAGATAGATGAATTAAACGTGTCATTCATATCTTTTAAGTTGCTGCGCTTGTGATAATGCGTCGTAGGTCACATGATAACGTCAACATGGCGATGATGTCCGGATCGCATTCATACTCAACGAGATTTGGCTATAAAGTACCTACTCTTTTAGCGCTCGTTAAGTAAGTACTCATTGAAATTAAGTAGCTACTCATTGAGTATGCGGTTTCGGACGCAGCCTCTGTCTCATTCTTGATGAATCGGCCGTTTGAACGAATCGTTTGAATGAACGACTCAATGACTCGCTTAATAAAACCGCTTATGACCTGCATTTGCGCTCACTATCGACAAACCAATTCACTTTTTTTTTTTAAATCAGTCCAAACGCATTTTTATTTTTTTTCAGGAGTTATGTATATACAAAACCTTAACTTTTTATGACAGTAGTTTAGTGATTAAAAAAAAGTGCAAATTTATTTTTTCTGTTTTTTCCCCTTCCCATCCTGTAGCCTACTCTAGAAAGTTCAAAAGTACAGCATTTATTTAAAATATAATATTTTCTAACATTATAAATGTCTTTACTGTAACTTTTGATCAATTTAACTCATCCTTGATGAATAAAAGTATTTTCTAATTTCTTTCCCCCAAAAATAAAAAAAAATTCTTACTGACCCCAAACTTTTGAATGGTAGTGATTAATGTTACAAAAGCTTTCCATTTCAGATCAATTCTGTTCTTTTGAACTTAAAAATAAAAATGTAAAAAACTGTTTTCAACATGGATAATAATCATAAATGTTTCTTGAGCATCATATTATAATAATTTAAAAAATGTGACACTGAAGACTGGAGTAATGATGCTGTAAATTCAGCTTTGATCACAGGAATAAATTACACTTCACTATATATTCACATAGAAAACCTCTGTTTTAAATTGTAATAATATTTCACAATATTACTGTTTTTTTATTTATTTTTTATCATATAATTGCAGCCTTGGTGAGCAGAAGAGACTTCTTATTTAAAAACATAAAAAATCTTACTGATCTAAAACTTTTGACCGGTAGTGTATATTAGGGGTGTATTACTCATGGTTCTGTTTTTATTCTGGTTTTAGGATCAAAGTTTCCATACGGTCCAGTTGGTTCTATGTTCAGGGGAAAAGGACAACTGTCAAATAAAAATAAATAAAAATATAGCTGCAAGCAACAATTCGGGGCCAAGCCCAATAAAAGGGGCTGTAGCGCAATGCAGAGCAGGAAGAGCAAAAACAGCAGAAATAGAAGATACAGATTCAGAAGTACAGGTGAAAATTATCTCAAAATGAACAGAAGTTCAGATGAGAATGGACACAGCATGAACAAAAACAACTTGTTTCTAATACTAGAGGAAGAAAGATTAGTACAATGCTTTCTGGGATAATAAAGGAATTGAAATGACACAACATTACACACAATTTTATAAAGTTGTCCCTACAGTCTCTGAGTCAGGTGCCAGTCACTTATCTCGTTAAACCACTGAGCAGATGTTTTTTCACCAAGATGCCGAAGTTCCATAGTTCAAGTGAAAATCAACTCAAAATGAAGAATTTTTATATAAATGTACCACATGTTATATTTCCTTCTCAGTTCCTTCACAGAAAGACACCATGTCTGGAATAGAAGCAACTTTTGCCCCACTTCTGGCCACAGTACCTCTTGCAGTCTGGACATGTGCCACACAGGATTCAAACCCTCTACCTGAAACGTTTGGGGCTCGTGGCATGTGGTTTTGCATGATACGCCACTAAGGCTACATCTACACTTATCAGGATAAATTTGAAAACGGAGTTGTCGTTTAAAACGCTCCACGTACACACAATCATTTTCAATCGTTTTCCAAAAGTTGCTCATCCACACTGAAACGTCTGAAAACGCTTAGATCCCCATACTGCGCATGAGTAAATCCTAAGACGCTTCGACCTGCGACATTTCCTCTAGACGTCCATTTACTTTCCGGCTCTTTGAAACTTTGCGGCAATGTCGAGGAAAGGCAGTTTTTTAAATGGGCCGACAGTGAGGTGTAGTTGTTGCTGCGAGTAAAACAGGAGTATAAAGTGGCCGCTAAACAACAACTGTGAGTAAACATTCCATCTCCTTTGAAGAAACGCAATCTGCAGTATGTACAAACTGACATTAATCTTTAACAAGGCTGTGAAAACGGAGATCATCCAAAACAACAGCTGTACAATGTCGTTCATCATCTTGGCTGAATTGGTCATATGACTGCATCACATGACTAAAAATGCGTCATCGTATTCAAAAGCCTCCGTTTTCACAGGCCACACTACGACGCGAAGACAGCGTTTTCAAATGCATCCGCTTTGGAGAGCGTTTTCCAACAGTTTTCGTTGACTTAAAACACTGTCTCAGTGTGGACGGAAGGCCAAAACGGAGAGAAAAATATACGTTTTCAAACAAAAACGTATTAATGTCGACATGGCCTAAGTTGATGTGGACTCACCAAGCTGCAGAGGAGAGCCTTTAGTGTGAGACTGAGCACACAAAACCATTACTTAAAGGGGTCATGACATGAGAAACCAAATTTGCCTTAATCTTTTGGTATTTAAGAGGTCTTTGTACCATTAAAACCTCCTGCAAGTTTCATAGCTTAAGACATCCCCCCCATTATAAACGAACCATTTATTTAATCAAGCTCTAAATACAGCTAGTTCTAGATCCTTTGACCTTAGTGACGTCACGGTATGAAGTGACGTACCAGTCGTTTGCATATGACCGCCTCCAGCGCAAGACAACTACGCCTCATTTCGCATCATCGCATCGTTGTCGCGCGGCTCGCACCCACATGTGTTCAGTCAACGTGCAGCGAGTGGGTCTGTTTACAAGACGACGCAGATGTGCTGTTCCTGGCTGTGGACAAATAACATGTTTGAAAACGCTGCCGAACGATCCAGACGTCAGGGAAAGCAGTTGGATGCAGTTTATTTGCAGCATATGCAGCGCACCAAAGCTTTATTTGATCGGTGAGTGATGTAGATGAGTGTGACAGGACGCATGTTACTGAAAGAACGAGCAGAGAGCAACGGCCGCGTACTCGCGCCTTCAAACTGTCTTGCTCTCTCGCTCTCCCTCCCTCGCGCATATGAATCAAAATCAATTGAGAATTGACACAATGGTAAAAGATCGGAAGACCAAGGTTTCACGTGGTGGAGCATTGTGTAGCCTACATGTGATATCCATAAATTATTAACGTTAATAATTTATGGATAAGCAGCACTGACGTTAGCCAATCATAACAGTGGGCGTTAACACTGAACTCTTAAAGGGGAAAAATCAGAGGTTGAGAAATAGGGTGGGAAAAGGTCATAAACCACTAAATTAAACAAAACAAAAATTGTACAAAAAACTATATAGTAATATAGTAATACTATAATTGCACATAAGGGAACATAATAAAACAAAAACCATGTCATTAACCCCTTTAATATTTTAACCAGATTAGTGTGCTAAGATAACGCAATCCTAATGTAGTTTGTGGTTAACCTGATAGCTGAAGAGCCACATTAACCAGTTGTCATTCTTTCTAAAGGTGCTCTAAGTAACTTTTTTACCTTAACTGAACAGCTTCGGAGTCAGTGGAATGGTTCTATTACTTATTTCGGGTTGAATGGTGGTCGTTTCGCCCCCCCCCCGGTGCCCGAGAGCGGAAAAATCTCACTTGCAACTTTGGGCCGGCAGGTCGCGTGATATCAGGTCTCGCGATGTAACGAATTGCTTTACGGCACTGCACACGTACACGCCCCCATTCAAGCACCGGCTAGCTATAAGAAAAGGGCTAAGATAGTTTGCGTTATGGCTGAGACTGTAAAAAAGAAGCAGAAAGCAAGAACATTTTTGACGGAGGACCAGCGAAAGAGGAAATGGGAGACTGACCGAGCAAGAAGTCAGACTAGAGTATACATCGGACTGGCATTTTCAGAATGCAGACAACTGAGAGAAACAGAAGCCTGCAAAATGGATGCTGACCTGGCCTTCTTGCTGTTGCACTTGTAAGTATCTTTGGAATTAACTGTGTTTAATATTTAAATTTCAATATAAAAAAGTTGACGTACTTTACAGATATGAGTTGAATTACGATGGCCTAAGTCAACGCGTCTGATAATAGGCAATAAACATGTTGCACACATCATGATCGAGCTATAAAAAACATTGTTTTCTTAGACAAGCAAACATAAACCGTCATTCTACCAGATGAACTTATAGACCTTGCTAATATAACTTTAGACAAATTTGCCTCCGATATATATACAGTGAAGAAAATAAGTATTTGAATACCCTGCTATTTTGCAAGTTCTCCCACTTAGAAATCATGGAGGGGTCTGAAATTGCTGAAATAGGTGCATGTCCACTGTGAGAGACATAATCTAAAAAAAAAAAAAATCCAGAAATCACAATGTATGATTTTTTAACTATTTATTTGTAAGATACAGCTGCAAATAAGTATTTGAACACCTGTCTATCAGCTAGAATTCTGACCCTCAAAGACCTGTTAGGCTGCGTTTACACCTGGCATTAACATGCGATCACCGTGATCCGATCAAGCAGATCGGATCATTAGCCAATCAGGACACGGTGTGTTTACATTTGTTCTTATTAAGAGCCTCTGTATCTGGATAACCGATCGGATTTCTGTTTTTGCATAATATTTAAATTAGGTCGCCAAATTAAGAGTAAAGATGATACAAATAAAGCAATGTCCCAATGTACTTTCCTATGCAATCTCCAGTCTTAAATTACTTTTTTTGAATGAAGGAATATTTCAGAGCTGATCATAGAAAAATAACTGGGTTGATCACGTTAAACAACTCACATCATCGATCATCGGGGTTAAGGTTATAGTGTGCAATGGCTATATTAACAGAAATGGGAGATTAATTTAACATTAAACATTTAAAACATTATAAAAGTGTATTCCCATTATTCCTCTGGCAAAGCAGCGCACGCTCTTCATTAAGATCTCATGACTCACAGCTGTGATTGTACAGGCGATCGCCTCGTTCAAATTATGTTGCACAATTAAAATGAAAAAAAAAATGACACACACAGGGGTTTAAATATTGACGTTTATTTGTAAGGTTCAAATGTGTTTAATTTATTGTCTAAACTGTCTGGTCATTATTTTCTGACAGCACGTGGGGAGACTGGGCGGGGATTTAAATGACGTGCAGCTGTGAATGCAGACACGATGGCTGGATTGCGTTTACATTACACTGAGATCCGATCACAATGCGTCCTCGACTACCTCTGAACCAGGACACGCTGATCGGATAACATTCCGATCAGAAACGCGTTTACACTTGTCTTTTCAATGTGTATGAGGACAACATCCAGATACAGGTCGCATGTTAATGCCAAGTGTAAACGCAGCCTTAGTCTGCCTTAAAAATATCCACCTCCACTCCATTTATTATCCTAAATTAGATGTACTTGTTTGAGGTCGTTAGCTGCATAAAGACCCCTGCCCACCCCATACAATCAGTAAGAATCCAACTACTAACATGGCCAAGACCAAAGAGCTGTCCAAAGACACTAGAGACAAAATTGTACACCACAAGGCTGGAAAGAGCTACGGGGAAATTGCCAAGCAGCTTGGTGAAAAAAGGTCCACTGTTGGAGCAATCATTAGAAAATGGAAGAAGCTAAACATGACTGTCAATCTCCCTCGGACTGGGGCTCCATGCAAGATCTCACCTCGTGGGGTCTCAATGATCCTAAGAAAGGTGAGAAATCAGCCCAGAACTACACGGGAGGACCTGGTCAATGACCTGAAAAGAGCTGGGACCACCGTTTACAAGGTTACTGTTGGTAATACACTAAGACTCAGATGAGACCAAAATAGAACTTTTTGGTCATAATTCCACTAACCGTGTTTGGAGGAAGAGGAATGATGAGTACCATCCCAAGAACACCATCCCTACTGTGAAGCATGGGGGTGGTAGCATCATGCTTTGGGGGTGTTTTTCTGCACATGGGACAGGGTGACTGCACCGTATTAAGGAGAGGATGACCGGGGCCATGTATTGCGAGATTTTGGGGAACAACCTCAGTTAGAGCATTGAAGATGGGTCGAGGCTGGGTCGAGGCCTAATAAACCAAGGAACATAATGACAAAAATAAATTTTGAACAATGTTTTCAAAAGTTATAAGCATTTTTGAAACAAAAAAAAACATTAATCTCTGGAATACTAGGTGGCGCTGTGTTCAAACTTCTCAGGTATCTTCAGGACACACTGTCGACGATCTCTACCAAATTATGTGAAGATAAGAATTTGTGTCAATTCAGATTTAACTTCTTTGAGATCTCCACTTTGCTGACCAAAGGATAGGAGCCATTCGTTGCCGTCGAAAAGACTTTGCATCGCAGTCGAAGAAGCAGCTGCATCGCAGTTCTGAGGACGCCGGTGTAGTGAACTTTTTCCTTGTAGAAAAGTTAGAAGCTCAAGACCAGGAGACGGAGGAAGTTTTCCAAGCAGAAGTTATTTTATTGCTTGTCGCTGCAGTCATACCAACATCGTCTGACTAAGATAATTTTACATTCTACATAGTTTATACTTTTCAAAGAGGGTGGGATTACCTAAACCTAAAGGAGGAGTCATTCTGAACAATGCATGTAAATGAAGTAGGAACACACCCTACTCTGTGGGCACTACAGTCCAATTGAATCAGCATAACTTATTCAAATGCTGATACTGGCCAGGAACTCTGGATCCAAAAGAGCCATCCCAGAGCCATTAAAGACAAAAGGTGAAAGTCTCCCCTACAGTTAATCCAATCAACCTAACGATTCAACATCTAGGCTGATAGGTGAGAATCTCAGTGATCTGATTCATTTAAAATACAATTGAGAAAACAAGCCTGGCAGGAAAGGAGACTCTTGCTGGAGACTCAATAATCATCTAAAATCCGTCTACTAAACTTTATCAGTTTTTATACCATTGGAGTGGAAACCTAAATTAAACATTTGACAAATTTGTATTCTTTCACCGGCTTCCGTCGTCGCCTTCAACCCGATGTTTCTGGGGACTGAATCGCGTTTATATCCTTTAAAGGGGTCATGACATGTTTTTTTTATTATTATTATTATTATTATGTTCCCTTAGGTATTGCTATTTTTTTTTTTTTTTTTTTACTTTTAAAGTTTAGTGATTTGTGACATTTTCCACCCTGTTCTCAACCTCTCATTCAAACAGTCTGTTTTGCAGGTGTTTCCCCTTTAAGAGTTCAGACTTAACGCCCACTGTTATGATTGGCTAACGTCAGTGCTTATGGATAAATTATTAACACCCTCTAGTCAGAACATGTGCGGATTCTGCGGAACTGTTTACAATAGTAGTGGGTGCTACCGATTGCTGCGTGTGAAGCGATGCCTCTTGCAATGATACAACCATATATGTTTGAGCCAGAATCATATGAGGAATCAGGAGGAAATGAACCATCACCACAACAACTACGAATGGATCAGCCCGTGTCCACATGGAAAGATTGAAACTTTTATACGGTCAGTTTGACAGCCTACATCTTTAAATACGGGGCCTGAACATGACGGACTCTGAAAACAATATGCACGTAAACTAAGTAAAAACACGGTGATAATGAATGAAACTGGAATTAACATTTTAAAAAGTTTTAAGATTAAATACATTACTTACAGTTTGCGTCATCGTTGTTGGGCCCAGAATAGTCCTCACGGCCTGATCCGTAAGCAAAAGTTTTCTGGCAAAGCCAGCATCGTACTGCATTTTGTTCTCAAAACAGTCATCCATGAAATGCAGAGAACACACGCTTAAATAATCACTGCCGTGAATTGGAAGTCCGCAAAAAATAAATTGCATCCATTTTTCCCTGATGTCTGGATCTTTAGGCAGTGTATTCAAACATGTAGTTTGTCCAAAGCCAGGAACAGCACATATGCATGGCATCGCTGCACGTCGACTGAACACATGCGCGTGACAACGATGCCATGATGCAAACGACTGGTACGTCACTTTGTACCGTGACGTCACTAAGTACAAAGGATCTAGAACGAGCTGTATTCAGAGCTTGATTAAATAAATGGTTCGTTTATAATGCGGAGGACGTCTTAAGCTATGAAACTTGCAGGAGGTTTTAATGGTACAAAGACCTCTTAAATACCAAAAGATCAAGGCAAATTTGGTTTCTCATGTCATGACCCCTTTAAACACAAACAAGTATGGTACAAAGTATGGCCTTCGTTGCCCCTTAGGCGTCAGAGCACATTCCACAAGAAGTATGGCTTTGTCATGGGCTTGGTCGAGTGGAATACCTATTCAAGATATTTGTGCTGCAGCCGGCTGGGCCTCGCCGTCCACTAGGGTTGGGCATCGTTTTGATTTGAACGATTCTGATTCCGATTCTTCCTTTCGATTTCGGTTCTTTTCGATTCCGATTCTTTGAGGGGTGGAGTCAAAACATGTCACAGGCTCATTTCACAGAGGAACATTTTATTTTGATTCAATGAGTTTTAGTTTTGTATTTAACTATTTAACGCAATTACGCATTATCCGTTAAGTTCTGCCAGCCTATTACACACACACATATGACCCACAGAAAAGACACGCGTCAGTATCGATTTCACTTTCGGGCTTGAACAAACCATAACACACACAAATTATGCCAAAATGTCTGTTTTGTGTGTACAGCTTATGAACGCTCAACGGCTGTCCGAATTAGCTCACTCGTTTTCATTCACTCATTCACTTAGTGAACAGTAGCCTATTAGTGGACTAACATAGGGAATAGGGAAAAACGTAGTGAATGAGGGTTTACTGTACGTTCACACCGCCGCCGACTTGAGCTGCAAAGAAGCTCTGGCCGCCCTGTCAAGGACGCTTGTCAAAAAGTACGGGGAAGCTTGTTGACGCTTTAGCCGCTCTGACGTAGCACGGAAAAGAGAAGTGTCACACCATGAAATGTAATAAACAGAAAAAACAAGCAATACATTAAAGGCACACTGCGGACTTTGTGACCTAAAGAGTTGACGCACATTAATTATTTTAAATGATTCCTCAGGCCAATATACAGCGCTTGACACTATCAATGCTCCGAGCGGGGCTGCCCTCTTGAAATACCGACTATGTAAGTTTGGAGAAGGCGCCCCGACAGGGTTTTGGCCAGGTCATGTGACCTGGAGAAATGCCTGGAGAACGTATCTCTTTACAACCGTCACGTGACCACAGGCTCTGATATACTCGGCTTTTGCTACTATTTTTCCGCCTGCTCGATCCTGGCCATGGCTGAGGAAAAAGGAAAAAGTTTAAAACTGCTTCTGAGGAGAGAAAACGCGAGAGGGATTGTGCTCGAGGAAAATCGTGCCCCTAGTGGCCAAAAAGATACACGGTGTGCCTTTAAAGAAACCTTTTATAATGACAGCATTTTTATAACCGTTTTGGTCACATTTGGTCGGGAAAAAAAGAATAATTAGCTATTATTATTATTTGCATTAGTGCAATTGGTAAAATCGTGTTACCGTGAGCAAATGAATTGCATTCCCGCTTAAAACGAACGTTCGTAAATATTTAAAATAAAAGTTGTGCTCATTCTCAAATGTGTATCACTGGATCATTATGGATAATCGCGAAGTTGTTGTGTTTGGTGATGCTTTATTGTATGCGGACAAGACGTCGGACTCTGAGATTTTGGGTTCGTTCATTACACCCTCCAGGACCGTTATCAATTCGGAGAGTATCACCGGCTGGTGCAGCAGCTGCGGCTAATGTTTTAATCGGAACTAATATTTTGGTAGGAACGAAAGTTTACATCGTATGTTTCTCCGGAATCAGTCAGCGCGAAGCACGTCTATATTCCGATTGGTTGCTGCGTTTTGCCGCTGCTTGCCGCTGAACCACATCATAGCTCATTACCATAAAGTTGAGCTACTTTCAACTTTCTGATTGACGATCAAGACGCTCAAAACGCTACGCCGAGGGATTTGACGCTCCTTGCAGCTGAGAGAAGCCAGCTTCCATTGAAAATTAATGACTTCCGGTAGCTTTAGAAGCTCAAGTCGGCGGCGGTGTGAACGTACAGTTAGAGGGCGATTTCGGATTCAACCAGTGAAAAATAGAAGACACTGACAACGCGCTGACAGACAGGACAAAGTGTCAACTTTAAAATTTGGTCAGCAGTGTTTCCCACAGAATTAGATTCCATTTGTGGTGGTGTGATGGGGGGGGCTTGAATTTCGGGACGTCATGCATGCTCAACTTCGCTCCTACTATAGCCCGAGGCAAAGCCTGAGACTTAAAAGAGTAAAGTATGAATCCTAATATAAGCCGGTCAGTGACGGGCTTTATAAAGGGAATGTATATAAGAACCTTAGTTCAAATGGCCATAACCAGACATGTGTCAAGCCCTATGGCTGGGGATTTAATGTGTTTCACACTTATACTGAAAGAACCTTTGCTTGCAAAGCAGGCACTTCCAAGTTCTAAAACCTTAAAAATGTGGACGGTAAGGTTGGGCATAGAGAACCGGTTCCAACTTGGAACCGTTTAAAAAAATAACGATGACATTGGAATCGTTTAGAAAATTTGTTTTCGATTCCGATCATCAGTTCCAAACGCGCATGTTTTGGTCCAAAGTGGCTACCAGATTTCTGGAAGTGCGCACGTTTGCACGGGCATGCATAATGGTGCGGTCTTGTGGAGCAGCACTGTTGTTACTGAGCCCTGAATTGGCGCTAATTTGAAAACGAAACAATATTCTTTTTTACATCGCTTATAAAAAGCTGGTGCGGCAGTGTGCACTTCACTTTTAAATTAGCGTAAATTCATCCTTAGCAGGGAGTTTGATTGACATGCTGACCAATCTAAATCCACCATTTATGTCCAACAAAGCAGTCATGAGAGTTAGTAGATTATCATCGCGGATATGAACTTGGCTTTAACTGAGGCAATCTTTCACGACACAAAGATCCACAAAACGGTAGGCCTATTGTTTAATTTTCTTTGACTGACCAGGGTTTCCCATACATTCATTAATTTGTGGCGGCCCGCCACAATATCATGCTGACCGCCACGGATTGATTTTCAGATTTTTAACTATTTAATATGGGTAAAATTGTATTTTATTGTAGAGCTGCGCGTAGCTTGCTCCATCCCTCGCTCTCTCACAAACTGACAACGGAGGCGCGTGCGCGAATAGCCCCTCCTCTTCGAGCACGATCTGAACATAGACAGTATAAGAGGATCTGAATCGAAACACGAGCATGCGTTGGAGGACGGATTGTTGTGTTTATTCCCCCAGCGAAGATTCCAGAATCAGTCGTTTAAGTTGCATGGTTAGTATAATGAACACTGTTGTAAAACATAACTCTGAGAAGTTAGTCTATGTTAAACGCTGTCGTGTTTCCATTACAGATTCGAGCAAAACTTTAGCTTTTTTTTATTTATTTATATTTATTTTTTTCTCTTCTAAATATCGATCAAAAACTATTTGAAATGACGGCATTTCCATTAACCGATGTTATGCGACTAAAGCATAATTTTTTCCTCTCACGATCAGTAATTTCAAAAACTCATGGCAACGGACATTGGTAGGTTTATATCACAACCACCGCACTTAAGGTCTGAACAGAACCCATTCAGGCTACCCATGAACATTAATACATGGAGGCTGGAAGAAGTACTTCCCAGCAAACAGGGGACGTCCTCCGGACGTTGCGAACGTCTAATTAGGTCCGGATCTGGTCCGGTTCATAACGTTCGCTGGAGGACGTTCGGAGGACGTCCGCATTTGGTCCGGTTTATAACGTTCGCTGGAGGACGTTCGGAGGACGTCCGCATTTGGTCCGGTTCATAACGTTCGCTGGGGGACATTCCGAGGACGTCCGCATTTGGTCCGGTTCATAACGTTCGCTGGGGGACATTCCGAGGACGTCCGCATTTGGTCCGGTTCATAACGTTCGCTGGGGGACATTCCGAGGACGTCCGCATTTGGTCCGGTTCATAACGTTCGCTGGGGGACATTCCGAGGACGTCCGCATTTGGTCCTGTTCATAACGTTCGCTGGAGGACATTCCGAGGACGTCCGCATTTGGTCCGGTTCATAACGTTCGCTGGAGGACATTCCGAGGACGTCCGCATTTGGTCCGGTTCATAACGTTCGCTGGAGGACATTCCGAGGACGTCCGCATTTGGTCCGGTTCATAACGTTCGCTGGAGGACATTCTGAGGACGTCCGCATTTGGTCCGGTTCATAACGTTCGCTGGGGGACATTCTGAGGACGTGCACTTTGCATTTTGACATAATGAATAAACCATAGTAAAAAACATAAAAAGTGTTGGTGGTATAAAAAAATACTGCCTATGAGCATTTTTAGCACATTATGTTCAAATGAAATATGGGGCTTGAGTGTTCGTAAAAACAATACAGAATAAAAAAGTCTGAAAGTAAAAGTGACATTGTCCCGGAGTGGTAATTTGCACCTATGAACGGGTCATAACTTCAAAATAAGTTTTAGATTCATGCTTTAATAATGAGATTTTTATTCAAGTAGGTTATTCTAGTATATATATAGAAACATATGTTTGTAAATGCATGACTTTGACGCGTTTTAATGGGCATGCGCGTGAAGATTCGAGAAACACTGGAGCGCTGCGGAGATGAGTTGCCATGGAAACGGCGCGTCACCAGTGCAGACAGCAAAACTCCGACTCTCCCTGTTTTCACTGCTTTCAGGTGAGTTTAGTCTCTAAAATCACACAAATAATACACACGACTGTTCTTGACACTTCTCTTACTTGTAATTGATACGCTTCTGTTTAATATTTACTTTATAGAAATGGGTTAGTGTCTTCGAAAAAGTCCGTTAGCATAGCTGCTAGCTACATCTCAACCGTTTTCAGAAGAGTTAACGTTAGGCTAACTTTAGCTTTAGCTTTTGTTTATGAATGTTTGGGCTGTTAATCACATCTAATGTGTAGATGACAGGTTTTGATATTTTTGTAAATATTTTGCTTGGAAGTGAGCTAAAAACGTATGTATTTAACATAAAAATAACGTTACTGTTAATCGATGACGTCACTTACACGGCTTAAACTATAGCTCAATGGTTAATAAATATTGATAAAAATTGTTCTGTGATTTCAGCAGCAACAAAATAATTGTTGGCTATGTGACAAATGGTTTGTTGTGTTCCTAGATCGTTCCATGCTGATGCCCTGCTCCGTAGCAGAGTTGAGCTGATCATCATCTCTAAAAGGCACCATACTATAAGTAAGCCAAAGACAAATGTCCACTTGGAACTAAACTAAAACTTCAAACTTCAAAATATACACTAATGTTGTTGGTACACACTACCATTTATATATGTTGGGTCTATTTAACAATTAATCCTGGAGAGAGAAAAAAGAAAATGGATTAAACTGTTACACTGGTTTACACAAAAATATTAATCAGCACAACTGTTTTTAACATTGATAATACTCAGAGAAATGTTTAGGACGTTTGCATTGTAATAATGTATAGTATTGAAATATAAAAATGCTGACTCGTTAGGTCATGTTTTCTCATTAAAATCAGACGATTTCCTATTAATTCAATCGAATATAAGGGAATAACTCTAGAATAACCTTCCTGATAATGTTTGGGGCCCAGAAACATGATCCTAATTTAAATCTAGATTAAAGACATCTCTTTATCCAAGCATTCAATTAACACATCTCATAATCTTGCACTACACTAAATGTGATGAAATAGTAAAAAGTGCACATGATCATCTTTTGCCTGAAATAATATGACAGCAGCTATGCTAATCTTTCTCCTTTTGCTTCCCTGTTTCTATCTCAGGATGATCAGCAAGTTTACTAGAGATTATGCAGCTCCAGTGTGGATCCAGCCTCTCTTGTGAAGACTTCTAATGACACCAACACTCTTGAAGACTTCAGATGATGACAACTATAGATGGACATACAAAACTGCCAGATATTATCCTTATATTGCACTGGCCCAGTTTTACAGGCAGGGCTTAGATTAAGCCAGGATTAGGCTTTAGTTAAATTAGAATATTTAAGTAGCTTTTTAAAATGTACTTTAGAAAAAAATCATTACTGGTGTGCATCTTGAGACAAAACAATGGCACTAAAAATATTTTAAGATGTCAGTGCAAGTTGCTTCCAGTTAAGACAGTTTTAAGATGCATTTTAGTAAATAAAATAAAAAAATATTACAGCACTACTTTATTTCACTTCAGAATTCTAGATCTGAGCTGTAGATAAACAGGAGGGGAAAAAATCAGAACAATATATATATTTTGTTTGACCAGCAAAACATTCATGAGTCATGTTGACAGCTGTTATCTTATCTATTTTTCCAACCCATTTAAAAACAGTCTGTGAGTGCCATCTTTTGGACATTCATCATATTGCATTGGTTTTAATTTATTGTCCTCAAACAGAGCACTAATCTGTTTATTTTAAAGTTACACATTCTACATTGATTAAAAAGGAAAATCAAATGTGTTTTTTAATGGTAGTATTATTTTATACAGAAATAAATTAATTATAATTCAGATGAGAATAAAGGAAAACAAATCTGAAAATATAGAAAATCAATTTTAAATTAATTCAGGTACAATTACCAAACATATCTCAAGGTCTTTTTTTATTAATTTAATTAATAAACTAATTATATAAAACTATTGTCAATGCACTACAAATAAACTGGTTCTATGCCTTTACTTTATTAATAAAACTTATTTTAAAAATACAAGGCTTAAGACATTTATATTCCTTTAATCCAATAGTAATACATTAATTACATGAATTACTCAAATGTAGTAATACACTAGGTGGTAGCCTACAGCCTGAGACATGCACAATAAAAAAAAAATTGCCTTCTGCATTTTTTTTTTGCTTTTCCCTCCATTGTACCGAACCGAGGTATGAACCGAACCGTGACTTCTGTGTACCGTTCCACCCCTACTTTAAACTCATGACTTGTATTATCTTATGGACATTACTTTGTTGCCAGAAGATCCTCTCCAGTGAATAGCAGTCGCCTCTGGCTGATTAAAATAATATTTTTTCTACCAACCATGTTATTATAATTTTTTTTCAAAACCATGGTTCAAGTTGGGTCAAGTTCTAGTAATATTACTGTGAACTATGTATTAGTTGAAGGTGCCTGTAGTAAGGTGTACCCACACCACAAGACCCAGAGTGCAGAAGATATGATAGCCGTGACCCTTAAGCATGCTCCACATCGTGAGAAAGCAAAGAAAAATGTTAAGGAAAGAGAATTTTGACCAAAAACTCGCAATATAAATACTTTTATTTTAGGATAATACTATTGTTGTGGTCATATATTTGATCCTCAATGTTATGTAAAACATGGCCTTAATATTGATCCTTTACTGATTGTATTACAATGATCCAACTAAAATTTTGTTACTTTGTTTTAGGTTCCAAGCTTACGGGTGGAATCAGATGTGGAGGAGTAACGCGTTTCAGCTGAACCTGGCAACCGGACACGCAAACACACACGCTCTTTTTTGTTAATGAAAATAAAAGTATTTTGTTTCCTAATATTCCTTGTTGTGTGTTTTTTCCTTGGGTAGTTAAAATTTGTGTTATCAGACACTATAAGAGGATGTTAAAAAGACTTCTAGTGAACGTTCCGTAAAGGTCCCCGAATGTTTGCTGAACGTCCCGCGAACGTCCCCCACGACGTCATGCGAACGTCCTGCGAACGTCCCCCGCGACGTCATGTGAACGTCCCGCGAACGTCCCCTGCGACGTCCTGTGAACGTTTAAAGAACCCTACACGAAGACGTTCAGGGGACGTTCGCAGTGGACGTTCAGGGGACGTTCTGGGGACGTGTTTTTGTTAGCTGGGTTTAGAAACCAAACCAGCCTTTATTAATTTGTATTGCAGAGATGGGGTTTGGGGCTGAAACAAGACAAAAGGGTAAAATAAAAAGTGGCTGGATCAAAAAATCTAATTACGTACACAATACACGACTAGAGAATTTCATCTTCATTCTCTTCACAAGCCTTCTGCATTGAGTTTGGTTCTTTCTGCCAACCAGTTCGCGGCCACGCCCATATCGTGACGTCACATTTGACTCCGGCGAACATCCCTATATGAGATACCTCTAGAAAGGGAACTCCTTTGGTTACTAACGTAACCTCAGTTCCCTGAGAGGAGGGAACGAAGTATTGCATAACCCGCCGTGCTACTGTGCTGTATTTGGGTATCGCTTCAGTCGTTTAAAACTGAATTACCTAGGCGAGGCGTGGTCCCTTTATAGTCTTATAGTCGCAAGTGAAGTTCTGCTACAAGATGGCGGCACGCGGCCGGCTTCAACTTCCGGTCGAGGGATTACCCCCTTGAGCACAGCACACCCAAGGGGGTAATCCATCGACCGGAAGTTGAAGCCGGCCGCGTGCCGCCATCTTGTAGCAGAACTTCACTTGCGTTAGCATTCCCATTGACTCCCATTCATTTTGGCGTCACTTTGACAGCGAATAACTTTACATCTGAGGCGTTTAAAGACTCCATTTGTCCATTATTTATTCCTAAAGAAACACGACAATGTATAAAGGGCTCCATTACCTTCTATGTTACATTATCGCCCCGTAGAAACAGTTTTTGTAAAAATAGGCTAACGATTGTGTCATAACCACTCGACTCTCTGTCGCGATGTACAGAAATTACCGTACAGACAGGAGGAGAAGCTCACAGGCAATCGGGGGGACGTCCCGTCAAGGGAGAAGCATTTTAAAATAAATACTATACAAATTAATAATTAATCAGAATACTTACTCCTGCTCACTCACGCCAAAGAACTCTTTGCTCAAGTTCCCCGTCTCTGCAAGATTAACGATGGCAATTCTCACGCACAGCTACTAGAAGATTTACGTTTGTCAGACAGGTTGCTCACGTCATCAAGCTTAGTTTGAGTCGGTTTGAGTCTGCGCGTCAGGAACGGAAGTGCTCAAAAATCGCTAAAAATGGGCTTCAACTGTCTCAACTGAGTTCCAATGAGATGTCTCTGTCCACTTCTTATACTGTCTATGAGCACACCGCACTCGCGCTCATGTGTCGCTCAGTCTTACGCAATACTTTGTTCCCTCCTCTCAGGGAACTGAGGTTACGTCAGTAACCAAAGTAGTTTCGGCGCAGAGTCTATTTTTGATAGCTTTTTACGCTCACGCTCAATTAAAGTGAAAGCACGCTTTTGATGGACAAAATAAATATGATTTCACACAAAAAGTGCCCAAAATGCACAGAATAAACATATCTAGTGAGTTTTAACAAGGACTGGAGTAGGAAAACAAAAGAAAATGAAGACATTTAGAAGATTTACCAGTGAAGTAATGTAGGGAATAGTGAATGAGGGTCTAGGGGGCCATTTCGAACACAACCAAAGTGATAAGATCCAAGTATCTAAACATTTAATATTTGACAACTATTTTATGACAGATATGTTGGCAGATTATAGACATACAATTCAAATGAAAGCAAATGTGTGCATATTTTTTAATAAAATTTTATTTGCAAATTGTTTAGCCTACAATTAGACCTAGAATTTCTTAACATTCTTATTTGTTTTTATTTATTCCCTTAAATACTGACACTGTAAAATGTCACATTTATGAGATTAAATTGAAATTCAACTAACACTTATGTAAAATATTTCAAGCTCCAAAAATGTCCTCAAAAGGTCGCGCCACTGTCATGGAAATCAGCATTTGTTAGGCTACGTGTTGTCTATGATGCAATATTAAAGGCTTTTAGACCCCAATCACGCCTCGGGTTTCTCAACAGTCATGACATGAGCGGTTCGGATCAGCTGACTGCTCGCTCCCTCCATTGATACTTTATCGCACGAGTAAGTGATGTTGTGTCACGTAAATGAGACGTTTATATATAATGTGTTTAAAAATAGCTAGACTGCGACCACGAAATGCTCCTAAATTGATTTTACTTAAAAACAGCGCGAGACGAAAATAATTGAGGTGAAACACAGCGGTCAAAGACGTCGAGCTGACTAATATGGTAGCCTAACAATAAACAACACACAAAAGCAACAATGTAGCCTAACTCGAACACACACGAGCCTAAAAGTTTTGCAACAGTTTAAAGACCATTGTTCTTACAACACAACAAGACAGCTCAGTTTTATAAAACTGCTATTCATAAACGCGTCTGACTTGTACAGAAAATAACGTATGCACGATATTTACCTGAGGTTCTCGGGCGTAAAGGCTCTGTTCAAATCCGTGTTGATGTACCTGGTACATTTCTCCACTGCTCTGGGGTTGCTTATGAACGGCTTAGTCACCAGTCTGTTTCTTTCTATCTCGGCTGCATTTTTTATCCACATATTTACCAGCATAATGCCGGACATCTCATTTCCATGTGTGCCTCCAAAAATAGCCACTCGTTTGGCTTCTTGTAAACATGAAATTTTAGTACGCGAACTCATAGTGTTAGCTGCACGGACGTGCGCGGTTCACGAAAGACAGAGCGCAAAGTTTCCACACTACGTCGGCGTGGTGTGACTGCTGTTTATATAATAGTTTTTTTGAAGGGTAAGCCTAAACCCCACGCTTAAGTACGTCCGTGTCATCTACGTTAAACGCGCATAAGTTGGCTGTCAACACATTCGTAAATTGGCTGCATGTTCGCCATGGTCACAAAATGTCACATGAGATTATACGCGGAGAATAAATAAAAACGAGCTGGTGGCCTATGCACATTACAAGGTAAATATAATAGGTCACCTTAAAAGAAAACAAGTCTCTAATGCTGTCAGAGAACAGTATCTATTTAGGCTACTCCAACTCATTATCTGCAAATCAAATTAAAGTAAAAAAATTAAAGCAAAGCAAATCAAATTAAAATAGCTTAATGGGGTTTAAGATATAGGCTATTAGTAATATATCCCTCAAAAATGAGAATCATATGTATTAAAAATAAAATACAAATACAAAATGACCTGTTTTGCCCAGAGGATAACTGGCAACTTTTTAAAATGTTCCAAATTTGGATCATTACTGGTAGTGAAAGAAAAGCATACATAACTTGGGGGCTTTGAATGAAACTGTCTTAAGGCTGATGAAGTGAAAGAGTGTTAGCAGAACGGAGTATATGGACTAATGAGATCACAAATATACACTGGTGCCATCCCAATGTAATACTTTTAATGTTAATTCAAGCATGAATGTGAAGCAAGTGCAACTGTGGGAGCATTGGTGTAATCTGTTCACATGGAGAGATGGGTGAACACAATAGCAGCATAGTTTTTTATATATATATACACTGATTTAACAATTTGAGGCCATGTAATGAGCCTTTGCATCAGCACAAGAGATAAATGATTAAAGGAGCTGTATGTAAGAAATGTATTTTAAAGCTGCAGTCCGCAGCTTTTCCTCTTTGTCACCATCTCTGTTCGAAATCTGCAATTGCAGTTATTCGCGGAATTATCAACTTTACGTGGGTTGTAATTCAGCATGAAACAGCGCGGATGAACACAATGTTTTGAGGCGAGTGCTGCTGTCAATCAACGCGCTGTGTGGATACTGTCATTCAGAATCACAGATTCACTTTTTGAAAGTTTGACCATCATAAGAATTTTCACCGGAAAATATCTTCTGAACAAGTAAGTAACATACATTTTTGTTCTGATCAACTAAGGGGGGAAAAGCATTCGACATGACAAGCGATCGTTAGATTTAATCAACGCGATTTACAGCCACCAAGCAAATTATAGCCTACTTTGTTCTCAAATTGTTCATGTTAACAACATCAGCATTGCGTGACTAACATTGCATTTAATGTGTTTTATGGTTAGCTGTGTAGTTCAGAATTCATATTCTCCATAATAGCTAAACGAAAAAGGCACAACAAAGGAAACTCCATAACTGTGTGAATTAAGAAAACGTAGTTACACGATTTAACTATTGAAATGTCTTACTTGTTAAGCAGAAAAAAGCCGTCTCTTCTTCCGTTTTGAACCCCTTCAAAACACGGAGTTAACGACCCTTTCAAAAGCCCTGGCGATGTTTATCCTCGTGTTCGCATGAGACGGTTTCTTTCTCTTTCTCTAGCCACCTTAAATCCAAAGTACGAAGTGTTTTGGGTTTTATTACTGGTGAATCTCCAGTTGACACTGATGATTGTAGTTTGGATCTTTCTGGATCCGCCATAAGTTTAATTATGTAAAGTGCTGCGAGAAAAGCCTATACATCTCTAGTACATCTCCTCACGCGCAGTATAGCCGGCTAGCCGAAACTCCTTCTTTATGTGTACGGATGTGACGTAATGACTCAGCATAGCCGGCTAGCCGAAACACCTTCTTTATGTGTACGGGTGTGACGTAATGACGCAAAGACATGCTCGAATTTCCCGAGGAAACCCACCAGTACCACTGGAATTAAAATCAATATTACAAGCTAACCGTTTTGAATCTAGTTATGGCAAGCAGATAGATTTGAACACTGGCTGAAGATGTTTTTTTTTAAAATAATTATTTTGGATTAATTTTTACTTAAAAAAGTTACGGACAGCAGCTTTAATTAATCATAAATTTTCCCTGATATGTCACTAGACATTAAGTAATCATGTTCATTTCAAATACTTATATCACTGACAACAGTAGTCCGGCCAGGATATTGTCCTTTAAAAAGTGAAGTTGCAGCCCTCAACTGATGTTGATGTTGTCATGTTGTGTTTTGGTCTGATGCTCCACCCTCCACCGATCTACCAATCACGAAGTCAGTAGTGTTGCGCAGGGTTCGAAATGACTTAGGACTCTTGGGGGGTCCCCTAAAATGTATGTAATTATTAAATGATAAAAAATTGTAAAAATTCTACCGAAGACTATACCTTGCTACACTATATACTGTAGGACAAATTATATGGACCAATGTCAGTTTTTTTCCTGCAAATGAGGCGGAGGTGGTAAAATCATAGCACTAGGGGGGTCCGGGGGCATGCCCCCCCAGGAGAAAATTTGTAACATTTTAAAGATAAATTCATTAATTTGGTGTACTTTGAGACACTCAAATCTTTTGTTAAAAATAAATAATAATTCACCCGCCAACCACCCATATTCTTTGATTTAGATATCTGCATCTGATCATCACATTACAATTATTCAATTAAGCATGATAATATGGTAACATTTTACACTGAAGTAAAAGTTCTTCTTTTGGCAAAATTACATTTCCTTTATAGCCTAAACAGAGGCTTTACTCCCTTTAAACTTAAATGGTCAATGTTTCATTTTTGAAAACACTCTTATCGGAAAAAAAATTTGTACCTTTTATAAAGGGCATTTTCCCTCTAATTTTATTTAATGTATGCTCTAAATTTCATTTCAAATTCTAATTTTTTATTAATACATTCAATTAAAATAATAAGACACTAGGCTGTAATCAAATTAAATAATTTACATTGAAAAATTATAACTGTATTAAATGAGATTATTTTAAATGTTTTTTTAATACAAATAAGGTATTTTGAAAAGAATGATACTTTGAAACTAACCCGCCAGTAGGAGGCGCAGGCGGTCGTCTTAATGAGCGAATCATTGAGTCATTAATTTAAACGATTCGTTCAAACGGCTGATTTATTCAGAATGAGGCCGTTTAATAATGGGTAATTGAATCTTTGACTCGAGCGATTAGTTCAAAACGCTGAATCATTCAGTAATGAATCAGGATGAGTGTTGCTCTGAGATGCGCTATGCTTCTGTTGTTTGGAACTTTTTTCGCTGCTGAAACCGAACAAAAACAGTCATTCCGTCTAAAAATGTAAGTAACTTAATTGAAACTATTTGTCTATTGAACTTATGAAATCAATATCTCGGTTTCAATTGTGATGGCATTCAGGAAAATAGCACTCTGGTCGTGTGTAGCCTATATATTGTTTCTTAACTATAAATTAATGTTATAAATAACTGCGCGAGCCTCAACAGCGCAACTTTGTTACCGTCCGTACATTAGCGGGAGCACCAAAACAGACTATAGGAACTCTCTCGGCTAATAGCTGCCCTGATTGCTGCCTCGCACTAGGAAATAAATTAATATTAATTACTGTTATAAATATAAAACGTCACTAAAGACCTATAATTTTCACAATCATTTTTAATGTTAAAATATATTTGTCGGGGACCCCCCAAAATCCACAAATAAATTCTTATGGGGGGTCCCTAATGACTTATGGGGGGTCCGGGACCCCCCCAGACCCCCCTCATTTCGAACCCTGGTGTTGCGGCATTCGGGTTGCCAGCTCTGCTCTAGTTCCCACAGCTGCAGCTAGAAACGTGTCGGAATCGGATCCAGCAGTATATCTGGCAACCTCGAGTCCGTAATTTGAAAGTGATTGCAGTACCAGTTTTGGCCACAATCTTACATACGGCTCCTTTAAAGTCTTGCAATATTCCTGAGATGATAGAAGGCAATGTAAATTTGAATATCAGAAGTCTAGCAATAATAAACAAGGCCATACTTCCTAATAATCTAACTATGAGGAAGCATACATGCTAAATAAAGTTTGGGCCCAACACTGAACCCTGAGAAACTACCTGTCAAGCTGACACAGTATAAGATTTATGATTTCTCAGACTAACGAACTGGGAATGATTAGTCAAGTAAAATCTAAATCAATCAAATACCATCCTGGAAAGGATCTAATAAGACAATGGAATATGGTGTTAAAGGGGTCATCGGATGCAAAATTCACTTTTATTTGGTGTTTGCATACACGTGTCTTTGCAGTGTGTGGACACAACCACCATACAATGAATTCCAAAAAATTAATTCACACCTTTTTTTTTATCCCCATAAAGCCAAAACACTCAATAATCAAGCCATTTGGATTTTCTGAGCAATATGATGTCATATTGCTCATGCTTAGCCCACGGCCGCTGACGGACTGTCCTGTATTAGCATATTTCCGCCCTCAGCCATTTGTATACTGTCCGCCAAGGCAGCACTTTATGTGTCTTGTGCAAGGGGGCAATCCATCTGCCGGAAACTGAAGCCTCCCTGGGGGCCGCCATTGTAGCAGAACTTCACCTCCTGTTAGCATTCCATTGACTCCCATTCATTTTGGCGTCACTTTGACAGCGAATAACTTTACATCTACTAATGTTAACTAATGTTAACTAATGTTTACTAATGTTTACTAAATTAACTAATGTTAATTAGCATAACTTTACATATAAAAAAAAATATAAAAGACTCCATTTGTCCATTATTTATTTCTTAAGAAACATGACAATGTATAAAAGACTCCAATTACTTTGTATCTTATGTTATGGCCGCGTAGAAGCCGTTTTTGTAAAAATAGGCAAACTACTGCAACATGACTCATAACCACTCGACTCTCTGTCGCACAGTAGAGAAATTCCAGTATAGATAGGAAGAGAAACTCGCAGGCAATCTTTTACTGTCTATGAGGCAATCGGGGAGGCATAAAGTCAAGAGAGAAGCCCATAGATAGAGAGTCCATAAAAGCAACGGGACAAAATATTTCAACAACGTTTTTGAGGAATTGGAAATAATTCGGTATGTGGCAAGTGAATACATATGAAGTAACATTTATACACGACCTTTAAATAATTTATCTACTTCATTAAATAATGAACTATGGGTAACGGGGTATACCTATATTAACGGGGGATGGGGAAATTATCATAGACAGTAAAAGAAAGGAAATTATACAGGCAATGGAAAAAAAAAACCATCTCAATGTCAATCGCGGTTAACGTTAGTCCTTTATTTATTTGCAGATCTAAGCTTGAAGATGAATGTGATCCCTTTCATCCTGGTGTTGTTAAATGATAATGTTAAATGATATTTAAAATATGCGCTCTCTGGGCGGTTAAATAAATATGACTAGTTTAATTACTAATGTTAATTAGCAAGTAGTTAGCAATAATTAACCTGTGCCTAATATGTTATCTCCTTATATATAATGTTACATATTGGGTATGAATTCATATCACAAGTTCTGAATATCATTTCACATAAATTCTTACTATTATGCATTAACTTAATATGGCATACTGGCGTTCAATTTTAAAATAAAATAAATACTATGCAAAATGACAAAATAATTAATCAGAATACTTACCAAAAGTTGCTCCCGCTCGCCGTCTCTGCAAGATTAGGTTATTCAGATTTGTCTTGGCACAGCTGCTAGAAGACTTACAACTGTCAGACAGGTTGCTCACGTTTACGTCATCAAGCTCAGTTTGAGGAGTAAGTAATTTGTATAGTATTTATTTTAAAATGTAACGCCAGTACGCCATATTAAGTTAATGCATTGATTGTCTGTGAGCTTCTCCTACTGTCTGTACGGTAATTTCTCTACTGTGCGACAGAGCGTCGAGTGGTTATGACGCAATCGTTAGCCTATTTTTACAAAAACTGTTTCTACGGGGCCATAATGTAACATAGAAGGTAATGGAGCCCTTTATACATTGTCGTGTTTCTTTACAAATAAATAATGGACAAATGGAGTCTTTAAACGCCTCAGATGTAAAGTTATTCGCTGTCAAAGTGACGCGAAAATGAATGGGAGTCAATGGGAATGCTAACGCAAGTGAAGTTCTGCTACAAGATGGCGGCTCCCGCAAGGCTTCAACTTCCGGTCGATGGATTACCCCCTTGGTTGAAATCGGTTCCATCGACCGGAAGTTGAAACCGGTGTGGTGAATATTACGGTCACTCGGTGTGAATTGTCCGGGCGGCGATATTTTTTTTCACAGGATGGTAGGGGAAGACTCATTAATATTCATTAGGGAACTCATCCCTGATTGGTCTGATGACCTACCCCCCTAACCCCGCCCCTAAACCTACCCATCACTGGGGGTCTGATGACCTACCCCTAACCCCGCCCCTAAACCTACCAGTCACTGGGGTTAAGACCAATCAGGGATGAGTTCCCTAATGAATATTAATGAGTCTTCCCCTACCATCCTGTGAAAAAAAATATCGCGTCCGGGCGTAGGACCCAAGCAATCCGATTGGTTCAAAGCACGTTTAATAGGTAATCGCTTTGGTGCCTGGTTACAAATCATACAAAATCACTTTATTATAGAAGACGTTTGTACTACGGTATAACGAGTCATTAATGTATTTAATGTATTTTAAATTATACGTTTCATATACTAGTATTTAACCGAAGCTATAGATTGTGAAATTAAACATTTCTCGTTGTTAGTGTGTTTTTAGTTAGCTTAGATAGTAGCATAGCATACAGCTAACGTTATCCGATGATCGTGCTATGAGCTTATACTGCACTGATACTGCCTTACCGTATTCACAGCAGTTATTAGTGCAATTATAATTATGTCATTATTTTTTATCGCAATAATCGGCACAATATGTTACAGGTACACTTTTATTTATTAAAAGAGCCATAACATAATGTTTATTTGTGTATATTACTATTTTCTTATTAACAGTTTAGACATTTAAATAAATTACAGAATGCTAGCTATGTTTTGTGGGTATAAATATTTAATTGGTTGTAAAGCCTTGACTAAAGAACAGTATAATAACATGGAATCACAAATCTTAATGTAATCAAACCCCTTAATTCATTTAATAATCTTTTATTTTAAAGAATAAACAGTATAATAACATGGAATCACAAATCTTAATGTAATCAAACCCCTTAATTAATATAATAATCTTTTATTTTAAAGAAATATCATTTTTAAGTATGTTTTGTGACAAAGTTATTTGTTATTAAGCATAGGGCATAATATGCTTTTTTATTACAAGCATGTAATTTGTGTACTAATGCATTATGATTTATGACATAATTTAATCTTAATACAGAACATCATACAACACAATAACATGTAATAAAATTAGTGAACCAAAACTTGTATAAAAATTTAATTAAATTACACAATACAATACATAATGAATTCAACTGAATTATGAGATGTAATATATTACATTTTTATTAACACAAAACTAGGACATTTATAGAGCTTTTTAAAATACACAACAGCTTTAAACAGAAATACTTTTGTATGTCCTATACTTTCCCAAATACTTTTGTGATAGTTCTCTGGCTATACATTGTGAAGATTTAAAAACAATTAATGTTGAGTTAGCTGTGTTTAAATATTTAATGAACTGTAAGGTTAAAGTTTTTTGAGAACTAATGAGACAAATAGATGCAGTGTCTTTTGCTGTATGAAAAGTCAAATCTTTAGTTTGAAGTAAATTCATGTTGTATATGCAGTCAATTCTTTGTGGAACCATCATAAGGCCTAGATGATGCAGTCAGTCAGTTTCCCCTTTAGATGGTGGGGTCGTGACCTGGTAGGCGAGGAGGTGTCATGGACTGGCTTGAGGGAACTCTGCAAAAACACACACACATGCTGCAACACGTCATGTGCAACTGTACATTTGCACAGTCTTTAGTGCAATGGAACTTCACTCACTTTTTTAACTTTGATATGCAAGCCCAAAGGTGCAACGCAGCAGAACGTAGGTAGCTCGTTGAACCTGGGGTGTCATGACATTACAAGGCCATTTTAATGACACAGTCCACAAGATAAGATATATCAGCTCAAAAGTGACTGAAACCTTCCGTTCGTCTCAGTTTTATAAGGCTGATCTGTACAACAAAAGATAAAAAAAAAAGTAATTACTTAATGAGTTAGTTTAATGAGTTAGTTCACCAAAACATAAAAATCAGCCATCAGTTTCTCCCAACATATTATCAAATGATACCAGGGTGAGAAAATGATGTGTTTTTTTGATGATATAAAAAATCCAAGTACTTATTTGTACCAACACGATCCCATAAAATGCTTACCTCAGGAATCAATTCACACATTACAAGGTAGATATGTTCAAGCTTTGTGTCCTTCTTTTGCTCAAACACAATGTTGTCGATGTGTCCTAGAAGTTCCTCAACATGTGCTGACAAGGCTGGATGAAAGCTCTTAGGTTTTGTCATTTTCCCAGTCTTTATTTGCCACCATTTGTTCCACGTGGGTTTCAGTGAGCCTTTCACAATTCCTTGAAACAACTCCTGGAAAAAATATTTAGTATTGCAAACAATATCTAGCCATTTTAAATTTTGTAAAGTCTTATGTACCTGAATTTCAGTATCACTGACAAGAGAACAAATTCCCTTTTTTTCCACCTCCTCGACTGTCCTATATTTTAAAAATCATCGACCTACTTGATTTATTACACTTTTATGTTGATTTATTTGAATGAGGACACACATTTTACACATACCTTTTATACGTCATATGCTGAACAGCATATGCTGCCATTGATGATGCGTGATATCTTCTCAGATGCCACAGATCGTCTCCCTGTATCACCTCGTTTTTCATAGAGGTCCATTTGTCCCTCACCTCCATTTCTGCCGTCTAATGCAATAAACACAGTTGTTAAAGTAATGTAGATAAAAATAAAATAAATAAATAAAAGCATTTGTTTACTTACTGTACAAACCAAAACCCCACAGTTGTTAAGAGTCAGCCAGCCTCCACTGTTCTGGGTACTCAACAGTCCATTTTCACAAGTCCCAAGTATTTCGGAAGGCATTGCTTTTGTACAAAAGAAAAAAGAAATTAATAAATGTACATTAGTAAATAAAGATAACAATTTTGACATTTACAAAGCACATAATACCATAGTATAGCCAGGTCCATCGCAGAAATTGACTTGTAGTTGGCAGTGGGGTCGTAAACGCGAATACGATTCAGCAAACCATCCAAGACCTTTACAATATAAACAGAAACCGCTGTAACCAGAGTAACAACTGTTGAGCAAAAATGTTTTTTTTTTTTATCCATACATACCCACAAAATGAAGTGGTTTCCCTTTTCGGGGCTCTGTCCACCAACAATTCTTGGAATAAGGACTGTGTCAATCTCATCAAGGTCCTTTAAAATATTTTTAAGTAAATAGGTAAGTAAATGTGTCCCCTGCCCATGAAATTTATTTGATATATTTTCATTTACCTTCAGACAAGAAATGTGACTGTCATCCACATGTTTCTTGATAGTGAAGGATCGCCACCAGAGAACAAACGTGTGCACCTGTAAAGCAGTTCCACCATGTGCTTCACAGAGCTGTGCAATCCTTGTGTCAAGAATCTAAAAGAAATAGTAGATATCAATAAACATTTTGTTGAATAATATAAGAAGTACATATAGGAGGTTCGTGTACAAATGACCATACAAATAAGCTGCCATTGGACGGATATGGAGGGCTTGCCTGAGTCCCAAAATTTCTCCAATTATGCATTCATGTCTATGTCTCCGCACCCTCTAACAGAATCCACGGTTTCGAGAATATTCAAGAAACTTTATTTTTCGACCCAAAAAACTATAAGGTGTTATAGATATATAGATATTTTGGGTCTAAAAAAAAAGTTTCTTGGATATTCTCGAAATCTTGTATTCTGTTAGAGGGTACAGAGACATAGACATGAATGCATGATTGGAGGCTCTAGAGCCTAAATTAATTTTAAAATTAACGGCTAAATACCGTTTTGTCAGCTACAGCTATATGCTGTTAAATTACAGTTATATACTGTAGCTGACAAAACGGTATTTAGCTGTTAATTTTAAAACCAGTTACACACCGTATTTTTACGGTATGATGTTGGCAACCACAGCTGCCAGTAGTTTACCGTTTTTTTACAGTGAAAATACCTTTAAGTATTGTGGTATTCTGCCATGTTTCTCACTGACACACCCCCAACTCATAAACATCAGGGCTTAAAGAAAATCCCAAGCTTTCCACTTGTATTAACGACATTGTGGTGGAGGTCATGTGCAACTCGTAAATACGATCTTTCCGACATGGCTTGAACGCACCCTTACATTTAGAGCCTTTGCCAACACTGTACGCTCATCATAGTAGTTGTGTTACTACTCACAACCCCATCTCAATTTTAAATGCATATTATACCCTGCATTTTCTGTTATGTGGATTACAAAAGAGAACAACACAACACTAGATAAACTTTTAGATTTATTCTTATATAACACTAGATAGACTTTAACAATACGCTTTGCAGGCATACATATATACATACATACATACCTTAACTGTGCATAAAATACAAACATACTCTCAAGTCAGGTTTCAGTGAACACTAGCCCATTATTTTATATCAAAACAAATAGTTTATAATATATATCAGCATTTTATACTTTTGGACTGATGGTTAAAGTCTTTTTCTGCACAGTTTTCACAGTTATTTTACACACCTCTTTTCTCCATGCAGCTTTGGTCCTCTTTTACGGATTTATTCCAATAAAGTATCTGAAAAATAAGAGGAGAACATTTTCAATTAAAATGATTTGCAGTGTATAATTTTGATTATCTAAAAATGTCTAATCAAAAACTACTGGATAATTAACTGAAGACTTGGAATGAACTGCACAGGTCATATAGAGTACATTTATAGTCAGTGGATTCTAGCATGAGGCATATGTGGATCTTCTCCTGATAAAGGAAAGTTATGTGTCAGTCTGGAAATGTGAGCTTTGTTTTAGTGAAACAAAATGCAGACATATCTAATATGACATACTTACCAAGAAGGGTAAAACAAGGAGACACAGGCAAGCATTTTCTCAAGGTCAGCAGGAGTGGCAGACATCTATTGGTAAAGAAAACAATTTAAGATTACTGACAGTATCTGCAAATAATTTCTTTAAAACTGAATGTGCTACTTGTTGCTTATATTCTACAGAGGCAATAGGCCTATCATATTCAGAATATGAATGGTTTATGTAAAAATTATAATTTTCTCATTTACTCACCCTGATTCAAATTTAAACTCCAGTGATGCAAAATATGATATTTTAATGGAGATGAAATGTCTGTTTGTCCCTACAATGCAAAAGAAGAGAATGGGGATCAAACTTTCAAACACCAATAGTCATAGTAAATGAAGGATAAAGGTAATTCATATGGGTCACATGTTTTAACCAGTTTTCTGAAGTGATTCTATTTGTTTGAATGAGAACAAACCAAACAATTTTCACCGTACAAACAATTTTCACCGTACATCTAGCAATTGCAGTCTAGTTTTTGATGCTTTGGTCTTATATCTTTGATATTAGATGAAACGACTGGTGACTTAGATTAAAGGGTATAGTTCACCCCAAAATTAAAATTATCCCATGATTTACTCAACCTGAAGCCATCCTAGGTGTATATGACATTCTTCTTTCAGACGAACACAAGAGTTATATTAAAAAATGTCCTGGCTCTTCCAAGCTTTATAATGGCAGTCAATGGGTATATTTTTTTGAAGTCCATAAAAGTGCATCCATCCATGATAAAAGTGTCCCAAACGGCTCTGAGGGGTTAATAAAGGCCTTCTGAAGTGAAGCGATGCGTTGGTGTAAGACAAATATCCATATGTAAAAGCCTTCAACCAGAAGGACAAGAAAAACATAATATAGACATTCTCATTGGTGATTTTCAAGTGTCTTTAAAAATCGCGTTAAATAGTTTTTTAAAACCTATATATATATATTAGGGGTGCGCCAAAATATCGATATGGCGATATCTCGCGATACTTACTCCCGCGATCGATTCTCGATGCGCTCTTGCCAAGTATCGATCTTAAAAGCCGTTATAAAATGCTCTATTAGTATTCATTACATTATCCCTTGATGAGACCCTTCTCCAGAAGTAGATAGGGGGCGCGCGTTGCGAGTTTGGCTGTTGTGACTGAGCGTAAAAAAAAAGACGTAGGCTACACTTGAAAATGGCGGAGTCAAGTGAGGACAGCAGAAGCGAGAGCAGAAAGTTAAAAGACGCTCCAGCAACATTTAAATCCAAAGTGTGGACTCACTTTGGATTTTATAGCAGTGCGGACGGGGCAAAGATAGAAAAGGACTACGCAATATGCAAGAACTGCTTTGCAAAAGTCCGCTACACAGGAAACACGACCAACATGCACAGCCACCTCTCGCGGCATCACCCGGAGCTCTGTGAGAAAGCCGTGCTTGGTGCTGGGTCAAAGTCGACACCCCCCGGCGTAAACACCTTTTTCCAGGCAAAGCTACCACCTTGTTCTGCGAGGGCAAAGTCAATCACAAATGGGATCGCTGTTTACATGTGTAAAGGGCTCCGTCCGTACAGCGAGGTGGAAAACGAGGGGTTCTGCTTTTTGATGAATATCTTAGAGCCACGCTTTGATATTCCCTCTCGGAAATATTTTGCTGAAAAAATTATTCCTGCACTTTATGACGAGACCAGGGCTAAAGTAGAGTCGGCACTCGAGTCAGCAGAAAGAGTGGGGCTCACGTGTGACGGGTGGACATCGAGAGCCACGGAGTCCTACATAACGTTCACTGTACATTTTATAAACACAGACTGGGAAATGAAGTCATACGTCCTGCAAACCCGAGCAATGCACGAAACGCACACTGGGACACACATTGCCGATGTACTGAAAGCCGCAGTGGGTGAGTGGAATCTTGACGCTAAGAAGCCAGTGGTTGTCACCGACAACGCATCAAACATGCGTGTAGCAATGGACCTAACCGGATATCAACATGTTAGATGTTTTGCTCATGTTTTAAATCTTGCATCCCAACGTGCGCTGAAAATAGCTGCTGTTTCCAAGCTACTTGTCAAAGTTAGGAAGATCTCAACATTCTTTCATCGAAGCACAACTGGAGCAGAAGCACTAAAAAGAAACCAGAAACTCCTTGGCCTCCCTCTTCACAAGCTCATCACGGACATGCCTGTTCGTTGGAATAGTGCCTATGAAATGGTCTCCAGGTTTCTTGAGCAACAGCCAGCTGTCTGTGCTGCCCTCTTATCACCAGAGGTAAGAAAAGTTTGCAATGTAGAAGTTGTAATCTATATGTGTAATAAATGTGAATAATTTATCGTAAACAATTAATAAGTTTGTAAATAAATACTAATATATATGATATGAAACTTACTTGATATACAATGAATAAACAACAACGAATAAATACTTGATGCATACTAAAAACTCCAAATAAAAACATTAGATTACATCATACAGTTCATGCTTTATTTGCTTTAAAATAAAGAACAATAATTATATACATTTTATTAATAAATTGTATTTTGCCTTTTTTTTAATTTATTTTTTTAAGGTGAGAAAAAATGTGACCGACTGTGCTCTGACAGAGAATGACATCTCAAGCGCTGAAGAGATGGTGGAAGCACTTAGACCAATGCTTGTGGCAACAAATATCATGTGTGAGGAAAAGAATCCCACCATTTCAGTGGTTGCTCCTCTTCATTCCCAACTGGTGCAAGACACAACCAGCATTGAAAAAGATTCCCCTCTGGTTCGAGAGATTAAGGGAGCCATCAATCAAGACCTTTCAAAGAGATATCAATCAGAGGTGGAAAAAGATCTCCTACGCATGTCCTCAGCCCTGGACCCTAGATTTAAATCCCTTTTATTTCTGTCACCTGAAGAAGTGCAAGACACTTATGCAAAACTACTGTCAAAAGCTGCAGCTTTAAAAGAGGATGATCCAGTGCCTTGTGGTGATGTTCAGGGAGATTCAGAGGAAGAGGAGACCTGTACAGCAAAGAAAAGAAAGTCTGCACTTGTTGATCTTCTTGGTCAGACCTTCAAGAAGAGCTCTGATGTCTCTACATCAGCAACCTCAATTGCAGAGAAGGAGATAAAACAATATCAAGATGCTCCTTCTCTGCCTCTCACTGAAGATCCACTGTTGTGGTGGAAATCTCAGCAACATGTGTTCCCTCTCCTCTCCAAGCTGGCCCATATGCATTTGTGTATTCCTGGGACCAGTGTAGCAGCTGAGAGGGTCTTTTCAACTGCAGGAGACATCATCAGTGCCCAAAGAAGTTCACTCACTCCTGAACATGCTGACCAACTCCTCTTTCTCAAGAAAAACATGAACATATAAAACACATCTCATGAAGCTGTTTTCTATTTTGTTCTGAAAAATGTTTATTTTTGGATGCACTTTAAGTTGGGTTCATTTTAGATGCACTTTATCCCTGATATATTTATTTAGTTTTTTATTTGAAAGCAGTAGCCCAAAAGTTTATGTTTCTTGCACTTAATAGTGTCACTGTTCATGTTTATGAAGGACAATCATATAGTATTGTTTACAGTTACACTGAATCTGTCCTCAGCCTTACAACTATTTTGCACCCAAATGGTGTCACCGGTTGTCAAAGACTACTGATTGCAGCAATTTTACACTAAAATAGTGTCTGACTGTTTTGTTGCAACTGATAAGACACAAGTTGTATTTGTTATTGTGTTTCATCCAAAAAAATAAATAAATGGAGATTCATTTTACTAATTAAAAAAAAATCTTTTTATTTCTTAAAACATGATATATTGTGAGTTATTACTGATAATATATCGATTATCGCAGTATCGCCATATCGTGATATTATCGGTATCGTGAACAATGTATCGCGTATCGTATCGTATCGTGAAGTACCCAGTGATTCCCAGCCCTAATATATATATTGCCCTTTCGATGTGTGCAAAAATATTGTATTGGTGAAAAAACGTTATCTCAAATACTTTTTTTTTGTTGTAATGTACAAACGGCATGGCAATATCATTACATCTTTGCATTAGAATATAAAGAACAGGTGCATAAAAGAAATACAAATAAAACAAGAAAAATAATAATCAGTATTAAACAAAAAAGATTGAAAGGTTAAAGGGGCTTGGTTGGGTTTTTGTTTTGTAAATCGTATTCTTCTTTAATGCAAACAATATTTATTGCATTCTTTTTTCATCACTTTAAGGGCTTTTATATAAGACAAACTCATTAAGAAGTTATCTCTCATTTACAACTCTTCTCATTTATTACTCATTTACAAGTAAAGTAATACATTACAAGTAACATGCATTACATAATCAGATTACTTTTTGATGTTACGAGTAAATTAATGCAATACAAGTCACATACATTATGTAAGCATGTTACATTCTAATAATACAAATACATTTATTTACATAAATGTCACTGCAGATTAAGTATTTTCTCAAAAACAATATTCACAGTATAAGTATGAACTGTAGCTGAAATATAGCCATTGATGCATGAGGTCCACTACAGTGGACAGATGATTAATCAGATTTTTCTCCCAATCTAAAAGCAAAACTTGGAAAATGTAACTGTGATATGATTCATTAGATATTGCTTGATGCTGCAATATGTTTTTATCTACAAGAGTCTCCTAGGAAAGAAGGAATGGTTGGAAATTGCGGAGCAACTTGGCATTTCTGACTGACCATTGACCATCTTGGTTTGGAGGGGGAAAAAAATCGAAACACAACGGCTTGCAACTTGCTTGCAATGTATAGGATGATGCACCAGGGTGGGTCCACTGAAGATGTGCAACAATGCCATCAAAACCCGTGCAAATTTAAGAAAATGCTTTTTTAATAGCTGTCCACTGTAGTGACCACTATGCATGAAAGGGTTGATCCATATACAACTTCGCTTAATCTTGCAAAGTACGTTTTGGTGCTACTACTATCATTACGTTAGTAATTAAGTTAACTATACAGTGTCGCTATGTTGTGATAAGGTACTCCTTTGCAGAGATCCCAAAACTTAACTAAGCATTTAACAAACAGAAAAGTCGTCGTGACATCCCATTGCCAGATTTTCTCCAGTCCTAAAAGTAAAACAAAAAACACAAACAATCTGTTTTTAAAAGATTGTTTAGAAAGTCATGGTCTCTTTTGAGCCTTTGTCAGTGATGGTAGATTTCTTTCAAGACAACATACAGCCAAAACGATTTACCAGGGAACAAATTATAGATTAATGAGATCAAAGATCGTCCGTTAAAGATAGCCTTCACAAAACGAATTATATCTCATGTTTAACCACTAGACTAGAGACATAAGCCAGCGGCAAACGTCAGCAGCACTAGCCGAGGTGGGCTGGTCCAGGCGGGGTACATGAGCGCTGAGCGTCCCGAAAACATCAGATCAAAATTTTAAATAGGCGCTATCTGTATAAACAAACAACATATTTGAGATTGAAACAACTACATTGTCGACTGAAAAACTCTTAAAACTACATTTCATACACAATAACAGTAGTATTTTTAAATTTCGCGGTCTTTCTCCTCTGCTATTGACGCAACTTGAGATTTGAAATATTAGCTATAGAATATACACAATTTACATATACAATATGCAATTTAATTTAATCTTACCTTGCATATAGCAACGGGAGTGAGCATTCTACATAAAGCTACCACATAATAGCACTAAAACAGCTCACGTTAGCTGCAAGTTATCGCGAGAACAGATTCAGATCAGGCATACTACTGGCATACTAA
Organism: Semotilus atromaculatus; assembly: GCA_031834385.1. Taxonomy (NCBI): domain Eukaryota; kingdom Metazoa; phylum Chordata; class Actinopteri; order Cypriniformes; family Leuciscidae; genus Semotilus; species Semotilus atromaculatus. Next base: position 9,892,481 of record JAULUF010000030.1, read on the forward strand.
TGGGGTCCTACGCCCGGACAATTCACACCGAGTGACCGTAAAATTCACCACACCTGTCGCGTGCCACCATCTTGTAGCAGAACTTTACTTGTGTTAGCATTCCATTGACTCGCATTCATTTTGGCATTACTTTGACAGCGAATAACTTTACATCTGAGGCGTTTAAAGACTCCATTTGTCCATTATTTATTTCTAAAGACACACGACAATGTATAAGGGCTCCGTTACCTTCTATGTTACATTATGGCCCCGTAGAAACAGTTTTTGTAAAAATAGGCTAACGATTGCGTCATAACCACTTGACTCTCTGTCGCACAGTACAGAAATTACCGTACAGACAGGAGGAGAAGCTCGCAGGCAATCAATGCATTTAACTTAATATGGCGTACTGGCATTACATTTTAAAATAAATACTATACAAAATACTTACTCCTGCTCACTCACGCCAAAGAACTCTTTGGTCAAGCTCGCCGTCTCTGCAAGATTAACGTTGGCAGTTTTCACGCACAGCTACTAGAAGATTTACACATGTCAGACAGGTTGCTCACGTCATCAAGTTTAGTTTGAGTCAGTTTGAGTCTGCGCGTCAGGAACGGAAGTGCTAAAAAAAATCGCTAAAAATGGGCTTCAATTGTTTCAACTGAGTTCCAATGAGATGGCTCTGTCCACTTCTTATACTGTCTATGGTTAAAATCAAGGGGGTCGCTGTGTTCATTTCTTTTACTGTCATGCCCCACAAAAATTGAGGAATTTTAACCAACGTATGTTACAAACTTTACATGAAGACCCTAAAGAATCATACCAACTTGTGTAAAATGGGCATCCGATGAACCCTTTAAGGCAGGACTGACGTCTAACAAGACCAAAATACTGCATACAACAGTATCAACTGCAGTAAGGAGATTGTTTATGACCTTCACCAAGGCTGTCTCAGTACTGTGCACTGTTCTGAAACCTGATTGAAAGGGTTTAAGTATACTGTTTAATGCCAAGTAATTGTGTAACTTAGAAGCCACCGCATATTCCAGGACCATTGCCAGAAATGCAAGGTTAGAAGTAGCCCTATAATTAAGTCAGAAACATCACAACCAGGATTCTTAAGGACTGGTGTAATCCAGCTGAATTTTTTTAAAATTCAACAAGACTCAGTCAAGTTGTAAAAAAAAATATATAAAGAAAACACCAGTCAGAGTGCTGTAGTACTGGCTGCCTGCAAGGAATCACAGTAGTGTTGAAATTCATAGCAATAGCACAATTATGAGTGATTTTTATACATCATAAACAAAATATGTACAAAATAAACAGAACTTCAATATTTGCACTTCTTAAGCAACACACTCCAATGTGTTTAACTAATTGGTTAAGCAAATTTTTCATTAAATCACTCATAAAGGTCACATCGCCTACTGGCAGAATCACCTAAAAAATCTTCAATCATGGGCTCACTCGAATAATACATTTAAATTTGACTGGAGGTGCTGTTATGAGATACCATTTATATAATGATTAAAGTGATAGCTCACCCAAAATGAAAATTCTGTCATGATTTACTCATGAGGTCCCAAACCTGTATGACTTAATGACTTACTTCTGTGGAACATAAAATAAGTTATTCGGAAGAAATGTTGGTAACCAAACAGTTCTGTTGCTTATTGATTTACATGGCATAAAAAAAAAAAAAACTGAGACGTTTCTAAAAATAAATTTTCTTATCCACAGAAGTCCATTTCAGCCCTCAGAAAAATTAAACAACAGGAAACCAATCATCACATAAAAATATCTTCACTCAAACATTGTTTTATATTTTGAAATAGTCATTCTTGATAAAAGAAATGAATGGATAAGGTCAGTAAAGATGTGTTTATCACATGGGAGAAACCCATATTTTATTTCTCTATACATTATAATGTCTGCACAATGAATAATAATTGAATGAATTTATATTTTCTAATTTAAAATAAATCCATTAATCCACAGATCATTGGTCATCAACATATCTACAAAACAAAAGGAAAAACTATGTACAGGTGTGCATGTTATTGCATGAGATATGTTATGTAATACAATGAACTGCCGAAATACTTTTTTTGTATTATTTCATCTTGCTTTAAATGAGCTCAAGCTAAGTATCACATACAATTATTTTAAAAAAAAAGAAAAAAGTCATCACAGGTTTATACATTTCCATTTGTACTTATCTGTAAATTCGTACTGCTTTCCTATTAATCTTTTATGACCATTCATCCTGAAAAGAAAATCTTTTACCAACACCTTTTTTTAACTTTGTCTTCTAAGGGTGTAAAAGTTTACAACATATCAACCTCTTTGAAATTATTTTCTATCATGTGTTTTTTCTTGTAGCTAATGCACCATCATTATGAATTAAACTGTGCTTTCGTCTTTTCGTATGTTGTTTGTGCAACAACACATCAGCCAATATAGATGGTTCTCTTGATCCCTCCTTTAGGTTATTCTCTTCATATGTATCATTTTCTTTATGACTGAACGAGTATTGAGTAAATGAGTATTCCCATTATACTCACAGAACCTTGGCTCTGTTTGAACAGAACCTGCTCTGTCATGACACCAAGTCTTTTGGGTGCTTCATCTCATTTTATCGCTCTAGGTGAGTCGGTGTTAGGAAACATGGAGATTTCCTTATTTTCAGTGTACACCATTTTTTATCCTTTGTATTATCTGCAGGAACCCCAGAATCTCACAATGAGGTAATAATGCTAGCCTGTCGTTCTGCATTGCTGTGTTGTATGATTGAATCAATCCCCTTTGTTCATAATTCTGCGTTATCGTTCCAGTATGCGACTTGTGCTTTCATTCATTTCCTCGGTTTCTTTTTACTTTCTTTGGAATCATCTTAGGTGGTTTTGACATTGGACTCTGAGGCTTTTCAAACTGCACTGTATGATAAGAACATTTCAAAGTCAATTCACCGCCTACATTTGTAATCGAATCAGAATTTTTTTTTCTTCATCTTCCTCTCAGGTGTTACATTTTCTTGCATTTGTGCAGAGGAAGAGCTAAAGTCAGAATTGAAATTAATAGAAAAAGTTGACCGTTTCCTCTTCTTTTTGCATTTAGTGCCATTTAATTTAGCTGTATTACTTTCCAAATGTTCAAAATCACTTGGCCTTTCTTCAATAGACTGTTGAGTAGTTGATCTGTCAGTTACTTTATCAACCTGAGACCCCAAACTCACATCCAGAGCAAAATCAACAGATTCATACTGACACTCTTCCCTGCCATTCTTCTTTTTCTTCTTCACAGGTTTTAATCTGGTTACACTAGGTGACAGACATCGTTCAATTTGCTTTGATGTCTGTAAATGCTCAGGGTGATTGGTCTCAGTAGCTTCAAACATTTCAATTGACAGGGTATCTGTAGCACTATTCTCCTCTATGTATACAGTCTTTTTCTCTTTGTCTTTTCTCTTCTTTTTTGTTCTTTTGAGTGTCAGCTCAGTAGTTTGTGACTCATTGAACTGATCCGTCTCAACCGAATGAACATTGTCCATACTATGAGTAACTGCATTAGTCTCTGTATCCACTCGCTCTTTTAATTTGTACTTTTTCTTCTTGTTCCGTTTAAGTTCTGCAGTATTTCCTGACTGCGAGTCTAACACAGCATTTTCCAGTGCAATGGGGTCATCAACTTGAAATTGAGAACTTGCATTCTGACTTTTCTTTTTGTGTTTGGCAACATTTAAAACATGTGCTGCATAACATTCCAAATGTTCAGCTGCATTGCTCTGCCCTCTTTCAATCATATTCTGTGCTCTCAGTCCAGCGACATCAAACTGAGACACAGAACTCCCATTCAGATTCAAATCAACAGATTCATCCGGATGTTGCTCACTCCGATTCCTTTTTTTCTTCTTTTTCTTCCCTGAGCTTAATCTAGTTACACTGGGTGATGGACATCTTGTATTTCCCTCTGATGACAGTAAATGCTCAATCTGATCAGTCTCAGTGGCCTCATTGGATTGAATAACATTATTTCCTCTCATTTCTGGAGATCTATCATTAATATGCTCCAAAAGTTCATTTGATGAGCCAACTGTTGTTCTTTCTCTGTCCTTGTTTGCTCTCTTTTTTGTTCTTCTGGATGGCAAATCAGTAGATTGTGACTCACTGTATTGAAACTGCACAAAATCATTGATATCTGAAGCAAGCTCTATTATCTTTCGCTCTTTTAGTTTCTGTTTTTTTGCCCTTTTCTGTTTGTCCTTTGTGATAACAGTATCAGTGTCATCAGAACCTAAATTATTTGGTTCTGCTGTGCTCTCTGACTGCATGCCTGATACTTGTTTTTCCAGTCCAATAATGTCATAAATTTGAGAACTTAAATTCTGACTTTTCTTCTTGCGTTTGGAAACCCTTAATATACTTGCTGTATTAACTTGCAAATGTTCAACTGCACGGTCATTGCTCTGCCTTTCTTCATTGACTTGATCTTCCTGTTGCTCAAACAGTCTGAGACCAGCATCAAACTGAGACATCAAACTCACATCCAGATCAACAGATTCATATTGAGACTCTTCAGTCTCATCTCTTTTTTTTTTTTTTTTCTTCACTGATTTAAATCTAGTTACATTAGGCAACAGACACCTTCTAATTTCCTCTGATGTCTGCATATGCTTAGGTTGACCAGTCTCAGGAGCTGCACTGGACTGATTCCCTTCATTTATTGTCAACTCCGCTTGTCTATCGAAGTCTAAAGTTTCGTTTGATGGGATTTCTGTGGCACTATTCCCCTCTACATATGCAGTCTTTGTCCTCTCTTTGTCTTTTCTCTTCTTTTTTGTTCTTTTGAGTGTCTGCTCAGTTTGTGGCTCACTGAACTGGACTGCATCAACAAACTGATTTTCTACACCAGGCTGCACATCCCCACGCTCTTTTAATTTGTACATTTTCCTCTTCTTTCTCATGGCCTTTTTGATAACATTGCTATCTGCCACTGTAGATAAAATATTTTCGTCCAAGAGCTCAGACGTCTCCTCTGATTGTAAAACTGATGCTACCGTTTGCTCTTTGCTTGTTACTCTATCCTCTACATCACATAATTCCCTGTTTTCTCTGCATGTTGTTTTAAGTTCAGTGACATAATCAACAGAACTCACTTTCTGACTCACATCTACATTTGTATCACATTCTATCAAAATAGTAGCACCCATTCTCTTCTTACCCTTTCTTTTTCGTTTAAGAAAGCTCCTTCCAACATTTTTAAAAAAAGGACTATCTGGAGTATCTGTTTCCATCTCCACCACTGTTCTTTGTTTACCCACGATAACATGTTCACAGGAACTTGAGTAAACTTCTCTAAATGTTTCATCAGCTAGTGGTAAATGTTTAGATGATGCTTGCACAGTCACAGTCTCTATTCCTGTGACTTCAGTTTCCTTATGAGAACATGACATTGATTTTCTCCTTTTATTTTTATGCCTTGTTTTAGCCTTTCTTCTTGACAGCAGTTCAGTATGTAGGACAACAGGACTCTGGTCTGTCTTTTGGGATTCAGTGTGTTTGGTACTGTTGACGTCTTGAATTGTAAACGTCTTGGTTGGTGTTCTTGTTCCAAACACGGACACAGATTCTCCTTTTGTCTCTATTTGAGTTATGTCACTTTCATCGTCCTCATGTGCATGATGTTCACCATCACACCATCTGGGTGTTCCTGGTCCAAATATGGACTCAAACTGTCCTTCAACCTCTATTTGAGTTACATCACTGTCTTGATCCCTCTCCTCCATGTTCGCTTTAATAGATACGGTTTTATGAATTCGATTGTTCTTATGTTTCTTCAATGGCATGAATAAGTCCACTGAGTCAATGTCACTGTCAGACTGTTGAATTTCATTCTGTACAGAAATATCTCCCCCTTGGGGTGAAAAGAAATTGCTTTTGTTGGAAAAGTGATTGTCAGTTCCTAACCTCATGTCATCCTCCTGCTCCATTTGATTGACTGCCTCTACAGAGTGGCTCTGTGTCTCTTCAATTACCACAAAATTATTTCCATGCGAGTTCTCAGCACACTGAAGGATCTGCTCGTTAAGAGGTTGTCTGCAATTGGAAGATTCTGAGTCTTCAGCATCTGAACATGAAGCTAAAGCCTCATGTCTCTCATGTCGTTTTTCCTGCGCCTCAGAGAGAGAGACACAGGAAGATTCTGATAAAGCCCTGGCTACAGCTTTGCTTTGGGGAACTTTGCGTTTCTTTTTTGATTGTTTTTTAACAGAAGGAGTGGTCTCATTTTTCTTTGTAGATTTAGTTTTTCTTTTCTTCTCTTTTCCATCAACATTGAGTAACTGTTCTTCGTTGTTTTTTGACATTGAATCCTGAATCCTCTTCTCCAAGATGGATTGTGGAAGCCATTTTTTTCTTTCTTTACTGTAACATATAACAAACATGTTCTTATCCTGAAATAAAGGAAAAACAACAATAACAGATTAGTACATGGTGATAAATATAAATATATATGCATCACTCCGCTTGCAGCATTTCTCACAGCAAGTGTCACGGTGGATGAGCAAACGCCATCGTTTTTTATAAATACTAGTGTTGTAGTGTCATGGCATGTAGTTTTAAGTAGGGCTGCCCCCTAATAGTCGATTAGGGATGCACGATGATATCGGCACAACATCGGTATCGGCCGATAAAAGCTTAAAATGACCATCATCGGTATCGGCAGATATGAATATTTCTGCCAATGAGCCTTGCCGATAGGGTGGCGTGTTTCCTATGCGCACGTGCGAATGAACTGGAGCTCGCTCTCATAAAGGAAACGAAACTCAGCATAGCCTACTTCCTCACAGACCTGAGAAATATATCTATTATCTACAGAACGCTTAAAATCATATTTTTAAACAGAACAATTCAAAACGAAAGAAAACTATGTAATCCGTATGAAATGTGCATTTCTCTCTGGCGTGGAAGCATTTGGTAGACCTGTTCAAGTAGGAGATGATGTATTGTAAATTTTTCTATTTGAGAATTTATTTGTATTTATTTCATTCCTAAGGACTGAAGTTTGAAAACTTAAAAATAAAATGTTGCACTGGCATATCATTTATTCTCCAAGTTAAATAATTTACCTATTTTTCAGGGGTGAATGTCTGTCTACATTTGTAAAATTATACATATATGGTAGAATCAAATGTTGTTTTGTTTGTCTTGTGTATTGCCTTATCTACAGCACATGAATGTAATACGGTAAAGGTAGTACAGGAGAGAGACTTGGATTTTTCTTCAGTAAAATTAAAGGGTAAATATTTCAGGGGAAAAATGTATATATATATATCGGTATCGGACAAAATTAGTTTGAAAATATCGGCATATCGAATATCGGCCAAAATCCAATATCGTGTATCCCTATAGTCGACTAAACGTTAGTCAACTAGAGGAGGCTTAGTTGACCAAGATTTTATTAGTCAGTTAGTCGCAGAAAAAAAAAAACTCCACAGGAAGTGGCAAAGTCATGCAGTCCATGAGGGGAAAGATCGTTAACGGCGGGTCCTGGTGGCAATAACAGTATGTCGAGCAGGAAATCCAAACGTTCGCCAATCATCCATCGACCTCAAATAAGGCTTCTCTTTTAAAACATGTAAGTAGCAACTTTACATAGCCGCTTTCTTTAAAGGTTGTATCAGTGATTTCAGGCCCAAAAATAAATGTCTAATCTTTCCTAACGATCCGCTAGCTGCCCGCCCCATAAGCAGGCTGTCAAAAAAGTCGGTGATTGGTTGAAACACTGTTTACTTTGGTTTTGAGTGGTGGTTGTACCCATTTGTTTTTGTGTGCAGATCTCAGAGCCTAGGCTGCCTACAGAGACGCGGTTTTTTGACAGCCTGCTTATGGGGCGGGCAGCTAGCGGATCGTTAGGAAAGATTAGACATTTATTTTTGGGCCTGAAATCACTGATACAACCTTTAATGTTAACCTAAATAAATGTGAGCTATTATTAGGCGCATATCCAAGTGTTCGTGCGGCTTGTGGAAGGCGGCTAAAGTATAGCACGCTTTACTACACTTCCATTTTTTTCAACTTAAAGGTATAGTTCACTTTGAAATCAATTTTTGGTATGTTTTAGCTTACCTCAAGGGCATCCAAGATCTAGGTGTCTTTGTTTTTGTGTCTTTGTGCATTATATGACTGACAGACAAGAACAGTTTGACCTAAAAATATCAAAATTGAAACTACTGCGGAAACAAAGACACCTACATCTTGGATGCCCTTGATGTAAGCTAAAACATACCAAAAATGTATTTCAAAGTGAACTATACCTTTAAAAAAAAATTTCAAACAGATAGGATATTGCACCAAACTCAGGCATTATTGGACACTTCCAACAGGACAATGATCCCAAGCATACTTAAAGGCATGGCTGCAGAAGTAGTCCTGGAAGATTCTACAGTGGCCATCAGAGTCACCGGACTTACTAGAACCCCATAGAAAATCTCTGTTGGGATTTAAAATGAAATAAAAGAGGTTACACTACCAGGACGGGGCAGAAAAAGGAAGCTATCAACAGCTGCAACCAGATTTCTGAGAAGGCAGGTTCAGAAAAACTCTCAAGTGACTGCAAAAGACCTGCAGCATGACTTGGTGGCAACAGGTGCTGAGGTTTCAGCTTGCGCAGTAAGGCGCGTACTAAACGCATGCCAAAACTCCAAGACGTACAACACAATACTGACCCAAAAGCACAATTGAAGTCGGGTTCAATTTGCTCAAAATCATAAATAAGCCACAGAGGTTTTGAGATACTATTCTGTGGAGCGATGAAACAAAACTATTACGTTTTGGCCCTATGGATCAGCGGTATATGTCTGGGGGAAGAAGAATGAAGCATATGATGAAAAGAACACTGTCTACAGTTAAGCGTGGTGGTGGCTCAGTAATGCTCTGGGGGCTGCTTTACATCCTCTGAGACTGGAAACCTGCAGCGTGTGGAAGGGAAGATATAATCACTGAAGTATCAGGAAATCCTAGGAGAATACATCATGGCTTAAAAAAAATCTTTAGTCAGGGGCAGCCCTAGTTTTAAGAATTTCTTTAGGAGAGAATGTAGTTATTTAGACCTCAAGTATGCAATTTGTAAACAGCGTCTATTTGGCAATTTGTTAAGATGTTTTCGAGTGTGAGCCCCAGGCCTTTGGCGGTTGTTCAGCACTCATGGACCCGCCTATATCATGGATATAAAGCGATATCACACAACTTGTGTGATATTGCTTATATACAACAGTTCGACTGCACAAGTGTTTAAATAAAAAAAGAAACAACAAAGGAGTGTCAGACAGTTTTTGCTGCCATCGAACAGTGTAATAATATAGCTAACTTTCTCAGAAGTCGAAATCACAATCACTAACGGAACCTTTCGTACATGCATACCATAAAACTTAAAATAATACCCCAAGCTTTTATATTCCCAAATCGCTGAACTGCACCGGCTTGTATTTGAGACAGGCATCTATATGAGACAGGCCTTTAATTTAGTGTTGAGATGTTGTTCATTGAGTGTAGGCCTAGAGATAACAATCCAAATAGCATAGGCTGATAGACGGAAAGCATGACAGTAGGAAGTTACCACATTATATTACGTTTTATTTATAATTCGAATGTTTAACAAATCAGTTAATGTAAGAATTAGCCACCTATATTACCGTTGGTCTAAAGGGGGTTGCAAACTGGATGAGAAGCGCAGTGCTGCGCCACGTCGCGTCTAAGACAGCTCGAGGTATCGCACACCAGACGCGCACTTTCTCCGTTTATGGCCAGTTTATTATGTTTAAGGACATTATGAAATTAAGATAATGTCTGTACAATGTTATGATTGTACTGTACAACTAAATACAATCGTTGCTAAGTCTGCAGTCTGAACACTTTACCTCAGACCGTCCGTTAACTGAATGAATTGAGAACATCATTATACCTCAAGTTGTCATAGACGCGACGCAACACGGCACTGTGCTTCTCGTCCAGTGTGTGACAGCCATGGGCTGAACAATACAAGTTACTGGTAATATCCATCGAGCCTATGAACTTGTTGCCCAAAACACATCAACAAGAAAGAATGAAGGCTATCCTGTAAAACAACTGCAATCATATGATACAAAATTACCCTATTAATCACTGCGATCCTCAACTACAAGTTCATTGGCGAACTCCTCCTCGTCGTTCTCCTCCACTTCTCCCTCTCCTAACTCTGCCTGCCTTGCTTGCGCTAACAGCTCCTGCCCGAATGCGCAGGGCTCTTTCGAGTGCACAATCTGCACCATAGAACTGTCTTAAACACTGTCTTCAGTGACATGTGATCCTTCAGAAATCATTCTAATATGCTGATTTTCTGCTCAAGAAACATATATTATTATCAATGTTGAAAACAGTGGTGTAAAAAATTAAGGATTCTTTGATTATTAGAAAGTTCAAAAGAATAGCATTTATCTGAACTAGTAAAGACATTTATAATGTTACAAAAGCTTTCTGTCACTTTTGATCAATTTAGTTCTCAATTGCTAACAAGTATCGGTCGATACTGAAGCCAATTTTCAAAACTCTTCACACATTCAGCAAACCAGAAGTGAATGCGGACCAAACTGAGAATTATTTTTCATTGCTTGCACACAAAATGGATTCAACGACCACATTTTCCAAAAACCATGAACACTTTTGTCATTCATATTTCACCTGCAAAACACTATACATTTGCAGCACAGTTTTCGAATGCTAACACACTGCTTTCAAAACTGATAAAAGCACATTCAAATCAGAATGATGGCAAACTCTGTGCATTTCAGCAGGAATTATTGAAATATAAAATATTAGCAGAATACTTACAAATGAAATTAAATAATTATTACAAACACAACTAATTGCAATGTCAACTGAAAGCCATCCCAGGTGTCTTATTTTTAGTCTATCCCCCTGCCCCATTTCTTTTAGAAATAAAGTTCCGATTTGACATTGACTACTTAAAAAAAATAATTCCTGTAGTGACAGGATTTGTTTGAAAAATGTCTTTTTTTTTTTGAGGATATCAAAACAAAAATTTGTTACACTAAAGCATATTTTGTACTATAAAGTCTGCAGTAATTAATTACATACCACTTTTGTGACTTCATGATCACTGTTGTGGTCATCCTCCTCAGAGTTATCAATTAGCCTGAAACAAAGGTCATGGTTTTCATTAAAACTAATATTTATTTTACAATTATATTTATATTTTGTTTGTTATTAGAACTTACCGAGACTCCAGCATATATGGACTGATTTCTCTTCCTATTTTTACATAACCCTCCTTGATTTTCTTTATGCATTTGAGGAACCCTCCAATTTCTGAGTTCTAAAAAAGAAATAACACAAATAATAAACATGCATAAATTACTTGCATTTAAACTACAATGATAGCCTTATAACAACCAGTGAAAAAAAATTCTAGAGACCAAGGGCCGTATTTACAAAACGTCTCCGGTTACATAACCTCGGTTCCCTGAGAGGCGGGAACGAGACACTGATGAAGCCGCCGCCATCAGACCCAAAAGCCTCTGAAATTCCCTCAGCGAAACAGACCTGCCCAGTCTGAAACGGCACAGAGTCGATGAGATTGTCTCTATGCGCTCTAGAGAGAGGTGGGCTCGCGTTGCCATCGAGTCCAAACATACTCCCAGATATGTTATAGTCCGACTCGGTAAAAACACGCTCTTCTGCAAATTCACACGCAGACTCAGCGTATCCAGATGACGAAGCAGCGTTTCTATGTGACTGATTAACATCTCGAGTGGGCTATAATCAGCCAATCGTCCAGATAATTCAGGATGCGCATTCCGCTCAATCTGAGGGGAGAAAGCGCTGCTTCCACACGCTTTGAAAAGGTTCGGGGAGCCAGGTCCAGACCGAACGGAAGCACTGAATACTGGTATGCCATGCCTTCGAAAGCAAATCTCAGGAAGCACCTGTGGCGCGTCGCTATTTGAATATGAAAGCATGCGTCCTTTAGATCCACTGACGCAAACCAATCCCCGGGACGGTTCTGTTTCAGTGTCGTCATTCTGAACGCGCGCTTGTTAAGTGCTCGGTTGATGGGTCTCAGGTCCAGTATCGGACGGAGACCTCCATCCTTCTTTGGCATCACGAAGTAGCAGCTGTGGAATCGACTCTCCTGCTCTCTCGGAGGGACACGCTCTATAGCTCCCTTCTCGAGCAGACTGAGAACTTCCTGTCTCAGAACGGGAACGTTTTGGGGCAAAGTCAGTGACGGGACCACGTCATTGAAGCGGGGTGGTCTGCGTTTGAACTGAAGAGAATATCCGTGCTGAATTATTACCAGTAGCCACGGTGAAACGCCCGGGATAGACCTCCACGCGTCCAGGAAGTGACACAGCGGACGCTTTAGCTCTACGGCCACCGTAACCACTGATGGTGTGTTTTGACTAGAGCCCCGCCCCCACAAGGCTCGAAGCACTGGGGGGAGGGCGGCTCGCGGCGGGCATAATGTGGTGCTGGCACTCTCGCACCCTCGAAAGGCCTTTATAGTCGTGTGTTATGGCTCTCCGCTGCTCTGAGGCAGGACGAGTGAGACAGCGTCGGGTGCAAGAGGAAGAAAAGGCTCTTTTTGTGAATGAATACATGTTTTTTTTTTGTGGAACTCACACAAACAGAAACACAAACAGCATTTAACACGCATTGCAAATCGTCACCCGTATGAAGCTGGGGGACTTGAGAGCGGGGCCTCTGGCGCAGAGCCAGAGAGCCTCTTCCTCTTGACCGCTCTGTCAGGAAGATGGCTTGGTAGCCAAAACACAGGTTTTATTTTTCAAAATGTTGTTGGAGGATTTGATCCAAATGGCATGCAGTAGGGGTGGGCGGTATGACCAAAATTCTGTTTCACGGTATGACAAATTTTATTTCACGGTAACGATATTTTTACGATATAGTTATTTATATATGTAGTTATTCTCGAAAAATCGTCTTAAAGGGCTTTGTATACTAAATAAACCTAAATACTTTAGAAATGAAAAGTTCTTCTTGTTTGACTTTCTTTTATTTGGCAAATAATTTATTTGGTAAACTATTTTGATAGCTAAATATAGTGAACAAAACACTCATCAACTTTTAGAAGAACTTCCCCCAACTGACAGATATTAAATACAACTCATAGGTGCAATTAAACTTTAAATAAAGTGTTGCTGAATAATTTTTCAATCTCATGTTATTGCTTTACCTCATCAATTAAACTATTCTATTCATAATAAATTAGTCACTACCTTTTAATTTGGTAGGATAATATTAGCAATACTATTATGTTTAAACGTGTTCCCCGGTACATTTTTTTGCCATGTCTGCTTCTTATACTGCGATTTTAAGGGGCTTGTTTTGCTCTTTTTGTGATATCTGGCCACCCGTCACCTGGAGCTTTAATCAAGAGACGTTCAGAAGTGACTAGAAGGAGAGCAGCAGTATGAAAACCGAACAGCAGTCAGCAGCTACTGTTAATGTTGACTAAGAAGTTTAAATTATACACACCTTGTAACTGCGTCATTATTTTACCACAGCCGGTACACACTGACACACCGGGCTCCTTCACCGCGCTCCCACACCGCGAATCAGAGGAGGTGCTCTGATTCGGCCACGGTTCGCGTTAATGTGAAAGAATCACGGACTCGGGTGCGCACTTAGTAAAGTGACCTGCG